>JASKON010000003.1:103977500-105327500 GCA_036010255.1 Myotis pilosus
GAGCCCCACCCTCTGTAGCACGTGAGCCACTTCCTGTGAGGACCCGGGCTGTGCACCCTCACCCTCTCCCTCCCCCGGTGCCAGCCGCTCAGCATCTGTGACTCCGGTGAGGCCACGTGGCTGAGGGCACATGGCTGAGGGCCTACGTGGGTGCACAAAGGTGCACTGCATCTTGAGCTGAAGGGAACCAGGGCAGAGATGGGAGGGACAGTAGGAATGGTGCACCTTGGGAATTGTAGTTTCACATCAACCATTCCTGCTAAGAAAGGAACTACAGAGTATTTCAAATGACACGGAGGTCATTCCTCTTTTCCATACTCACACCAGGAGGTGAGAGGGGGCGGCCCCGCTTCCACTGTAGCCATCACGGATGTAGATAAATCCTGAAAAATCAGCACTCGACTTTGTGGCAGAGCTGCCAGCCATCGGTGCCCCGTGAGATGTGTGAGGAAGAATCTGGCAGCAGCAGGTGAAAGGGAGAAGGACGGAGAGAACCCGCCCATCCCCCGGATGAGTAAATCCTGGGCCAGGCAGACATTCCCAGACCCAAAGATGGGAAATGATCAGGGCACCGGGGACAGGCCCACAGCGCACACCGAGGAAGGACCTACTCACGCCCTGGAAGCACAGAATTCGCGAAAGCACTGGTGTGTGTCCCGAAGAAACTGTAAACCCCACAACCAAGACGCGGCCAGCTGGGGGTAAGAGAGCGGACTGCGTTGAGGGGAGCTGCAGGAAGGGCCCTGGGAGCGAGGGTGGAGAGGAGGCCGGTGAAGGAGAGGTTAATGGGGGAGGAGGAGGGGCCTATGTAATGCTTTCCACAACGAAAACTTTAAACAAAAATAAGAAGAGAAAAGCTTTTGAGATGCAAAACAAACAAAAAAGGAGCTAAAGACATGAAGGCGGACTCGAATACCATGGGACACGGGGGAGCAGACCACCCCACAGGGAGCTGAGCGCAGCGCCGGTGCTAGGATGTTACACTGAGAAGTGTCAACCACGGCCAACCAGGAGGCGTCGGGGACATGATGAGGCACAAGTGACGGGGCAGAGAGAGTCTGTTCCCTGGGGAGGGGGTGCCCCACGGCAGCCCCCGTCGCCATGGGGACTGAGAAGCACACGAAGGTCACAGCCAGGGACACAGGCTCACCTCCCCCTACTCACCTCACCACAGACTAAGGCTGTTCCCAGCAGCTCCCCTCACCCCGGGCATCGTGCCGGGCCGCCAAGGAGAGAATCCAGGCGGAGTGAAAGGCAAACACACCGTCTGAGGGCAGAGCAAGCCTCAGACCCCGCACGGGAACGGCAGGGATGTTGGCATCACCGCACCAGGACCTGGAAAAAGCTGCGATTGATGCGCCAAGGGCTCTAACGGACAAAGCAAGCGCCGTGCTAGGGCAGGTGGACAGTAAGCCGCGAAATCGGAAGTCTGAGAAAGAACCCACAGGACACACTGGAGACCGAGCCCTGAGCCAGACTCGAAGCACACCTTCGACAGCCGTTAGGGGACTGGACGGGGCTGAGGAAAGAGCTTCTGAGCCCGAGGATATCTCCATAGAAACCCCCAAACAGATAAGAGAAGAGAAAAAACACACACACACAAAACAGAACACCGAGGTCTGTGGGACGAGAGGTGCAGCCAGAGGAGAGAGAGCAGGAACAGAAAAAATATTTCAAGCAGCAATGACCGTGACTTTCCCAGATCAGTCATATGCCAAACCACAGATCCAGGAAGCTCAGCGAACACTACGTAAGACAAGTTCCAAAAGATGGTGACCCCAAAATAAGCATTAAGATTATGAGAGAGAAAATGACAGACATATAGAACGGAGAGCGAATCTTGGGTAAGCGAGCGCTAAGACGCGGACGGCCCACCCCTCCACACCTACAGGCCCTGCTCCTGTCTCTGCTCCCTCGGCCACTTCAGCCACAGCCTCTCCCACTCCGCGGGGCTCACTCCACTCCGGCCACTCCACCGCCCCCTCTTCCTGCTCACCAAGCCCTGTCCCTGCGCAAAGCCTTTCCCCTGCCCGGGGCCACCTCCTCTCTCTCTTCAAGCCTCACTCCTCAAGTGACCCCCCCCTCAGAGGAGACGGGGTTTGCTTCCTCGGTATCATTCATACAGACACACGCTCACACATGAACACACATGTGCGTGCACACACACACCACTAGGACTGCACCCAGCACCCCAGCGCCCAGCAGGGGACCTGGCATGCAGCTGGTAGCCAGCACACACTCCATCGTATTTAGCATTCAAGGCCAACCAAGATATAAATAGAACCGGAAAGCAGGTAAGCAAGGGATCAAGTGGCAATTAACGTTACAAAGATGAGCAAAAGACAGAACTGGAGAGCGACTCATCTCCTCATCCTACTAGGAAAGATGCTCCGTTGGCAGTATCGCTCTTCAAAATGGTTAAAGAAACAGAAACCCAAGAGTTAAAAACAGAATCAACAGCCGTGGGTATGCTTTTTAAATCATTAGTAAAGAAAAAAGAAACAGAACCAAATCCATACAGTGAAGCAAAGAATTGTTGAAAGAAAAAGGAATAAAGAATTTAAAGTATTCAACAAAAACAGTCATGAGATCAATTGTATTTATTAAAAAAATAAATTTTATTTGGTTAAGACCCTCAGTTTATACCCAAAGACAGACTCTAACTGCATACTGTTTTTACCAGATGTACGCCGAACAGAAGGACATAGAAAAGTTAAAAGAAGAAAAGCTAGAGAGCTACACCAAGGGGACACAAACGAAAGAAAGCAGTGAGAGAAATACTAAAATATGAAAAAATAGAATCCAAAGCCAAAGGCATTCACTAGGGAAAAATAGTCATTTGATATTGACAAAAGTAAAATCCACAATTCCACAATGAAAATATAACTGTCACAAATCTTTTTGCGATAAATAACATAAAATGACATTTTATGAAAACAAAACTATCCAAAACACAGTAAAAATGGAAAGGATTCTATTGAAGAGAAAGACTTTGACCTATTTCATTCAGCTTTTTGCAGATCAATAAGAGCAAAGAGAAGTAAATAACAAGACACTATCTATAAAGCTGCTTTACCTTACACACAGGGAATATACCTGTGTTTTTGGTTGTTTCTTTTTCAAATAAAACATTTACCCTAAAAAAATTATGAAGCAGAAACTTCACAGTCCACGTCTCTATCATTCAGTAAAACTATAAATTAATGACAAAAGTTGAAGCAAATAAGACAAAGCATTAAAAAAAAATTCTAAAAATGTCCTATTTGATTATTCTTGGATCAATGAATAAACGAGAGTACATTTCCGTAATATTAAAAACAAAGTTGTAATTTCAGAACTTTTAGAAAATGATTTTAAAGAAAGCACTGTGTTTTGAAAGTCACAGGATATGGCCAAGGTGGTCCTCACAGGCAAACTCATAGCATTAAATGAATTCTTCTTTTTAACTGTGAAAACAAAGTTTTCCCAATTCAAATATCTGAGCATACCTCCAAAAAGTAACAAAAGAAAACAAGGATAAATTAGAAAACTTAAACAGAAGAGTTCTGACTCTTTAAAGGGGGGGGGGGGGAAGGGGGCAATAAAACAGCCGAGCTGGCAAGATCCAGATTGAAAATAAAGGGGGACCCCGGCTGATGTGGTCAGTGGTTGAACCTATGGACCAGGCGGCCACGGTACGATTCCCCATCGGGCCACATGCCTGGGTTGCGGGCTCCATCCCCAGGAGGGGGCATGCCAGAGGCAGCCAACTGATCGATGATTCTCTCTCATCATTGATATTTCTCTCTCTCTCTCTTCTCTCCCTTCCTTCCTGAAATCAATAAAAATGTATTTTAAAGTAATAATGAAACAAAGGGGAAATGTGGAACAAATCTCCAGGGCCTCCAGCCGGAAGATGTGGCATCTCAGAGCGGAGCCCGGGTGAAGGTTCCGGCCGGGCTGCAGTCTCCAGGGCCTGAAAGCGACTTTCACCAGGGCTCCTGTCCGCTCCGCTGACTCGGACAAGGGAAATCCAAAGACAGACACAGCAGAACACCCAGGATTCGGAGTACAAAGAGGACAGGAATCAAAGAGACGTTCTTTCTTTTAATCACAGGAAAGCACTATGCTACATTTTTCACAAACAGGTTTGAAACTCTTGCATCAATTATTTTCTAAGAAACCACAACTCACTGAAAACTGACGCGGGAAGTAGAAAAGGAAGTGACCAGTCACCGAGGACGGACTTATTCTGCCTGGAATGCTGCCGCCGCCTCCAGAACTCTGCGTGCCTCCTCCTCCTGACAGTCAGGCCTCAGTTCAGGGGTCGCCCCTCAGGAAATTGTTAGAGAAACAATTATCCACCTCCCTGACACCCTACTACAAGCCCCACCTCAGTGCTACCTCAGCACCAGTGTCCTAGCACTCGCGTCTATATGTGGGATTTTTACTTACCTACTATATTTAAACTTTGTTTTCTCTCCACTGGAATGTGAGCTCCTGGTAAGCGGGGACCTTATTCAAGTTCACCAGGTACCCCTAAGTGCCCAGCTGAGTCAGTGTATTAAGTTAACTGAGACCAAGGAGGACAAGAGAGCTTGCAGAAAACCCGTCCAAATAATTTCTTATGACAAAGGAAGAGGAATCTTTCAAGATGGAAAAAAAGCTATCCAGGAAAACACTTGAAAGTACAGAAGAACTTGGCCAGCAGGTGAGGGTTCATATAAGAAAAAAAAGACCCTCTCGAAAATTCTATTTTCAAGGGAAAATGAAAAGTAGGCTTGAAAAGCCACCGAGATGTGACCGGCTTACGCATCAAGGAGCAGGAGTGCCTGCGAGCCTTCCCCCCTCAGGGTGTCCGACCGCGTCCCTGACCCCTGAGTCCCAGCGTCGCTCTGGCCTGAATCCAGTGCCATGGGAGCCACGGTGAGTGACAAACCCGCTCTCGCCTGTCCCCTTGAGAATGTCAGCTCGTGGAGATAAGGCCTTTGTTTTGTCTGCCACTGAGTGCACAGGGGCCTCGGGAGGGGCTCGGTACATCCAAGTTAAACGTACCAAAGAGTGAATAGCCTCTTGCTGTCTATCTTCATGCTCCAGGGCGGAACCTCCATGAGATTAAGACTTCATCTGTCTCGTTTCCTGCCAGTATCCCGCCCCTGGACAAACCCTGGCACACAGTAGGTGCTCATGAACATGTGTAAGAGTGGAAACCTGGGGACAGAGTTCATGCTAAGAGAACTGCACGTGCAAAGGCCCTGGGGCAGGAGCATGCCTGGGGGAGTTTGTGCAAAAGCCCAGGGGATAGTGGGACTGGAGCTGAGGCAGCAAGGAGGAGTGTAGTGCAAGGTGAGGCAGACAGACAGGGGCAAGTCGTGTTGGGTCTTGTAGCCGCTTTTGCGATGGGAGCCATCCCATGTATAACAGGGTCCCTCACCAGACTGCAGGCCGAGGGGAGCCAGTGGGGGCGGGAAGACCAGTGAGGTGGGTGCTGGAGTCCAGGCAGGAGATGGTGCAGGCTCAGCCAAGGAGAGGATGAGAAATGGCTGGACTCTGGATATGTTTTTAAAGGAGCCAATAGTATTTGCTGGTGGATTGTGGGTTGAATGGTGTTTGTGGGGAGGGAGAGGAAGGGGGGGCGGTTAAAGAGGACTCCAAGGTTTTTGTCTGAGAAAACAATCATGGAAAGATGGCTGTCCACTGTCCGCTGTCCGCTGTCCTTGGCTGAGATGGCTGTGGCTGGCAGGGGAAGGGTGTGGAGCCACCCCTGCTGTCACCAGCCTTCCCAGCTGTCTGCTTTGCAGGCTCGCAGTAGGAATGCAGTTCCCCAGCCCCTGAGGAGGTCAGATATGACCACGGGACATGCAAGCCAAGTGCCACGTGTCGCTTCTAGGCAAAAACTCACCCCCTTTCCTGAGATGGGGCCTCTTTTCTCCGGGCCCGATGAGGACAGCTTGGTGTGTGAACCGTCCAGATCTGCAGGGGTAGCAGCACGACCCAGCTGTCCCTGCTGGTGAGGGCGACGAGAAGGAAGTTGGTTGGGGACTTGGCCATTTAAGATGTCATTGGACGCCAAGTGGAGGCATCACCTCAGTGGAGACACTAACACGTGTGTCCCCACCCGACTCTGTTCTGGGGCGGGTCTCCCTCCCTCGGTGCTTCTCGGGGACCACCCAGGAGGTGGGGCCTAGCCAAGGGGCGGCGGGGGACAAGGCTGGCAGGTGCAGTGGGAGGGGGACAGGTGACCAGGGATTTAAGCCCCCTCCCCTCTTCCAGAACTGGTCCCTGGTTAGAAGCAGGATGGGGGGACAGCAGACAAGGCAGAGAGGCTGGAGGCTCCACGCGTGTGTCCAGAGGTGACAGGCACGGACCCAGCTGGCCTACTGCGTGTACGTAAGTTGTGATGGGGAGTAAAAGACTTGGGACAGGTGGGAGGAGGGATAGTGAGCTGTGATGAGCTGAAGTCCCCCAACACCAAACCACCCCACGGCCACCAACAGGGGGATGGAGGAGAGAGACTGAGAGGGTCTGCCCTGCCCTCCTCCCCCGCCCTCCCCAGGGGCCGAGGCCTGAGAGCCGCCCGGGGCCTGGGCACAGAGCTGCCTCCTCCCCGGGACCTCAGCGGCTCCTAAAAAGAGCAGGCAGCAGCGCCATATGTGCTCCCCGCCTCCGGCTATTTCGGGCAGTCCTCTCTCGCCTCTCCTTCCAGCTCCCCAGGCCTGTGCGTGAGTGTGTGTGCATGCGTGTGCGTGAGTATACGTGTATGCGTGTGTACACGTGTGCATGTGTGTACATGTGCACGTGTGTTTCCCTGTCGCTCCCCCCCTGGGCCTTTGTCTCTGTCCATCTCCACTTTCTGCCTCCTCCATCCCCCTCTATCTTCCTCTCTCTGCTCGGCCCCCACTTTCACTGCCTGCCTTTCGGTCCGCTGTCTGATCCCAGCCTTTCCTGGGTCCCTCTCAGATGCTGGGAGCACCCTCCCGCCTGTCTCTCACCCCCACCATGTCTCCGTGCCTCCTCTCCCCGCCCCAGTTACCATCTCTGACCCACTCCCTGGGAGGCTGGGACAGGCCGAGCCCCCACAGCCACTGTCCCACCCCAGGCGTCCGGCTCGGCTTCCTCCAGCCCCACCCCTGGGCGCA
The DNA here is from genome assembly GCA_036010255.1 of Myotis pilosus. Classification (NCBI taxonomy): domain Eukaryota; kingdom Metazoa; phylum Chordata; class Mammalia; order Chiroptera; family Vespertilionidae; genus Myotis; species Myotis pilosus. The sequence continues at coordinate 103,984,619 of JASKON010000003.1, forward strand.
GACCTGCACCTTCAGCTGAGTTACCCAAATCCCAGATGCTCTCAATAGAGTCACTGACCCCTTGCTAAGTGCCGGCTCATCCACATTCCGGATGTGGCATCATGTGAAATGGACCAAGGCCTGCCCCACAGAGCCCGCAGCCGAGCAGGGGAGGGGTAATAAAGAGGTTAAATGAGTGTGATATGTAGTGGGCAAGACAACAATTAGGGTGATGAGGGGAAGAGCTGGGAGGGGAAGTGCTGGGGGTGGGGGGTGCCCCTGAGTAGAGGAGGGAAGTGATCTAACTCCAAGGCTTGGAGTCTGAGCTCCGGTCTGTGGACCCCGGCAGAGGCAGGGACCCCGGCAGGGACAGGGACCCAGGCAGGGGCAGGGACCCAGGCAGGGGCAGGGACCCCGGCAGGGGCAGGGACCCAGGCAGGGGCAGGGACCCAGGCAGGGGCAGGGACCCAGGCAGGGGCAGGGACCCAGGCAGGGACAGGGGCCCTGGCAGGGCAGCTACTGCTCCCAGAGGAACCCAGGCACAGTGCAGACAGATCTGCCAGGTTTTTGAGAAAAAGTGTAAATCCAAATGTTCCTGTGAAGTGTGTCCATTTTCAAATGTTGGCAGCTTATTCAAAGACACTGTAAACACTGCAGGGCCGAACAAGCAGGCAGTTCAGGTCTGACCCGCAGGCCACGGGTCTGCACTGCCCGCGCAGGTCAGCCCTCAGTGAGCGCCATGGACCAGCACCCGCCAGCGGGTGCCTGCATCACCTGCTTTAACCCCCATGAGCCATCATGAGGCAGATATTAGCTTCCCAGCCAAGGAAACCGAGGCCCAGAGAGGGCAAGCCCCTACCAGACGCCGCACAGCAGTGAGTGGTGGCCCCGGGGGCTGGAGCCTGGGCTGACCCCGCGATGCCCGTGTCCTGTTGTGTTCTGCCATCTCCATCACCCAGACAGAAAGCCACCAGACCCTCATTTTCCACACGGAGAAAGCAAAGACCAGAGAGAGCGTGAGTCACTCAGCAAGTTGACGTTAGAGCCTGGACTTGAACCTGGGGCCCATGACTCCTGGTGCAGGCGGGTCCCTAGGAGGCTGTTGGAGGAGCGGGAGCGGGAAGGGCCTGGTGTGGGAGGTGGGTGCAGCTCAGCACAGCACGCCCTGGAGCTCTGGAGCCTTCTGCCCGGTGAGCACCCCACCTCTGCCACTTGGTGGCTGTGTGACCTTGGACAAGTCCCTTCTCTTCTCTGTGCCTCAGTTTCCTCATCTGGAAAATGGGCATAACCATGGCACCTACCACACAGGTAACACTTGTCGAGGGCCCTAGAGCCACGCCTTTCACAGTCGGAATCGTCACCCACCAGACGCTCCTAACACAAAGCCCAACCAAGCCCAACTGATGTTATACCAAAGCACCGAGGCCTCCTGGCTGGGGACAGCGTGTGTCCCCACCCTCATGGAAACGTGGCAGCATGCTTAGAGGGAACGGGCAGGAAAGCTGGGGTTTTCTGAAAAGAAAGAGGGAAGCAGAAAGGTGCGGAGTTGGGGAGAACTGGGGGCTGCCTCCTGAGTGGGAACGGCCCTGCCTGGCACTTACTTGGTGCCTCAGTGGGCAGAGGCCCTGGGCAGCCCCCTGACTTGTTGTGTCATCAGAAGACACTTAGAGCCCGGGAAGGAACTGGACACAAACTGTCAGAACAACAAGCAGCGTTCCTCCCACGCATGTTGACTGAGCACCTACTGTGTGCTGGTGGGAGCACTGCCGAGCCGGCGGGAACAATGAGATAAACTCTACCCCACCCTCGCGGAGCCGATGGACAACACAAAACACACAGACAAGGGCCGTGAAGGTCAAGTCCACGGTGACAGGTGCTAGGAGAAAAATCCAGCAGGAAATGTGTGGGGAGATCAATGCTGATTCCGGTGCTTGGAGAGAGCTCAGCACTGGCTTAAAGAAGTTTCTAGAAATAGTCTTGTGCCATCTGAGGGAAGAGCATTCCAGGCAGAGGACAGGGCGGGTGCAAAAGCCCTGCGGCCAGTCTGCCTCCTTGGGGGCCAGTGTGGCGGGAGCTGGTGGCCACAGGTGGGGTGGGGCTGGGTGGAGAGGGAGCTGGAGAAGCTGCAGTGAGCGCTCTGACTCCAAGTGAGAGGAGGCTGTTGGAGGGGGCGCCCAGAGGAGGAGCAGGATCTGATCCTGGCTCTGGTGGGTGCAGGAGCTGAGGGGGGATGGCCAAGGCTGGGAGGCAGCGGGCGGCAGCACAGAGCACACGTGAGTGGCTCAGGAGGGCAGCACGGAGCGGGCGGGCTCACACACCGGCAGGGGCGAGGCACTTGCCCTGCACCATCCCAGGGACCCTCACACCCTCACACCCGGGACAGGGGCGTCTGCTCGACCCCCTTCCACAGGGGAGCCAACGGGGGCTCTGGCCCAGCCACACCGCCGAAAGGAGGCAGAGCCTGGCCTTACACTCGAGAAATCCCATCCTTCACTCGACAGAACGAGCACCGCTGCACCATCGCAGGGAACAGAGAGGTCTGGGGTCCAGTCAGAGCGCCCAGCAGCTGCTCCTGCTCCCCGAGATGGCCTCCTCCTAGCCCCCCAACCCACCTCTCTCCAGCCAGCCTCCAAAGTCCGCCTTGCCCCACCGCCATCCATTCCTGCCACCATCTCCTCAGGATCAAGTCCAGCCTCACCTGTGCTCCCAGTTAGCACCCCACCGCCGCCACCCCATGTCCCTCCCCCAGCCCTACTCTGCTGCGCACCCCCAGGCTGCCTGCACCCCCAGACTGCCTGCACCCCAGACCGCCTGCACTCCCAGGCCGCCTGCAGCCCAGGCTGCCTGCACCCACAGGCCGCCTGAACCCCCAGACTGCCTGTACCCCCAGGCTGCCTGCACCCACAAGACACCTGTACCCCCAGACCGCCTGCACCCCCAGGCCGCCTGTATCCCCAGACCGCCTGCACCCCCAGGCCGCCTGCACCCCCAGATTGCCTGCACCCCCAGACTGCCTGCACCCCCAGGACATCTGCACCCCCAGGATGCCTGTACCCCCAGACCGCCTGTACCCCCAGGCCGCCTGCAACCCTAGGCCGCCTGCACCCACAGGCCGCCTGAACCCCCAGACTGCCTGTACCCCCAGACTGCCTGTACCCCCAGGCCACCTGCACCCCCAGGCTGCCTGTGTCTGCACCCACCCAGCCCTTCGAGCACCCAAACCAGGGAGAACGCCATCTGCGTGCAGCACCCAGGAGTCATGTGGCGGCCACACCTGCCTTTCCCTGTTTGTGAAGGAGGCCCATGCTCCTGCCTGGAGGAAGAGGAGAAGAGGGGGCTCTGGGGTCTGGCGATGGTGTGGTTTAGGACCGGCTGTTGTCCCCTGTGAACGCCGTGGGGTTCAGTGTGGGGAAAGGCTTATTAGATTCCCCGGTGGCTGCCCAGAACGGGGAGAGCACAGGAAGAAATTACCGACCAGGCCTTTGAGAGGAAGGAACATTTAGCAGCTGCTTCTCACAGACAGGCTGGGACGTCATGGTCGGTGTTTCCATTCTGGTGAAGGGAAAATTCCTTGTAGTTTCATGGGCCGGAGGGAAGTTGGTCCTCAATGTTCTCGGGTGGGGAAAGGGGGGGCGGAGGGAGGGGTCAGGACTTGGGGGGAGGGGAGGATTGCTGGGGCATTTTTTCCTCTTCAAGTAAAAAATAAATTAAAAAATGGTCACAGAACCCAGAAGAAAGGTTGTCAAAGCAACAAAAGTTTGGGGCCAGGTACTTCCTGACACGGCTTCAGGACCACAGCGGTGGAGGGGCAGGATGTGGGCGCTGTGGGCCAGCCGGGAAGCCGTCCAAGCTGGCTCGGCCCCGCCACGTTTCTCACCAGCATTGACAGGCTGATAACTATTTCCAGGCTCTGGGGAAGGAAAATTGTGATTTTCTGGGAGGGGTGCTCTCTCGCCAACAGTGATGAAGGGCAAAGAAAAAATGGTGGGTTTTGTTTATTTGCCCAACAAACTAACCATTCATGATTTGACTGAGGACCAGGAGTGAACCCCCCACATCACCCCCTTCTCCGACCCCCAACTGTACGATTATCTTTCCTTTCCACTTCCCCCGGATTCCTCTCTGCCCCAAGAAGAGAATTCAGGCCCCGGGCCAGCCGTGAGGCCTGGACCGAAACCTCTCTGAGCCTCGAACTCCTCATCTGAAAAATGGGCACCACAGATGCGCCCGCCTCACAGGTCTTGGCAAGCGTTCAACAAGGTGAGCCACTCTCACTGCGCCTGGGCACGCTCGGGGCTCCGTAAATAGAAGCTAACGTGGTTTTTAAATGTGGCTCCGTTAATATTTTTTAAACGCTCAGGCTTAAGTATCCTGTGTCAAGCCCTAGGATAAGCCACATGGCTGAGCCACAGGGGAATGAAAGCCTGCAAGGGTTTGGACTGTGATCACCAGGGAGAGGCCGAGAGAGACCTCAAACAATGAAGAGGCTCCGCTGGCGGCCAGGACCAGGACACCCGTGGGGGCAGGGGCAGGGGCAGGGGCTGGGGCAGGGGCAGGGGCAGCGGCAGGGGCTGGGGCAGGGGCAGGGGCAGGGGCAGGGGCAGGGGCAGGGGCAGGGGCAGGGGCGGGACACAGGGTTGTGTACAAGGGAAGGAGAAGCCTTTGGGAGGTGGAGTGATGCGGCCAGGGCAGCCCTCCCACACCTTGGAAACGGGGCCCTGAGCTCAGAGAAAGGTGTGTGGGGACACCTACGGCAGAGAGTGCAGATGAGGACGGCACTCGCGAGGCCTCCGAAGGAAAGGCGGGGTTGGGCTGGTTGGAAGGCACGGATGCCTTTTGAGGTTCTAATGTTGTTGTTGTTATTATTATTATTATTATTATTATTATTATTATTACATCCCAGAGTAAAACTTCAAGACGTGCGTGCACAGAAGAAGTGAGTCTGATGGGGTGAAGCTGGTCAGGGGCCAGGCTCTTCTCAAACACTGAACGTCTTTGGCAAACAGCCAGCATTGCAAGCGAGTGGGGCACCCCCACAGGTGAGACAGAGCAGGCAGCGCCCCAGAGCCCTCTGGCTCGTCATCCCCGGCCTCACCCAGCAGCATCCTGCAAACCGGCCTTAAGAACTACTGTGGACCACACACTCCCCAGGGGGACGTCCTGTAGGGACAGAGGCAAGAAGGTGGTGAGCAAAGGCAGGCCCCCAACAATTTCAAGTTGTGCCAAGTGTGATGAGGGTGACAACGCTGGGGATGAGATACAAAGACCGGCATCCAGAGGCCTTCTCTCCAGAGGACCCTGCCTCGGGGGCAGCCCAGCAAGTCCCCTGGGCCTGAGGGAGCAGCAGGGGAGAGGGGGGAGGGGTTCCAGGCAGGGGGAGCAGCCTCCTCTCCTTTACTACACCTCTTCCCGCTGACCTGTAACCAAGTAGGCCAACGGCTTCTGCAGGACAAACTACTGGCCATGGCCCCAGTGCATCCACACTGAGTCACATGTGACACCATGTCCACGCAGAAGAGCAACGCCTGCGAGACGAGCTGTAACCTTGGGGAGAGAGGTCACCTCACTGCGGAGTTCCCCCACCTGGGACTGGACGGTGCAGGGTGGTGTGGACTGGCGGCCGGCACCCCCTCTCGGATGGACAGCGCTCCCCGGAGCCGCCTAGCCTCCGGCCGGCCTGGGGCACGCACCTGGCCGGCTGCCTTCAGCGCTCAGAAGGGGTATGAGGCCGTGGGAGCAGCTTGATCTGCCTTCTGAAAAGTCACACTCACCCCATTTCCGACCGAGCCGCACCCCGCCGCCCCGCTTTCTCAGCTGCCTTCTTTCCCTCCCGCGACACGAGGGCCCACGCGGCTGCCCCACGCCCCACGCCCCACGCCCGTGCTCCAGCCGCGTCTGCGAGCTGTTAGTGCGGCTGGGGACCGGGTAGGACCCCCCGGGCTCCCGGCTCCGTGGCTGCGGAGGGAGAGGCGGCTCCCAGCCACAGTCCCCGCACCCGCCCCGGGCGGCGGGATGGGGCGGGAGGGAGGCACCCAGCGCCCCGCGGAGGAAGGGGGGCGAGCGGGAGAGTTCTGGCGCGGAAAGGAGCCGCGTCCCTGCGACCCGCCGCCGGGTGGGTCCTCGGGAGACGCGCCTCCCTAGGGCGCGGCAACGTCCCCGAAGCCGCCCGGCGCCCCGAAGCCCGGGGCGCTCGGCCCCAACCCTGCCACGGAGGGGCGTCCCGAACACCAGCCTCCTCCCCCCTCCGGCCCGCGCGCGCTCCCCGCAGGGGGCGTGGGGCCGAGCTCTGCGCAGCGCCGGCCACCGGTGCGGGTCCCTCGCCGCCGGAGCGGGGAGCGGGGAGCGGGGAGCGGGGAGCGGGGAGCGGGGAGCGGGGAGCGGGGAGCGGGGAGCGGGGCGCCGCGCACTCACCGCGCCCGCCGAGCTCCTCCTCGCACGAGTACCAGATGCCGGTGTGGAAATTCCTGAAGAGGAAGCGGTCGTCGCCCGTCTCCCAGCTGTAGAGCTCGCCGCCGGGGGGGCCGTTCCCCGCGGCGGCGGGGGCGGCGGTGCCGTTGGCCGTGGCGTTGGCGCCCGAGTTGGGGCAGTTGGCGCGCCCGCCCTGGCCGCAGCCCGGCTTGGGCACCCGCTGCGTGCCCTGGCACCAGTGCGTGGTGAGGAAGGCGGTGGTGGCGAAGAGCAGCGCCAGCAGGTTCAGGGCCACGGCCACGAGCGCCCGGCCGCGGCGGCTCGTCTTCATGCCGCCCGCGCCGCCGGGAGCTCAGCGCGCGAAGTTGGCAGCCGGCGCCCCGCGTCAGCGGCCGCTGCCCGCCGCGCCCGGGGGCTGGGGCGCCTGCGATCGGCGGCGGCGGACGCGGCGGGGGCCCATGCCCCCCCGCCCGAGTGGGGGCGCGGCGCGGGGGACGCGGGGGGCGGGCGGCGCGGCGGAGAGGCTAGGCGCGCCCGGAGCCCGGAGCGTGAGTGCACCTCGGCGCGGAGTCGCCGGTGCCTGGCAGCGGCCGCGGCGCAGGGACGCGCGCCCCTCCGTGGGGAGACACCTGCAGGCGGCTGGCGACACTTCAGCGCCCGCCCTCGCGGGGAGAGGGAGCGCCCCACGCCGGGCGCGGGCGGGGGACCGGACGAGCAGAGCGGAGGGTCTGGGAAGCCGGAGAACGCCAGGCGAGGGGCTGTGGGAGAAAGAGGCTTCCCGGGGGACGCGGGGCACCAAAGCCGGCGGGAGGGGTCACCCTCGCAGACCCAGAAAGGCCCTGCCGGCGGGAGACAAGGGCAGCGCCCGCTGGGGGTCCCCACGAGGGACGTGGAGCAGGACCCCCTCCGGGAAGGAGACCCAAAGGGCCTGAGCTGCCGTTTGCCAGGCTTCCCACAGCCGGGAGCTGCGGGACCCCCTGGAGGGAGGCCTTATGCTGGTCCCGGAGTTGCTGGCCCCTCAGGAGGGTGTCCCCGCAGGAATGCAATGTTGCCGAGTACAAGGGTCTCGCTTCCCCTGGGGCTGCCAGCAGGGCCTGAGCGTGTGGACCAAGAGGAAGGGCTCCTCCAGCACGAAGCTGTCAGCTGGGATCCCTGGCATGCGTGGAACAGTGGGAAGAGTGGCAAAGAGGTGCCCGCACAGGATGCCACAGGTTGGGTATGATGAATGGGACTCCCCCACACAGGCCATCCCCACCTGCGATCCTGAACCGCATGACCCAAGGAGGTCCCTTCTGGACAGAAAGTTGTAGTTACCAGCAGATGCCCCGTTGCTGGGGTGGGGACAAAATGGTCAAGATTACTGACTTTGGGGTCAGGCAAATGCAGGGCTTGACCAGCCGTGGGTTGTGAACAAGTCACTTAACTTCTTGGAGATATCACACAGGTGCACAATCCCTATAAGAAGGAGGCTCTTGCTGCTGAAATGAGATCATGCCTGTAAAAAGCACTTGGCACATAGTAGGTGCTTAATAAATGCTATTTATTACCGTATGAACCAAGAGCCATTGATCAAACTCACACAAGCCTTTTCAGATCTCTAGTGTGAAGCGGGGTTGCCCAACCATGAGTGCCCCACCCACACCTCTGCGCTAACAGACCAGGTCCCCGAGCTGCTTCCACAGTGCGCGGCGCCCGGTGCCAGGGTGCCCCGGGTGTGCGGCCATTGATTGCATGTTGATTGCAAGAGCCCATCTGGATTCTGCCCGAGCGGAGAGCTGCTCCAAGAAGCCACAGCATGCGCAGCGGCAGGCTTGTGGGGCTCAAGGTGAAGGGACTGTGCATTGCCTCACTCAGGTGGGTGAGCCTGCGTTCCCTGCCAGCTGCTGCTGCTCCGCCTGGGGGACGGTGAGAGTAACTGTGGGCAGGCGGGAACCGGCTGGGGGTCTCCGGACTTGTTCATTAGGTCCCTTTCCTGGCCCTAGGCAAGGGGTTCCCAACTATTTTGAGAAGGTTAGTAATAAGGGCGGGAAGGGTACTGGTTGACAGAGAGAATATCTTACGGCCAAACAGCTCCAAGGAATTCAGCGACACTTTTGCAGGGCGTCTCTGTACTTGCAAACCAGTCCCTCCAACGTGGGCTGTGGTTGGTGTGCACCTGGGCAGCACCCACAAGCTGGGAGCCCTGTCCTGTGGGTCCAACGCCCAAGTGAACTATGTCCCAGGGCCACACGCGCTCAAAAAATACCCAGAAGACAGAGGGAGGGGGTGAAATTTCCATCTGACACTTTTTCACTCGTTGACCCATCCACTAGAATCTCGGCACTGGAGAGAAGAGAGAACACAAACAACGTTAATCGAGTATAATGGTGTTAAGGGTCAGGGAGGAGAATAAAGCAGTGAAGGGGGCGGGGTGTTATTTTTAAACCGGTTTCAAGGAGACCTCACGGAGGCTCAAGCCCAGGGTAAGGACAGGGCTGGAGACTTGCCCCTGGAGGGAGCCCCTCCATGTCTCCACACGAATGAACCCAGACTCGTTAGCCTGGGGTATTTTTATCTTCAAATTAGCCATATAGTTGGAAGAACCTTGGGTATAGACAGGCGTTAAAGAAAAATTACTCATGACGCTTGTTAAAGACAGGAAGTGGACTCGATCCAAAGGACCTCTGCAGGCTAGTTTGCCATAGGGGAGAGAGGAGGGACCGACTCTGAGTGCAGGGCAAGAGGGGGTTTACCGCCCAGGAGCAGGTTGGGGCAGTGATGGAAAACCACCAGGAGGCAACATCAGCACTAGCTAAGGAGGCTTCTGGCTAAACCCACCTGACGGGACTCTTGCTGACAGCAGCCCAGAGGGGATCAGACATTGAAAGTGGGAGATGAGGCCCTGGCCTGTGTTTCTCAATGGTTAGAGAGTCCACCCGCACACTGAAGTGTCACAGGTTCGATTCCCAGTCAAGACGGTTGCAAGTTCAATCCCTGGCCCAGGGTCAGGGTGCATGTGTGAGGCAACCAATAGATGTATCGATGTGTCTCTCTCCTCTCTCTCTCTCTCTCTCCCTCTCTCCCTCTTCCTCTCCCTCGCCTTCTTCCCCTCCCCCTCCCTCCCTCCCTTCCACTGTCTAAAAATAATAATAGAAAAAATATCCTCTGGTGAGGATTAACAACAACAAAAGTGTGGGAGAGGAGGAATCTGATTGGGCTTCAAGGGGGAGAGATCCTCACTACACTGACCCAGTAGGATTCTTGCTAAAACTGGGCCAGGTGGACCAAGGGTCGGGCCCGGTTGAGAAGGGGGCTCAGAGGGGCCTGGAGAGACTTTGTTGGGGGCTGGTGGGGGTGGGGTTTGTTTAGGAGGCCAGACATGGAGGCCCACGCACAGGTTTCCTGCTCGTTAGCCAGTGTCAATAAGCCAAGCCTCCTGTCTCCTGCTACTCCCCGGCTGCCTCTGCCCGGCTCTCCTCCCCTGCACCGGGGGCCAGAGACCAGCCCAAGGAGCCTCCGCTCATCCTCCTCCGGGCACTCCCATCACCTGCCCAGACCCAGTCTAACTGTGGCTCCGGGTCCGACAGGACTAGCCCTGCCAGATCCGCAGCCCCTTGCCCGCCCCTCCCACGACCACTGCCCCACCAAGCCTCTGCACTCCTCCCTCCCCAGCTTAGCAGGGACCTCCAGGCTTCCACCTGCCTTCCTCCCTCTGCCCGGAGTGCCCTGCTCTGCCCAGCGTGTGCCCACAGAGTGCTATTAAACACACTCCCCTGCAGAGCCCCATCACTGCCCACCCTCCCCCCGCACCCTCCTGCCCCAGCCCTGATGACTGTGTTCACACCTGTCCCCCTCACCAGCCTGGGCCCTCCAGGTCACCCCGCTGGCAGCCTGCGGCCATGTTTGGCCCATACGCAATTTTTCTTTGGCCTGGATGGGGTTGGCCTCCACCATGTTTTAAATTTTCATGTTCAATAATCATGAGCTTTCACGTAAAAAGCTAGGCTTCTAGCTCCTCTTCAAGATCAAATTACCTGCCAACACTGGGCCTGTGTGCCTGCCTGGCCAGCATTGGGGGCAAGAGGGGCCACAGGCCCACTGGGCCCTCCTCTCCTTACAGGTCCTGCCAGGCCCTGGGGGCATTTGGATCTGAGAACCTGGGGTCACGTGGTGCTCAAAGCCAAGTCGGGATGATGGTTACACCTGGGGGGGGGGGGGGGCCTTGGGGGGACTCCCGACTGCTCACAGTTACCTTCAGCCCAGGAAAACTCATCGAGCTGTACTGTTGGGAATCTTGAACTTTTTATAGCCAACAAAATTTACCTGAAATCATGCAATTCCATCTTTTCAGGAAATATGAATAAGCTTTGAAGGGACATGACCCAAATGCATTTCCCTTTCCACTTGGAATCGGCTGCTGCAAGGACATGTGCTGGCCCCTGGGCCTCCTGAGTCACTTGCTGTTTCCCGAACCTTCAAAACGGAGCTTGGGAGGCATCCCGGCCTCCCGCCCTCCTTAATTACAGCGAGGGATTAGCCATTTCCAATTACCGGCGAAGTTTTTAAACACTCGCTCCTAATTCCCACTCTACTCCCTGGCTCAGACCCACTCCGGGCTTGGGAGGGAGCCAGCCTCCGGCGCTGGTGTCCGGAGTGCAGGCCAGCTTCCCGGTGGGTGCGGGGAGGGATCCCGGAGCTCCTGCCATCAAGGAAGGCCCCGGGGTGGCTTCTCCGGAGGAGAAGGGAACAACTTGTTCTCTGAAACTGCCTCAGCTCCTCCAGCTGCTCAAGAAGAATTCAGCGGCCCGGCTCCGCCAGGCATTGGGTGAACAAGCCAAACCGAGTCGCTGCCTGCACTTGGGTCATTGCAGTGGTGACATAGGACCAGGACGGAGGAAAGGACCAGGACACTAGCGGGAGCAGCCAGGGGCCTCGCAGAGGAGGGGTGCTCGAGCTGGGAAGAGTTCGATGTCCCAGAGTGAGGGTGGAAGGTCCGACTTTTAATCCTGGCTCTGCCACATCTGGGCTGAACCTCTCTCTCAGACCTCAGTTTTCTCGTCTGTAAAAAGGGGATGTCACCTGCACTGAGCATCCTCGCCACAGGAGGAGTGTTTCCCGCGTGTCTTCCATCCCCTCCAGGGGAAGCTGCCTTCGTTTTGCCGGTGGAAACTGAAGCTGCGTGGAGGGGTCCCATCCGTGGCGGCACCACGCCTGCTGGAGGTGGCGAGGGAAGCGGCCGCGGTGCTGGCGGCTCGGGGAGAGGTCCTAGCCGTGGCCTGGCATGACGGCCCAGGAACTCGGACCTCGCTCCCTCAGCCACGGGGACCCAGGGGCGGCTGTGGCTTGACACTCCTAGGACTGCTCTGGAAGGTCACCCGGGGGCCAGCCACCAGCTGGCTGGGAGGTGATGGGTCTTAGAGCTGTGTCAGGAGGGCATGCCGAGGTCCACCAAGCGCCGAGGCCTGCTGAGTGATGAGAAGGACTCCAATCCCCAGCTGGGCTCATAGAGACAAGGCCCCCCACTTAGAACATCCACCCAGGAGTGTTCTCAGGAACCCCGGTTACGGGGTAACTGGCAGGTTCGCCTCCTCCCTCTGGGTGACAGGTAGGGAAGGTCGTGGTGGCATGCACTGAGGATGGGACAGTCTGGCTCTGTCTGTCCGGCACTGGGCGACTGCATGGCAGGCACTTTGGCCAAAAGGGATGTAACGGAACGCTTATCGAATTCTCACCAGCTCAGCTGGAGAAACTGAGGCTCGAGAAGTTACAGGGCAGGCGTCAGAGTCCAAGGCCCAGGGTCCAGGTCGGATGAGTCACGCGGAGGGCCCCACTGCCCAGAATGAGCCTGGAGGTCGCTGACTCCCCTCCTTGCTCCCAACACTCAGTGGGACTTATCTCCCTCCCCAGGGTCTGAGGAGGGAAGATGGGAAGGCCGGGAGAAAACAGACATTGTAAGGTGTCTCCTCCATCAGCCCTGCTTGACCTGTTTTCAAGCTGTTGTTTGCTTCCCTCTGCTGCCCCCTAGAGGCCAAGGGCGGCGTGGCAGGCCTTGCTTCCCTGGACCGGGAGGCAAGCCCCCTCCCCTCCCTCCCCTCCCGCCCTCCCACCCGAGAAACTGAAAGTGTCAGAAAAGAAATCTACGGGAGAGGGGCCTGGGACTGGATCCCGTGATTAAGAGCACAGGTCCCCAGCTAGTTATAAATATGTACCAATTACATAACGAAGCACAAATATAAACATACAGCACATATACAAACTAGGAATTCATAAAGGAGGACTTACAGATTAAATAAACACTGCTTTTAAGTGGTTTTATTTTACTGACTAACAGTATAACCATCTTCTTTACCACACAGACCTCTTAGCTTTCATTTAATAAAATACATGGGTTTTCTTACTGCTAGCAATGCAATTGCACAGGCTTTTTGTTTTGGAAAGCATGGGTTAACCTGCTGTGCAGGGACGATTCGAGAGTCTGCTCTGTGTAGGCTTCCTTGGGAAGCTGTGGGAGAAGAAAACAACGCTGAAATTTGGATTTACATAAAGATTGATAAATCCAAACGGAGGAAGTGCCCAGTGGGCTGTCCTTTCTAAACATCGATACCCCTATTTTAGTGCCGGTCACAGAGGAGGAAACTGGTTTTGGTGAAATTTGGCTAATACAGTTGACCCTTGAACAACATGGGTCTGAACTGTGTCGGTCACTGATGCATGGATTTTTGTTTCCCAATAGCTGCCTCTACTATTTGGATCTGCGGTTGGGAGCCCACGAATGCAGACTGCACCATTGATCTGCGCCATTTTATACAGGGGACCTGAGAATCCATGGATTTCAATATCCATGGCAGCGGGGGGGGGGGGGGGGCAGTGTCCTAGAACCAATCCTCACAGGATCCCAAGGGACAATGAATTTGGGGGAGTCAAAAGTCCTAGTGGCCCTGGCCAGTGTGGCTCAGTTGGTTGGAGCATCGCCCTGTGCACCAAAGGGTCTCGGGTTCGAATCCTGGTTGGGGCGCATATGGGAGGGAACCAATGGCTGTTTCTCACATCAATGTTTCTCTCTCTCTCTCCCTCTCCCTTTCTCTTTCTCTAACATTAATTTTTTTTAAAAAAAAACAAAACAGATTCTCAGGTGAAGATTTTTAAAAGTTATATGTGGATTTTTTTTACTCTGCAGGGGTTCGGCACCCCTACCCTCCAGTTGTTCAAGGGTGGATTGTACGTCTGTCTTTCTTGGTATCCATTGGTCAGGCTTGCAAGAGAGTCAGAGGATTGGTATTTGAGTATTTTTAACAAATGGATTCGAAACCCCCTAAAAGTTTTCTTTTGAAAGCCATTGAAATTGGTTGGAATTTTCTGTTTTCAAGTTCTTAAAGTGTGCAGACTTGGAGAGATTAAGGGAAACACACTTTCATTGCTTTTTTGGCAATAAAAGCTCATAACAATGGAAACAGTTCCAAACATCTGCTTTCAAAAGGCTCTTTCCAAAAGCAGCTACAGTCTCACATTGTTTACAAATCGCTTCCCTCCTACAGGAACAGATTAGGTGCTTTGTTTTGGGGGGACAAATAGCTGACAGTCACATGTCACCCCAGAAGAGGTCAATCAAACGTGGCACTTATCTTTTTCACAAAAGGAAAACACAAGACGTCTTCAGGCACAGCAGCTGTTTAAGCCACTCTCAGGGTCACTCCCATCTCATACAAAATATCCTTGAAGCGACTTCTATGTAAAGGTCTTGTTTTTAACGGTGATAATATAAAGAGTAGATGTAACGATAGGAAATATTGATTCTGCGTCAGGCACTGTGCAAGCAGGCTCACACCTACTAACTCGTTACGCCCACAGACAACGCCACGAGGCAGGTACGATGCGAGTCCTCTTTGACATATGAGGAAACTGAGGCACAGAAGTGGCAGGACTGTTGTGGCTGTGACAGGTGACACTGTCAGTGAGGTAAAAGGGGGTCCCAGTGTGAAAATGCTTGGGACCCTCGAATTTGGGACCCAGAGCTTTCCCACCACCCAGGAGACACTGAGCTCCTAGCAGACTTGAGCCTGGCCTGTGGTTTCGGCATTCACGTCCCACACTGATGGACGGGGCGGGGCACGGAGTGCAGTGGGCAAGCGTGATCTCGCCTGTGCTGAGCACTGCCGATCATCCTCCGGTTTTTGGTCAAGACACATCTTCTGGAGCCACAATCTTCTTCACTACACAGTCTGTTAACCGGTGTAGATGTTCACACAGACACACACACACTCACACACACCCCTACCCGACACTCCTTTTATTGACTAAGTCTTCCAAACAAAGCAAAGAGAAAGAACAGCTACTGAATGCCATACAGCATGCCCAGAGCTTTACACGCATGGCCTCACCTATCCTTGCAACAGCCCTATGAGACAAGTGCCCTTATATTCCCATTTTATAGATGAGAAAACTGAGGCTGACAGAGAGATGGCCTGCCCAAGGGCAGTAGCAGAGCTAGGGTTCAACCCCAGGTGTGGCTCCAATTCCAATAGCCCAGGTGCCTTGGCCTGACAGCCGTCATCTCTGGAGGGGCCTACTATGGTCAACCCCATTCTGTGTGTTGAGAGTTTTGACCAGAAAAGAACTCTATTAAATTAAAATAGGCAAAGCCAGTGAACCATGGAGAAACAGGAAAGGAAAAGTGGGATGTCTTCCATTTCTGCCTCCCCAACAGTGGGCTCACTCACTGGGTGGGATGGAGCCCCTCCTTGATTAAGGACATTATTAAGAGAAAACTTACTGCCTGACCATCATCCTCAAGGGGAAGCTGGCCTGGGAAAAGGCTCGGCTGGGGTGTGCACAGTGAGCCAAGGATGGGCTCAGAAGGGGTAGATTTGGGCTGCAAATCAAAGGATTGCAGTAAGTTCTCAGCTCAAGGATGTCGGTTCTACCAGCTTGTTGTATCTCACTTGTGGGAAGCACGGGACTTGGTTGGAAAGTCTGTAAGGAGGATTCTCTGCAAGGCTGGGGGCCTCTAAGGGGGCCTTGCTGAAGGCAGCAGCCCCTGCCTTGGCTTTTCCAAACAAGTCTGAGCCCCCGGGGTGTTTTACTGGAATCTCCATGTTGAGTCTTTAGACCCGACCTTGTAGAAGCAGGTGCTTTCTCAAGGATATTTGCCCTGTTGATTGTATCTAGAGGTTAATTTTAGTTCAAGCTGTTGCTACAATAAAAGCCTAAGGAGGCAGACGAACGGGACTGTTTGGTTCCTATAGCCAAGCAGCCCCTTAGCCCTCTCTTTCACAAAAACATGTGAAAGTAATCCATTCATCCGTCGCTCAGGGTCTGCTGGTCGGTCCCGACACTCACTGTGAAGTGGCCATAATCAGTGGGGCGGGTCCTCCTGTCTACCTGGTAGCCCAGATGTGGGGGAGAGGGACCCTCAGCCCTGGGAAAAGGAGGGGCCACCTCCTGGTGGCTTTGGAGAAGTACAGAGGCTACTGTGGCCTTTCAGCCTGAGCTGCTTTGCTCCCAGGACAGGCGGGAAAGATGAAAAGGGGGCACTGTCACTGAGACGACTGGCAGGGGCATTTTCCATCCTGGGCCTCCATTATTTCTTCCTCCCTGTTCTGTGCCCTTGGCCATGACTTTGGGGTGCCCTTCCACTATGGTGGGGCCTTTGACTTTGGCCTACGACTTGCTTTGCCAGTAGTATAAGGTAGAAATGTTGATGGGCCAGTTCCCATTCTAGGCCTCAGAGACTTTGCATGTTCCTGCTGGCACTTCGGTCAGTGCCATAGTAAGAACCCACCTGAGTCAGGCAGCTGGCCCCGGAAGAGGGTCTTGATGGACAGCTCCCAGCTGACTCCCAGCTGAGACCAGCAGAGCTCCCTCACCAAGTCCTGCCCACATCAGTCAACCCACCAGTCCACAGGTTCATGCAAGGTACTGAGTTGGGGAGTCATCGGTTATGTAGCCTTTAGGGAACAAAAGCTAACTAACATAGTGGACATTTATGTGCTGGTAATTTCTCTCAGATTCCCAGCCCAGGTCCTCTCCCTGCTGCACTGTGTGTGGCATGTCCTTGGAGAGGAAAGAGCCAGACGGGAGTGGCTGGCAGGCCCAGGCATCCAGTGCAGCAGGCCAGGTCCAGGAAGATGGGAACGGGCGGGTGGACTGCAGGCATCTCCCCATGAGGACCCACAAAGCATCTTTGAAAACAAAGGATGTGGGATCAACAGAGCTGAAGAATGTGAAGAGCAGAAATGGCCAACAAGTGTCCCAGAGCTGCTCAGTTATCTATATATATAAAAGGCTAATATGCAAAGTGTCCCCTTGGGAGTTCGACCTGGAGAACAGGAGTTTGATCACTCGCTATGACGTGCACTGACCACCAGGGGGCAGCGTGGAACATGGCGGGCGACCCGCAGCAGCAGTGGCATCTGGGCGCTGAGGGAGCGAGGGGAGGAGGAGGCGGGAGGCAGGGAACCTGATTGCCAGCCAGGCCTAGGGACCCTACCTGTGCATGAATTTTGTTCACCGGGCCCCTAGTGTCTTTATAAAAATACTCCCCCATGATGGGGAAGAGGGAAGGAAGAAAGGGAGCTCACGGGCATCTGCTGTCTGCCCGCTGGGCCGCGGATCTCAGAAAACAGCGTGAGGGCAGAGCGCAGACCCTGGAGCCGGACATCTGAGTGCCCGCCTGGCTCTCTCACCAGCGGCTGCGTAACCGTGGCCTCTTAATCTTTCTGTGTCTCCGTTTATTCATCTGTAAAGTGAGGATTATAGCAGCTTCTGCCTCGTGGAGTTTTTGTGAGAATTAAACAAGTCATGTGTGAAATGCCTCCCGGTACGCACAGCAGTGTAAGTGCGACGCGAGTGTCTGCTGCGGAGTCAGGTTGAGATGATGGCATGGAGAAGGTCGGGGTCCCCACACTGATGCAAATGTTCGACAAACCTGCGCACTAGCCACCTGTTGCTGTGTGACAAACTGCCCGAGCACAGCAGCCTGAATCCCAGACTCAAGGACGGCCCTCGGTCTCCCCGAGGCTGCCGTCCAGATGTCAGCCAGGGGCCCGGTCTCTGAAGGCTTGCGTGGGGCTGAGGGATCCACGTCCCAGTTCATGCTGGCTGCTGGGCGGCGGGGGGGGGGGGGGGGGGGCGCGCAGCTGAGTGTCCTCACAGCCTGGCGGCTGACTCCCCCACAGAGCCATCTCGGAGAAAACAAGGTGGCAGCTGCAATGTCCCTTATGATCTAACCCTGGACGCCACGCACTGGCATTTCCATAAAGTCCAGTGGGCAGTACAGGTCAGTGCCGTCCACCGTGGCAGAGGGCACTTCGATTGTTAAGAACAGAAGGCAGGGCTCCCTGGGGGCCGTGTCAGAGGCTCCCACCACCAGGTCACATCCAACACCGTCCTCAGAAAACTTATGCTCTAGCTCTCTGCAGCCCCTTTTCCAACCAAGAGCTTCCTTCCTCCCTCCCTTCCTTCATCCCTCCCTCCCGTCTTTCCCCTTCCTTCCTTCCTTCCTTCCTTCCTTCCTTCCTTCCTTCCTTCCTTCCTTCCTTCCTTCTTCTCTCCCTCCCCTCCTTTTTAATAGCTTTTTCTCCTGATTATAAAGATAATGTGTTACAGAAAATTTAGAGAATACAAAAAAAGGATAAAGAATGTTTAAGTGACTTACAATTCCACAATCATTTGTATTCATTTTGACGGATAATCCAGTGTTTTCATGCAAATTTTTATGAGCAGGTTATAAGATTTTAATGACCCTGCATGCTCAGTCTTACACTTAAAACCATATGATGATGGCTGCCCGAGGTCATTAACTGTCAATAATAAAATCAAATCATTAATCAAATGTTTAGGAATGTTCCAGGCAGTGTGTGGAGCTCTTCACACATACCTCTCATTTTCACAGAAAGGCCACGGAAGGCACTATTGCTGCACCGACTTTACGGAGGAGAACCGAGCTCGGAGAAGCTACCTGGCGAGCCTGGGCCACGCCGGAAATACACAACACAAGCCATCAGCCATCAGGTCAGGCCGATGGCCCTGCTGTCCGCGGGGCTGCAGGCTGTCGCTGGGTGGAGGCCCCACGTTGACTAAAGAGGTAACTTGTGCAGTTGGGCCGCTTCCAGTTTCACAGCAGAAACAACGCACTGGCGCCCGTCCCTAAACATCTTTGTCCACAGGCCACACCTTCTTCTGAAAATCAATAACTGACCCCGGTGGACTGTGCGCCCCTTGGAGGAAGTGTGCCCTTTGGGGCTGGCTTTGCCCAGTCTAGGGGGGCTCGTTGGCCTGTATGACTGAAGAGTCCACGGAGGTCCTGCTTTAGGTGTGGCCGAGCCAGCGGCCCAGGGATGCCCAGGACTCAGTCCTCTGTGGCCCCGGTTCACCTTCCGCAGCGTCGGCTCCATCCCTCCGCCCTGGCAGCGCATGGCGTCCCCCAGGAGCAACCGATGGCTGCTGGAGCCCTCCCTCTCTCAGACGTGGGGATCCTCTCTCTAGGCCGCTCCAGTGAGCGGTGCCTGCCGTCCTGTGGACAGGAAGACAGAGGCTTCCATTGGCTTTCGCCAGTCAGGACCCCCCCGAGCTGTGTGTGGGTCAGTCCCACCCAAACGTCCTGGCTGAGACTTCAAGGGTGGGCAAACTTTTTGACTCGAGGGCCACAATGGGTTCTTAAACTGGACCGGAGGGCCGGAACAAAAGCATGGATGGAGTGTTTGTGTGAACTAATATAAATTCAAAGTAAACATCATGACATAAAAGGGTACGGTCTTTCTTTTTTTTTTAGTTTTATTCATTTCAAAAGGGCCGGATCTGGCCTGCGGGCCGTAGTTTGCCCACGGCTGGACTAGCAGGTGCTTCAGCCGCGTGTCTTGCTGCATAACAACCGCACGATTCGTGGCTGAAGGCTGCACCCATGACTCTCGTGGTTCTGTGGGTTGGGGTTCGGGCAGCGCTGCTCCTCTCTCCTGGCGTCATTCATGGGCGAAGGGGTCCCTGATCACCATCGCTGGCACACCGGGCGCTTAGCGCTGTGCCTCCCTCCCTCCGGCCAGCGGCGAGCCTCCTCTGGGCCAGCGTCCGTGGTGGAGCCAGCGGCAGGGCCCCCGAGCTGCCGGGCACCCTCACCGAGTGGCTCCCAGGCCCGAGCAGACGGGAGCAGACGCAGCTCTTGGTGGGAAGAGCGTATTGCAAAGGGCGCCGGGCTGCAGACAATGGGCCGCAGGTGCTGCGGGCAGAGGCAGGAGACGCAGATGCAGATGTCACTGCGGGCAGCCCACGGTGACCCCAGGAGAGGCAGAAGGCGGGAGGCAGCCGTGACAGAGAGCAAGCACTTCCCAGAGAGTGGGGAGGGGGCTGGGGGTGCCGGGGGCCCTTCTGCCACAGCAGCCCCACAGCAATCTGGGAGGGCACTGCCCCTGGAGACAGCCTCATGTCAGACACAGGCCTGTCCCTGGGACCCACACCCAGAGGGGACCTTTGAGAGGAGGGCGGGGGCTGGGACTGCACGTCTCCCTCACTAAATTGAGTCCTGAAACTTTTATGAAGGGATATAGTTTATCAACGCCAAGAAAACAAGGCGTCGGGACAGACTCATTAAAAGCAAATCCTTCTCCATTCGTTGGTTCCCATCCTGACGGAATTGTGAAATGAGAAGTGAAGGCGTGGGGGATGGGGGGGGCGGTTTGCAGGGGATGCAGAGGGGCCATCTCGGCTGCTAAGCGCGTGCAGAGTGCTTCCCGGCCCCTGAGAACGCGGCGCCCCCAAGCCACCGCCACTTTCCCATGGCGTCCCCCACAGACACGGTGTGTGCCGGCCACTTCTCCATCCACGTGGCTTTGTCCTTCCAAGAACCCGATCATCACCTTCCTGCCCCTCTGACGGAAGGTCACGAGGACCCCACCCCTCCTCCCCCACCCCACAGTGAACGGGGCCACCAGGGCCCCCACTTGGACGAGTGTGAGGTCACCCACACCCAGGTTGTCCATCTCACGGCGGCGTGCTGTGGGTCAAGCGCCCCAGCCCGTCTGAACCATAAGAGGGTATAGCAATATCTGCTTAAGGTGTGGAAACTCTTAGCATGATTTTTTTTTTAATTTGAGCCAAAGACTTTAAATCAGAAGATTTCATATCAGCAGTTGGATTCTCCAGCTTCTCAGAAACAATCTAAAGATCTGGCCTCACTGGGCCTGAGTTCCCACGGGGCAGAATTGCTGATGCGGAGTGATTGCTTTAGAAGGGAGATGCCTCCCCACTTTGCCACAGTCCCCACCTCTCCCTGTCTTGCATGAGGCCTGCTTTGCTCCTTTATATTCCAGGCCTAATCCGGACGGCACTGCAGTTGGCCAACTCTGTTAGCATTTTGGCTGCCTGGTCCTCAGAGCGTCAGCAAACTGCGGGCCAGCCCCTCCCACTTCCTACTCATGTCCATCATGAGCTAAGAATGTTTTTGTTTGTTTGTTTTTTTAAAAATATATTTTATTGTTTTTTTACAGAGAAGAAGGGAGAGGGATAGTCAGAAACATCGATGAGAGAGAAACATCGACCAGCTGCCTCCTGCACACTCCCTACTGTGGATGTGCCCGCAACCAAAGTACATGCCCTTGACTGGAATCGAACCTGGGACCCTTGAGTCCGCAGGCCGATGCTCTATCCACTGAGCCAAACCGGTCAGGGCAAGAACGTATTTTTAATGGTTGGGAAAAATCAAAACAAGAATCCTTTTTGTGATACATGGAAATTATATACCATTAAATTTTCAGTGTCCATAAATGAAATTTTATTGGGACACAGCCACGCCCCCTCGTTTAGGACGCATCTGTGGCTGCCGCACACTCCCAGGGCGGGGCTGGGGGTCAGAGGCCTGTGCCTGTCCATCCGTCGTCCCTCCCGCTGTCCGTCCCTCTCCAGAGGAAGCCGTTGTTTTCACCTCCTGGGGCTGCCACACCCATCACCACGCACAGACGGCTGGGAAAACAGACACCTCCCCCAGCTCTGGAGCCAGGAGTCTGGGGTCAAGGTGTCGGCAGGGCCTCGCTCCCTCCGGCTCTGGGGGGGCCTTTCTCCCCTCCGGTCTCCACCCCCCCGCCTCCTCCTCTGTCTTATAAGAACGTGTCCCTGGGTTCAGGGCCACCGGGTAGTCCAGGTGGCCTCGTCTCAAGATCCCGTAAGTAGTTACACCTGCAAAGACCCTTTTTCCAAAGAAGGTCGTAGTCACAGTCCCGGGTCGTGGACAAGGGTTTTCTCTTGAGGGTTGAGGAGAAGGCACCATTCACCCCTGCAAGTGGTTTCTCGCCTTCTAGAAGCTTCCATCCTCTTGAAGGGAGACTAAGGACAACCCACTCACCCACCCCACTCAAACACTTAAAAAAGAAACACAGCCGTCAGTGTTGACAAGAGCTTCGAAGAAAACCCGAGTGGGGTGAGGAGGCGGAGAGGCCAGGGGGGTACGTGGGCAGCGCGCCAGCAGACACAGGGCCCAACGCAGCAAGTGCAGGGGCCACGGAGGCCGGCGGCTCGTATGGGGAGCAGCAAGGGCGCCGTGAGGCTGGCGGAGAGCGAGACAAGAATGACAATCATTGGCCCTGGCCAGTGCAGCCCAGTGGGTTGAGCGTCGTCCTGCGCACCAAAGGTCACCAGTTCGATTATGGGCTTGGGGCACCTATGGAAGGCAACCAATCACTTTCTCTCTCTCTCTCTCTCTCTCTCTCAAAATCAATTTTAAAAAATATTTTTCTTTAAAAAAAAGAATGGTTCTAATTTGGGGGACCGTCAGCTACGGGGCTTCTCCGTCCAGGCCTTCGCCACGCGGTAGGAAGGACTGGTTGCTGCGTCTCTCCTGCCCCCAGCCTAACGCCCACAGCCTCCGTCACCCTCACTCAGCCCTCCTGGGGCCTGCGATCACCCTCCTGCCCCCATTCTCCTGGTGAATGAACTGAGGTGAGCTGCAAGGGCGCTCAGCAGGAGGCAGAGAGCAGCGGTCCGAAGTCAGTTCCCGGCCCCAAAACCTCAAGCACTTTCTCAGGGGCCTTCTTAAAGCTGAAGGGAAAGGGAGGGCTCTGGGTTCACAGAACAGGCTGCAGAGCAATCGGGTTCCTCCGACAGCAGGAGGCTCTGGCTGCCTGTCCTGCTCTGACTTTCAAGGTCACTATCACAGCAAACAGCCTTCACACTCAGTGGTCCCTGCCAGGCCAGCTGGTGCCCCCAGACACTGAGCCACCGCCTGGCTGTCCCCTGCCTGGGGCCAGAGGGGCTAGGAGCTCCCAGGCTGCTGGAGTTTGGGGTGGTGCACAGAGGCCTCAGCCAAAGGGGGTGGGAAGTACTGGCTTGTCTTACTATTCATTTTTTTTGAAATTCCTATCAAAATAATACACATACATATTTTTTCTTTTTTTAGTATATTTTTATTGATTTCAGAGAGAGGAAGGGAGAGGGAGAGAGAGAAACATCAATGATGAGAATCACGGATCAGCTGCCTTCTGCTCCCTCACCCTCACCCCCTATTTAGGATCGAGCCCACAACCCGGGCATGCGCCTGACCAGGAATTGAACTGGTTCATAGGTTGATGCTCAACCACTGAGCCACACAGCTGGGCTACACATACATATTCAAATTATCAAATACTATCTCATGCTGCTCTCCCCTCTCCCTCTAAACTCGCCACACTGGCCTCCCTGCTGTTCTCTAACACACCCAGCCTGTGCCCGCCTCAGGGCCTTTGCACTGCTGTTCCTCCTGCCCGAAGTGCTCTCCCATTGCCTCGTCCAGGCTCAGCTCAGCTCACCTCCTCAGAGACCCCTGACTACCCAGGGGTCCTGCTTCTGTGACTGTGTGTGTCCCATCACCAACACGGCCCCCACTCGGAACAATCGGAAATGGCCAGGTTCAGTGGTTCAGTTGCTCCTACTGTCAGCTCCGTGCCCTCGGCTACAAGGCCAGCTCCAGGAGGCAGGCCCAGCCCGCCGTGCTCACGTGGAGTCCGTGTACCCGAGCGAAGCCCGGGGTGCAGCAGAGCCTCACTGAATATTCGCCAAAGAAAGACATGAAGAAGGAGGGACGGGGGAGGGGGACAGGCAGACGGCGCCCTCGCCTACCTCTTTCTTCCTCTGCCTCTGGCGAACGGAGCCCATCCTCACCCACGAACCCGAGCAAGTACGGCAGCTGCTCTTCCGGGGAGCAAGCAGGAGAGGGGCCCTGAAGAGCTTCTTCCGGGGCTCAGGCCCTCCCCAGCCCGACTCCGCGAGGTGGCCGAGGGGGCTGCTTATCTAGCCGCCCCGCTGAGATTCTTTCCTCTGGGATGTCGGGATGTCAGGACGCGGGGGCTGATGTCATGGCTGATGTCAGGCACATCTGTGCTGGGACCTGGAACCATCACGCTTGACCTTGGGCAGGTCAGTTCCCACCGCTGACCCTCAGTCTCCTCATCTGTAAAGTGGGTGCCACCATGGGCCCCTCCCTGGTGCGGTGGAGATTAACTAAGATAATATTCAGGCAACGGGCCACCAGTGGGGTCTATTCACAGTTCGTCTGTGCTTGGCAGAGAGGGTCCCCTGACAAGTACCCCACATTCTAAAGAGAGGAAGGTCCGTAAGGATCCGATGGACAGACGGGAGGCCTCCAAGGAAGCGGAACTGGCCAGGCCCCTGCAGGGGAGAAGCGTGGGCAGCGAGCCTCCTCGGAGCCTGGGAAGTGAGAAATGCATTTCTCCTTTCTCTCCCTCTCCCCCGTCATGAGGTGGAAGGGGAGGAGGTGCGCCGGTTACCGAGCCTGATGTGAACTATGGCCACCACTGTCACTTCTACCTCACCTATGGCCACGGCAAGTCACAAGGCCAAACCCAAAGTCAGGGCAGGAACACATTCCTCCTAGTTAGTGGGAGGAGCTGCAGGCAGGCAGGGAGGGGAGGGGAGGGGAGGGGAGGGGGGAGCGTCAGGGCCCCCATACTGCTCTGCTGCTTGGGGCGTGGCCCCTGGAGCTGGGGTACCCTGGGAACCAGGACCCTGGTGGCATTCCTGGCCCAGGGATGGAGTGGGGAGGCCCGCTGCTGGAGCCAGGCTCAGTCGCTCTCGGTTTGCGGGGCCTGGGTGGTGCGGCCCGCAGAGATCTAGGGAGACCACGGTTCTTCTCTCTGCCCTCAGAGGGCAGGCAAGGCTTCCCTGTGTCCCCAGCGGAGGTTAGAGGACAGAGGTGGCAGGACCACTCCAGTGACCCCAGAACCGAGAGGTGGTCAGACTCCTGACCTGAGCCAGGTGGGGCCGCTCAGGGCCGCTCAGGGCCACAGGGATCGGGCGGGGCCGCCTCTGCACCACGACTTTGTGGGACCCCCTCTGCAGGGACCTCGGGCCTTAAACCCCGCAGGAGCCGATGTGCGGGAGGGGGTGAGGAAGGCGTGAGGAGCCTGACAGAGCGCACACACTCCGGAGCTGGGCCAGCCTGACTGCAGGAAGCAGGGAGCAGCTCCGAAGGAGTCGAAGACTGAGATTGAAAACAAGCAGCGAGCCTGCCACTGAAATGGGCCATCGCAGTGGCAGGCGGGCCCAGAGCGTGAGGGATGGGGTGCGGCGCCGGCAGCTGTGCGATAATAAAAATAAGTCCGATGGCAGCTCACACGCACGGGCCCCTGTCCCACCAGTGCCGCTGCTTTGGGGTCCGTAACTCCTCGTCGCACAACAGCTGTGCGGCCACGGCGGTGGTGAATGTCTCCACTGGAACGATGAGGACGTGAGGCAGAGAGGGTCGGCCTTGCCCGAGGTCACACTGCAGGAGGCGAGGAGCCAGGCTGTGGCCCAGGCAGTCGGAATTTCAAGTCTGTAGCTGTGCCTTGTTTTTTAAAAGTGAAATCTTGGGAGGCCGACACACAAATGGGGCTGCAGTGCTGCTCGAATTGTCACCGTACCCCCTCGAATAAACTGCCTTTTGTTGACCGGGACGAATTGAGAGAAATTGTAACGGACAGATACGGGCAGACGGTTTTAAAAAATTAAAATAAATTAAAATAAAAAATAAAATAAGAAATGAAACATTTCATGGTTATATTTCAGTGAGTTAAATGCCCCAGGAAACCAGTCCCTTGGTAGGTGCTCAAGAAATGTTAGCTCCGGGGCCTTTCCTCCCACTGACCTGGGCTACCAAGCTGCTCCTGTTGCCATGGTGATCCTCCCAGGGGCCCACAGAGATGTGGCTGAAAGAAACGCACTGAGCCAGGACCCTGGCTCCGACCCTGGCTCTGACATCTGGATCTGACCCCGGCTCCGACCCCGGCTCTGACATCTGGCTCTGACATCTGGCTCTGACCCCGGCTCCAACCCCAGCTCTGACATCTGGCTCTGACCCTGGCTCTGACCCCAGCTCTGACATCTGGATCTGACATCTGGCTCCGACCCCGGCTCTGACATCTGGCTCTGACATCTGGCTCTGACCCTGGCTCTGACATCTGGCTCTGACATCTGGCTCTGACCCTGGCTCTGACATCTGGCTCTGACCCCGGCTCTGACATCTGGATCTGACATCTGGCTCCGACCCTGGCTTTCTTATCTGGCTGTTCGCCACACTGGCCTCAAAATCCCGAGCCTGGAACAAGGGCATTGGAAGTGACTGTGACCAGAGAGGCGGTGGCAATGCCTCCCAGAGTCTGGCATTCTCTGCCTCCTCAAACAGTGTCTGCTCTTCCAGAGGGGCCTCAGATGGGGGTGTGCATGCTCACACATGTGTGCATGTGTGTGTGTTCACGTCTGTCTCAAGGGTGGCAGCCGTGTAGGAAAGGGCAGATCTGGAGGCAGGAGGAGGCCACGGGGAAGCCAGGAAAGCTTCACTGTCCACCAACCCCCAGACCATCCCAAGGCCCAGGGCCAGCCTGGGGGGTGGGGGGGTGCTCAGGAAGGGCAGGCCTGGGCTCCAGTCCCCATGCCGCCATGACGCTGGGCAAACCTCAGGTCCCCTCTGAGCTTTCAGCTGAACACCCCTCACTCCTGGACCAGCAGAAACAGGGCCTCCAGCACCATGGTTACCACGTTCAGCGCCATGTCACTCACCAGTGACTGACACTACTTCCCGTCTGGAAAACAAAACAGGCTGGGCGCTTAATCTGTTACACACCCCACGGCCCAGAGGACCAGTGTATTGAGCAACCGCTGCAACCCAGGCTTGAAGCCGAACAGGCTAATCCATCGTCTCACGCGGTCCTTCAACAGCCCTGGGAGGGACTCGTACTAATTCCACTCTGTAGATGGGGGCCGAGGCCAGGGAGCCCACGTGACTTGCCTGAGGTCACACAGCCGAGCACAGAGAGAGAAGGCAGCTGACAAAAAGCGCAGCATCACTTTGAAATATCAAATCTATGACTTAGTATTGTTTTCTGGGGTTTTTCTACATTTCCCTCCATTTTATGGAGGTAGAATTGACTTGGCATTGTGTATGTGTCTGTAACGATTTAGGGGTGATGCAGAGGGGTTGGCACTACACTCTCCAGTGTTTGGGGGCTGGCCCTGCAGGTAGTAAGCAGTAGCATGTGAACTTGAGCCCAGATCTGCTGAGTCTGACTCACAGCCCAGACCTCCTCAGCGAGGACAGACGGATTCTAACGCCCACCAGGCTCCCAGGCTCCACCCTGCCGCCTTGGCACCGCCAGAGGGGCTGGGCCTGGGAGAGAGAAGTCAGCGGGCAGGCCCCCAGGAGGCCCGGGCCAGCCCCCTTGCACTTTGCCCACCAGAACCTGACAGAGGTCCTAGGGATCCAGAAACATTCGTGTGGCCACCTAGTGGGCATGGGCCACACATGCGCTGCCCAGCATCTTTTTTAAATTTTAATATATTTTTATTGATTTCAGAGAGGAAGGGAGAGGGAGTGAAAGAGAGAAACATCAAGGATAAGAGAGAATCACTGATCGGCTGCCTCCTCCATGCTCCACATTGGGAATTGGGCCTGCAACCCAGGCCTATTCCCTGACCAGGAATCAAACCGTGACCTCCTGGCTCATAGGTCGATGCTCAACCACTAAGCCACGCTGGCCGGGCTGCCCAGCATCTTTTAAATAGTCTCTGTGTCGGGGAAATTCTGTCATTAGGAGTCCATCTCCCGGTGAAGAGGCCTTAATCAGGGCTGGAGCTCTACGACGAGGAGCCGGACTCCAGCCATTGGCCAGTCCGGCCGCCGCCTCTCCATCCTCACGTCCTCCCCCTCTCCCCACCTGCTGGGGTCCAACCCCAGCAGGTCCAGGGGTCCCCAAAGGTGTGGACGGAGTCGGCGAAGAAGGAAAGACTCAGAGGCAGCGTTCAGTTGATCAGCAGCCTAGCCAGGATCTCTAGCCACAATCTCCAGCCAAGTTCTGGTTCGGTTCTCTCACTAGGTTCTCCAGTCAGGTTCTGTAGCCAGTTCTCCAGCCAAGTTCTGTCTAGTATCTCCAGCCAGGTTCTGTGTCCATGTTCTCTTGCTAGGTTCTCCAGCCAGGTTCTCCAGGTTCTCCAGCCAGGTTCAGTCACCAGGTTCTAGTCAGGTTCTCTTGCCATGTTCTATCCAGGTTCTGCAGCCAGGTTCTGCCTCTAGGTTCTTTTGCCAGGCTCTGTAGCCAGGTTCTGTCCAGGATCTTTTGCCATGTTCTCTCTCTAGGTTCTGTCTCTAGGTTCTGTGTCTAGGTTCTGAGTTCTGGTCTGGATCTCCAGCGAAGTTCTGGTTAGGATCTCCAGCCAGGTTCTGTTGCCATGTTCCCTCGCTAGGTTCTCCAGCCAGGTTCTGTCCAGGTTCTCTAGCCAGATTCAGTCACCAGGTTCTAGTCAGGTTCTGTTGCCATGTTCTATCCAGATTCTGTAGCCAGGTTCTGTCTCTAGGATCTTCAGCCAGATTCTGTAGCCAGGTTCTGTCTCTAGGTTCTGTTGCCAGTTTCTGTCCAGGATCTTTTGCCATGTTCCGTCTCTAGGTTTTGTCTCTAGGTTCTGTTGCCAGTTTCTGTCCAGGATCTTTTGCCATGTTCCGTCTCTAGGTTCTGTTGCCAGTTTCTGTCCAGGATCTTTTGCCATGTTCTATCTCTAGGTTCTGTATCCTGTTGTCTTGTTACATCTGTATTTATACCAGTTGATTCCAATCCTATCAATCTCTATTCCAAAGGTTAGGGCGTTTCTTATCTCCATTGCAGGGAGTAAAGATTATGTAGCTTAAGCATGATTGTTCGTAGTTAGTGATTAATTACCCGCCTGGCACTTAGTTAAGGGGTTTTATTTCCTCCCTAACTTCAGGGGAAAATCCCTACCTGGGGAAACAACCTTTCTCGGAGAGGTGGCCTTGGTTAAATCACATAGTGCCAAGAAGATGCGCAAACATATTAAGAACAGTATGCCATATATGCCAGGTCCCTTGAAACAGCAAGGATGGACCGGCTCCCGGCACCCACCCGCTGCCCTGCCTCCTGCTCCAGGAGTCACATGTGTCTTTGAGCTGACGGCCACAGGAGGCCGGGAGGGGAGTATGCCTCTCACCCTTCGGTGCTGACCAAAGTCCAAATCAAGGGCCAGATGTCCCTCCCCAACCCCATAAAGACACATAGCTGCTTCCCCAACAAGCCATCTTGGAAAGAGGAGGGGTGAGGAGAGGGGAGGCCTTGAGACAAGACGGTTTCCATGGGAGTTTGACAAATCTGGTGTGTAGGTTGCACACTGCCCATGGCCCGGCCGAGGGAGCAAGTGGGGTGTGACATCTTACCTGCCCTCTACTTTCCTGGCATGGAGGACGAGGTGTCTCTTAAAATTCTCACAACACCTGTCTGAAGTCTGAACTTGAACTATTTCATCCAGAAAGAGCCTCTTTTAAATCTGGAGAGAATGATTTCTGGTTAATGAGCAAATTTTTTAAAAATACATTTTCCTGCCACCAGTTTCCCAGAATAAAATGAGGTCAGTTATAGAAACCTGTGTCATGTCAGAGCACAGAGCCTGCACACACACACGGGCACACACACACGCTGGTGCGTGTAATTTTAGTACGTATAGCACATGGCACACAGTAGGATCCTCCCCTCACTCGAGGGCAGGACCCAAGTGGCACCTACACTTTATTCCTAGTCCCTGACCTGGTACCGGCCACAGAGTGGGCCCTGCAGTGTCTGGTGATGGACGGAATGGCTCTGGTGAGTGATGCAAGAGTCATCCGTGTCTTTGAGCTGGGGAAGGGCGGGGGGGAGGGTCAGACATGCATCGTCATTTTAAGGGAAACCTGTGTGGCTGGCCTTTAACTTCACAACCCTGTCCACAGAGAAACCCCGGGGAGCCTTGCACTGAGGGGCGCCCCCAAGTGCAGCCCCACCTGAGTCACCTGCAAACGAGACCAGCGAAGAGCCGTCAAAGCCCCAGCAGAAGCAGAGCCTTTGGGGGTGGGGCCTTCCGTGAGCCAGGAAGCAGGCCTGATCCCACAAGGCACTGCTCAGCCCCTGCAGGCGGACACAGGCCCCTGAAAGAGAAAGGGGGGACCTAGCAGATATGGCAACTCCAGTGCTGCTTCCACAGCCAGCTCAGGGGCTGGGCCTCCGCTGGCATCTCCCCCACAAAGGCCTCCACTCGGGCCGTCAGCAGCCCCTCTGCCAGGGAACCCAGCAGAACCGCGAATCCTACCCAGCGGGTTGGAATTCGGGCTCTGCCACTTTCTAGCTGCATGACCCTGGGCAAGCCACCTACCCCTCTGGGCCTCGCTGTCCTTCAAGTTCAGTGGAATGGTGACGACTGCCCTGCCTCCTTGGCGCATGAGAATTCGGCTGCGGAACGCGCCCTGAGCACAGAGGGACTTCAAGGCCCTCGGCACGCGGAGGTCTCCCCAGTGGCTGCGAGGTGCCTCCACGCATGCGGCTCTGGAGCCAGACAGACTACAATTGGGCCCTCGCTTTGCCAGGGACCTGCTGTGCGGCCTGGAGCAAGTCACTTCTCTCTGAGCCTGTCTCCTCCTCTGCAAGTGCTGCATTGAGGCAGCGGAGCCCAAGCAGGTGACTGTGCCCCGAGAGCAGACAGGCTCCCCCCGCCCCCCGCTGCATCCAGCATGGGGAGGCAGCAATGCCCGGGCAGGAACCAGTTTGGGAAATACCATAACACAGATCAATAGCACAATAAAACCCCATTTCCTCAGACCTCTGGCCCCTCCCTGGCAGGCTGGGTGAGAGGAAGATAGACGCCTCGAACATCCTGCGGAGTCAGAACCACTTCCATTCGAGTGCCCTTCAGGGGCTGGGAGCAAGGTTCCCATGACCTCGACCACCAGGGGTGCAGGGACCAGTCCAGCGTGGCCCAGGGGAGGGCGGGAGAGCAGGTCTCAGACTCTGAGCCTCAGGCTCTGCCTCTGCAAATGGGGCCATGCCTTCCGGGGGCTCCAAGAACCACAACGGCATCTGACTTGGCTTTTTGGGGGGAGTCACAGTTCTGGACACATCTCTAGCCTCGGCCCCCCCAGGCTAACTCCAGACACCAATGTGGGCCTGGGCAGCGAGGTCCACTCGTCTGCTCACCAGCCGTAGAGGCTTCCCTTGAGGCTCCGCAGCCCCTTGTGGCTTAGGCTGAGCAGCCAGAGGCAGTGAGGTGCCAGGCCCAGTGGAAGGTGTGTGGGCAGGGGCCTGGGGGCACATGGCTGCCACAGGTAACGGCCTTATCCCCGCTGAGAGGCGTAATGCCAGGAAAGGTCTGGAAGGCCACCCACTGAGAGTTATTAAGTGACTTCAGATTTTTTTCTTCTGTCTTATCTGCAGGGAACATGTATTATTATTTCTATAATAAAGAGGGGAGAAAAGCTCACTTAAAAAATATACATATATACATATATCTGTTGACAAAATGCCCATCAATGTCAGGCCTCTAAATGTTTTATCTAAATAATTTTCCACCAGCCCCACCCCCATGGCTAGTGCTCAACTCTGACCAGTAGAGATTCCTACGCCCTTCCGAGCTTCAGGCCACACCACACAGTCTCGCCCGGGAGGCTGCATACCCCAAGTCGGCTATGCACCTCACCACCCCCACCTCCAGGGCCTGCGCCAATGAATTAACAGGCCTTTCAAGGTGTTCCCATCTCCAGCAGGGGGCGTGCAGGAGGGAGCCAATCAAGGACTCTCTCATCATTGATCCTTCTCCCTCTCTCCTTCTCTCCCTTCCTCTCTAAATCAATAAAAATACATTAAAAAAAGGTATTTCCAGTGATGCAGACAGGAGCAGGAAGGGAGTCGAGCTGGAGAAATCACCGGCGAGC
This sequence comes from Myotis pilosus, assembly GCA_036010255.1. Classification (NCBI taxonomy): domain Eukaryota; kingdom Metazoa; phylum Chordata; class Mammalia; order Chiroptera; family Vespertilionidae; genus Myotis; species Myotis pilosus. Next base: position 104,016,177 of record JASKON010000003.1, read on the forward strand.
TGTTCTCCGAGGGCTTCTCCCTAAGGAGCTGCAAGGCAAGGCCAGGCATGCTGAGCAGGCACGGGACACAGCTTCATCACATTAGAAACCAGTAGGACACCGTGGTGTGACTCCAGGCTTCCTCCTGGGAGGAAGGACCCACGGGATCGAGTTGGAAAATCCTCATGTTCTCTGCATGGAGCACCGGGCACACAGACCAACACCCTGCCTCCAAGTTTCCATGTTGGTGGGGGCACCAAGGCACCAAGGACAAGAGGGGACACAGTGCCATGGCACAGGAGGCCCTTCCTTGTCAGGGCGTTTGGGAGGAGCTGGAGGAGCACGGTCGGCTGGTCTGACAGGGTTGGGGAGACCTGCTTCCCCCAGACCTGGCCCGGAGGTGACTCCAGTGGTCAAACCGCATTCCCCTGAACGCTGCAGTACGAGGCGTGCCCTCCTCCATTTGTCTGCCTGGGACCAGCGCAGCGCTGGCTCCCAGAGACAGGCTGTTGCACTGAAGTGGGAGGAGATGCTGGCGGCCTTGTCCTCTCATCTGCGGTGAGGGCGAGCTCACCGAGCCAGGCTGCTCCTCCAGGCAGGGAGATCAAGTCCCGGTTTATCCCTGCCGTCCCAGAATCCCTGCTGTAATGTTGCTTTTACTCAACACATCCTGGTTTGGAGAAAAAATGATCGTCACCCTGCCCATTTCCCCATCAAAGCTCCATGGCAATCTTCCACCATTTCCAGGCCACACCTGTCTTCACCCTTCCCCACCCATGCCCTGTCCCAGGTGACCACTACCTGCAAGGAAGCAGCCAGTTCCTCTCAACCCTTCCCCGCAGTTCCTGGGCTCCCACCCCATCCCGCTACTGAGCACGCCTTCTGCCGCCGTCTGTCTGCCCACCCCACTGGTCTATGAGTTCCTTGCAGGCACAGGCTGCCTTGTTCATCTCCAAGTCCTTCCCTTGGAGCCCAGCCCCTGCCTTACGGAGGTATTTGATAGATAATGTTTGTTAGGTTAATGAACCGCCACCAATCATGGTTCCTGCCAAGGCCCAAGGCGTCAACCAGAACACCAGCTCCTTCCCTGCCCTGGTCCCACGCCCTGCAGACGGCACACTCTGGGACAATAATACCCAGGAGTGGGCAGGAGGCCTGCTTGGTCCCAGCACTAACCAGCCAGGGGCCCTGGGCCCCCAAGTCCCCAGGATCCACAAAATCGGGGGCTGCCTTAACAACTGCCTCAACAGCGCCTTGCAGCTCAGACATTTCACACTCTCAAGGCTGTAACACGCCCATCTTCAGATTAGAAACGGGGCCCCGCAATGTCTACCACAGGTCTCAAAAGCAGTGCGCCCGCAATTCCCGTCAAGGATTGAACCCCTGGAAACCATCAGAAGCCGACCAAGATTTGTACACAAGGATGCTCACCGCAGCAGCAGCTTTTAAAAGAAAGACTGTAAGCAAAACATGGTGCATCGTGCGAGGGAACACACTCTGCCACGGAAGGTCAGATTTTGTAGAACATTTAGTAACATGAGGAAATGGTCACAATATGCTAAGTGACGAGGAGGTTGCACAACAACAGGAGCTCAATTTTATTTCTACCAGTGGTTTTCTCTGGGCAGTGGGTTGGGTGCCTTTTTTCGTTTGCTGCATTGTTCACGGTTTTCTACAGTTATAGTCAGGAGAAAAACGGCTGTTAAGTCAGCCTGCATTGCTGAGGCCAATGGGAGCCCGCCTCATGGAAAACCCCGCCATTACCTTTTCCCTAGCCCCTTCCTCAGAATGCAGACAATTTCTGGGTCTGTCAATGGCCTGAGAACTCATCCAATTCCACCCTCGATTAAGGCTTGCCCTTGTGCCGGGCCCCTGCAGTGCCAGGGGGAATCGGGCTGGAGATCTGCCAGACTTCCCTCCTGGACACAGACCCTTTCTGCAGGTCGCCAGCCTCTAATTGCACATCTCCAAGGACTGGTAGCTCACTGGGCCATGCCCATCCATCTTGGATCAAAAATCCTTCAACCCAGCCCTAGCTGGTTGGCTCAGTGGCTAGAGTGTCGGCCTGCAGACTGAGGGCTCCCGGTTCGATTCTAGTCAAGGGCATGTACTTTGGTTGCAGGCTCAATCCCCAGCCCTGGTTGGGACCCATGCTCCTAGGAGGCAACCAATCTTTGTGTCTCTCTCACATCAATGTTTTTCACTCTCTCCCCCTCCCTTCCACTCTCTCTAAAAATTAATGGAAAAACATCCTCAGGTAAAGATTAACAACAAAAAGTCCTCCAACCCAGCCCACCTTACTCGCCATGGCCTTTCCTCTATCACCCCCAAGTCCTGTCCAAGGATGGGGCCCACAGACAACAAAACCCACCCCTGCCCCATCCAACTCTAGCCTTTCTTAACCTCAGGCACAGAGAGCACTCCTTGTCTTCCCCAGCACTCAGGTGAGGAGGATTGATAGCCCAGGAGTAACTGCATGTTAGTTCCTTCCTGGAGACAAGTTTCAATCCCCTCCTCAATCAACTCTGAAGTGGGGCTAGCCGGGGTGAGAGGCTGCGACTATCACAAAGGGGCTGTCCCTCTCCCTCTCAAACCCATCCGATGGCTCCACCTCTCACCGACCATCACCAAAGTGATTCTTAAAGACCTCAGAAGTAGAAGCCATCAGCCCCCAAAACCCGCTGCCCCCACCCCCCAGTTCTATAGGAGCCAAGGGCCGCCCTTCCCTTCAGGAAACACCCCTCACTGCCCAGCGGTGAGCAAACCTCTTCCTGCAGGTGTGGTGGTCCCATCAGAACCCACCTGGTCCTGGCTGTCTGGCCATTATGACACCGGACTCGGAAGAAGCTGACCTGTTAGCCCAGAAACTTTCCACTCACGGCTGGCTGAGCAAGGCCCAGCCTCAGACACACCCATGAGACCTGAGCCCAGCCACACCCACTCTTGCCCAGCTACATCCTTCCTCTCCCTCCCCGCCCCTCTCCAGCTATTTTCAGACAACCCATCCGAAGCCCACTGAGGGTGGTGCCTGGCTGGCACCCTTGGGAGGGACCCCTTCTCTCGGAGGAGTGGGGCACAGCTCCCCTTAGACTCCACACCCACCTCCACCACTACGTTAACTGTCAGCGCCATGAAGTTCCCCTGCTCTGTGAATATGAAAAATGGGAACCCTGTATCCCCACCAGGGTTAGCGGGATGTTATCTAGAAGAGGGTGGGGTGCAGTCAGGCCCTAGCAAGATGGTCCTCCTCTGCCCCTGCATGGTACATACCGGCCTCCTCTCTCATTGCCCCCCTGCCCAGGGCAGCCCCACCTGGACGCCAGCCCTGGACGGCTCTGCCTGTAAGGAAGCCCCCAACCGGCATTTATATAACAACAACATAAGCATTTTATTTTTCCATTAAGCTTCTTAGTCTCTTAGTATCACAATGGAATGATGAGAAAAGAACAAAAAAATCTCATGAGTCTGCCGATCTCTAACACAGAGCAGAGACTTCAAGGCAATCGGGGGGAGGGGGTTGGTAGAAGTGCCAAAAATTCCAACATCACATCTCTCCATAGCCGACGAGGCCGGAGGGGGCAGGGAGGTGGAATGGTGAGAAGGTGGCACTGTCCCAGTGGTCCTTGGCATTTTTGTCTCACGACTGACTGGCGCATGATCTGCACGGAGCACCCGCAGGATCTCCTGGTGCCCAGCCACATGGCCCTCCGCCTACCCAGATGCCCAGGCTCTTCAACCAGTGCTAAGACACACCCCGCAGCCAGTTCTGCTGGGTGGGCAGCAGGAGAGCTGCATGGAGGAGGGCGGAGGGCAGACCACGCTGCTCAGGGTGTAAGAGTCAAAGGAGTGACCGAGGCTCGTCCAGGAGACAGCTGTGACGAACAGCTGTGGTGGAAGGCGAGTGGTGCAGGTGGCGGCCCTCCAGGTAGCAGGCAGTCCCTCTGGGAAGCAGGCCACCTAGAGCTTCACAGTGCCCGGGGGCAGGCTGTCGTTGCAGAGTCTGTAGTATCGCAGGTCGTTGACCAGTCTGTGCACATTCTGGGTGAACGAGGGCAGGTCCTGGAAGGCATGGGCACAGCTGCAGCCTGGCCACACCCAGCACCCCACATCACCCACCCGCCCACCAGCACTTCCACCCCAGGGTGTGCCCGAGCTCCCAAACATTGTACGCAACAGGCCACTTCCACTCCTTTCTGCACCCTGTGAGCGCACAGGCACTGCGGGGAGAAAGGTCATGGCGAGGCTGCCCTCGTGTGCACGGCCAGGCTCTGAGGCACGGAGGTTAAGAAACCTGCCTCAGTGACAAGGCAGGAGGGAAAGGGGCACTGGTCGGGCTGCCTGTGTGTCTCTCCTTCACTGCGTCCTGTCCAGCATGTCCGCAAACTCCTCTTCCCAGTGCTCCAGGCAGGCCCTGCCACTTAAGGGTGACACCCTGGCAGGAGCCCGCCTGACCACCATCCGCTGGGCCGCAGACTGCAAACCGAGAGGCTCCTTGCAGCTGAAACCCCATACCCTACCAGGCAGCACCAGGAGGTGGCCGAGGTTCACACCCTCATCTTTAGATCGTGAATACCGATGCCGGACCACATAGCAAACGTGAGTAACACCAATGGCTCCCTGTCACAGAGTGGGCGGCTCCATCTGAAATTCCACTGGCCGGGGGCTCAGAGAACAGCAGGGCACTTCCAGCCCCCCTCCTCCCACCGCCCTTTCCCTGGCTCCCCTCCCCTTCAAGCTGCAGCACAAGGCCTGCCTCTGCCAAAAAGGGCCTCGGACGCCTGTTTCCTGGCTCCAAGTGGCAGGTCCGCGCCGCTCCGCTGAGCTCTCAGGGCCCTGGCCCACCTGCTGTGGACAGCGCATGCAGGCCCGGAGCCAGAGTGCCAGGCGTGGCCCGCCCCCTGCTCTCCCATTCCCAAGTTCTGTACCTGCCAACTGAGGGCTGGCCTTTCTGAGCTGGGTTCACCTGGGAATGGGGTTAACAGGACCCACGCATCAGAAAGCCAGTGCGGCCCACAGCGCTGCTGTGCCAGGCTTCCCACCAGGCCTTATCAAGGCAGAGATGGTGCCCACCTCCTGCCCAGGCCATGCGAGGAGCTGGCTTCAACCAGACAGTAAGTGAGTGAAGGATTCCTTTATGTCCTCCTCAGGAAAACATACCAACAGGTCTCTTTTAAATCAGCGGCTTCCAAATTCCAATCTGAATTTCCTGGTGGACACAGGAATCCATTTCTGTGTTTTACATACCCAGGAGCTTCGATACGTGGCTAACTTTGGAACCCACTGCTTTAAATCAAGAAGTTGACTGACAATGCTTCAGCAGAAACTGAGCATTAAATATTAGAATTTGGACTCCAGAGCAGCAGTCGCCCACCGGGGGTCCGCGGACCTGGTGGTCCACGAGGTCCGAAAGGCTGGCGGCCGCTGCTCTAGAAAAAGGAAGGAAACACCCAGTGGCTGAAGTGAACTCTAAGCTCAAGAGCAAACAGGGTAAGTGCCAGGGAAGAAAGACTCCAAGACAAGGAAAACAGGAGCCGAGTCTGAGAAAAGCTGTCCTGATACACATCACGGCCGGGACAAACAAGGAGGGTGCAGGGTTTTGCTCCAGCAGGAGCGGCACATCCATCTGAAGACTGAAGGGAGCCCGTAGACAGGGGCAAGCACCGGAGTCACAACCCCAAGGATGTGGGTGGAAGAGATCCCACTTTCAAGTGGGAACTGGTTAAAGGCAGAAATGACTTATCCCTTAAGAAAACCTCCAGGAGAGCTGACCAGGCAAGCAGCAGAGGCTTCCAGCTAAAACAGGCGGGGGGGGGGGGGGGGGGGGGGGCACACACACGAAAGTGAGAGCTCAGAAAAAGGCCCAGGACAGGAAACGCTGGGCACCAGGGGAGGACAGCCCACCAGACCTTCCCCGGGCCAGAGGGTGAACACTGTGAGGCTCCTCTCAGGACCTGGTAGCAGGTCAGGCCACGCAGAGCCAGGCGGGTGGTCTGGGAAGAGCCGGGGTCCCATCTCTAAGCTGGGGGCCTGCCCAGAGAAGCAGCTGCGGACCGCCCATCTTCCCGCCTGTCTGCAAGTTCGGCCGCAGTGACTCTCAGCCCACGAGGAAACAGCAGCTGGTCAGTGGTGTGCTCGACGGGGACAGTAAGTACCAAGAAGCCGAGACAGAGCAGCCGGGCTGCCAGGGCCAACGCTGGGCCCAGTGGCGGATGAGGTGAAAACACAGTGCTGCTGCAGCCAACACTGGGGAAAGCACGTACCCCTCCACCAGGCACAGCGCCGCGTCATCAGGAACGGCACGCGCTGCCTCGGAGCCACCGGGGTACAAACCACACAGGAAGGCAGCCTGCCCCTCACGGAGCCCACACCACCCTCCCTTCAGCCTGGCCTCTCTCCTCACCCGATCCATCTTGAAATTCCGCCCCAGCACATTTTTCTGGTTGGCATCCACGCCATCACAGCCGGTCAGGAACTCGGGGAGGAAGGCTGCAAAGAAGCCGTCAAAGTCCACAGAGGCCATGTTGTAAATGGCGATGCCGATCTCCTCCTGCAGAAGGTCGTGGGACTTGTGGACCAGGACCTGCAGCAGCACGTTCACAAACTGAAACAGCATGGTGGTCCGGAAGATCTTCTGTAGACAGAGCCCAGAGTGAGTGCTGGCCGCGAGCGGGCTCAGGGCCCCTGGGCCTCCCCAGGTCCCCGACCAGGGCCCGGTGCCTTTGATGAGGAACCTTTCGGAGAAATGGGCACTTACCTTGTGGTACAGCTTCTGCTTGGTGTTGAGTGTCTCCAAGTAGAAGAGGTTTTGTTTAAATAGGTGGATGTCAGGCTGGAGAAAGGACTGTCCAAAAGCCTGTCCAAGAAATAAGACCACCATTCTACAAGCAGCATTAAACTCCACCAGGCCAGGCCCCTGGGTGCCCTCCCCACGCCGGAGTGGCTCCTTCTGCCGATGCAGAGTAGGGACCTACTATCTCCAGTCTTCCAGCCTGTCTGGTCAGATCTCAGGAATGTCCCCACGTAGTCTTATTTCTTAAGTCCTTCCCATTGGGCCTGACTTCTTTTGGTCTCATTCTACACCTTTGACAGCTTGTTTGGAGGTTCTACCAGGGGAGTGCAGGTACTCCTATACCCTTGACCGAAGACCGGTTCTCTCCTCTGGGGGGAAGGTCGCACTCTTTGACCGAGCACGGGAGGGACGCATATGGGATCGGTGAGGGAGGAGGGGACACACCCCTAGCCAGCCAGGTCAGCCGAATCAAACGTGGCAATCAATGGGGTGACAGATGTCACAGCCAGATCGCCCTCACATCCTCATCCTACATCTTTTGTAATGAACCTCTGGACTCCTTCAGGAAGACATCTTTGAAGCAAGAAGCTAAAAACTAAGACAAATTGCTCAGCTTCCCCTTAAGCCAACCACTCAAACTCCCATAAACCCTCTCTCTGGCATCCCAGGTCTTAGAAACCAAAAATCCTTAGAGCCTTGTCACAACCAGCTGCCTCTGCCTTGGAATTAAGCAATAGCAAATTTTTAAACTGCTTTGCAATTTCTGAGCTGTAAAAGTTAGGACACCCTGCCCCCTGCCAAAACAAAACAAAACAAAACAAAACAAAAAAACCTCACAAAGAGCCTTGTGCCAATGAAGACTGGGAAGAGTGGGGCAGGCAAACGAAAGGCAGACCAGTCATGTGCAGGACACCTCCTAGAATAAGTCAGGGACAGCCTTGTCATTCTGACCCCCAGCTCCTAAGGTACAAGAAGGGTCTTGTAACTCCTGCTGCAGTGATCTCTATGATGCCCGCTGGTTTCCACTCACTTATTTTTCAAGTCAGGTTTACTGAAGTCTAACACAGAGTAACTCCCCCCCGACCTCCCCCCCCCCAATCGAGGGTCACCATTATATAATTCTGACCACACCATCCAGTGTCTAACCACCATCACAATGGAGATACAGACACCTCCAGCTCCTCAAAGTTCCCTCTGGCCTCAGGCAACCACTGCTTGTTTCCTGTCCCTCGAGTCCTGCCTCTTCCAGAACGTAACAGAATGCAATCATGCCAAGCATGTCAAACTCACAGCTGGCAGGCTGCATGCCTCATTTAAATGAATGAGGCATGCGGCCTGTTGGCCGCCAGTTTGACATGCTTAAATTGTAGACAGTCTTCTGAATCCAGCTTCTTCACCTACCATAACGTATTTACGTTGCTGTTTGTATAATAATATGTTCTTTTTTTATTTTTATTTTTTGGTTAATCCTCACTTGAGGATATTTCTCCATTAATTTTTAGGGAGAGGAAGAGACAGAGACACACTGGTTGCCTCCTGCATGTACCCCGGCCAGTGTTGGGAACCTGCAAATGAGGTACGTGCCCTTGATCAGAATTGAACCCAGGACCTTTCAGTCTGAGGGCTAATGCTCTATCCACTGAGCCAAACTGGCTATGGCTGCTCCTTTTTTTTTTTTTTTTAATCCTTACCTGAGGATATGTTTATTGATTTGAGGGCAAGAGGAAAGGGGGGAGTAAGAGAAAGAGAGAGGGAGGAAGGGAGGGAAGAGGAGAGAAAAAGAGGAGAGAGAGAAAAACATCAATGTGGGAGAGAAACATTGATCAGTTGCCTCTTGTATGCCTCTGACGGGGAATCAAACCCACAACCCAGGTATGTACCCTGACTGGGAATTGAACCCACAACCTTTTCGTGGATGGTATGATACTCCAACTGACTGAGCCACCCGGCCAGGGCAGTATGTTCCTTTTTATTGCTGAGCAGCAGGCTCTTACATGCATGCATCACTGTCTACCCACTACCAGCAATAGATATTTGAAATGTTTCCAGCTTTTGGCAATTTTTTAAAAAGCCACTATAAACACCTCTGTACAAGTGAGTATATGTTTTCATGTATCTTAGGTAAAATACTTAGAAGTGGAAACTGTTTTCCAACATGGCTTTTACCAATACTGTCTACCAAAGAAGACTTAAAAAGCGAGGACAGAGGTTAAGAGGAAGGCAGAGGGGACAAACAGTATTCCACACCGAAGCCTGCAGGGGGTGCTGGCGATGGAAGTTCAGCAAAGTGATTGCAGGAAGCCCAGGGATAGGCATGTGCTTTTCCAGAGAAATCCCCCCACAAGGAGTTCGGGTGCAGGCGTGCATGTGTGCTGGTGGGGGGCTGAAGGGTGAGGAAAAGCAAGCCCTGAAAAAACAAAAAGAAAACCTTCCACTTCAATCTAGACTCTGAAGACAAATTGTATGTATGCAACTGAGTGCAGAGCAAGGAGAGCACCTGACAGTCGGCTGCCCTGGCAAGGGGAGGCCACCGTCTTCACAGCAGGGGTGGTCCACCCCTGGCAGCTCGCTCTCTAGGCTGTAACAGTCACACTTGATCTGAGAGGGGGCACCGAGGCACAGGGCAGGGCCTCTCCCAATTCTGTTCTGGCCAGAATTCTCTCTACAGCTGCAGACCACGGGCCCCTCCTCCAGAGACTCCTATTCAGTGGCTTCCAGCGGAGGAGAGCCCTGTGGAGCTGAGGCCGTGCCATCCCACTCGGCACAGGGAGAGACTGGGGTTCCGAGGTGAACGAAGCGCACAGCACTGAGGCAGAGCCGAGCTCAGACCGCACTAAGGCTTCAGAGGTGGCACGTGTCGCAGTGGCCACGCTAGGGAGTGGGGCTGAGTGTCAGAAGCCACAGGACAGGCAGCACTGGACCCAGGTGTCCCGAATGAGGCCTGTCTGTTCTCGGGCCCCAGGGCAACCTCAGCAGCGCTCCCACGTTACCTGCATGATGGCACTGAACTGAGGCTCATTCTCCATCTGCTCCTCGGCAGCCCCCCTCTGGACACTGGCCAGGACCGTGGACTTGAAGAAGTACCTCCAGTTGTGATGGAGTATCCGGAAAAGGAGCTCAAACAGCTCAGCCTTCACGTCAGGGGAGGGGCGCTGCAGAGACCACAGAGACCCTCAAACCTTCTTCTCCTGCGGCTCAGGAGCTACTCACAGCCCAGGCCCAGAGCAACAAAGAGGTCTCAGAGATGCCTGGCAACAGCAAGCTGTCAGCTTCCCACCCGCACCCCTGTCCTATCAAGGCCCCCGAGTCAGCAGGTCAAACCAGGAGTACTTCGGCAGAGACAGGGCTGCCAGGGACACAATGCCTGGGTCGGTGCCAAGGGGCCCTGTTCTGATGGACACACTCAGCTTTTCAAGCTCAGAAAAGGCTACTAAACGGAAGAACAACTAGGAAAATGGCTTTTCTATTCAGAAAGCAGCTATCTCATCTGCCATAGAGTCTTGGTAGTTGTTCCTTTTCCCAGGATAAACAACACTGTCCAACTAACCTGCTGATCTTATACAACTGCAAAAGCTAAAGACAAGTAAGAAACCTTAAAGCAGATCTACCCTCCATAGAAAATGGGCTTAAGGGGTGCTTAGGAGCCACAGAAAGCAGCAGCAGAGGGCCTGGGGGAGGCAGGGCCTCCAGGGGAGGGGGAGCAGCTTGCAGGGCTGACTGCTCTGGGCCTGTCTCCTCTTTCACTGGCAGCTGGGATTCTGGGATGAGGAGAGGAGAGGGAGGAGGGCTCAGCAATATTTTCTAATTTGAACAAAAATCTCCAAGTCACTAGAGAGCATGACAGGTCATATTATTCCAGATGGGTCTGGAGAATTCAAAATGATAAGGTCCAGATAGATTTAATTCAGCTGATTAAGATGAAATTGAGACAGAAGGCATGAGGTTCTATGGCAGGAATCCTTACAGGGCCCACATGTGTTTAATGATGCAAAGCAAGTGGACTCACTTAAGCCTTAATATGGGCAGTTAAAAAGGTTAGCTCTTATTTACGTAACTATTACATAAAATTTAGATAATCTACTTATTCTGGATCTTGTCATGCTCTGTCTGTCTGTTTTCCAGGAAGAACACAGAGCTTTGCTATAACAAGAAAAGCTTTGAATCATTCTGAAAACTTGCCTTGTATCCTTCAGATAATGAATGCTCTTGATAGGAAAAGTACATCCTATATAATAAAAGGCTAATAGCAAATGGACCAAACGGCGAAATGACCAGTTGCTACGATGCGCACTGACCACCAGGGGGCAGACGCTCAACGCAGGAGCTTCCCCCTGGTGGTCAGTGCACTCCCACCAGGGGGAACACTGCTAATCCAGAAGCTGGGCTCACAGGATGGCGAGCACAGTGGTGGTGGTGGGAATTTCATGCACTGGGCCTCTAGTTCGTTATAATGTTTGCTGTAGAACACTATATATTCACCTAAAGTTATAAACTCTTTGCCAGGGAGGGTGATCTTTACCAACCAACCTTGCTTACACTAGACTAGTTCTAATTAACTCAGCCAATATAAAAATACTATACCAAGCTAAAGGCATTCTTTCTTGGAAAAAATTATTTTACAAAAATAAAATAAAATAACAAATTAACTTTAAAACACAATGCATTTTCCTTACTTCCCCAATTGGACAGGACAAGCCCAGCCGCTTATACCTCAGCGATGATGGGATACACCTGCTCCATGCTCAGGGAGATGATGCTAGGAAGGAAGGGCTTGAACACCTGGCCAGGTTCCTGTACCACCACCTGCAGGATCTTCAGGAACTTCTCGACCACCCGGCAGCCAGTGCTGCCTTCGTGGAGGATGCTCTCGGCTAATTGTTCTCTGCAGACAAAAGAAACCACACAGTAGCCAAGGAATGTTTCTCTGGGACCAGCATGAAACCAACACTGTGGCAAGTGAAGAAGAGAAGCAAAAAGTCCCACACTTCGTAGCTGGGCCCCACCACTTCTCCTTGAAATTTGGAAAGTGTGGACAACAGGTGTGTGGTTACCTGGTAAACATATTGAGGAAAGTCTGTATGATCTGTTCAGTGAAAGGCACACCCATCTGTACTCTAAGGCCTCGAAACAAAGTGAGGAAAAAGCTCAGCATCTCATCAGTCACATCTAAACAAAGGACAAAGCAAATGATCAGAGGTCTGCACACAGGGATAAACGGAAGCCCCTGGCTTGACAGATTTCCTCTTGCAATCTGCTCTATCATCTCTCTAAGGCTTCCTGCTGAAGAAATTTCCCCAACGCCATCAGAGCCGGTGACGGAAAGTGGGAAATGATCAGGGACATGCTGAGAAAACAGCTCTGGTGCAGCGAGCCTCTGCTGATGGCTTCAAATAGGAAACGGAGCCCCCCTCGCCGCTCCGCCCCAGCCAAGTTCAGAGTTTTCACTGCAGACGGAGTGTTTTGCACACATACTGATGGAACTATTTAATCGGGTCAACACCAAAGTGCTTTAGCTGTTTCTCTCTATGATCAATAATCCCTGCAGGGGGTTAAGTCAGGGGTTAAGTGACTACAAGTGTACGATGAAGGTGTATTCGGATTGCATGGCCCTGGTCCATTAAATGCATTAATGTCAGAAAACACTGGTTCCATTTAATGTAGTTTCACTTCCAGATCTAAACAACCATCTTGAATAGTATGTTTCAGCTCCAGCCACACAAACTCTGCTTACAAGAGGCAATCAGTGAATTTTTGCTGACTCAGAAACCCCCAATATCTCCTAAGACTGACAAGACTACCACTGTAAATGCTCTCACATACCTGTTCAGAGCTAGACAGAGCCCATAGTGATAGTGGCAGAGCGGGGTGCAGGGCACCACCTCAAACCCACCTTGCCATATGTGTAAGTAAATAGCATTTGTGGAAAAAAGTTCTCTTTCCTCTCCTATATAATGCCCTGGTACGCTCAGCCATTTAGGTTCCACACTGGAAGAAGGCAAAGCCTTCAAAATAAAAAAGAGGCAAGTAACTCAGTGCCACCTGACACAGGTGCAAGGCCCATGTGAACGTTCCCTGGGGCCTGAGCCCCAGACCCCCACATAAACCTCACTGCCCTCTGCCTTCAGGGTCAAGGCCTCTACTGCTGACTGGGGATGCTCCACAGAGCTAAGCAGGGACTTGGGCCCTTGTGCGGCCTGCGGCCAGCTCCTACCTGACTGGTGAATATAAGCTGGAAAGAGGGCCAGGGAGACCTGCACGGATTCCTGCAGTGACTGGTAGCAGATCTGTCGGGACTTGGTGGATTCCCCGGAGACACTCTCCACGATGTCTTCTAAGACACTAAGTGTCTGGTGGATAATCACTTTGGCTGCAAATCAAGATTAAGTTGCATGTTATGACTTGTCTAAGGATCAAGAGCAAGAGGAAACACAAGGGAAGGAGAGGAAATCTGCAAGGGTATTTAGAGGACAGTGACACAGACATCTTGATTTCCTTTCTCTCTCCGGCTCCTCCCCCCTCCTTTTCTTCCTTTCCTTTTTTTTTTCCTTCTTACTGTCAGACCTCCAGGTGCCTGCTCAGTTTTTCCCTTTATTCTGCTTCTATCCACCAGAAACAAGTCCACAGAGAAGAAAAGATCAAATGTAGCCTCAGGTGAGGTGCCTTAGACTTAAGCCTCTAAAATGGTGAACAAACTGGTGAGAAAACCAGTGTCACAGATAATTACCACAGGCAAGAATGGACACATGCAGATCAAACACTCTCCTTCAATTCCAAATCTGACCCTCGCCTGGTAATCCACACAGCACCTGCCATGCACATCATGAAATGAAGGAACCTCACTTTACATTGGTGCTGGGAAGCCCTGAAGGGGGACCTTTCACACATGCACCACTAGTTGCAAACTACATAACCAGCAGAAAGAAGGTAAGAATTATTTGACACGGGAGGTCATTTTTCACTTAGGAATTTCATCTGCTTTCAAGAGAAAAAGATCCCTCCCTGCCCCAGCAATAATTCACTAACCCCCACTTGCACCAAATGAGAAACTGCTACAACCTCAAACTCTTGTTCTCCTACAATGAATTTCAGTTCAAAACAACCCTCCCCAGTTTGCTCCTAAAAGCTAATAAAAGCTGTCCTACCCTTTGTCTCTTCGAACTTGCCTGTAGCTTGCTACATTTTTCTTGTTGCATATTGCAATTCCATGCTATTCCCTAATAAACTTGTTTTTCTGATAAAAGAGCTGGCTGTTTATTTTTGAGATGTCATATAAGGTATCAGAAGTGGGATCCAAAGGAGACAAGACCCTGAGGAACTAACACCCCCTGGAACTGTGGGAGGCATCCGCTTGAGCCTTTTGTTCTCCCCACTTCCATGAACTGTCCTTTTCCTTTTGGTGAGGTGAATCTGTAAGATGCCAAGCTCCCCCACTTTGGTTAAGCTCTCTGACTTGGTCTGGGACCCATATCAAGGTTTCATACTACCCTGACTGGTGTGGGTCAGGAGTTAAGAGTGTCAGCCTAGACTGAAGGGTCATGGGTTTGATTCCAGGTCAAGGGCACATACCACGGTTGCAGGTTCGATCCCGATTGCATGCGGGAGGCAACCAATAAATGGAAAAAATATCATCAGATGAGAATTAACCAAAGTAATAGTAATAAAGGATCTATCCTTTCTGTTTTTATCAAGACATTGCCCTTTCTGGTGAGTACGCTTTCTGTTTGGAATTACAATGGCCATTTACTAATTGTTTTAAATTAGTCCACCTTAAGGGGCACTCTTAAAAGAGAATTCCAAACCTCTCAGAAACAATGAAATGAATCCTTTGGTTGGTTTGCAAAAGCTTTTAAGGGACAAAGTAACCCCAAAAACAGTTTTAAAAGGGATCCTTACAGCATGCAAATTTTTTTAATCTTTAATATAAAACTTTGGCTATCTGAACAAGTAACCTTAACTTAGTCCATCTGCCAGAAACACAATTTGGATCCAACTATTCTTTTGAGTTTTATGCCTGAGACATGGCTAATATTTTAGAAAATCAGTCTGTGTCTATCTGTATTGTGTGCGTGTGTGTGTGTGTGTAATATTTTTCTATCTCTGAATGATATTACCAAAACTTATTTGTAATCTATTTAATGAGCTTTAAAAGATTAAGCATTTATATAAATTAAGTATACTTTCAGAAATATAATCAAAACTAACCCAAATGAATTTCAGGGAATATGTTTGACATTAATGTTAGTTCCAGGTTGTTGGTTTAATTAAAACAGGTATGTCTTTCAAATTATTTACTTTCATTTTATCTAGATTTACTGAGAAATCAAATAAGTTCATATTATCTGTTATAAAATTTGTCAGCAAGGAAAATAAGATATTGGTTAGCTGGTTTAATGTCCAATCGAAGCATAATTGTTAAAAACAAGTAATTTAAATAAATGCAAATAAGGTCAAAATCAAGTAACAGATACTCATTAAATATCTAAATCATTTCCAATTAGATAAACATTAAATGCTAAAAATAATTTTAATCACTTTTGGCATTTTAATTTTACCCAAAAAAAGTTTATTATGAGAAAAATATACTTCCAAAAGTTTTGACATGTATTTATAACTGTTAATTTATTACTGGATGCTAATATATGAAAAACAGTCACAACTGCCTGCTTTCTACTTTTCACTGAAAAGCAAAGATTCTAAATAGTTTAAAAAGTTGGAAGAGCTAAAAATACAAATGAACCAAAGAGAAAGTGTTAACACTTGAGTACTAAGCACTAATTCTGCACAAACAATGAGAATCGATGCTGAGAGAATGCAGACAAAGCAGCAGGCAGCCCTTTGGAAGAGAGGCAGTCATGGAACTCCCATGAGAGCTTTCTCCTACTCCAGAAAGACTTACTGCAACTTCCTGGTTTTCAAACTGTGGTGAGAGATTATTGCTGAGTGATGATTAACATTTAGAAAATATACATAGTATCTACATTTGCCAATATTGACAAATGTATAATACCTATCTTTAACTCTATCTATAATTTACAGATTATAGATTTATTATCTATATATAAGAGAATAATTTTATAAAATGCAAAATGGGGTGCGTGCATGGCATATACTGAAAATAAAGACATGTCCATTTATTAAACTTATTTGTTACTTATGGGCCATAATATACACTGTATTTCTTGCTATGAAATGACCCCACATGTTTGAAAGCCACTGCGCTTATACCACAGTGAACTGAGCAAACCAAAGTGTCTGCAGGGGCTGAAAAGGCCAATACACGAACAAGCACCCTTTCTGTCCTGTGCACACAGTGCTAACTCAAGGCCAGGCTATAATCGCTCTTTGATAGGCTCATACTCTGTTGCCTTGTCTTTTTAGATTTGTAGCCAGACAGTAATCTTTATTTAAAAGAACTTCCCTATTTCTTATAATTACTTGCACGGCCGGAAATTCTGGTGGTGGCTTCCAAGATATTTATAGGTCTGCCATAACTTTAGTTGTTGTCCCATCTTTCAAATCTTTATTCTCCCTACTCAACACGGAGCAATACTCTTCAGCAGTAATATCGGGATCCTACTGCCCCTGACTGTTCTAATCATTCCGAGTCTCACAAAGACATGAATGAATCGAATACTATAATCCCAAAAAGCACATGGCTGATTTTAACTATATTATGTAGTTTACATTCACTTAAATGTAACTCGAGGCAATTATGCTATTCTCTAAGAGTAAGCCTGCAATTATTCTGTAACAACTGCCTTGCCAACGTTTCTTTTTTAAATATGTCTTTATTGATTTTTAGAGAGAGAGGAAAGGAGAGGAATAGGGAGATAGAAACATCTGAGAGAAACTTCATCGATTGGCTGCCTCACATGCACCCTTACTGGGGATCGAGCCCAAAACTAGGGTGTGTGCCCTGACAGGGAATCAAATCATGACCTCCTCATTCATAGGTCAATGCTCAACCACTGAGCCACAATGGGATCATTTCTGTTTTCAGATAAGCTTTATAAGTGTTTAAAATTGAGGTCAATTTGAACCAAAAAATTGAAATTATCAGGGAAAAAGCGTGTTTTTTTTAATAAAACTAGAAAATAATAAAGAGGAAAGAAAATTACTATGAAAAAATAGGATGTGTATTTTTTTTTGTAAATTTTACCACACATTTTTATTATTTTTTAAATATATTTTATTGATTTTTTACAGAGAGGAAGGGAGAGAGATAGATAGATAGAAATATCGATGAGAGAGAAACATCGATCAGCTGCCTCCTGCACATCTCCTACTGGGGATGTGCCTGCAACCCAGGTACATGCCCTTGACCGGAATCGAACCCGGGACCCGGGACCTTTTGGTCCGCAGGCCAATGCTCTATCCACTGAGCCAAACCGGTTTCGGCAGGATGTATATTTTCAATGAAAGAAGGTATGAGGACTGGAGATAACAGTTTTTGGTAAGAGGGGAAGAAAAAGTAATTTTGTCCTGAAGTAAAATGAATGCTCCAAAATAAGAAAAAAAGATAAGACATAACCTAATTAGATATAAAAAATTACAGCAAGTTTATGGATAAGAAATCTTGAGAAAGGAACTATATGTGGTGACTGGAGAATGCAATTCCAACAAGCTACTACAGTTTGCTTGTCCCGATTACAATTGTCTGCTATTCCCAAATAAACCCATATTGCTGGTACAATAATTGGCTATTTTACTTTTGAGGGTGACAACATCTGCTGATATGTTCAGAAATAAAATGCTTAAATAATGGGCCTGTGACCACAGGTATAATTATTATTACGCTGTATTACAGTATATGTTGTTGACAACATATACTTCTAACAATACCCTAAGGTGTGAGCTCACTGGATGACTGCATACAGCGCATGGGAAACAGCCCATGGCCAGCAAACAGCAGCTCAGAAGAAAGAGAGGGCCAGAGGACCCTGGATGTGAACGGCAGATGATCAGGAGATGGCTACACACGCAGGCAGGATCCTCGTCCGTCCACTGAGGACAGCCAACAGCCCCCCTCTACAGGGTTGCTGTGACGATCAGAGACAAGGTTCAGGATAATCCTGGCAACGCGTCTGGTATATCAGAAGGCCCAGAGGAGAAACTCTGTCATCATCCCCCAGCACTGATGGGGAGCTCATCCCCTAGACCAGGGGTGGGCAAACTTTTTGACTCGAGGGCCACAATGGGTTCTTAAACTGGATCGGAGGGCCGGAACAAAAGCATGGATGGAGTGTTTGTGTGAACTAATGTAAATTCAAAGTAAACATCATTACATAAAAGGGTACGGTCTTTTTTTTTTTAGTTTTATTCATTTCAAACGGGCCGGATCCGGCCCGCGGGCCGTAGTTTGCCCACGGCTGCCCTAGACACTGCTTCCTCAAGAAGCCCACTCGGCTCAGCCTGAGCTCAGCAGCCTCCACCCTGGCACAGCTCCGGGCTAAATTGCCAGAGCCGCCCTGCACCTGGCCGGGCTCTCTGGATCGCCCTGCCCCCCGAACTCACCAGCCTCTGGGGACTGAAGAGGCTTCCAGGGAAGGGTACACAGAAAGAGTCCGTGCTCTGGAGGTTGATGAAATCGGGTTTGACTCATGACTCCTAGATTCTGAGTCTCGGTTTCTTCATCTGAAGATGGGGACAGATACCACCTCCCTCACAGGACTGAGCATGACAGAAGATAATGGCCTGGCCCAGTAAAGGCAGTTGGAAAGAAAACAAAAGGCACACCTATAGCACTGATCAAGGAGCCACTCACTCACAACCACTACAGCACAGGGACTTTTTCCAAGCCATGAAACTGCCCCTGGGACAGACATTTCCCCAAGAATACATAAGGAAAAGGAAAGCTGTTTAGGAGAAAAGGCCAAGAGTCAAGAAACCCGAATCTGATCCTCTGATGTGTAAAGAAATTGAAGTAGGAACCAAGATTTATTCCCAAAAATGTGCAAGTAAAAAAATGAAAGTATCATTAAATATATTGTAATAGAATAGGTATGTAACTTGTGGAACTTCATAGGCCATGATATTATAAAGTGATTAAAAACAATCCTTTCTAGAAGAGAGGGCAATGTGTTAAAGAGCAAGGGTCTGGGGCCATGCGGACCCATCTGACTTCTGCCCCCCAACTCCTTCTCTTTGACTCTGAGTAACCTACACTTGCCATGTGGGGCAAGGGGGCACCTTTACAGCGGACTGGCAGGCAGTGCCGGAAGCAAGCATGTCCAACTTGCTGCAGGCAGCATGCGGCCCACAAGGAATATTTTTTCGGCCCAGCCAATATAATGGTATGTAAGAAACATTTTAATAAAATTTCGTAACTTAATTTTTACAATATCCTGTTATACATAATTAATGATAACGAACTACAACGTTCGCTAATGACTGATTACTATAATCATGTTGCATTCATTTCCCTTACGCGCCTTATGGGCAGGCGCACCATTTCTCTCCACTAATACTTGCAGCGAATATTTTAGCAGCCAACTGCCACATTATTAGACTTGGACTGACTTGTTTGGTGTGCGCAACAGGAAATATTTTGCTTTTGGAGAACAAGAAAAATAGGATTGTTTCCGTTATGCTTATTAATTTGTGCATTTTATTAAAATGTTCTATTATTTTATGTTAATGATTCATTTATTTCAGCCCTTTGTATTTAGCATGTCTCTATGGAAATAAACCTATGTTTCTATGAAAATCAAAGCTTTTGGGGGTTTTTTTGTGGCCCACATAAATTTAAACCTTGTTTTTTTGGCCCGTGTTAGCCTTTGAGTTTGACATGCTTGGCCTGAAGCAATGCAATAGGAAGTATGTATCACTGTAGTATTTCTGCCAAAAATTGCTGGAAGCAATCAGAACAAGATTATAGTATATTCCACCAAAACAACAGGCCTGGACTCTTCAAACATGTCAATGTCATGAAAAAGAAAAAACAGGAATGCTTTTCTATATTAAAATAGACTGAAGAGGTGTGGAAACCAAATACAACACATGATCCTTGGTTGGATCCTGGATTTTTAAAAAGCAACACAGGATATTTTGGTAATGACTAGGGAAAATGTGGACACGTCTATAATATAGATGACATTATTATAACAATGTTACACAGCTTGGTTGTGTTATGGCGTTTTGGTTATATATGAGAATATCTTGTTCTCAGAAATAAAGTTTAAATATTCAGGAATAAAGTGCCAATGTCTGCAACTTACTGTAAACGGCTCCGTTAAAAAAGAAAAGGTATGTGTGAGTGGAGAAGAACACAATGTGGCAGAATATTAACAACTGGTGAATCCTGATGAGAGATACACAATTGTTCATTTTCTTATTTTTTCAACTGTCTGTAGGTTAGAAAAATTTTCAAAGTTTAAAGTTGGGTTAGAAAAACCTTTCCAGGCCTTCATTTGGTCACTTGGAGAATGAGGATAATAAGCTATACACCCACAGGACTATAGGGAAGACTAAATGAAATAATGTATATGAAGTTCTCAGCCCACACCTGGCACACAGTACACACTCCACAAATGCTAACTATGTTTTTAATTATGCTCATTGTGGAAATCATTAAACCTATTCAACAAATATTTCCAGCACATGATGGCATCACACTTTCCACCCACTATGTGAACCATGGCCATACGTCCTGGCCAACAAAATGAGTGGAAATAAGTGTCACTTCTAAGCAAGAGCCCCTACCAGTGTAACCACAAACTGAAATGGACCCTTCATAAGCCTGGGTTCTGGAATGAGCAGAACCTTCCCAAACCCTGACCCATGCTGGACATGTGGAATTAACATGAAACAAGTGTTTTTCTGCAGTAAGCCACTAAGCTGTGGGGATTATTTCTCACACATAGCATAACCTAGCCTATGCTGACTGATGTAGGATGTAAGATAAAGTAAGAAAGGAAGACCATTAAACTTGATAAAGCACCGTTCTATAGTAGCTGTATGTTATCCCTGAACAAGTTACTTAATCTTCCCATATCTTAAGTTTCTTCATGGATAAAATCAGGATAATTCACAGTACCTAACTCATATGGCTGATATGAGAATTAAATGAACGTAAAACACTCAGGATCAGACAAATACCAGACACTGACAGCCGACACTGGCACAGCCGAGCTTTGCTGATGGAAGATCGCTAAGGCAGGCAAGCCCTTATGCAGTGTGCCCTCAGTAATCAGCCATTCATCCAACAAGCTATTTAAAATGGTTACTTTGTAAAGTACTAAAACTGGTGAGATTTAAGAGTTTTTCTTTTCTACTTTACACTCTTCTAATATTTCTTTTTATTTTCTTTATTGATTAAGGTATTACATGTGTCCTTATCCCCCCCAGTCCCCCCACCCCCCCAATATTTTTGAACAATGAACATATGTTAGTGTTCCTAATTATAAAAGTAATGTTTTTTAAATGATGAGTGTTTATCATTTCTAACATTTCACATAGCATTTTTGTTAACATTCTATAAATAATGTTGCCCAATAATGTCCCATTGTTTTCTTATTGTAAAAACAGACTGCATTTTTAAGTAATTATTTCAGGAAGATTTTTCAGAGAAATATGACACCTTCTACTGAAACAATTATTGAGTTCTCTTGATTCATATTTTTCTGCCTCTAATATAAACAATCAACTAAAAGTGCCATTTGTGAAGATACCAAGCTCTTTCAAAGCCTCTGAAATATTTATTTGGAGAAAGATTAACAACAGTTTTAAGTAATTCTTAAACTTTTTCCCCCAGTGTGTATAGGTGAATTGCCCTGCTTGCTTATGCAACTATCTGAAATGGATCAATATGCTGCAAGATTTTTTTTTAGCCACAGCCCTTCAATAAACATTTTCCTTATTTTTTACATTTTAAGCAAGAGAAGGGGCCCAGCTGGTGTGGCTCAGTGGTTGAACACTGACCTATGAACCAGGAGGTCATGGTTCAATTCCCCATCATGGGTTGCCAGCTCGATCCCCAGTAGGGGGCATGCAGGAGGCAGCCAATCAATGATTTTCTCATCATTGATGTTTCTATCTCTCTCTCCCTCTCCCTTCCTCTCTGAAATTAATAAAAAACTTTTTTTCTTTTTCTTAGAGAGAAGGGGCACCCTGCATTCAGGAAACAGGTCCAGTTGATGTGTTCACTGAATTCACAGGTCACAGGGTTATACCCCAAGTCTGACTCAGGAGCCTCAGGTGCAAATCCCATCTGCCACAAAGGAAGGACAATGCCTGCCCTACTGATCTCCCTGGGATGTCCCTGCCCAGGGGCCACTTACTATCATCCAGGGGCATCTTCCTCTGAGAGGCGACAGCACTGGGTTTCAGGTTGCGATAGTCCCGGGAGAGTGCGAAGATGAGGTTGGCATGGTTGACAGAGCGCATGGGCCACTGCTGCTCACTCTCTGAGAGGTTTGCGCAGGGAAGCAGCAGGATGTTGGAGAGGGCTCGGCACACCAACACCTGAGCCTGGAAGAGACCCCAAAGGCATCCATGATGAGAAGTTCAACAACAACAGTCTTTAGCACCCACTACACACACACTGAGCTCAGGCTCCGGGCTCCTTTCTTATAACGTGTACCTGGGGCTTTGGTTCAACTCTGAGGGAACCCTGGGAGGAAAAGAAAGTGAAGCAGTAATACCAATTTTGGATGGAGCACAGCCGAGGGCCAGCCAGTCTCAGTAATTACTGTGGCCCTGGAAGCATCACGGACCAGACCCTAGACCTCACCAGTCTCTCTGCTGCTGGCCTCTGAGCCCTCGGCAGCGCTGTCAGAGCAGGCTATTCCTGGTAAGAGGGTGCTGGTCCGAAGCAATTCGTTCACATCCAGGGGCTCTTACCTAACTGCTGGGACCCCCTCTGACTCCAGCCGTGTTTGTTTCTACACGTCTAACCTGAGCTTCCTAGGACTTTAAGAGAATATACTTATCTGAGGCATCTCAACCCTCAGAAAACAAACATGTAACAATAAAAACAGACTGTTTAAACCAAAAGAATGCAAGGGCTCTCACAACACCAGCTAAATCTCTAGCTCTCAAAGCAGCATAAGCCTCATCTCAATAAATAAGTTAAAAAAAAAAAAAAAAAAAGCAGCACCAGCTCTGTCCCTAGGAGGCACTTTTTATGTCTGGATCAGCACAGTGACTGCCATGATGGGAGGACGTGACAAGAGAGCAGTGAGGCTGCGTCCGTGCCGCACATGTAAGAAAGCCGTCTGTGGTGGCCTGGCCTATGACGTCCGGGTGCAAAAAGAATGGCCAGACTCTTCTTCCCCAGCCTCCCTGAGGCTGAGCCGCACCACTCCAGTGACTCCAGGGTAACCCTGGACCTCACCTTGTCACCAAGTCGCTGAGCAGAGGCATCGGTGATTCTGTTGAACACTTTCTGCACCGAGGGGATGCTGATCAGAAAAATGGGCCTCACAGTGGTGGCCAGTGAAACCAGCAGGTGGCACGCAGATAGCAGCAGCTTGTCTTGGACCTGAAGAGGGAAGAGGACATGGCAGCCCACTGTATCCCCTGAGATTGTATTAGAAGAACCTTGATGAGGCAGCCACAAGCTAAATATAGTTCTTGGCTGTCAAATTGTACCATATTGGCTCTATCTCAAAGGAGCTTTCCTATGCTGATGCCCATCACAAAGGCATCTTCTTGCCCCAGCTGGTTTGGCTCAGTGGATAGAGTGTCCACCTGCAGACTGAAGGGTCAAGATTCGATTCTGGTCAAGGGCAGATGCCCAGGTTGTGGGCTCAATCCCCAGTAGGGGGCACGCAAGAGACAGCTGATCAATGATTGTCTTTCATCATTGATGTTTCTATCTCTCTTTCCCTCTTCCTTCCTCTCTGAAAATCAATAAAAATAGATTTTTTTAAAAAAGAAATTCCAATAACATTCTTTAAAAAAAAAAAAGACATCTTCTTTACCATGTCCACAGCTCCTGCCTTCCAGCTAGGATCATCATATCCAGTTCCTCCTGTTCATAGTCACCGGCATCTTTGAACTCAGGGAACCATTTGTTCACTATCAACTCTTAAATCTCATGGTAAGGTCCCTGGCATTTCATTAAAATAACTGCAGACTATTCATCTCGCTCCTCTTGCTCCAACCAAGCCAAGATCTCTCTCCACCCCGACCTTTGCACTCCATCTATCATGCCAGGCTCTCCTACTTCCTTTACCTCAACATGCCAATCAAAAACCTGATTCAAGTACCATAATGGAACTTTTCAGATTAAAAAAAAGGAAAACTTTTTATAGACAAGACCTAATGCTAATAAGACTAGGGTGAAAACCACACACAAAAGAGTCAAGGACACACAGAATATTTAGGAAATAAATCCTATATAATGGAAGGGTAATATGCAAATTGACCCAAATGGTCGAACGACTGGTCGCTATGATGCATACTGACCACCAGGGGGCAGACGCTCAATGCAGGAGCTGCCTCCTGGTGGTCAGTGCGCTTCCATAGGGGGAACGCCGATCAGCCAGAAACTGGCTCATTGCTGGCCAGCACAGCAGTGGTGGCAGGAACCTCTCCTGCCTCCCTAGCAGTGCTAAGGATGTCTGACTAATGGCTTAGGCCCAGGCCTAGTCAGACATTACCCAAGAGCCCCAGACTGCCAGAGGGATGTCTGACTGCCAGCTTAGGCCCGATCCCCAGGGGAGCGGGCCTAAGCCAGCAGGTGGACATCCTCCAACGGTTCCAGAATGCAAGAGGGTGCAGGCCGGGCTGAGGAACCAGATTTTCGTGCACTGGGCCTCTAGTATTACTATAATTTCCTAGAGGCACAAAACCTTTAACACGATAATCCCACTTATTCTAAGGAAATTACCTAAAAAATAATGTTACATTCATAAATACACGCTTTTCAGAAGTATCTGTAATGGCTTTTTCCAAATGGCAGCTATCAGCCCTAGCTGGTTTGGCTCAGTGGATAGAGCATCAGCCTGCAGACTGAAGGGTCCCAAGTTCGATTTCGGTCAAGGGCACATGCCAGGGTTACAGGCTCAATCCCCAATAGGGGGCCTGCAGGAGGCAGCCAATCAATGATTCTCTTTCATTCTTGATGTTTCTATCTCTTTCTCCCCTCTCCCTTCCTCTCTGAAATCAATAAAAAATAAATAAAAATTTAAAAATAACTAAAAAAAAATGACAGCTGTCAAACGTCCAGCAATGGCTATTATGAAACATACCCTGTGTGGGGTATTTTTTATAAATTACAATTATAAACACAATAGAAACTTATGGAAAATAATACATTATCCTATTAATAGTGGTACAGAATGCTATGTATGACTAAAACCATAAAAAAAACCCCAAAAAACAACAAGCATGTATACCCTCAAATAATGCAACCTGATCTTGTTGGAGGACAACTTAAAAGAACCTATCAAAGTTTACATGGATATAACCTTCAACCCAGCAATTCCACTTGCAGCAACCGATCCTACAAGGATATAATTTCCATCAATAGGGAAATTATAATCTATCCCCACCACAAAACATGGGGCAGTTTGAAAAGCTGAAGCTGCTTTATACATGTAAAAGTCTCCGAAGCATACTGTTAAGCAAAAGCAGCTGCAGCTCCAGCTAAATACAGACTTTTACTTGTGTATGTAAAAAGAAACATCTCTGAAGAATACACAACCATGGACAGTGCTTACTGGGGAAAGGGAAATGTTTTAGAGGAAGAGATTAAAGAGTACCATCATATTTCAATCTATAAATTTGAACCATATTTTACTTTTTCACAATAAGTATGTGTTCATGTGGGACTTAGAGAACTAAAAATATAAAGTTATATTTGCATTAAGTGGTTTACAACTAAAAAGGAACATGAAATGGCATGTAGTTATATTTCAGTGATATGACGAGTCTACTGCTCTGTAATATTTTGATTGGATAATAAATGGGTACATGGACAAGACAGACTCAGGTAGATAACAGGTGTAGCCTTCGCTGTTTCCAGACCTTGGTGCTGATTAGAGGTGTGACTGCATCCATGGTAGTGGAGATGAGTGTGACAAACTGCTGGGTGTTCTGCCGATGCGCTTCACTGCAATACTGTGCTAACCAGTGAGAGTACGCCTGCAGGGCGGCCAGGGACTGGGCATGCCTGCAAAAAGGAGAAAAGATGAGATTTTAAAGGTTAAAGTCAAGTATATTAGCATTAAATATTTCCATAGAAAGTAAAAATTCCATCCACTGCATTTACTGTTTCAGGATCTGTCCAACCTCATGGAAATCATTTACTTGTTGATATCAAACCTAAAAATTAAAACTTATCATCTAAATCTTGCCATCAATGCCCAGAATACAAAAGGCAGTTAGTGAATGTCTATCAGATCTTATTTAATCTTTCTCTGACACATGTGAGCAACTCTGAGGGAATGATAAATAAAAAACAGAACCAAAGAACTTAAGTGATAATGTGCTGACTTTGGGAACTAGTAAAAATGTAACATCCATAGCTACAGACCAGGCTGCAGACAACTACCATGTATTAGAGCTTTTTAAGTAAGCTTGACCTAAGATTCTCCATCAGATCATATGTTCTATCTGGCCATGGGACAACTCAAATTCTGATTTTTCTAATTCTATCTTTCTTTTCCTGTTCATTAGCTGGCATTCTTCTGTAAAAAAGAGCTTTCCCTCCTCATCTTTTTTTTTTTTTTTTTAATATATATACTTTTATTGATTTCAGAGAGGAAGGAAGAGGGAGAGATAGAAACATCCATGATGAAAGAGAATCATTGATTGGCTGCCTCCTGCAAGTCCCCCACTGGAGATCCAGCCCACAACCCAGGCCTGTGCCCTTGACTGGAATCGAACCTGGGACCTTTCAGTTCGCAGGCTGATGCTCCATCCACTGAGCCAAACCGGCTCAGGTCCCATCTTTTTTTAAATCGCTGTAGATGCATGGATTCTTATATTCAAGGTTATAATCTATTATCATCTTATTCTTTCTTGATGATCAAATTATCAAATCCAGCTGGAAGAATCCTTTCAAGCTAATCCCTGTTTCCTTTTCTTATGTTCCTGACATTCACTGAGCACTTCCTTCCTTACTGACTCAGTAAGATTTTCCAGGATCATCCTGCCCCAAACTCGGGACATTTCTCCAAGGAGCGCTGGTTCCTTTTAGTGGAGAATGTCCCTTAGAAACCAAGAGCCTGGATACTAGGGGTAGCAGTGCTACTCGGGGTTCATTGCTACTAGGATCTTTCAATGGACAGCACTATAACAAAGGCATTTTAAAATCAAACTTAGCATCAACAATTACAGGGCAAATTGACCTCAACAACCTCCAGACAAGATATAAGAGGAAGGACACACCACCACCTATGTAGTATTCTTGCTAAAAACGTTTGACCTCAATCTAATACTACAGTGGAAAGACAACTGGACAAATCCAGATTTTTAAGATTTGCTTTAAAAAATAAATTTTAAAGGCTGAATCTCCAAAAGGTCTCTCCCTCTCTCCCTGCCTCTCTCCATTCCTCTTCCCTGCAACATGCACAATTGGGAGAAGTGTTCTAGATTATAAGAGACAAATTTAATTTGTGATTCATAATTAGTCAGGTTTTAAATAAAAAGAAAAAAAGAAAAAGGCATTCCTGGGGAAATTTGAATATGGAATATATATACATATATATGTATATGTATTCTCTCTTTCAAAAGTACATGATATGCTGTATCCAAGAGTTTTTGACTGTTGATAATCCTCCTATATAATTAAAGGGTAATATGCAAATTGACCCTAACAGCAGACCGACCAGAACAACTGCTCGACCAGTCACCATGAGGCGCACTGACCACCACTTGGTCCCTTTCCCCAGCCGGCAGACTCCCATCACCTGATGGCAAACGGGGAACCGGGTGTGGGTGGCAGGGGGCATGGGCGGTGCCAGGCCAAGGCCCCTGCCCTGAGGGTCACCCCACACACAGAGGGTGACCAACGGTGGGGGCAGGGCCAGTGAACAGGCAGAACGGCCTACTTCTTGATCCCTCCCCCGGCTGGCAGGCTCCGATCGCCTGGGGAACTGGAGGTGGGTGGTGGCTGGGAGCAGGGCCAGCTGCCGGCATTCAGGGAAGATGGCCCTGATCGCAGGCCAGGCCTAGGCACCGTACCTGCGCACAAATTTCATGCACCGGGCCTCTAGTACTATTATGGTTATGTAAAAGAATGTCCTTGTTACTAGAGGATACATGCTAAAGGACTTCTTGGTAAGTGAAATATTGTCTGCAATTTATTTTCAAATAGATCACACAAAATATGTATGTGAGCACATGTGTACACAGAGAGAAAGCCCAAGTAACAAGGGCAAATGTGACACAACATTTATAATTGATGAGTCTAGCTTAAGAGTATAAGAGTTCATTTTATTTTCCTGCTGCAGGTACTAAGTACCGTAAAGTAAGAAAATACAAGTGTTGAGGCCTGGCCAGTGTGGGTCAATAGTTGAGAGTCGACCTATGAACCAGGTCATGGTTCGAGTCCCAGTCAAGGCACATGCCTGGGTTGTGGGCTTGATCCCCAATAAGGGGGGAGGGTGCAGGAGGCAGCCAATCGATGATTCTCTCTTATTGATGTATCTATCTCTCTCTCCCTCTCCCTTCCTCTCTCTGAAATCAATAAAAACATATAACAAAACAAAAGAAGAGAAAATAGAGGTATTGAGAATTTAAAATCCATAGTGACCAGGTAGTTATTTTGTATTTAGAACCCATTGATCCCTTTACTTAAGTTCTGAGTACCAAAAGTAAGGAGGAAGGACATCAGAGTCTGCCTTTTGAGTCTGAGAATTTCAGTCTATCTATCAGATTTGTAGAGCTCTTAGAGGCTGAAGGAAGGGACTTACAACTTCCTGAAATTGTCTACA
This sequence comes from Myotis pilosus, assembly GCA_036010255.1. NCBI lineage: Eukaryota > Metazoa > Chordata > Mammalia > Chiroptera > Vespertilionidae > Myotis > Myotis pilosus. The sequence goes on from JASKON010000003.1 coordinate 104,044,830, forward strand.
AGGTATTGTGTTTATGAAATTAGCGTCTTTCTCAGGAAAAACTTCATAGCTTTCTTCAAATTCTCAAAAAGGAAAGCAGTATTTTAAAAAATGTAAACCACCATAATAAAAAAGATTCTCTTTCTATCATTTACCTAATTTATAGCTCAAGAATGTTCTAGAACAGGGGTCAGCAAACTTTTTCTGTAAAATCCAGTATAAATATTTTAGGCTTTGCAGGCCTTATACCCTGTTCACAACTATTCAATTCTGCCACTGAAGTAAAAAAGCAGCCACAGACAATATGTAAATGGATGGGCATGGCTGTGTGCCAATAAAACTTTACTTACAAAAGCTGGTAGTGGCCCGGATTTGGCATCAGCCATCATTTGCCAGTCCCTGTTCCAGTCTAGAACAAGCCTTCAGGACAGTGTGATCTCTGGGATATGGCCCATCTCTCGTTCCCACTCCTCTATCCCAATGATTTTCAACCAATACGCCAAAAGGATTTCTAAAACATGCAACACCTGACTATTTTAGTCAGGGGCACTGACCTCTTTTCCTTTAGATTGTCAAAAAAAAAATAAAAAAAAATTACAACAGCCATCTGGTGTGAATCAAAATTATACTTTTGTCAGATCAGCAAAATTTTAGTAATTTTAGTAATGTTTATATGTGTCATGAGATGAAAAAGGTTGAAAATCATTGCTCTATCACTTCTATGTGTCACTTTCCTAATGGCTTCCCACCATCTATAAAGTTTCTCATAGTGTGGTCCATGGATGTCCTGTTTCAAAATTACCCAAAGTCCTTGTGTAACATGCAGATACCTGAGCCTATGCTGTCTTCTGTCATCAGTCTCTGAAGGAATGTGTTCCCCAAGGAACTCTTTTGTACACTGGTTTTAGCTACTGTTCCACAGGAGATTAATGGCATTCAAGGTGTTTCCACTTTAGTACCAACATACCTATCAGCCTCATCTCCCACCACACAAACTGCTCACCACCTCCCGACTGTGTGACTCCCCAACACTGTGTTGGCTTGTGCTGTTCTTTCCTCCCGAAATGCTTACTCGTAGCCTCTACTCCCAGCTCGTGTCTGCCAGCTGAAGTCCTCTTCCTCCAACCACCCCTGCCCCCATGTATACAATCAAACAACCTTTCTCTCTTCTAGGTTTGGAAATGGGAGTTTCACTCCTTTTCATGGCAGGCACTACTGTTTCTTTTTATCTATAAAACTAGAGGCCCGGTGCACAAAAATTTGTGCATTCGGGGCGGGGGGGGGGGGGGGCGTCCCTTAGCCTGGCCTGTGCCCTCTCGTAGTCTGGGACCCTTCGGGGGATGTCCACCTACTGCCTTAGGCCCGCTACCTGGGGGGTTTGGGCCTAAGCTGGCAGTCAGACATTCCTCTGGCAGCCCGGGAGCCATTGGGGGATGTCCACTTGCCAGCAGGGAGCAGGCCTAAGCTGCAGTCGGACATCCTTAGCACTGCTGAGGAGGCGGGAGAGATCCCCGCCACCACCGCTGTACTGGCAGCCCTCAGCCTGGCTTGTGGCTGAGCAGAGCTCCCCCTGTGGGAGCGCACTGACCACAAGGGGGCAGCTCCTGCATTGAGTGTCTGCCCCCTGGTGGTCAGTGTGTGTCATAGTGACCAGTCATTCCCAGTCGTTCTGCTATTAGGGTCAATTTGCATATTACCCTTTTATAATATAAGATAGAGGCCTGGTGCATGGGTGGGGGCTGGTTGGTTTTCCTGAAGGGTGTCCCGGATCAAGGTGGGGGTCCTGCTGGGGTGCCTGGCCAGCCTGGGTGAGGGGCTGAGGGTCGTTTTCAGGCTGGCCACACCCCCTTCAGGGTGGGAGGTCCTGCTGGGGTGCCTGGCCAGTCTAGGTGAGGAGCTGATGGCTGTTTGCAGGCTGGCCAAGCCCCCCAGCAGGAACCCTAAACCCATGATGGTGTGGCCAGCCTGGGTGAGTGGCTGATGGCTGTTTGCAGGCTGGCCACAGCCCCTTCAGGGCAGGGGTCCCCGCTGGGGTGCCTGGCCAGCCTGGGTGAGTGGCTGATGGCTATTTGCAGGCTGGCTACAGCCCCTTCAGGGTGGGGGTCCCCGCTGGGGTGCCTGGCCAGCCTGGGTGAGGGGCTGATGGCTGTTTGCAGGCTGGCCACAGCCCCCAGCCACCCAAGCTCCCAGTGGAGGCTGGCTGGAAGCAGGTATCTGGGATTTATTTATCTTCTATAATTGAAACTTTGTTGCCTTTAGTGGAGGCCACAGCTGGCCAGGGCAGGCGGGAAGCTTGGCTTCCTCCATCGCCAGGGCAACCAAGCCTCCTCCTTGCTCCAGCTCCCTGGCTGCCAACCGCCATCTTGGTTGGGTTAATTTGCATATAGTCACTCTGACTGGCTGGTGGGCGTGGCTTGTGGCATAGCTAAGGCACAGTCAATTTGCATGTTTCTCTTTTATCAGATTAGATCAGCCATGGGCAAACTACGGCCCACGGGCCGGATCCGGCCCATTTGAAATGAATAAAACTAAAAAAAAAGAAGACCGTACCCTTTTATGTAATGATGTTTACTTTGAATTTATATTAGTTCACACAAACACTCCATCCATGCTTTTGTTCTGGCCCTCCGGTCCAGTTTAAGAACCCATTGTGGCCCTCGAGTCAAAAAGTTTGCCCACCCCTGGATTAGATGATTTGGGGCCGGAGGACATTTCCTGAGAATACAAACATCTAACTCTGTACTTACACATCAATGAGATCAGGTTTCAATACTGATGGCACAGCAGTTTCAATGTTGTACAGTTTTATCTGAGATCCATACAGAGTGACTTTGACCAACCTGTTGGCAAAAAAGCAGGTAAGAGGAGGCCAGGGGATTGTCAAGGGCAGGGGGAAAAAAAGGACACATATGTAATACCCTTTGTAATACTTTAAGCAATAAAAAAAATTAAAAAAAAATAAAAAAACATTCAGCTTATGGACTTAAATAACACAGATAGACAGGTACCAACAAAGGTCTAAGAATAGAGACCAGACCTTCAATCTTATCCCAAAGATATTATCTGAGATGTGCACAAAAATTTTTATACAAAGATACTAACTAAACCATTATATATAGTATCAAAATTTTTGAAAATAATATAAATATCCAACACAGAGAATATATTCTCATTACTATATACAGTAAAATTACAATGGAAATTTGTTATGTGTATTTTACCACAATAAAAAAATTTTTTTAAACATAAGAGTTTGCCCTAGCTGATTTGGCTCAGTGGCTAGAGCATCGGCCTGTGGACTGAAGGGTCCCAGGTTTGATTCCAGTTAGGGGCACATGCTTGAGTTGAGGGCTCAATCCCCAGTGGGGGCATGCAGGAGGCAGCCGATCCTGATTCTCTCTCATTATTGATGTTTCTATCTCTCCCTCTCCCTTCCTCTCTGAAATCAATAAAAATAATATATTTTAAAAAGTAAATGTTTCAGGTGGATAGATATATGATAAAGAAAATATAGCTCTGTAGAATTTAAATGATGGGTATATGGGTCTTCCCTGTATAACTGTTCAGTGTTTATGAATATGTGAAAATATTCATGATAAAATTCTGGGGTGGGGGGCAAGAGTTTCCAGAATTAAACAGGTATTTTTAACTTTAAGCACAATTATTTCAGGAGCAAACTGCTGAACCCACTGTTGCCCAAGGGCTCACTGTATAAAAGGAGCATGAACTACAATAACTAATGGCCAGCTCTACTGGGAAGTAGAAATGCCTCTGTCATTAGAGACAGACATTCCTTTGAGTCAAGGGGAAAACTGGAGACCTGGCTGAGTTCCCTCTGTGCCTGCTCTGTCAGAAAACTGAGCTGGACGCCAGGGAGGACAGCGTGTGCTCTTCTCCCTCAATCCAATGGTGCAGGGGTTCCCCAACTTCACTGGCATAAGGAGCAACTGGGGAACTTGTTACAAATGCCAGCTCCCTGGTGCAACCCCACAGACCGACTACGCAGTTGTAGGAGGGTCTGGAAACATGCATCTTTGAATAGCACCGAGGCTCTGGTGCCTGTGGACCATAATCTGAAAAATCTCTCAGATGCAGAGAAAAACACAGGACTCTATTAGAAATCCACAAGCTTGACCACAGATTATTCAGGGCTGGGGAGCAGACAGAAAGGGGGCATCAGTCAAGAAAGTGAGAGTGAAAGAGCCGAGGGCTCCAAACCTGAAGTCCTGGGAAGGGTGCAGGTGATCACTGGAAATCAGAACGGTGACTCCCAGTAAGCAATGCACCAACGTGGACCTGGTATCTAATGCTTAACTCTTCCAGTGTCTTTACATTCACACAGCAGATGTACAGTTCACTGGAATTATGTATATTGACATTGTGCAGCCACCACCACTGTCTATCTCCAGAACTTTTTTTTCATCTTCCCAAACTAAAACTTGTACCCATTAAATAACTCTCCATGCCCCCTTAGCCCCTGGCAACCATCATTCTTTTTTCTGTCTCTATGAATTTTACTACTCTACATACCTCATATAAGTAGAATCATATAGTACTGGACTTTGCATTCTGTTTATACATTACACAGCATTCTTTAATGATGATCAGCACTAAAAATTGACTTCTAGATGTGTCAATATTTCTATTTGGCCGAGTTTAAAAAAATTTTTTTTTTATTGATTTTTAGAGAGAGGAAAGGAGAGGGAGAGAGAGAAACATTTATGTGAGAGAGAAACATCAACTGGTTGCCTCCTGCACATGCCCCAGGTGGGGATAGAACCTACAACCTGGTTATGTGCCTTGAATGGGAACAGAACCCACCACCTTTTGGTGTATGGGACGATGCTCCAACCAAGCCACACTGGCCAGGGCTGTTGAGCAGTTTTATTACTGGGTTTGTTTTATGTAAAACCTGTAAGTTGAAACACTGCTAATCACACTGGCTACTAAGATCATAACAAGGAGCCTTCTCTCATACTTTATTTTAAATTGAAGACAAAATAGCTAAGTATCTTTAGAACTGAGCTTACAAACCTAATCGGTGTAGGAAGATATATGTGTAAGGATCTATAAAATAACGATTCAGGATCTATGATCAATCATCTCACTATGAAGTTAAGATGACTGATATCATTCGTATATATATTCCTCAAGTATAGATTTTAAAACTATAAAATTTCAGACAGAAAGACTTGTTCTATCTGCGCTAACAACCATCACTGGAAATGGGCCTATTGCAAGAGGAGGAAAGAGGACTCCAGAAGCAGAAGCAGAAGCACTGTGGTTTGGAAAGAGCATAGTTTTTGGATTCAGGAAACTGGTTAAAGTCCAGGTGCTCCCTTTCATGAGCTGTGATCTGAAGCAAGACACTCACCATCCCTGGCCACAGTGTACTCACAGATAAAGTGACAATATTTGTCCCTCAAAGTATAGAATGAAAAAAAAATGTGCAAAAATACCTCTGAAAATGTCTTATTACCGTATGCTGCTTTTTTTTTTTAAATATATTTTATTGATTTTTTACAGAGAGGAAGGGAGAGGGACAGAGAGTCAGAAACATCGATGGGAGAGAAACATTGATCAGCTGCCTCCTGCACACCCCCTACTGGGGATGTGCCTGCAACCAAGGTACATGCCCTTGACCGGAATCAAACCTGGGACCTCTCAGTCCGTAGGCCGACGCTCTATCCACTGAGCCAAACCGGCCAGGGCCATATGCTGCTTTTATTAACTAGAGGCCCAGTGCATGACATTCATGCACTGGAGCGGGGGGGGGGGGGGGGGGGGGGGCGGCACACGTGGGAGGGGTGGTCTGTCAACCTGTCAACCCGGCCTGCACCCTCTCATAGTCCAGGACCCCTCAGGGGATTTCCAACTGCTGGCTTAAGTGAGGTGGAAGGTACCTACCTGTCTGCCAGTCAAACCTGGGAACAAATTAGTGGCCAGGATGGGCATGGCCACTGCAACCATATGAAACCTGAATAGGCTTACGGGAGTGGGACTAAGCCAGCAGTCGGACATCCCTCAAGGGGTCCTTAGTGCTGCTGCGGAGGCGGGAGAGGCTCCCGCCACCACTACTGCACTCGCCAGCTGTGAACCCAGCTTCTGGCTGAGCGGTGCTCCCCCTATGGGAGCACACTGACCACCAGCGGGCAGCTCCTGCATTGAGCGTCTGCCCCCTGGTGATTAGTGTGCATCATAGCAACCGGTCATTCTGCTGTCCAGTCAATTTGCTTATTAGCATCTATACTAATAAAAAGGTAATATGCTAATTAGACCAGGTCAACTAGATATCTTCTGGACATCCGACTTTCTTCTGGACAAAGCCATGGTGGCAGGGGCTGAAGCAGAGTTGGTTAGGGTCGCTCAGGCCAGCAGGGGAGCAGGCAGTTAGGGGGTGATCAGGCCAGCAGGGGAGGGAAGTTGGGGCGATCAAGCTGGCAGGGGAGGGCAGTTAGGGGGCGATCAGGCTGCCAAGGGAGGGCAGTTGGAGGCGATCAGGCTGGCAGGGGAGCAGTTAGGGAGCAATCAGGCTGGCAGGCAGAGGTGGTTAGGGGCAACCAGGCAGGCAGGCAGGCGAGTGGTTAGGAGCCAGCAGTCCTGGATTGTGAGAGGGATGTCTGACTGCCTGCAGGATTGGGCCTAAACTGGCAGTTGGACATCCCCCAAGCAGTCCCAGATTGGAGAGAGTGCAGGCCAAGCTGAGGGACACCCGTGCATGAATTTCATGCACTGGGCCTCTAGTTTTATTATATAGGATAATGTTAATCTGGATTTTAAAGATTTATTTCAAATTTTTAGTTACCTCTGCTTTTAATAGTTAAAAAAAAGCTGGTATGCAGGTAACTAGGCTTGGAGTTTAACTCCTCCCTCAGGGTGTTATCAATGACATGGCTACTGGGCCAGTGAAAGCCCCAGGTGTCTTGACTTTGGGCTGGATCCATAGCTATAGTTTTGATCTGATCAACTCACAGGTTCCCTGAACCACCTATCACTTAGTATTGAGGGTATAACTTCTTTTGGAGGTTTTTTGTTAATCCTCAGTCGAGGATATTTTTCCATTGATTTTTAGAGAGTGGGAGGGAGGTAGGGGGAAAGAGAGAGGGGGTGAAGAGGAAAGGGAAAGAGAGAAAAAACATCAATTTGAGAGAGACACATTGGTTTGCCTTCTGCACTTGCCCCTACCGAGGCCAGGGATCGAATCTGCAACCCAGGTACGTGCCCTTGACAGAAAATTGAACCCTAGACCCTTTGGTGCACAGGCCAACACTCTAACCACTGAGACACACCAACTAGGGCCAAGGGTATGACTTTTTAAGTGTAGGATTCATGAGCGTGGTGGTGGTTGGGAGGAGGAGGAGGAGGAGGACGAGGAGGAGGAGGAGGAGCGGCGGGGGAGAACTAGGGAATATAAAATGGTCCTCAAAAGCTGCAGCTGTAAACCCTCTGTGGTACCCAAGGGGAAGGAGTAATGAAAGAAGCCTAGTGGAGGAAAGGTTGGGAAGCACCTCTCAGGTCAAGCTTGAGGCTGCCCAGGTTTAACTCCTTAGGACTCTAACAGGACTAGAAAAACGAGTCCTACTGCCACAGGACAGAGGAAAACCCCACCTCTGCCACCTGGCTGCCTACCTGGATAGTGTCTACTACCTGCCTTTTATTAACTAACAGGCCTTCCTAATGCCTCTCCATCTTATGAGGAAAGACATGAAGAATGACCTCACCTGGTTTCTTTGGAGGCTAATCCTGTCTTTGTACCTATTACAAGTTCTTCAACGAAATTATATTTTTTATCTGCCACATGCTAGGCCCTGTGCGAAGTGCCTTATCTCATTCAATTCCCCCAATAAACCTAAAGATACTGTCCACTCCATTTTACACATAGGAACTGAAGTTCAAAGAGGTCCAGTAATCGCTCCACATTCTCCTTACACATGCAGAGCCTTGACTGACCCAGCACCGGAGCAGAAGCTGGTACAGCTGAGCTCTGGAGAGGGAATGACTCCATGATGTCACCGCCAGCCTACCTCTCCACGACTGTGAGGGCATCGTTGAACCGCGCAGCAAACATGTCTCCAGTGAAGTACTCGGCTAAGCGGCCCACAGCCTGCAGCAGGGAGCTCAGGTCTCGCAGGGAGCAGTGCAAGCGCCGGCAGTCGTTCTCCGCTGTGATGTTCAGCCTGTGTCCTGGAACAGAGCACCTCAGACAGGTTTTCAGGAAGAACGTGCTGTGGCTGCCAGACAGACAACCGCTCACCCAGGCAACAATCTACATGGACTAAACCAACTCTTGACACACACACAGTCTGCTTCCTGGGACTGAGCAGAGAAACCAGACCCACATGCACTCCAGAGCCAGAGGGAGGGACAGACAGCAGAGGAAGACAGACGGACAGCCGGGGAGGGAGGGTAGTAATGTGCACCAAGCACCTATCTGATTCCTCCTGACCCTGTGAAGGATTGATGCCACCAATTTTACACACAAGGAAACATCCTCAGGGAGGTTTGGTAACTTGCCCAGCCTGAGTCACATTTCCAGGACAGAGCAGGTGTCCTAAGCTCAGTCTAAGCCAGCAGTTCTCAACCTGTGGGTCACAACCCCTTTGGCGGTCAAACGACCCTTTCACAGGGGTCGCCTAAGACCATCCTGCATATCATATATTTACATTATGATTCATAACAGTAGCAACATTACAGTTATGAAGCAGCAACGAAAATAATTTTATGGTTGGGTCACAACATGAGGAACTGTATATAAAGGGCCAGAAGGTTGAGAACCTCTGGTCTAAGCAATTGCAAATCTGCTTGCCTTCGCACACGGCCCTGTCATAGACCATGTCTCCGGGGCTGAGAGGGAGGATTTGTCCCTGCTCAGGACAGCGTGCACTCAGCACTGCACCCAGGTGGTTGTAGGAACGCAGCACAGAGTACAGAGCACGAGCTGGGTTCAGAGGACAGATTCCCTGCCACTCGCTGGCTCTGTGCCTCAGTGAGCCCTTTTGAGTCTGTTTCCTCAGCTTTAAAATGGAAAAAAATGCTACTAATTGACTATTATAAGGTCTAAGTTAGAATGCATTAAATAGACCCTGTAGATTATAAACCATTATTCAATGTTTGTAATAATTATGAAAAAAAATATTTTTCTAGGGCCTGAAACTTATTCTGCAACATAATTTCTTCAAACTAAGCAATGAGGATGCAAGGTGGAGGACAAAAACATCCTCAATTCAGCAGCGCCCTTGCTCCTCGGGCCCCTCTACTCACAAACATCCACAAAAACAGTAAAACTGTCAAGGGGAGGTCTCTCAGTCTGATTAAGCCCTCCCCTCTCCCCCCTTGAATGAGGGAGGGAGGAGCAGGAACAGCGAGAGCTTGCCCACAGGCACCTGCAACCCTACACACTTCTCAAGCCTGCACCCTCCTTGGCCACTTCGGGTTTTTACTCCAGTAGGAGGCAAAAGCCTCAAAGTGACTAGCACCAACCCTCCTCCCGTGGCACCCCACAAATGTCTTCCTAGAACCCACACAGCTCCCTGAGGCAAGGCATCACTCTCTCAGGAGACCTTCCCTCTCTTCTCCAGATAGAACCAGCTTCCCTCCCCTCCTGCCTTCCTCCAGGGATAAACTAATGACTTACAAGTCTTCTGACTATCGAGTCCTTCACAGTGAGGGGCCACGCCCAGTGGCGCCCAATGTCACACAGTGCCTGATACATCACAGGTGATCACAAATGTATACATGAGTTCAATACAACCAAACAGAGAACAAGCTAGTGATAGAGCAGGAGAGGGAGTCTCTGGAGCTCAAATCCTCACACTGCCCTTGGGAACCGTCACTGCGGTAATCAAAGGCGATCATGGATAAGCAGCACCTGCGGAGAGGAACCCAGCAAGGCCGAAAAAAGTGGTGGATGAAGTAGCAATGTGACACCTCAGATCCTACACTGACTTCCAAGTGACCAGGCTGGGCCCAGAGCCTTTGACGGCCCCCACGGGAAGATAGGAGCCTGGAAAGGAAACGCTCTGGCCGGGGCACTGTCTCAATGGGTCACACCCAAGGAGCAGAACAAAAGGAAGAGGCAGCTCAAGGAAGGACCTTACAAGGAGAGAGCCAGTGACAAAGGCCAGCTCCCAGGAGCCCCCAGTCGCCTGTTCCTCCTCCTGCACTCCCCATGGAGATGAGTGCCTTGGTGCAGAACACAGGACAGGCAGCCCTGGGCCATGGGTGGGCATCCAGAAGAGTGAGCAGCTCTCAGCCCAAGCAAGAGGAGGACCGCCCACACTACCAGCCAGAGGAGCCCATGGAACACACAGGAGGAGATATTTCAGTCATGCTGGGTCACATGAGAGGGAACACTGCCCCACCCTCCTCATCTCAAGGTTAACAAAAGGAGCAAAATGATACTCTTGAATGTCCAGAGGTAACCGACTCCCAGGGTTAACTTCTAAAACCTGCTGTTCCTCTGCACAGCAGCCACTCCTCAGGGCTCTGTGGGAAATAAACCCTGACGAAAAACACACCCGGGCCCGGCTGCAGTGACTCAGTGGTTGAGCACAGACCTATGAACCAAAAGGTCACGGTTCGATTCCCGGTCAGGGCACATGCCTGGGTTGTGGGCTCGATCCCCAGTGGGGGCCATGCAGGAGGCAGCCGATCAATGTTTCTCTCTCATCATTGTTTCTATCTCTCTCTCCCTCTCCCTTCCTCTCAGAAATCAACAAAAAAACTTTTAAAGAGAAAAAAAAAACAGCCGGGAAGTGGACGTGGCCATGGTACAGGCCCAAAAAGAGAGGCCAGCTCAACGTTCAAAGAGCCACATGGGCAGGTTTTGAATTAGTATAATAGCCCCTCCCTTTCCCTGTATGCACCTGTCTTCATCTTCCACTCCATCTCCCACGAGGTTCTATTTGATCACTAGTTTTCAACGTATTTGTTGCACTTAATATCTAGAACTAGGTACCCTTAGGTATACCTAAGAACTAGGTTCTTAAATATTTTAAGTATGATGAGAAACATTCTGTCTCTCTTAGGCAGCTTAAAAGTAGTATGCCCAGCCCTGACTGGCATAGCTAAATGTTTAAAGCGTTGGCCCAAGAATTGAGGGGTCGCAGGTTCAATGCCCAGTTAAGGGCACGTAACTGGGTTGCAAGTTCGCTCCCTGACCCCGGTTGGGGCTCATGCAGAAGGCAACCAGTCAATGTGTCTCTCCCACATCAATGTTTCTCTTTCCCCACTTACTTCATTCCACCCTCTGAAAAGCAATGGGGGGAGAAGGTATTGTTCCCAGGCCTTCCATTCTTCCCCTCTGCCCCAGCACTGCCCCGTCCCTCCTGCCCTTCAACCTCTTCCTGGACACCTCCACTGGATGATGAAAAGCCCAATCCCTCTTGAGAGAGACTTCCAACTTTGAGCAGCTTGGTCAAAAACACGGGACCCCGGCTGGTGTGGCTCAATGTTTGACTGTCAACCTATGAACCAGGATGTCATGGTTTGATTCCTGGTCAGGGCATATGCCTGAGGTTGCAGCTTGGTCCCCAGTAGGGGGCGTGCAGAAGGCTGCAGATCAATGATTCTCATCATTGATGTTTCTCTGCCTCCCTCTGCCTTCCTCTCTGAAATCAATTAAAAAACAAAACACAACAACACAGGGGAGGGAAATCTGTCTCCATATAATTCCTTCTCATTACCCCTTGTCCCACCGCCGGAGGGTAGAACACAAAACAAGCCTAAGCCTGACGACATAATACATTCTTGGAGAGGTGTGAAAACAGGGTGCCATTCCTGCAAAATCTCCTCTTGGCTGAAGTACACGCCCAGAGTCCCTTCCGTTACCCATGCCACACTCCTTCTGAGAATCCTTGTCTTCTGGGTTATTTCCCTCTAAACCTGCCCTCATTTGTCCAACAAGGAACAATACCTACAAAGAAAAAACAGCTTGGAACGGCTGTGTGTGTGTTTTATTAAACTACTAGAGGCCCAGTGCACGGATTCGTGCACACTGAAAGGTAATTAATTGGAAGAATTATTTTAATATCGCTATTCACCCTTTCTCTATAATAGAAGTGTCAACCAAATTCACGATCAACAATGACAGATGGAAACACACGCATGTGGTTAGCGCCAGTGAGAGCTTTATATGTATCGTGCATGCTTGAGTCAACTTAGCCTTTTTAATATAGAGAATAAACTCGCTTAATTAGACCTGCTTTCTGATTTAGCGAAACGTTTTCCAGCCCAGTGAAGCACCCCAACTTCTCTTTCAGGTAATTGTCAGGAACACAGCAGTAAATATCAACACGAAGCAGATTATTATTATAGATCATGCAGGGAGAACAAAGGGTAAAATATTTAATTGCAGCAGTGTTTGACTATATTCTGCGCAGTGAGAAAACCTGAAGTTATTTTCAAGGTCCACTTCTTTTCAAGGTTACTTCTTTTCAGCCAGGTCAAGTTTCTAAACTTTCTAAATCTCTGTTTTCCGGCTAATGAAAAGAAAATAGGATTCCACCGAGTTGCCTATCTACCTACCCCAGGACTTCTGTGAGGATCAAATGAGATGAGGCACAGGAAAACACTTCACAGACATTTGGTTCAAGTGTAAAATGTTTCCACCTGGTTATAAAGCAAGTCGTGTTCCTGGGTTGAAGAAGACAGGCTAGTCCAGCCGTGGGCAAACTACGGCCCGCGGGACAGATCCGGCCCGTTTGAAATGAATAAAACTAAAAAAAAAAAAAAGACTGTACCTTTTTATGTAATGATGTTTACTTTGAATTTATATTAGTTCACACAAACACTCCATCCATGCTTTTGTTCCAGCCCTCCGGTCCAGTTTAAGAACCCATTGTGGCCCTCGAGTCAAAAAGTTTGCCCACCCCTGGGCTAGTTGCTAGGGAGCGGAAGCCGGGCATTGCTATGTGACGTCATTACCCGGCGCCCACAGCCACTGTTTCTGGGCTGGGCTGGGCTGTGGGCTGCATTTTGCACCATGGGGTCTTGGCAGCGTTGGCTGCAATTTGGTGGGCTGTCGCTCTGGGGTGGTGGTGGGGCCTGTGTCCCACTTGGGGGAAGCCAAGTGTTGGTTTGTCAGTGCCAGGTCCGTGGTGCCGTTTCTAAATGGCCAGTATGCATCACCACAGCTCCTGCATTGAGCGTCAGCCCCCTGGTGGTCAGTGCACGTCATAGCGACCAGTCAGTTGGTCTGAGGGACACTTAGCATATTAGCCTTTTATAGAGAGAGAGAGAGAAGTTTGAACCATATGAAATTGCTGAGATGTGATCACTTCTGACCTAACAAAACTGCAATTCCATATAATTCAACTTAACGTATATGTGCCATCTAAGGTGCATATTAATAAAACTGCAGCTGCTGTTTCCTGCTCTGCCTGCATGGCAGACAAACACACCAGCAGTAAGCACCACTAATCCAAGTCCCCGCCCATCCCCAGCCTAGAAAGTGCACACCACCGCTGCCACTGCATTGCGCAAGGCGCCACCTTAACTTGAGGAGGCAGGCCAGGGTTCCCACTGGGAAAAGCTATTCAGATCCACCCACATTTTCTTCTGTTTGGCTAAAGTTGCATTTCTCCCCAGTATCACAGACAGCTGCAAAGTGGGACCTTTAGAAGAGAACAGTGCTACATACAGGTTTTCGAAAGAAAACGTCACAGTCACACTGAAGTCCTGTCTTCCACAAACCAAGGCCCTCTGAAGCTGTCCAGATGCGCTGTAAGCCACATCCAAAGAAAAGCTCCTTGTCAAATCACCGCCCTGGATAAAATCCTAGTAATTGTTTGTGTAATTCAGTCCTCTGTTTGAGGGGCCTGGGGAGGTGGAGGTGTGAAAATCAATATTTGCAGTATTCTGCCCCAAGAGAACAAACGAGTCATAAATGAACCCCAGGGGAACAAAGAATAGAAGTCCAAAAATCTTATATATTCTACATGAAGCAAGCCATTACGCAGGAAAGTCAGCATGGCTAAACAGAAAAGCTAACGGAGTTATTACTTAGAGCAGAAATACCACTCCGATAAGGGAAGATGTCATTGAGCAGTGGCATAGCCAGATACATTCATTGAGCAGTGGCATAGCCAGATACATACAAAACAGATACTTTAGGGCCATGTAAGGACACAAAGGCAATACAAGGGGCACACTCACCAATGAGAGATTTCTCAAACTACCAATGGTGGGAAAGACAGACAGCGAGGGGAGTGTACCTGAGGGGTGAGAGGGCACCTGAGGGATGAGAGAGCACACAGCGACCCATGTGCTGTGGCCACACACTCTCCGTGAATTTTACTGAGGAAGTGGAAGGAGGAAGAAGTAGAGTATGAATGAGACTCCCATCCAGACGCTAGAACTAAAGACTAGCTAGATAAATGGGAATGAAAGAAGAGGGCCATCGAAGAAAGAATACCATGGTTTCTGTTATGAGGCAATAGGCTAACTAGTACAGCATAGCATGAAGGTTATTTGAGGCGTGAATGGCCATGGAAACTAGGGACAGAATGTACTCAGAGTCCCACTTTTTAATAGCCTTTGCACTGGAAACTTGGCTTTTGAGCCACTTAGAAATGAGGAAATGCTTCATCATGGGTAAGAGCTCATTTTAAAATAAGAAAGCAGAATTTCTCTGGCCTGAGAGGTTTGTCATTGGATTACACATTAAGGACCAGGCTAGGAATGCGATTTCTAAGTGATTTGGAAGAACTAAGCGTACTGTGAAATTACCAGGAAATGGGCTTGAATGAGAGCAGGTATATGGTATTTTATGTACAGAAAAATAAATCAGATTATCTGTCTCAGAAAAGCAGCTTTAAGTTATCAGCTGTGTCTCAGAAAAAGGATTTAAAAATCACTGCAGATTTTTACCTGAAGACAAATTCAGTATAATGTAAAAAAGTCAGCTACAGCCCTAACCGGTTTGGCTCAGTGGATGGAGCGTCGGCCTGCAGACTGAAGGGTCCCAGGTTCGATTCCGGTCAAGGGCGTGTGCCTCGGTTGCGGGCACATCCCCAGTGGGAGGTGTGTAGGAGGCAGCTTATGGATGTTTCTCTCTCATCGATGTTTCTGACTTTCTGTTCCTCTCCCTTCCTCTCTGTGAAGAATCAATAAAATATGTTTAAAAAAAAAAAGTCAGCTACAATTCTAAAAGGGAAACTCAGGGATCAATCTTTTATTTTTTTTTTGGGGGGGGGGGGGACGTACATGCTCCATATTTTTATTTTTAAGATCAAGAATAATGTCTTCAGGATACTGAATACCTTCTAGGAGAGACAGCCAGGACACAGTTTTCCCAAGAGTGAATTTTGAAAAAATCTGTAGCATTTGTACAGTTAAATGGTTTTCATTAATATTTTACAGGCATATGTTACAGGCATGTTTGCTTTAAAAAGTGGTCCTTTTTTAAAGTTCTATATAAGCTGTCCTTATCCTATAAACAAAACCAGGGCCTATACTTGGGACATGCCAAGTCCCATCAACCTCCTGGGGCCCAGTGAATTATTTGGAAGCTAATATAATCATGGAAACAAGCCGTCAGAGGCCACCAAAAAGGGCAGTCTCAGAAAGAGACTCCCATGGAGGCTCTGCCATGAATAACAAGTTTGCCCAGAAGCTGGGCTGCACTTCAGGCAGCTCTGTGCCAGGCTGAAACAACAGTTACACAACAGAGGGGCTGCAGGTCAGGGCCAGGCATGACTCCTCTAAGGAAAACACTGTCAAATGACTAGAGGAGATGGGGGAGGGGCACAGGTGTGCTTACAAACACAATATAACATTCAGCTGACATAATGAATGTCAGATTTTAGTCAATTAAATTTTTTATCATTCCCCATTACAGCATCTGAGACTAGCACTAACAAGCTATGTGGCTTTGGAAAATTAACTTATCTGAACATCACTTTCCTCCTTTGTAAAACAGGAGTAACTAGTATTAGTGCTTACACCTTATAGAGCATGAGAGAATTATATAAGACTAGTGGCCCAGTGCACGAATTCATACACATTGAAAGGAAATTAGAAAAAATATTTTAATATTGCTATTCGCACCCTTTTTCTATAATAGAAGTGTCAGAGATGAAAGAAAATTAGTAAAATGTATATGAAAATAATATATAAATTGATTAATAAACAATAACATGAAAGAACAACCAAGACATGACATAAAAACAAAAACATGATATAAAAACAACAGTGCTAAAAACAATGACTGATAAATTGATTAAACTTATTCTAGTATCTCCCTGTGTACCACATTAAGAGTAAAAACACTTTCAGAGTGCTTGACTAATTTCCCTTGTGATGAAGTATTTACAACTTTAACATCACATGCTCTTCGAACTCAAGAGAAAGCAACATATAACTGACCATGTCCAAAAACAGGTTCAGGTAGGAATATTCTTACTCTATCTAGGGTTTGTCCTGTGATTTAATAGTCATAGCAAATGCTGGCATCATGGGAAACTGCCTTCAAATTAATTTAAATGGGAGACCAGTGTCAGATGGGGACAAATCAATTCTTGGAATCAGAACAACCTCTCCCTCCACAGATCCTGTTAATACTTCAGCTTCTATTATGTTAGGTCACAATCTTTTGATAATAAATCTGTACCATTACAAAGACGCCATTTACTATTAATATTTCTCAGTAGCATTATGATTGCACCTACTTTCAATTTTAATTTATGACACAGCATTCCTGAAGGAGTAATACTATTAAGAAATTCAATAGGAGCTTTATATGTATTGCACATGCATGAGTCAACATTTATTTTTAAACTGCGAGTGTGTGTCATATGTACCAGTCTGTCAGTCAGTCGAACGGTCGGACAGTCAGATGGTCAGTCACTTAGCCTTTTATCCTATATAATAAAAGGCTAATATGCAAATTGACCAAACAGCAGAATGACTGGTCGCTATGATGTGCACTGACCACCAGGGGTAAGACGCTCAACACAGGAGCTGCCCCCTGGTGGTCAGTGTGCTCCCACAGAGGGAGGGTCCTTAGCCAGAAGCCAGGCTCACAGCTGGCCAGCACAGCGGCGGTGGCGGGAGCCTCCTGCCTCTGCAGTAGTAGGACATCCCCAAAGGGGTCCTGGACTGCGAGAAGGTGCAGGCTGGGCTGAGGGGCCCCCCTCCCCCGGCCAGTGCATGATTGTTGTGCACCGGGCCTCTAGTATATATAGATAACATAAGCAAACAATATAGTGCCAGGTACATAATGCGTGTTCTACAAATGAAGGTTATTATTATTACTATTAATAGAATAACCAAAAAAAAAAAAAAAAAATGCTAACCCTAACCCCAAGTAGGTGAAACATGTAAATGGCAGGCCAGAGCCTTTTCCACTAGCTATGGCCAGAGGTACCCACAGCCACTTATGCCAGGAGAGCTAGCATTTACTAGCATCAGCATGCTCCACCATTGTTTGCCTGCTTTGAGTTGTTCTTATGTCCTATTGGATTCTAAATACCAGAGAAGAACAAGTACATCACAGCAAAGTCCAGAGTTGTTTTTTCCTAGCATACTGGTTTAAAGGACATGAAGATATTCTATTTGCTAGAGTTTTCAAAAAGCTCTACCCTTTTGCTCCAAATTATCTCCCCTCTCTCTCACTGAAACACCTCTATGGAATATACTGTCAGAGCCTCACCCTTTACCTGCCCACATGCCTCCCCATCATGTTTTCTTTCTGTTTACAAGTTGGGGAGACAAAGCTGCAGGGAAGTGGCAATAGAGAGAGAAATCATATTCTGACAGCAAAGAAGGCAATAATTCAATATTAGTTCATTTTTTAAATGTGGGTTAAAATTAGAAAATAAAACCAGTTTACCTGACCCTGAAGTAACTATAAACTGCTGTAACCCCAGATAAACGTCTAAATTGTCCTGAAGAACTGGGAACTGAAAACAAAGAAACCACAATTAAAAAACAAAACATAAATGTGAGTTTTAACAGCATTTTACCATTAAAACAGCCCAAGTACCTCTGGGAGGTTGGGAGGTGGGGAGGTGGGGAGGTGGAGAGGTAGGGTGGGATAAAAACTCTTCTCTGGGAACCTTTACATACCCTATAAAGAGGCAGCTCCCCTCACCCCTAACAATTTCTACAACTAAAACCACCATCAGTTTGATACTTTTTAAAAACAAAGCAGTGGATGCTGGGTATGATTATGATGTTCCTAAAAGAGGACTTCAAGCCCCAAATGATCTGATTCTTTTAGAGTTCTGAGACAGGCTCATCTCCCTTCAAATCCAAGGTAAACCTACCCTTGAGAGAAGTACAGATATGCCTTTATTCAAGTGCATGGCAAAGCGAAAAGACAGGCCAAATTATTTGGAAGTCATTTTCCCTTACTCATTTAGCAGAGAGGACCTTCATAACCAGAGCTGTATCTTTTCTTTCTAAACTGCTATTCACCACTAAGATAAAGATAATGTGGCAAATCCCTAAGAATGGCAGCTGACAAAATGGCAATCTCCATAGAAAAACAAAAGATACAATGCAAAGCTGACCCCAATAAATTAACTTGCCTTTGAAGGAGAGGCTTAATGAAATCCTCAGAAAACAGGTACCACTTGGTCAGTGAAATCAGTCCTATGACTAAAGATTCTAGCACATAAATATAGGCAGAGAGTGCCAGCAATTTGCCAAGAGTGAGCTTTACAATGGCTGGCTTTTCAGCAATGTGAGTCATATAAATAAACCTTCTATTCAGCCAGCCACTTTCTAGCTACTGATACAGGCATTAGTAAAGTACATGTTATAGACAAGAGTTTAGGAAGGAAAAACAGGGCTTCCCAAAGTTGATCTAACATGTTCGGGGGAAATATTAACATTTGATCAATTTGAGGATTGGGTATTACGTTCTGCTTAGCATATGCATCTTTTTACAATACTGGTGAGCAAAAAAGCCGTAGTGCTCATCCTACATGTGCAGGGCAATCACTGGGCTCTTTAACCCACCCCCCCGCCCCCCAAGCGTGAGTTACCAGTGTCGAGAAGGCGTGTGTGGGAAGGAGTTCCATCACTTTGGCCACCACCTCCAAGCTCTGGCGTAAGTACCGCTGCCATTCTGTCTGCTGCTACAGGGGAAACACAGACGGGTCAGCTCTCCTACAGCGGAGTCCTGTCATTTTCCCTGCCAAGCGATCCTCAGCCTCACTCTTAGACATACCATTTTGAAGAAATGGCAAATGATGGAACCAGGTTATTTGGTACTTTAAAAAGGCCAAGCTAAAAGATATTTGTTAACCCAATAAATTTTCATTAAAAGCTTTTTCCTAAGGCCAAGCTAAAAGATATTTTTTAACCCAATAAATTGTCATTAAAAGCTTTTTCCTAAAAAGAAGATGATCCCAATGGACACAGACACTAGGGGGGTGAGAGCTTGAACAAGGGGGTGGGTTGGGGGCAATGGGGAGATAAGGACACATATGTAATACCTTAATCAATAAAGAAAAAATTTAAAAAAAGAGATGATCTAAGAATGATCTACTTTTTCCCCTACAATTATAGGAACAGAGATAGAAAAGCCCCTTGTGAAAAAAAAATGCTCATGTTCCCTTTCCCTCATCCCAGCTATAGGAACTGGTCACTCATTCCTTCTGAGACAGGCCAGTACTGGGTTCTGTATGTATCACTACGTCAATGCCACTGAAGTATGGTCTGCAAACAGGCAGCATCGGATCTCCTGGGGGCTTGTTAGATGTGCAATGCTGTGACCCCCACCCTAAACCCCCTGAATCAAAATCTGTTTAACATCTGTGCCAGTGACTCCTATCCATGCTAGAATATGAGAAAGCACTGGCCTAAGTCCATGGTCAGCAAACTGCGGCTCGAGAGCCACACGTGGCTCTTTGGCCCCTTGAGTGTGGCTCTTCCACAAAATACCATGTGCAGGCGCGCACGTACAGTGCAACTGAAACTTCATGGCCCATGTGCAGAAGTTGATATTTTGTGGAAGAGCCACACTCAAGGGGCCAAAGAGTCGCATGTGGCTCATGAGCCGCAGTTTGCCGACCACTGGCCTAAGTCATACAATTAACAAGAAGTAAAGCCAAAGTTTACCAAGCACCTAGTATGCACCAGGCATGTAGCCAGTCCCTCTGCATGTGTTACCCTCACATAACTGTCAACACAGACATACCTCCCCCTTTTGGGAGATGAGAAATTTAAGGTTCAGAGAAAATTCAACACCCTGGCCTCTGTCTCCTTCATGGATTCAAATCCAGGCCATCTGGTTCCAAGTACAGAGTACAGAGCTCTTTCCAACCCAAACATGGCTACCCTCCTGGTCTTGATTATGCCACAGTCACTGCTATGTTGAAAATATATCAGTGACTTGACAGTTTTGAAGTGCATGGTGGTTAAGGAAAAAGAACACTGGAGTTGTGTCCTTAAAGGCATTTTCCTTATCAATGTGGGACACCAGCATCAATAAATTCAAAACTGATTTTAAGAAATATCAGTTTAGCCCTAGCTGGTTTGGCTCAGCGGATAGAGCATCAGACTGCAGACCGAAGAGTCCCAGGTTCGATTCCAGTCAAGGGCACATGCCTTGGTTGCTGGTTTGATTCCCAGTTGGGGGTGTGCAGGAGGCAGCCAATCAATGATTCTCTCTCATCATTGATGTTTCTATCTCTCTCTCCCTCTTCCTTCCTCTCTGAAATCAATAAAAATATATTTTAAAGTAAAATCCATCAAATAGTAACAAAAAGAAGTGGTTCCTGCTTAAACAAAAAGAAATATCAGTTTACAAAATGTACTCAAAAGAAATTTCCTTTCATTCTAGCCTTATCGTTTAAGTATCTCTTTGACTATTTCCACCAGCATCCAACTAGCTTTTATCTGTTGCCCAAAGTGGGAGTGGAGGTATGGGTGCCAGGCAGGGAAATAGGAGGGATACAGAGTTCTTACACTTTTCACTGAACACATGTACTTACATCTCTAGTCCATATAAGTAAAAATGCCTATAAAACTTTTTTTACAGTTAATGTACCCAAAGAGACAGGAAGGATATAAATTTCAAATGAACAACTCAAACTGTAAGACTACTCTGGCTTAAAAAGCCTCCAGAGCAGAGGACTGGGAGCTCTGGGCCTCCGTGCTGATTCACACCACATGACAGCCAAGAAAGGCCAACTAGGGCAGGCTGCTTACGTCATCATCCAGAGTCTCGTCATCCAACTCCTCCAGCTGGGCCTGGTTGTATCTGAACTGGATTCGATTCAACACCTCCGTGAGCAAGAGGACCAGGGCGTCTTCGTACCTACGTGCAGGGAGAAATCAACATCCGGTGAGAGCAGGCTTTTAGCCTCAGACTTCAAAAAGGCATCCTGCACTGTGAAGGGAATGGCGTCCGTGTCCTGAATTACCATACACAAAGGAGCATCTATTCTAAACTAAACTTAGTGTCTGGGCTGGCAAGTGTGTAGGTGAGAGCGGAGCGGTAGCAGGGTGTTCTTTATTTAACTGTGCTCCAGCACCTTCTGCTGGACTGACCCTTTTAACATATATAATGTCCTTCTTTGTCTGTGGCAGCGATTTTTGTCTTCAGGTCTATTTTGTCTGACATTAGCACAGCTAGCCCGACCTCTTTTGGTTATTGTTTGCATGAAGTATCTTTTTCTATCCTTTTTATTTCAACCTATCTGTGTCTCTGAACTAAAGTGAGTCTCTTGCAGACAACACGGAGTTGGACAGATTTGTTTTCATCCATCCTGCCCATGTCTACTTTCTAACTGGAAGTTAACCCTTTACATTTAGTGTAGTCACTAAAAAGGAAGGACTCTGCCATTTTGCTGTTTTCTCCATGTCATATCGTTCGTTTCTCAAGTCCTCCATTTTGTGTTACATAGTTTCTAGTGTACCATTTTAACTCCCTTGTCATTTCTTTGACCATATATATATTTTTAATTTTATTTTTTCCATCCCTTTTTATCTCCTCTATGTCCTCTTTCACCTCCACCCCCATAACCCCCACATTGTTGTCCAAGTCCATGAGTTCACTCTTTTTTGCCTAATTCCTCTACCCACCCCCACCCCACCCCCCGAGCTATCTGCCTGCTCTCTATCTATTAGTCTGTGTCTAATTTGCTTGGTAGTTCAGCTTGTTCATTAAATTCCACATTTGAGTGAAATCATATGGTACTTGTCTTTCTCTGTACCATGTATTTTCTCAGTGGTTGCTCTGGGGAATTACAGACTCTACAGATAAATATCAATTAATTCAATGATTCAATCCTTTTAACAACTGAGAGAGATAAGTGGTATTAATGGTATTCTTCTGATGAGAAAACTACAGCTGACAGAAGTTAAATAAACTGCCCAACGCTAACTGAGTTGAATCCAAGGCTCCCTAACTCAACATCCCATGTTCTCTCTACACATAAACCACCAATGGGCTTTAAGCCTGCTCCACCCACTCCCCCAAACCTACTATTTTTTTTTCTTTAAATCCTCACCTGAGGATATGTTCTTCATTGATTTTTTTAGAGAGAGAAAAAGGAAGGGGGAAGGGAGAGGGAGGGGAAGAGAAGGGGAGGAGAAGTGAGGGGCAGGGGAAGAGAGGGGAAGGGAAACTAAGACAGGGAGAGGGGAGAGAGGGGGAGGGGGAAACACAGATGGGCTGCCCCTTGCACATGCCCTGACCACAGATCAAACTCAAAACCCAGGTATGTGCCCTGACTGGGACTCAAACCCACAACCTTTTTGGTGTACAGAATGATGCTCCAACCCACCAAGCAAACCCAAGCCTGCTCTTTAATCAGTTTTAAGAACACATAACCTAAGTGAAAAAATGGAAAGAGCCTAGAGAAACCCCGATGCGTTGATGTCTAAGCATAACTTCTCAGAAACATTTGGAGCCTGAGGCTGGATATTACTCCCATGTGAAAAGCACTTAACTCAGAAGACACCAAATTATATGCAACAGTTGCTAACGCAAAGGCCAACAAGCCACTAATTTTCAAGAACAAATCATGTTGCCTAAGTGCTTGCCTGTCCTGAAATGTTTCTCAGATAGGATCAGGGATTGCTCCCACTCATAAAGCAAGCCATCGTGCTGGTCATTCAGCTCTCAGCGCCAACCTACTCTCCAGACTGTGTGATACTAGAGCTGAGACGACACAAAGCACACTTCTCGGCCCACTGGGCTCTCTCAACAGGGTGTAGAGGAAGACAGGGCAGGGGGAAGGACTCGTCTTCCTATGGGCTTGCTGACCTGGCAGTGTCACCCAACAATGGTCACCTGGTGGTGACAGCTGTTGCAGTTCCCAACTTCCACACTCCCAGAACCAGCCTCATCGTGCACTCTCACAAGTGCCAGTAGTAGCCAGACTATTCTCTCTCCTCAAAGGATTGAGTCCCCGCTCCATGGGCCCCCCAGGAGATCCTGTGGAAGTGGGGTGGCCCTCTGTCCTCAGACACATGAGCTCTGGCTGCCTGGGTTCATCTCTCTGATGTAGATTTCATAACCCCAACCTCTTTCCTTTGGTACCCCTCAACCTAGGGGCGGAGTTGCTTCCTATAGTTATCTGTTATCGCAGGGTTCTTCCCCTTTCCTTTCCCAGTCCTCTAAAACGAGTTTAACCAATTTCCTACACTGAATTCTTGAAACAATCTAGCAGGACTCAGTCTATATATGTGAGTACTATGATAACAAGATAACCAAAGTTGAATGATATCCAATGTCAAGATCAAATACAGGCCATCTAGTCTAAGAGTTCCAACTCATGTGATGAGAGTGTTTGTAAATGACTTCACAACCTAGATTAGATTGGCAACTAAACATGGCCCAGAGAAGAATACTGGCAGGGAAGTCAGTAATAAAACAGGCAACATCTGTGGGAAAAATGTCAAGAGAATCAAAATCCCAGCCACACAGATCAGACAAGAAGAAAAAAATCAAAGGCGTCCAACTTGAAAAGGAGTAAGTAAAACTGTCATCATCCGTAGAAGACATTATATTGTACATAGAAAACTCAAAGACTCCACAAAAAAACTACTAGAATTAAGAAATGAGCCCAGCAGGTGTGACTCAGTGGTTGAGCATCAACCTATGAACCAAAAGGTCATGGTTCGATTACCATATATAGGGCATATGCCTGGGTTGAGGGCTCAATCCCCAGGTGATGTACAGAAAGTAGCCAATCAATGATTGTCTCTCATCATTGAAGTTTCTCTCTCTCTCTTTCCCTTCCTCTCTTAAATATATATGTACTAGAGGTCCATTGCACGAAATTTGTGCACGGGAGGGGGGGGATGTGCAACTGTCCTCAGGGGATGTGCGACTGTCCCTGGGATCGGGCCTAAACCGGCAGTCGAACATCCCTCTCACAATCCTGGACCACTGGTTCCTAATCGCTCACCTGCCTGCCTGCCTGGTTGCCCCTAACTGCCTCTGTGTGCCGGCCTGATCGCCCCAACTGCCTCCCCTGCCGGCCTAGTCGCCTCACGCAGCCTGCTGTTCAGTCGTTTGGTCATCCCTCACTAATACCCCTGCAGGCCTGGTTGCCCCACACAGCCTGCTTGTTCAGTCGTTTGGTCATCCCTCATTAAGCCCCCTGCTGGCCTGGTCATAGACAGCCATCTTGTGAGGGTGTGAGGGTTAATTTGCATATTACCTCTTTATTATACAGGGTGTGTGTGTGTTCTATATAATAAAAGACTAATATGCAAGTTTGGCCAAACAGCAGAACGACCAGTAGCTATGATGCGCACTGACCATCAGGGGGCAGATGCTCAACACAGGAGCTGTCCTGTGGTCAGTGAGCTCCAACGGGGGAGCGCCACTCGGCCAGAAGCCAGGCTCACTGCCGGGAGCCGGTCCATCCTTGCTGTTTCAAGGGGCCTGGCGTATATGCATACTGTTCTTAATATGTTTGCTCACCTTCTTGGCACTATGTGTTTTAACCAAGGTCACCTCTCTGAGAAAGGTTGTTTCCCCAGGTAGGGATTTTCCCCTGACGTTGGGGAGGGAATAAAACCTCTTAACTTAGTGCCAGGTGGGTAATTAATCACTTTAACTATGAACAATCATGCTTAAGCTACATAATCTTTACTCCCTGGAATGGAGATAAGAAACGCCTTAATCTTTGGAATAGAGATTGATAGGACTGGAATCAACTGGTATAAATACAGATGTAACAAGACAACAGGAGACAGAACTTAGATGAAGATCCTAGACACAGAACTTAGAAGACAGAACCTACACAGAACCTAGAGACAGAAGAACTTTGCTGGAGAGAACATGGCAAAAGATCCTGGACAGAACCTGGCTACAGGACTTGGTTGGAGAACCTAGACAGAACCTGGCTGAAGAACCCGGCTACAGAACCTGGCGACCGAACCTGGCTGGAGAACCTAGCGAGAGAACATGGCTATAGAACCTGGCTGGAGAACCTGGAGAACCTAGCAAGAGAACATGGACACAGAACTTGGCTGGAGATTGTGGCTAGAGATCAGCAGATCAACTGAACGCTGTCTCCATGTCATTCCTTCTTCGCCGACTCCATCCACACCTTTGGGGACCCCTGGACCTGCTGGGGTTGGACCCCAGCAGCTCACAGCTGGGAAGTGCAGCAGCAGTGGCAGGAGCCTTTCCCGTCTCCACGGCAGCGCTAAGGATGTCCGACTGATGGCTCCCGGACTACGAGAGGGCACAGGAAGGGCTAAGGGACGCCCACCCAGTGCACAAATTTCATGCACTGGGCCTCTAATACATACACACACACACACACACACACACACACACACACACATCTCACCATTGCAACAAATAAATAAATAAGATACCTTGGAATAGGCCTAGCTGGTTTGGCTCAGTGGATAGAGCGTTGGCTTGCGGACTGAAGGGTCCCCGGTTCAATTCTGGCCAAGGGCACATGCCTGGGTTGCAGGCTTGACCCCCAGTAGGGGGCATGCAGTTGGGCAGCCAATTAATGATTCTCTCTCATCATTGATGTTCCTATCTCCCTCTCCCTTTCTCTCTGAAATCAATGAATATCTATCTATCTATATCTATATATCTATATATATATATATATATATATATATATATATATATATATATATATTTTTTTTTAAAGATACCTTGGAATAAACCTAACAACGAGGTAAAAGACCTGTACTAGAAAAACTATAAGACACTGAATAAAAAACAATAGAGGAAGATACAAACAAATGGAAGAATACACTGTGTTCATGGATTGGAAGAATTAACATTAAAATGTCCATACTACCCAAAGCAATCTATTAACATCTAAAAGGGAATTTAAAGACTTTGAAGATAAAGAGAGAGGACCCAAATAAACAAAATCAGAAACGATAGAGGCGAAATAACAACAGACTCCACAGAAATACAAGTGATTGTTAAAAAATACTATGGACAACTCTACTCCAACAAACTAGACAACCTAGAGGAAATGGACATATTCCTACAAAAATACAACATTCCAAAACTCAATCAGGAAGAATCTAAAAATCTCAATAGGCCAATAACTATGGAAGAAATTGAAGCAGTCATCAAAAAGCTTCCAGCAAACAAAAGCCCAGGACCAGATGGCTTCACAGGGGAGTTTTACCAAACATTCAAGGAAGAACTAAAACCTATCCTCCTCAGACTACTACAAAAAATTCAAGAGGAAGGAACACTTCCAAGCTCATTCTATGAAGCCAGCATCACCCTAATACCAAAACCAAGTAAAGACAACACAATGAAAGAGAATTACAGGCCAATATCCCTCATGAACATAGATGCCAAAATCCTCAACAAAATCTTAGCAAATCGGATCCAGCAGTACATCAGAAAGATCATACACCATGACCAAGTAGGATTTATCCCAGGGATGCAATCAGATGGTACAATATCCGCAAATCAATAAACATGACTAATCACATAAAAAAATTGACAGAAAAAAACCACATAGTCATATCAATTGATGCAGAAAAAGCATTTGACAAAATCCAACACCCATTTTTGATAAAAACTCTCAGCAAGGTGGGAATAGAAGGATCATACCTCAACATAATAAAAGCTATATACTACAAACCCACAGCCAACATCATACTCAATGGACAAAAACTAACACCATTTACCCTAAGAACAGGAACAAGACAGGGGTGCCCACTCTCACCACTCCTGTTCGACATAGTACTGGAAGTATTAGCCATTGCAATTAGACAAGAAGAAGAAATAAAAGGCATCCAAATTGGAAAAGAAGTAAAACTGCCCTTATTTGCAGATGACATGATATTATACATAAAAAATCCTAAGGACTCCATCAAAAAACTATCAAACTTAATAAATGAATTTGGCAATGTAGCAGGATACAAAATTAATGCCAAGAAATCTGTGGCATTTCTATACACCAATAGTGAACTTCCAGAAAGAGAGGCTAAAAAAACAATCCCATCTACCATAGCACCAAAAAAATTAAGATACCTAGGAATAAACTTAACTAAAGAGGTAAAAGACCTCTACTCAGAAAACTACAGGATGTTGAAAAAAGAGATAGAGGAAGACATAAACAGATGGAAGAACATACCATGTTCTTGGATTGGTAGAACCAACATCATTAAAATGTCCATACTACCCAAAGCAATCTATAAATTCAACGCACTTCCCATTAAAATGCCAACGGTATGTTTCACAGACCTAGAATGAACTCTCCAAAAATTCATCTGGAATAAAAAAAGACCCCGAATAGCTGCAGCAATCCTGAGAAAGAACGAAGTAGGTAGGATCTCAATACCAGTTATCAAGCTGTATTACAAAGCCACTGTTCTCAAAACTGCCTGGTACTGGCACAAGAGCAGACATATAGATCAATGGAATAGAATAGAGAGCCCAGAAATCGACCCGAACCAATATGCTCAATTAATATTTGACAAAGAAGGCAAGAACATACAATGGAGTCAAGATAGTCTCTTCAATAAATGGTGTTGGGAAAATTGGACAGACACATGCAAAAAAATGAAACTAGACCACCAACTTACACCATACACGAGAATAAACTCAAAATGGATAAAGGACTTAAATTACGGTGGGAAACCATAAAAATACTAGAAGAATCCAAAGGCAACAAAATCTCAGACATAAGCCAAAGCAATTTCTTCACTGATACAGCTCCTAGGGCATTGGAAACTAAAGAGAAAATAAACAAATGGGACTACATCAAAATAAAAAGCTTCTGCACAGTAAAAGAAACCATCAACAAAACAGCAAGAAAGCCCACTGCATGGGAGAACATATTTGCCAATGTTATCACCGATAAGGGTTTAATCTCCAACATTTATAGGGAACTCATACAACTTAACAAAAGGAAGATAAACAATCCAATCAGAAAATGGGCAAAGGACCTAAATAGACACCTTTCAAAAGAGGACATTCAGAAAGCCAAGAGACATATGAAAACATGCTCAAAGTCACTAATCATCCCAGAGATGCAAATCAAAACAATAATGAGGTACCATCTCACACCTGTCAGAATGGCTATCATCAACAAATCCACAAACGACAAGTGCTGGAGAGGATGTGGAGAAAAAGGAACACTCGTGCACTGCTGGTGGGAATGCAGACTGGTGCAGCCACTATGGAAGACAGTATGGAGTTTCCTCAAAAAACTAAAAATGGAACTCCCATTTGACCCTGTGATCCCACTTCTAGGAATATATCCCAAGAAAACAGAAACACCAATCAGAAAGGATATATGCATCCATATGTTCATAGCAGCACAATTCACCATAGCTAAGATCTGGAAACAGCCTAAGTGCCCATCAATAGATGAATGGATTAGAAAACTGTGGCACATCTACACGATGGAATACTATGCTGCTGTAAAAAAGAAGGAATTCTTACCATTTGCAACAGCATGGATGGAACTGGAGAGCATTATGCTGAGTGAAATAAGCCAGTCAATGAAGGAAAAATACCACATGATCTCACTCATTCATGGATAATAAAGACCATTATAAACTTATGAACAAAAATACAGAGGCAGAGCTGCCTCGAACAGACTGTCAAACTACAACGGGAAGGCTGGGAGGGTTGGGGGGCATGAGGGGGGTGGTAAGAGATCAACCGAAGGACTTGTATGCATGCATATAAGCATAACCAATGGACATAAGACACTGGGGGGTAGGGGAGGCCAGGGTTTGTCAAGGGCGGGGGGAAAAAAGGAGACATATGTAATACTCTTTCTAATACTTTAAGCAATAATTAATTTTAAAAAAATAAATTAAAATGTGGCTATCGAGGCTGAGAAAAAAAAGACTTTGAAGATATTTAAAGACTATAAAAAAGTAATAAAAGTGTAGTGGATAAAAGAAAAAAAAAGTTTAGTGGAGTCATAAGAGTAGGGCCTTAATCAAATAGGTCCAGTGCCCTTACATGAAGAGGAAGTGACAAGAGAACATGTGTATGCTCCCTCTCTCTCCCCATGTAAGCACAGAAGAAAGGCCCTGTGAGCAGTAAGAGAGAAGATAGCATCTGCAAGCCAGGAAGAGTCCTCACCAGAACCTGCATCTGCCAGCACCTTGGTCTGTGACTTCTAGTCTCCAGAACTGTGAGAAAATAAATCTCTGTTATTCAGGCCACTCAGCTGATAGTATTTTGTTATGGCAGACCTAGCTGATTAATACGGAAGGTAAATGACAGTAAGAAAGAAACCTGGAACTTCAAGAATGAAGGAAAAGCAAGAGAAGTAGCAAATGCGTGGGTAAATACAATAAACTATTTCTCTCCTGTTAAGATCTTTAATATATGAGTGATTCACAAAAGCAAAAACTGAACACTGTTTGATAAGGTTTTCAATGTACATAGATGTTAAACATATGAGAACCTCAATACAAAGAAGGGAGAGTAAAGAATCAATATGATGCTAAGGTTTCTACATTACAATTGAAGTGATAAAATGTAAGTGCAAAGTTAAGTATATATTTTGTAATGCCAGAGCAACTACTAAAAAAACTCATATAATGAGATATAGTCAAACACTCAATAGATACATTAAAAAAGAAAACTAAATTTGTGTGCAGCCAACACAGTCTCAAATGAAGCAAAACCTTATGAAACTGCAAAGAGACCGACAAAGACACAATTACACTTGGAGAGCTCACCTCTCTCGGTAACTGATAGAACAAGCAGGATAAAGACAACATGTAGAATGCTATCGACCAACCTGATCAATGACTGACATTTATAAAACATTTCACCCAACTACAGGAGAATACGTACTCTTTTCAGGTGCACAATGAACAATCACCAAGAAGACTACCTCATAAAATAAATCATAACAAATAGAAAAAAATGAAAATCATGCAAATTATGTTTTCAACTCAATCTAAACTAGAAAACAAGATATATGGAAAATCCTAAATATTTGTAAATTAAACAGAGGAAATCTCAAGAGAAATTTGAAATACACTAAACAGCCTGGCCAGTATGATTCGGTGGTTAGAGCATCATTCTGTGCACTGAAGGGTCCCAGGTTTAATTCCAGGTTAGGCACATACCCAGGTTGAAGTTTTGTTGTTGTTGTTTAATTTTTATTGATTTCAGAGAGGATAGGGAGAGATAGAAATATCCATGATGAGAGAGAATCATGGATTGGCTGCCTCCTGCAAGTCCCCCACTGGGGATCGAGCCCACAACCCGGGCATGTGCCCTTGACCAGAATCGAATCTGGGGCTCTTCAGTTCACAGGCCAATGCTCTATCCACTGAGCCAAACCAGCTAGGGCCCAGGTTGAGGTTTTGATCCCTGGTTGGGCCCTTGCATGAGGCAACCAACTGACGCTTCTCACACCAATCTTCCTCTTTCTCTCCCCCATCTCCCTTCTCTCTCTAGAATCAATGAAAAACATATCCGTAGGTGAGGATTTTTTTTAAAAAAATTTAGCCTGGCCAGTGTGCTAAATGATTAGAATATTAGCCCACTCACTGAAGGGTACAGATTTTATTCCCAGTCAAAGGCACTACCTGGGTTGCAGGTTTGTTCCCACTTATCGCCCCCCATCCAAAGCCCCAGTCAGGGTATGTGCAGGAGACAACCGATCATTGTGTCTCTCTCACATCTGTCTGCCTGTCTATCTGTGTCTCTCACTCTCTCTCCCTCCCTTCCATCCTCTCTAAAAAGCAATGGAAAAAAATACCCTCAGGTGAAGATTAACAAAAGATAGATAGATAAGTAAAAAAATAAATAAATAAATATATTCTTTAAATGCACTAAACAGTGAAAAGGAAAAGAGAACATACTAAAATTTGATAAAGCTAAAGCTCTGCTCAGAGGGATTTTAAAGCTTTAAAGGTTAAAGTATACAATAGAGATAACCTACAGACCTGTATGGCTCAAGCCACAGATGTGATTCCAAAAACATCCCAACTTCTGATAGTTAAATAAAATTCTACATGTTAAGGCAACTACATAGTAGATGCTCAGTAAGTATATGAGGAATGAAAAAAACAAATGGACAAATAAATAAATACGTAGGCAATAAACAGACAATTCAAGTTGGATAACTACAAAGGACTGAAGCATAATCCTGGATAGCTTTTTCAACTCTATAATGAAATAACTAAGACCAAAATCACTTACTCTCTAGGGAAGTCAAAGGCATGAATTTCTCTTAGCTAGAGCTAGAAAACTACTGGAGCCTTCATTTTAAAACTAGTTAACATCTTTTATTAATTGTATCAAAATGTCATGTTTCATAATGGCACTTCTTCTTTATTAAGCAGAAAACCCACAAGAGGAAAAAAAAAAGGGCAATTTTTTTTCATGCTCACCCACTTTTGTTTACAGTTCAATCTAGTGTCACCCAGAATCCCTGACTGGTCTGTGGCCAGCACTTGTCCGTAGTTTACAAGTCAATAACTTTAGTTGCTTAACTCACTTCAGGTTTCCTCATCTTCCTGTAAAAATAAGTTTCTACACAGGTGGCTCCCTTCACATTGACAAGCACAAAGAAAAGAGAGCGAGAGAGAAAAGGGAAGAACACCAATACATATTTACTGAGCACTTACTGTCAGCCACGGTGCTTTACACACACTGGTTCATTTAATTTTCTCAACAACTTACAAGATAGGTACAACCATCCATAAAGTACAAAATGAGGAAAAGTAGAAAG
Source organism: Myotis pilosus (assembly GCA_036010255.1). NCBI lineage: Eukaryota > Metazoa > Chordata > Mammalia > Chiroptera > Vespertilionidae > Myotis > Myotis pilosus. The sequence goes on from JASKON010000003.1 coordinate 104,076,935, forward strand.
AAATTCAAGTCTTTCCACACCACTTCAAAATGGCAAATCTGGACAATGAGCCCCACCAGCAATTCTTATTTTTTAAATTGATTTCAGAGAGGAAGGGAGAGGGAGAGAGACAGAAACATCAATGATGAACCATTGATCAGCTGCCTCCCACACGTCCCACACGTCCCACACGTCCCACACGTCCCACACTAGGGATCTAGCCCAAAACAGGAGTATGTATCCTGACCAGGAATCGAACCATGACCTCCTGGTTCATAGGCTGAAGCTCAACCACTGATTCACAGCCACTGGGCCCCACCAGCAAGTTCAGCTGGGTAAGTTACAGAACTTTTTTACTCCATTAACATTGAAACTCAAGTTCTCTAAAATCCCCACCAGTTCTGATCAAGAAGCACTGGAGTATTCTCACTGAGCAAGGAATATGCAGAGCTCCAATTTCCAAGCTCCTAAGACCAAAAATAAATCCATGTACATTTGTGCTTCTAAATTTGTAGCCTACAATGTCTACCACATTGTTGTCAGTGACGAATGATGCAAAACCTTTAAACCACAAGGGACAGGAACTCAGTGCTGCCTCTATGACTTAACCACACCTACATTCCCCACTAAGACACTGAGAAAACATTCTTGACTACTTCCTGTAAGATCAATTGTTTCTGAAATTCTGGCTCAACCACAAGTCTGATTCCAAAAGCACCCCAACTTCTCTCAGATATATTTTATCGGTTGAAAAACATTTGACCATATTTATAAGCTCTCAGATAAAATGAATGTGGTAATTACCAATAGCCAGTGCTCTTTTTCAGCTGCTTCAGCAAAACAGCACAGTCTGATATATTGGGGTCTTTTATAACTAAAACAGTGGCTACCAAACTTTCAAAACTTTCATTTAAAAACTTTTGAGCATATTTGTAAATGTACAGTATAAAAGGTGACAGATAAAGTTTGTCAGGTGAATTTCAACTTTTTTCTTGTGGGCCCCAGTGGACTACTTATACACCGTTCAGCCTACTACCCTAGACCACTAAGGGGTATCTGATGAACAAGCAGGTCTTCAGATGGTGGTTACTCTTTCAAAGCACAAGCCACAGACCAGCTCTGAAGGCTTGGGGTTTGGGTATTTTTGTTGTTTAAAGACATAAAAGTGTTGTAAGTGTATGCTTTTAAAAAGAGTCATGTCCCAACCCCATGGTCGGCAAACTGCGGCTCGGGAGCCATATGCGGTTCTTTGGCCCCTTGAGTGTGGCTCTTCCACAAAATGCCGACTTCTGCGCATGAGCCACGAAGTTTCAATCGCACTGTATGTGTGCGCCCGCAGGTGGTATTTTGTGGAAGAGCCACACTCAAGGGGCCAAAGAGCCACATGTGGCTCGCGAGCTGCAGTTTGCCTACCACTGCCCTAACCCATTTGGCTCAGTGGATAGAGCATCGGCATGTGTACTGAAGGGTCCCAGGTTCGATTCTAGTTAAGGGCACATGCCCGGGTTGTGGGCTCAATCCCCAGTAGGGGCATGCAGGAGGCAGCCAATCAATGATTCTCTTTCATCATTGATGTTTCTATCTCTCTCCCTCTCCCTTCCTCTCTGAAATCAATAAAAATATATTTTTTAAACAGTCATGAAAAATTAGAAAGCCTCATTTAGGATGATAATCATCAAATGATCAATGAGAAAAATCCCTAGAGTTAAAAGTGGTCAGCCAGGCCCTACCCGGTTTGGCTCAGTGGATAGAGTGTCAGCCCACGGACTGAAGGGTCACAGGTTCAATTTGGGCCAAGGGCACATACCTCGGTTGCAGGCTTGATCCCTGTTCCTGGTTGGGGGTGTGCAGGAGGCAACCAATCGATGTGTCTCTCTCACATCGATGTTTCTCTCTCTTTCTTTCCCCCTCCCTTCCACTCTCTCTAAAAATCAATGGAAAAATATCCTCGAGTGAGGGTTAACAATAACAAAAAAACAGTAGTCAGCCAGAACCACTGACAACTGTGGTATCAGATGCTATCAGATAACAGGTGCCTGGGCAGATAGGTCAACATCAGCAGGAAGTCTAAAGGCCTTTAGGCTCTCCAGGGGCCCGTCACTTAACTCCATGGTCACCACCATAGCCAAATGGCAGCAACATCATCTATTATTATTACTGTTGGGATCAAAGCTGTGACTGAGTGTCTAATCATATGTTAGGTGCTGTGCAGGTATTTTATATATATGATTCTATATACATCCTAGCCAACCTTCAAGACAGGTATTAGTATGCTAATTCTGCAAGAGGAAATAAATGTGGTCAGCATATAACCTGACCAAAGTAGCACTGCTACCATGAAGCAGCAAAAGAATTTAAACTCTATACCACTGATCCTTGCATTGGGACAATTGTCTAAGTGTATATTTAATAGTAATAATCTGTTAGTGTACATTTTCTCAATGAAACCATATTCTCCACACCTAAAGCACACTTGTACTGTGCTTTAAGAAGGATTTCCATATTAATCACTCCCCCAGTTTATTCTTTCAACAAGCCTGAGAGATATGAAAGAATATCTACAATAAAATGTAGCAAAATTAGGCATAGTCCCAGGACCAAACGATGCAACTGTTAGGCATCCAAGAAAGAGAATTTGGGGAAAGCACATATACTTTGAAAAATTTCATTCAAAAACACAATTACTTACAGTTAGCAAATTCACCAAAACAGGATCTACTGTTGTGTAATAAGGTTTCTGATACATGAATGTACTACCCATAACCACACGTGAGTTGGCACCATAGCAACTTGGAAGCTGTTTTGCAATCACAAAAATAATGTTTGGGAACAAAAGTGCAAATGTTTAAACTTAAAATGCAAATATTTACAACTAGTGGCCTGGTGCACGAAATCCGTGCATATTAAAAGGGAGTTAATTAGAGGAAATATTTTAATATTGCTATTTGCCCTTTCTGTATAATAGAAGTGTCAAGAGATGAAAGAAAATTAGTAAAATGTATATGAAAATCTCCCTCCTGTCAGAGTCTGGGGCACGCTACGGGACCCAGAGTCAAGTCCCCGCCCACCCGCACACACCTTGAAATTGTGTGAGACAGAGCTGGCCCCACCCCCGTCAAGCCCGGCAGGGCGGGGGGCACAGCCTCAGGTCCCATGGCCCTGTGTGAGGGCATGAGGGCGTGATGACCATTTGCATATTAGCTTTTTATTATATAGGATTTTAAAAGCTCATAAAACCTCAGCAGAGGAAAGGGTTTTAGAGGTTCCATCCAACCTCTTCCCAGGCGGGGATTCTCCTCACCACCTCCATTTGGCACATTTCTAGGGAAGGCATGCTCACAATCTCCACCACCAACCACTGATACCATTTACTGAGCATTTGTAATGTGCCAAGCATTCTAAACACATTAGCTTATTATTTCTCAAATGAAGTAATGACCACAGTGTACAAGAAACACACTTTCTACCTGCAAGCAAAAAAATGAGCTTAAGAAATATGGGGGGAAAACATTTCCCCATTTTCTATTTTTATGCTAAGCAAAATAAGCCAGTCAGAGGAAGATAAGTATCACATGATCTCACTCATAAGTGGAATCTAAGGAACAAGATAAACTGTTGAACAAAATAGATCCAGAGACATAGAAGCATGGAACAGACTGTCGAATCTCAGAGGGAAGGTGGAGTGGGTGGGTGGGAGAGAAGAGATCAACCAAAGCACTTGTATGCATATATGCGTAACCCATGGACACAGAAAATAGGGTGGTGAAGGTCTGGGGTGGGGATGGGCTAGAAGGGTCAATGGGAAGAAAAAGGGGACATATGTAATACTTGCAACAATAAAGATTTTTTTTTAAAAATTTTAAATACATATATTTAATTTTAAAAGTACAAAAGTAATTAATTATCTGTGGATTACAGAATTATGGATAACTTATCTTATTTATATTTTCTATCTTTGCCTGGTTTCTAAAATAAATACTTTTCCATGACAAGTATTTATTGCCTTATTTAGGAAATTTTCAAACACATACAAAAGGAGTAAGAATATAATGAACCCCAAGTTCCTACCAACTAAATTCAATCTCAACCAACATATGGCCAACCACTTCCCCCTCTCTTCCCAGTGGATTATTTTAAAGTAAATCCCAGGTGTCACATCATTTCGTACAATAAAATACTTCACTAATGTCATTACAAACAACACACAATCCCCAGCCAGCGGGGCTCAGTGGTTGAGTATAACCTATAAACCAGGAGGTCACAGTTCGATTCCCCATCAGGGCACATGCCTGGGTTGCAATCTCGATTCCCAGTGTGGGGCATGCAAGAGGCAACCGATCAATGATACTCTCTCATCATTGATGTTTGTATCTCTCTGTCCCTCTCCCTTACTCTAAAATCAATAAAAAATATATATTTTAAAAAGAAACACACACACACAACATGAAGCATATCACACCTAAAAAAATTAAATTTTTTTAATAAAAAATGTTTTCAGAAAATAAAATATTAAAGGGGGAAAAGAAGAAAATACTAAATGGCATTACTACTTTAGGTTATGTGACTCAGTTTCACTGAAGAGGTCTGGCTGCATGGTTGACCCTTCAAGGCCATAAGAAAAACTGGCAAAAATGTCTATTTCTGGGGTTTACCTGTTGAGCACTGCTTCCTTGTCTCCCAGACGACTTTTAATTTTACTTGTCAGATAGTCCAAAAATAGCGTCCAGATGTCCAAACAAGAGAAGTAACCTTCATGAGTAGGCTATGGTGCAAAAGAAATCCAGACAATGAAATTACTTAATGCAAATACTCCTTAGGAACTCACCCACCAGTATACTTCTACCAGAGTGTTACAACCATAAGTCTAGGTTCCCTCAACTTCCTGGTGTCTTTTAGAGGGTCTTCACAATTAGGCCTGTTGAACCTAACGAGACAAGGGTATCAAAGACACAGAAGCATGGAACAGACTGTCCGATCTCAGAGGGAAGGCGGGGGTGGCAGGATGTGGAAAGATCATAATTGGTGGCAGGATCAGATGTGGAAAGAACACATCATTAGGCAGATACTAAGTGGGACAAATTGAGTTACAAAATAAGCCAAGCAAACACCTATATTAATATCTAAGACAGTGGTAAGAAGGACCCTTTCAGATTATCCAATTCAAATCTGTTTATAGAGAAAGAAACTGAGATCCAAAGATATGATTTATTCAAGCTCAGGGGGAGGAGCAGGACCCTTTACCTCCGGCAAATGCTCTTTCCACGACATACCATTATAAAACTGAAAATAAATTTCAGTGGCTCCAAAGGTGCCAAGTTTACACATTTGAACATTAGGAAAGCCCTAACCGGTTTGGCTCAGTGGATAGAGCATTGGCCTGCGGACTCAAGGGTCCCAGGTTCGATTCCGGTCAAGGGCATGTGCCTTGGTTGTGGGCACATCCCCAGTGGTGAGTGTGCAGGAGGCAGGTGATCGATGTTTCTCTTTTATCGATGTTTCTAACTCTCTAATCCCTCTCCCTTCCTCTCTGTAAAAAAATCCATAAAATATATATTTTTTTAAAAACATTAGGAAAGACCATTTGCAGTCTTTTTATATAACAGACTGAAAATAAGCTTGTTAAGTCTGACTCTCAGGCATTGTCTCATCTGCAGAAGTAGGGGTGTCCAACAGGCTAACAGCACCTCTAACCCAGTGTTGATAAGGACAAAGTGAGGAGAGGAGACAAAGTCTTTGAAGGATCCTAGCACTGGACCATTTGAGTGATTGCACTAACTCTCTGGAGAGCTTTCAGCTCTATTTCCTACAAAATCCAGGCATTATACTCTCCACCATCTAGTCCTCCTCATGCTAGTGCATATTCAGTTTCAACTTGTGGTCCCTCAATCCCTTACATATCCACTCAAATTCTTGCTACCTACAAGAACTCTTGGTTTTAGTTGTGATTGCTTGATTGAACCACATCTTGGTAGCGGGATCAGATGTGGGAAGAACTAATACTATCATCTTGGATCAGTTTTCCTTCCATTTCTGATCCACAAGGAAATCCAGAAGTTTACATGGACATGTATGAAACTTGCCCAAGGAATAACTAATGTTGGGTGGTAGTGTGCAGAGGGAGTTATATGCCCAGTTGAGTCTGAGACTGAAAACTATAACTTAAAAAACAGCAGACTCCAAGCTCACAACCCGCCAGGCAGCCCTAGCACCTGACGGCTAGAGCTCCATCAGGACCACTGACAAGCCATCCTCAGAAAAAAGAAAGACTGCTTCCTGTCTCCACTTCGGACTTCAAAAAATGCAGGACATGTCCATGACAAGAAATGACACAGACAATTAAGCAGGAAAACATGGAGATAAGGTGGGCAACTGGTGGGCAGGCACTCGACTTGCCCAGCCAGGAGATGTAGTCTGGTCCTGGCTTCTGGCTTGCTGAGCTTCCCTTAATTAAGTCACTCAGCTATCCTTCTTTGGTTTGAAATACCAGCCCCCTTCAAAGAACACAACTGACCAGATGCACATGGAAGTGTATTAGAGAAAAGCCACCACATAGGTACAGGTTTTATGGTGTTGTCAAAAATACTTTAATTATACACGTCTTACCATGCCTTTGAATTAAAGATGTACTATGTGTGTGAAGACTGGAAAAAAAGGTGGGCAGATAAACCTTTTGTAGGACCTGAAATATTGCCACTCACATCCATATATGCAAGCCCCACTGTGAGACCTTGTGTATAACCCACATCTGGCCATTGACGATTGCTGTGGGTATAGACTGGTAAGATCGTAACAATTATAGGTTGACTGCACTTTTCAGAACCCACACAAGCCCACTTTTTAATGCACCTGCACTCAGATTTACTTATCAGATTCCAGGGATAATTAATCGCTAAAGATCCTGACAAGTTTCTTTAAGAAACTAATGATACCACTCTTATTTGCAAGTGGTGTATAGTGGTTAGTTGTCATTTGCATTGGTCTGTGATTTTTAAAAAAATTTTTTTATTGATTTCAGAGAGGAAGGGAGACAGAGAGAGAGCTAGAAACATCAATGTTGAGAATCACTGATCAGCTGCCTCTTGCACACTGCCCACTAGGGGGTCGAGCCCACAACCCAGGCTGACAGGGAATCGAACCATGATCTTCTGGTTCAAAGGTTGACGCTCAACCATTAAGCCCCACCCCGCTGGGCTGGTCTATGTTATCTTCACAACAGTCCTGGAAACTGGACAGATGTATTTTTCTACTTCCCATTTCATAGATAAAGGAGCCCAGGCTCAGAAGTTACCTGCCCAAGGTGACAAGATAAGGAACAGAAACAGAACTAAAATGGGGATCTTGAGACTGCTCCAGAGCCCTCCTGACCCCCCAGCCATACTATCTCTGAGAGTTTTAGGAAGAAGGGGCAAAATGAAAAATGCAAGACCAAGAAGGAATTGGTGATGAACAGTAGAGAAGAAGCAGGAAGACAGAAATCATATGATTATTTGCAGACACCCCAGGGCCTCAGCAAGCAAGGAAAGTGACAGTGGCAGCCAACACCTGGTGAGCACTAGTGGCTGGAGGGACTGTACCAAGACTCTTAGGTGAGAAAAACAAAGTAGAAAAAGGAAGAGAATGCCGAAACCAGTTTGGCTCAGTGGATAGAGCGTCGGCCTGCGGACTGAAGGGTCCCAGGTTCGATTCCGGTCAGGGGCATGTACCTGGGTTGCGGGCACATCCCCAGTAGGAGATGTGCAGGAGGCACAATGATCAATGTTTCTCTCTCATTGATGTTTCTAACTCTCTATCTCTCTCCCTTCCTCTCTGTAAAAAAATCAATAAAATATATTTTAAAAAAAAGAAAAAGAAAAAGGAAGAGAAGATACTAACACCATCTTTATTTTATTCTTTATCTATTCTTTCAAAATATGTTTACCAATACCAAAGTTTTCATAAATTTATAAACAAAAGGCAAAAATATTGAGTATATCCATAATAACCCTGCAGACAAGAGAAGAGCCATATTTCCCTACTTTACAGTGAACTAAACTATGATGAAGTAAGTTCACACTGTTAGTGAGTAGATGAGAACTTAAAGCTCTCTCTAGAGAGCATTTAATTTCTTAAATTGTATCCAAAAAACTCCCCAACCACAAGCTCCTGATGCAGGTGTGCCCTGCCATCTCTTCTCCACTCTGCCTCTCCAGCAAAAGGGTGCCCACCCTGTGGTAACTGCATGGAGCACCCTCCAGATTCCCACCCCTCTGCCCAATACTCAGCATCTGCTTCTGCCCAGACCTAGAAGACACCACAGTCCAAGAACCTGCACCCAGAAAGAAAGGTCCTCACTCAGGAGGCCACAGAGCAGAAGGGAGCTCAGCTGACAGAGACCTGCAGGTAAAGGAGGAAGAAGAGGTTGTTGTTTGTTTCATTATCACATGTACTTCTTTTCCCAGCATATGTATATGTATATGTATATGTATATGTATATGTATATGTATATGTATATGTATATGTATATGTATATAAAACTACCCTTTTCAGTTCAATGGAGAACTACAACATAGGATTCTAGTGAAAGAATCGTAAAAGATGAACACCAGGAAAGACACTGAAAATGCCCACTGCAGCCGCTCATCTTAGGTAAGGAAACTGAAATCAAAAGAAACGAAATAGACTTTTTCCATGGACACAGACTTAACAGAAACAACCAGAACTCAACAAGAATTTTTTAGTCCAAATCCAAAGAAGTAGTCCTAAGACATGCACACTTAAACACATTTTTCTACACCATATACACTAAAAGATCCCTTTTTACCTTGGGAGCAAAACTGCAGGACATTTTCATTCCATTTTCCCAAACAGATTCCTTCTTTCTGACGTCAGCACTGGCTTGTTCTCTCTTTCATTTCTGCTGCACTTGCCCTGTGCCAGTGGTCGGCAAACTGCGGCTCACGAGCCACATGCACCTCTTTGGCCCCTTGAGTGTGGCTCTTCCACAAAATACCACATGTGGGCACGCACGTACAGTGCAACTGAAACTTCATGGCCCATGCACAAAAGTCAGTATTTTGTGGAAGAGCCACACTCAAGGGGCCAAAGAGCGACATGTGGCTCGCGAGCCGCAGTTTGCCAACCACTGCCCTATGCTATCTATCAAATCCTTCTTTTTCCTGGTCCCCTCTAGGATTTGTCTGGACCCCTCTCAAAACTTTCCCACCTTTGATGTCTCTTTCTCCCTCCCATCCTCACCCTCCTACATTCCATCCCCTCTTCTGTTCCTCCTGAGGCCTGGGGAGCCAGCACGTTTTCCTTCTTGCTCTGCACTCACTGGGCTCTCTGTCAGGCATCTTGACACTTGGAGGTCTGACAGAGTCCGGTGGTGATGGCACCAGTCTACAGTTACTAAACATCACTGAGTTGGACCAATACAGCCTGTGGTTACCCTCCTCCCCCTGGGCCCTTCCCTTACCAGGAATGGTTCACCTGACCACTGGGTGCTCTGACGGAGTGCCAAGCACCTCCTTGAGGAAGGCTGGCTCGCACACTAAACCCTAACTCCAAGTTCCCTATCACATACACATACCTCTCCCAGCCTAGACCCCTGCCTCTCCTCTGGCCCCATTAAGCTACATTAGAAGTTTAAACAACCATAAAAGTCTTCTTATAAAATCAGATGCCCTCACCAACAATTTCATCCCTAGTATGTACCAGCAGAAAGAGCTACATGTGTACACCAAAAAATGTGTGCAAAAATGTTCACTGCAACATGATCCCTGGTCACCAAAACTAGAAGCAGCCCAAATTGGCAGTGGAATAGATTTTCAGACAATGACTTACTAAAAGCAGTGAAAAAGAACAACTACTACCACACAGCACAGATGAATTTCACAAGCATAATTCTAAATTTAAAAAGCCAGACAAAACAAATATACTTTGTTTGTTTCCCTTAGAAATTCATCTGGGATGTTAAAGTCGGGACTGGAGTTGTTACTTCAGGGAGAAAAGAGGGGAAGTGACTAGGAAGGGACAGGAGATCTCTGGGGGATGCTGTTAATGGCTAATGTTCTAATTCTTGAGTTAGGTGCTGGTTACACGGTCTGCACTTTTCTGTATGTGTATGATACCTCAATAAAAAAGCTGATTTTAACCACACACACAAATGGGCACAAGGGATAGGGTATGAAGGAAATGTCTATAACTGGGCTGTGGTGATGATGGCACCAGTCTATATAGTACCTGATGTCACTGTGTTGTCACATTACAGTGGGTGAATTTAGTAGTATATAAATTTTACCTCAGTAAAGCTGTTAAAATATATATAAATAAAAAGTACTGGGTCACTAAAATGTAAACTCAATGGAGGCAAGGACTTTGAAGATTATATATACCTAGCTCCTGAAATATAATAGGAACTCAAAAAATATTTGTTGAATATTAGGAGAATGTATGCTTCTCCAACAACACCATAGTGGTTAAGAGAGCACAGACTGGCCCTAACCAGTTTGGCTCAGTGGATAGAGCGTCAGCCTACGGACTGAAAGGTCCCAGGTTCGATTCCCGCCAAGGGCATGTACCTTGGTTGCAGGCACAACCCCAGTAGGGAGTGTGCAGGAGTCAGCTGATTGATGTTTCTCTCTCATCGATGTTTCTAACTCTCTATCCCTCTCCCTTCCTCTCTGTAAAAAATCAATAAAATATATTTTTAAAAAAAAAGAGAGCACAGACTATATGGGTTCAAATCCCGGCTCCATTGCTTACTGTATGATCCTGAGCAAGTTATTTTTTGTGCCTCAGTTTCTTTACCTGTTAAGTGAAGATGATAATAATAATACCTACCTCACTGGGTTGTTATGAAGGATAAATGTGTTCATCTTTACATACTAAGCACTACAAAATGTTTGGGAAGTAAAGTCATTCTTTCTCCTGAAAATAACAAAGCAGACTTTTGCGGGGAAAAGGGATGGGCACTTCTGGTGCTTTACCTGATGAAATGTGTACTTAAACAAAAGTGTCAAAAATTCCACCACAGGGAACTGGGAGTAGGACTCAATTCTTCTTAGGTGAACACTCACAAAGAGCCGCAGAAAGTCAGTAAACTTCTCGATGTAGCTAAATAAGAGAAGACAAAAGGTGACAATGAGACACGCAGCACATCCTTAAAAGAAAACTCAATCCAAATTTCTTTCAGTAAAGAACTATACATATTTATATTTTCAGTTAAAAATATAAAGGCCTGCAACAATTACCTACAGGTCAGGCAACCCTTCATTCCATTACCACCTGAAACATAGCAGAAAAGCAACTTTAATCCTCAAACACCATCTGTGAAGCATTGTATAATCTAGTGCTCACATTTTCTGAATCGTTAGTGTTATGGCCCAAATAAGTGAAAGGAAATTATTCTAAAAAGTCAATGGGCAGATCATGTGTGTCATTTCAACGTGGCAGGTCTGGAAGGGTGGTTTTCTTTGGTAGGAGGCCAAAATATTAAAATGAATGTGCTAAAAAACAAAACAAGGCTGTACAAAAGGCATGGCATCCAGGCAAGATATAGTCAAGCCTGCCCTGTGTTTAATTAGCATCAGGAGCTAATTAAACACAGCACATCCCAATCCACTCCAAAGTGATTTCAAAAACAAGGGAAGAAGGCTGTCAGAGCTGGAAAAGCCTCGGGACAATTAATCTGATGCTTCATTTTACAGAGGCCTGGAGAGATGAAGCCATCGGCCCAAGGTTACTCAGCCAGCTCATGGCAGAATGGGACACCATCCACTCTCAAGTCAGTGCTCTCTTTTCACATCACAGTGAAGCCCCAATCATCTGTATTCCCAAAATCATTTCACAGAAGAGTGTGGGTCACAGCTGCAAGGATAAGAGACTTTTGTTATTAAACACACAGCACATCATCACTCTCACATCTCAGAAACTGTCATTGTAAGCCCCTAAATACCAAAAGGTGATTAGAAAATGAGATGGACATAGCCCCATAAATCACATTTCAGAGACCAATAACAAAAAGATAAAGACATAACAGGCCTTAGCCAAAAATTAAATAATGGCTAAACCAATTCTGACACTCATAACTGAAAAATCCCATTTTTAAAAAGCGCAGATATATGAAATAATAAAGGGGGAGAAGAAGACTTTGTCTCAGAGGAGCAAAATTAGGCCGTAAATAAAATGTCCCATATTGTTCTTGGGACCTACTTGCCCTGAGGATGGCCCACTGGTCTTCCTGCACACATATGTAAACTTCTTTGCAGCTTTAATAACATTCATTTGTTTGATAAGGATCATGGGGTCAAATTCTTGAAAAACAGTAAGGCACTGAAATCAACTGTTTCTAGGGTTCAAAAAGGACAAAGAGACTTCTCTCTGACACCTTCAATCACTCATCCTGAGTGAGCAGGAACTCCTCATTCCTCGCTCTGCTTATTACATTGTATTTTTACAGGGATTTTCCAAGTCACCAACCTGTTTACTGCTCTTTAGAAAGATTCACTCAATTCCCTAGCACCCGTAAAAGAACAAAGAGAAGTCATGGGTAAAATATCACGCAATCTCAATTTTATTTTAATCACCAACTCAAATTTTTAAAGAATGCAAACAAGGCTGTTCAGCTGCTAAAACTAGAAATTTTATTTCACCTCATTTTCTTTCCCTTGCCCACCTTCTGGTACAGGTGCTAATGAGCAGTAGAAAGTTAGGGGAAAAGGCAGTGGAGAAAGAGAAGCAAAGGACCTGGTTAAGTAGCACCTAAACAACAGAGAATGGACTTAGCTGTTTAGAATTAGTGGTAGGGACCCGAGAGCCAGGAAGCAAGCACACAGTATTGTTTATGTCACCTTTCTGCTTCCAGGCACCTCTCAGCTTTCACAGGGCAATAGGAAGCATAGAATTAAAATATAAAACCATGAGCATAAAAGTTACATGTAACAAAATCAGTACAAAGATAATCCATGACAACATTTCTATACCACGCGAAGATAAGCCACAACAAACATTATGCTACAAGTAAAAGTCAAAAATCACTGATATTTTATGCTTGATACAAGCAGATTTTAACATGAAAATACAGCCTTTCTTAACACAAGCCAGAAAAAATATAAAATAGTGTTTGAATACTAATACCTTTGAATTTTTATACAAAGCTATATCCAAATAACAAATAAAACATATTACCACACCATTTTCTGAATTTTTCTGTGATTATACAGAGAAATTTTATACAAAGCTTGCTTACAATGAAGCAAACCCATTTTTTAAATTTTAAAATTGCTTAATTTAAAAAGCACTAAAATTGTCTTAACTTTAGGCGCTTTGTATTGTTAATTATTTTAAGGAAAAGGAAATGGATTAACTCTGTATAGCTTAATAATAAAAAACAAGCCAAGGAAAATTAGTTAAAATATTAACTTTGGCTGCCAGGCAATCTATACATATTTACTAATTCAACACAGTTTATCTGCTTGGAAGTTTCTGAACAGTCAACATGATGCTGTTAATATAAGTTTCAATTTTCCCTCTTGTTTTCATCCCGCAGTAGCATCATAGTAATGAAAGTTGTAAGACAGTGAATGACATTGTCTACAAGGGAAACAAATGAGGCCATGCCTCAGAGTGCTGTAACGGAATCCTCTTTTAGGCACTTAGGAAAGGCTAGATTATTTTAGACTCCATTCAAAAGGACAATAACAAACACAGGTATGCCCACATTAGCCTGCGCCCACATCAACATCTCTCCTTTCTTGCCATCTGTGTGAAACTGACAATATGACAACATTCCTATACACTGGTTGATGTCCACTTGGGAAAAGTCAAATAGTAAAAACTGACAAGCCACACCAAGTGAGAAAGGAGATTGTAACTCCTGTACCTCCACGGACCTCCTCTCCTGTCCTTGGCTACGCATGAGCAGCAGTCTTGGTTCCTGCACCACCTCAGACCTGCAGGCAAATAGTGAGGAAGAGGGGGGGAGGCGGGTGGAAGGGAGGACAGGAGATGGATGGGGGAAAAGACAACAAGCCTACACAATTCACAATCACTTTTCAAACTCACCTCATTTCCCTTAACCACCCTAGCCCTTCCAGCAAAGCCTAGACTTACTGGTACACACCTACCTTTCTGTTCCTGTCCAGGAGCCCAAAATTCTGAAACCAAAGAGGATTACAGACACCATGCAGAACACTGTAATAACCAGTCAAGGCCCTCTCTCAGGGCACGCTGACTTCACACCTGTTTTCATTACCTCTCATCAAGTTCTTCTAGCCTGCTCTTGACCGTGTGGGCATTGTTATCCTTGGTGATTTTCTGCAGGAGGTAGAAAGTCTGCTGGAACATACGCAGTAAGTACTCCTCAAATTCCATAGGCACACAGTTCTTGGACATGAGTTCATTGATGCAGGACATGGCCAGGACCCCAAGCCGGCCGCGTTCCTGACCCAACACACAGTTCTGACTGCTGCCGTTAACTGATGCCATCTTTCTGGCCCGGATGTCACAGCCAAAGCGCGCAAAGTGGAAGATGGTAGTAAGGAGGGATGGGGTGATGCTGGCAGACAGAGGAATCCAACTGAAGAGATGGGCCAGGCACTCCAAGGCCAGGGAACAGATATACTCACTCTCCACATCGAGGATGGGAATTGGCTGATTCAATAGTTTGGCTGAACTAGGACTCTGCAACAGGTTACTCAGTAAGTCACCTGAAAATACAAAAGGCTTTTAAAAAGATCTATGCTATCAAATCTCTTACAAACCAATTTAAGTCATTCTTCAAACAAACAAACAAAAGCAAGTATTACTCTAAATCAGGAATTCTCAAAGTTTGGTCCAGGGACCCATGAATGTTTAAAATAATGCTGCTCTTCTCAGTAAATGTTTTTATTTGTTCTGGAAAACATATTTATTTTTTATTAAAATATATCTGGTTTATATATAATGAGTTTATCAGTTATTTTTAATGAACTGATAAATATTTGTAAATTTTCTGTTTTAGTATCAAACAAAGCTTTCTGAGGACCTCAATAATTTTAAGAGTAAAGGAGTCCCTAAAGGGTTAGGGTGGGAAAAATGGGTAAAAGAAGCCAAAAGGTACAAATTTCCAGTTATAAAATAAATGAGCCCTGAAGATGTAGTGTGCAGCATGGTGATTACAGCTGACAATATTGTATTGCCTATGTGAAAGTTGCTAAGAGAGATCTTAAAGTTCTCATCTCAAAAAAAAAAAAATTATGGATGTTATCTTATTATGGTGATCATTTCACAATATATACATATATCAAATCATTATGTTGTACACCTAAAACTAACAATGTTATAGATATCAATCTCAATTTTAAATAAAAAGAGTAAAGTGGCCCAGAGACCAAAAATGTGAGAATTACTGGGTTAGGCCAGGTAGGTCTGTGGATCTGCACCATCAGCATCTCTGGGAACTTATCAGAAAGTATAAATTATCAGGCGCCATCTTACCTAAACCTACTCATGTAGAACCAGAAGGAATAGAACCCAGTACAAGCTCTCTAGGTGATTCTTGTATTTGCTTAATCTTTGAGAAGCACTGGACTAATAAAATCATGTAAAATGAAATGAGGGGGATCTATAAAATGATTTTGGAAAAGACAGAAGAAAAGTATTCAAAACTATAAGAAGAATATTTTCCTGAAGATGTGACTACATAAAATAAAAGGACTTATTCTGCCCTTTCCAAGAGTGATAAAGAGTAATCAATATTAAAAACTTTAGGATTAAGGAAGAAATGTAGGCAGAAGAAACACATATACAAAGAAGAAAACACCCAATTCAGACTCCTCCACAGTAATATTCAAAGCCAGAAAACAGTGATGCAGTGTCTCCAAGTTCTGGGGCAAAGAATGACTTAACCTGAAGTTCTCCTTTGAGTATAAAGGAAGATGACATTTTCTCAAACGTGCGAAAACTCAGATAATAAATACACTGCCCATTAAGTTCTCCTTGAGAGGAAACTGAACAATGAAAACTTGCATATAAAGTGATAAAAGAATTAAGGAATTGAGAAGTGTGGCAAAGTGACTAACGAAGCACTGAATTAAATATAGAATCAAGACTAAACAAACACTGGAGTTTTAGAAGGGTGCACTAACTTTCTCATCTTTCACAAGCAAGTCTAAATATATGGCCTAAAATTAAAACATGTACTAAGAAACTCGTTTTTGTGCCCTGACTGGGAACTGAACCCACAACCTTTTGGTGTACTGGACCAGCCAGGCAAATCTACTTTTCTTAACCTTAAAAGTATCTTTTTGCTCTAACTGGTTTGGCTCAGTAAGTAGAGTGTCGGCCTTTGGACTGAAGAGTCCTGGTTTCGATTCTGGTCAAGGGCACATGCTTGGGTTGTGGACTCAAACCCCAGTAGGAGGCGTGCAGTAGGCAGCCGGTTCAGTGATTCTCTCACATCACTGATGTTTCTATCTCTCTCTCCCCTCTCCCTTTCTCTGTGAAATCAATAAAAATATTTTTATTTTTAAAAATTATCTTTTACAAACTAATATTCCTTGTGGAAAAAGCATCTCAAGGTCAGCAATTCCTTCCATTTAATACCTCTCTTAAATTCCAACTAAAATTTGTTTTTTGTGTGTGAGTGGTTTTTTTAAAAATATATTTTATTGATTTTTTTACAGAGAGGAAGGGAGAGGGATAGAGAGAAACATCGATGAGAGAGAAACATCGATCAGCTGCCTCCTGCACACTCCCTACTGGGTGTGTGCCTGCAACCAAGGTACATGCCCTTGACTGGAATCGAACCTGGGACCCTTGAGTCCGCAGGCCGATGCTCTATCCATTGAGCCAAACCGGTTAGGGCTAAAATTTGTTTTAATTAAAAATAAAAACATATGCCCTAGCGACTTGCCTCAGTGGTTAGAGTGTCAGCCTGTGGACTGAAGGATCCTGGGTTCGATTCCCATCAGGGCACATGCCTGGGTTACAGGCTCGATCCCCAGTTGGGGGCGTGCAGGAGGCAGCCAATCCATGATTCTCTCTCATCACTGATGTTTCTATCTCTCTCTCCCTCTCCCTTCCTCTCTGAAATCAATTTTTTAAATATTTTATTTTATTTTTTTTGGAACTGCTGTTGTGACTCTTCACTTGAGTCACACAACTCTCTTCCAAAGACAGTAACTGTTTCTGGCATTACTTTTTTTGTCATTCATGGACCAATAGCCGTTTATGAAAGATGCCAGAATCAGAGGAAACCACCACTACCCAACTAGAATTCTTGGGACATAGTCTGATCCTTAACCAGAACCAAAATGAGGTTTTGGCAATGGAGGAACCAAAAGACTCCACCTCAGTATGATCTTATATTAAATCTAGACTTCTGGGCCCTTAGGCCTTTTTAATAGTCTCTTGAACATTTTAATATAGAACTAAAGTCTGGCTTTAAAAACAAAAACAAGAAAAGTTGTCCCCACTCTTTAGCTCGGAAGAATTTTTCTACAGTGGGAATGCTGAATGAAAGCATCGATGACAATAATGATGCTCAGAACAGCTACCACTTGACGTGTTATTATTATTTGCTTGGCACTGCACTGAGTACTTAATATATATATATTCTCGTTTCATGCTCGCAGCTCTGAGGTAGATGTTATCATCATCTGCACTTACAGACTGCTAGAATAATGAAGACAGGCAGACCCGGCATTTCCCCCACGTTCCTTGGCTACTAAGAGGCAGAGCTGAAACTGAAACCCAAAGCCTAGCCTCCTTCCCACAAGGCAGGTCACCCAGAAAGATTATGCAACCAGGAAAAAGGGTCAGTAAGAAAGCTAATATCCCAATATAGAAAAATACGTATGATCTAAAGCAGCCGTGGGCAAACTACGGCCTGCGGGCCGTTCGGCTGTTCTATCTGGCCCGCGGAGCCGAAAGAGCAGAGGGTTCTCTTGCTCTCCCCTCCACTCCTTCACCAGCAGCAGTGCGAACATGGCAACGTCGGGAAACACGGCCGCAGCTCCTTCTTCCGAGTCCAGTTTAAGAACCCATTATGGCCTTCGAGTCAAAAAGTTTGCCCACCCCTGATCTAAAGTCGTATGTGCCCACTATGGCCGCAACTATAGAAAGATATAAGAACAAAGACTGAACAGGATTATACAAAAGTAAAAATCATTTAGGTGGACAAGAATGACCTATGACTTTTCCCCCCTCAAAACAAGAATCTTGCTCTAGCCAGTTTGGCTCAGTGGATAGAGCATCAGCCAGCAAACTGAAGGGTCCCGGGTTTACTAATAATTCTGATCATGAGCACATACCTTGCTTGCAGGCTGATAGATCCCAGGCCCTGGTCAGGGCACGTGCAGGAGGCAACCAGTTGATGTATGTCTCTCTCATCAATGTTTCTCTCTCTCTGTCTCTCCCCCTCCCTGCCACTGTCTCTAAAAAAAAAAAAAAAAAAAAAAAAAATCAATAGAAAAATATCCTCCAGTGAGGATTAGCAACCAAAAAAACACAATAATCTTTTAATGTTGTTTTTCAATGAAAGTGATTTTATTCTACTTCAAGATATTTCAGCAGAATATGGAAGAGTTTTTTTAAAAAATGTATTTTAATCGAAGTGGAAGGAACTACCACAGAACAGAGACTCTGCTTCATATTGCAGCATTTCCAAAGAAAACTTGAGAGAGCTTTAACAAACTCCCTGTGTAAGGGAACACCTTCAGTATTAAACCTATGGGTGACTTCCTTTTCCCTGAACTGAGCCAGACCCTGGCAACAGCATGCACCCAGGCCCCAAGAGGTGTGTGGATGACTCACATAGACTTGGTTGGAACACATGTAAGGCTTTTATGCAAAGATGCCCTCAGCTCATCTATTTTTTTAATTATTAAAATTTCATATGTTTCTATTCAATTCTGTATCTACTAACTCAAGAGTTTCCCAATCTCAGCACTCCTGACATTTGAGTTGGGTAATTCTTTGTTGTTCTGTACACTGTGGGATATTTTAGCAGCATCCCCAGCATCCACTCGCCATATGCCAGTAGTACTCTTTCATCCAGTTAGGGTAACCTAAAAATTCCTCCACGTTGCCAAATTAATTCCCTATAGGGCGAAATTGCCCCAACTGAAAACCACTGACCACATGGCGAGAAACTCTATTCCAGGAGCCAGTAGGAGAAGAAAATAAGATCACAGGAGTTGTGCGTGACCCTCCCAAGTCCCATCTTTCTATAAGTGGCTTATACGGGAATGCATGAAAAGATTTGCAAGTGCACAAAGATGGGCCATCTGGAAAGAGTTTGGGAAAAAATAGGAAGGTATAAATTGGTTTCAATCAACTTGGGCTCTCTAATACATCTGCACCCTCAAACACTTTCCATCACCAGTGCATGTACATATCTATACAGTATTTGAAAATATTATGTAGATGAGAAATTTTTATTGTAGATCAAAGCTGACTCAGAATTGCAGTATTTATATAATTTCATTTTGTTAACTTTTTTCCAATTGTTCAAGCAAAAAGAAGACAAGAGAAGACTTAATTAAGAGGGCTGAGGCTGCATAAATGCAAACGTCACAGCCTACAGAGGACACATCCACATCTTCTCTCAATTCACCCTCAGAGGACAGCATCAGTCAGAGAAGGCATACAGAGAAAGTGGCAGAGCCAGGACTCGAAACCAGGGAAAGGAGGAGGCTGGCAAAAGTGGTGAGAGTGGCCATGAAAGCAAACTTAGGACAAAGACAGTGCATGTAGATTAGGAATGATGGAGTCACATCCCTGCTCCACCACTTACTGGTGCTGTGACCTCTGGCAAGTTACCCCCTTGGGCCCCAACTTCCTTGTTTGTAAACGAAACATAAAACCATCATCTACTTCACATCTACATCTGGCCTAGTGAAAGGAGTTTAGGAGATAAGGCAACAATTTGGGGAACTATTCTGAGAAACGAACCACACTGACCCTTTAAGACTGTTTTCTCTATGGACTGTTACAGTAGTTGCTCTAAGAACTAGGCCCTGGGCTTTGTTCAGGAGCTAAGTCTGAACAGGGCTGGCAGGGCAGGAGGGCCCATCAAGGGACTATTGCTGGGGTGTGTTTAGTTACTTAGGTACTCACTGGGTCCTAACGTCTCTCAGAATGAATTTCCTACAAAAAACTAAGCTTATGGTCAAGAAAGCTAAGGAATTTTCTAGAAATTTTACTGCTTCACTTGGTGTCTTAAGTGCATAAAGGCAGTTGAGTGAAAGCATTGAAACAAATGTTGATTAAATCACCAGTGCTGTCCAAACAATAGGGCAAAATCTAATGACTTCCCTTGCAGCTGTCACAAAGAGAAGAGTAACAACTGAATGTGCAATTCTATTTTTTAAAGGGAAAGCATATCAGCTTAAAAAGCTTTACTTAATTCCTTAGCTCCCTCCCCCGCCCACAGTCTCAATTTATTTTGCTTTTTCTCAAATACTAAAATTCAAGACTTCAAAAAAAAATTAATAATGTCTAAGAGACAACTGTCAAGAAATACACACCATGTTTTCAGGTTTTATTTATATGGAAATGTCAAATTAGTTCATATTTTATTTTCCCTAACCTCATACACAAAATCTAGGCAAGACATAAAGAGCAAACATTATTTTTTATTTATATTATTTGATATTCCCCAACCTGGGCTCCAAAAAAATAAGTCTATCAAAGTATAAACTGAGTTTTAGCTCGGAATGTACCTGAACAAAGCCAACTAAAACACAAATATTTTGGTAGTGGAAAAGCATCACAGAAAAACAAGTTTTTCTGGAATATGCCTGATGCTGTTAACTTTAACTGGATGTTAAGTAAGCTAGGATTCAACTATCTAAAAACAAATCTAATATAAAAGAACTAATCTTTGCAAACCATTATTTAAGTGAAATGACACATTTTAAGATTAGCTAAATTGCAGGACACTCCAAGGGATATATTCATAAAATCAAATCTCTGTAACATTTGCAATTTTTAATTCAGTCATTCAAATATTGCAAAATATAAATCTGGTAAGTCACCTCAAACATTCATTCACCTTGAAAATGAAGGTTTGCCACAAAGTACAAACAAAGTTCAATTTTCTGTGGGCTTTAATATATTCTAGGCCTCTGTAATAGGTTTTAATCTAAGAAGTATGATAAATAACTCTAAACATGTTTTGTTTTTTTTTAATCCTCACTGAGAATATTTTTTCCATTGATTTTTCAGAGAGTGAAAAGGGGGGGGGGGAGAGAGAGAGAGAGAAACACAGAAACATCGATGTGAGAGAGACACATCAACTGGTTGCCTCCCACACTCGCCCTGACCAGGGCTAGGGAATTGAACCTGCAACCAAGGTAGATGCCCTTGACCTAGCATCAAACCCACAGTCCTTTGGCCTGTTGGGCCAACGCTGTAACCACTGAGCAAAACTGGCCAGGACATTTTTTTAGTGCTTACTTTTATTTATTTATTTTTTTATTGGTTTTAGAGAGAGGGAGGAAAGGAGGGAAGGAAACATCAATCAGTTGGGTTGCCTCCTGCATGTGCCCCAACCAGGGATCGAACCCACAGCCTGGATATGTGCCTTGACTGGGAAGTGAACCTATCACCAATGATGCTCCAACCAACTGAGCCACACGGGCCAGGAAACTCCGAACAGTCCCCAAAATTTCATGATATATTTTCAATTCTCTAGTAACTGCAAGAATTTCAACTTCCACATATTAACAAAAGGTTACATGAAACAGCATGGGCTTAGAGATGTCTGATTTCAACATCACATTTCCTTGGGGTAGAGGAGAAAGATGGGGAAATATTTCTCATTAGCCACAGCAACCTTTGCAGTAGAGGAAGAAATATGTGCCAATTCACAGGATGCACTCTACTTGAAAAGCATTTGTGATTATTTAGTGTAAACAAAAGCATTTAGAAACTAAAAGTTCCAGCTCAGACACAATTTCCTCTTTCTACCCATCCTTGAAAGTAGCCATTTTTAGGTGAACTTCACCCTGACTTTTGAAACAGCTATTAGTGTAACTGTAGACAATAACTAACTACAGTAAACTATTTAATGACCACTGCAAATATGCCCATGCTTTATCAAATTATTCTGACCTGACGTCAAGTCAAAGCTGATTACTGCACACTGGCCTTCATGAGCCCAGTGGGGAAGAAAGCACTCACACGTACCCCTGTCCCCTCCTTCAGCCTCTGCCACAACAGCGACGCCTGCAGAACTACAAAGCCGACCTATCAAGCCCCATGCATGAGCAACACAGCCATGATAATTGAGAAAAAGGGAAAAACAAACCAGGAGGATCAGAGATATAAGCTAAAGGGGATGGAAGTGGGTGACAGAAGATCAAAGGTGCCATCTTCCTGATGGGCAAGGAAGAAACAAAACATGTCATTCTAAATAGTGTACTAGGAAGTAAGAGTGAGTACTTAAGAGGAACTAAGAAAGCTACTCAGAAAACATGGACAAAAAGGCCAAAAATAGACTAATGAAGAGTCAGCATCTGGATCTGGCATAAATAAGCAGTTGCTACCCTGCTGAGACCCTCCACTGCATTTAAAAAGAACACCATGTGGTGGGCAGACCATACCACTTTCTCCTGAGGTTGGGGATGGTGGCGGGGTGGCGGCAGTAACGCTGTGTTTCTCCCAGACAGACTCCAAGATACCTATACCAAGAAAGGGAAACTGAGTTTAAGAGAAAAATAAAGTCCAACATGTGCAAATCAGATTTAGAAAAACAATTTATTCACATCTTTGATCAAACATCAATGTCTAAACATCCCTCTCAACCGTATGTCTAACTACTTCTTGGACAGCACCACCTGGATATTCCAAACTCAATTTACCTTCCCCCCACAAGCCTGCCTCCTCGTATCTTCCTCACCCACTAAATCCACACAATCTCAGCATCTGGCCTCTGTTCTCCCATCTCACCTCACCCCCATCGCACACACACGGCTTCATCACGCTGCACTTCTTGCTGTTCCTTCCACCTGTCCTTTCCTTTCTCAACCTCTGACCTGCTCCCTCCCCCAGAATCCCAACTTGACCTTTACACCAGACTAACGGCTACCTCTCTGGTCCTCAAAATTCCACTCAGCTCATCTCCTCCAAGGAGTCTTCCTGTCTGTTAGGTTTTGCCTGCACATAAAACACACCTCTACTATAACTCTTAATGCAGTTAATGGTCTTCCTACCCTAATGAAGTAAACATTACCAGAGGGTAGGGACTGTGTTTCATTCCTCTTTGTTTCTCCTTATAGAACCTGGTACCTATTATGATCACAAAAGTTTCTGAAAATATTTTGTTCCCAAAATATTTAATGTTATGGGATGGATAAACTTTGAAAATATCATGCTAAGTAAAAGAAGCCAGACACAAAAGGTCACATATTATATGATTCCATTTTATGAAAAGTCCAATTAGAAAAATCCATACAGACAGACAGTGGGTTGAGGGAAGAAGCATTGTAAATGTTCTGGAATGTCCCATACAGTGTGATAGCTACACAAAGTGGAACGTAAAGATAGACACAGTCCCTACCTCTAGAAATTTAACATTTAGTCAGGGATGTCAATAAGTGCTTTGAATGAAAGCTCTGAGGGTTTGGTTTCTGCCTAGAAATCTGGGGCGGGATGTGGGCAAATAACAAGATTACTTTTGATCAAGCATTCTTATAGCCAACTTTAAGTGCCCACTGCATGCTAAGCACCTTTGTAACACATACAGAAGAAAAAAGTTCCTAGGCATCCAAGAAACCTGGGTAGAGAACCTGAAGACAATACGACATTTCCAAGCAAGCCCAGGCTCCTGCACCTCTCAGCCAGGCTGCCCTACAGCTGCTAACAAGCAGGCCCACCGGCAGCACAGCGGTCACCGCCCTCCTGACTCAGGGTGCTCCAATCTCTTCCCCCTCCTGTCTCACTCGGCAGTTTGCTTTCTGTTTATTCTTACTCTCCACACATTGTCACGGGCTCCAATCAAACAGAAAAGATGGCAAAGAAAATGCTACATACAAACACAACCTAACACACATGGTGCTGTTACACACTTTGTCTGTCTCACTTCTCCCACACGAAATTTGAAATTTTCTATCTTCCTACTCCTCCAACTTCTCCTGGTTTTAAGTACAAATTATTTTCAATCGAGTGTTCGCCACCCGCTTTACTTAGGATACAGTAATCAGCATTTCAATCCCATTCCGATGGCCTGGTCTATACCTCATTCATCGCAGTAAGAGTGAGCACCAATCACTGGAAGACTTTAAGAAAAGTAGGTCAGAAACATTTTTTGAGTCTACCAAGTGCGAGACACTGGACTGGTGCTGGGAATATAGCACCACATTCTTTCTGTTTTGATGCTCAGACTCAGTAACAGCTAAAACAACTGCTCAAATATACTGAGAGCCAGGGCCTGAGCTCTGGTCCTCTGAAGGCAGGCCTCTGACGCTGGGCACCACCTGTGCTCACCTGTCAGTAGGCCAAGCACTGTCTGCACCTGGTCCAGCAGCAGCTTCCGCAACTCCTCTTTCCGAGCCACACTGAGGTCCTCACGGGGACAAGCCAGCTCTTCTGAAGTTGTTTTCAACATGATCAGCCCAAGGGGGGTTGTCACAGGGGACTGAATCAACTGCCAGGAAAAGGTAAGTTCTGAGAAAACTGTTTAAGGTCTGAGTAATAAAAAACCTGCAAAGTACCCCTGTGTGTTTAGTCATACATAAATAGGTTGCATAAATCAAAGGTTTAGAAAAATGACTTAAGAGCACACTTATGTCTTTTTTTTAACCATTCAAAATATATTCTCATCTTATTTTAAATAAAAAATGCTAATATCATAAACTTAAAAATGACAACAATGCTCCCTTACACCTACCATGACGATTTTTATACATGTCTAGATTTTAAACACAGCCTTGGTTACTTTGTCCAAATTTATTAGTTATTAACACATATGTACACCAACTTGTGATACCTTTTTAACATTCAAGTGTTAAGTCAACTTTACATTTCTAAACTTTGTATGCTTCATGCAAGTTCAAGATTAAACACGTGGCAGGCAGAAACATTGCATATACACCATTACACTAAGAATACAGCTATAACTTCACAAATACTATGCAGCAAGTCACTTTTTCTAGCACCTACAATATCCACTGTACCATAATAAAGTTTCCTTAAACATGAAACAGAAAAAAGGTAACACCTTCAATAGCATAGCACTACTTATCTCTTTCTAATCAATTTCACAAAATTCAAAGCATTACTATTGTATTTTTTTGGTTTCCAGAATTGGTAAAAGAAAATGAGTTGCCACTAAAATTCTTTGTTTGGCTATATGCTACAATCTATAAAAGAGCAAACAACTTAAGGAATACTTGACCATTTTCTTAAATCATAATTAACTTTAAATGTAGCTCATGCTCTGATACAAATAAATACTTTACTCAATCAACAAAATATAAGCCTTAGTGAAGAGAAGGACAGGATGAACTGCACACAGATAGAATGTATATCCCCCCACTTCAAGAAATCTAGGGCAGACTTCCAGTCAAGATGGCAGCGTCAGTAAACACCATATTCACATCCCTCCACAACCATATCAAAATTACAACTAAACTACAGAACAACCTTCATTCAGAACCACCTGAAATCTAGCTGAATGGAAGTCCTACAATTAAGGATTCAAAGAAGAAGCCACATCAAGACTGGTAGGAGGAGGGGTGGAGACGTAGAACGGGCTGGTCACACACATGTGGTGGATAAAAATCAGAAGGGATATCTCAGCTATGGAGCAAGGAGTCCCAACCCCACAGCAGGCCTAGGCTTCTAGTGCTGAAAAGAGAAGTCCCCTTAACTTCTAGCTATACAAACCAGGGGAAATTAAGACTGAGTGAGACAAAGGCTGCTGGAGTCCCAGGCAATTTCTCTTGAAGGGCCTGCACGTGGACTTACTCAAACTCACTCTTTCTGCACTCCAGCACTGGGGCAGCAGCTGGAAAGACACCAGGGATATAAGGGGAGGAACTGAAGTATCTGGCATCAGGCAAGAGCTAGGAGGACAGCTTTCCCCCAAACACAAGAGCTGGCAGAGGTCATTGTTCCTCTGATGCTTAATGAACTTAGGGGAAGAGTACATGAACTTAGAACTTCAACAGCATAAAAAAGGACATGGAAACCATAAAAAAGGACCAGTGAGAAATGAAGGATACACTAACTGAAATTAAGAATAAGTTACAGGGAATTGACAATAGAGTAGATGAAACCAAGAATCAAATCAGCAATTTGGAATACAAGGAAGCAAAAAGCACCTAATCAGAACAGCAAAAAGAATCCAAAAAACTAGCCAGGCACGGTGACGTGCACCTGCAGTCCCAGCTACTTGGGAGGCTGAGGCTGGAGGATCGCTTGAGCCCAGGAGTTCTGGGCTGTAGTGCGCTATGCCGATCGGGTGTCCGCACTAAGTTCCGCATCAATATGGTGAGCTCCTGGGAGCAGGGGGGCCACCAGGTTGCCTAAGGAGGGGGGAACCGACCCAGGTCGGAGATGGAGCAGGTCAAAGCTCCCATGCTGATCAGTAGTGGGATCATGCCTGTGAATAGCCACTGCATTCAGCCTGGGCAACATAGCGAGACCCTGTCTCTTAGGGAAAAAAAAATCCAAAAAACTAGTATAGAAGATAACATAAGGAGTCTCTGGGACAACTTCAAGCATATTAACATCATGGGAGTGCCAGAAGAAGAGAGAGAGCAAGAAATTGAAAACCTACTTTTAAAAATGACAGAAGGAAACAGACATAAAAGTCCAGGAAGTGCAGAACATCTCAAACAAGATGAACCCAAAGAGGCCCACACCAAAATACATCATAATTAAAATGCAAAAGGTTAAAGACAAAAAGAGTATCTTGTTCTGGCCAGTGGTTAGAGTGTTGGCCCACGTAAACCGAAGGGTCATGGTTGGATTCCCCATCAGGGGCACAAACCTGGGTTGCAAATTCACTCCCTGGGCATGGTCGGGGCACATGCGGGAGGCAACCCATCAATGTGTATCTCTCACATCAATGTTTCTCTCTGTTTGTCTCTCTCTCCCTTCCCTCTCCCTCTTTCTCTTTCTCTCCCTCTCCTTTTCTCTCTCTCTCCCTCCCTCCCTTTCACTATCTCTAAAAATCAGTGAGGAAAAGATATCCTCAGGTGAGGATTCAAGAAAATTTTTAAAGAAATTAAAAGCAGCAAGAGCAGAACAGTTAGTTACCTACAAGAGAGCTCCCATAATTCTGTCAGTTGATTCCTCAACAGAAATTTTGCAGGACAGAAGGGAATTGCAAGAAATATTCAAAGTGATGAAAAGCAAGGACTTACAACCAAGATTACTCTACCCAGCCAAAGCTATCATTTAGAATCAAAGGACAGACAGGTTCCCAAAAAAGGAAAAGCTAATGGACTTAATCACCACCAAACCAGTATTATATGAAATGTTAAAGGGTCTTCTTTAAGAAGAATAAGAAGAAAAAAAAAAGATCAAAAATATGATCAATAAAATAGAAATAAATACATGTCTATCCACAAATGAATGAAAAATAACAACAAAATAAACAAAGAAACAAAACAGAAACAGACTCAGACACAGAACATTTTGATAGTTGCCAGATGGGAGCGGCCAAGGTAGGAGTTGGATGAAAAAGGTGAAGGGGATTAAGAAGTACAAATTGACTGTTACAGAATAGTCATGGGGATGTAAAGTACAGCATAGGGAATATAGTCAATAATATTCTAATAATTATGTATGGTGACAGATACAAGATTTATCAGGATGATCGCTTGGTTATATAATGTCTAATCACTGGGTGTACACCTGAAATTAATATAATATTGTATGTCAACTGAATAATAAAAATGATTTAAAGAAAGAAATATAGGGCACTTTCCTTTGCCTTGAAAACAACTCTTCCCTTTGCAGACCAAGGAAAAGCACTCAAATAATGGAAACTCTGATAAATTCAACTGCTCTCAGGAACAGCATTATGTAAAACCAGAAGCAATTAATGACATATTAAAAATGCTCTCTAGTCCTGGCCAGTGTGGCTCAGGTGGTTGGGTGTCGTCCTGTGCACCACCAGGCTGTCGATTCAATTCCTAATAGGAGCACATGCCCAGGTTTCAGGCTTGATCCCCAACAGAGGGCATGTAAGAGGTAGTCGATATTTCCTTTTTACATAGATATTTCTCTCCCCCTTCCTCTCTAAAAATAAATTTTAAAAACCATTTTAAAAAAGTATACTGCCAACAATTTTTTTTTTTTATGCTCTCTATTGGTGACAGATGGAAACTAGACTTTTGGTAGCGAGCATGCAGTAGAGTATACAGATATCAAGTTGTAATGTTGTCAACCTGAAATTTATGTGATTAAACCAATGTTACCTCATCTTTTTAATAAACTCTCTATTAAATCAGCTCTCTTGAACGCTAAAACTTGAAATACATCCTCCAAGTTTTCTCTTCATTTTCCACAAGTTTGGACTATTTCTAACACCAACTTAAATTCAGATAATGCAGTGGTGAGTTGGGGGACAGAAAATCCTCATCTAACAATTTTTCCTGTCAAAAATGGTTGGTGCTCAATTGCTGACATTTCTAATAATGATAATAAAGTGCACCTTTTCTTCAGGTATTGGTAAACAAGACCAACGTGGTTCTGGAATCAACTTCATCATTACATGATTCTTTGATTAAGCCATCTGAAAGGTTTTTTGGACTCAGTAGAACTGACCCTTCATAAGCACCTCTTTCCATTTGGGTTATTCTTCTGTATTTTACAAGATTTCCATTATTTCCCCCTTTCACTTCTTTCTTTTTTTCTCTCTAGTGTCTCTATTTTCCCTCAAAACTTCAACCTTACTCTTTCAGCTGGGAATGACTTGTACAACCAAAATTCCATTTGGCAATACACTTTTCTATAGATATGAAATGCTTCTGTGCTCCCTAGAAATAAATCCCTACAATATGAAAAATGTTATCTTAAAACCCTCCTTTTTTCATCATTGAAAGAAGGGAAGACAGGCAAGAAACAGGATGAAAATGAAAGTTATTCGTTACTTGAAAGAACAATCAGGGGAGAAAAGGCAATTCTTTTCCTATGCTGCTTGCTCCTAAACTATCTAGCCCAGCACAGTGGCCACAGATCCAGCTCAACAGATTTCAGGAACCTGAAGAATAGACTAGAAAGGTGTAGTATGTGTGCTAGTGCATGGCAGGGATGAGGGAGCGGTTCAGGGAGGTTGTCAGTAAGTTTTGACTATAACTACTTCTTTCTCAGTAGCCTAGAAAGGGTACAACCAATGCACAGAACTGCAAGTATCCTCTGGGGCCCTGAATCAACTCCTCCCTAATCACTGGGTGTACACCTGAAATTAATATAATATTGTATGTCAACTGAAAAATAAAAATGATGGTGGCATAAATTGCATAGATGTTTCAGCCAACTGTCAGAGTTTCAAAAAAAATTGTTTTTTAATTTAAAAACTATGCAACCCAGATTGCAAGCAGACCATGATGGAACTGAGTCCAAAAAACCTTTCAGATGGCTTAATCAAAGAATCATGTAATGATGAAGTTGATTCCAGAACCAATCTGGTCTTGTTTACCAATACCTGAAGAAAAAGTGCACTTTATTATCATTATTAGAAATGTCAGCAATTGAGCACCAACCATTCTTGACATGGTTTTCATGCCACTGACTGGTTCTCATGGATAAATAAGCAGCAGAGAATAAAACTTCAAAAGATTTTAAAGCTCACTTAGTCCAAAATACTAAAATGATGAAAAAAATAGAACCAGAGGCATGAAAACATGGAACAAACTGTCAAATCTCAGAGGGAAGGGGGGAAGAGGGGGCAGGAAGAGATTTACCAAAAACTTATATGCATATATGCATTACCTATGGACACAGACAAAAGGGAGTTGAAGGCCTGGGGCAGGGAGGGAATCAGGTTGAAGGGGGAAAAGGGGAACATCTGTAATACTCTCAATAATAAAGCTTTTCAAAATAAAATAAAGAAGTAAAATGTTTCCAGCAGTATCACATGATTCAGATGAACATCATAAAGAATTTAAAAAGTCCTAGCTAGTTTGGCTCAGTGAGTAGAGCATCGGCCTGCGGACTGAAGGGTCCTGGGTTCAATTCCAGTTAAGAGTACATGCCCAGCCCTAACCAGTTGGCTCAGTGGATAGGGCGTCGGCCTGCGGACTGAAAGGTCCCAGGTTCGATTCTGGTCAAGGGCATGTACCTTGGTTGCGGGCACATCCCCAGTAGGTGTGCAGGAGGCAGCTGATTGATGTTTCTCTCTCATCGATGTTTCTCTCTATCCCTCTCCCTTCCTCTCTGTAAAAAATCAATAAAATATATTTTTTAAAAAAGAGTACATACCCAGGTTACAGGCTCAATCCCTAGTAGGGGGCGTGCAAGAGGCAGCCTATCAATGATTCTCTCTCATCATTAATGTTTCTATCTCTCTATTCCTCTCCCTTCCTCTCTGAAATCAATAAAAATATATTTAAAATAAATAAATAAATATTAATTAAATGTTTCTAGGTGTATCATATGATTCAGATGAACATCATCTCCCTCTTGGCTTAGGTCCCCTCTAGTTATTCCTTGATGACTTCCAATCCTGACATGTATGTAGTAAGACCTCTTTCCTGAACCCCAGATCCACATTTCCTAATGTCTCACAAGATATATACTGAAGGAACAAACAAATTTTAAGTGCCTTTTCTGCCAAACTAAATTTACCATCTACCAAAATTCATTCCTTTGTTCTTCCTCCCTGGCCTGGAAAATTTGCTACTTAAGCCTGAAATCTGGAAAACATCCTAGATTCCTCCCTGCCTTGACCCTCACCACCCATTGACCAAAGCTTTTTTACTCTGTCTCCTAAGTGCCTCGCCTCTATCCAGGCAGGCCCCTCTGCTTGGCTCAGATTCTCCTTGTCCCACTCAGACTGGGCAAATAGCAGCCTTACTGGCCACCTTCACTACAGCCCCTCTGCAATCCACACTCCACACGATTGCTAAAGTTATCACTCCAACATAAAAATGTGCCATTTTCTCCCTTCTCCAAACTCGTCATTGAGCCAGGCCCGTCCTGGGCTGGCCCCTGCCCATCAATCTATCCTCTTACGCTGAACACTACCTCTCATCTCACACCAGCAACAAGGTACTTCAGCACCTTGAATCTAAATGCTATGCCGCCACTGCACTCTGCACATACTTCCACTACAGTAATTGCCATATTGTTGGATAATTACTGTTAGCACAGCTATCTCCCTATCAAATTATGGCTCTGAAGGCCTCATCCTTGCACTCCAATACCTGGCACAGTACCTAACAGGCTTTTAAATATTTGCTGAACAAAATTGCACAAGAGGTTAACAAAGCAATTGGGTTTCCCACACCCTTTCTCCACTGCACCTCTCAACAATACAAAATTAAGTGAATTTCTCACTACTGTAGCTCCAAAATGCTAATCTTAAAACTCCTCTTTAAGAAAGGAAATAATCATTTCTACAAACAAAGTGTATACAAGATAAAGTTTCCTCAGACACGTCCTTACCTGTAAAATGTTAGTGAAAAAGTCATGATAGAACATGGGCCAGTCCTGACGGCCAATGTCGACAATAACTTTGCACAGCTTGTTCCGGACAAAGGAAGGGAAGGTTTTGTGGTGAGCCAGAAGGAGTTTGGGCAGGCAGCCACGGATTTCCATCTTATCCTGAGAGGGGACCCCAAGCCACATTTTATTGATCAGATTCTGAAAAACAAATATACATCCTGAAGTTAGCCGTCTGTACATAAAAATAACTGATTTTCATCCAATGGTTAGCTATATCACCTCAAACAAGCAATCCTGATTGTAAACAAAGGTTTGGAGCAATGCAATGTTGCAATAAGAGTGATAAAAATATTCAAATCCTATAAAACAACAATTCCATTCCTGGAAAGATCTGCTAAATAATTTAATGGAAATAAAAAAGCTGTACATGTAAAAACTATCTATTACGTGGCTGTCCCTAACGGCTACCACAAAATAATGACAGAAACAACTTATGTTCAAAAACAGAAGAATGGCTTGGTGAACAATGGAATAACCACTTACAGAAATATTATATAAAGACAAGGGAGGGAGCATAATATAAAGCGGCATGAGCAATACGGTTATTATAATTGTTTTTTTTTAAGTGTATATAGGAAGACAAAAATGGGAAACGAGTTGATTAAATGAAAATTTTTGTGCTGAGGATGAGAATATTCTGGGTATCATCCCTCCTCCCAAGCTTTAATTATCTTTTTCTAAATGATAACGTGGTGTCCTAGCTGGTTTAGCTCAGTGGATAGAGTGTCGGCCTGTGGACTGAAGGATCTTGGGTTCAATTCACATGCCCAGATTACGGGCATGATCCCCAGTAGGGGGGCATGCAGGAGGTAGCCAATCAGTGATTCTCTCTCATCATTGATGTTTGTATCTCTCTCTCCCTCTCCCTTCCTTTCTGAAAACAATAAAAAAAAATTTTTTTTAAATGATAACATGGAAGGAAAGTTATATACTACCACAAAGGACCTACCTACCGGACCCCATCTTACCTTTGTGGTGTCAAAGACAGAACCATGCCCCCAGCAAGTGGAGAAGCCCCTGAGTGAAGTTCCCACTGTTTCCCAGCCATCTGTACGTCAAAGCTAAAGTCTCGTGCCAATGACATGGCAATGTGACTACAAACGCTTTTCAAAACAGTATAGAATTATCTGACAACTTACCTCAAAAACCGTCAAACTGTACATCATTACATAGTCATTCCTAGTGCTGGAGAGAAAGTACAGGCAGAATCTCCAGGCTCCTACTTGCTGGGCAAAGTTATTAAGAAGCTCCTCTGGAAAAGTTAAATAGCAACAAAAGAAGGCTATGAAAATATATAAAATTAATACAAGGCTGGGCTGTCTTATTTTTTAAAAATGCGCTGCCCTCTACATATGCTAATGTTGTCAAAACCAACTACAAAATCCAGCTTATTTTTCAACACAGAAAGGACAGACCATATTTTTCCAACTCTGAGATGACCCTGAGCACTGACAGTGTATTCAGGTATTTTAAAGTCAGTAAGCTTGCAATGGGCACTTTTTTCAGCAGAGAAACTTTAATTGTTCAAGTTCTTACTTAACCTAACTGTGTGGATAAACAGTTATAAGAGTATCATTTCACCTTATAAATGATGGCTAATTGCTAACATGTTTCCTCTGGGGCAGGAGATATATATATATGGTGTCTCTGAATAATTATAAGGGCAGTGTTTACTAACATACATTTCATTTTCAAAATGGAGCTATCAGCTATTTTGAAGATACCTTGTATATATCTCCCCACCACTCGCTCACACTGTTCACACACACACACAAAAAAATGCTGGCTAGAGAAGTAGGAAAAAATTATAAACAAAGAATAGACAAAAATGCAAGTGAATGCAAGATGGCTAATTCTCTTCATTTGGTTTAGTTTTATTTTTAACTACCAGCCAAAAAAGTAAAAAAGAGTAGCAATCATAGGAGATGCCAAGAACAGCCCTGTCCACATCAAATCAGTTAGAAATGGTTTCCTCCTCCTCAGGCTGCGGTAGCATCATCCAGGACCACAGAGAGCAAGCATTACAAGTCTATCACCATGTTTCTGCACATGCTGCCCTCAGTCACCTTAACCTGCTGTACGGGTCATGAAATGTAACAGGAAAAGGCAACAATCCTGAGAGATTCTAGGAAACCCTTGGAAAAGCAGGAAGCACAGCAGCCCGTTCTAATCCTAAAGTCACTGCTCTGCTAGACCCTAGGACTTAGGCTACATGCACGAAGGCAGGCTCATTACAAATTCCATAAAAGGAAGTTGATGACCTGTTCTTATAATCAAATAAAAATTCCTATGAATCCCAGAGGTCAAGTCAAACCTAAGAGAATGAGCTCTGGCTGGAAATGAGGAACTCAGGGTTCTGTTCTAGAACTTGCCACTAAATCACTGAGTCTGATCCCTAGAGAATTGCTGCTCCTCTATGATGCTTCAGGTTTGTCTCTCAAGGTTCCCTACTGACAGCTCTCTCTCTAGAGCACTAATAACACACCTTTGGTAGCGAGTGGGCGGCGCCTTTCTCCCACCCAGCTAGGTGCACCTTTGGTTCATTCTAAGATATCAAAAAGGAAACAGTGGTTCCAGCCCACACTGGAATGAAGCTGAACTAAGACACACCCGCTCTATAGAACCAAACCCCCGATTCCTCTTACCCTTCATTTAAATTAGACATTTATAGCATCTGGTTATTTAAATAAGATTAAAATACAAACATGTTCCGAAGGTTCTACTTTTCATTCATGAATGCTGAAGATGAGCAATATTTGCTTTGCAAGCCAAAAATTAATAGAAAAACCAAAAGCAATTCAAGTATGAGTGAAAAACAGATTTCAGAGAAATTAGTATTGAACTATAGTAGACTGTATAAGGGAAAGATCCTTTACCTTCTTTGGTAAAAATCACCAGTGGTGTTTTCACTATGAAGTACTTTAATAGCATAAAACTAACAGGGATCACTCTGGGGGCAGGAGGAGGGTCCGGCTAACTGTGTAGTACGAGAGGATCTAGGGAAGCAAGCAAAGTGAATCCTTCAAGCCAAATGCCTTCTCAGCTACTGGGCTCAGCTTCTGTCAGTACTCCTTGTTTAGAAATGCTCTGGTTCTCTAGTCCTCAGAAAAGAACGGGCAAGCCCAAAAGAGAACACCAAGTTTAAAATTAAGAGATAAAAAGTTAGCATCTACCAGGAGCTGACGTGATGCTCAAAGGATGCAAAGGGAAATGGGCTCTAGTCAAAGCCGTACTGGCGACATCTAAGTCCAAACTCCAATCAAGCTTTGGACAAAAGGCGGAACTCAACCATAATCAGCCATAACACTTAACTTGTCAACGTGTCAGAGAAGCCTAATGGGACAGAGAAATGGGCCTCCACAGAATTCCACATAAAGACCTCCAAGGAGGTAAAAGCAATGAATGTAAGGTCAGTACAAACATCCAAGAGAAAAACCCTTTAAGTTTGAATAGAGAAAAATTTTTCATTTTCAAGTTCAGGGCTTAACTGAGGCCTGGGAGGAAACAGAATTATACTTCGACCATAGAGCAACATGCCCCTGAGAGAGAGATCTGATATCTGTATACACTTCTAGTTTAAAGTACGCTTTAAAGAATATTGTTCATGTCAATAATATAAAGTCAAAGAGGTTCTAAAAGGCACTGAGGTTCCCTAAAGACCTGAGATAAATACCTACACCTCTCTGTTGTTTGAAGTCTTCATTCATAAAAACTTGCAGAAAGGGTGGGATAACAGAAATAAGGAAATGGAGATAAGGAAAAAGAAGCAAGAAGCCCCCAGAGGTTAAGACCAGTTTAAGGATCTCTGGGCACTAGCTAAGGTTTAGATTAGACATCTACACACCAAAAACTTGTTCGTTTTAACATTTCTTTGAATTTTTTTAAATTAATACTTACAGGCTTCTTATAAAGTTCAACACTGCTAAAATCAAGGACAAAGCAGGAGGAGGGTTTTCCCACACTTTATCAAAAGAAAGAAAATCCATCACTGTGGATTACCGGGGGCTCCATGAACTATACTAGTACATAGCCCTTGCAGCTAGATTTGCAGACCTCACTGGCCACCAACCAGCAGAACCAGAGCCAAAAGAACAAGAACTTAAGGCAGTGATGGCGAACCTGTGACATGCGTGTCAGAGGTGACACGCGAACTCATTTTTTTGGTTGATTTTTCTTTGTTAAATGGCATTTAAATATATAAAATAAATATCAAAAATATAAGTCTTTGTTTTACTATGGTTGCAAATATCAAAATATTTCTGTATGTGACACGGCACCAGAGTTAAGTTAGGGTTTTTCAAAATGCTGACACGCGGAGCTCAAAAGGTTCGCCATCACTGACTTAAGGAGCAACATTCAAGCTTGACAAGCCAAGGCTACCAACTCTCCCTCCCCACTGGGGCTTTTCCATTACAAATGACTACAACTCAACACTTCACTTACCTATCTCACGTTTTCTCTCATTGGTTGTACAGTCATGAAAAAACTCTGTCATCAGACTTTCCAATGCCCTGAGGGAGGTTTCTTCAGATGCCTAACAAAAGAATTTGAAAAAATAAAATCAATAAACAGTAACTTTAGTTCTACTTTCCTCAGTTTCTTCCAGGTCACATTCAATAGCAATAGCAATTTACTTCTTGAAAACATCTTGGTTCAACATTCTTCAAATATATGGTATAAGCCAGAAAAACAAGGGAACTTTCCAACTGGCTTGAAACCAAAGGTTTTAGTATACTCCATAAATTCATGCTACAGTGCAATTGGTTTTCAATTATTTATGCTAATAAAAAAAAGAAGCAAATCATTCAAAATTTAATTCTGGAAATATATTGAAAGCAAATTAACAGCCCCTGGCCCTGACTGAATAGGCAGTGTTAAGACATTCAGGGAAAAGGTTAGGGTTCCCTATAGACTACGCCCCATGTCTGCATAACCTGGATTCAGAGAAATTGTAGTTAAACTGCTACATGGATTCTTGGGGTTTTGCAGGTGCTTCAATTCAAGAGTCACACATCCTGTCAACCCTCAATCTCACATGAGCAGCCAACAGAGATTAAGGTGCAGTAAGAGCCAAGCTGAGCAGGAACTCAAAATTAGAGAGCACCTCCAATCACAGACCCACAGAGAGAGTCAGACTCTCAGCAAAACGGCTTGGGTGGAGAATACGAGGAGAGGGCTCAAGACTCCAAAGTTCGCCCACCCCCTCTTTCAAACCCACTTCCTCTTCTCTCGCATCAGTTGCAGCAGCAGAATTTGAGTCAACACCCCTTCACACGCCCATCTGCAAAAATGAGCATTCCCACACCATTTCTGAATCCTCACTGGCATTAATCTTCCCAGAGATAATCAAGAGCCAACAGCAGTTCTGGTTGCTTAATTCTCTCTTAATTCCCATCTTCCCACCCACCTTCCCCCTACTTCATTTCCCACATCCTCTCCATTGCAGGGGTCCTCAAACTACGGCCTGCGAGCCACATGCAAATACAAATATTGTATTTGTTCCCGTTTTGTTTTTTTACTTCAAAATAAGATATGTGCAGTGTGCATAGGAATTTGTTCATAGTTTTTTTTAAACTATAGTCCGGCCCTCCAACGGTCTGAGGGAAAGTGAACTGGCCCCCTGTTTAAAAAGTTTGAGGACCCCTGGCCCAGAGAGTAAAAGCTGACTTACAAAAACTACGCTTTAAAAGAAGTCCATATTCAAATGTGTTATGTATCAAACTGTAATATTACTAGAGGCCTCCACTTGGTAACTGACTTTTCAGGAGACTGAAGAACTTGGGCCATCTCCTTGGATAAACCAGCACATCTTACAATGAGTACTAATTACCGAAGCTAAATCAGGCTTGCACCAGCCTATCTACATCAACTGGCACATGTGAGCACACAACACAGTACATGAAAGCCACGTTCAAGCAGTGTCAGGCATGCTGTCCCTCTCCTGCTGCAGTCATGATCTGATGGCTGTGCAATGACACCTGAATTTTGACATGCTGAGTGATGACAAGAATTTTCTCATCTGAATTTTATAAAATATCCTTAGATTGCAAGTTAAACTGAAAAGCTACACAATTTTCTCAAATGTAGAAATAACTAGAACGCAAGACTAAAGACTGCAATCTTTTTAACCCATTTCATGTTTTGAGTGTGTTTTTTTTTCTTTATTGATTAAGGTATTACATATGTGTCCTTATCTCCCCCTTGACCTCCAAGCCCGGGTTGTCGTTTTTTTTAATATATTTTTATTGATTTTAGAGAGAGGAAGGGAGAGGGATAGAGAGATAGAAACGTTGATGAGAAACATCAATCAACTTCCTCCTGCACGCCCCCTACTGGGAATCGAGCCTGCAACCAAGGTACATGTCCTTGACATGAACTGAACCTGGAACCCTTTAGTCCGCAGGCCGAGGCTTTAACCACTAAGCCAAATCAGTTAGGTCCCATTTCAGGTTTTTGTGGTGATCAAACCAGCCTCATTGATGGCTATGTAATGACAACTGACTTTCAAAGTAAATGTTATAAATTCAAATTTCCAAAATGAGTTTACATATTAAAAAAAATGTTTGGTCTCTTTCATACATTGATTTGGTGCACCATTTCATTTGAAAAAAGGAATTCGCTGTTCTAAAAAAAGTTTACGGGAATATTTAAAAGAATCAAAGGAAAATCTCACATGTCAAAGTAACTTACTGACAAAAAAATAAAAATAAATATAACTCAAGAGATATTTGTTGAACTAAAGTCAGTTAAATAGTTCTTCTGGAACCAAAATGGATTCCTGAAAACTAAGGACACATCTTCCAATGACACTTGCTCCACAACTTTTTCTCATAGTGATCATTTTAGAGTAGATCCTGGGGGAAAACCTGAGCTCATCACATTCAGGTAACCCCAACCTCCAAGGTTTATTTCATACTGATTCTTAAGGCACAAGTTTGTGCACTTTACAACTACTGGTCCTTCATTAAAAGGCTGTTGGGGCAAGTTCCTCACAATCATCCCCAAAGAATCCAGCTCTATCTCTACTCCCATTCAGCCTACCCTCCCTGCTCCAACCCAAAAAAGCTAGCATTCCAGCAGAAAGCAGAAAGACAAAAGTATCCACAAGGGTCACAGGATGGATGCTCCCACCAAATGATGGTTCATGGAAAAGGAAACTGTAACCAAATCTGGTGTTTCTCAACTAAAACAAATAATGTGCTATTTGCATTACAATCATGGTCTATAACTGCAATACTAATAACCTACCTCAGTAGGTCTTATGAGGATCAAATGAAATAATCTATAAAAGCTCTAGCAGCGGTTCTCAACCTGTGGGTCGCGAACAATGAAAATACATCCTGCATTTCAGATATTTACATTATGATTCATAACAGTAGCAAAATTACAGTTATGAAGTAGCAACGAAAATAATTTTATGGTTGGGGGTCACCACAACATGAGGAACTAACTGTATTAAAGGGTCGCAGCATTAGGAAGGTTGAGAACCTAAGGAATGATCTAATTCCTAGCTATGGCTGCTATCATTTTTATTTGGTTTTAGGTAACAAATGAACATAGACCAAAACAAAAGAACAGAAGTGGTCAGAACTACTTTGAAACTGGAGATTCATGCCCTCGGGCTGCAGGGCTTTTCCAACTGGATTTCAAAATGAAACTTTGTAAGGAAAGAGGCTGAGATTCTGCCAAGGTCAACAATCAAAATAGAGATGTAAAAACAAAAAACATGTTCAAGACATACAACTGGTTGAAGGATAGTAGAAAATTCTCCCCATTTGGCAAGAAGGCTGTTCAAGCAGGTTGTGAAGCCAGAATCCACACTGCACATGGTTAAGGAATTAATAGCAATTAAAGATGTGGTCATATTCCCCACAGACTACACTTTCAAGTAATAACGGGATAAAGAACACAAAACAAAGAACAAGTGCCATGCTATGGTAAGAAGAAGAGGCTTCAATTCCCAAGGCTACTCAGACACTGCCCTGACAAGTTCACGAAGAACACTGAGGACTCCGATACACCCGACTGCTTCCCAGAACTTGAAGAACTAAGGTCAGATAAGATTAGCCTCAAAACAAGTCAGACATTCATGCAAAAAAATTCCACTTGGATTATAGACAGAAAATGTGAGAGGTAAAACATCAAAGCTTCTGAAAGAGAACATAGAACACCTTCATGACCCTGGGGTAGGAAAACTCTATAACCAAATCTGAACAGGACATATAAAAGCACTAAACATAAAGGAAAAGACTGATAAACCTAAATGTTCATCGCTCAGTGACTGAGCGTCAACCTATGAACCAGGATGTCATGGTTCCATTCCGGTTAGGGCACATGCCCAGATTGCGGGCTAACCCCCAGTAGGGGGCGTGCAGGAGGCAGCCAATCAATGATTCTCTCACCACTGATGTGTGTTTTTTAATACCTCTCTCTCCCTCTCCCTTCCTCTCTGAAATAAAAATGTATTTTTAAAAAAATGTTCATAAGATGGCACAACAAATAGTTCCACCAAATGGGAGAAGATATTTTCAATACAGACAACAGAGCACTCTCATCAGTGTGCAGCACATCCTGGAATAACATTCTCGGGTTCAACATGGTTTTGTTATAACATTGCCAAGGTGGGTTAGTAACGTAACTCTAGTTTATATCAACTAGCCTGTGATAAAATAGGTTTCTTTATACAGTGTTTCACTTAAAGTCACAGAATCTATGGAAGAGATCAAGTGAAGATTTCAAATCAATAAGGAAAAGATAAATAACTCAATATTTTTGACAGGCAAATAGTTATAAAAGGGTATTCAAAAGGCCTATACATAACGTAAGTGCTAAACCTCACTAGTCATCAGGGAAATTCAAATTGAAAACAACAAGACAGTGCTACTCTCCACAAAAGGCTAAAATTCAAGACAGTCACGAGTGTTAGTAAAGATAGTGAGCAACTATAATGTGCATATACTGCTC
Organism: Myotis pilosus; assembly: GCA_036010255.1. NCBI lineage: Eukaryota > Metazoa > Chordata > Mammalia > Chiroptera > Vespertilionidae > Myotis > Myotis pilosus. The sequence continues at coordinate 104,117,522 of JASKON010000003.1, forward strand.
CTGGCAGGAGAAAACACTCATTTACCCACATTGGAAAACCATTTTGCAGCTGAGCACATACATGCTCTTTAACTGCAATTCTATTCCTTGATAACACATCCAACAGAAATTTGTATACCACCACCACCACCACCACCCGCCAAAAAGGGGGGAAAGTGCACAAATGTTCACAGCAGGCACCGTTACTCAGGATATCCAAAAAAGCCAAAAGAGCCCTAGCTGATTTGGCTCAGTGGATAAAGTGGGGGCCCTTGGATTAAAGGGTCCTGGGTTCAATTCTGATCAAGGGCACATACTTCCCCTGCAGGCTCAATCCCTAGCCCAGGGCCATGTGCAGGAGGCAACCAATCGATGTGTCTCTCTCACATCACTGTTTCTCTTTCTCTTCCACTCTCTAAGAAAAAATAAAAAAATTAAAAAAAGTCAAAAGAATCTAAATGTCCATCACAAGTGGAATCCTATCTAATAAAAGAGTAATATGCAAATTGACCATCACTCCAACACACAAGATGGCCATAAGATGGCCAGCCGGGGAGGGCAGTTGGGAGGGACCAGGCCTGAAAGGGAGGGCATTGGGGGAGACCAGGCCTGCAGGGGAGGACAGCAGGGATGACCAGGCCAGCAGGGGAGGGTAGTTAGAGGCAATCAAGCCAGCAGGGAAGCAGTTAGGCGTCGCTCAAGCTGGCAGGGGAGTGGTTAGGGGCAATCAGGCAGGCAGGCAGGCAGGCAGGCAAGTGGCTGGGAGCCAGCAACCCTGGATTGTGAGAGGGGTCCCAGATTGGAGAGGGTGCAGGCAGGGCTGAGGGACACGCCCCCCCCTTCGCCGTGTATGAATTTTTTGCACCGGGCCTCTAGTGGATATATAAATTATGGCTTATTCACCAGAATACTGTAAGACAACAGGAATGAATGAATACTGCTATATGCGGTAACATGGATGAATCTCACAAACACACTGTTGAATGAAAAGAAGACAAAACATCCTTCATTATTCATTTGTTAATTTTCAAAAATAAGCAAAACAAATCTATGGTGGTATAATCAGAATAGTGGTTACCTTTGGGAAGGAGGGATTCTGGGATGCTAGTGATACTGTACTTTCTTCATCTGAGTGCTAGTTACACAAGGATATTTGCTTTACAGCAGGGGTCCTCAAACTACGGCCCGCGGGCCACAAGCAAATACAAATATTGTATTTATTCCCGTTTTGTTTTTCTACTTCAAAATAAGATATGTGCAGTGTGCATAGGAATTTGTTCATAGTTGTTGTTTTTTAAACTATAGTCCGGCCCTTCAACGGTCTGAGGGACAGTGAACTGGCCCCCTGTTTAAAAAGTTTGAGGACCGCTGCTTTACAGTATGATTTGTGCACTTTTCTGTAAGTACACATACACAATTTTTTAAAACTTAATGTTATACCTATTTTTAACATTCTGGGTGGTATTTTCAGACTCTGAACTTAAAAACTGTGTTTTTCCTCTATTAGCACAACTATTAAAAGTAATTTGGGGGCCTGTAGATAAAGTCTGAGCATGGGACTCCTGGATTCCTAGGAACCACCACCTATTTGTCTGCAGAGATGTCAGGGTGGCAGCACAAAGTATTACAATCCCTTAAGCCTATGCTTTCCCAAAAGTTAACTTGGCTTCACTCAATAATTTGGCCAGGATGATGAGTTAAACTTGTCTCAGAATATACTCTTGGAGAGCCATGCATATATCTAAAATAAACCAAACTTTTCTGTTCCAGAGGTTTCAACTGTGCCTGCCTTAATTTTATCTGCTCCTTTTACTGCACTGCTCATGGCTCAGCAATTCAGAGACCTTTATTACCGACTCATTTATTATGGAACTAACTACTAAGTCAACCAAGACCCATAACCACCTAATAAATTATAAGAAAAACTTAAAAGAAGAGGAGGGTCACATAATGTGAAACCTTCTTTGACTCTTCCCAAATCCTCTATGCCGACAATGAACGCCATCAGGTCTGTTGCTTGCTTGACACTATTTATTTCTTAGACTTTTATCTTTCCCTCACCACTACCAGGCCCTAACCACCTCCTGCCTAGACTACTATTTCTTTTACCTGGTCACCTTGAGATGTCAGCTTTCCCAATTCCAATCCAATCTGTACTTCACCACCAGATAAACTCTCATAAATATAGACTTTCTGCCACAATTACTCTATTTCTAGCTTTGAAGAGCCTTTAAATCTGGGTGACTGAGAAACTCAGCTATTCATTCAACAAATAAGTTCAATATGCACTAAGTAACTGATAACTGCATTTAGCCCCTGAGATACAAAGATGAGTAAGACTGTCCTTGACTTCAAAGAACTGAGGTGGCCTCGGGGGAGAAGGGTAGGGTCTATGAATAAAAAGCAGAATATGATGGTGTACATACTATAGTGGTGACATACACATAAACTGCCTCAGGAGCCCAATGAGAACCAAAAGAACCAACTCTGAGGGAAATGGGAAAGCTTCAACAGAAGTGATAGTATACTTTGGATTTTGAAAAATGCAGAGAAGTTTACTAGGAGGGAAAAAAAGGAAAGAATGCCTGATTCACCATTACTCACCCCAGGAAGCCATCACTCAGTCTGACCATTCACAATCTCACAGCAAATCCCCATTCTGCATTGTTCCTGGGTGTGCAATGCATAGTTCAACCTTGATGCAATTTCTTACTAAGGATCCCTTCTCTGTTTTCATCTCTTTGTTTCTGTCCTGTAAACAGTTTTGCCCGTGGCACTGTTCTCTGCTCATTTCTGAATGGCACAATTAAACAACACAGGCTCTGGTGTCCAGTTCCTTGGATTCCAATCAGAAAGGACCTCACCCTTGGCCTACTTATTTAATCTATCACTCTTTTTCCTCTTGTGCACAAGGGCAATAATAAAGGAACCTAACACATGCAGTTGTTCTGAGAATTAAATAAAATAATTGATATAAAGCACATAGTCAACATAACATAAGAAATAAAGTAGGAGCTGAAAGTCTTATCTGCAACTGTTAATACCTCATAGATAATAGAACATAAACTGTCTGGAAAGAACTGCCTTTACGTCTGTATTTATACCATCAGGTAAGAGACTGGTGCTCAAATACTTTAGACAAAATTCACGAGTTAAAAAAACAAACAAACAAGTAGACCATTAGTATCATTCTTAGTTTCTCAGAAATACTAGTAATCCACTAAATTCAAGATACATATGACTGTTTAAATTTCCACTTTAGGAATTCTGATTGTAATGACCTTTGCTCAAAAGCATCCAATGAACATGATTTGAAAAACAGGAGACTACTAATAATTTATCCTTAAAAAACAACAAGACTATAGTTGGAAAATGCGGTGTTTTGTCCCTTAAAATAAGGTTACCTAGATGACAGTTTTCTGATTGAATCTGTAATGTTTTTGCCAAACTGGCTCTAAAACACCCTTTTACAAAATTGGTATTTGAGAAAAAAAAATGACTTTTTTCTAAAGAAACTTTAATTAAGCTTTGTGCCACCTTTTAAAGCATAACCTTTTACAAAATTGATATGGGGGGGGGGGGGGATGACTTTTTTTTTTTTAAAGAAACTTAAGCTTTTTGCCACCTTTCCATGAGCCACATTTTGTATATCCTACAAGGAGGTGTATCATTTGGGCCTCCTGTATTCAGTTTCATGGGCTCCTTGATACCAACCTAGCATCCCAGAGTCCCACTGTAATATTGTGGCATATCTAGAACAATTTTATGACTCTATTTGTTACTATATAAAGGTTTCTTAGAAAAGTGATTCTATACTAGATGCTGACCACGGTTAAAAAGTATGGAAAACATATCTCATATGTTACAACAGATGCCATTAGCAAAGAAATTCAATTTCATATAAACTGTCTATAGAAGCTAATAGGATTACCATGGATATCTAAACAAAAGAACACTCTCATTCTTCCTTACTCTTCACCACTGCAAAGAAAACTGACGAGGAAAGAAACCTCTTTGGCCATTAGGCCTGCATATGAAGTATGAGATGAAATACTAAGCTGAAAATACCACACAATGGGAATCAATGTGACATCTATCCATCCCCTTCTGAAGCAGGCTCAAAACGCTAGGAAGAAGGAAAGTACAAGGTAGCCCCAGTCAGAAGAACGATAATCTTCTTGCCCTAACTGATTTGGCTCAGTGGACAGAGTGTCAGCCTGCGGACCATAGGGTCCCAGGTTCAATTCTGGTCAAGGGCACATACTTCGGTTGCAGGCTCCTCCCTGGCCTGGGCCCTGGTCGGGACTCATGCAAGAGGAAACCAACCGATGTATTTCTCTCACATCGATATTTCTGTCTGTCTTTCCCTCTCCCTTCCACACTCTCTAAAAATCAATGGAAAAATATCTTCGGGTAAGTATAAAAAAAAACACAAGTCTTCCCATTTTTTCTGTCACTGCTCTTGTGTCTCAAATTGTAGATACTGTCCTTAAAAAACAAACTGCTCTTGTGTCTCAAACTGCAGATACTGTCCTTAAAAAACAAACAAAAAAAGAAAATACTAAACATATCATGATGAAGTAGACACCTCACTTTATTTCTCTAAAAGCAAACTGGTGAAAGCAGTTGAATATTCAAAGTCTAGCACTCAGAAGTGTGGTCACTGAAACCCTGGGACATTGAATGACTTACTCAAAAGTGCACAGTTTGCCCTGGCCGGTGTGGTTCAGTTGGTTGGGCCAACCCAAAGGGTTGAGGGTTTGATTCTAATCAGGGCACATACCCAGGTTGTAGGTTCAATCCTCAATCAGGGTGCATATGGGAGACAATCGATCAATGTTTTTCTCTCACATCAATGTTTCTCTCTCTCTCTCTCTCTCTCCCCCCCTCTCCCTCTAAAATCAATTTTTTTAAAAAGTGCACAGCTAGTGACAAGCCAACAGACTTCAAGATTTCCCTCAGTCTGTTGTGACAGAGAGGTAGAGGCAAGGTTAAACAGAGAGGAGACTGAGTACAGATACACAGCTGACCCTTGAACAATGTGGTAATTAGGGGCACTGACCCCCAATACCATCAAAAATCTGCACATAACTTCTAACTCCCCAAAAACTTAACTACTAATACCCTACTGTTAACCAGAAGTCTTACCAAGAACAAAGTCGATTAACACATTTTTATGTTAAATGTATTATATATTGTATTCTTACAATAAAATAAGCTAGACAAAAGACAATATTAAGAAAATCATGAGAAAATACCTATATTTTATGCATTCATGACATACCTAACTTTTTCTTAATTTAAATAATGCTAAGTTACACAGTTCATCTGTTTTTCAATTACTGCAAATCTTCAAAAATATTCCAATATAGCTATGGAAAAAAATCCACATAGAAGTGAACGTATGCATTTCAAAACTATGCTGTTCAAGGATCAACTGTACACTGAGGTAATTAACTCTAACAATTATGTACACAGTTCCTGGAGGGAAATTGTCTCCTACTGAAAGAAGAAACAGAGAGCCATACTATGTTCCAGGAAAGCAAGGTCAGGGTAGGTACATTTACCACAACTTATGAACATGCATCTGGAACTAAGTATTGGGGTTATGCATTTGCCTCAGAAGGGCTCATCACTGTCTTGCCTACAGCTTAAATCTGAACAGTGTTTGCCCTTTGGGAGTGAGCCCTAGCCAATTTAGCTCAATTGGTAGAGCAATGGCCTATGGACTGAAAGGTCCCAGGTTCAATTCCAGTCATGGGCACATACCTCGGTTGCTGGTTAGATCCCCGGCCCTGGTCAGGGCACATGTGGGAGGCAACCAATCAATGTGTCTCTCTCACATAGAAGTTTCTCTCTCTCTCTCCCTCTCCTTTCTATTCTCTAAAAATCAATGGAAAAATATTCTCGGGTGAGGATTAACAAAAAAGGGGGAGTAACTATAGATATAACTTTGTACAATATCATCATGCAGATACTTAATAGTTGATTAAAACATACATTCTGGCCACATATAACCATAATTCTAGTCATTAAAAGGCACTTTTATGCTTTAGTCTAAAATTACCATAAAGTTGACCAATGGTAAAACGTTCCCCCCAGTATTTCTTAAGTTTGCACAGTGTCCCGCCAGATTTTCTGTCTGTTCCATGAACAAAGGGGTCTGTTTATTCTGAGGACCATGAGTTAGAAGCAAGATGACTGCCAGGCATCTGGGCAGAAAGCCCACTGGTCCCACTATCGTAGGGATGAGGTGGAGGCAGCATATTCTGTCTATAGGGACCAATTAGAGAAAACATCTTATACACAGAGAACACTATGTTTTATGCTGGGAAAACCTGTCCATGTACCACTGGACAATACATTAAAAACAAGAGACACCATTTAGCTTCCAATGGACAGGTGTACTGATTTCACAATTTAAAAAAAAAATCAAAAGACTAAGGAGTCATAACAAGTAAATGCTATATCTGATTCTTGACTAGATCCTGTACTGAAGGAGGAAAAAATGCTATAAAAAACATAACTGGGCCAACTGACAAAATGAGACTACAGATTGTAGATCAGATAAAAGCACTGAATCTGAATCGTTCAATTAGTTGAAGTTGATGACTGAACTGTGGTTATGTAATACAATATCCTATTAGAAAATACACTATCCTATCTAATAAAGCAGGATTATGCAAATTGACCATCATGCCATAACAAGATGGCTGCACCCACAGCAGAGGCGGAGATCCCGTAACACAAGAAGGCTGCGCCCATTAACGAGCAATCAGCAGGGACCTGAGGCTGCGTGGCACTGGAATGGGGCAGGGGACCTGAGGCTGTGCCCCCCGCACCTGGTGGGGCTTGACAGGGGACCTCAGGCCATGCCCCCTGCCCCAGAACCAGGCCAGGGCACCTGAGGCCATACTCCCCGCCATGCAGAGCTTGACAGGGGACCTCAGGCTCCGCCCCCCCACCCGTGGGGCTTCATGGAGGACCTCAAGGCATGCCCCCTGACCTGGCCCGGGCCAGGGGACCTCAGGCAGTACCCCCCACCCCGGCAGGGTTTATGGGGGTGGGGCCAGCCAGGTCTGGATCTAGCCCAATGGAGGTGGGGCCTGCCAGGTCTGGGTCTCACAAGATTTCAAGGTGCACATGGGTGGGTGGGAACTTGACTCTGGTTCTTGTGGCGCGCCCCAGACTCTGACAGGAATAAGATTTTCATATACATTTTACTAATTTTCTTTCATCTCTGACACTTCTATTATAGAGAAAAGGCAAACAGCAATATTAAAATATTTCCTCTAATTAATTCACTTTTAATGTGCACAAATTTTGTGCACTGGGTCACTAGTATAGGAATATTAGCCTATGACATAGGCAATTTAATTTCAAGTAGATCAGAAAAAAAACAGTGTATGTATACATGTGTGTGCATATACAGTTGACTCCTAAACAATGGGGATTTGATTTATGCAGGTCCACCTATACACAGATTTTTTTTTTCAATTAATACACATCAACCCTCCATATTCCCAGGTTTTGCACCTTCAACTTCAACCAACCACAGATCAAAACAGTTGGCACTCCAGTCCTAACCAGTTTGGCTCAGTGGATAGAACATCAGCCTGTGCACTGAAAGGTCCCAGGTTCAATCCCAGTCAAGGGCATGTACCTTGGTTGCGGGCATATCCCCAGTAGGGTGTGTGCAGGAGGCAGCTGATCAATGTTTCTCTCTCATCGATATTTCTAACTCTCTATCCCTCTCCCTTCCTCTCTGTAAAAAATCAATAAAATATATTTTTAAAAAAAAAAACAGTTGGCAGTCCAAGGCTGCGGAGAGCTACCTGTATGCATTGTTCTACAGTATTTTACCTACAGGACTTGAGGATCAGCGGATTTTGGTATCTAGAAAGGAGTCCTAGAATCAATAACCTACTTATACCAAGGGACTGAATTTTGGGGAATCAAAAGTTAAATGCAGATTTTCAATTGCACGGGGGTTAGCATCCCTAACCCCCTGCGTTGTTTAAGGGTCAATTGTATATACATAGAGAAAGTGCAAATAAAGCAAATGGAAACTGTTAGCAATAGGTGAGTATGGGTAAAGGGTATAAAAGTGTTCTTTGTACTACTCATTCCTTGCAATCTTTCCATCAATTTGAAATTATTTCCAAATAAAAAGTGTTTTAAAAATATCATCTGTTGGATTGGTACCCTTCACCTTGCTCCTCACTGTTCTAAACTAGCTGGACAAACAGAAAAGAGAACGTGAGGAAAGGGTAGAACAGAAAGGAGATTACTTTATTTCTCAGACACCAGGTTTAGGAGATTATTTCTCAGCCACCAGGTTTAACATCACACATTGTTTTGGGAAAATGATATTAAATAGTCTGGACATTAAAAAACTTGCATCTGCTGGTTGGGCAACAACCATATCCCACTAGGAGCTAAACTACATATAACTTATATACTTATTTATATTCCAGTCAGAAGGCTTTCATTGTACAGCCAAAAAAAAAAAGCAAATGAGAAAATAGTTCTTCTGCAAGAAACTGTCTAAAATAAGTGAGTAATATAACTAAGAATAGTCTCTCTCTCTTCACAATCCAATCTGCTATTTCCCAGGTACATATCCCAGGAGGATAAAGCATTAATATCTGTATGCCTCGTCAATTAGACTCAAAAGATACTTATTGAGCACATTAAGGCATGCAACCAAGAATTCCTAAAACAGAATCACAAAATCTTTAGAGAGAAATAAACAAACCCCAGAGAACAGCAAGTCCAAACTCATTTACAGATGAGGAAAATGAAGCTCAGATAGTATCCTGCCCAAAGTGGACCAGCTTCCCTGCGACAGCTCCTCTGCCTCTGAGAGCAGCACAGAGGAGTTTTGCTCCCAGAGCCGTAAGGACAAAGACTGAGCTGGCATTGCCTTGCACTGGATGAAATCAGGTAATCGGTGAGTGTAAAACTGATGGACCGCTGTAAACGCATGCTGGAAATCTAAAATCACAACACTACAGCTCACATGTAAATCATTTCATTTCAGCTGCTGCTACCAACTACAACTGTTTAAGAGCAAGTCTCTTATAAAAGCCATATCCTTCATTCTAAATTATTCCTGGACAGAATTTGCATTTTAAATAACAGTTAAAATAATTTATTTGATTTTGGCATGAATCTCCAGACTAGCTCAGTGGACAGAGCATCGATCTTCGAAATGAAGGGTCTCAGGGTCAATTCCGATCAAGGGCACATGCCTGGGTTGTGGGCTCAATCCCCAGTGGGGGACGTGCAAGAGGCAGCCGATCAATGATTATCTCTCACCATTGATGTTTCTATCTCTCCCTCTCCCTTCCTCTCTGAAATCAATAAAAATATATTAAAAAAGAAAAAAAGAATCTCCAGAGTATATTATAGACTGCTGGGATTAAGGGGAGCATAATCACTTCATTTCTCCCTTCCAGGTTCTATCCAGCTGCCATATAGTCTCCAGAACCCATGTGCAGATCAAAGTCTAATGTCCTCACCCTAGCCAGTTTGGCTTAGTGGATAGAGTGTCAGCGGCCTGCGGACTGAAAGGACGCAGGTTCGATTCTGGTCAAGGGCATATACCTCAGTTGCAGGCTTGATCCACTTGATGTGTCTCTCTCACATCAATGTTTCTCTCTCTGCCTCTCCCCTACCCTTCCACTCTCTCTAAAAATGAATGGGAAAATATCCTTGGGTGAGGATTAACAAAAAAAAGGTCTAATGCCCTCTTCATGACTGGCAAAGCTTTGCAATCAAGCCTCCTCCGTCCCACCCTGAAATGACCTTACCCGCTCCGCCCTAGCTACAACAGGAAGGCAGGACACAGAGGAAGACAAGCTTCTCCTGAGGGTAAGCAGGTGGCAGGGTACAAGCACAAAGCCAGACAGTGTTCTGATGCAGCAACCTCACACCTGGCAGATATGGGCCAATGGTGTCAGGCTCTCCCCAGTATACCCATCATAAATAAAACAAGAGACAAATCGCTCCTGTGGGACAAAAAAAATGAGAGGGGGAGACAAAGCTCAGGAAAACGTGCTCCAATACTGCTCCCACCTGGGGTACATACAGATAATAACTCCCTGAATGTGCACTAAGGCAAGAACGAGGGTACACAGAAGGGTACAAGGGTACATGATGAAAGAGAATCATTGGTTGGCTGCCTCCTGCACACCCCCCTACTGGGTATCAAGCCCACAACCCGGGCATGTGCCCTGATTAGGGACTGAACCAGTGACCTCTTGGTTCATGGGTCAACACTCAACCACTGAGCCATACCGGTTGGCCAGTACCTATTTCATCTGCACAAGCAACGAGAGGACTGACAGGCTTCATGAGAATCAGTGCTGCCACTGAGAAGCACTTGGTCACGGCAAGGCAGGCAGAGAAAATAACAGGTTAGAGCCAGTCCTGGTGAACAGCCTGTGACTCTGGGCGAATTCTGCAAGGTCACAGAGCAGAGGTTCTCAACTTTCTGGCCCTTTAACCCCTTCCCCAACAATTTTTTTGTTAAAAACGTTTCTTTTTCAGACTAATTTTTTTTATTTTGGCTCTATATAGTATTTTTGATGCTGGTTATGAAAACAGTTTGTAACTCGTCTTCCTATAAACCATATTTTTTTACCATATTTTCTTAGTATACTCGTCGACGACTGAAAAAGAACATTTTGTGAAAACGTGTATACACGTTTCTGCCAGGGAAGGGGTTAAATACAGTTCCTCATGTTGTGACCCACCCATAAAATTATTTTCGTTGCTACTTCATGACTGTAATGTTGCTACCGTTATGAATCGTAATGTAAATATCTGATATGCAGGATGGTCTTAGACGACCCCTGTGAAAGGGTCGTTTGACCGCCAAAGGGGTCGCGACCCACAGGTTGAGAATCACTGTCACAGAGCATCCTTGGTATTATATGCAATCAGGTGTGAATACTTCGACTGATTATAAAGCACTATGTAAATGTTGGCTAATATAGTCAGACTTTCCACACTACAAGTTTCTCTTTCCCAAACTCCATGCTTGGGTTTGCTTTTATAAAAGCTAAGTCCATAAGTTGTCACTAACTTGTCCCTCTCAATACACCCAGCACCACCTTCATGATCAGTCACATTACTCAAAGGCTCTCAAAGTATCATTACCAACTGCCAAAGGGAGCGTACATATCCCACACAACACAAACGATGTGAGAGCAGCTGCTAAGGCAGTGGTTCTCAACCTCGGCTGCACATTAGAATCACCTAGGAATCTTTTTAAAATCCTGATTTCTGGGCCTCATCCTCCAGAAATTCTGTTTCTTTGTTATGGGGTGGGGCCACAACATTAGAATTTCCAGAGGATGGGGCCCAGAAATCAGGATTTTAAAATGATTCCTAGGTGATTCTAATGTGCAGCCAAGGTTGAGAACCACTGTGCTAGCCTAGGGGAACTTTGGTAGTGTTACATTATGCAAAAAGTGTGACTGTGCTATAGAAGCAGAGATCTGTGTTCAATAGGAAGTGATTGTTCCTGGGGGGCGGGGGGAGGAGCCAGGAGGGGGGTCTACTAGTAAATGCCCCTCCCATCACCACAGAGGACTATTAGCTCCAAACGAAGAAGACACCACTCGATTTGCAGCCAGCCAGGGCCTCTCCTGTGTTCTAAGTCTGCACAGCACTTCTAGTCAATCCAATTTTAAGTTTTCCTTTCAATAGTATGCTTCGTAATCAAAAGTATGATTTATATTTAAAAAGTTATAACTTCTACAACACAGAAAACTATATTGTATTATTGAAACTATACATGATTCACTCCACTACCTCACTGGAGATTCACTGGGTTAGAAAAGCAGAAAGGCAGCAGTTTGTTTGTTTATGGGAGAAGGTGCACAGGAGAAAAGAAATAGGTACGGCCCAGTCGGTGTGGCTCAATGGTTAAGCACCGACCAATGAACCAAGAAATTGCTGGTTCAATGCCCAGTCAGGGCACATGCCCAGGTTGTGGGCTCCATCCCCAATAAGGGGGGAGTCAGGAGGCAGCCAACCAATGATTCTCTTTCATCATTGATGTTTCTATCTCTCTTCCTCTCGCTCCCTCTCACTCTAAAAAAAGCAATAAAAACATTTTAAAAACAAATAAATAGGTACTTAGCTCCTAATTTCCCAACCCTACCAGGAGCCTTGGCCTTGCTCACAGCCCTGCATACTGAAGGGGGGACTCTACATGGAGTTTTCCAGTGGCTTCCAATCCCCACAACAGGCTTGGGAGGGGAGCACATGTTACCCTTCCCACAGTTCTCAGCTGACACTGCTAGAACACAAGGGAAAGGAGTGGGAGAGCAACCCAGCACTGTTTGGACTCACTCTGAAATCAGCGCTGCTCCTTCGGGATGGGCAACAGCACACAGCCAAGGGCGAGAAATTCCACAGCATTCCGCCTGTGCCCTTCCACTGTACAGATGGCTGGCTTCTCCCTATCCTAGGAATGCCTTACCATGAATTGTTTGTCCAGTGTTGTTGTGAAGGGTGTGGGCTCTAGTGTCAGCCCCAGGTCTGTATCTGATTTTTTACTTCACAACTTAGGATTTTCATGATCTTGAGCAAATGACTTAACCTCTCTGAGCCTCAAGAGGTTAAGTTTTTCACTTACAAAATGGACTTACAACAATACTCCCTCCCCATCACCAGATAGTTTTGAGAAGTAGACAAAATATATATAAATCCCTTGGCACCCTTGACCATAGGGAGCAAAACAATCTTACTGTATTTCACTGGTGAGTCAATAAGCTTTAACAAAACAAAAAAGGGAAGAAACTCGGGCTAGAAAGGGTCAATAGGGGGGGAAATGGGACCTATGTAATACTTTCAACAATAAAGATTTTAAAAAAGAAAGAAACCAAATAAACAAAAGTCCCAACTAAATGCTTTAAAAAATCCCCAGAATACCAACCATTTTCACTCTCATTTTTATACAAGATCACCTCTCGGCACTGCAAACAAAGAATACAAGCATGGCACCACACATCCTCCAGGCTTCTATTTATGTATGGGACAACGCAGGTTTGGTATTAGATCCATGATCCTAGCTGTGAACACTGTTTGTTTGTTTTCAGAAAGAAATATCACATAGAACCCCAATATATGAAACAGACTCAATCAGAGGCTCTGTTCACTTAGTAGGAGTGGGGAAGTGGAATTCAAAGCCTATATACTCCCAAATCCAGCACATGAAACTGCACAAGAAACCCTATGGGGAAAAAAGAAACCCTATGGGCCTACAGAGCACAGAAAACCCCTGATAAAACACCTCTGCACTGAAGCCCTCCAGGCACTTTTATCATTCATGTCCTACAAGTCTAGAAATAGAAACTTGTCTTCAGGTAATAAATGGTTGCTGAAAAACTGATTTGTAAATTCTCTCAAGTAGCTTTCAACCACCTCATCACCACCCAGGGTCTTTGCCACCTGACCACTGTTTAACCCAATAACTGCATCTCCTGGCCCTATCCTGCCCCCTGAACTTCACTGTGCCCACACTCCCTCATCTAGTCTCCTCATCCTATGTGTCAGCCAGACCCAACTTCTAACTTTCCCTCCACATAACCTTTCCTTGACTTCACAAGTCACTTCCTCTATCTAGAATGCTCTTCTCTATCTGGAAAACTTCTACCTGTGCATTAAAATGTCACTCTCTGAAAATGTCACTATATCTGGTGAAGCCTCCTGTTACCCCCCTAGCAGGGCCAGTCACTCTTCCTGGGCTTCCTAACATTGCACTGCATAAGTGACCTGAATTTACTTTTCACTCACATTCAGTGCTGGCAAGTGCATGAGCTAGAGCAGCCATGGGCAAACTACGGCCCCCAGATCTGGCCATTTGAAATGAATAAAACAAACAAACAAAAAAGACCTTACCCTTTTATGTAGTGATGTTTACTTTGAATTTAAATTAGTTCACACAAACACTCCATCCATGCTTTTGTTCCGGCCCTCCGGTCCAGTTTAAGAACCCATTGTGGCCCTCTAGTCAAAAAGTTTGCCCACCAGAGCTAGAACCACCTCAATGGAAGACGACTTAGCAACAACTATCAAAAATTAAAATGCACAGACAACTTCACCCAGCAAGTGCACTTTTAGCAACTTTTTCCTCCAAAGGTTTACATGTAAAAAGGACCTTCATGTCAACACTGTAAAACAAAAGATTGGAAACCACCTAAATTTCCATCAAAGCAAGATTGGTTAAAGAAGGTACGTCTATACATAGATTGCAATGAAACTGAATACAGTAGAAAGTCCTGGCTGGGTGGAGCTTCATTCCGTACCCAGAAAGGTTGCAGGTTCGATTCCTAGTCAGAGCACATGCCTAGGTTTCAGGTTCAATCCCTGGTCAAGGTGCATGCAGGCGGCAACTGATAGATGTTTCTCTCATCTCTCATCTCTCTCTCTCTCTCTCTCTCTCTCTCTCTCTCTCTCTCTCTCTCTCCCCCTCCCTCCCTACTTCCCTCTCTCCCTCCCTCCCTTCCTCTCTCTCTCAAATCAATGAATATATCCTCGGGTGAGGATTAAAAATAAAAAAATAAAAAACAGTAGGGAAGCTCTATACATGAAACTATATCCAATATAAATTAAATGTTTTAAAAAGGCACAAAAACAGTGTAGCAGTGTGTATAATATGCTGCCTACTGATGGAGAAACAGTAAGTAATATACATACTATGTAAACACACACTGTTTTACTAAACTGGTAATGCTAGCTGCCCCTAGGGAAGAGAATAGCTTTCTGGGGACGGGGAAAAGAAAGAGGCTAATACTCTCTACACTTTCTTATATCATTTAAATTTTGTACACTATTTGTTTTAAAAAAGATAAAAAGGAATTACCAGCTAATGTGCCAGTTTACCTAGGAGCCTAGGAGTGCACAGGCAGAAACTACTTCCTATTCATCTCTACAGTCCCAGGGTCTAGCGCACAGTAGGAACTTCATAAATGTTTACTGTACTGCAGGCCAGTGTGGTTCAGCATTTGAGCGTTGACCTATGAACCAGGAGGTCATGATTCGATTCCCCATCAGGGCACATGCCAGGGTTTCGGGCTCAATCCTGACAGGGACATGCAGGAGAAAGCCCATCAGTGAGTCTCACTCATCACTGATGTTGCTATCCCTTTCTTTCTTTCTCCCTTCCTCTCGAAAATCAGTAAATAAAAAATTAAAATTAAAAAAATAAATGTTTGCTGCAGAAATTGTTTCAACTATTTCTCCCTTTTTTTAATCTGGTTTTTATTTTTATTAAATTTATTGGAGTGATATTGGTTAATAGGATCATATAGGTTTCAAGTATACATTTCTATGAGTTATTCAACAGTGATAACTTAAGCTAATATTTACTTAGCACTTATAACACCAGGGACTGTCCTAAGTATTTGACATGATTAAGTCCTTTAATTCTCATAACAATCCCACTGCACAGATGAGGAAACCAAGGTCCAGAATGATTAAGTAATTTGTCACTGGTCACATACCTAGGTAAGTGGCACAGGCAGGATTCAAACACTGGCCCCAAAACCCTGCTCTTAAACATGAGGTCATATTATTCTTCACATACCCAGGAGTAGACTGAAATCACTGAACACTGAAGTACACTCCTTACTGAATACTTGCTACAAAAATCTTCTGTCTTTAACTGCTGAATCATAAAAACTGCTGAAATAAAGTCAGTTAGGCCACTGTCTACGTGGGGACTAAGGAATCCCCAAGTAAGCTCTGATCTTGGCTTTCTGGTTCATGTGCACCCAACTCACCCCCAGGAGGATCGGGCTCTGGGAAAATGATTCAGGCTAATCAAAGTACGACACTGACCTGCCCACCTGTGAATTTACCGTGGAGGCTACATTTGGTTTAATAAATAAATTCCTCTATCTATATCAAGCATTCCATCTCAGTGGGTGCCTAATCTAACTAATGGGAAGACCTCCCTTCCGTTTTGGAAAAAAACTCTACCTGAAAAATGAAAACCACGTACTGTACTTAGAAGCACAATTTCCCACCACTCAGAATTCCAGTGAAGATGCCAAACACTAAGAAACACACGCCCCTGGGCCCTTTCTTGTTGTCCCCAATACCATTCTTACTCTTAAGCAAAATTTCAGACTTTTCCTGAGGCCTCATGTATTGGATACTTTCACAAACTTATTTATTAGTTTTCAGGCTATTTGTTGGTGCTGCTATTTTTTTAAATATATTTTTATTGATTTCACAGAAGGGAGGAGAGATAGAAACATCAATGATAAGAGAGAATCAATCAATGATCAGCTGCCTCCTATCCATCCCACACTGGGGATTGAGCCCAACTCAGGAATGTGCCCTGACCGAGAATCTAACCATGACCTCCTCGTTCATAGGTCAATGCTCAACCACTGAGCCATGCTGGTTGGGTGGGCAGTGTTGCTATTTTTTTATTACACAGAGAAGCATTTTACCTTAAAGTTCTCTGAATCACACTGCTATAGAGGTTAACTTCCAGAAATTCCCTGTATAGCCCCAGCCTTGGAATGTGCTGTCACTGCACTGGCTTTCTCTCTCCAAGCACCACCAGACACTTCCTGTCTTGGTCCCTATTTTAGGTTCCTTCCTACTCCAAGGCCCATAGCCCTCTGTGCACCAACAATCATAAACTAGGAATGGGCATCTTAACCAAGTAAATGTGTTCAAGTCAAGAGTGTTGCCATAGCTGGATTGTTAATTTTCAAATTATAATACATAGATTCAATTCAAACTTTAATTCATCTTTTCTTCCTGCTTTAAAAGATCTTGAGAGGCCATCTATGATTCCATTCATATGATTCCAGAATAAGCATATCCACAGAGACAGAAGCACCAGATTCGTGGCTGCCAGGACTAGGGGAAGGAGGAATGGAGTTAATAGTTTCCTTTGGAGTGATGAAGAGGCTATAGAACTAGAGTGGCAATGATTATACAACATGGTGAATGTACTATATTGTCACTGAACTGTACATTTCAAAATGGTAATTTTATGCTATATGTATTGTACTACATACTACATATAGCATATAAGTTTATTTTTAAATAACCAACTTAAGACTATGAAAAAATATGTTGCAGCACCACTTCTAATACATTAAAGTAAGTATAAAGAATACTTAAATAGTAATAAAGCATACAGTGTCTGTCTACTATTAACAGATAAAAATAAAAGCTACCTTGGTAACTTTTCCTACAAAAAAAATATTTTAAAAGATGAGGAACAATGAAAAACCATTTTTAACCTATTAAGTTGCAATGTTTTTCTTAAGACCACCCAATGGTGATGAGTGTATTTATCTCCAGTTGGTGGGAAGAATAAACTAGCATAATCTTTCTGGAAAATTCTGATGACGTACTTTAGAAGTGTTCATACTAAATCTAAAACTATTTTAATATAAAAGGTTTATTTTTTAAAAATCTTCATACCCTTGGGTCCTTCTGGGAATCTAGCCTAAGACAATTTTCTGAACTACAGAAAAAGCTTTTTGCAAAAACATCAATCATATATTATTTACAATGGCAAAAAAAAAATAGAATAATCTATGCCCAAGAATCCATGTAATGCTATATTATACAGCCATTGTAAATATTTATAAAGTGTTTAATTATTTGGAAAAACCATTTATACTATAATGTTAAGTGGGAAAGGAAGAAGAAAAAACTGCATTTACAGTGCGATCTCAACCATACTTAAAAAGTAAATAAAGACTAGAAGGGCCCAGCTGGTGTGGCTCAGTGGTTGACTGTCAACCCATGAACCAGGAAGTCATGGTTCAATTCCCAGTCAGAGCATATTCCCAGGTTTCAGGCTCAATCCCTGGTAGGAGGTGTGCAGGAGGCAGCCAATCAATGATTCTCTCTCACCACTGATGTTTCTCTCTCTCTACCCTTCTCCTTTCCTCTCTGAAATCAATAAAAACATTATATTAAAAAAAAATTTATTTTTAAAGACTAGCAGGAAATAAACCAAAATGTTATTAAAGGTTCAATCAGATGGTGGTTCATTCTTGTCTTTTTATACTTAACAATTACTCCAGAATCCAAAATACTTTTTTTTTTTAAGATTTTTTGATTGACTTTTAGGGAGAGAGGAAGGAAGAAGGAGAGAGAGAAACATCCATGTGAGAGTAATACATAAGCCACCTCTTGCACGCCCCCTACCGGGGATCGAGCCTGCAACCTGGACGTGTGCCCTGACAGAGAATCGAACTGGCAACCTTTCAGTGCATGGAATGACACCCAACCAACTGAGTCACACCAGCCAGGGCCCAAAATATGTTTTACATTACGAAAATAATAACTAAGCAAAATCAAGAGATGGCAGAGAAGGCTTTCTGATGGCAGCAGTACCTGCTTTAATTGTCAATAGTACTAGAACAAAGAAGGTGTGGAAACTGAACTAAATTACTGGCCACAACCTTGGAAGGCTTGACTACTGCAGTGATTTTGTTATTGTTGTTGTCATTGTTTTGGCGGGTGTTGTTTGTTTCTTTTTAAATAAATCCCAATGGGAGAAGAGTATACAGGAACTCCCTGTACTATTTTTGTGGTACTTCTACAATTATAAAATGATCTCAAAATAAGACATTTAAATTAAATAAATCCGTGCAGAGTGTAGATAAATAATTTTCTGGGCCATAACAAAGCACAGGGCTCCTTTCTCCATGAGTTAAATAAACGCCTTTCCTGGAGTGGTTGCCTTCACAGAAATCACCTCTGCTATCTAGAAGAAGCCTTGCTCTTCAACATTTCAAAGCTTTCACCTTCATGAACTAACCTAAACACATTGAGCTTTTTCACTTTGCCATGTATGCCTACGGCTCCATCTGCCCCAAATGGCCCTTCTGTTTCCTCACCTCAGGCCCCAACCTCTTTTTTAGTGACTTTCCATTTCTGTCTTGAAACCCAACTCAGTTGTCACCTTCTTCGGAAATCCTTCCCTGATACAGTCCTCCCATTCCCAATTTGGCTGGGCTTTTTTATTTTAAAGTATAGTTGTACCTCTACAAGGTTTTATTTCTGTACTTCACTCCCAGCACTGTAATCATTTGCAGACATGTATATCTCCTCATGAAGGGTTATAAACTTCCAGAAGTTATAAACTTCTAGAGCTTCATGCTTGCATTCAAGAGCTAGTGACCAGATGAATTCCCAATTATTTTGCAACTCTGTTGCAAGTAAGCCCCCAAAATTCACCAACAATGCTTCCTTCCAGGCCTGACTTTCCTTCCAATAAAGAATTACAAAGTACACACACCCTGATGCATAGACTCACCAGGAGTTAGTCTATCTCCAACTGGCTCTAAATAATGAGCAATGTTTGCAATGGCCCAGCACTCATCCAACATTAGGAATTGCTTTTCCTACACCTAGAATAGGTGGATCTAAGACACCAAATTTTAACATTCTACTCTCTAATGTATCCATAACTTCTATTTGCTAACTAAAAGCTTTAACTTCCTCATACCTCTTTTTTAAAATATATTTTTATTTATTTCTGAGAGGAAGGGAGAGGGAGAGAGAAACAGAAACATCAATGAGAGAGAATCATTATCGGCTGCCTCCTGCAAAAAGGGATTGAGCCTGCAACCTGGCATGTGACCTGACAGCAAATCGAACCAGTAACCTCTTGGCTCATAGGTTAACACTCAACCACTGAGCAACACTGGCCAGACTCATCACCAGTTCTTAAATTGAATTTCTTTGGGGAATTATCTTCCATAGAGTAATGAAGATTTTTATAACTCCCAAGCTGTAGCCTTGAAGACTAAAGAACCTCCAGGCTGTATGACGCTAGGAGGTCAGCTGGGCCCACTCACTAACCAGCCAAGTGACTTGCTCCAGACACCTGAAGGGACCGCAAGGCATACCTTTTTAAAATAGCAAATGAATATTAAAGGCTTTGAAGGTAACTGACAAAAAATCAAAAACACAAGTATTCAACATCAAGGGTCTACAGAATATGCCAATCTTTCATTTTCCATCTGTTCACTACTGTGGTGTAAAGGGGGATTCTTTTTCTCAAGAGTTTTTTACAATTCTTTGAGATATTTTCAAAAGCCTTCAAGTTTCTTCTCATTCTTAGAAGTCTTCTTTACAGATAAACCAGGATGTGATTTTCAGTACTTCTCAGTAAAATATGCCTGTCCACAGAGCTCTGGGGACACGGACCAGCCACCTCCACAGTAAAATGAGGCCACATGTGTTCCTCTCAAGTGACATATGTGCCTGGATCTTTAACTGGTTTGTGACGACTGGAGATGGAAGGAATGGAAGAGGGAAGGGAAGGAGGAAAAAAAAGATTATATATAGATTTTTAACAAGTGTTTAAGGCACAACCCAGTATTTTCAAGAAATTTCAGGTTTACAGAGAGCTGCTCTGACTTACAGGTGCCTTCCTTTACCGGGTGTAGGCTCTCTTTGTCACTAAGGGAATTTCACTGGAAAATTAGAGAAACCCTACACATGATTGCCAAACTCTCCTATGAAGCTACTTCATATATCCTTAACATTTTAAATTCATACTCTGGTTCATAAACCCAAGTAACAGAACTAATAACAATGATTACCAGAAAACTCAGTTCACCAAGGTGAGCTCTGCAACTTCCTGGCAATGTAATTGCTTTCCTACAGTTAAACCTATTCTTACACTATGTTATGACATAAAGCCAAATGGGGAGAAAAAATACATTTTAACTACAAGGAACAGCAAACAACAGGTAAATAAATGTATGATGATTTAGAAAACTATCAGAGCCCTAGCTGGTTTGGCTCAGTGGATAGAGCGTCGGCCTGAGGACTGAAGGGTCACAGGTTCGATTCTGGTCAATGGCACATACTTCAGTTGCAGTATCTCAGGGCACGTGCAGGATGCAACCAATCAATGCTCACATCGACGTTTCTCTCATCTCTCCTCTTCCCTTCCACTCTCTCTAAAAATCAATGGAAAAATCCTCAGGTGAGGATTAACAAAAAAAGAAAGAAAAGAAAGCTAACAGATTATTTCGTTCTATCACCAAGACAATCATTTTATTCAAGTCCACAATATTAGTACACACGAAATATTAATATTCTTATTCTGACTAAAATCAGCAGCATAAGATTTAAACAAATGTGCAAGCTATTCCAAACCTGACTCTTTCAGCATTGTAACATTATTCAGCCAAATTACTTTTTTTTTTTTAATGTTGGCTGACCCAACAGAAAAATGTACAAAGATCAAGGAGATCAGGAATGGTCAGCTAATGTAGGAAAAAATACATATGACAATAAAATATTAAAAGATACTCCAGCCTGGCCAGTGTGCTGAATGGCTGAGCATCGACCCATGATCCAGGAGGCCATGGTTCTATTCCCAGTCAGGGCACATGCCTGGGTTACAGGCTTGATCCCCAGTGTGGGGCATGCAGGAGACAGGCGATCAATGGCTCTCATCATTGATGTTTCTATCTCTCTCACTGTCTCTCTGAAATGAATAAAAACATTTTTTAAAAAAGAACCAGTGTAGCCCTGGCCGGTGGCTCAGTTGGTTGGAACATTGTTCCATACACTGAAAGGTCACAGGTTTGATTCCCAGTCAGGGCACATACCAAGGTTGTGGGTTTGAGCCCCAGGCAGAGAACATGCCAGGGACAACTGATGGCTGTTTCATTCTCATGTAAACGTCTCTCTCTCTTTCTCCCTCTCCCTTTATCCCTCTCTAAAATCAGTAAAAGCATGTCCTTGGTTGAGGATTAAAAACAAAACAATGGAGAATATTGAATCCTTTAAAATATAAAACTAAGACTAAATACTGAAAAAACTGGGGATTCAGTCCAGGCTATAAGTGCTCTAAAGATACTGACAAAGTAAAATAATCAAGAGTGAAGAAGAGAAAATGGAATGAGTACAAATTTTCTTATTTTTCCAACTATGAAACATAATAATCATACTGCCTAGAACTGAAACATAGTATACTTATTTAAAACTAGAGGCCCGGTGCACAAATTTGTGCATGGGTGGGGTACAGCCAGCACACCCTGATGGGAGAGGGCATGGGAGGTTGGCGGGCTGGCCCCACCCCCAATCAGGGTAGGGGGGGCCGATCGGGGGCGGGGCCGGCTGGGGGAGGGGCTGCGGGCAGTTGGCCGGCCGGCCCCGCCCCCTGGTCGAACTCCCAATCAAGGGGACAATTTGCATATTAGCCTTTTTTTTTTAATTTTGATATGTTGGATTTTATTACTTTTAAAATTGTACAAAGAGCACATGTGCATGAGTTAAAAAAGACAAAAAAAAATGTAGGGTGTTAAAAAAAGAAATCTGAGACATGAAACAAAACAATTCCACTCCGTGAATTCAAATAAAAAGGTATTTGCTTACCAAAGAAGTGTTATGCTAATATATTAAGAAGTCCTTTGATTAGGATACAGTATAAGACCATTCTGCAACTACTCATTAACAGGTCAGACTCAATCTCACGAATACAAGATGGATCATGCATATTAGCCTTTTTTATATAGGATGCCATATTCTTAATTTTTTTATAATCTTTTCCCTTAACCTATAGGGATTTATCAAGAGCTAATAATTATTAAAGCAAAGATTTGAAATTTGACAATTCCTCTTTCAGTTTCACTTATTTTTCTTCTATTACATTCGAATGAGATGGATAGACCTTAAGGGCATTGTACTTAGTAAAAAAAAGTCGATCTAAGGTTACGTATGGCAGATAACATGCATATACCATTCTCAAAGTGACTGCTGGGAGGGAGGGAGACTACAAACACAAAGAGAATTAGGCTAGAGGGAGTTCTTTTGTGGTGATGGGACAGTTTTGTGCCTTGATTGTGGTGGCAGTTATCTGAATCGACACATGGAATAAATTGCATAGGACTATACACACACATAAATATAGGTTAAAAAACTGTCCAGCTGCTGTGGTTCAGTGGTTAGCATCAATCCATGCACCAAAAGATCACCAGTTTGATTCTTGGTCAAGGCACATGCCTAGGTTGCAGGCCCGATCCTGGTGGGAGCTATACAGGAGGCAGCGTATTAATGTCTCTCTCTCTCTCTCATCGATGTTTCTATCTCCCTCTCCCTCTCCTTCCTTTCTAAAATCAATAAAAATTAAAAAACATTTTTTAAAAATGATGAAAACTGAGTAAGGTCTAATGTAGTTAATAATTGATATATTTCAATGTCAACTTCCTGGTTTTGATATTGCACAAAGCTGTATAAGATGTTATGATTAGGGGAATCTGGGTGAAAGGTACATGGGACTCTGTGTACCTGTTTTGCAACTTCCTGTGTCTATATATTTCAGTAAATTGACTTCTTTTAAACTAACATGACCCAAAAAAAATCAGCACACTTTTTTAATAAAAGTACTTAGATTAGGTATCCACTCCCCTTATCCATGGATGAATGGATGGATGGGATGGATGGATAGATACAAAGATATGTCATAATTTGAGGTAGAAGGTTTGGGGGTGATTTTTTTGGCACGTTCTTTATACCTAATGATATAGCTTGATTTTTTAATGAACACAAGTCATTTTTATTAAAATTATCCAGCTGTTACGCTAAAAAAAAATCTTCCCTGTTCTGATTATTAGTCAATTTAGAAACCAATGATCCGCCCCCCAGCTGCATTTAACTCATAAAATACCTTTATACCATTCCAGGGAGTCTGAGACCAGAGATCCTGTTCATTACAACCTCATATAAAAAAATGGCAGGCTGCTCTAATGTAAATGAACTACTGCATATGCTAAGTCTAATGGGCTGAACTGAAACGCATTAAGAAATCAAACATCTGGTTTTCAGTTTTAGAATCTGAAAGTGAGATGAGAGTGGGGCCTCTCAGAGAAAATAACTAACAAGCAGTTAGGGATAGTGGACTAGTACCTGACAAAAGGCCAGGAATGAGGAAAAAAGATGAAACCATCTCATGCAGTTATTTGTGTATCTCCCTTGAGCTCCTCCTCTAGACTATAACTTCCTTTAAGGCAAGTACTATGTCATAATTAGCCTTCTATCTCTAGTACTGTGACTTACATAAGGTAGTTGCTTCAACAGTTTATTGAAGGAATGAATTCTTAGTAGAGATGAAGCAGCAGCCCAGGATTGCCCATAATTCAGGGGAGGAGAAAGGAGGAGCCACCACCTCAGAAGAAATCAGAACTATGATGGTGTCAACTAGCCCTAGCCAGTCTGGCTCAGTGGATAGTGTCAGCCTGCGGACCAAAGAGTTCCAGGTTCGATTCCAGTCAAGGGCATGTTCCTTGGTTGCAGGCTCCTCCCCCGCCAGAGCCTTGGACAGGGCTTGTGCAGGAGGCAACCAATCAATGTGTTCCTCTCACATCAATATTTCTGTCTTTCCCTCTCTCTTCCACTCTCTAAAAACCAATGAAAAAATATCCTCGGGTGAAAATTAAAAAATAGTAATAAAAAAAATTTTAATAAAATTTTTTTAAATGTTTTAAAGATAGTATCAACTAATGCTGCTCAAGAAATGGTCTGCACACTATTCCTGGTCCATGGCAAAGGAAGTACAGAAATTGATAGCATTTAGAAACTTCTGTATCAACTTAGCATTGCCACACATCCAACTTTATGTCTGTCAAATCCAATAAACACCCCTAGCTGGGTGGCTCAGATGGTTGGAGCATCATCCTGATGGACCAGGTTTTATGGGTTTGATCCCCAGTCAGGGTACATAAAGAATCAACCAATGAACGCATAAATAAGTGGAGCAACAAATCGAAGTCAGTCAGTCTCTGTCTCTCTTTCTTTCTCTCTCTCTCTCTCTCTCTCTCAAAAAAAAAATCAATAAATTTAATAATCCATTGCCCAATCCAAGGCTGTAAAGAACTATGTTTAAAAAAAGATCCAATAGCAGCTTTGGGATTGTACTTTGAAGAATGTTTTCCATTTATTTTGCTTAAAATTCATTGTTATCGTCTTCCACAAAACTATTTGCCCGTGGTGAACTGAAAATTTTAAATCAATAAAATCAACTAGTTCTTTACAATGAAGAAAAAAGAAATGAAAAAACGTCCTTTCTGTTGATAACCTGTCATGTGGTCCAGCTACAACTGTGCCCACAATAGTCATACTTTTTCTATTCTATCACATTAGAGAATATGGAGAAATACCTATTTTCTCTTTTGTTATGAGCAAACGTTGACCATTCAATTACAAAGCAAATTTTGCAAGTTTTAAGGTTAGATGACTAGATGTATGTAGTATTTTTCCTGACAGCATTTCAAGTAAGCTACATTTCAAGTGAATATGCCTCTGTAAATGTACACAAGCTTAAGAAGAAACCTGGTAATTAATAGAAGAAAACATGGGCTGTGGAGTTAAAACTCTGTGTCTGAATCCCATCTCTATCAACTTGTTATATAATTCTGGACAAGCTACTAACTAACATCACCCTCCCTGAGTTTCAGTGTCCTCATCTTTCTCAACTGTAAAATGGGAACAGATAACACCTATCTTGCAGGAGATAATCATAAGGTATTAAATGAGGCACGTGCCCTGGCTGTTTGGCTCAGTTGGTTGGAGCATCGTCCCATACACCTAAAGGTTGTGGGTTCGATTCCCAGTCAGGGCATATCCCTAGGTTGCAGATTTGATCCCAGTGGGGCGCATACCCGGTCGATGTTTCTCTCTCACATCGATGTTTGTTTCTCTCTTTCTCTTTCTCTCTCTCAAATCAATAAAAACATATCCTCAGGTGAGGATTAAATAAGGTACTGTTTGGAGTACACAAGAGCCCACAAACAGTGGCCAGCACAGAGTGAAATTATGAAACACACAGACCTTTTTCCTCCCTCTAAACCCCAGGTTCCTTCCCTTTCCAATAGCCTTCACCTCCCTCGCTTCTCTCTGCTTTGTGGGTTTTCTCAGTACCCACAACTCCCTCACCTCCCCAACCCCCATTCCTAATTGTTCCCCAGCATGTCTCCCAGGAACAATTAGTTTTTGAAGCCACCCAGCAAGTATACCATGGACATACACAGCATTTGCTCTAACAACTCCCCTTGCTCACCTGCCCCCACCTCCACCAGCCCAGGGGAAAAATACCTGAGCTTGCTGGCTGCTATGGATTTTGGAAAAACAGGGTGTTTCCAGTGGTTCTCAACCTTCTGGCCCTTTAAATACAGTTCCTCATGCTGTGACCCAACCATAAGATTATTTTCGTTGCTACTTCATAACTGTAATGTTGCTACTGACTCAATTACCTAAATATCTGTTGAATGCTTACTGGAAATGCAAAGGGGAATGAGACATCCTGCTATGGAATCCTTTATTTTGTCTTTTTTTTTTTTAATTATTGATTTTAGAGAGAGGATGGGAGGGAGCAAGGCAGGGAAAGAGGGAGGGAAATGGAACATCGATTTGTTGTTCTACTTTTTTATTTTTAAATATTTTTATTGATCAGAGAAGTAGGGAGAGGGAGAGATAGAAACATCAATGATAAGAGAGAAGTATTGATTGGCTGCCTCCTGCACACCTCCTACTAGGCATATGCCTTGACCCGGAATCAAACCATGACCTTCTGGTTCATAGGTTGATGCTCAACCACTAAGCCACATCCGCCCGGCTATTTATGCATTTACGGGTTGCTTTTTGTATGTGCCCTGACTGGAGAAACTTGGTGTATCAGGATGATGCTCCAACCAACTGAGCTGAAGTGAACTTTTTTTTTTTTTAATCCTCACCTGAGGAAATTTTTCTATTGATTTTTAAAAAGAGTGGAAAGGAGGGAGAAGGAAGGAGGGGAGAGAAAGAGAAAGAAAAACATCAATGTGAGAGAGACACATCAATTGGTTGCCTCCTGCACACTCCCCACCTTGGGGCTAGGGATCCCTGCAACCCAGGTTCGTGTCCTTGACAGAAATTGAGCCCACAATCCTTCCCTGCGTGGGCCAATGCTCTAACCACTTAGCACACTGACCAGGACCTGATATGGACTCTTTTTTTTTTAAAATATATTTTATTGATTTTTCACAGAGAGGAAGGGAGATAGACAGAGAGAGTTAGAAACATCGATGAGAGAGAAACATCGATCAGCTGCCTCCTGCACATCCACCACCGGGGATGTGCCCACAACCCAGGCACATGCCCCTGACCGGAATCGAACCCGGGACCTCTCAGTCCGCAGGCTGACGCTCCATCCACTGAGCCAAACCGGCTTCGGCCTGATATGGACTCTTAAAGAGAGAGAACCAATTCCACTCCCAGGCTTGGAGTGGGAGTGAAGGGAAAGGAGTGAGGGAAACAATGAAAGAATTTCACATTTTGCTCTTCAAACTTCTGAACTGTTTGACATTTACTACAAAAATATAGTCTTGTAATTCTTATACAATAAAAACAAATAAATCAAAATAATGAAAGCAAAAAAACAGACCTAACTATAATCAAAGATGAAACTAGTGGCTGGAAAGCCTCAAAGAGGTTATGTTTATGGTTACCTGGAAATGCTTGGTGAGGTATCAACTGCAAAAATGAAGAAAAGGACATTCAAGCAGAGGGAACAGAACAGAGCAAAGCCAGAGAAGTATGAAAGTATACTCAGTGTTCTGGGAATGAAAAGTGGTTTGTTGTGGCTAGAGAACAAGGTATATTTTGGGAAGTCTAAAAGATATTCCAAATAAATCACTTTAAGCATTTAATAAATCATTTCTACCCTTACTGAGAAGACTAAAAGTAAGTGAAATTGTGAAAATCCAGGGCCTGTGTGCTTTCCACTAATGTGCTACTATAAAAACGTGGTCTCTGACAACATGATCACACCTGAGTTCCATGAGGTAGCTCGAGCAGGAATACAGAAGATGGACTAGTGGAGGAAGACCTGGAAGCTATCAGAACAACACAGTGAAAGCAAGAGACGACGGCGGCCTGACCAAAGCGGATGGAACGGAGGGAAAGGAAAGGGTCAGAGCACAGATAAGTTAGCAGTTGCATCAACAGGTCTACAAGGGAAGGACTAAAGGTGAAGGGGAAGTTCAAGATGACTCAGTGTTTTGAGTGTTTTGTGAGTAAGGTCATTAACAGAACTAGGACGTGGGGGAGCAGGCTCTAACCTGAGGGAAGAGATGGATTTGGTTAGACAGGTTTGATTAGATGTCAACACGACACTCAGGTGGATCTCCAAAGCTAGAGAGAAAGGCTGAGTTCTCATTAGTACACAGGTCATAGCCGAAGCCATGAGAAAGAAAATCAGGGGATACTGAACCATGAGAGTAATATCATGGAGGCCAAGGGAGCCAAGGAAAAGAAGTGTTTCAGGAAAAGGAAAGGAGACCAGTGGTTGTTAAAGGCCAAGAGCCCAACCGGTGTGGCTCAGTGGTTGAGCACTGACCTATGAACCAGGAGGTCATGGTTTGATTTCCGGTCAGGGCACATGCCCAGGTTGCAGGCTCAATCCCCAGTGTGAGGTGTGCAGGAGGCAGCCAATCAATGATTCTCTCTCATCATTGATGTTTTCATCTCTCTCTTCCTCTCCCTTCCTCTCTGAAATAAATTTAAAAATATATGTATCTTTTTAAAAGGCCAAGTAGAAAAGTCAGATGACATAAGGACTGAAAAGAGGCTAATTCATGTTGGATTCAGCACAAAGAGGTTACAGGTGATCTTCAAACATAGTGAAAAAGGAAAATCAGTCTGCAGTGGTTGTAGAATAAATCCTGGCAGGGAAAGGGAACATATTTGAAAAAGCAGAGGCTACATGTTCAGGAATTCCCTCCCTTTCACCCCAGGCTGTGCTGTCACATCTTCCTTGACTTAGACAAGGTATGTCCACAATCCAACTATCTAAAATCATAAAGATCCTTGTCATGACCAATACTGGTTAGCTTCATCTCAACAGCAGCAACTGCCCACCTACCTACAGACAGCGCCAAATCCCTTATTTTATCAGCACATGTCCCATCTCCTGTCATCTTCCTGTCAGTTTCTTTATCTGTCATCTCTTCTATCCCCACCAAATCCAAATCACCAATTAATTAAAATTTCCCACTAATCCCAATTGCCAGGTTAGAGGCTTCCTAAATCAGCTTGAGCTTTCCCCTTTCTTCATCCCCTACGTCTGGAATTAGAGTTTTAAGTGACAACTCTCCTACTCTTCCTCTCCACTCCTAATTCCACATCCAAAGACAGCTCTTTGGCACATCCATTCAGGCATGGTGTCATAACCAGTTTCCCAAACCAATCTAACCTATACATGGCAGAGAAATTAATTTTCCTTTAAGGAAAAACCAGCCAAAAAGCGAAGTCCGACTCCCTAAAACAGTCCTGCAAGCCCTCCATAATCTAGCCATAAACTACCTTTATAGCCTTCTCTCCAACTACTTCTTCACAAAAGACTCCACCATGGCCAACCCAGTCTTCCTTCACATTACACATTTAGTTACACCTTCTCTTCTGAAATATCCTCCTACTACAAGTTCTATTCATCATAGGGAACCTAACTTACTCCCTCTCTCTAAAGCCCCCTTTGAACACCCAAGACCTCCTTAGCATTCCTGCCACAATTTAACTGTCTACCATGCCAAGAATTGTTTTAGACTCTTGAGATACATAGGTAAACAAAGCAAAGATCCTTAGCTTTATGGAGTTAATATTTTAGCAGGAGATTTAAAAAAAAAAACAGACTTCAGAAATAACATGAAATATATAAAATGTTTACAAATTGTAAATGCTACAGAAAGATGTCAAGCAGGATATGAAGGGCTGGGAGTTCTGGGGTGGGATTATAACTTTAAATAGGGTGGTAAGGACAGGCCTTATTGGGAAGATGTCTCCTGAGGTTTGTGGAAGGTCAAACTTGTCGTGCAAGCGACAGTGCAGTCCAAGCAGAGGCAACAGCCAAGCCAAAGCCCTGAGGCAGGAACACACCTGGAATTTGAAGAACAGCAAGAAGGCCAAGGTAGTTGAACAGAGTGAGCCACGGGGAGAGCAGTAGATGGGTTCAGCATGTAACCACAGGCCAGAATATAGAGGGCGCAGTAGATCATGCCGGAACATGAGGGCTGCTATTGGCTTTGCTCTACTGAGATAAGGAGCTATGGGAACAGAGCAAAGACATGAACTGCTTTCAATTTTTCAAAGAAGCACTGGAGTTACTATGCAGAAAGCATATGAACATTAACTATTGTATTACATAGTATCCACAGTAAAAAATAAATAAAAAATAAATTAATTAATTAAAAAGAGGCTAAGTCAGAAGCTAGAACAGTTAGGAGGCGACATCCATAATCCAGTGGAGGGAATAAGAAGCGATAAAATCCTGGCTACATTTCAAAGGCAGAAAACAATCTGCTTTCCTGATACAATCAGACGCGGGGTGTGAAAGGTCAAGGATGACTTCCAGCTTTTTGGCACAAGCAGCTGGAAAGACGAAGCTGCCCGTGGAGAAGGCTGTGAGTGGAAAAGACTTAGAGGGGAAGATGAGGAGTTGAGTTTGAGACATGTTACATTAGAAGTGCCTGACAAACAAGCATGCATGTCAAGTGGCAGCTGCATACATGAGAGCTGCTGCTGAGGGAGGTCTGAACTAGGAACTCACTAGGTCGGAGGCCTAGGGTACCCCAGCTGCAAAGATCAATGAGATGAGGAAGAAACAACCAGTGAGATGGAGGAAAACCAAAAGCACATCTAGTGTCCTGAGGCCAAGTGAAGACTTCAAGAAGAGGGAGTGTTCAACTTGTTCAATGCTGCTGACAGATAAGTAAGATGAGAACTGAGAGCTAACCATTGCACTTAGGAAAGGTGTGGGGAGGGACCTTGACAGGTGAACTTAACAGAGAATAGAAAATGACCACTTAGAGACCACTCTTTCCTGGAGTTCTTTGCAAAGGGGAATAAAGAAAATAGGGCAGCTGCTGGCAAAGAAAGGGTATTTACGATGATCAAAAAGTATGTGTTTAAGTGCCACATGTATGTACTCATATAGAGCCCTTACAAGCCCAAAGCACTCAATAAATGTTTTCCTTCCTCCACTCTCCCTTCATACCTATCACTTTCTATTATCTTTACTGATATATGTATCTTCAAAACTATCTGCAAACAACTTCTACTTGGAAGGCCCTTTTTTACCTTGTTCAACTATCACATTCTTCCTAATCCTTCAAGACTCAAATATTCCCCCTGAGAAGCCTCCCCAGCCCCCTCTCCTCAGCTAATCTCCCTCAGATCTGCTACCTTTGTACCAATGCATTCTTCTGCAATCACCCTTATCAAGGTCTCCTAATTATCAGAATATATGTCCCACTGTCCTCACTAAAGTGACTTCTAGAGGGCAGGGGGCAATGTCAAGTGTCCGTCTGGATTATAAACTTTTACCTCTGGGGTAAATGTTTAACAGTTAAGAGCACAGGCGCCTGCCCTGGCTGGTGTGGCTCAGCGGATAGAGTGTCGGCCTGCAGGACTGAGGGGTCCTGGGTTCAGTTCTGATCAAGGGCACATGCCCACGCTGCAGGCTCAATCCCCAGTGGGGAGGCATGCAGGAGGCAGCTGATCCAAGATTCTCACTCATCATTTATGTTCCTATCTCTCCCTCTCCCTTCCTCTCTGAAATCAATAAAAATATACTTATTAAAAAAAATAAGAGCACAAGCTCCTGAGCCACATTGCCTGGGCTTGAATCCCAGTTCCACCATATGGTTGCAGTGTGACCTTGAGAAGTTGCCTAACCTCTCTGGGCCTTGAATGTTCTCATCTATAAAATGGGAAATAAAAATAGCCTCTACCTCCTAGCATTGTTTGGAAGAATAAGAGTTAATATATGTAAAATGCCTGGCATATACTAAGCCCTATAAACATCAACTATAATATTATACAGTAACCACAATACCTAGGATTTTAAGCTTGATGCAGGAAGTAAATTATTTCATGAGCCCACCTGGTGCGGTTCAAAGGTTGAGCGTCAACCTATGAACGAGGAAGTCATGGTTCAATTCCTGTCAGGGCACATGTCTGGGTTGCCGGCTCCGTCCCCTGTGGGGGGCCTGCAGGAGGCAGCAATCAATGATTCTCTCTCATCACTGATATTTCTATCTCTCTCCCTCTCCCTTTCTCTCTGAAAGCAATTTAAAAATGTACATTTTTTTTAATTATTTCATGAATGACTAATTTAAGGCACTAAAAAACTCTGGCCTACTGTGGAGAATGACTCTCTATACCACTCTGAGCTTTTTGTCTTTACCAAATTTCATCACTTGAACCATATCATGTAGTAATTTTTTCAAAAGTTATTAAAGTCATTTTTTAATATTTTTTCATTGATTTCAGAGAGGAAGGGAGAGGGAGAGAGATAGAAACATCAATGATGAGAGAGACTCATTGATTGGCTGTCTCCTGCACGCTCCCTACTGGGAATTGAGCCCGCAACCCGGACATGTGTCCTTGACTGGAATCAAACCCAGGACCCTTCAATCCGTAATCGACATTCTATCCACTGAGCCAAACTGGCTAGGGCCGTGGTCAGCAAACTGCGGCTCACGAGCCACATGCGGCTCTTTGGCCCCTTGTGTGTGGCTCTTCCTAAGCCTTAGGAGTACCCTAATGAAGTTAATAACAATGTACCTACCTATATAGTTTAAGTTTAAAAAATTTGGCTCTCAAAAGAAATTTCAATCATTGTACTGTTGATACTTGGCTCTGTTGACTAATGAGTTTGCCAACCACTGGGCTAGGGCAAGTCATTTCTGGATATTTAACCTGTTTCCCAGACTACCTCTAATTATGTGATTAACTACAGAACCTCTGAGAGGAAGAGAGAAAGATAGAAACACCGAGATCTGTTCCCCCATCCTAGAGAAACAGTTTAAAGCGATATCCAGCCCAGCCAGTGTGGCTCACTTGGTTGAGCAATGTCCCATGCACCAAGAAGTCGCTTCCCAGTAAGGGCCCATATCCAGGTTGCAGGCTTGATCCCCAGCAGGGAGTGTGCGGGAGGCAGCAGATCTCGATGCTTCTATCTCTCTCCCTTCCTCTCTCTAAAAATAAATCAATAAAAACATATTTTTTTAAAATCCTGTATAATAAAAGTCTAATATGCAAATTGTCCCCTCCGGCAGTTGTTCTACCAGTTCAACAGCTCACTATGAGGTGTGCTGACCACCAGGGGGCAGCGCAGAACATGGTGGGCATCAGCGACTTGGCGCTGGCAGTGGGCAGCAGTGGAGGCGCTGCCATCCCCAATGGGCCCGGACGAGAGCAGTACCCTGGCGGGATGGTGAAGCAGGTGAGCGGGCGGCACCAGGCCAAGGCGGGTACAAGCAAGGGCCCAATCACCCCGCAGCAGCAACCAGCAGTGGCAGCAGGGGGGTGGGGCTGCCGCCCCGGCTCCCAGGCACTGAGGGAGTCCGGCAGGAGGCCGATCACCTCACAGACAGCAACCAGCAGCCAGCAGGCCCTGACTGCCTGATTGGGGCAGAGTCCTGGTCTGGGATGGGGAGCTGGGGGTGGGTGGCGGCAACCTCCCATGGTGCCCAGATGGGGGAGGGGAGGGCTGCAACCTCTTGCTAGGGTGCAGTGGGGATTCGGGGTGTCCGCCAAGCTCACTCTCACTCCCCCTGCTATCCTTCCCAGGGCTTGTGAGCAGAGAGAGCCACCCCCCACCGCCCCCTACCCCACCCCCGCGCACTCAGGTGCCGGCACTCACAAGGAGCCCGCCCCACACATGCGTAGCCTCTTTGGGTGAGCCAGCTGCAGTCCCAGGGCTGCAAGGGCCAGTCGGGCTCCCCATGGCTTCGTGAAGGAGCTGGTCTGCGAAAAGAGCGGCGCTGCCTGCCCAGAGGCACATGCGGCGCCCTGGCCCACTGCATCAGGCTGCGCTCACCACATCTCCACGTGGGGACTCAGGCGGAGGGGGGCGTGTGGGGCCCGGGAGCCCAGGTGCTACCCACGGCCCAGGGGTCAGCTGGAACCTGCCCTTCCACAGCAGACACTCGCGCTTCGATAACCAGCCAGGCCTAGGGACTGCACCCATGCACAAATTTTGTGCACCAGGCCTCTAGTAATAGTAACAAAATAAAGTGATTCCCATACTCCCCAGCCCCAATCACAACATCAAAACCAAAGAAAATACAGTTGGATGACATTCCTGATCACCTTTCCACATGAGGCAGCACATGTACTGCAAAGAGCACAAACTCTGGAGTAGATCACCCTGGGTCCAAACAGGTGCCCTACAGACAGCAGGTCTGTTCCTCTCCCCCTGTAGTAACGGCAATAGTGTAACCTAGCAGGGTGGGTGTGGTTAACTGATACTGAGTGACTTGAAGAAAAATGAATGCATAAAAAATAGCTAGCTTATAGCAGATACTAAATAAATGCTAGTTTTGCCATATACCATTTTCATCTTAATTAGAGTTGAAGTTTCAAAAAGAAATATTACAAAGGCTCAAGCATATGACAACTAATACTCTTAAAAGTTAAAATGTTAAGTCAGTAGGAAATGGGCAGGAAAAGGTTCCTGGAATAAATACAGAGCTGTGATCCCAGGGAAAAGACCCTCCTCCTGAAACACACAAACCAGGCAGCAGCTTCCTTGCATTTTGGGGACAAGATCGGCTTTGCCAACATCCTTGACCCCTGGGACACCTCAGATGAACCCCTGGTGTGATGCAGAAAGGAATTAGATGGTTGACCTCACATACACTGTGGCCACCCCCATGTTCTTAAATATGTGACTCAAAACTTACTTCAAGAAAAAAATGTACATGGTGATCATGAATTATGAGTATAGACTGGACTATAAAGTCAACTACTACTTCACTAATTAACTGCTCACAGAGGGCCATTTCACAATGCTCTCTTAGTTACCAATTAGAATGCAACCTGGCCGAAACCGGTTTGGCTCAGTGGATAGAGCCTCGGCCTGCGGACTGAAAGGTCCCAGGTTCGATTCCGGTCAAGGGCATGTACCTGGGTTGTGGGCACATCCCCAGTGGGAGATGTGCAGGAGGCAGCTGATCGATGTCTCTCTCTCATCGATGTTTCTGACTCTCTGTCTCTCTCTCTCTTCCTCTCTGTAAAAAATCAATAAAATATATTTAAAAAAAAAAAAAAAAAGAATGAAACCTGAATACAAGGTTGCTTGGCTAGTTTAGTCAATAACCAATGGAATTCTGCCCAAGGGGGGGGGGGGGGTCCCAAAGCTCCCTGGGGAGGAATGTGTCTGTCTTGATTCATCTGACATTCCCTAGACTAGAGTCTGGCATATAGTGGCTACTTAAAATTCACTGAAAAATCTGTATGCCCATGTTCTGAGCAGCATTACTCACAGGAGCCAAAAGGTGGAAATAATCCAGGTGTCCATCAACAGATGAGTGGATAAACAAAATATAGTATATACACACAATGGAGTATTATCCAGTCTTAAAAAGGAAGGAAATTCTGACACATGCTACAAGGATGAACCTCAAGGACATTGTGCTAAGTGAAATAAGGCAGTCACCAAAAGACAAAAACTGTATGACTTCACTTATATGAGGGACCTAGAGTAGTCAAAGGAGACAGAAAGCTAACTAGTGGTCGCCAGGGGCTGGGGAAGTGGAAGGGGAGTTAGTGTTTAATGAGTAGAGTTTCAGATTTGCAAGATGAAAAAAGTTCTTGAGATGGATGCACAGCGATGTGAATGTACTTCAAACTACAAAACTGTACACTTACACTGGTTAAAATGGGCAAATTTCATGTTATATATATTTTACAGTTTAAAACACACAAAAATTCATTGAAGGAATAAATGAAGGACTACTCAGCACTACTTGCATCACTCACTAAATGTTCTATCTCATACCTTTGTATTATTCACTAGAGAATTCCAATCTTACATTTTGCAGATGAGGAAAGAGGGGCTCAGAGAACATAACTGACCTGCCTCTGTGCCCGGGACGCTACACGGAGCTGCTCAGCATGAATGGTGTGCTGTTGGACCCGACTGGCTGTAGGCCCCATGCGGACAAGGGCTATGCCTCAGGTCTTCTCTCTATGCCCAGAACCTGCACACACCACCCACAGGCTCCTTGAATTTTCTGCAATCCCGCCGGCCTGAACATCGGAATCAAAGATGTCACAGTATCTCTTTCTCAACGAAATCGCTAACTTGGCAGGGGGGCGGCCTGAAAAACACTTCTGTCACTGGAGGTGCTCGCCCACAGGCCGGGCCATCGCCCACTCCCCATGGCCTCCGATGTGCCCGAGGGCTGGAGCACACAGCGGTTCGGACCATTTCACCGTGGAGGGAGCCCAGCCTTCTGCAGGAGACACACGATAAACGCTGAACAAATCTGAGGGAGTCCTGAGCCTGGCTACGGAAAACATCTTCCGCACAGGCGGCCTCTGAGCCGGATCGGGAAGGGTGCGCGGTTTCCCAGGCACCGCCGGCGAAAGGGCCAGAGCACGCAGCAGCTGCAGCAGCCGGGGCCCGGGGCGTGGGTCCCCGCCGGCCCTCCGCACAGGCCACCCCCACGACCCCGACACAGGGCTGCGCTGCGTCTCAGAGGCCACGGGGTCAGACTGCCTGGGTTCACACCGCGCCCCTGTCGCTGCAGAGCGCCCTGGGGCTGGCTCCGTGCCTCAGTCTCCCCACTTCGGAGGAGGGCTGGTTGCTCATTAAGGAACACCTGTCCATCGCTTAGCACCGGGCCTGGCACAGACAAGCCCTCAAAAAAAAAAAAAAAAGAAAGAAACACGATGGCCACTGTCATGACGAGCTGGGAGAGGCAGACAGCAGGGTGGTGCCTGCTGAGCTTGCGGGTCCCTCTCAGTCCAAGAGGCGGCCGGGGGGGAGGGGAGCCCCGAGCGGGGCTGCACACCCTGCACGCATGTCACTGCCCAGATCCGCACCCGGGGGGAAGCGACGGCTCAGCACTCCCGGGCCCGCTCCCGCCCTCAGCCCCGCACCCAGGGGGGGCAGGGGCGCGGACCCCACTTACCATGCTGGCCGGGGAGGGGGCGGCTCAGGTGAGCTGGCTCTCGGGCTCCGCACACGTCCCGTCCGTCCGCACAGTCAGGTCATGATCCCGGCAGACTCGGAAGTCCCCCACCCGGGCACAGAGAGCCGCTTCCCCACCCGGGCCCCGCGGGGCCCCTCTAAACGGAGCGCGGCCCCCCGGCCCGCCTCATCGGGGACACCCCGAACGATCCATCAACACCCGCCCGCCCCTCCCCAAGTGAACTGAAGAAGCAGGAAACGGGGCTCGGAGGCCGGCACGGAGGGCGGCAGCGCGGGGCCCCCCGCCCGGGCCCGACCCCCGACGGGAGGCTCCGGGCCCAGGCAGGGGCTCCCGGGCGCCGCGTTCAGGAGCGGCGGCGGGCCCGGCCCCGAGGCTGAAGGAGCGGAGGCTGAAGGGGCCTCGGCGGCGCAGCCCGCGGCGCCGGCTCAGGGGAGAGGCCCGGGGGCCCGCGCTGTCCTCGCCGCCTCAGCCCACACGGTGGCCGCCGCCGCCGCGCAGAGCATCCCTCAACCCGCCGCCCCGAGTCCTCCGCTCGCGCGCGCGGCCGCCCCAGCCAACAGCCCCAGCGAACGCGCCGGAAGTGGCGAGCGCCCGGCGTGGCCCCACGGCGCGGCCGCCGGGCTGCGGCGCTGGAACCGGACCAATCCGGAATCGGGCGGGGGGCGGGGCGCGAGGGGCGGGGCCACACCTGACGGCTCCCGCTGGCCCCGCCCCGGCCCCGCCCCGCGCCCGGCGCCATGTTGGTCAAGGGCGCCGCGCCTGCCTTCCCAGCACAGCGCGGCTTTCTCTTTCGCTTCTCCGCTCCTTCGTCCGCAGACCGGCAGGGAGCGGCTCTGGCGCGCCCCGCCCCGGCTGGAGGTCCCGGGCTCGCGGCCTCTGCGCTCGCACAGCCTGCGCCCGTCCGGTCCGCACGCGGGTGAGCCTGCCGTGGCCCCGACGCTGCTGCGGCTGCTGCAGCCCCTGCCCTCAGGAGGCAGAGCGGCAGCCAGTCAAAAGCCAGCGAATCATTGTAAGAAACGAGGGAGGCTTTGAGGAAGGCGAACCCGGGGGCTGAGAGGAAACGGAAGAGAGGGGTGGGAAACGTAAACCGAAACCTAAAGCACCGCGTCAGCCGCGGGAAGCTGATCAGAGGAGAAGGCACTGCAGAGGCCCTGGGTTCTGGGTCCGCAAAGAATGGGAGCGGTCCCTGTCCCCCTCCTCCAACCCGCTTGACGTGTGACAGTGTCGGTTTTAAGAAACAGGAGCAGGGCCCTAGCCTGTCTGGCTCAGTGGTTAGAGCCTCGGCCTGCGAACTGAAGGGTCCCAGGTTCGATTCCGGCCAAGGGCGCATGCGCGGGGTTGCAGGCTCCACCCCCAGTGGGGGGCACGCGGGAAGCAGCCGATCAATGATTCTCTCTCATTGATGTTTCTATCCCTCTCCCTTCCTCTCTGAAATCAATAAAGAAATATATATATATATATTTTTAAAAAGAAATAGAAGCAGGAAACAACCCCTAGCAGCCGAGGTGCGACTGGCTGTGCCTACTGCGTGGACTGGAGCAAATCTGTATAACCCGGCGGCTTTCAAACTCCAGCGTGAATCAGAACCGCCTGGTGGGCCTGTTAAGACAGGTCGCCCTCTGAGCCCCACTCCCAGAATTTCTAAGTCAGCAGGCCTGCGTGGAGCCCAATAATTTACATTCCTGACCAGCTCCCAGGTGACGCTAATGCTGCGGGTCCCAGGACCATTTCGGAGAACTGCAGGTCACTGCTGATGTAGCTCATGACCACAGAAAGCTTTCACTTGTTCTTTCATCAAATATTTATTGTTGCCCGCTGAGTGACAACAGCTGTTCTGAGGACTGAGTGCTGAGCAAAACAGATACACTTGCACCCTTAGGGAAGAGAGAGACATTATTTTAATAGTGTTCTAAAATACGTAATCAGGTATAGTTGTAATAGGAGCATGAAAGAAAAATACAAACCACCATGAGAGTTAATAGCCAAGGGGTCTAATCCAATCTTGAGGGCTGGGGTGGGGAAGTGATCAAAAAGTGGCATTTAGCCCTAGTAGGTTTGGCTCCATGGATAGAGCTTCGGACTGAAGGGTCCTGGGTTCGATTCCAGCCAAGAGCACACGCCTGGGTTGCGGGCTCAATCCCCAGTAGGGGGCGTGCAGGAGACAGCCGATCAATAATTATCTTTCATCATTGATGTTTCTATCCCTCTCCCTTCCTCTCTAAAATCAATAAAAATATTTTTTTTTAAAAAAAGTGGCATTGAGCCCGGCTGGCATGGCTCAGTGGTTGAGCGTTGACCTATGAACCAGGAGGTCACGGTTATTCCCAGTTGGGACATACGCCTGGGTTGAGGGTTGGATCCCCAGTGTGGGGTGTGCAGAAGGCAGCGAATCAGTGATTCTCTTCATCGTTGATGTTTCTACCTATCTCTCCCTCTCCCTTCCTCTCTGAAATCAATAAAAAATATATATATTTTTTTAAAACAGTGGCATTTAGCTTGGCCGGTGTGCTCAGTGGTTGAGCATTGACCCATGAACCTGGAGGTCGAGCTTTCAAGCTCAAGTCCCCAGTGGGGTCCTGCAGGAGGCAGCCAATTGATGACTCTCTCTCATCATTGATGTTTTTATCACTTTCTCCCTCTCCTTAAAATAGATATATTTTTTTAAACAGTGCTTTAAAAAAAGAAAGGAAGAAAGAAAAAGAAAGAAAGAAAGAAAGCAAAAGAAATGACATTTATTTAAGCTGTGGCCTGAAAGAAATGTTGTAGTTTGCTAAGCAACGAGAGGAGGCATAGAATATTCTTCTAGGCTGTAGAAACTGCAAGTACAAGAGGAGTCATCTCAGAAGGTGAGCAGGTAACTCAGCACTGAGGCCAGGTGACTTGTCCTTCCTTGGCTCAGTTTAGTGGGGTGAGCGCAGGCTTTTGGATGAGACCCTTGGGAATGGAATCCCAGCTCTTAGCACCAGTTGAGGTTTATTGAACACATTGCTATCGTAAGTCTTGATTTCTCACTGTGTGATTGGGTAAAATAACAGAAACTCACTCAGACTGAATTAGAGATACGCGTTTTGCTCATAAAGCTCCCATGGCTGAACATGCGGAGGTAGGTCAGCTTCAAAGCTAGAAATGATGAGAGCCCTGGGTCCCATTTGTCTAGGATTTTCTTGGCTCTGCTCTCCTCCATGTCCTCAAGACAGCTGCCAGGAGCAGCCAGGGTCACAAACCTCCCCATTCACATCCAGCAAGAAAGAGCACATTTTCTCAGATCCTCCCTCATGGCAGCAAGCTTTATCCTGCTGGCCCTAATTGGCGCAGACCTGCCCATCCCAGAACTAGCCACTGTGGGGGAGGATGGAATTGCTACTATTGGCTTAAAGAATCATCCCCTGGCCCTAGCCAGTTTGCTCAGTGGATAGAGCATCGGCCCATGGACTGAAGGGGCGTGTGCGGGAGGCAACCAATCTCACATCGATATTTCTCTCTGTCTCTCCTCCTCCCTTCCACTCTCTCTAAAAATCAATGAAAAAAATATCCTTGGGTAAAGATTAACAAAAATAAAAATCAATGGAAAAACATGTTTGGGTGAGGATTAACAACAACAACAAAAGAATCATCCCCTGGAGTTTATGTTAATTCCCCAGAATAAGGTGGATTGGGTGGAGTTATCACATGTCCACCATACTTTCATTGTCAAGCTGGAGTGAAGATTAATTTTTTTGGTGTTAATCCTCACCCAAGGATACTTTTTCCATTGATTTTTAGAGACAGTTGAAGGGAGGGGGAGAGACAGAAACATCTATGTGAGAGAGACACATCGATTGGTTACCTCCCATACACACCCCAACTGGAGCAGGGATCGAACCTGCAACCGAGATACATGCCCTTGACTGAAATCGAACCCACAACCCTTCAGTCCAAGGGCCGATGCTCTAACCAGCCAGGGCAAGATTAAATATAATGTACACAAAACACCTGGCACATAAGTCACACAATGAACCACCACTATTATTAATTTTACTCCAGGGATTTTGTCCAAGTCAACTGAATAACATTGTTATTAATATTAATATCAAGCCTATCTATTCCAAAAAATATTTAAGACTGCTGTTACTTTTTGTTGGCACTGCAGGAATGGCCCCATCTACCTCTCCTGCCCATTCCTACTGCTATTGCATAATCTCACTCATTCAGTTATTTATACAACAAACATTTAATGAGTCGGCACCAATTTTGCACCACGCTTTCCAAAAACTAAGAGTTCCAAATGAATAAGATTCAGGCAAATTGTGCACCGCCTCACCCAACGATACAATTGTATCCTCTCCCGAGAACACATTTGCACAGTGTAAGAGGTGCTATAATAGAGGTGTGTACAAACCTCTAAGCACAGAAGTGGGGAAGAAGCAGCTAACTATCGCAGGGAGAGTAGTTGGAAGGCTGAACAAAGATGGAGGCATTTCTTTTTTAAAAAATATATATTTTTATTGATTTCAGAGAGGGAGAGAGAAGTACTGAAGCGCAGCTACACTTCTCCTATGGCTGGACTAAAGGAAATGGGACTTGGGAACAGGGGTGTAATTCCACAGGAGTAAAGCTTTCTACGATATCTCATCCTCCCGAGGGGGGCGCCATAAATTCTTATTCCAACAGTACCCCCAGAACCTCACTTCCACGAGCAACTGGGGGAGATGAGGCAGTCTCTCCTCCGTTAACCATTTGTCATTCAGCGCCTGGCAGTGTTGCTCAGCGGTTGCTGAGCATGGACCCAGGAACCAAGAGGTCACCGGTTCGATTCCTGGTCAGGGCACATGCCCAGGTTGCGGGCTCCATCCCCAGTAGGGGGCATGCAGGAGGTGCCAATCAGTGATGTTTCTCTCTCATCGGTGTTTCTCTCTCTCTCTCTCTCTCTCTCTCTCTCTCTCTCTCTCTCTCTCTCGCTTCCTCTTTCCCTAAAAAGCAATAAATATACATATATAGATATTTTTTTAACAATTTGTCATTCAACAGTCCATGATAACAACACTATAGTAAAAGTCTGAACCATCACTGCTCCTTCGTTGTATGAAATGAAAAACCAGTTGTCCATAACCCCAGTCAACCCCCACACAACACATGACATGAGACCTGACCCATGTATGTTGACCTTAAAAGACAGGAAGTGCCTGTGGCTCACATTATGTGAGACCGCCCCACCTCCGTCCAATACCCAGGTCTCCCAGCTTCAGCGAGCCCAGGCAACATTCACATTAGAAACCCTGCAGCCTGAGCCCAGCTCCCCACCTTCACCCTAGCTAAATGTCCTTGTTAGCTAGTTGCTGAGATGGACTTCTATTGGAATGGCAAGCTTTGGAAGAAATTATGAAATGATCATGTGTATTATTAATAGAAAAAAATGTGGAAACAGTGCCTAAATTCTGAACACTGTATGTTTACCTAAGTTAATTACCAAACAACGTCTAAGTTTAGGAAATTCAGTGTGTTATTAAACAATAGTTATGTTTTTAACAATAAACAAAATTGGGGAAGATAATAAATGATCACAAATGGATCCCAAAATATGGTGCTAACAAAAAAGAAAATGATCCCTCATAGTGGACAGAGTACAAATGGAGTGCAAAATACCTCTATTTTATATGCAGATGAGAACTAATAAAATAGAAATCTAAAGTGCAGAAAATTTAAGTGACAACGTATTATGAAACAGATGACAGAGAAGAAATACACCGAGGGCTATAACAAAAGAAGCTCTAAAGACTCATTAATTGATGTAGCTATGATATAATCAAAGTCTTAAATACAGGTGCAACCCAGGTGTCAGCTGTTTCTTTGTCCTCTAGCTCCTGTGTGCTGTTTCTTTGCCTAATATCAACCTGGACGCAAAACTCAACGCATCTTTTAGGTTTCCCAAAACAATCCACTCATACCAAAGCAGTGCTCCCAATGGCAGTGCCACTGGCCTGTGCCAGAGACATC
This sequence comes from Myotis pilosus, assembly GCA_036010255.1. Taxonomy (NCBI): domain Eukaryota; kingdom Metazoa; phylum Chordata; class Mammalia; order Chiroptera; family Vespertilionidae; genus Myotis; species Myotis pilosus. Next base: position 104,160,472 of record JASKON010000003.1, read on the forward strand.
TCACTGTTGTCACAATTCTAGCCACCAAGTCAGGAATGCCCTTTGGTACTGCCCCACCCCAAGCAGTCACTGTGGCATGTAAAACCAGCCCATTTGTTCCCAGTGCTGCTGGGGGCAGTACCACCCTCAACAAAGAAACTGCTTCAGAGCGATAGGGACCCATCTTTACTGAAGATTTCATAAGAATGCCATTACATTCCATAGCAACCAACCTAAAGCCTTTATTTGCACTTTCTACTTTTTTCCAGAATCCTTCATCAGCAAGACTGCTACTACATCATTTTTTCCTTAGCCCCCCATCTCTCATAATGCCTGACTGTCTAGTTCATCTCTCCTCCCTCCAAAATGGCATTCCAAATCTCAAGTTTCTCTCCCCACCGTTATGTAGAGAGGTGACCCTAGATGTTACCCCAAATTTGCATAGCCACATTCATCATGTGTGCTCAGCAAACCAAAGGGCCTTCATATTCACAAAACCTACCTTCTCTAGAGGTGGTTCAGCCACCATATCTGATACCTGAACTCTCCTTGAAATCTCACCCCAAGTGCCACAGCACCTGTGTTTGGTCTGGAGCATCCTGATGAATGAAATTGTCTCCATCTTGTTACACAGGAGTAGTACTGATATTGCAGGGAACATCTTTTTTTTTTATTGTCCCTTCTTCTGATAACCCCACACACCGTTCTTGGTATCAGGGGTAAGCATGAGATCCAAGACAACACGGTTTCTATGCTTTTCTTTTTTTTAAATATTTTTAAATTGATTTTTAGAGAGAGGAAGGGAGAGAAAAAGAGAGAGAAACATTGTTGTGAGATCTTTCAATACATGGGACCCTCGCCAACCAAGCCACACCGGCCAGGGCTGGTTTCCATTTTTCTACTAACAAAACCAATGCTGACAAAAATAATCTTATGCACTTACATCCATAAGTATGCATGTGTATCTAGAGCAGCTGTGGGCAAACTACGGCCCGCGGGCCGGATCCGACCCGTTTGAAATGAATAAAACTATTGAAAAAAAAGACCGTACCCTTTTATGTAATGATGTTTACTTTGAATTTATATTAGTTCACACAAACACTCCATCCATGCTTTTGTTCCGGCCCTCCGGTCCAGTTTAAGAACCCATTGTGGCCCTCGAGTCAAAAAGTTTGCCCACCCCTGATCTAGAGGATAGATTCACGAAAGTAGAATCGCTGGGTCAAAGGGTAGATGTCTTTGTGCTTTGGGTGGACTGGACCTAATTGCCCTCCAAAGGAGTTGTGCATTCCTACCCGCTACACAGAGAGAATCTATTTCCACGTAGACTGGCCAACAGGATATATGGTCAAACTTCTGCATTTTTGCCCGTCTGAGAGGTGGGAAATAGTACCTCATCATAACATTTTGTGAACTGACTGTCCATGTCCTTTGCCCTCGTTGGTATTGAGTTGTTGGGCTCTTTTGTCTACATTTCTAGGAGTTCTTTATTTAATCCAAAGATAACTTATGTGCTATTGACTTACAAGTATTTTCCCCAGATCTTTGTCTTTTAACTTTGCTATGGTTTTGCTTTTCCATGAATATATTTTTAATTTATTTTTTAGAGCTGAATGGATCGATCTTTTGTGGTTTCTAGATTTTGAGTCAGATTTTGTAAGGATGTTCCTATGCAAATGTTTGAAGGAACTTTTCTATGCTCTCTTCAAGTACTTTTATAGCTGTCTCTTTTTTTTTTCTTTTTAAGAAATGTTTTTATTTATTTCAGAGAGAAAGGGAGAGGGATAGAGAGATAAAAGCATCCATGATGAGAGAGAATCATGACTGCTGCCTCCTGCACACCCCCGACTGGGGATCGAGCCCATAACTAGGGCATGTGCCCTGATTGGGAATCAAACTGTGACCTCCTGGTTCATGGGTTGACAGTCAACCACTGAGCCACACTGACGGAGCTAAAGCTTTCTTCTTAAACAGGTAAATCTTTTATCTACTTGGAGTTTATTTTGGTGTACGGTGTGAGGTATAAATCCAACCTACTGTTTGAGATAGGAGGGGCCAAACCCAAATCAGGCACAAACTAAGGCAACTTAGTTCCCAGAAAGCGGCCAGGCCAGTTGCAAGGACCGGATCCATGGAACAGAACTGGCCGCGTTTAGGCCCTGGGACCGCTGGAAGTAACACCCCGTCACAGCAAGAAGCAGGGTTAGACAGCAAGCCCAAGGCTCCTGCCAGCAGAGGGATACGGAGAGCAGGAGCAGGGCCTCGGAAGCTGCTTCCAAACCCCAGACAGACAAGGCCTGGCCTCTGGGAAGTCCTTTGGCTCAGGCCTCTGAAGCCTCAGTGTCGTCATTCCCTGACCCCTGCTAATCTGACACAGGGAGGCAGGGGGGAGAGAGTCCTTGTCCTCAACAAGCTCTCATGTTAAGGGCGAGTCACAGGACCCACCGCAACCCTCATAAGAGACCAAAGGCAGAATAAAGGTCAAGGAACACCGAGCAATACATTCTGACCCAGAAGGGCTTCGTGTAGGAGGTGATAGCATTTGAGCTGAGCCTTGGAGAACTGGCGAGCTCTTGCCCTGGCCGGTTTGGCTCAGTGGTTGGAGCATCCGCCTGCAGACCGTCTCAGGTTTGATTCTGGTTGTGGGCTTGACCCTCGGCCCCAGTTGGGGCGCAGGTGGGAGGCAACCGATCACTGCGTCTCTCTCACATGGATGTTTCTCTCTCTCTCCCCCTCCCTTCCACTCTTGCTAAAAAAACCAAACAAACAAACAATGGAAAACATATCCTCTGGTGAGAATTAACAAAAACAAGAAAAAAAGAATTGGTGAGCTCTTAACAGATGGAGTTTTATCGCAATGACATTAATTATGTAGCTCATTTTTATGCCATTGACTTTTCTTTCAAGAATACGTCTGCCATTCCATGAGTTCAGCCTTCGTTTTCATCGTTCAGCGGTGTTTTAAATTCCCCTTCATATCGTTTTAATGCGTTTCTTTTTTTTTTAATGCATTTCTTATTAAGTCTGTTCTTAGGTCCTTTACCTTTGTGTTGCTATTGCAAATGGGATCACCGCTCCATTATACCTTCTAAGTGGTTGTTGTTGGTATAAATAGGGAAGCCATTGATCTCCTTAGTTTAATTCTGGACCAGACAGCTGATTGAATGTTTGTATTGGTTGTTTTTTCAACAGATTCACTTGGATTTTCCAGATATAAAACTGTGTCATCTGCAAATCAGGTTAATTTTACCTCCCTTTTTCCATTTTCTAAGGATGACTGAACATCGAGGAGGGCATTCCCCCGGATTTCAAGCCTTGTGTGTTCCGTGAGGAGGGAGAGGAGAGAAATCTGCATCTACTGTAGTACCTCAGGGCCTTGACATATGTTCTTTCCTTTGCCACCCTCTCTTCCTGTACATAGTACACTAGTCCCCCCTTATCCGTGGGGGATATGTTCCCCAACCCCCCGTGGATGCCTGAAACTACAGACAGCTTCCTTATGTATACTATGAACCCTGCCTACACTACGTATATTTTAGATATACACACCTATGATAAAGTTTTGCTTGTAAATTAGGCAGTTTCACAAATGGCAGATTTGTTCTTATTGTAGATCTTAGCGACCTCAGCATACAATATTTTTTCTTTCCCAATTAAGTCAAGAATCTTCACCTTTTCACTTAAAGGAAGCACTGTATGGTTTCTCTCTGGCAGATCTGAATTCCAGCATCGCTACGCTTATGCTTCGGGGCCGTGAATAAGTAAAATAAGGGCAACTTGAACACAAGTGCTGCGATGCCGCGACAGTGGGCTACTAAGTGGCTACCGGGTGCCAAGCAGCCACAGTGTGGACACGCTGGACAAAGGGATGACTCACGGCCCGGGCAGGACAGCGGGAGACTTCATCATGGGACTCAGGACAGTGAGCGATTTAAAACTTAGTTAAAATAAACTTGTTTACCTCTAAAATTTTTTATTTAACATTTTCAGACCATGGTGGACAGCAGGTAACTGAAAACTTGGAAAGCAAAACCATGGATAAGGGGGGACTAGTATACATCCCCATCACTCTTCAAGCCTGAGAACAAATGTCACTTCCTCTGGAAAGCTCTCTTTGATTTCTTGGCCCAAGTCTATTTGCCTGTACTTCCCCATCGCAGAGATCAGCAGGTCCATTGCACTGCATTGTGGGAGGGTGGGGTTCGAGGGAAACAGGCTGTGCGTGCGCCTTTCGGGGAGCACATGTTTTCAGCCTGCCCGATGTCCATCTCCCCCTCAATTCCCTCTTGAGGTTTTCCTCCTTTCATTAAGCCCAACTTTGCCAAGACTTAAAGACCAGCTCAGGACAACAGATGAGATGGCACATACTTGGGTGCCAACTGCACTGCACAGGCAAATGTGGAGAGCAGAGAGATGCACTTTGGGCTGAACCCAGTGATCAGGGAAATCCTCAGAGATGTGGCCGAGTTCAGGCCTCGGGGGAGCTGTGTGCACACCCATCCTCACAGGGACGCTTGGGCCCAGGCTCCGCTCAGGCGCACTGCACTGCATCTGACAGCGGGCACTCTGGGCCTTGGGTCTCAGCCTCGGTGCCTACGTGCCACGTGATTTGTCATGGGCTAGACCTCTGGCGACTGTTCTAGTTTGTGTGACAGAAAAGCAATTCAAATTGGCTTTAACAAACAAGGACATATTCTGATTCGCGTATATTAAAAGTCTAGGCGTAGGAGGGCTTCTGGCATAGCCTGATCCAGGGGCTCCTGCCACATCCTTGGGACTTGGTCTCTTTGTCTCTTAGTTTTTGCTGTGCTCTTAGCCAAGCTCTCCCCTAGTGATGGGCCCTGGCTGCTGCAGACTCTCATTCTCTCGGGAATAACTGACGGAAAGAAAGGTTTTCTTCCCGAATTCTTCTGGGAAGAGTTCTAGGGTTTATACTACAACTGGGATGTCTTGGTCCATCAGTTTTGAGCTAGATGGAATCTGACCTGGAGCCCCTGGTGGTGTACATGCTCCACGCACCGACCATACCTGTACTCTGTCGCCCCTCCATTGACGGTTGTGATTTCAGTTGCGGGAGGATGCAGAAAGGAGGGCTTCTCACAGAAAGGGAGCCCTTAGGCTGCCACTCCCCTGGGAGCAATCAGGAACCTGCCCCACATGTCATGACACATGCCCTAGGAGCCCTCTCCTAGACAGGTCAGGATTGCCCTCAAACACTCAGTGGATGGTGGCCTCTGCTGCCCAGAAAGGGGGCTGGAAAAGGTGGGGTCCCAAGGTTGATGGTAGTTGGTGGACGATCTCCATCCTCCATCCTGCTCGAAGGACTAAGATTTTCTGTTGAGTACCCCTGAGCAGCATTACCTTACCCCGTGACTCACTCTGAAAAATAAAGCCTGGTGTGGGGACCACCAGGACATAACCGGTGGCTGGGCCTGGGCTGGGCAGGATGGAGGGTGGTGAGGAACTGTCTTGCATCCACATGGTGCAGAATTCAGGACAGCCTTTGGGTTCTGTTTGTGACAATAAAGAGAAGCTTGCTTCTGCTCATTTTAATAAAGTGATAGTATATACATTAGGAATGCTTTTGGCAGCAAGTAACTAAGACTTAAAAATGAGGATTTAGCCTGGCTAGCGTGGCTCAGTGGTTGAGTGTCAACCCATGAACCAAGAGATCACAGTTCAATTCCCGGTCAGGGCACATTAGGGGGTGTGCATGAGGCAGCTGATCGATGATTCTCTCTCATCATTGATGTTTCTATCTCGCTCTCCCTCTTCTTCCCTCTCTCTGAATGTAATTTTTTAAAACGAGGATTAATTTTTCTCAGTCATAACTGAGTGATGCTGTGTAGACTCAGCTGCTCGATGGTGCCATGGCACCTCTGTGATTCTCGTAGCATTGGCCTCAGGGTGACAAAACGGCTGCTACAGCCCCAGGCATTGTGTTCACATTTTAAGTGGGAAGCAGAGGTGCCAGCCACACCTTGCTCCTGTTTGGGATACAGGGAAGCCTCCCTGTGAACCTTGAGCCGTTTTCTGCTCCTATTTGATTGATCAGAACTGAGAAATACAGCTTTCCTAAGCTGCAAGAGAGGGTGTGAAAGGAAACAGTTAGCCTTGCTAGACTCTATGGTGGCAGAAGCAAGAGAGAAGTAGGTAAGGAATGCCAAATAATGCCAAACACAGCAGTTTATTGTAAATATAGCAGGATACTATTTGGGGGACGTTAACCTATGTTATTTCAATTTTCCGATATTTCCTTTTTTATTCCTTGTCAAGCCAAAGCCTGCGCTTGTCCCCCCGAGAGAGGAATGTGAGAGGGTGGAAAGCAGAAAAGAGCCATGAGTCTGACTTCGTTGTGTCCCAGTAGCTTATGTCCTTATTGGAGAAACATAGAGACCAGAAATAGGACTTGTCACCTTCAGGTCAGTATTCTCCTGAGGTGTGGCAGGGGTTGGGCGTGGGGGGTGAAGGCAGAGGAGAGATGATGAGTAAAAGAAAGCATTCCGGAATTCTCTGAAGGCAAGGCCCGGAACCCTACTTCTTCTGGGGAACAGGACGGCAACGCTCCAGAGAGAGAGTGACGAGCCCAAGAGCAGGCGGAAGACGGCTTCCCAGACTCGCCAGGCCCCCAGCAGGCACAGGAGCCACAGAATTAGCCCTGAGCCTTGAGGATGGTCCAGAGAGGCCGACGAGCTGCACAGAGAGAAACAAGGCAGCCTGCGAGAGCTGGAGGTCGGGGACAGATGGCTGAGTGCTGCCGGCTTGGGCAGAGGACTTCAGAACAGATACCGCTCCCACAGTGGGCACTTCAAAAGCCACCCAAGAATTCGTAAGGGGGTAGTGCCATCCTGGCTTGCAATAGAAATGATGCTGAGTTATGAGAAAATGTAAAGGCCAATGCTCAACCACTGAGCCACACTGGCTGGGCCCCATTCACTTTTTTGAAAGTAAATAGTTCACCAGTCTTCTTTTAAAAGAACTAAAGCCCTGGCCAGAGTGGCTCTGTTGGTTGGAGCATCATCCCATAAACCAAAAGGTAGTGGGTTCGAGTCACTGCCAGGGCACATACACAGGTTTCAGGTTCAATCCCCAGTTGGGGCACATTTGGGAGGCAACTGATGGTTGTTTCTCTCTCACATCCATTTCTCTCTGTCTCCCTCTCTTTAAAAAATCAATTAAAAAAAAAAACTTAAAACAAGGTCCGGACGGCATGGCTCAGTGGTGGAGTGTCGACCTATGAACCAGGAGGTCATGGTTCAATTCCCAGTCAGGGCACATGTTCAGGTTGAGGGCTCAATCCCCAGTGTAGAGTGTGCAGGAGGCAGCCAATCAATGATTCTCTCTCATCATTGATGTTTCTATCTCTCCCCTCTCCCTTCCTCTCTTAAATCAATCAATATATATTTTTTAAAAAACTTAAAACGAATAAATTTACATTTGTCATTCTTCTTCTCCATTTTCCCCAGGCTCCAACCCCTTTGTGGTAACCACTGTTTACTTTTTTGTTGTTGTTAATCCTCACCTGAGACTATTTTTTTCATTGATTTTTAGAGAAAGTGGAAAGGTGGAAAGGAGGAAGGAATGGGGGTAAGGAAGAGAGAGAGAGAGAGCGAGAGAGAGAGAGAGAGAGAGAGAAACATCAATGAGAGAGAGACACATCAATCTGTTGCTTCCCCACACATGTCCCAACCGGGGCTGGGGATTGAACCTGCAACCCAGGTACATACGCTTGACCGGGACTTGAACCTGTGACCCTTCAGTGACCGTTGATGCTCTAACCACTGAGAATACCAGCCAGGGCCACTTTTCACTTTTTCCCCAGGGTTTTTGAATGCAATTACAAATACATTTTCATATTTCCCATTTCTCCCATGTCTTACTCGAAAGAAGGAACACTAAATATACAATTCTTCCTCTTGCTTTTTTTCATTTAACAGTATGAAACCCTAGCAATGTTTCCAATACAGTACATAAAAACTTTCTTCATTTTTTTGTAGCACATAATGCTCCATTGTATGCATGTACCATAGTTTATTTAATCAGTCTCCTATTAATAGCCTCTTAGGCTATATTCAGTCCTATGAGGAAAAGTCAACAGCAACAACCACCAACATACACCCATGTGTGGGCTTGCACACACACACACATTTTTATCTATATCAAGTAGCTCTGTAGCATAAATTCCCAGAAGTGAGACTGCTGAGTCAAAAAATAAATGCATTTGTACTTTTGATAGATAATGACAAGTTGTCACTCACAAGAATTGAACGAATTTGCACAACCCATCCGAAATGTACACAGGGGCCTTTGTTCTTTTACCTCACGAGAGTCAAAATAAAAATGAAAATATTTATAGCTCATATCATAAAAGAAAGGCTCTTCTGCCTGATGTATAGAATTCTTAAAATCAATAAGAAAAAGACCAATGAATCAATAGAAAAATTGGTTTAAAAACCATTAAAAAGATAGTTTCTAAAAGTAGTCCCCTAGACCTGTAAAAAATGTCAAGTTCACTCATATTAATAGAAATGCATATCAAAACCACACTGAAAAGCTATTTTTCCCTATCAAAGAGTGGGGGAGGGATTCAAATGTCTGACACTTTGTCATTATTTCTATCACCTTAAAGTTCTTCCCTTTTACAATTTTATTTACTGATTGATTTTAGAGAGAGAGGTAGGAAGAGAGAAACATCAATTTGTTGTCCCACTTATTAATACATTCATTGGTTGATTTTTATACATGCCATGATTTTTATATGTGCTACACAACCTTTGTGTAGCAGGATGATGCTCTAACCAACTGAGCCAACCAGCCAGAGCAAGTTCTCCCCTCTTAAAAAAATAATAAAGTAACTCTCACTTAACATCCCCAGATATATCTCATCTCCTTTCCATAAGCAAACTTATAGAAACAACTATCTAAAGCCACTGAGTCTACTTGCACACCTGCTCAAAACACAGGGGTTCCCAACCCAGCATTAGGCATCGTCTGGAAACCATTTTGATTGTCACAACTGGGGGCGGGTGGTCCTAGCATCTAGTGAGTAAAGGCCAGGGACGCTGCTAAACATCCTTCAAGGCCCACAACACAGCACTACCCAGCCCAGTGTCCACAGGGCATTAAAGTCGCCTCTGAGACCAAAGCTAAATCCAGCGGACTTTCCCTAAATCTTTATCTCGGCCCCTCATCGGCATCCAGCACTGTCAACCTGCTTTCTCTCCCTGAAAGGCTGACCTCTGTGACATTGCCTTCTCTTTCCCCATTCCCTGTACTGGCTTGTCACCCTCTAGGTGGCAATTAAATGTGTAGGTTCCTCAAGGTGGGATCCCAGGTCCTCTTTTCCTCTCACCCCCTCTAACCCTAGTTGATGTCACCCACACCCTTGACTTTAATCACTGTCTGCCCCAACCTGACCTTGGAGCGTCAGTTCTGTGCATCCAGCTTCCTGCTCCACAGTTCCACTCAGATGCTTCCAACGCCCCCAGGGCCTGTCAGGCCCAACTTGCTCTCATGACCCTCGTACCAGCCCCTTCGGCATTTCCTATCCCAGTGACTGGCTAACCATCATTCCAGATATGTGAGCCAGAGCCTAGAAACCTCCCTCTTCCTCAAGCTTCACCAAGACCTGAGATTTACCCTCAAAACACCTCTCTGCTTCATCAGCTTCTTCTCCCTTTCCCACTGCCAGCCACCGGCACAGTTAGCCTGGGCCACGGCACCGCCTCCTGCATTGGTTCCCCACCACCGCCCTGCCCCTGACAGCCAGAGGGAGCTCTTCAAATCACAAAGCTGACCAGGTCCCTGTCCTGCATGGCCTGGCCCTGCCCGTTTCAGCTCACTGTGGCAGAGGACCCCTCCCCAGAGGACCGGGTCGGGGTCTTCTCACCTGGGAGATTCTGTAACTCAAGCCCCTGGTCTTTGTAGCCGTAGGACTATGTGCTTGAGTAAGGCAGCCCTGATGCTCCAGATAAAGGAACAGGAAGTGCAAAGACCCTTCATGACCGAGGCAAGTTGAAAATCTTTCCCCACATACTGATTGGCTGTTTCTCTTTCCTTAATTTGGAACTGCAAGTTCTCAGCCTCTGCTCTGTATCCTATTGGATTTGTGGGCCTTTTCTTGATATGGAAGAGCTGATTTTGTAGGAAGGATATGATCCTTTATCTGCCGCTTGTATTGTACACTTTAAAAATAGTGGGCCTGGCCCTGACCGGTTTGGCTCAGTGGATAGAGCGCCGGCCTGTGGACTGAGGGGTCCCAGGTTCGATTCCAGTCAAGGGCATGTACCTTGGTTGCAGGCACATCCCCAGTAGGGAGTGTGCAGGAGGCAGCTGATCGATGTTTCTCTCTCATCGATGTTTCTAACTCTCTATCCCTCTCCCTTCCTCTCTGTAAAAAACCAATAAAATATTTAAAAAGTAAAATAAAATAAAAATAGTGGGCCTGGAAATTAATATGCTAAGTGAAATAAACTAGTCTGAGAAAGACAAATATCACATGATCTCATTCAAATGTGGAGTCTAAACTAATAAAATAGGGCCAGAAGCATGGTTGCATAGAGCAGACTGTCAGAGCTCAGAGGGCACAAGAGGTGTGGGGGATGGGAAGAGGTTAACTAAAGAATTTACATACATATATGCATAGCCCATGGACACAGACAGTATGTGGTGAAGGCCTGGGTTGGGACAGGGGCTGAGTGGAGGGGAACCAAACCGGAGAGGAGGGGGCGGGGGGGGGCATGGGAGACATCTATAATACTGTCAACAATAAAAACATAAAATCAATAATAATAAATAGTTGGCTGGGTGGCTCAGTTGGTTGGAGCAAGGTCCAGTACATCAAAAGGCTGCGAGTTTGATTTCTGGTCAGGGTGTGTATGGGAGGCAACTGGTCCACGTTTTTCTCTCACATCAACATTTCTGTTGCTCTCTCCCTCCCTCTCTCTAAAAATAAATGCAAAAACATATCCTTGGGTGAGGATTTTTTAAAAAATAGTTGGCCATAACTTTTGTTTGTGTTCGTTTTTGCTGCGTAGAATATTTTTAATTTAATGTTTTTAAAGTTATGATTTCTGAACTTTGTTTCTCACCTGGAAAACACTTTCTCTTTGAAATTTTTTTATAATTAAATTTCACAACAAACACTTTAATTTTTGTAACTCTCACCTGAGGATATTTTTCCATTGATTTTTAGAGAGAGTGGAAGAGAGAGGGGAAGACAAAGAGAAATATTGATGTGAAAGAAGCACATCAATTGGTTGTCTCCTGCATGAGCCCCGACCATCCTGCATGAGCCCTGGCCAGAGCCAGGGCGGGGAGGAGCCTGCAACTAAGGTACATGCCCTTGACCAGAATCAAACCTGGGACCCTTCAGTCTGAAGGCCTACGTTCTCTCCACTGAGCCAAACCGGCTAGGGCTACAACAAACCTTTTTAAAAATATATATATATATTATTGATTTCAGAGAGGAAGGGAGAGGGAGAGAAAGATAGAAACGTCAATGATGAGAGAGAATCATTGATTGGCTGCCTCCTTCACACCCCACACTGGGGATTGAAGCCACAACCGGGCATGTGACCTGACCAGGAATCAAACCATGACCTCCTGGTTCATAGGTGGACGCTCAACCACTGAGCCCCGCCAGTCGGGCTCTTCTGATTCTTCTATAGTTTCTATAAAACTTTGAAGTCTTGGATCCTCCTGTGGTTTCCTCTGCCTTAATGAGTGAGGTATCCAGTAAGTGAGATCCAGATTTGTGTTTTTCAAGGACTATCGAGTTACCCACCTCTTCCTCGCAGATTTGACCTGCCCAGGTGCCAGGTATCAAGCTCAAACCTACCCCTTCTTCACTCATTTTGCAATGCGGAGAGTGGGGCTCTGTAAGCCACCTTCCTGCTGGGTCAGTGCTGGTGGTGGAGTCGGCCCATAGGCGGTGGCAGAAGTAACCTTGGAGGCTGGAGGGGTGAGAGAGACTCACATACCCCGTTTCCTGCAGCCCTGGGCAATGCTGATGCTAAGCGGTGGCTTGAGGGGCTTACACCCTCCCAGTCCATCAGTTCCCCCCAAAGCCATCCCAAATAAGCACACCCTTGATCTCTATCACTGTCTCAAAGCAAACTCCTCTTCCACTTGCAATCAGATCGCTGTCCCAAATATATCTACAGAGAAATTCTGGAAATGATCTTACTTGGGACTCAGAAGGCAAGATCCTGAGGCCTAAGGGGCAGCTCTCCCAGATCCAACACCTGCCTGGCTGACATCTGCATGCCGCTCACCCACCCATGAAACTTCTCTTTGCAAGCTGTGCCCGCCCAGGTGTATGGGCCCAAAGACAGCATTCCCCACCCCTCATGCTCTGTTCCTCCTCCCACCTTAGATCAGGAGGATGAAGAACCTATGCCTGGAGACAGAGTCCCCTGGTGCCAGGGATTCCGCTGGGCTGGGCACCCAGCACCCTCCCTGCGGCCGCCAGGTCTCTTCAGTGGTGGCAATTGCCCATGGCTCTTTGGGTGGCTCCATCACAACACAGGGTCGCGTGGCGCTGCAGCTCTCTCATCTGACAGAAGGCGGCTGCTCACAGGGGAAGATTCCACTTCTTTTGTATGGGTCCCCAAGGACAGACTTGGGGCTCCTGGGTGCAGGCCCAGGGCTCTTCCCACTGCCAACAGCTGCTGGGGAGATAGTACATTCCCCATCCCTGACCCTTTGCCTGGAAGGCGTGCCCCTCAAGTGTTACTGTATCTCACCACTCACCTCCGTGTCCTTTATCAGGGAGGCCATCACGACCACCTTATCTAAGATTGCAAGCCTCCCACTCCATCCCTCTCCCTTGCTCCACTTCCTTAGCACTTATCGTCACGTTCTTTATTAATTTATCGTGTTTATTATCTGTCTCCCACCAACAGAATAGAAGCTCCACTAGGGCAGGGATTTTTACCTCTTTTGTTCATCACTGAATCCCTGTGTCTAAACAGTCTCTGGTACATAGTAAATATCTGTTGCTGCCGAAACCGGTTTGGCTCAGTGGATAGAGCGTCGGCCTGCGGACTGAAAAGTCCTAGGTTCGATTCCGGTCAAGGGCATGTACCTGGGTTGCAGGCACATCCCCAGTAGAAGGTGTGCAGGAGGCAGCTGATTGATGTTTCTCTCTCATCGATGTTTCTAACTCTCTATCCCTCTCCCTTCCTCTCTGTAAGAAATCAATAAAATATTTAAAAAATATATATCTGTTGCTGAATAAATGTCTGTTGAACACATTCCTCCCAACCACCTTCCGAGGTAACTGCTGTTTTTATCTCCATTTCACAGCTACAGAAACTGGGGCACACAAAGACTGAATAACTGGCCTTAGCAGCAGCCTGGGTTTCGAACCCCAGGCATTCTACGCCCAGGGCCTGCGTCCTTAACTCTACCCTGTATTGCACTTACAAAATGCTACTGCAGCATTGTAACAGAAGAGGCCTGGAAATGCCGAATTTTCCCATCAGTAGGGGAGTGGTTAAATAGATTACAATGCTAGGCATCCTGTAACAGCATCTAAAAGCAACCTATAAACGAATTAAGCAGATCTATATGTGCTTATTTGGAACAATCTCCAAGATATTGTTGAGTGAAAATAGAAAGATGCGGACAATGCATTGCTTGTCCTCGTGTCTATAAGAAGTAAACAAGGTCCCAGGCACACATCTGTTGGACGTGCACAGGGATATTCCGAAGGGACCCTCCGGGAGCTGTTGACAAGGTGAAGGAGAGCCTGGGGGTCTCCAGTGGGAGGAAGCCTCTGCGTCCCATTTTGTATTGTTGGGATTTTAAATCATGCACATGATTTACTTTTTTTTTTTTTAGCAACATAAATCTTCCACATAGTTTAAAATTTTTTTAAAAAGGTGTATCTAGCCAGTTTGGCTCAGTGGATAGAGTGTCAGCCTGCAGACTGAATGGTCCCAGATTTGATTCCGGTCAAGGGCACATACCTGGGTTGTGGGCTGGATCCCCAGTAGGGGATGTGCAGGAGGCCACCGATCCAGGATGCTCTCTCATCATTGATGTTTCTATTTCTCTCTCCCCCTCCCTTCCTCTCTGAAATCAATAAAAATATAAAAGAAAAGAAAGGTACAGGGCTTATATAAAAATCGGCAGTCCCCTAGCCCACCCCCTCTGTACCCCAGGATTCTTCTCGAAGGCAGTGGGTTGAGCCTTTAGCTTTCCTTCTGTTTGCCACTCTCTGTCAGGGTTTTCAGACTTTAAGGAGCTGTGACTCACCTGGGATCTTGTTACCATACAGGTGCTGACTCAGCAGGCCTGGGCTGGGGCCCAGGACTCTTCATTTCTAATAATCTCCAAGGCGATGCTGATGCTGATGCTGTGGTCCATGGGTCATTCGTTAAACAGCAAGGTTCTAAATAATCTGCTAATACAGGTTTTATCTTACTTTATAATATAAAAAATGAAATTTAGATAGATGATGATGGGGAAAAATTAAATTAATTTTTTTAAAAGCTGGGTGGCTGGGACACCTTTTAGAGAGAGAACCAAGATGGCGGCATAGGTTAACGCCGGAGTTTGCTGCCTCGAACAACCACTTCAAAAGTGAAACTAAAAGACCGAACGGACATCACCCAGACCCACAGGAACGCTGGCTGAGTGGAAGTCCTACAACTAGGAGGAAAGAGTAACGCATACGGACACTCAGAGGAGGCGCAGTGCTGAAGTCAAACTCTGAGGTGCGGAGCGCGCGGTTGGCGTTTTCAATCGGGAGGGAGTCGCAGACTCTGAGCTCCAGGTCCGGGCGAGTCTTTAGGGACCGAGACTCAAACGGGAGAAGAGGGACTGTCTGGCTTCGGTCAGAGCGAGTGCAGCTTTCTCTCCGAGGTTCGCAGCGGTTGCTGGGACTCAGAGAGGCAGAGCCCCCGGGACAGGACTGAGAGCGGCCATAACTGCTCTCTCTCTCCGGCCCACCCTGTTGATCCCGTGCGACCCGCCCCGCCCAAGCCCGGCACAGAGGCTTTTGCCCGATAGCCTCAGGCAAAGGCGAGATTAGCACCTCCCTAGAGGACAGTAGTTCTCTCACTGCAGACACAGCTGGTTCTCACAGCCACTTGGCCTGGAGGTCAAATCCCCCCTGGTGTTAGCTACGACAATCAAGGCTTAACTAAAAGACTGCGCACAAAGACCACTAGGGGGTGCACCAAGAAAGCATAACAAAATGCGGAGACAAAGAAACAGGACAAAATTGTCAATGGAAGATATAGAGTTCAGAACCACACTTTTAAGGTCTCTCAAGAACTGTCTAGAAGCCACCGATAAAGCTATTGAGATCTTCGAGAAATCTAATGAGACCCTCGATGCTATGATGGGGAACCAACTAGAAATTAAGCATACACTGACTGAAATAAAGAATATTATACAGACTCCCGACAGCAGACCAGAGGAGTGCAAGAATCAAGTCAATGATATGAAATCCGAGGAAGCAAAAAACACCCAACCGGAGGGGCAGAATGAAAAAAGAATCCAAAAATGCGAGGATAGTGTAAGGAGCCTCTGGGACAGCGTCAAGCGTACCAACATCAGAATTATAGGGGTGCCAGAAGATGAGAGAGAGCATGAAATTGAAAACCTATTTGAAGAAATAATGACAGAAAACTTCCCCCACCTGGTGAAAGAAATGGACTTACAGGTCCAAGAAGCGCGGAGAACCCCAAACAAAAGGAATCCAAAGAGGACCACACCAAGACACATCATAATTAAAATGCCAAGAGCAAAAGACAAAGAGAGAATCTTAAAAGCAGCAAGAGAAAGAAACTCAGTTACCTACAAGGGAATACCCATACGACTGTCAGCTGATTTCTCAACAGAAACTTTGCAGGCCAGAAGGGAATGGCAAGAAATATTCAAAGTGATGAATACCAAGAACCTACAACCAAGATTACTTTATCCAGCAAAGCTATCATTCAGAAGTGAAGGTCAGATAAAGAGCTTCACAGATAAGAAAAAGCTAAAGGAGTTCATCACCACCAAACCAGTATTATATGAAATGCTGAAAGGTATCCTTTAAGAAGAGGAAGAGGAAGAAAATGGTAAATATACAAATTATGAACAACAAACATGCATCTATCAACAAGTGAATCTAAGAATCAAGTGAATAAATAATCTGATGAACAGAATAAACTGGTGATTATAATAGAATCAGGGACATAGAAAGGGAATGGACTGACTATTCTTGGGGGGAAAGGGGTGTGGGAGATGCAGGAAGAGATTGGACAAAAATTGTGCACCTATGGATGAGGACAGTGGGTGGGGAGTGAGGGCGGGGTGGGGCGGGAACTGGGACGAGGGGAGTTATGGGGGAAAAAAGAGGAACAAATGTAATAATCTGAACAATAAAGATTTAAAAAAAAAAAAAAAAAAAAAAAGCTGGGTGGCTGGCTTGGCCGGTTTGGCTCAGTGGATAGAGCTTCAGCCTGCGGAGTGAACAGTCCTGGGTTTGATTCCAGTCAAGGGCGTGTACCACGGTTGCAGGCCCCTCCCCGGCCAGGGCCCTAGTCGGAGCACGTGCAGGAGGCAACCAATCCATGTGTTTCTCTCACATCGATGTTTCTCTCTTTCCCTCTCTCTTCCACTCTCTCTAAAAATCAATGGAAAAATATCCTCGAACGAGGATTAAAGAAAAAAAAGCCAGGTGGCTGAGTTGGTTGGAGCATAATCCCGTACACAAAAGGTTGCAGGTTTAATTCCCAATCAGGGAACATATTTAGGTTGTAGGTTTGATCCCTGGTCAGGCTCATATGGGAGGCAACTGATCAATGTTTCTCTCTCATATCAGAAAAAAAGGGAAAGAAAACCTATACCCTTGCCCCACTCTCCTATACGCAGGCATCCTGTCTTCGTCCTCCCAAAGTAGTTATATACCCTTTGTGGCTAAAAGAATTGTTGGCATTTATATTGTTATGCCTGTATATATAATATTCACAGCTCAGCCACATAGTATACTATGACTACATTTCCTTTCTTGTACAACTTTTTGTTTTCTCTGGAGTTAATTCTCTCTCTCTCTCTCTCTCTCTCTCTCTCTCTCTCTCTCTCTCTTTCATTTCACCTTCAGTAATGCATTCTCGAACCCTCCATGCAAAACTGAAAGCTCTCCTTGGCAGATTTAAACAAATCCCATAATCTGCATCTTGGAGCCTCTGTCCTTTGGTCCCAATCAGATTGGTGGTTCCATACAGTTCCTCAATTAGAAAGGCCCACACGTGGACTGGCGAACAGTTTGTGGCAGGAAGCAGAGAGGAGGATTCGGAGCCGCAGCTATGAATGAGGCCCCCATCACTGTAACTGTGTTTATTCTCCCTTCTTCCTTCCGAGGGACCCCACTGCTGTCCCAGCTTCATGCATTTGGCTGTGCAGATAGAGACTGAATTTCCCATCTCCCTTGCTGCTAGGAGACCAACTGGGTGGTGACAGAATGAGTGGAAGTGAGGAATGCCACTTGGTCTCACTCCATCTTTCCTCCTTGAGGACGAAAACATGAACGGATGGTGCCCAGCCAGCCTGGCTCCGTGGTTGAGCATCAGCCTATGAATCAGGAGGTTACGGTT
The DNA here is from genome assembly GCA_036010255.1 of Myotis pilosus. Taxonomy (NCBI): domain Eukaryota; kingdom Metazoa; phylum Chordata; class Mammalia; order Chiroptera; family Vespertilionidae; genus Myotis; species Myotis pilosus. The sequence goes on from JASKON010000003.1 coordinate 104,178,045, forward strand.
CGATTCCCGGTCAAGGGCACAGGCCTGGGTTGCGAACTCAATCCCCCGTGTGGGACGTGCAGGAGGCAGCCAATCAATGATTCTCTCTCATCATTGACGTTTCTCTGTCTTTCTCTCTCCCTCTCCCTTCTGCTCTGAAATCAATAAAAATATATCTAAAACAACAACCAAAGTGCTCATAAGCCACTGCAACCAAGAGGACCACCTCCCTCCAGACTGTTGCCTGAAGAGGAATAAAATCCCACCTTGTGATAAAGAAAACTTGGACCAAACCTGGTTTGCTACAAAACGTGTTGTAATGCACAAGCTCCTTCTTGAGGCAACATTCTGATCAGCTGGACCGCCTCCTCCACCCCTCAGCTGTCACCCACTCAGGCAGCCAATGATCAGAATCAGACATTTTTTAAAAATATAACACTATTGATTTCAGAGAGGAAGCGAAAGGGAGAAAGAGATACAATAGTCAATAGTGAGAGCAAATCATTGATCGGCTGCCTCCTGCACGCCCCACACTGGGGATTGAGTTCACAACCCGGGCATGTGCCCTGACTGACAAAGCAAACTGTGACCTCCTGGCTCATAGGTCGATGCTCAACCACTGAGCCACGCCGGCTGGGTGGAATCAGATGTTCTTTTTTCCAGTGTCTGGCAGAACCAAGAATAGCTAACCATTCATTCTCTTTCCTGTAAAAGGGAAAGATCTCTTTCTTTCTTTTCTTTTTTTCTTTTTTACAGAGAGGAAAGGAGAGGTATAGAGAGTTAGAAATATTGACGAGAGAGAAACATCAATCAGCTGCCTCCTGTACACCTCCTACTGGGAATGTGCCTGCAACCAAGGTACATGCCCTTGACCAGAATCGAACCTGGGACCTTTCAGTCCACAGGCTGACGCTCTATCTACTGAGCCAAACCAGTCAGGGCGGGAAAGGTCTCTTTCAACCAGCAAGGTCCCAGCCTCCTTCCTCACGGCAAACCTGAAATAAAACTTTTGGCCTATGGTCCTAATTAATCTGTCGGAAGACTTGGTTGAGCCACTGTAATGTGGGGCCTCTTTGTTACAGCAGCTTGGCTGCACCCTACTTACCAGAGCGAGAAGGGCCATCTCCCACGCACCCCCACCATTCATGGGGGGTAAAAGGGAATAGAGAAATTAATGAAAACAAGGGCGGGGCCCCACATGGACCAAGAATAGCAATGTGGTGTGAATGGAAAAGGATTACCGAAGCCCTCTGCCCACCTAAATCCAAGAAAGAGAAGAAGGGAGTGTGGGGGTGGGAATGGAAATTAAATGTCAGAAAGGGATCCAAGCCCTGGCCAGTTTTCTCAGTGGTTAGAGTGTCTGCCCACAGACCGAAGGGTCGAGGGTTTGATTCCCGGCCCAGGGCCTGCACCTCCATTGCAGGTTTGTCCTCGGCCCCTGTCGGGGCACGCACAGCAGGCAACCAATCGATGTGTCCCTCTCACTTTGATATTTCTCTCTGTCTTCCCCTCCTCTCCATCCCTTCCACTCTCTCTAAAAAAATCAATGGAAAAAACATTCTCTGGTGAGGATTTTTAAAAAGAAAAGAAAAGAAAGGAGAGGACTCGAGCCAGTCTGCCCCACTGGGAAGCCATGCCTCCGGAGCTCCTTGTCTGGCCTGGGATGGCCCATGTCCGTGGGGGCGGGGGGGAGCGGGGAGGTCTAGAGGCCAGGGCTGGGCCTGGGTAGACAGGATGTGAGGCCTGGCACTCACCATTCTCCGTGCCCTGGTTCCTGGGTTCTGGAGGCCACAGCACTCGCTGGGAACCCAGCAGACAGCCGGGCGTGGGTCCTGGCTCCAGGGGGAGGCCTGGGTTCTTTGGGAAGCAAGCAGGGACTCTCAAGGTCACGACATCTCAGGCCTCTTCCGTTCTTGGAGGCTCATTGTGTTCTGGAAGCATTAGGAATCCCGAGAAGAGCATTACAAGGACCGCGGTGTGTCTTACATGCTTATGCCTGGCTGATTAATGCTTTTCTCGCGCGCACGCACACACACACACACACTCGCGCGCGCGCACACGCGCACACACACACACACACACTTACACACACGCGCGCACACACAGTGTGATAGTTGTTCTGATTAATGCTTTTCACACACACACACACACACACAAGCACGCACACACAGTGTGATAGTTGTTCTGATTAATGCTTTTCACACACACACGCACACGCACATGCACACGCACACACACGCACATGCACACACACGCACGCACGCACAGTGCAATACAGTTGTTCTGTCCACAAGGTAATTACAGGTTCATAAGGATGTTAACTCGGGAGAGGGGAGCCTGGGCTGGGACGCACTCTTAATGCCCCAGGAATGTTCCCGGGTCTCAGCCTGTCAGAGAAATTGTCTGGCTCCGTAACTGAATGTGTGACTTCTCCTAGAAGCGATGCCAGTTAGAATGAAAGGCTCTTCAGGAAAGCGAGGCCGGGCAGCTCCTCCCCCTGCCCAGGCCAGGTCTGCACGGGGCCTGAGCCCGGACAACGACCAGGCGGAGCCGGCCGGGCCGCGTAGTGAGCAGGGCAGCCTCCTCCAGGCCCCAAACCAGCAGAGCCAAGAGCTGCAGGCCTGACTGAGCCTCCCAGCCTGGTGGGGCTGCTTCTGCTGGCTCACCTCCGGCCGTAGGTCCGATGCAGGGGCCAGCAGGGGCCAGCAGGGGCCACGATCTCTTTTCAGGGAGGGACCAGGAGGTGAATGGCTGAGATTTAAGGACTTAGACCCTCCAAGATGCTTGAGGCAGAGTTTGGAGCTGCCTGCTGACTCTTATCATCCCTCCTCGGGCTGGAGTCAAGGGGTCAGGGGGGGAGAGGGAAAGGTTGAGTGTCAGGCTCCTGGGAACTGGGTCTGAGCCTCCAGCCCACTCCCAGCCCCAACCAGGCCCAGCCACTCAAACGGGAGACAGACAGAGCTTCGCAGCCACTGAGAATTAAAACTCATTGATTTTCCCCATTAGCTAGAGAAGGCCATCAGCGTGCATTAAACCAGGCACAACAGCAGCTTCGTGAATAATTAACATTCGCAAATGACAACGGGGGGGGGGGGGGGGGGGGGCGGGGGGCGGTGCCCCGGGGAAAGGCAAGGGGTGACTGGAGGTCTGGGGCAGCCTGACCCCTCTTCTCCCACCTCAGGGAGCCACAGCCTGGCCTGCCCTCCCTCCTCCTGGTCCCCTACGTTCACTCCTCTTCTCGCCCCCTGTCCTCTTCCCAGAGAAACCCCAGGTCTGAGGCACATGACCCTGGCTGCCCTGGAGCATGGAGCCGGCACTGGCAGGAGCTGGGAGTGCCGCTCTGCTCTTCTGTGTGTCCCCACGTGGCCTCAGAGGGTCTGCCCTTCCTGGGCTCATAGGGGTTGGATTCGCTGGCTTCTACGTCTCTAGATCTGTGGTTCCAGGGAGGGACAGCGACCGGCCCAAAGCACGCAGGTCTGTAGCAGAGCCCACCCTGGAACCCAGTGCCCTGTGTCATCACCCCAGCCCAGCCTAGGGGACTCCTTAGTGCAAGTCAGAGAAAGTCACCCCCTTTGGAGAGACTAATTCAAATAAGGAACCCCTCTGGGTGGGCTACTTAGAAAAAGGCACCCTCCTCCCCACGCTGTCACAGTCTGAAGGTGCAGGGCGTGGAGACCAGCCCACACGCACCATCTGCCTGGGTCCCTGTGCTCGGCCTCAACAACTCAGCTGACCCCACCTACCTCCTCACCCCTCTGCTGACCCACGTTCCCACTTCCATCCTCCTCCCACCCGTCCTTCCTCCTCAGAGCCCTGGGAGGGCCCCATCTGGGGTGCATACCTCCCACACCCCTGGCTGTGCGAATTGTAAATTGCAGAGGAGGTGAGTGGGACTGAAAGCCGGCTTGCTATCCACACGACAAGCTGGTTGGGGCTGGGGGTGCGGGGTGGGAGGCTGCACCCACCCAGAGGGAGCACTGGTTCCCAATTCACACAGGGCACCATGTCGATGCCTGCGGGCCCAGGGGCCTCCCACCAGGAGCCCCAGCCCACGAAGGCAGGAGTGGGGTCTGCCCTCTTCCTCGCCGGGTGCCTGGCACATAGCAGGTACTCAAGAAACATTTTCAAGCGAACAGCTTCTCCTGGGATTCCCCCACACCCACCCTCTTCACACGCTTCAGCGGGACAGATGGCTGTGTGCAGTGCATCTCCGGGTCCCACGGGAGCTGTGTGCGGAACATCAGGGCAGGCCCCACGGGAAGCTGGCCACGTAACTGGACCCGGAGGCAGTGATGCTGACTGTTAAGGGAACGAGGGGCGGGGAGGGAGAACCCAGGGAGCTGAGGGGAGATGTGTGAGGGAGGCGTCCGGGATGCTCTCAGGAGCTCAGAGCCCTGCCCATCCCAGAGTCCCAGTGGTGCTGCCCTGAGCCACCAGCCCCACCCGGCTCCCCGAAGTATGGGTGGAGGGTGCAAGTGGCCAGGGCTCTCTGACCGAGGTACAGATGCTGGAGGTGGCTTCCGAGGGTCCTTCGAGGGGCAGGCCGGGTTCAGTCAGGGACAGAACGGAGGCCACGCCCTTGCCCTTCCCGCTGCTCTGTGGTGTGGCCACCTGCTCTCCCAGCTCGCCACCCCAACAGCTCTGGCAGGGAAGGAGTTAACCTCCCAGCTTCTCAGCAAGAATGTGGAGCTATTAATACCCACAGCCTAGCGGTCTGCCAGAGCGGCTCCCAGTCCGAGGGAGCAGGGAGCAGGGACTGAGGGAGAGAGCTCCAGTCTGGGCAGAGACAGAGCCCAGCGAGGACCCCAGGGCCCAGAACTCCTCTAGGGGACAGTGTGGGCACTGTGCCAGCCTCACCCGGCCCTCTCCCACCTTCAGCTGCGGGTCCTGACCCTCCCTCCTGGAGGCCACCGGTGCCACCCACTTCAGGAGAACAAACTTTCTTAGGGAAACCACCTCTCCTGCCGCGCTGGCTGCACAGGGAGGAGCAGACGCCTGGACGGACAGATGCACAGACAGTCGGGACACCTGAGCCTCTCCTCCCAGCCTCGCCTCTGACAGGCAGCAGCAGAGTGGGCAGCTGAGGGCACGGGGGCCCTGCTGGACCTTCGTCCCACAGTGAGCCCCTCTGAGCGCGGGCGTCCAGGCGCTGCCACCCAAGGCCCAGCACTGCTCCTGGAAGGCCCGTGGGTCAGGGCAGGAGTCCCGGTCGGACAGAGCCCCGGGCTCTTCCACCCACCAAGGCGACGGGCAACCTGAGTGCCAAGGCACAGGTGGCAGGGGGGCGGGCGCGAGGCCCTGAGGCCAGCAGGCTGCTGACCCTGGAGCACTCTGGCTCAGGGACCCCTGCCCAGACCACGGAGGATGCTGCCGAGCCGGCCGCTGGCCACCCCTGCCCTGTCCTGGAGCTGCCTCCCCCCTGGCCCCTGGGCTGTGGGCCGGAGGACGTGCCCGCCTTCTGCTTCATCTGCTTCCACAGGGAGGAGGAGGAGGAGCTGCTGGAAGAGGTCCCACTGCAGAGGTCAGTGCCCCTGGTGGGCAGTGGGTGGACAGGACTAGCGACTTGGGGCCCCTGGGGCCTGGCAGGCCTGCGCCGGAGTCCCTCGGTCTACTGCTTACCATCCGTCGCCACCTCCCTGCACCAGACTCTCAGATCCCCCACCTGTCCCTCCTCTGTCTCCCCTGTCCTGGACCCACCGGGACCCTCTGTCCTCTCCCGTGTGGTCATGGCCTCCTGCTCAGAGCCCGCCCTGGCTCCCGGCTCCCGCGGGATGAAATGGACACTCAGTCGGGCATTCGGAGGCTGTGTGATCTAACTGACCCCACCCACCCCATCTCTCTCTGCTCCCTACACTCACCCTCAGGGAAGCCCTGCCCAGACTTCTCTTCCCCGGCCTATCCCGGCCCAGCTGCAATGCTTCCTCCTCCGGGAAGCCCTTCAGGGACGCCCAGCTCCACCCGGAGCTGAGAGTCACCTTTACTTCCTGCACTGAACCGACCCCTAGTAGGGTTGAATCTTTGTTAAATTAATTAATGAGTGGAAATAGCTGTGTGTGTGTATATGCGTGTGTGTGTGAGGGGGGATCAGAGGGAGTGAAGGGCTGTGTGACTGGGTATTTGGGGGTGAGTGTGTGATTGTGAGTGTACGTACATGTTTGTGGGAGCACGTGTGGCTTCTATGTAGCCATGAGGAATAGGGTTTGTGCACTATGCCGAGGTTGGGGTTCGTGCCCTAGGGACCATTGTCCTTACTGCCAGCTCTCCCCACCCCCATCTGCAGGGAATGCATTACCCAACCTGGGACCTCAGGCTCCCAGGATGGACAGCAAATCTAAAGGGAAGACAAAGGTCACCTCTGCTGTGACCCAGCCCGCCCACGCCTCCGTCACCGCCTAAGTCAGCACTGCTCTGGGCGGGGAGAAGGGCAGGCTCAGGCCAGCCCAGGTGCCCCTCCGGCCCTTTGCAGGAGAGCTGGGGCTCGGGGTGGGCGCCTGCTGCCTGGGCCGCTTCCTCCCTGGATCTCTGTTAGACCCCTGGTCTGTAAGTTTCCCTCTGTGGGCCTTTGTCTCCTCATCTGCGAAATGAGGGGATGCTCCTGCCACGGTTGTCAGTGACTGAGCACCCACAGAGGCCAGGGCGTGCCATGGGGCTGGAGCCCAGCCCTCCCGGGGTCACAGCCTGCTGGGCGAGACAGACAAGCAAACAGGTCAGTGTGGCCTAGCGCTGGGCGCCTGGATAGGTGTGGGTGCACTGTGCACAGGGTCAGGGAAGACTGGCCACCCCAGGAGCCCTGCTGCTCTGTCTTATAGTCCAGACCAAGTTAGGAGACTCAGAAAGCCAGATCATAGGTGCAGAAGTGCTTCTCGAACTCCAAAGCAATGAACCCCTAAAGCATCACTATATTTACTGTAGGAGTTCAAAATGCTTGTTGAATGAATGAATGAATGAATGAATATGACATGAGGAGACTGGACATCAGAATCATCTGAGTTGATTGTTAAAAAATACACGCTGTCCTGGCGACGTTGCAGCCTCGGGTCTTGGAGGAGATGGATGTGTAATTTTAATCAGCCCCCAGGTGAGCAGCTTGAGTTCCTGCCCTCCTCCCTCATCCCCCCCCCCCCCCGTCTTCCACCTGCAACTTTGGGGATCCCCTTATAGGGGAAGACCCCGCTGCCTCCTGCACTGGCAGCAAGGTGGCCTTATGTTTGCAGGCTACTATCCAGCTGGTAGATGCTAGCCCTTTAAGTCCTGGGGAGAGGACACCGCCAGGCTGGGCAGAGGCAGTGACCACAGGTGCCAGGTGGTGAAGCTAAAAATACTGAGTGATGTGAACACGGAGGCTGCAGGAGCCTGGCGAGCTGCTGGGGTGGGGGGAGGGGGCCCTAGAGTGCTCTACCCTCCCGGAGGAGGGTCAGTGAGCAGAGGGGTTGGTGGGTCACCTTGGGGGCGTAAGCCTGCCCCCCACCCCCTCCTCTCAGCGCCAGGATTCCCTCCCAGTAGGGCTGCCATGTTAGCCGCCGCGGGGCATGCTGATCCCACTGCATCCTCTTCCCTGTGACCCTGGGGAAATCATGTCTTCTCTTGGGGCCTCAGCAAAGTTAGATAGTTGAGCTTTCTCAGGCACTTTTAGGGACAGAGGCGATGAGGGGTGTAGGTGACCAGTTCAGTCATTTGTGGATTCAACAAACTTTCCCTGAGGCCTCCTGGAACTGGCTGCTGAGGCCACAGAGATGAACAAGGCCCAGGCACTTCCCTGGAGGGACCTGGTGAGGACAAGGCATGCCATGCATGCCATGCATGTGCTGCGATGGAGAGTGAACACCACGCCCTGGGCTCCTGGGTGCTGTGAGGAGCTGTCCACAGAGAACGCAGCTGCCTGTGATGAAAACTTGTCAGCAAAAGCATCACCCACAGTGTTGCTCACCTGCCACCTACATAGGTGCTTTGAGGTATTCGTTAAGGTTGTAACATATACGCCTGGAAATCACAATGCCTTGGCTGGTTGGGGCCTATATCCTGCTTATGCAAAATCTAGGGGGGATTGGGGGGAGACTCTACCCCCTCAGTCTTTTGGGGACTCCGGCTCCGCCCACCTTGTGACTGTCGCCACCCTCTGTAGCCCCTGGAAGATGAATAAGAAAGAGAACAGGGATCACGGGTGAAGCTTTTATGAGCCAAAGTTGGAAGTGGCCCACTTCACTTCTGCCCACGCTCATTAGCCAGAACAGCTAATTGCAGGCAAAACGGGAGTGTGGTCCAGCTGTGACCATTTCACAGGGCTCTTGGCTAAAACACCACAGAAAACAGTTGGTACGCAGGAAAGCACCTGGTATATAATAGGTGACCAGTGTGTTCATTCACGCCCTCATTCCACAAATCTCACTGAGCACTCGCTGTGAGCTACTAGAGACTGGGCAGTGAAAATGCCACCCTGCTCTCACGGGGCTTATATTAAAGGGGGAGTCAAACAAAACACAAGCAAGCAAATAAATGGATCTGATCACCAATATTCACACACACTGTTAGAGACATAACCAGAAGGATGGTGGGGACATTGCTATTTCCACCTAAAGAATGAGAAGGGCCCTGGCCGGTTTGGCTCAGTGGATAGAGCGTTGGCCTTCGGACTGAAGGGTCCCGGGTTTCAATTCCAATCAAGGGCACATGCCCAGGTTGGGGGCTGGATCCCCAGTAGGGAGCCTGCAGGAGGCAGCCAATCAATGATTCTCTCTCATCACTGATGTTTCTAACTCTCCCTCTCCCTCTCTGAAATCAATAAAAATATATTATAAAAAAGAAAAAGAAAAAGAAGGAGAAGGAGCTAGGCAGGATGGAGGTAAGAGCATCCAGCAGGAACAGAGAGTGCAAAGGCCTCGAGGCAGGCTAGTTTGGTGAGTGTGAGGGAATATCCAGGCAGTGTGGCCAGGGTAGAGTGAATGATGGGGAGAATGACACAGTGGATGGGGGGGAGGCAGGAAGGGGTAGATCCCATAGGCTTTGTGGACCATGTGAAAATGGATTTTTCCCTGGATGGGATTGGGAAGCCTTTCGGGGCTTTTAATTAAGTTCAGGAAGCGATATATAGCCTGATTGACATTTTAAGCAATCACTCAGAGGCTCTGGGGAGAATCCATGGCAGCTGGGCCAGAGCGAGCACAAGACATCAGTGTGGAGGCCATGGTGATGGCGGAGGGGGCGTGGCGGTGGCCGGGACCAAGGCGGGCCTGGGAGGCAGTAGGTGCCTTCTTGATACCTTTAGGAGACAGAACTTGCTGATGGTTTAAGGAAGAAGGGGATGGAGAACAAATCTGGGGTTCCTGGGTTGGATGATGAGAGGCCCAAGAGAGGGAAGAGGCATGGTGAGAAGCTCATGAATCCTGCTGCGGAAGCTTCCAACTTGAGAAGCTTGTGATGTCCAAGAGAAGATGGCAAGGGGGTGCTTGACAGTAAGAGTCTGGACCTTAAAGGGGAGGTCTCTTGGCTGGCGATAGACTACCAGAGACAACACAAAGGTGGCATTGGAAGCCATGCTGTTACACTAAAGAGAGAGGGGAGAGGAGAGGCCCAGGACCCAGCCCTGAGGAGCTCCGCGATTTAGAGGTCACCTGAAGGAGAAGCCAACGAGGGTGGAGGAAAAGGAGCAGCTGGCAAAGTAGGAGGAGAGCCAGGGGTGTGGGCGGTCACGGAAACCAGGAGAAGGTTGTCCTAGGAGGAGAGAGGGGGTGGGCAATGGACTTCAAAGGTGCTGAGCAGCCAGGAAATCAGGGTGGATTTAGGGACCGATTAAGTCAGAATTGCCTTGGATAAGAACGTTTCCTGGGGGTGTAGGCAAGAGCAGGGCTGAGCGGAGGCTTCTGGGTAAAGATGGTCGGTTGAAATACATATTTCAGTTCTCTGTGTCCTGAGTCCCCATTAAAAGGAAGTGAGAGGCTATCCACGGTTTCACTTTCTGACCAATGAGTTATCTGAGGTCAACTGCGGCCGGAAAGTATTAAAAGAAAAATTCCAGCCCTGCCCAGTGTGGCTCAGCTGGTTGAGTGTCATCCCATACACCAAAGGTGGCCGGTTCGATTCCCGGTCAGGGGCACATACCCAGGTAGCGGGTTTGATCCTGGTTAGGAGCCCATGTGAGAGGCAACCAATCAATGTTTCTTTACATCAGTGTTTCTCAGATCAATTAAAAAAATAATAAATAGCGCTAACCGGTTTGGCTCAGTGGATAGAGCATCGGCCTACTGACTGAAGGGTCCCAGGTTTGATTCTGGTCAAGGGCATGTACCTTGGTTGCAGGCACATCCCCAGTAGGGGGCGTGCAGGAGGCAGCTGATCGATATTTCTCTCCCATCAATGTTTCTAACTCTCTATCCCTCTCCCTTCTTCTCTGTAAAAAATCAATAAAATATATTTTTAAAAATAATAACAATAAATAAATAAATAAATGATTAAAATAAATAAAGAAAAGAAAAATTCCAGGAAAAAAACAGTTCATAAGTTTTAAATGACGCTCCATTCTGAGGAGCATGACGAAATCCAGCTCCATCAGGCTCCATCGTCCATCGCCATGCTTGTGTTCAAGTCGCCCTTATTTTACTTCATCATGGCCCAAAGCGCAAGAGTAGCGACGCTGGCCATTCAGATCTGCCGCAGAGAAACTATAAAGTGCTTCCTTTAAGTGAAAAGGTGAAAGTTCTCGACTTAATAAGGAAAGAAAAAAAATCACATGCTGAGGTCGCTAAAATCCACAGTAACAACAAATTTTCTATTTGTGAAACTGAAAGAAAAAGAAATCCATGCTGGTTTTGCTGTCACACCTCAAACTGCAAATGTTACAGCCACAGTGCGAGGTAAACGCCTCGTTAGGGAGGAAAAGACATGACATCTGTGGGTGGGAGACACGAATGGAAAATGTGCTCTGACTGATGGCGACCTGTTGCCGCAGAAAGCAATGCACCTGTGAAGGCTCCAGCAAGGACCCCCCTGACACAAGGGACACGCGACCATTTCCTGCAAGTAAGGGACGGTCACCCAGTCAGGAATCGGTATGGACGGAAAATTATAAAAATTACTGGAGAGAAAGAGAGACGACATTCACATAACTTTTATTGTTACAAGTGTTCTACTTTATTATTAGTTACTAGAGGCCCAGTGCATAAATTCGTGCACGGGTGGGATCCCTCAGCCTGGCAAGTGATCGGGGCTGATGGGAGGCAGGGGAAGGGGACAGCTGGCCAGGGGTAGGGACCTCGGGAGGTTGGCTGGCCAGGGGCAGAGACCGTGGGAGGTTGGCTGTGGGAGCACACTGACCACCAGGGAGCAGCTCCTGTGTTCACCATCTGCCCCCTGGTGGTCAGTGCATGTCATAGCAACTGGTTAATTGGTCTACCAGTCATTCAGTCATTCAGTGGCTTAGGCTTTTATATATATAGATTGTTGTTAATCTCTTAATATGCCTAACATAAATTAAACCTTATAGGTATGTACAGAGTGGGGCAAAAGTTGGTTTACAGTTGTGAGTGCACAAATCACAAAGTTTATTCTTTTTTTAATAAATATTTTTTGTTGATTTCTGGAGAGCTGGGAAGGGAGAGAGAGAGAAAACACACACACACAAAAAAAAACCCCAAAAAACATTGACGTGAGAGCGAAACATCCTTTGGCTGCCTGCCTCCTGCACACCCAAACCGGGCATGGAACCAGCAACCTTCCCGTGCATAGGACGCCGCCCAACCACCTGAGCCACACTGGCCAGGGCCAGAGTTTATTCTTGTATTGTGATTTGTTAATTATTGTGTTATTTTCCATACGAACAACTGTAAACACACTTTTGCCCCACCCTGTGCGTATAGGTAAAAACATAGCAGACATAGGGTTCAGTATGATCTGCGATTTCAGCCTCTGGGAATCTTGGAATGTATCCCCCATGGAAAAGGGGGGGGGGCAACTGTATATTAGTCTTTTGTTGCTGCCATAGCAAATTGTCATAAATTTAGTTACTCAAAATCAAACAAATGTATCATCTTAAAGACCGCGTGTCAGAAGTTCGGCACGGGTCTCATTGGGCTAAAATCAGGACATTGGCAAGGCGGCTGTAGGAAGCTCTTTCTGGAGGAATTTCTGGAGGCTCCAGGAGAGGCTCCCTGTCTGTCTTTTCCAGAGGGTGCCCGCACTCCTGGCTCACGACGCCCTCCCTCCAGCAGAGGGCATCTCTCTGCCCGCCTCCTCCCCTCGCATCTTTCCCTCTGACCACAGCTGGGAAAGGCACTCCCCCGTCGGGTTCCTGTGATGAGACGGGGCTCATCATCCATCTCTTTCCCTCAAATAATTTTTTAAAGGAAAACAAATCAGAAAGAACATCCAATGCAGGCTGGTTAGTTTGAAACTAATTTGATAAAGAAAAGTCCAGAAGTAGAACCAGCTTCGTTCAGCCCCTTCCTGCCATGTAACACAACACACAGGTTCTGGGGATTAGAGCCCGGACATTCGAGGGCCGTGATTCTGCCACCACAGTATGAATCAGAAAGAATGACGTGAAAAGGACCAGGCAACAAACATCTAAATCTGGAAGGCGGATGAACGTGGCCTGTGCCTTAGCAGTCCGAGGACACTGCCCCTGAAGTGGACCCTAAGCCGGGAGTGAGAAACGCCAAGGGGCATCAGGGGTTACCCCACAAAACCCCCAAAGGCGCCCATGTTAATGAACTAAGCGCCCCTGGAAGTGGGAGCAAAGCTGGGGTCAAAAACAAGAGAATTGGTCCACCAAGGGCTCTCTAATCCTCAGATGTCCTGCTCCACTCCGGACAGCTGGGCAGCTGCCCCGCCCCAACCAAGACAGAAGGTTCATTGTCCTGAGAGGATAACACAGGGTCTCTGAGCCCGGGACACAGCAGGACAACTGGGAGGGGCAGCCCTGTGACCCACCAGCGGCTATTTGACTGCTCCATCCTGGATGCGGGAAGCCCCGCCGCCCGTCCCATCACCTGGGCCTCCTCCCCTCTGGCTCCCGGGCAGTGAAGTCAGGGCTAAGCTCTCCAGACAGGGCACTCCAGGATGTATTCCATTCAACCACTGACTATATGAACAACAAGCATTTTGTTACTGTTGTTTCATTTCCTGTTTGCTTTCCTTTTCTTCTCCCTGCATACTGTTTTCTCCAAATTGTTGGGTTTTCTCCTGTTTGTAATAGTTCTCTTTCAGAGTCCAATTCACCAGGAAAAGAATACCTAAATAGGCTGGCATCAGAGATTTCCCAACGAAACAGCCCAACCCCAACTGTCTGTATTGAGCCCCTGAATCAATCAGCCCTCCCACCCTCCGCATAGGACTACTCAGCAGCTTGCTTTCATAAACCATTTGTTATATTCCTTAATCAATTATAGGAAAAGGCAAAGGTCTTAAGTGGTCAGTATAATGAGTCTTGGCAATTGTGTACACCTGCGCAACCCACACCTCACTCAAGATACAGCACATTTCCATCTCCCCAGAAAGTTTCATCGTGGCCCAGTCAACACCTCCCCCACCAGAGGCAACCACTATGCTACCCAATCTCTTAGACATGAGCAGATGACCAGGGGTCATCAATATATGAGAAAAACCTCCAATATAACAAAAACAAACAGAATTTTGAGGAAACAATATGCGGGGGGGGGGGGGGGGAGAACGACGACTTAAAAACAAAACTATTATCACTATATTCAGACTTAGGAAGATATAATGGCACATGTGAAATAAAAATTAGATGCTGTTTTGGGTGGGGAGGGGACACTCTGAGAATAAACAAAACAAAATAAAAACGTTCTTAGACTTAGACAATATCCCAGCAGAAATGCAAACTTGCTTAAAAGGGGTCAGCAGCCCTGACTGGTGTGGCTCAGTTGGTTAGGCATCATCCCCTGCACCAGGAGGTTACTGGATTTCCTGTCAGGGCACATGCCCCAGTTGTGGGCCCATTGATGTTTCTCTCTCTCTCTCTCTCTCTCCTATTCCCTTCCTCTCTCTCTCTAAAAATCAATAAACTATTTTTTAAAATAATAAAATAGGTCAGCAAACTACAGCCTGCAGGCTAAATCCAGTTCCACCTGCTTTTTACATAAAGTTTTATTGAAACACAGCTACACCCATTTGGTTTTGTTTTTTTTAATCTTTATTGTTGAGAATATTAAAATGTCTCCTTTTTTTCCTCTATTGCCCCCACCACCCAGTTCCTGCCCTGCCCCAGGCCTTCACCACCCTATTGTCTGTGTCCATAGGTAATGCATATATGCATATAAGATCTTTGGTTAATCTCCTCCTGCCCTGCCCCCTCTCTGAGATTCGTCAGTTTGTTCCATGTTTCCATGCCTCTGGTTCTATTTTACTCATCAGTTTATTTTGTTTGTTTGTTTTTAATATATTTTATTGAATTTTTTACAGAGAGGATGGGAGAGGAATAGAGAGCTAGAAACATCGATGAGAAACATCGATCAGCTGCCTCCTGCACACCCCCTAACTGGGGATGTGCCTGCAACCAAGGTACATGCCCTTGACCGGAATCAAACCTTAGACCCTTCAGTCTGTAGGCTGACGCTTTACCCACTGAGCCAAACCGGTTAGGGCATCAGTTTATTTTGTTATTAGATTCCTTGCTCATTTATTTTGATTTTTAGATTCAATTGTTAATAGATATGTATTTATTGCTATTTTATTGTTCATATTTTTCTTCTTCTTCTACTTCTTCTTCTCTCTCTTCTTAAAGAATACCCTTCAACATTTCATGTAATACTGGTTTTGTTGTGATTAACTCCTTTAGCTTTTTCTTGTCTGTGAATCTCTTTATCTGACCTTCTATTCTAAATGATAGCTTTGCTGGGTAGAGTGATCTTGGTTGTATGTCTTTGCTAATTCATCACTTTGAGTATTTCTTGCCACTCCCTCTGACCTGCAAAGCTTCTGCTGAGAAATCAGCTGACAGTCATATCGGTGCTCCCCTAAAGGTAAATAACTGCTTTTCTCTGGCTGCTTTTAACTTTAACCATTGGAATTTTAATTATGATGTGTCTTGGTGTGGGCCTCTTTGGGTTCCTTTTGTCTGGGACTTTCTGTGCTTCCTGGACTTGTAAGTCTCTTTCTTTCACCAGATAGAGGAAATTTTCTGACATTATTTCTTCAAATAGTTTTGAATATCTTGCTCTCTCTCTTCTCCTTCTGGTACCCCCATAATGCAAATGTTGTTATGCTTGAAGTTGTCCCAGAGGCTCCTTACACTATCTTCATATTTATTTATTCTTTTTGCTCTTCTGATTAGGTGTTTTCTGTTTTGGGGGGATTTTTTGTTGGGTATTTTTTGCTTCCTCATGTTCCAAGTCGTTAATTTGATTCTCAGCATTCTCTATGCTACTGTTTATTCCCTGTAAATTACCCTTCATTTCAATTAGTGTATCCTTCATTTCTGACTGGACCTGTTTCATGTCTTTTAAATTCTTACTAAGATTCTCGAAAGTTTCACTAAGTCCCTTGAAGCTCTCATTCAGATCCTTAAGCAGCCTGATAACCATTGTTTTGAGTTCTGTGTTCAGTAGTTTGCTTTCTTCCATTCCTTTCATTTGTGACATGCTTCTTTGTCTCCATATTTCGGCTGCTTCCCTGTTTTTCTTTCTACATATTAGCTAGAGCTGTACGTCTCCTAGAATTGATAGAGTGGCCTCATGTAGTAGGTGCCCTATAGGGCCCAGTGGCTCAGCGCCCCCATCACCTGAGGTGGGCACCTTAGGAGGCCTCTGCAGTGGAAATATCCTTCTAGGTGCACCCCCATGTGGGCTGTTTGCACAGTTTTGTTGTATTTGAGCCTTGATTGCTGTTGGTGTAACTGAGAGGAATTGACCTCCAGGCCAATTGGCTGTGAGGACCAGCTGCAACTACAGTGGGGGAGCTACCATGCAGGAGACACCCCTATGGAGCAGGACTTGCTTCGATGGGGTTTTGGTGCTCACTGAGTCTGTCCTTTAGTGTGTCGCTTATGGATGTGTAGAGTTGTAATCTGGTATGGTCTGAAACTGTCCACCAGTGCACTGGCTCTGGAGCTTCCTGGGTGGTGCAAAGTTAGCCATTGCCTGGGATCGCCCAGCAGCAGCTACAGAGCAATCTGTAGATGGCTGCTCTTGTATTAGGCTTGGAAGTGGCCAGGCCAGCCCAAGCTGTGAGGCAAGGCAGGTTGGTACTAGCTCTGGGTCTTGGGCCTCTTATTTTTATTGATAGATATGGGGCACACTGATACCAACTGCTGCTTGTTTGAGAGGTTTTAGACATATCTGAAGCCTGAGTCAGGACAGGCCATTCATATGGAAAAGCCGCTGCAAAAACTTTGGTGGGGCTGCAAATTGGTTGGGGTGGAGTCTCAGAGAATCACCAAGGTGGAATGAACAGAGTGAGCCATGCTGACGAAGACTCAGATATGACTGTCAGTCAGCTCTGCGATGGGGAAGGTGTCAGCATAGTAACCATGACCCCTATGAGCACCCCTGTCTGGGAGAAAGCTGCCCCTGAGTTCTTGCTCTGATGCCAGACAACCTAGTTCCTCCCCTTGAACCTCCCCACCATGCCCCCCCCTCCCCGAGCCATTGCCCCAGCATTGGAGCCCAGAGGGATTGAGTCCAACCTTGGTCTTGGTTGCAAGGCTGTAGTGGGTCAAGTAAATCTGGGCACCAGCCCTTTTCGGAGGAACTGCCTGGGTCTCCAGCAGGCTCTCTGTCACTCAGCCACAGTCCCTGCTGGTTTTTACAGCCCAAGGTTATGGGACTTCTCTTCCCAGATCTGGAACTCTTGGCTGGGAGTATGGTGTGGGGCTGGGACCCCTTGGCTTCTGCAGTGGGGATATCCTTCCCTACTGAAAAAATGCCATATGTTGGTATAGGCCCAGCCCATTCCATGCTCCACCTTTCCTACCAGTCTCAATGTACTTTCTTTACTTCTCTAGTTGTAGGACTTCCATTCAGCCAGATATTAGGCAGTTCTGAATATGGTTGTTCTGTATTTTAGTTGCAATTTTGATGTGGTTGTGGGAGGCAGCAGGAACCAACATTTACCTACGCTGCCATCTTGGCTCTCTATAGCCATTTGTTTATGTCCTTCAATGGCTGCTTTCACATTGGTAGAGTTGAGTAGTTGTGACAGAGACCACATGGCCTGCAAGGACTAAAATATTTACCATTCGGCCCTTTAAGGGGGAAAAAAAAATGCTGACCCTGAATTAGAAGATAAAGTTGAGGAAGTTTTCCATAAAGTAGAGCAAAAAATGAAAGACGTGTCCATTTGGATCCTCTAGTAAACAGATGCTGAGATGACACTAGGAGTCCTGGGGTGGGAGGACGATGCCTGTGAAAATAAAAGAGGAGGAAACAGGATTGGCAGGCAGAGTCTTCAGACCCTCTGACACCTGTGGAGGAAACAAAGGAGGGAAACAGACCTGAGTAGGGAGAACCTGACTTTGATAAAGATCAACAAAGTCTTGGCCAACCCAGTGGGGTCTCCCGAAAAAAGACTGTCCCTTAGAGGAGCCCCACATTGGGCAGAAATGGCCAGGCCAGTGATGGTGAACCTTTTGAGCTCGGCGTGTCAGCATTTTGAAAAACCCTAACTTAACTCTGATGCCGTGTCATATATAGAAATTTTTTGATATTTGCAACCATAGTAAAACAAAGACTTATATTTTTGATATTTATTTATATATTTAAATGCCATTTAACAAAGAAATATCAACCAAAAAAATGAGTTCGCGTGTCACCTCTGACACGCGTGTCATAGGTTTGCCATCACTGGGCCAGGCCCTGTGTCCTCACTGTGCTCAGTCATTGGCTGGCGCTGCCCAAGAAGACCTTGGTCTTGGTTGCAAGGCTGTAGTGGGTCTCAAAAGCTGTCAGTCAACCACACTCCTCACAGCTGAGTGACAAAGTTCTGTCTTGAAAGGAGAACCCCATGGGGCTTCATGGCTGCCACGCTGTGGGGGCAGGAAAGAAAGAGTAAGAAAGTTAGGAGACCAGCACAGGAACCTCACACCTCAACAAAGGAGTTCCAGAAGGAGAACGGAGAAAACAATGGAGAGGAAATAGACAAGGAAGCATTTCAGACGTTTATCTGAACGAACCTGAATGTTCAGACTGAAAGGGCCCACTGCGTGTCAGCAGACCCACACCAAGGCCAGTCGCCAGGGAACGTCAGAACAAGAAGAACAGCCATGAGATTCTACAAAGGGTCAAGAATCAAAATTTCATCAGACTTCTCAACCACAGTCTTAGAAACCAGAACATCCGGGAGCTGTATTAAAAAGTATAAAAGAAAATTAATTTCAGCCTAGGATTACATACTTGGCCAACCCATGGATCAATCAAGGGTAGGAAAAAGGACTTCTCAGATTTATGTGGGCTCAAAAATTGTATCTCTTTCTTAAGAAAGCTACAGGAGAATGGCTCCACTAAAAACAAAGGAAAAACAAAGGAACAGGGGAAGCCAACACAAGCGAGAAGTAACGGTGATGGTGAAGGACGGGCCCTGTCCCTGCGCTCGCGGTTCCGGAATATCCTTGCCTTTGCAGTAAGAGCTAAGGCCGCGTGCAGGTGTAGGACGGGGTCACCCAGACACGGAAAGGGGCGACTTCCCCACCCGGAGATGATAGCCAACCAGCCGCTCTGCAGCCACCCCAAGGCACTCAAGGCGCGAGTCAGGCGGGTGGCCCGGGGTGTCCTGCGGGAGGGGGCGAAGCATTCCCCTGTGCAGTCCGGCGTCCAGGGCGAGACTGACGGGGTTGTCACTCAGGTCCCTAAGATCCTGCCCGGCATGGCCATTGGCTGCTCCTCCACGTGGGCGAAGGTTTTGAGTTCATGAAACAGAACCAGACGCCTCCAACGTTATCATCACCGAGTCCTCGGACCCCAGGGGCCCTGCGGGGACCTCTTCAAGGAGCCGGATTACCAGCTGTGAAGACGGCGCTCAGGAGGACGGGATCCGCTGGGGCCCGGGTGGGTGCCGGTGGCTGCACCTGGGCCTCATCAGGGACATGCGGCGCTTCTGCAGGCGGCCCTTCCCCGGGGCCAGGTCGGCTCCACGCTGAGCAGAGAAACCCCCGCACCAAGTCCGGTGCCGGCGCAGGAGCTGAGGCAGAAGCAGGTGGAACAGAGGCAGCTCAGGTACTGCCACTCTGACGTGCACCCCGCGGCCTTCGTCCTGCCTGAGTTTGCCCGCGAGGCCCTGAATGATGTGAGCTGAGCCCAGATGCCGCTGACCACACCGCCCAGGACCTCGGGCCAGGTTGCTCCCCCGGACAGGACCCCTGCCGGCACCCCAACAGCCAAGTGTTACAGTCCCAGAGTGCTGCCCGGCTGCCCTGCTGGCCAGGCTGTCTGAATCCCTGTGTTGTTCATCCCCCGAGCCCATACCAGCTTGTACGGCGCGTCTCCACCCTCTGTCACCCTCACTCACCAAACACATGTATTTATAACAAACGAACAAAAAACAAAAAAAGAAATGAGCTGTTAAGCCACAAAAAGACACGACAGAACCTTAAATGGGTATCGCTGAGTGAAAGAAGCCAATCTGAAAAGGCTGTCTGATTCCAACAACATACATTCTGAAAAAGCCAAAACTATAGAGACAGTAAGATCAGTGGTGGCCAAGGGCTTATAGGAAGGGCGGGAGAGTGGGAGGAAAAGGGGATTTGTAGAGCTGTGAAACTGTTCTGTGTGATCCTGTAATGGCAGGTCCAGGACACTTTGCATCTGTCAAAGCCCATGAAATTCACACTCAGAGTGAGCGCTGTGTAACTATGGACTTCAGTTAATTACAGCGCCTCGGTATTGGTTTGTCAGTTGTAACAGGTGTAGCTATCACACCGTTCATCATAGGGAAACTGGGAGACGGGGCTGTAGATGCACTTTCTGCTCAATTGTTCTATAAACCTAAAAATGCTCTAAAAATAGAGTCTATTTTGGAAAGGGAGACAAAAAAAGAAATCATAGTATTTCACAAAAGGCTGTAAATAATGTTCCCACAAGGTGTAAGCACTCCCAACCTTACCAATAATACGATGCAACTGTAATGGGAGGGTGGAAAAATAAGAAGTGGGGGGGAGGGGCGGGTGGCTAGCTGGTTTGGCTCAGTGGATAGAGCATTGGCCTGCGGACTAAAGGGTCCTGGGTTTGATTCTGGTCAAGGGCACATGCCCAGGTTGTGGGCTCCATCCCCAGTAAGGGGCGTGCAGGAGGCAGCCAATCAATGATTCTCTCTCGTCATTGATGTTTCTATCTTTCTTTCCCTCTCCCTTCTTCTCTGAAATCAATAAAAATATCTTTTAAAAAAAAAACACAATAAAGATGGGGGAGAGGGGTAGGGAGTCACCCGCATCCTCCAAAGTGGGACATGGGTAGGTGAGGCCTAAACTGGAAAGAAGCAATGTAAACATGCCGTGCAGGACACACAGAGGCGACCGTTACTAAGAGTTGAAATGATTGTCTCTAAGAAGTGGGAAATGGGAGTGAGGGCTGCCCATGTTTCTTGATCCTAAGCTATGGGCATGTTTAACTCAGATAAATATTAAAAACACATTTACAGAAGGAGATGACCATCAGAGCAAGAGACCGGAGGTGGCAGAGCAGAGGCAGGAGGCAACTCCCTCCGGAAGCTTTGCCCTGCGGGGGGCGGGGGCATCAGTGGAGGTGGAGGTGCCGTGGGGGTGGTCCTGGGACAGAAGGATGGTGCGTGTGGGGAGCGAGGGGAGTCCTGAAGAAACAAGGTCCCTTCAAACGCAGGGGAGGGGCCGGCCTCGGAGGAGCCCAGAGCGTGTGAGGAGCTCGGTGGGTTTGTGCTTTGATGCCGGAGGCCGGAGGCCGTGGGACTGCATCTGATCCAGGCTTCCCCGTGAAGGGGGAGCCAGGTGTGAGGGGAGAGGAGAAGGTGGGAAAGGGAGATCCAACACCTTGCCACGCAGAGTGGGGTGCACCAGCCAGCAGCACAGGCACCAGCTGCAGGCTGGTTTGGTGAGCAGAAGCTCGGGCTTCCCCGAGATCCCTAGGAGATTCACAGGCAAATTACAGCGAGAAGCGCGGCCAGAGAGTGGGAAAAGCACCTGCTGGCACTGAGGGCTGCGGGGCGGCAGTGAGCGCCCCTTCAGACCATGCATTGGAGGGGACAGTCCAGCCTGGTGTGGGCGCTCCGAGCGGTGCTGGCTCGCTCAGTGTAAGCAGCGAGCGGGATGGCTGGTGGTTTGCCAGGCAGGAGGGGTTTCCAGGGGGCGGCTGGGGTGATGGTGGGCAGAGCCCGAGCGGCTGGAGGTGGGCGGTAGTGGCAGAAGGCGGCTGGTGAGCAGTAAGAAAGCGATGGAGGCAGTGGAATGGGGGCCTCCATGAGATCAAAGAGCTGTTGCATGTGGGTACAGAGCGAGTGATGAAGAGGATGAACAGGACTCTAGTGGTTTGGCTCAGTGGATAGAGTGTTGGCCTGGGGACTGAAGGGTCCCAGGTTCCATTCTAGTCAAGGGCACATGCCCGGGTTGAGGGCTTGATCCCCAGTAGGGGGCATGCAGGAGGCAGCCAATCAATGATTCTCTCCCATCATTGATGTTTCTCTCTCTCCCTTTCCCTTCCTCTCTGAAATCAATAAAAAAATATTTTAAAAAGGAAAAAAAAAGAGAGGATGAACGGGGATATAGAGGAGGACAAAAATAGAGACCTCAGGGAGTGGGGTGAGGTCATTCTGTCTGGGCCTGAGCTGGGAGCAGCGGTCAGGGAGCCGCAAGGCCTGCGGTAGGCTGCCCGAGACCAGCGCCGTCCTCTCCGCTGAGGTCTGTGCCCCAAGTAGCTGAGGACAGTGAGATGAGACAAGTTTATTTGCTCTGGGTGTGGCCTGGGCCTCAGGGTTTTTAAAGCTACATTTATAACATGGAGCAGAGTTTGAGAAACACGGTTGAAGACAGAACCATGCTCTGACAGAGAGAAAGAGATGGTTGGGGGAGCAACGAGAAGGCACAGGGGCTGGCATGGGAGGGGGTGGCTGACCAGAGAACATGGTCTTGGGAGCAGCTGGTAAGGGGCGCATGTCCGAGGTGGAGATGAGCTGATGGGGATGTTGTGGTCTTCCCCTGTTGAAGCAGGGAGTGAACAGGGTGAGAGAGACAGAAAGACAGAGACAGAAGACAGAACCCGGGGAGGAAGGAAGGAAGGAGAGAGAGAGAGAGAGAGAGAGAGAGAGAGAGAGAGAGAGAGAAGAAGAAGAAAGAAAGAAAAAGAAAGAAAAAGAAAAGAAAGAAAGAAAGAAAGGAAGGAAGGAAGGAAGGAAGGAAGGAAGGAAGAAAGAAAGAAAGAAAGAAAGAAAGAAAGAAAGAAAGAAAGAAAGAAAGAAAGAAAGAAAGAAAGAAAGAAAGAAAGAAAGAAAGAAAGAAAGAAAGAAAGAAAGAAAGAAAGAAAGAAAGAAAGAAAGAAAGAAAGAAAGAAAGAAAGAAAGAAAGAAAAAGGGAAGAAAAAGAAAGAACCCAGGGCCTAGCTGGCCATAGTCCGTCCTGCACTGAGGCGGAGAGGCCACTAGAGGGAGCGCTGCGCGCACACCTGCGGGACTGGCCCCAGCAGGCAGCGGTGGTATTGCTCAAGGCCTCTTTTTCTGGCAGCTTCTATGTTCCAAGTTCAGGTTTTGCAGCCACGCCTCCTGGATTGGACTCCAGGTCCCACTATTTCCAAGGCCCCATGACCTTGGCCAGGTCACCCGACCATTCCGTGACCCAGTGTCACCAGCGGTCCAAGGAGCCCAGGGTCGCCCCGTCCTTCCTGGGGCTGGCGGGAGGATGGATGAGGCCCAGGCCACGCTGGGGCTGGCTGGGCGTCCTGGGGGCGGAGGAGGCTTTGCCACTGCTGCCATCTCTCTCTGCTTCTCCTGCAGCCCCTCAGCCCAGCCCTGCCCAGGCCAGAGCCAGAAATGGAGGCCAACCATCCTGGTTAGGGAACAGCAGAGGCTGGGGTGGGGTGGCCTCCGTGCCTCAGTTTCCTGCTCAGTCTTGCTGTTGCTTTTGTCTTGTAAACCTCACCGGTGGCTCATCCTGGCTTTGGCCTCACCCTTCCGGCTCCCGGGCCAGCACCTGCCCTCGCCTGGTAACCGTGTGACCCGTGGAGCAATGTCACTGCCTGGGGCCCAGGTGGCTTAGAAGGGGTGCTTCTTCCCGGCCATTCTCCTAACTGCCCCTCACCCGCTCCTGTCAGGCCAGTGGTGTCCTCATCCTCAGGTGTGCAGATGCCCCCACCCCACCCCGCCCCCTCGAGGCTGCGGGCCTCTCCCACCCCAGCAACCTCTGTTCTGTCCTCACTCTCACAAGGGCCTAGCCAGCTCTGACTTGTAAAAAATGATTTGCCAGTATTTAAAAGCTCAGAATATTGCATCCTAAGATCCGGATTTCTAACTTCTCTTGAAAAATTGGGAGCTCTGAGCATCCGAGTCCACATTCCCACATGACAGCGGTGGGCCACAGGGGAGGGGCGGGGCTCCCCAGTTTACCACGGTCCCTGCCCAAGCCGTGTGACCCATTCACCGTGCCCCCTGGCCCCTGCGAGGAATCTCAGTTGCAACCTGTGTAGGGAGGACTGTAGGAACTGTGCCCAAGAGGGCTCGTGCCAACATGCCCACACTGTAGCCTCGTAGCACTGGCCGCCGGCTGGCAGAATTGCAGAGAGGAAGGGGTGGGGTACCCCAGAAATGAGAGCAGACCCTCAGGGACAAGGGATTCTGGAGACCAGAGAGCTGCTCGGGGTCCTCAGCTGTTCATAAAACTTCGTGGTCCAGCTGCCCAGGGCAAACTGCACGCGCGTGCGTGCACACACACACACACACACACCACCCCAATGTCCAGTCTGTCCCCAGATCCTGCCGCTCCTCGCCCCTCTGCTCCCCCTGCGAGTAGCTGTCTTCTCCCACCTGGCTGGGTGCGGAGCCCTCCTCACTCCACTCTTACCCCCCACGGTCTGTCTTCCCACAGCAGCCAGAGGAAGCGTACTGAGGCCTAAGACATGCCTCCCACCTCACTCAGGTCAAAGCCCAGGCTCCGGTGGTCCTGAACAGACTATCCCCCTGGCCTCCAGCTCCTCCCAGGCTTCCACCTGCAAAGGCCAAGACTCTCCCCATGAGCCCCAAATGGGACAGTGTGTGCGTGGGGAGACACCCCAGCATCCACTCCCCTCGCTGGACTGGTCTGCCCTCCCCTCTGCAGCTAGTGCCTTCCAGGTCCACCCATGGCCCCAGCCTGGGTCGTCCTGGCCCTTGCAGTTGCCGGGCAGCAGCTGCACTCAGTGGCCCCACAGGACTCAGCCACCTGGGGATGGTGAAGCGAATCCCAAGGGCACGCAGGCCTCGGGGCCTTTGCACTGCTGTTCCCTCGGGCTGGGTTACTGCACCTGGCCCCACCCCACCCCACAGGGCTCCTGCTCTCACCTCCTTCAAGCTTCTGCTCAAAGGTAGGCTCTGCGAGGACCTCCCTGTGCGCTCTGTCCCCTCCTGGCCTCATCGCCTCCCTCACACACCCCTTGACGCGTCTCTCTCATCAAACATTCCCTGTTCGTTGTTTTCTTCCCTCACTGGAATGGATGAGGGTAGGATTCTTCTGTCTTGTTTATTGGAAACAGTGCCCAGCACACAGGAGACACGAGAGAAATAGCTGGTGAATGAATGAATGAATGAATGAATGAACATGTAAAATGAGGGCCATAACAGTGCCAAATATGCACAGATGCAGGGCCGGGGCCTGAGTCAGATCCTGCGTGTTGCACGGGGTGGCGGTGCAGTCGCACAAGGGCCGAGGACCTGGGGTTTGGCACTCTGGGGTTGGCATCTTGCAGACCCAGTCGTTTCATCTCTGGGTCTGTAGGTGAAGTCTGACAGGACAGTGGAGCGTGCCCCAAGAGCTTGCTGCCCTCCCGGGTCCTGGCTGGCTCTGGGCACGCACTCCTTGCCCCCACCCAGTCACCGCTCTGTCCTCCGTCTGGCGGGGGGCTGGGGGCAAAGATTCAGTGTCAGGTGTGCAATAGGGTGGCCTGGGGCGCCTGCGAGGACCTGCACTGGTCCCACACATATCCCTGTGCCCAAGGGAGCAGGACATTAGGTAGCAGATAAGAAAGACCATGACAGCCCTGGCCGGTGTGGCTCAGTCGCTTGGAACGTCGGTTGGTACACCAAAGGGTGACGGGCGTGATTTCCTGTCCGGCACATACCCAGGATGAACAAGACCCTGGCCGGTTTGGCTCAGTAGGTAGAGTGTCAGCCTGCAGACTGAAGGGTCCCAGGTTCGATTCCGGTCAAGGGCACATGCCTGGGTTGCGGGCTCGAACCCCAGTGGGGGGCACAGGAGGCAGCCGATCAATGATTCTCTCTCATCATTGATGATTCTATCTTTCTCTCCCTCTCCCTTCCTCTCTGAAATCAATAAAAATATATTTTTTTAAATTTAAAGAAACACCATGACGGCCTGAGAGAGACCTGGGTAGGAAGGAAAAGCTTGCTTTCTGAACGGGACCCTCCCCCTCCCCGTTCTGTGTGCACTGGCCCTGGTCAGGTGCTCACACCTTACAGATGTTGAGTGCTTCGCCCCTGGGAACTGCTGCTGTTATTCAGGACCCTGCAGTTAGAGAGAAACAGGGCCCCAGCAGAGAAAGCTCTCCGGCTCCTGAGACAGCTGCTGGTCTTTCTCCCCCAGGTGACTGGCCCAGGCCAGGAAGAGAACATTCCCCGTCCCGTGGCCCGTTTCCGGGTCTGCAAGTGAGCAGGGGCTGAGGATGAGCTGGGGCGAGCCCCTTCCTCCCTGGCCTCAGTGGTCTCATCTGCCAGCTGGGTCCGTGCCCTGCACGTCTCCCTCTGGTGGTGACAGAGGGTGTGCATGTACTTTGCCGACGAAATAATGGGTAGAAGTGCAGGTGGTGGTCATGGTTCCTCTGAAGGGTCCCTGGGTCAGGGCTCGATGTCTGCCCCCTCCCCCCGAAATGTCCAAGGAGGGTCTAGCTTTAAGCCTTGAGGGATGGGCGACAGGAGACCAGGCCTGATGGTGACTTCAGGCCCAGGTGTCAGCAGCGTACATGGCCTGAGGAGGTAACTGCAGACCAGACCCTCGGTGGCTGCAGCCCCCCGTGGTCCCCGCAGGTCCTGGGAGTGGCCTCAGTGGCCTGCAACCCCAATGGTGTCTGCAGTGGTCCCCGCAGGTCCTGGGAGTGGCCTCAGTGGCCTGCAACCCCAATGGTGTCTGCAGACCTCGAGGGCACCCGGAAGCACTGGGCATCTCCTTCCCCTCCCTCCATCCTGCCTAAGCCCCCATCTCTCCCAGCCTAGAATTTGAACAATTCTCCAGGATCCACTTAATTAGCCAAGCTCCTTAACTCCCACAGGCTTCTCCTCCCCACCTAATTAACTGACTTAATTAGGGCTTACAGGCCGGCTCCACCCAGCCCCCTCCTGCTCCTGCCCTGCGCACCTCCCCCAGGCCCCTGGCTCAGCCACGCCTTGCCAGGCAGGGCACAGGGCATGGATGAGACCTCCGCCTGTGTCCCTCCCTTAGCCCCAGGCACCAGGACAGGGCCCCTCCCCAGCAGCCCTGAGGCTGGAGTGTGAAGGGGGACTGGGAGGTGGGTGGGGAGAGGGATGGAAATGTATAAAATGAAATCGGATGTGAGGAGGAGGTGAGGCTGGCGTGGATGGATGGGCTGAGCGGCAGGCGGTTAGGGGCCTGGATTCTGGAGCCTGCCTGGGTTCGAGTCCCAGCTAGTGTGCGAACTTCAGCGAACGCTTCATTCTGTCTTAGATACATAACAACCATACCACCTCAGTGTTACTGTGAGGTTTAAATGAGCTGATAGGGGGAAGACTAGAGGGGGTCAACAGGGGAGGAGGGAGGGCGAGAAGGGGACATATGTAATACTCTCAATAATAAAGATTTTAAAGTGTTTAAAAAATGAGTTGACCTGCGTAAAATGCTCGGAGCCCGCCTGGCACAGATCTGTGCTGTTACAGAAGTGGGTGGGAAGGAGCAGAGGTCCTGAGGGTGAGGGGTTGGAGGATGGAGGGGAAAGCCAGAGGGTGCTGCTCCTAGGTGTCAGGGGGACCCCCAGGCAGGCTCTGAGATGCCAGGAATGGGCAAGGCCTGGGACCTGCGCTTGGGCCGCTGACTGGGAGGGACCCTGGCCTGAGAGAGGGTAGAGGGATAAACAGCCAGAAGGGCTCATCCCAGGGTGTCCCCTTCCCTCGTCAGGACCTCTATATGCTGTGCCTCAGTTTCTCCACCTGGAGGAAGGCCTCGCCTTGTGGGGGTACTGGCGTACTCTAGATGCCTAAGAAACATCTACAGACTCAATCCTGAGCAGGGAGATGGCATGAGAAGCATGTGGGCCCGGCCAGTGGGGCTCAGTGATTGAGCACCGACCTATGAACTAGGAGGTGATGGCTCAGTTCCCGTCAGGGCACATGGCCAGGTTGTGGGCTCGATCCCCAGTGGGGAGCGTGCAGGAGGCAGCCCATCAATGGTTCTCTCTTATCATTAATCTTTCTATTTCTCTCTCCCTCTCCTCTTCCCTCCTCTCCTCTCCTCTTCCCTCCTCTCCTCTCCTCTCCTCTCCTCTCCTCTCCTCTCCTCTCCTCTCTTCTCCTCTCTGAAATCAATACAAATATTTAAAAAAAGAAAAAAGAAAGAAAGAAAGAAAAGTATTTGTGGGGAGGAGCTCAGCTGCCCTTGACCTGCCCTGGAACCAAAACAAAGCAAAGCAAGAGGCTATGCGGGCAGCAGGCAGGACGCAGGATGCAGGTCGGACACAGGGCGAGGCTCCTGGAGCTGGAGTGGAGGACAAGCTCTGAGCTGCTGGGCAGGCTCCGGGGGAGAGATGGCCCACCCGCCAGTGTGCGGGAAGAGGCAACATGGGGCCCTGAGCACTGGGGTGGCCCTTTGCCTCTTTATCTCACAATTTCACCTGTTTTGGTGTGATGAGTGTAGTGTCTCCCCGCCCCCCCCCCCCACGCGAGTGGAAACTCCTGCAGACGAGGATGGTCCACTCAGCCCACCCTTTCATCTTAAAGTCCTCACATGGCAGGTCCCCACGAACAATGGGAGTGAATGGAGGCATGGATGCCTCGGCCGGGAGTTCAGAGGTTCCTGACACTTAGAGGGAAAGGGGCCCCCTGTGGCAGCCCAGGCACCCACTCTGCATGCTCAGCTATGAGCCCCCCAGCCCCTCATGTGGCCCCAAGAACAACCACCCTTAGTGGGCAGGAGCTGGTCTCCAAGGATTCAAGGACTCCGGGGCAGGCTGAGGTCCCTCTGGGAATCCCCTCGCACAAACTGGGATGCTGAGGACGCAGTGACTATGGGGACAGAGAGGAGACGCTTGAATTTACCCCTGCCTTTTAAACCCTTCAGAAATCCACAGTGATACCTGGTGCAAAGAGCGTGGGGCTGCAATTGATAGAGACCCGAGTCCGGCTGACATAAGCACAAAACGGACTCTTGGATGGCACACCTGAAAAGCCCTGCCTCCAGGCCTGGCTGGATCCAGGGGCTCAAATGATGGCAGGAGGGTCTGACGCTCCATCTCTTGGCTCTGCTGTCTGCTGTGTTGGCTTCCTCCTCAGAGGGTCTCCCCGGGGAGCGCTCCAGGCCAACATCCCACCCTCTGCCAGTGGGAAGGGAGTTCCACCCAACCCGCTTGGCTTGGGGCACAGATCCACCCCAGGCACAATCACGATGGCCAGGGGCTGCGTTGCAGGCCGCCCCTAGAGCCGACCAGGTAAGCCCCTCCATCAGAACCCCTAATGAGTACAGAAGGGTATGTCAAGGAATGTGGGTCCCCGAAGGAACGCTGGGTTCTGTTGCTAAAAGATGGGGGACATCTGATGCTGAATAGCTGAGTTCTACTCCACTTGGAACAGGTGTGCATCAAGCCAGACCCAGGGCCCTGTTCTAAAGGCTGGTCATTGGTAGCAGACTGGGGGTCTGTTCCCCGCCCATAGCTCCCTGGGCCCCCTCCCCACTCCAACTTGGTAGCATCCTCTTCAGCCCCCACCCCACCCCCAACCCCTCCCCCTCAACCCCCACCCCTGGCCCCAGGGCCTTCTCTGCTCCAGCCTGCTCTGCCTGCAGCCCACAGCACTGCCTTCCCTCAGCAGCTCCTACCAAGGACTGTCAGTAGCTGGGGTATAACACGTGCTGTGCACTCAATGCATGATCTACACCAGGGGTCCTCAAACTTTTTAAACAGGGGGCCAGTTCACTGCCCCTCAGACTGTTGGAGGGCCAGACTATAGTTTAAAAAAAACTATGAACAAATTCCTATGCACACTGCACATATCTTATTTTGAAGCAAAAAAACAAAACGGGAACAAATATAATATTTGTATTTGCATGTGGCCCGCGGGCCATAGTTTGAGGACCCCTGTTCTACACCGGCTCTGAGAGCCCCCATGGGGTTCGCCGCCAGTTGCTTGCAGCGGTAACCTGCCTGATACTGCGCCCCTGGTCGCTGCCTTTCTGTTTCTTCGCTGCTGGCCTCCCCGGGATTGCCCGCCAAGTCAACTGCTTGCTCTCAAACCGGCTTGTGCAGGGTTTGTTTCTGGGAAATCCAAAGTAGGGCATCTTCAAAGCCAGCCCCAGGGGGTGTACCAGACAGTGCCATTTCCTCCCAAAGGCCTATGCTCCCGGGGGTGCCAGGAAGGCGGCCTGTTCCCCAGGGGACTGGGGACTGAACCCACTCTGCGTAGCCCTGCCTGGGATCTGAGGGTCCTGGACGGGGGCCCCCCCGCTCCCCAGAACAAAAGACAGTGGAGAGGAGAGGGGACCCATCCAGGCCTCACTCCACACCTTCCAGAGAAACAGCCACATCCCGCCCCACAGGCACCAGCATTCAGAGCCGCCAGAGCAACGGGCACGGAGGGCAGGGGACCAGACGGTCTGATGTACTCCCCGCTCCCATGCTTCTCCGAGTCAGAAATGAGGTCATTGTAGATGGTTCTTGGACCTGGTTTTAGGAAACAGAATCACACAATGAAAACGTTATTTGGGGTTTTCTTCAAGATCCCATTTAAAAACACTTCCAGCCCGGCCGGCGTGGCTCAGTGATTGAGCATCAACCCATGAGCCAGGAGGTCACGGTTCAATTCCCAGGTAGGGCACATGCCTGGTTGCAGGCCCGATCCCCAGTGTGGGGTGTGCAGGAGGCAGCTGAGCAATGATTCTCTCCTATCACTGATGTTTCTCTCTCTCCCTCTCCCTTCCTCTCAATAAAAATATTTTTTTAAAAAAATAAATAAAAACACTTCCACTGAATAGACTTTAATTACTTGGAAAGAAAATACAGAAAAGTGAAAACCTGTGCAGATCCACAGCTAGAATCAATGTAAACATTTTATCATCATTGTGTCAGATGTTTTTAATTTTAAAAAAAAGAAAGAAGTGACAGAGGAGGATGAATTCCCGTTATCGGCCCCATCCCAGGCCCATTTCCTGCATGTTGTTCCCAAGGGCAACACCCCATCATTGAGATGTTCTCCTCGTATCAGTCGGCAGGCTTTTAGCTGCAGAAACAGAATTCCCTTCAAAGCAGCAAGTTGGACTCAGCAGCTCCGCTGTCACAAAGGGCAGGCCTTCCCTCCCCACTCGGTTGCGGGCAGGGCGCTTGCCCGAATCAGTGGCATCCTGCTGGCTGGGTCACACTTGCATTTCCACATCAGAGGTGGGAACTCATCATAACTCTCACTGGAACACTGTGTTTCTCACTTCAGCAGAAACCCTCCAAAAAGGCACGGAGAGACTCAGAGCTCCCTCGCCCCAGCTGCTGTGCACCCGGCGGCGCTGGCGCTGCCCGCGGTCTCGCCTGACCCTCGCGGGTTCTGGAGGGATTCCTGGTTTCCCTCCTCAGCAATGACTTAACCGGGGCTCCCTGGGGCCCTGGAAGCTCCCGCTGCTAGTGGAGCTCCTGTCAGCAGCTTCTTCTGTAACCTTCACCCAAAATGTCATCATCTTCAGCTCCCTACACCCAATCGGCTCTGAGCTGCTCAGTCACCTTGCCACCAGGGTCCCTGATTATGCTGTAGGGGCTGGTCACCAGCAGCAACATCCTGGGCATGAAGGTAGCCATGGGGGAGGGGTTCTTCCTATACAACAAGACCTTCATAATGCAGGCCCACAAGCCAGGAACACCTCTCTCTGTCATGATCTCTCTCTCTCTCTCTCCTCTATCCCCTCCCTTCCACCCTCTCGCAAAATCAATGGAGCTTGGCCAGCGTGACTCAGTGGTTGAGCGTTGACCTACGAACCAAGAGGTCACCTTTCGATTCCCAGCGAGGGCACATGCCCAGGATGTAGGCTCGATCCCCAGTAGGGGGCGTGCAGGAGGCAGCCAATTGATGTTTCTCTCTCATCAATGTTTCCATCTCTCTCTTTAAAAAAATCAATAAAAATATTTTAAAATTGATTTCAGAGAGGAAGGGAGAGTGAGAGAGATAGAAACATCAATGTTGAGAGAGAACCATTGATCGGCTGCCTCCTGCACACCCCACATGGGGGGCTGAGCCCACAACCCCGACATGTGCCCTGATCAGGATTCGAACCGTGACCTCCTGGTTCATAGGTCGACGATCAACCACTGAGCCATGCCTGCCGGGCTGAAAACGTTTAAAAAAAGAAAGAAAGAAAAAAGAAAAGAAAAGAAAAGAAAAGGAAAAAAGAAAACATTTCTTCCCTCTTCTTCTTTCTCTAGCCTCCCTCTACTGCTGGCCCTATGACTCATACTTCTCCATTAGTTTGTTTGAGGCAATAAGGCCTCACATGAAGAGGATTAGAACAAAATTAGGGTGAAATTTGAAACTTGGGAACACTGGTGGGATAGGGAGGGGTGAGAGAGGAAAGGGAGATGTAGAGGAGGTATCTTGGAGGATCCCTTGTTTGGGGAATAAAATATTCTAGACAGGAAGTGAAGTGTATAAGATGCACAGGTGTGAGAAAGCAGATGTTTTAGGCACACTGGCTGAGGTCAAGGCTGAATAGAGAAGAGGCGGCTTCAGTAGGGGACCCCATAGGCTAAGGGGTTGAACGCCAGGATAGTTACCCTAGAGCAGTGGTCGGCAAACCGCGGCTCGAGAGCCACATGCGGCTCTTTGGCCCCTTGAGTGTGGCTCTTCCACAAAATACCACGTGCAGGCGCACACGTTCAGTGCGATTGCCTTTGTGGCCCATGCACAGAATTCGGTTTTCAGAAAGGAGATAGACGAAACAAGTATACAAGACGAGTGTGGATGGGAAAGTTGAAAGGGGTCGACCTCAGCGAACGTACCAATCAGATTGAGGACATTTTTAGCAAAGGCCAGCTTAGGAGTACCCTAATTAAGTTAATAACAATGTACCTACCTATATAGTTTAAGTTTAAAAAGTTTGGCTCTCAAAAGAAATTTCAATCATTGTATTGTTGATATTTGGCTCTGTTGACTAATGAGTTTGCCGACCACTGCCCTAGAGGTAACTGGGAGTCATTGGCAATTTTAAGGAGAGGAGCAACCCAATCCACTTTGTATTTTGCAGAGCTGATGGGCACATAGGAGTTGGGTTCTAGAAAAAGAAAAAAGTCTAGGTAGAGGCAGGAGGGAGGCAAGTTAGGAACTAAGACTTGTTCTTGCTAGCAGAGGTTTCATACAGATGGCCCATGAGCCAGATTCAGCCCCCCAAAAATGTTTCATTTAGTCCATTCAGAATTTCTGAATTTTGGAAATTTAGAAGATGTTTTGTTAGAATATGGCTTCCCTGCTTCTGCTGAAAAAAAATTATCTGTCCATGAAGGGCCCACAATGCTCCAGTTTGCTTCACCCCCACCACTCCCTACCACCTGACACCTGGCCCCAGTCACTAAGGTATGTGACCTATAAGTACTTGAGTTTGCAACCCCTGGCTCTAAAACTTCTAGAAAAAGTCAAGGTGGTTGGGAAGAGTATGCTGGGTGAAAACAAACAAACAAAAAACTCATCCCTGAACAAAGAGTTGGAAGAAATAGAGAAGGCATGGGGTTTGGGGGAACTTCCTCCTTAGGGAAGCGGTGTTGCTGGGGCTGCGTGGATGAGGTTAAGAAGGAGACAGAACGCTGTCCCTATCTCATCTCCATCCTCATCCACCTCACTTACAGGCCAAACAGACCACGTTCCTGCACACCTGGGTGATGCCTTTGCACATGGTGCTCCCCGTGCCTGGAATCCCCTTTCCTCCCTTCCGTCTGGTGAGCACTGCGCATTCCGAAATGTCACTGCCTTTTACAACCGGTGGAGAAGGCGGCTGGGGCTGGCCGTGACCCCCAAAGCCCCAGTTTATGACCTCTTCTCTGGGTAGATTGTTAGTTCTCGAGGTCTGGCTCAAATAGGATGGATGGAAGCATAGATGGGCAGCTGCATGCATGCGTGGATGCATAGGTGGCTGCATGGTTGCATGGGAGACAGAAGAACGGATATAAATGAATGCATATCCTATTGCAGAGCTTTGATGCTTCCCTCCTTGAAATAGACACAGGCTCCACCCCACAAGAGCAGACTGGGACAGTCTGGGACAATCTGGTCCCGCAGGGCCAGGAGGATGGACCAGGTGACCCTCTCAGACTCCCCCGAGTCCTCTCTAACCTCGTTCTCGCCCCCTCGTGGGCTCTGACCTAGAAAGACGGGATGGGAGGATGGAGAGGAAGCCCACCGGCGCTAGGACCCAGCGAGGCCGGAAAGCGGGGTGGGGGCGCCGCGCGCTGCTCCCTCCGCGCGGGGAGAATCGGCGCCCCGCGGCGCGCGGCGGGTCGGCGCGGCGGGAGGGAGAGCGCGCGCCGGGCGAGTGCGCGTGCGCAAGGCCGCGCACCGAGCGGGACGGACAAAGGGGCGGCGGCGCGCGGCGCGGAGGGTGGAGCCGCAGCCGGGCCGGCAGGTGCGCGCGGGGCGGAGGGCGGAGCCGCGATGCCGCGATGGAGCGCAGCCCGGGCGGGCGCCGGCACCGGGGCCGGAGCGCCAGGCGGAGCGCGAGCCCGAGCCGCAGGCAGAGCCCGGACCGGGCCGGCGTCCGGGACCGCGGGGCCGGGCTGCTCGTAGCGGCGGCGACGGAGCCCCCCAGCGGCTGAGGGGCCTCCTCCCAGCGCTTGCGGGCGGCCGGGACGCAGCGAGCCCCCGCAGCCGGGAAGCGGGGGGATCCCCCACGGCATCCAGACCCAGAGCACCCCAGGAAAGCGGGGGGAGGCCTCCAGAGCCAACACAGAACGACTCCCCAACCGGGGACGGCGAAGACTTCCTCCGTGTTCAGGAGACAGCGACGTCCCTGCGGTGCCGCGGAGACTCCCCTCTTCGGTCCGGGCGCCCCCCAAGACCGAGAACGCAGTGACCCTCCTGTCCGGGAGCGCGGCGCCCCCCCCCCAAGATCCCGGCCAGTACAACTCCACACCTCAAGGCACGGAGCGCCCTGAATCAGGGAGCCCTAGACCCCCAATTCCGGCGCACAAACCCCAAATCTAGGGACCTGAGGACGGAAGAGCTATTCCTCACCAGCAAGAGGCCTCGGGGACACCCCTGCACACACACACACACACACACACACACACACACACACACACTCACTCACACTCACACACACACTCAAAGCTCCAGGACCCGGCGACTGAGCCCCTCGCGGCGCCCCTCGCATCTCGGCCGGCGGCGGTGGCGCCCTGAGCCCCCGGGCCGGGCTGACGGGAACCGAGACGGCGCCCAGGCCCCCCGCCGCGGCGTCCCCGCGGCCCCCGCGCAGGTAAGCCAGGCCCAGGTGAGCCCAGCAGGTGAGTGGCCCCCGAGGCCCCTCGACCTGCAGGTGGGGGCGGTACTGTCGCGTGCGCTCTGCCCCCTCCCCAGCGTCGCCATGGAGCCGAGGCTGAAGGACGTCTCTTTGTGTCTCGCTTGGCGGAGCCGCGCCCCCTCCTCCCTTCCCCCACCCCTCACCCTAGCCTTGGGGTTCGGGCCCAGCTCCCGGCCCCACGGGAGGGGTAATGGCAGAGCACCGTGCGCCAAGGAGAGGGGAAAAGAGGGTAGAATCTCCCCCCCGCCCCGCACAACCCCCCCCCCTAAAGAAAAACACACACACCTGAGAGCCTGGAGCAGTTGGATCCTCGGTCTTTGGAGTATTTGTAATCCCCCCACCCCCACCCCCCATGGCCAGGCTGAGCTCTCAAGTGAACTCCCTCCTGGGAGAGGATTTGGGGGTGTTCACAGGTCAGGGGACCCCTCGTGTGTGGCCCTAGGCGGGTGATGACTGGGGCTTTGGGTGTGTGTCTTTGTCTGTGAGAGGGCAGGGAATTGGTGTGTTCGGGAGAATGGGTGGGAATGCCTTCTTTTCTCTGACTCCACTGCCCCCCAGCCAGGCCACAGTGGGGGGTCTTCACCCAGGCCACCTGTGCTCCCTGCAGGACAGGGAGGGGGCAAGCCCTTTCCAAAGTGAGGCACTGGTTCTGGGGAGGGAGGGAGCCTGGATGAAGAATCCATTTCGGGTCAGGCTCCTTTCTGTCCCCTGGTGCCCCAGGGGCCGCCTTCCCTTCTCCTGACCTGACCTGACCTCCAAAACACCCAGGGCCAGACCGATTGGGTCAGCATGTCCCGGACACCAAAGGGCGTTCTAGGTTATCACGCTCGCTTTCCAGGATGTATACACAGCAGTGCCGCCACCGGGCCCTGCAGCTCATGGGACGATGAGAGGCGGGGGTGCTGTACCCTGACATTCTGACATTCTGAATCAGAAGGGGCTGACTGGTGCCGAGGAAACACTTTGGGGTTTCCACCCGTCTCTCCTCTCTTGCCCTCTACAGGCAAGCAGCAATGCTGAAGGCAGGACTCTGGGTACAGGTAGCCCCACCAGGAGTTTCTTTGTTCATCTCTTCATTGAACAACCTGAATCTAGTGCCTGTGAAGGTTCTCTTTCTCACTTCACCCCCTCTTCTTTCCTGATCGTCAGACCCCCGGGATGTTCTCAGGTTGCCCCGGCCACACCTGAAGCACTTGATCCCCATCCTGCTGCAGACTTGGGGTCCCTGAGGCTGCGTGGCCAATTCCTCCTTCCCCCTTTCCAATGCCAAGTACCCCCACCCCATCTGCTGCTGGCATTGACCCAAGAGGGAGGATGTGGTCAGCGGGGAGGGGGGGGGGGAAGGGTGGGAGGTGCTTCTGGCTGGAGCTCTGGCAGCCCCTCCTGCAAATTCAAGGACAGTTGAGGCAACGCCCCCAGCACAGGCTGTGGGGGAGCCAGCTGCCCTGAAGACTGGGTGATCTTGGGCAAGCGTGTGACATCTCCCAGAGATGACAGAGTGAGCCACTCACTCTGTAGCTGGAGGGGTGGATGTAGATCGCATTTGGGCCTCAAGAAGCATCCAGGTGTGTCCTCTCTGTCT
Source organism: Myotis pilosus (assembly GCA_036010255.1). Lineage (NCBI taxonomy): Eukaryota > Metazoa > Chordata > Mammalia > Chiroptera > Vespertilionidae > Myotis > Myotis pilosus. The sequence goes on from JASKON010000003.1 coordinate 104,214,410, forward strand.
GCAGTGATTCCCACAGTGGGTTTCCGGGAGCCTAGAGCCTTGCCCCATGACCCACAGGCAGGGGAGTGGAGGGAGAGACTGAAAAGCAGAGATGGGAGTCACTGTGACTAGGGGAAACCGTCAAGAGGTCAGAGGGGTGCAGGGAGTAAGACCTCCCCTTCTCACTAACTTGCAGTGGCTCCCTGTTGAGTCTGGACTGAACCGCAGTTAAAGCTGTGCAGGGTGGCCCTCAACCGCCTCCCCAGTGTCATCCCCCATTACTCACTCATCCTCCTCTACTTCACCTCTGGCTCATCTCCCTGTCCCCTCCCTCGCTCCCTCCATCCCCTGGTGCTATTCCCCAACTTGAAAAGCTCTGCTATTGGAGGGCTCAGGAGCAGCCCTCTGCCTCTACCTCCCCTTTTTATCTGGCCTGGGCTCACAGAGTGGAGAGCTGCACTGGGGCCTTGGAGACAGTAGAATGTGTTCACATGTGCTGTCGCGTTTGTCTCCACATCTAGACCCTGAGCTCCAGGACACGGGACCAGATCTGTCTTGTCTAGCCCCAGACCCAACATAATATACAACACAGGTTATAAAATACAGCTTTTAGACACATTTTGATGATCCGAACAGTGTTTTTCCTCATATTTGCATTTGTTGCCAATGCTAAAGAAAAACACACAAGAATTTCACATACAAATATTGATTTTTGGATCCTGTTGGAAAAGCAGATGATGTGGTGAGCTGAGGCAAGAGCCAAAGAGTGACAGTGCTGACCTTTAGACAGAGCACCACACTCCAGCCTGCCCCCGACCCCACCTGGCCTGTTCACTCAATAACATGATGGGCAGCTGGCTACGCAGGCTTGGGGTGGAGGCCAAAATGTGTTTGCTCTGTGGGTGACCTTTGCCTGGATGTGTCTTGCACACACGGGCATTCTCTACCTCCCCCATGGCCTCGTCAGAACATGCACGGAGCAGCACCCCTCTGGGGTCCTCAGGCTGTGAGGAAGTGAGCCCTAACTCCCGCCAGAGTATCCGTAGCCTGGCCCACTTTCTCCTCTTTGCCCATCTTGTGCCCCTCCCCTACGCTAGAAGGGTTCAGCCGCCAACAACTTGGTTTAACTGTCTCACTTTCCCAGGAGCAAAAGTTCAAGGTCCTAGAACCAGGTCTCCCTGAAGATTCTTGGGGGAGGACTACACTCTGGGCTCAGTTTACCCGTGCGTCAGAGAGGAATCGGAAGCCATAGCTTCCTCTTCGTCCCAACTTTCTAGGGCTTGAGACCAAGCTGCTCTAGTTTGAGTCAGGCAGGAGGGACGGGGGGCCTAGATTCAGAAATCACTCAAAAATAATCGCATTCCCTAAACATGAGTGAAACCAATGGGCGTTGCCAAGTAGCTGGGCCAGAGGGCAGAGGCCAGCGCTGGGCATCAGGCACTTGGCATGGCCCTGGAAGGGAGGGTGCCGCCTTCCTGGATGAAGGTCTACAGCAGCCCTACGCTGGAGGGACAGCAGAGCACCATAGTTGAGAGCACAGGCTCTAGACCTTGCCTGGGTTTGAATCCCACTTAGCTGCTGTGTGACCTTAGGCAAGTCATTTAACCTCTCTGAGCTTGGCTTAATCCTGTGGAAAACAAGGATAATGCCTACCTCAGGGTCATCAGGGCGAGTGAGTTAAAGCACGCAAAGGGCCTAGGACAGGGGTGGGCAAACTTTTTGACTCGAGGGCCACAATGGGTTCTTAAACTGGACCGGAGGGCCGGAACAAAAGCATGGATGGAGTGTTTGTGTGAACTAACACATGTTAACACTGCTGCTGGTGAAGGAGCAGAGGGGAGAGCAAGAGAACCCTCCGCTCTTTCGGCTCCGCGGGCTGTAGTTTGCCCACGGCCGGCCTAGGACCTGGTCCAGCACATGAAAAGTGCTCAGTAACTATTGGCTCTTAGTTAAAGTTGCACTGGCAGGTGGGAAACTAAGCCTCGGTAACCACCTTGCTTTTCCTATAGCCTGTCTGGGGAAGCCATAGGCTTTGGTGTATCCCCATGAAAGGGGAAGCAGGTGTTTGAGAGGCAGTGCTGTGTGGTGCTTTAGAGCAGGGAGGAGTCCAGGTGCAGTGGCTGGGGTTCAAGCCTGAGGGCCTATGAGGGCCCTCCCAGCACCTTGGCCCCTGGCTCTGCCCGAGGGTGACCTGGCCCGAGGCCCTGTTCCTTCCCAGCTCTGCTGTCCAGGTGCTGGCCTGCCTGGCTGTCCCCAGGCTTTCTGCCCTCGGCAGCTGGGCCTCAGGCCAGAGCCTGGATCAGCATCCCCAGTAGACTCAGGGTTTTCCCCAAACTGCCCCCTCCCTCCCCTACTCCTCTGGCCTCAGGAAGCTGTGGCAGTGGGTCCTGGAGGGGCCAGTTAAAGCCCACTCCCCTCTCCTATCCACCAACCTTTCCCAGTCCCCACCGCAGCCTGGCCACAGTCTGGAGGTGGAACAGGTCCAGACTCTCAGGTCAGCATCCACTCTGGGAGCCAAGTCATATTCGGGTTGGAAGGAAGCAGGGGAGCATTTTTTCAATGTCAGGCACTCTGTGCCCAGCACCGGCCATCGCTTTCTCATTTAGTGCTGAAAACAGCACTAACCCAGAGTGGGGATTTGAGCCCAGCTCTGAGCCCCCAGAGGTTTGTGTGAAACTGGCTGCAAACTGCCTGGGTTTGAATCCTACCTCCACCGTTCATTGACTACATGACCTTGGACAAGGCAGTTGTCTTCTGTGCCTCAGTTTCTCCTGATGTGGAATGGGAATAATAACTGCTCCTATTCCCTAGGGTTTTGGGGAGGATTAAAGAACCCCTTACAGGTAAAGCACGTGTAGCAGTGCCGGCTGCTTAACTGTTCTCATTACTTCTGCCACACACTGCGGGATATGCAAATGAGCTGGTCTGGCCAGGGGAAGTCACTGCCCACCCCACCTGCTCTCCTCCCTTGGCTTTCACAGTCCTGGGAGAGGCAGAGAATGTCCTCAATGCCTCTGGGTATTGGGATGGCCCTGGGGGGCTGGGGTGTGGGCTACACAGAACAGGGTCGCTGCCTCTCCTGGTCAGGACCCAGCAGGCTGCAGAAATCCCCGCCCCAGGGCAGTCCTGCCATAGCAGGGAGATCCTTGTGCCTGCCAGCTCTGACCCTGTGTCTCCTGGAGGCGCAGGCGGCCCACATTTAACATGGTTTAGTGGTAAAAAGTACCATCTCTAGATCCTGCTGTGTGACCTTGTGCCAGGTGCTTAACCTCTCTGAGCCTCAGATCCCTCCTCTACAATAAAGGTGGATGTGCCTAACCAGTTTGACTTAGTGGATAGAGCGTCGGCCTGCAGACTGAAGGGTCCCAGGTTCGATTCCAGTCAAGGGCATGTACCTGGGTTGCAGGCACATCCCCAGTAGGGGGTGTGCAGGAGGCAGCTGATCGATGTTTCTCTCTCATCGATGTTTCTAATTCTCTATTTCTCTCCCTTCCTCTCTGTAAAAAATCAATAAAATATATATATTTTTAAAAAGGTGGATGGTACTGTATCTACCTTGTGGGGTCACAGTGAGGATTAACCGAATGAATGTGTGTCAAGTGTTATGCATGGCACTGAGTATCCACTAAGGGTTTGCTCTTAATATTAGTTCTCAAAAGCACTGAGCAGAAGGGAATGTTAATGCCACTTTTTTTATTATTGATTTGAGAGAGAGAGAAACACCAATCAGTTGCCTCCCGTTCCTACCCGACTGGGGATCGAACCCACAACCTGACTAGGAATTGAACCTGCTACCTTTTAGTGTATGGGATGATACTCCAACCAACTGAGCCACACCAGCCAGGGCAGCCCCACTTTTATGTTTTATTTTTTTAAAATATATTTTATTGATTTTTTACAGAGAGGAAGGGAGAGAAATAGAGAGCCAGAAACATCGATGAGAGAGAAACATCGATCAGCTGCCTCCTGCACACCCCCTACTGGGGATGTGCCCACAACCAAGGTACATGCCCTTGACCGGAATCAAACCCGGGACCCTTGAGTCCGCAGGCCGATGCTCTATCCACTGAGCCAAACTGGTTCTGGCAGCCCCACTTTTATAGACTAAAAACAAAAAATAGAGGCTCAGGAGTGAAGGTCTTTACTCAGGGTTTCCTATCTAGAACTTAGGGAAGATTCTGCCCACTTTTCCCTCATTCACTCACAGTCTGCAGGGCAAGACCTGTCAGAAAGACCCAACAGGACCTACCCTGGGCTCCCGCTGCAGTCCCGGGCATATCTGTTGATCAGCTTTCCTACCCCCACACCTCTGCTCACGTGGGGCCGTCGCAGGTGGGAGCTGCGGATGGAGGAATCTGCACCCGGGACTCAGAAGCCCAGGCCTCCCTCACCTCTTCCCTCAGCCTCACTCCAGGGAGAGTGGTGGAGTCATGTTCTCTCCATCTCTCGGGGCCTGGCACACAGATGGCTTCGGGAAGGGCTTGCTCAGGTCCTGAGCTTGGCGTGCATCTCAGAGCGAAAGGCAGGTCCTGGCTCTGAGCTCCGAGGCCCGGTACATTGCCATTCCCTTTACCTCTACCCTCACCTCCTGCCCCTACCCCTTACCCGCCACCCTGCACCCCTGCTGGCCTCCACTGCTCCCCGAGCACACCAGGCACGGTCCCTACGCCTCTGCCAGGAAGGCTCTCCCTCCACAATATCCACATGCGCAGCGTTCTCAGTAGGGCCTTTCTTGACCCCGCGTACAGTTTCATTCCCCACACTGGGCATTTCCTCCCTTTCCCCCTCTAAGGTCTCCCTGTCTGACACACATCTCACCTTCTTTGTTACTGTCTGCCTCCAGGCTAGAATATAAGCTCCTGGAGAGCAGGGCTGTGTGCTTGGCTCATGAATGTATCGCAGATCCGAGAGCAGTGCCAGGCCCATTGTAGGTGCTCAACAAATCCTCACTGAGCGCTCTGGAGCCAGGCGTAATCTCTGAGCCACGCCGAGCTGTGCGACACTGGACACGTCACTTAATCTTCCCTTCTTTGGGTCTCGGCTTCCTGAACTGTCAGGTACATGCTCTAGTGGGAATAAGACGGTTGTGAAGTTAAGTGAGTCAGTATATATAAAGTGCTTAGACTCTGAGTGTTTCATAAATGGTGGCTGTTATTAATATTTAAATCTGTACCATTATTACCCCTCTTCTACTGATAAGAAAATGGAGGCACAGGCAGAGTAAGTGACTTACCTCAAGCTTCATGGCAGGGAACAGCGGTGACCTGGGTCCACCCAGGAATGCCTGACTCTGGGGTCTGGGCTCCCAAGCTAGGCTACATCCCCCGTTCCATCCCTCCGTAGGGGCTCAGGGAAGGAGGGAGAGGTGAGGGCTGTGGCTAGGGAAGGGATCTTCTCTTCAGGGAGCCTCTGCTCCCCCAGCCATCTCTCCAGTGGCCACCACCTGTCCACTGATGGACAACCCACCAAGGGCCCTGGCCCAGCAGCCAGTGGCGGGTGCCTACCCTGCCCTCCGCCCTCCACTCCTGTTGCTACCCCTGAGTGTTGGGCTGCCCACCTCACACAGGCAACAGGCCCATCCATGCCTCCTCCCACACCCACAGAGGCTGCCACAGGTGGGATGGGAGCAGTGAGGCTGGGGCTCTCACCGCCCCATAGGGTGCCAGGTGCAGTGGACAGCGCCACAGGCTGTTAATCACCACGAAGGATGTGCCTCAGGGGAGGGGCGGGGAGGGAAGGCTGAGAGCAGAGCCAGAAGCCAAGCCTGGCAGGGAGGGCAGTGGGAAGAACCTGTTCCCAGTTTCTATTGCTCAGTCTTGGGACAGTCCCAGTTCTTCCTCTTGGTCTCCTCCCCTGGGAAATTTGTGAGCTGGGTCACATGATCTCCAAAGTCCCTTCTGGCTCAAGCATGTTCAAGGGCCACTGGAAAGGTATGGATGGACGTATTGCCATTTATTTAACCAAATCTGCTGATTGACACTTGGGTTGTGTCCAGCCTTTCCAGCCCTGGGGGCCTGGGTTACCACTCTGCAGCAGTTCTCCATCCTGGCTGCCTGGCCTCCTCAGCCTCCCCTGGCCTTGCACTTGGTGCTGGGCCTGTCTGGGTGCTGTCCATGCCTGTGGTGCTGAAGACAATGGGACTAGCGGGAGCCCTGGGCTGCAAACCAGAGACAAGTGCAGGGAAGGAGATAAAGCAGAGGAAGTTCAAGGTTCAGTCCCTGGCTCTGACCTGCACTGGCTGCGTGTGACCTTGAGCAAGTTGCTTAACCCCTGTGGGCTTCAGCATCCTTATCTGTAAAACGAAGATTGAATGGCAGCAGCAATGTAAAGCATTGGCATGTTGAGAAAATAGATGATAATTTTACTCTGTTATTTTAGAGACAGTAAACATAGTGGTTAAACTTTTGACACTGGAGTGGTGATGCCTGGATTTGAATCCTGGCTCTGTTACTGGATAATCTTGATCTCGTGCCTCAGTCTCCTCATCTATAAATTGGGATGATTAATAGTCCCCGTGTCAGGATGTCGTGAGGATCAGGTGAGATCATTTATGTGAAGCAGTTGTCACGTGACAGGCGTTCCCTAAGTGCCAGCTGTTATCATCACTTTCCCCCATGTCTGCTGTGCTTGGGGCTGGGGTTAGAGGGAGGCAGCACCTTATCCTGCCGACTCCCCGGCCTCTAGCCCAGCCCTGCCACTGGCTTTCTATGTGATTTTCAGCAAACTACTGTCCTCTTCTGGCCAGCAACCTCCGCATCTGTAAAATGGGGCTAATGATACCTCATGCAGGCCCCTAGGAAGATAGCTTTGTTCCTGTAGGATCGCATACAGGAAAACCAAGATATAAAAAGTTACAACTTCCCAAACATTTAAAGAATTATTCACCCAGCGTTTGTCACGCCCTGACTAAGTGTTAGAAATAGCAAGATGATTAAGGCATGGGGCTTGCTTTCAGGGAGCTCTCGGGCTTCTTGCTGAATTGTTAACCCCCTTCAAGGCTCATTCCGGTGACACCTCCTCCAGGAAGCCACCCGAATCCCTCCTGCCCGTGCCCTCTGGAAAAGCTGGAGCACTGACCATGGCCTTCCTGGCTGCAGGTTAGCTAAGGCCTATTTTACCTGCCTTCCTGATTGGTAAGCTTACCCCCAGATCTGATACATCGCTGGGACCTGCTTGCCTCGTGTTAGCACCTAAGCAGTGCCTGGGCTCGAGTACGTATGCTCCTCTGCCGTCTCCAAGTTGCAAGTTACATAAACTCAACTCAGACCTGCTTATGGGAAAGGGAAACGTTTTGATTCAGGAGTATAACTGGCTGTAGACATGCCTTGACCCAGGTGCTTAGAGCCGCAGTGACCTGGTGGATGGGATGATCCGCGGGTCGGCCAGGTCTGGGTGGAGACAACCCTACTGAACCACAGGGGCCGAGAGAGGCCCTTCCCTGAAGAAAGAAATTGGTGCCGAGCAGGGGAAACATCACAGGCCCATTCACAAAACCACTGGAGGGCGCCAAGGCGGTGGGCGTGGGGGGAATCGGGGCATCTGTAGTACTGTCAACAATAAAAAATAAATTTAAAAAAGAAACCACTGAGGTGCGTGAGCTAGGCAAGAGCCAGATCCAGTCTGCTCTTCAGAAAATTCATCTGATCGCATGTATAGGAGCGGGGGTGGGAGGGGAGGAACCTGGAGGCAGGCGAGCGGAGAGTGCGGGGGTGTGGGGAGCTGATTCAGACATGCAGGCTAAGGAATGAAGCTGCAGCCTCTGGCTTTACAGGGGAACACAAGTGAAGCAGGCGAGGGCGGGCGGAGGGGTTCCCTGTCCCACTCAGCACCTGAAATCCCATCTGGTAGCTGCTTTTTCACAGGGACTTATTTTAATAATAATATCGACCCAGAGAGGTGACCCACCCAAACAGCCATCCACTCAATGGCATCTTTCCAGGTGAGGGCCTTGTTAAGGATACCCCTGGGGGTGCCTGTGCTTATAGCCCAGGGACCCAGAATCTTAGAATCCCAGAGTGAGAGTAAGAAAGGCCTGACTGATAGCACTTAGTCCGACTTTGCCTTCCACTGATTCCCAGACAGATGCCCACCCAGGGTTTGTCTCCCCGCCGCCCCACTTCCTCCCTGCTGCGACTTCATCTTTGAATTGCTGTCTGCCTGGGTCTGCCTTCAGGGGCCTCAAAGGACACAGTATATGGGATCTGAAGCCTGATGGCCTGAGCTCAAATCCCAGCTGTGCTAATAGTTAGCTGTTGGCAAGTTATTTAGCCCGCCTGTACCTCAGTATTCTTTCCTGTAAAATGGGGATAACGGTAGCTACCCTACCTCCTATCTAGCTCCTACCTCCTAGACTTGTGATTGCTAACGATTTAATTTATAGTGTTAGCACAGCATCTGGTAAATGCTCAATAAATATTAGCCAGGCCTGGCCAGTTTGGCTCAGTGGTTGAGTGTTGACAGGAGGTCATGGTTCAATTCCTGGTTGGGGCACATGCCCAGGTTGCTGGCTCGATCCCCAGGAGGGGGGCGTGTAGGAGGCAGCTGATCAATGATTCTCTCATCATTGATGTTTCTATCTCTCTCCCTCTCCTTTCCTCTCTGAAATCAATAAAGATATAAAAATAAATAAATATTAGCCAGTATTGTTTTTCTCTCAGGATAAGGACAGGCCCCCTTCTCTTTACAGGCTGCTCGCCTTCCACCTACTCCTGTAACTGCATTCTTACCATTTGGTTGCCAGTGTTGTCACCATCAAGATTACCTTCTCTGGCTACACTCCAGGCAGTCAGACACACTGAGGTCCAAGTCCTACTCTTTTGCTCACTTGCTCCATAAGCCTTGAATTAGGATAGTGCTAGCGTCTATAACAAATAGGCCCCCATGTCTCAGCAGCCTAACACAAGAGAAGTTTACTTCTGGCTCATGTAAGATGCCGGGTGGGTAACCCTCCCACACCCGGGGACCCAGGCTCTTCCTATCTTGTAGATCCACCATCTCTCAGGGTCTTAGAGTCTCTGCGTCAAGTCAGCATGCAGAAGGGGGAATAGAGAGCCCTGGCTTGTGTGGCTCGGTTGGTTGGTCATTGACCTGTGCCCTGAAAGGTTGCTGGTTCAATTCCTGGTCAGGGCCTGTGCCCAGGTTATGGGCTCGATCCTTGGTAAGGGGCATGCTGGAGGCAGCTATTTTGATGTTTCTCTCTCTGAAAATAAATAAATAAATAAATAAATAAATAAATAAATAAATAAATAAAAATGCCTTTTAAAAGAAGAAGAGAGAATAAAGACATGAACCATTAAAAGCCCTAGCCTAGCTGTGACACACACATCATTTCTGTTCTCATCTCATCGAGGAAATCAAGTCCAGTGACCACAACTGGACACAAGGGAGGTGAGAGGTGTAGTGCCCACAGCTGCCTGCCAGCAAAGCTCTGTATTATAGGAGACAAAACAGAGTTGGTGGGCAGTTGGCTATCTTTGCTGTAACCATAATAAGTCAACCTCTTGGGCCCCGCTCTTCATAAAATAGAAATTATCGCTCAATGTGGCCTGGCTGTACAGCGCTATACATTTACTAAAATCATTAAATTGTACACTTTAGGGGAATTTTGTGATATGTAAGTTATACTCAAGCTGGGTGGGGTTTTTTTGTATGTGTTTTTTTAATCCTCACCCAAGGATATTTTTTCGTTGATTTAGAGAGAGGGAATGTCAGAGAGAAACACACCGATTGGTTGCCTCCTGCACGTGCCTTGAGCAGGGCCCCGGGCCGGGAAGGAGCCTGCAACCAAGGTACGTGCCCTTGACCAGAATCGAACTGGGGACCCTTCGGCCCGCAGGCTGACGCTCTATCCACTGAGCCAAACTGGCCAGGGCTGCTCAAGCTGTTTTTAGGAAATAGGAAGTGTGTCGCCCTCCTTCTCAGGGTACTTGTGAGGACTTGGTGACGTTTTGCCGAGCTGCACTGTGTGTGCACAGGGAGCAGGGGATGGAAAGGAGGCCCGAGTGGGGTTATGCATCGGGTGTAGCTTTCATGGGGCACCCAGCTCGAGCCACCTGCCAACGGGAAGTGGTAGTGGTTCCATCTTGCCTCTGGCTTGGGAAACCCTAGCCCGACTCTGCGGCCCTCCCCGCAGGTGGAGGAAGGCCCAGCCCATAGGGCCAGAGCTTTTGTGGTCAGAGCCCAGACTGCTGCCAGGAAGAGGGGCCGACACCCTCCTGCCTTCAGCAGCACAGATGGAAGCTAAGAGCTTCCCTTGGGGCCGGTGAGGACATGCATTGAGGTGCCAGTCATGTGGGCCCCGGGGCAGCACAGTCAGCTTGAGAGTGGACAGATGCAATGCCAACGACACAAGTGCGGCCAGCAGCCCCACTGCCTGGGCCAGGCAGCTCGCAGCTGCTCCGTAGAGCGGAGGCAGTGCCAATGGTAGAGGTAAAACTTGGGCGAAGGTCCCACTGATGCCAGACGAATGCCTCCGGCCTCAGTGCCCCCCGAAGAAAGGAACTGGTCCCTGTTGCCTAGACTGCTGTGAGGATTAAGGGGGTGATGCATGTGAGCACCTGGACCAGTGCCGGCACCAGTCCACTGTCCACAGGAGCTGAGTGAGTGTGGGCACGCCCTTGGCCAGGCTCTGCCCTCTTCCAGGCCTCACTTTCCTCACCTGGATACTGAGGGGCCAGAGGTGCTCCAGCTTCCTGACTTGGGAGACCCCCCCCAGCACTAGCTTGGTCAGGTTAGTCTGAGCCTCACCCCCCTCGCCCCTAAGAGGGGGTAATAATAATGCCCACCCCGTGGAGCAGGGAGCGGGGGAGGTCATCCTTAGAATGGGGCCTGACACGTAGTAAGTACAATCTGAATGTTCGCAGCTGCTGTTGCTGTTGTCATTATTTTCTTCATCGTCTGGATGTGGAAGCCGAGGCCCAGAAAAGCAGTGTGACTTGCTCAAGGTCACCCAGCTGCACGTTAGGGTCAAGGCCGAGGCTGCTGAGCCCCAAGGCCCGTGCAGGTTCCATCACTCCCCACCGCACCTCTGAAGTCACGTGCGCAGTAAGTGGGTCAGAGGCAGTGAGTACCTGGGGGGATGACGCAGCAGCAGGGACCGTGTGTGGATTCATTCCTTGTCTCCTGCTGACACCTTGCGGGGAACAGGCCTGAAGGGACAGGGAGGTGGGCAAGGAAGGCGACCCCCAAAACTGGACCCTAGGAACCAAGGCCATAGATAGAAAGAGTTTCATCTGATGTAGCCCCAGCCCCTCGGGCGCTCGTGGCCTATTGATGGGGACAGGCAAGGAACAGCTGAGGCACCCCAAGATACTCAGGGTCCTGAGAGAGACATAACCTGTCTGAACCCTGGGATCCAGAGACAGGAATGGGAATGGGGCAGGAGGGAAGGCTTCTTGGAGGAGTGGGACCTGAGCGTACTGAGACCCAGGAGCTGGCGGGGGCGGGGGGTGAAGGCAGGTAGCAGGAATGTGGAAGAGGCTGCAGAGAGACATCCCAGCTGGAGAGAGGCGGCGCAGGGCAGTGGTCAGCATGAACTGAACCTGGGGTGAGGGGGCAAATGGTGGGCTAAAACCCACTCTGTGGCTGTGCCCCTGACCCACCCCGGTGCCCAGCCAGGGCAACTCTGAGGCCAGAGTAGCCGGGAGGAGCCAGGCACCAGCAGACCCTGCAGGAGGGAGCAAAGAAGGGCTCCCAGCACCTTGCAGCAGCCCGTCAAGCTCCCCAGTGATGTGGACACAGCCCAAAGTGGGAGCATTGCACACGTGTGAACATGTGCCTGCACACGGGCCCACCCACCTCAGCGGCCCTGGGGGGTCCACACCGTTCAGGAGAAGTGGGTCAGCGGAGCAGCCCAGTGTGTCTCCCTAGTGGGCAGCAGAGGGCGTGTGCTCATCAGCACCCCTGGGGAGAGCCCCACACTCCACAGAAGGCGGCCTCACTGTTCCCGCTGCATCAGAGCCAGCGACTCGCTGTCCCCGGGATCCTCCACCAGGCAGGGTGGATGTTGACAGGGGGTGGGAGAGCTGACCCCTTCCAGCCCTGAAACCAGGGAAGACTATGGTGGGAGATAGCACCCACATTAGCCCAGCTCCCACTGCAGTCTCTGCCCCAACACCATCTGACTGCAGCCAGAGGGCCCGGTGCTACCCAGCCAGGCGCTGGGGTTGCAGAGACATGGTGACGGTGTATGGCCGGGTCGGGTTCACCACACTGGGGGGGGGGGGGGTAGAGGGAGGGGACAGGGTTGGGTCTCTGGGGGCCTGCCACCATCCCCCCTCTGGGGGTCTGACATGGGCTGGAGACACTGAGGGCATTCATGTGGCATTTCAGATGGGCTCCTGGCATATGTTCAGGCTGAGAGAAGTAGGAGAGGAAAAGCAGTGGGCAGGGGAAGCTTCTATTGGAACAGGCTTATTCATGAATGGAGGAGGGGGGGCTGGGTAGGGGGGCAGGATCCTGAGGAGGAAGGGTGGGAGCCAAGCTGAGGAGGGAGGAGGGCCCCCAGCTCCCAGCCAGCTGGGAGACTGCAGATGGGGCTGGTGGGAGGCCAGGAAGTTCCCTCCTGATGTTCCTCCTCCCTGTGAAGTGGGAGGCTGGGTCGTGCAGAGGGAAGGGGAACGCAGAGGAGGGTTTGGGTCTAGGAGAGCGGCTGAGCCAGGGTGAGGATGCCCGGCTCACGGAGAACTCGCCCTGCTCCCAGCCTCTGGTCGAGCGCAGCCAGAGAGAATGTAGATGATACTGAACCCGCACACCTCACACAGAGAGCAAGCACTCTTTGGGCCTGACACCAAGCACTTCACGTCTTTCAACTCATTGATCCTCACAACAGCCCAGAGGGAGAAGGGACTCATCCTCCTTATAGGTGGGAAACGGAGGCACAGAGAGATGAAGTACCTTGCCCAAGGCCAACCCGCTAGCAAGTGACAGAGCTGGGGTTCAAAGCCAGCCGTCTGGCTCCAAATCGGTGCTTTCTCTCAGCCATGGGTGGTCTTGCAAAGGGTGGCTGTGAGGGTGTTGGGTGGCACACCTGGGATGGGGGTCGAGGGGCGTACGGGGAGCAGAGGAAGCTCCGAAGAGGCAGGCTCCTGTCAGCACCGAGAGTGCAGTGCGGACCGCTCCTGCTGCTGCACACCCAGCTCCCCAGTCTAGTCCTCCCCGCATCAGACCAGAAATGCAGGCCCAGGATTCACTGTCACCCAGGCCTGGACTCCCCACTGCAGCTCTCGGCCCCCAACACCATCTGGAGACAACCTGTACCTCTGGGCCAGGGGTCCTCAAACTTTTTAAACAGGGGGCCAGTTCACTGTCCCTCAGACCGTTGGAGGGCCGGACTATAGTTTAGAAAAAAAACTATGAACAAATTCCTATGCACACTGCACATATCTTATTTTGAAGTAAAAAGACAAAACGGGAACAAATACAATATTTGTATTTGCATGTGGCCCGGGGGCCGTAGTTTGAGGACCCTTGCTCTAGGGAGTGGGCGTGGACACTGAAGGGGTCAGTGGAAGTGGCAGAGGGCGGGTCTGTGGGACAGACACTCTGTCCTCGTGTCTGGGGCCCAGGCAGGGTTCTGGGACTCCAGCTGTGACTCTGTGTACCTCAGCTGGCTGTGCTGTCATCTGTGGTGGCGGAGGGATTATAAGCTGTGGTGGGTGTGTGGCCATATCTGCACCATCTGCCAGAGTGTTTGTTCTGAGACTGTGGCTGACGTATTTGATAACATGACCTCTGCCCTCAGACCTGGCCTTCCCCACTCCTGCCTTATTTTTGTCTACAGCCCATATCCCCTTTTCTCGTAATATATTCTTCATCTGTTCACCAGGTGTATTACCCATCTCCCGGAAGGTAAGTCCCTCGAGGCAGGATTCTTACCTGTGTGTCCAGTGCAGTGTCCCCAGGGCCCTGTGGCACCTGGCCGAGGGCAGGTGCTGATCAGCACTGTGAATGGGACCACTGCTGTGAACTCCGTCCCTGACGTGCCTTTCTCTCTCTCTCTCTCTCTCTCTCTCTCTCTCTCTCTCTCTCTCTCTCTCTCTCTCTCTCTCTCATTTGATGCTGAATTTATTGCGGGGCCGGAAACTTTTGTTCCTTCCATTCCTTCTGGGACATCTTTTTCTCCTGTGCACCCCTCCTCCACTGGTGTAGGAACCGCCTGCCCTTTCTCAGCAGGGACCTCTCAGTGCCGCAGGGAGAGCTCGTGCGGGTTAACCTGCGGTGAGCTCTGTACGTTCTGCCCGCATCTTGGCGGCTTTGTTCACCTGGATGTGCCCGATGACCAGATAATCTACATCTGAGCCCTTGCGCTCTGCATTACTCTCTGCATTTTTAAGCACATGCAGCAAAAATTCAGCACTCCGTTTTGGCCACTGGCCCCGTGTCCAGCCCCACAGTTTGGCCTGGGCACACCTACCAGCTCCGTCATTGTAACGACGAATGGCACACACTGCTTCTGTAGAGTGAACATGAAGATTTGAACCTCTTGATTGGCATGATTTTGTGGGGTTTTCTGGGTCAGCTGAATAGCAAACCACTTTTGGAGGTCACCTCTAGCTGCTCTGAGGAAGAGTTACGGCGTGTCTTTGTGTCAGTACCGTCCCTGACACTGGGTCTGGGTGACAGCAGGAGACAGATAGGCTGGCAGTACCCAAGTGGGGGCCGGTGGCAGTGACTGTCTCTGAGGGGTGCCAGCTCAGCTGGTCTGGAAGCGTTGGGGAAGGTAATGCAGCAAAGAGGCTTGTTGCCCCTTGTGGTCATCCTGGGCCTGGCATCTGGCCTCCAGGGGTTCTAGGTGCTGGGGAGGGAAAAGGCAGGTGGAGAATGGGGCCTGACCTGATGCCACATCCCCCACAACAGGGAGAAGATGAGCGTGGGCTGCCCAGAGCCCGAGCCACCCCGCGCTCTGCCCTGCTGTGGGCCAGGGACGGCCCTTGGGCTGGGGGCAGGCGTGCCCCTCCTCACTGAAGACATGCAGGCCCTGACCCTCCGCACCCTGGCTGCTAGCGATGTCACCAAGCACTACGAACTGGTGCGGGAGCTGGGTAAAGGCACCTATGGGAAGGTTGACCTGGTGGCCCACAAGGGCACAGGTGAGTATCTGTAAGGCGCTGGTGTCATGCTTGGGTGGGGACTTAGCTGGGGCTCTCAGGTCCTCTCTGTGGGGGCCAGGAGGCTAGCAGGGAGGAGAGGCAGTGGTCCAGGTGAAGAGGATGCAGCCTGAGTGGCCCAGGGAGGAGAGGAACAGGCAGATGGGACAAAGGAATCTGGAGATGCCTTTGGGACAGCCAAGAGGATGCACCCCAGGACATCTGGAGCTCAGGAGGAGGTCAAGGTGGTGGTGTTGGGAGAATCACCAGCACATCAGTGATAGCTGACCCCAGGGAGATGGACAGACTGTGGGTCCTCCAGAACAGGGCACCTGCTTTGAGGAGAGTGGGCGATGACGCTGTGAGAACAGCGTGGCAAGCTCCATTCCTCAGAGAGTTTCAGTCAAGGCCATGCAGAGGGTTTGAGCTAGGATGAGGGCCCAGGCCTCAGGTCCAGAGCCTTCTCACGTAACCACAGAACTTGCTGCCTTCCCCACACTGTAGGCTCACAGCAGTGCCCACTCAGTCGCAGATGAGGTCTACATGAGCTCCCACATTTGCACAGGGGGCTCTATGCCGACTGAAGGCAACAGGAAGATCACTGGACATGAGGTCACCTGAGCTTTGCCACCTTCTTGCTGTGTGACCTTAGGCACGTGACTTAACCTCTCTGTGCCCAGGTTTCATCCTCTGTAAAATGGGGTAGCATTAGTGCCCAGCTCATGGGATCACTGGGAGGAGTCAGTTGTGAACGTGAATTGCTGAAGGCAAGGCGAGTGCTCTGTGGATGCACAGGTGCCTGCCCGAGCACACAGTCAGATACTAGTATGTGCCTTGCAGGCCCTCACCTCCCTGTGTTTAATTCCTTCTCATTCATTCATCCATTAAACAAACATTTGTTGAGCACCTACTGTGCACCAGACTCCTGTAGGCACTGGAGATATAGCAATAAACAAAGCAAAGGTCCCTGCTCTTGGGAAGTTGTGTTCTTGTTGGGGGAGACAAACGCGCTAAGTAAGTCTAGTATGTCAGGAGGAGAATGAAAGGGTGGGGCAGCTGCAGGCTGGGTGCAGAGGACCCAGCTCGAGCCCTGACTTGCTGCACGGCCTTTGGCAAGTGCTTTCCCTTCGCTGGGTCTGCCCTCTGGGACCCCATTGTGCCTTGTGCCTGGGACAGGCTGTGCAGACAGGCATGGGGGGTGTCAAGTGCAGGAGGGCAGGAGCGGGGCCTTCACCGCTGTTGCCCTGCCAGGCATGAAAATGGCGCTGAAATTTGTGAACAAGAGCAAAACCAAGCTGAAGAACTTCCTGCGGGAGGTGAGCATCACCAACAGCCTCTCCTCCAGCCCCTTCATCATCAAGGTCTTTGACGTGGTGTTTGAGACCGAGGACTGCTACGTCTTTGCCCAAGAGTATGCGCCTGCCGGGGACCTGTTCGACATCATTCCTCCGCAGGTACTTGGGGCGGTGGCTGAGGGAGGGGAGCCGGTCCCCAGGGCCCCAGAGTGTGGGTTGGGAGGAGCCAGGCCACTCATTTACTCCATGAGTATTTACTGAGCCGCTGCTGGGAGGGCAGGGGATCCACAGTGAACAAGACCAAGGTCCGGTCCTGGTCCTCGTGGGACACAGACACGGGGCAATGAGCCAGATGACAGACTGCGATGAGAACTGGGAGGAGCAGCTAGAGTGAGGGATGAGGGCCACCAGCGGCCTAAGCAGCTGTGAAGGCCCAGGTGGAGGCACCGACAGGGAGGCCGCAGGGCCGCAGAGGCCCCCGGAGCAGCTGCCGAGTGGGGAAGCAGGAGGGTCCCGGCACCGGCTTTGCTGCTGGCCGTGCCCGGTTTGAATCTGCTCTGCCGCCTGCTGATCAGTGACTAGATCAGTGGTTCTCCACCTTCCTAATGCCGCGACCTTTTAATACAGTTCCTCATGTTGTGGTGACCCCCAACCATAAAATTATTTTCGTTGCTACTTCATAACTGTAATTTTGCTACTGTTGTGAATCGTAATGTAAATATCTGATATGCAGGATGTATTTTCATTGTTACAAATTGAACATAATGAAAGCATAGTGATGAATCACAAAAACAATATGTAATTATATATGTGTTTTCCGATGGTCTTAGGCGACCCCTGTGAAAGGGTCGCTCGAACCCCAAAGGGGTCGCGACCCACAGGTTGAGAACCGCTTGACTAGGTCTCTCCCAGCCTCGGGGTCCCTACAAGAGAAATGGGCGTAATAGGAGCCCCTGTGGAGTTGGTGAGACAGGACAGATAGGGTGCTTCACACAGCAGGTGGCCCGCGGTAGGTCCCCAGTGCCGCCTGTCGCTGCAGTTACTGGGGAAAAGGGCCAGACAGGGACCGGAGATGCCCTGGTCGGTGCGGGCGGGGGGCCGGTGCTGGGGGGATGGGCGGGGCCACAGGAGCGGCCAGGCCCGGGCTGGGGGTGGGGCCAGAGCGGCAGCTCCGGCGGAGGGGGAGGGGGAGGGGGAGGGAGGGGAGGGAGGAGGGAGGGAGGGAGGGTGTGGGCGGGAGATGGAAGGAGAAGGACCGAGTTGGGGGCGGGGCCGGCGGCCCTGAACGCGCCCCTCCCCCGCCCCCTCCCCGCCCCAGGTGGGGCTCCCGGAGGACACGGTGAAGCGCTGCGTGCAGCAGCTGGGCCTGGCGCTGGACTTCATGCACGGGCGGCAGCTGGTGCACCGCGACATCAAGCCCGAGAACGTGCTGCTGTTCGACCGCGAGTGCCGCCGCGTGAAGCTGGCCGACTTCGGCATGACGCGCCGCGTGGGCTGCCGCGTGAAGCGGGTCAGCGGCACCATCCCGTACACGGCGCCCGAGGTGTGCCAGGCGGGCCGCGCCGACGGGCTGGCCGTGGACACGGGCGTGGACGTGTGGGCCTTCGGCGTGCTCATCTTCTGCGTGCTCACCGGCAACTTCCCGTGGGAGGCGGCCTCGGGCGCCGACGCCTTCTTCGAGGAGTTCGTGCGCTGGCAGCGCGGCCGCCTGCCGGGGCTGCCGTCGCAGTGGCGCCGCTTCACCGAGCCGGCGCTGCGCATGTTCCAGCGGCTGCTGGC
This sequence comes from Myotis pilosus, assembly GCA_036010255.1. Taxonomy (NCBI): domain Eukaryota; kingdom Metazoa; phylum Chordata; class Mammalia; order Chiroptera; family Vespertilionidae; genus Myotis; species Myotis pilosus. The sequence goes on from JASKON010000003.1 coordinate 104,232,549, forward strand.
GCTCGAGCCCGAGCGGCGCGGCCCGGCCAAGGAGGTCTTCCGCTTCCTCAAGCACGAGCTCACGTCCGAGCTGCGGCGCCGGCCCTCGCACCGCGCCCGCAAGGCCCCGGGGGACCGGCCGCCCGCCGGGCCGCTGCGCCTCGAAGCGCCCGGGCCGCTCAAGCGCACGGTGCTGACCGAGAGTGGCAGCGGCTCCCGGCCCCCGCCCCCGGCCGCCGGGCCCGTGCCCGTGCCCGAGGCTGGGCTGGCGCCCCCGGGCGCGCCTGGCAGGACCGACGGCCGCCCGGACAAGAGCAAAGGGCAGGTGGTGCTGGCCACGGCCATCGAGATCTGCGTCTGAGCCGCCCTGCGCCCTCGGGCCGGGCGCTGGTTCCTGTGCACGCAGCCGGCTGGGCGCTGGAGCCGCCCGGGCCCCGCCAGGCCGGTGGTGGCCGTGGCCGTGGCCATGGGAACACCGCCCGGCCCGCGGCGGCGGAGGGAGTAGCAGTAGTCTAGGCAGGACGGCAGCCCCGGCGCCCGTCCGTCCGTCCGTCCGAAGGGCTGGGGATAGACACCAGAGGCCTCTGGCCGGGCCTGCGGGGCCCATAGCAGCCAAGCCCCGCAGACCGGAGGGTTCAGAGGCCCCCCGACACCTGGAGCCAGGGAGCTTGCGGGTGGACTCCCCAACACCTCCCTGAGCCCCAGAACCTCGACTAGTCGCCCCTGGCCCTTCGCACCCCCTGGCAGAGCATCCCTCAGCCCCGCCCCAGCCCTGCCCTCCTGCCCCGACACACCCTGGGCACAGAAAGGGCAGGAGTGTTAGGGCGGAGAAGAGGCTGAGGCCCTGGGCGCTGCTGGGAGGAGGACAAGGAGCTGGGCGCAGGGTGTTGCTCACCTGCATCCCGCGGGCTCCTGGGAGGCTGGAGGGGAAAGGCCGGCCCCTTGCAAAATGTAGCAAATGTCTGGGTGTTGCAAAGTCTGTGCGCAGGCACAGGCCCTGGGAATCCAGTGACTCCTCCCCACCCATTCTGATGAGGACGCGGATCGCAGGAGGGCAGCTTGCCTGGGGCCACCAGACCTCAGAGGTGGAGGTCCCGTAGCCCTCACCCTCCTCCTCAGAGGGCAGAAGGGCTCCCAGGGCAGGGACCCCGGCACCCCTAGGGTAGGGGAGTGTAGAGCCCAAGGCAGGGCCCAGCCCCCCTGCCCGCCACACCTTTCCCAGGCCCAGGGAACCTCTCAGATACCCCCAGTCCTGGCTGCCCAGCCCACAGAGTGCCCTGGCTGGCGGTGAGGTGATTGGTGCCAGAAATCCCCCTGGGTCTCTGCAGGGTCAGCCTCAGCCAGCCCTGTCCCCACGGCGCACATTTCCGGTCCTGGCGTGTGACGCTGCGGGTATGAGGACGGGTTCCGAGGAAACAGCAGGGCGTGGGTGTGTGCGGTGTGAGCGCACAGAGTGCACACGTGTGCGTGTAGCCTTGTGTGTCGAGTGACTGCGTCAGAGGCCTCAGCAACTCCTCCCTGCTCCAGGGCTCCTGCCGGGCAGCTGCCGGAGGGCACCAGGCCTGCTTCTCACCACCCCCTCAGGGAATCCGCCAGGAGGCACCCGCAGGCTGGCTCAGGCCCCAGGCAGCACAACCGCGGAGAGGAGCCCAGCCTCACCCAGGGCTCCCTCATCGCCCGGCCCGCTGTAGAGGCCCAGGACCTGCAATAACCTCAACATGGTGAGGCCGCCCCCTCTGCCTGGCAGGGCACCATTCACCACCATGCGCCCCACCTGCCAGGTCCCTTCTGGCCATTTGAGGGGGCTCTGTAATGGGCCAGGCTGACCAGAGGAGCCCCGACCACCCTCTGGCCTGGAGCCCCCCTCCATTCACCCCTTATTCCCACCGCACAAAAGGGCTATAGGTCCCCCTGCCCTGCCTGGGTCCAGTTTACAAACAGGTTGCCCCAGGGCCTGGCCCCCACCCCTCGGTGTGCGCCCTCTCAAGACCCACCTCGCCAGCAGGCAGCGGGGCCTCCCCACGCCAGGTAAGTAGCAAACCCCTTCTTTCACCGAGGGCCAAGGCCCGTCACTGCCCCGGACCCCGGACCCCGGACCCCGGAGCCCGGAGCCCGGAGCCCACCGGCACCTCTCCTTTTGCCTTAGGCCTTTCGACATCCTGTCTCCTGCAATATCAAGGAAGTGAGATTCCAAGTAGATGTCCCTCGCGTGCGTCCTCTCCCTCTCTCTGTTGAGACCCTCGTCTTAGTAGCTAGGGTGTTAGCGCTGGGAAGGGACGGTAGTTGTGCAGCCCAGCATCGCCCGGGCACAGCTGGGGCAGGGATGCCGACTCGGCAGGGCTGGGACCAGGGCTGCTCCGCTCTGGCCGCCGCTGCCCCGGCTGCGCTGCGGGTTTGGTTGGGACCCTTTGCCCTTAGGAGAGGTGTTGGTCACGGATGTTTACCTCAGTTTATGTCACTGTCGAAGAAACAAAAAAATAAATAGCAAAAAGTAACACCGTAGACATGAAGACTTAGAAAACAACAAAAAAAACTTTAAAGAAATCCTCCCCTTGCTATTCCTCTGTGAGGTGTGTGTGTGTGTGTGTGTGTGTGTGTGCGCGCGCGCGCACGCGCGCGCGCGCACGCGCCACGTCTCTGTCCCACCCTGGGCAGGCCGCCTGTCCTTTGGTGCTTCCCAGAGGCCCCTCTGAGCTGGCCTGTAGGGTGTGGGGAGCCCCCTGGGCAGGAGGCAGGGCCACAAGTTAGCTAGCGGGTCTGCCAGGCCCCTGAGCAGAGCCTCAAGGCCACCGATGCTCCCTGAGCCCCTCGCTGTGGCCGATGGGACAGTTGTGGTGGCATCGTAGCCAGGCTCAGGACCTGGGTGGGACCCCCCAGCCCCACATATATTGACACCCCCCCCCCATGTGTTTGTAAATACTCTGGCATCCTTTGGCCCTGAGGAGGTTTTTAAATGTGTTATTCTCTATCATGACAATTGCTATAAAATAAAAAATTCAGAAAAATTACCACTGGGTGGCTGTCTTGTCTCAGATTCAGGGCAGTGGGGTCCACAGAATTACTCTGGAAATGGGAAACTTGACAAGTGTCTGCAGTCGGGCAGCTACTCCAGGCCTCCTGCGACCTCAGACCTAGAGGAGGCCCAGGCAGGGCCTGAGGGTGAAGCGAGCAAGGACCCTGGGTCTGGGGGAGGCTGGGGAGTGGCCCCTGCCTGGGGGGAGGGGGGCTCCTCACCCTGCGCCCTCCGTGAGTCTGTCCACAAATTATACGGTTACTGTTTGAAACCCTCCAGTGCTCCAAGGCCCCAGCCTCACCCCGACTCCTCTCCCCTGTGCTGCCTCCCACCACATTGCTCTCACTCAGGGCCTGGACCCTTGTCTTGGACTCTCCCCGACCTTCTCCCGAAACCCCTCCCTCCAGGTCCCGCTCACAGGTGAACTCCTGGGTGCCCCCCAGGGTACAGGCGCTGCGTGTTACACTGAGCACTCAATGCCCTGTCTGTCTCCGCCCCTCCCCACCAGATGGACGTTCCCTAGGAACAGTCAGTGCTGCCCTGGCTGTGTGGCTCTGTTGTTTGGGCGCCATCCCGGGTACTGAGAGGTTGCAGGTTCGATTCCCGGTCAGGGCACATGCCCGGATTTCAGGCTCCATCCCCAGCGGTGGTGGTGGGGTGGGGGCGGGGGGGGGGGTGCAGGGAGCAGCTGGTCCATGTTTCACTCTCTGGCATTGATAGTTCTCTTTCTCCCTCTCCCTCCCTCTCTAAAAAGAAATAAAAACATTTTTTTTAAAAAAGGGACAGTCAGTATTTGGCAAATTGTTACTCCCTCCCTGGCACGTGACAGCTCGCCCCCCCCCCCCCAACAGTTTGTCAAATGAGTGAGTGAATGCCCAGTGCTATGAGGGGCCCAGGGTACAGCAGGAAACAAGACAAATGGTCTGTCCCCTGCAACTCATTTTCTAAAGAGGGAAATAGACGTTAAATAGGTTACACAGGGGCAGCCCCAGCACGGCCCCGCCCGCCGGCCCCCTGTGCACCCTGAACTGCACCTGCTCGCCGCACAGCCACCTGCTGCTCCCCGCCCCCGCCCCGCCCCGCCCCGACATGGCTGGCAAAGCCCACGGTCTGGGTGCTGGGAGAGGGACCAGGGCTGCCAAACCTGAGGGCCGGGGGCGGGGGGGGGGGCGTGGAACGAGCGGGAAGGCCGAGACGCATCGTCAAGCAGGTCCATTTCCAAGACATCAGCCGGGCTCTTGGCTTCATGACAAGAGCGGCCCTGCAGCTGAGAAGCTGGACCGGCGTCCACATCACCCTGAGCACGTGCGTGTGCCCGCCTGTCGGACGGGACGTAAACCTGGCCAGCTTCATCCAGCTAGTAGCAGTGACCATGAGCTCTTGAATTCTTCAGGGAAAGGGGTCACTGAACTGGGAATCTAGAGAGAAAACAGGGGAGCCCCCCCCAAATGCTGCTGCAGTCAAAATTGCCATGTACACCTTGCGGCCCCCATTTAGGGGTGAGTCCTTGCTGGGGAAAGAGATGCCAGCAGCTCTGCCAACACCAGGAACTTAGACCATTTCCCCCACACAATGCCCTTCATCTTGGGGCCCTATGAAAGGCACCCTCGTTTGAGTAAGATCTTCCCATTCCTTACAGCTTCCCAGCAACAGTAATGACTTTCTTCCCAGGCCGTATTTTGCTCCCTTTCTAATTCATTACCCAAGAAACTGTGGTAGAAGCTGGGTCTAAGACAGAATCTTAGAAACCAGAAGCCTAATGGCAACCCCCTCCTAAGTGCTAGAAACACATGCTTTTTATTCCTCAGATAAAACTTGTTTCACTTGGGGGAAAAATACGTTACATAATTATCTGTGAAATAGGAGTTGGGGGTAAGAAAGTGGGGGTGAGAGGGGAGATGAGGAAAAAAATCCACTCAGACCAGATCAGAAGGTGAAGTACTCCTACCCAAGAATTTGACCTAAATCCTATTATTTCAAAACATCTGCCAATTGTCTGCAATAAGGGTGGGTGCCTTCACTTAACAAAAATACTTGGACCCTGGCCCAGTAGCTCTGTTAGAGCATCATCCTGATGCACCAAGGTTATGGGTTCCACCCCCTGGTCAGGGCACATACATCAACCCGTCTCCCTGGCCAGTGTTGCTCAGTGGATAGAGCATCAGCCCATGCACGGAAGGGTTGAAAGTTTGAGTGTGGGTCAGGTCACGGGCACATACTGGGTTGCAGGTCGATCCCAGCCCCAGGTGAGACACCTGCAGGTGGCAACCACTGATGTGTCTCTCACATCAATGTTTCTCTCTCTCTTCACCTCCCTTCCTTCCACACTCTCAAAAAATCAATAGAAAAAAATATCCTTGGGTGAGGATTAAAAAAAGAGAAACAATCAACCAATGAATGAATAAGTGGAACAACAAATCAATGTTTCTCTCTCTCTCAAAAATCAATCAAAATTTTTTTTTCATTTTAAGATATATATTTTTTAAGACAGAATACTTGGACTGTTAAGAGGTGGAGGGGAAATCTACAAATGTAACAATATCTCTGCGTCCCTTGCTTGATGTGCAAATATCACCTCTTTCTTTCTAACTCCTACTGAGTCGGAGAAGGCCGGCCCTTACCACTAGGGGGCCTCAGTCTTCTGTGCTGCGGCTTCTGCTCGCCACTCAGCATCACCGCTGACCTCAGGCATCCCCTGGGGCCGCGATTTTCAACCTTTTTCATCTCCTGGCGCACAGAAACTAATTACTAGAATGTTGCTGATCTATAAAAAAATATAGGTATAATTTGGATTCATTCACACCAGATGGCTATGTGTTGGCTGTCGTCATTTGTCTAACTGACGCTCTAAGGGAAAAGAGGGGAGGGCCCCTGGCTAAGGAGCCAGGTATTGCGTGTCTTAAAAGTTCTTGCGGCCACCGGTTGAAAAACCGCTACTCTGGGGTGTTATAGCCACCCTCCTGCCGGGCCCAAGGGGCTTGATCCGAAGGGTTCCCAGCCTCACCTACACGCTGTGTCAGAACCAGCCCAGCCCCGTAGGCCCTTGGGTCTTTCCATTTTGCCTGGGTCACCTCCCCTTGACCAGGAACGCTTCCCCCGGGGCACTTAGGTTCCTATAACATTGAACTTCAGAAGGAAAGGGCCTGTATTCTTGATTACCTTTCCCCCCAAGAGGCATCGTGAGCCCAACTCCTCACCAGTGGCAGCTAAGCCTCGAGGGTCCCAGTGTAGCTGCCACACAGGGCGGTGCATGCTCCTCGCTCACATCGCAGAGGGCGAGAGCCCCCCAACGGCCTCTCTCTCACGAACATGCAAGGCCCCACCCGCCCAGCTCGTGCCTGGTTCCGGGTGGAAATGTGGGCGTGAGGCGAGTAATTTAGAGGTATTTACTGGCAGCTGAGGGGATGAGAATTCTCGTCACCCCGGCTTGGTTACTGAGCTTCGGGGCAGTGGGGGAGGCCAGGGGGCTCCATGTGGGGACAAAGAAGGGCAGCCTTCAGGGGAGTTAGGCTGTATCATTCACACACGGCACTCTCCACTTGAAATTTGCTCAGAGTATATGTGTATCTTAAGTGTTCTCACCACAAAAAAAGGAGGTGATGGATATATTTATTAGCTTGATTGTGCTGATCATTTCACAATATACACGAATATCAAAATATTCATTTGTACACCTTACATGGGTACAATCTTTATTTGCCCATTTTACCTCAGTCACGCAAAGAAGAAAAGGAACTGGTAGGCTGGGCACGGCCTGACTCTGGAGGCAGTGAGCCCAGCGAGGGAGCCCTCGGAGTTCAGGGAGGGGCCTGGCATCCTCAGGAAGTGGCAAGGAGCTCCCTCCCTCCGGTCCTTCTATTTCAATGTTCAAGGAAAACAGAGGGTGGCTGCATAAGGTGGAGGATTGGGCCTGTTTAATTAAAGTTATGATAAGGACCATGGGATGCCAAGAATAATAGAAGATGTAGATAAGGACATCAGTGTTTGCCTGCTCAGCCCCAATTCCCCCCCTCTTTGGGTGACGGCACCCCACATTTCCCTTCCATGATTTTTTAAAAAAATATTTTTTTATTGATTTCAGAGAGGAAGGGAGAAGGAGAGAGAGATAGAAACATCAGTGATGAGAGAGAATCATTGATCGGCTGCCTCATTCACGCCCCACACGGGATGGAGCCCACAACCTGGGCATGTGCCTTGACCGGGAATCGAACCGTGACCTCCTGGTTCATAGGTTGACGCTCAACCACTGAGCCACACCAGTCGGGCCCTTCCATGTTTTTGATCCATGTGGTTCAAGTGGGGCTGGCTCTACCTCTTGGCTCCAAGGAGTGACCACATGACCGAGGTCTGGTCAACCAGCCTCCTGCACCCTCTGAGCCTTGGAAATTGGCTCAGGCATGGACACACAACCTGGGTTAGGCAGCTCCTACACCTGGCCGGGAAGAAAGTGTTCTCTTTTCGTGAGAGTTGCTAAGCTTGTTGATGTCAGCCAGGACCTGCTGGTAGCCATCTGTGCCACCACTGGGGGAGATTCCAGCCAAGCATGCAACCTACAGAGTGAATGAGCCAGGACCAAGAGCTGAGGAAAGATGGATTCTGATCACATTATTTGAGCACAAGGATCCATGACTGAAATCAGATCTAAATGGGTTTTGCAGTTACATGAGTTGATATATTCTCACAAATCCATTTGCCCAGCCAGGGTGGTTCAGTGATTAAGCATCGTCGACCCACGAACCAAGAGGTCCTTGGTTCAATTCCTGGTCAGGACACATGCCCAGGTTGCAGGCTTTACGCCCAGCAGGGGGCGTGCGGGAGGTAGCTGATTGCCATATCTCATCGATGTTTCTAGCTCTCTATCCCTCTCCCTTCCTCTTTCTCTAAAACCAATAAAAACATATATTTTTTAAAAATCCATTTGAGCCCTAGCTGATTTGGCTCAGTGGATAGAGCGTCGGCCTGCGGACTGGAAGGTCCTGGGTTCAATTCCAGTCAAGGGCACATGCCCGGGTTGTGGGCTCCATCCCCAGTAGGGGGCGTGCAGGAGGCAGCCAATCGATGATTCTCTCATCATTGATGTTTCTCTCTCTCTCTTCCTCTCCCTTCCTCTCTGAAATCAATAAAAATACCTTTAAAATTAAAAACAACAACCTTGAACCCCCCCCCCTCAGTAGGCGGGGCACTCAGACTAGCTGAGTTGCCCATTTGTGCTTTATGCCAAGTGTATTTTTTATTATTTTTATTTTAAAAAAATATTTCATTAACTTTGGAGAAGAGGAGGAGAGAGAGAGAGAGAGAGATACATTGATATCTCCACACACACCTCAACTGGGGATCGAAGCAGCAACCCCAGTATGTGTCCTGACCTGGAATGAAATCCAACACCTTTTGGTGTACAGTTCAACACTCCAACCCCGCCACACCGTCCAGGGCCCAAATGCATTCTTAATAAGGCTACTTGCTTTGCCTCGTTTTGTTTTAATATATATTTTTATTGATTTCAGAGAGGAAGGGAGAGGAGAGACATAGAAACATCAATGATAAGAGAGAATCATTGATCGGCTGCCTCCTGCACACCCCCTATTGGGGATCGAGTCTGCAACCCTGGCCTGTGTGTGCCCTGACCAGGAATTGAACCATGACCTCCTGGTTCATGGGTTGATGCTCAACCACTGAGCCAGGCCGGCGGGGCGCATGTCCCCTAATTGACTTCACCATCTTACTGTTAGTTACCGGAGTTACTTCTAGTTTTTCACTGTTACAAAAAGACCCTGCAGTGAAATTCTTCATAGTCTTGCCTTTCTTTAGAGTAGCTCTTTTTTTATTTTTTTTCATTAATCCTCACCTGAGGACATTCCCATTGGTTTTTAGAGAGGGGAAGGGAGAGAGAGAGAGAGAGAGAGAGAGAGAGAGAGAGAGAGAGAGAGAAATAGAAACATCAATGTGAGCGAGAAGCATCGATCGGGTGCCTCCCACACACACCCCAACCAGGGCGGGGGATCAAACCTTCAACCTGGGTTTGTGCCCTGACGGGGAATCAAAGACCTTTGGTGTACGGGACGACGCTCCACCCAACGGAGCCACAACGGCAGGGGCTGGAGTCGCTCTTCAGGAGAATTCCCAGAAGTACAATTCCTAGGCGGGTCAATTGATAGGAACATTGTTATAGTCCTGGGAAAACGTTGCCAGATTGTTCCTCACAGAGTTGTACCTGCCTCTGTGGCGGCCAGTCTGGCTCCGGTGCTTTAAAATGCTTAACTCCCGCCACAATCCTGGCTCTTAGGATAGCAGAGAACGGAGGGAGGCCTGGTCCCTGGAACATGAGGGCAGACTCTGCAGCCATTCTCTCTCTGGGGCCCCCAAACCCTCATCTCCTTCCTTCCAGCCTCAAAAGATGCCCCACGTTTCTCTGCTGTCGTCTGCTTCCCCTTCCACCCCTGAGACAACAGTCTGAAGTGACTTCCTCAGTGACCTTGAGGTACAGCGCTGGGTCCCTTCCTGGGGCAGCAACGGGGAAAGAGGCGTTCCTCTCCTAACCCACCCGCAGCGCCGGCTCTGTCCTGCCCCGGCCCCGCGTGGAACTCTGTGGGGATCCTGGAACGCAAGGTCTCAGCTCTGCGGGCTGAGGCCAGAGCTGGTCACTGCAGCTCTTAGCCCGGCTGCCCATGAACATCTCCTGCGTGGAGAGCTTTTTAAATATTTAAGGAGGAGAAACAAGGTGAGTGACACCAGGAGGAGAGAATCTGGCAAATGCAAACGTGGGGTATTCCACAGACAGCTGAGCTCTTCATGGAGTGAGCAGATGGGAGAAGGAAAGGGGGGGCGCTCAGTACTCCTCAAACTGGAGCACGAATGGGAATCGCCTGGTTACACAGGGTCCTGGTCCAGCCCAGAGTTCCGAGGCAGGGGGTCCAGAGTGGGGCCAATGCTGCGTGTTGTTTCCTTAAAATTTGCTTTTATTGATTCTACAGGGAGAGAAAGGGAGAGGGATGGAGAGATAGAAACATCAATGAGATCAGCTGCCTCCTGCACTGGGGATGGAGCCCGCAACCCAGGTTTGTGCCCTGACCAGGAATCAAACCAGGGACATCTTGGTTCATGGGTCAATGCTCAACCACTGAGCCACACCGGCCAGGCTAATGCTGCCTTTGAAGAGGTTCCGGGCACAGCTGGCCCCAAACCTCACCGTGATCACTTTCTGCACCACTAGAGGCTGCGAAGACATCACAGCCAGCTGCTGTGCACACAGCTTCCTGGGTCCTGGTTTGGAAAATGAGCATCTATAAAATGCACTTCGGGAATTACGGGGTTCATTTGAATGTGGACTCAATGCGTCTTAGGAAATATGAGAGAACCATTGTTCCTTTTCTTGGGTGTGATAATGGCTGTGGGAGAAGTCCTTATTTTTAGCAGATTCATGCTGAAGTACGTAGGGGTTAAGTGTCATGATAGCTATCACTAACTTTTAAATGTTTCAGCAAGTCCCTACCCAGTTTTCTCAGTGGTTAGAGCGTCGGCCCATGGACTGAAGGGTCCCAGGTTCAATTCTGGTCAAGGGCAGCACGTACCTTGTTTGCAGGCTCAGCTCCCCGCCCCGGTCAGAGCAAGTATGGGAGGCAACCAATCAATGTGAGAGACTCACATCCATGTTTCTCTCTCTGTCTCTCCCCCTTCCTTCTACTTTCTCTAAAAGTCAGTGGTAAGGATTAGCAATAAATAAAATAATATCAAATAATAAAATGTTTCAGCAAAATACGTGCCTATAGACAAAGCGCCATGGCAAAATGGTAAAGATCCGATCAGAGGACAGCTAGCTGAATGATCAGTGTACCATTCCTTCAAGTCTTCTATGTTTGGACAATTTAAAAATGAAAAGCTGCCCTAGCTGGTGTGGCTCAGTGGATAGAGTGTCAGCCTGCAAACTGAAGGGTCCCAGGTTTGATTCCCGTCAAGGGCACATGCCCGGGTTGTGGGCTCCATCCCCAGTGGGGGGCGTGCAGGAGGCAACTAATCAATGATTCCCTCTGGTCGTTGATGTTTCTATCTCTCTCTCCCTCTCCCTTCCTCTCTGAAATCAATAACAAATGTTAAAAAGGGAAAGCTGGGGGGCAGACAGCAGATGGTGCTTTGAATGATGGATGGGATGAGCTGGCCCGCCCCTGGCAGCCCCCCTGGTCCTTTAAGGACCTCGGATTCCGTCCTGAGTGCACAACGGCCCTCGCAGGTTTCGAGCAGGGTGTGACATGGTCCGATTTTTAAATGTGTGGCTGTTCTCCAGCGCTCCCCCTCCTTGGGGGCCGTTGCCCCTTTCCCTCCCCCTCTCCTTCCCCAGGCGGTCGCGGGGGCCCTTCCCTCTCCAAGGGCCCTTCCTTTGCTTCTGTCACTTGTTCCCTGAGCCCACACAGCCAGCTGGCTCGCTTCCACCTCTGTAACTTTCTAATAAACTTCTCTTATAAAAAAACATGTAAAAGCTGTTTTCCTTTGAAGCCTGGCAAAATGAACGGCACAGAATGGTTGGCGGCCCAGCACCAGGGAGCTGCTGGTGTCTGCGTCAGGAAAGCAGACTCTCCGGACTGGACTGGAAGCCAGAAGCCCCCTCAGGCGCCGATCGCTGTGACTAAGCCTGGATGCTTGGGTTTATCCAGAACAATCTGAAGCCAAACCCTCACAACCAGCACAGGCGCTGAGCACACCGCTGCCGGGACCAAGTCAACCCGGTTCTGGACCCAGGCTCTGCTCCCGCTGCAGCCCCCGGAGCCGCGGGGTTGTGGGGTGACAGCGCTCCCGCGGCCCCTGAGACCGAGGCTGGCCCTCGGGGAAGGGGAAGCCATTAAACTGCAAGGACACACTGTCGCCCGCGGGACCTTCCCCCGGGACAGACAGACAGACCCTGGCTCTGGAGGCCCAAGCAGGGAAACCTACCCTCCCAGGATTGCTGGTTTTCTTTTCACTTAACCGACTTCCCTGATGATATCAATGATCCATACGCGTTATAAAGACGCATGATCGTTTATAAAATTCTAAATAGCAGAAGCAGCCTGGGTCCCACGGCCGGCGTGCTTGGTGACTGCGCCTCCGTCTTCCTCTGTGAGGTGAGGCGCCAGCAGACGCAGACGCAGAGCCGCCATGGCTGGGGTCGCCCACAGGCCCTGCCTGCGATGGTCAGACCTCGCTCTTCTTTGGGCTCACCGCCCACCCTCGTCCCTCCTCCCTGCACCCCTCCCCTGGTGACCAAAGCCCACGGCGCCAGCGCTGCGTCTCCTACCTTCTCTAGCCCATGTGATCCCACCCAGCACACAGATGCTGGGAGGGGACTGCTTTTGTTTTACAAAGATGGGGTCCTATTACCCACACTTCTCTCTGCTTCACGCTCCTCACTTCAGAACACTCGGTGGCATATGCCGAAGCCACTGGGATCCATGAGTCTAATTTATTCTGTCTCGGGCTGCATTGTTCTGTGGTGGTTGTATTACAGTTCACTCGACCATTTTCTCAGGCGGACACACACGTTGTTTGCAGTTTCGTGGTGTTTTTTTCCTTTTCTTTTAGTTGATTTCAGAGAGAGAGAAAGAAACATCGATGGGGATTGAACCCACAACCTGGGCCTGTGCCCTGACCGGGAATCAAACCCACCATCGTCTGGTTCATGGGACAACGCTCCCACCAGCTGATCCACACAGGCGAGGGCTGTTTGCAGTTTTGCTGCTGTAAACCCTGCTACAATAATCATGCTTTAAAAACGCATTGGGACAGAATGAAATTTGAAAAATAACCGTTGAAACTTCCTAAGTTTGATGGAAAACATTAACCTGACCATCCAAGAATCTCAGCGAACATTATGACATGCACACTCTGCTCAGAGTTGAGCCATATGGTAAAGTATTATTTCCTTTCCGTTCTGCATAGCCTTTTTTTCCTGTTATTATTTTTTTTCATTGCTTAGAAAAATCTATGTAACTTATTAACTAGAGGCCCAGTGCACAAATTCATGCACGGGTGGGGTCCCAAGAGAGGTGTGTCGGGGGAGGCAGGGGAGCGGGACATGATCGGCCCTCCGGGTGTGGTGGGGCACCCTTTCCAGTCTGGGATCCGGATCTGTCTCACTGACATTTGCACTGGATGCCACTTTTATATTGTTTCTCCCTTGCAGAGAGTCTAGGGAGGGGAAGTGGCTGCAGTGCCCGAGGCCAACTTTCAGGAGGCCAGGTGCGCTGTCTGGATCCTGCTGGCAACGCTGGTCTGTCGGTGCCTGGCCCATTCTCCGTAGATTGGACCTGCAGGACTACTGAGGGGGTGAGTGGCTGCCAGCGGGCGGGTGGGCCACCAGGATGGGCCTCAGCTGAGTGGTGCTCCCGCTGTGGGAGCGCACTGACCACCAGGGGGCAGCTCCTGCGTTGAGCGTCTGCCCTGGTGGTCAGTGCGCGTCATAGTGACCGGTCTTTCTGGTCGTTCCTGTCATTCCAGTTGTTCCGGTTGTTCAGTCGCTTAGGCTTTTATACATAGAGATAGATTCACCCCAAACTCAACAGCTGTTTAAACTGTTTCTCAAGATGTTCTGTTCTATTAACTGGTTTACAAATTCAATCTTTAAAAAATCTCTGCTGGCACTCCTGCCCTGCTCCCGTTTGGCCTGACTACTCTCTGCCAGTTATCCCTGGGCCTTTCTCATCTCATCACTTCCCCCAGGAGTCCCTACCAACCCCCCTTTTTTTAAATCCTCACCATGTTTTCACCGATTTGGGAGAGAGAAAAAGAAACATCAATGTGAGAAAGAAATATCAATCTGTTGTCTCCCATACACACCCTGGGGATCAAACCCCACAACCTGGGTATGTGCCCTGGCCAGGAATTGAACCCCTCACCTCTTGGTATGTGGGATGACACTCCAACCACTGAGCCACAGGGTCAGGGTGCTTCCCCTCTTTTTTTTCCCCTCTGTCCAGCCTCTTATATATTAATATTTCTTCTTTTAAAACAAAAGGGACATAATATGCACACTCTTTGAATTTTCTAATCTCCCCTTTTAATAAAGGGAAAGTAGGCCATAGATGCTGGGGTCCAACCCCAGCAGGTCCAGGGGTCCCCAAAGGTGTGGACAGAGTCGGTGAAGAAGGAATGACACGGAGACAGTGTTCAGTTGATCAGCAGCCTTGGCAGGATCTCTAGCCACAATCTCCAGCCAAGTTCTGTTTGGGATCTCCAGCCAAGTTCTGTGTCCATGTTCTCTCACTAGGTTCTCCAGCCAGATTCTGTCACCAGGTTCTAATCAGGTTCTCTTGCCACGTTCTATTCAGGTTCTGTAGCCAGGTTCTGTCTCTAGGTTCTGTTGCCAGTTTCTGTCCAGGATCTTTTGCCATGTTCCGTCTCTAGGTTCTGTCTCTAGGTTCTGTCTCCCCTCTTTTTTTAAAAAAATATTTTATTGATTTTTACAGAGAGGAAGGGAGAGGGATAGAGAATCAGAAACACCAATGAGAGAGAAACATCAATCAGCTGCCTCCTGCACACCTCCTACTGGGGATGTGCCCGCAACCCAGGTACATGCCCTTGACCGGAATCGAACCTGGGATCCTTCAGTCCGCAGGCCGACGCTCTATCCACTGAGCCAAACCAGTTAGGGCAGGGCTTCCCCTCTTTTTAATGTCGGAGTTCCTATTCCGGTATCAAGTTCTATTCCTTCTACTTGGTTTTCTCTCTTACTTTAGTGGGTATAGCGCCAGCTCATTAGGACTTCAATTTGCTGCTCCCTGCTTCCTGGTGAAGTTGCTGTAGGCCATGTGCTGTTGCTTCTCTGTGAACATTCTTCATACCCCTGGCCTATTTCCTTGTCACCATGTGTCTCGTGGCTGTGGATCTGTAAGGAGTGTTCGCACAGTCCAGCCATGGCCCGCCATTCACCTGCCAGGTTTGCAAATACCGATCAGCCCGCACTTTGCTTAGGGTAACTTCCCATAACCATAACCTCCAGCTTTAACACAGATCCATCTAAAACAGCGGTTCTCAACCTGGGGGTCGAACGACCCTTTCACAGGGGTCTCCTAAGACCATCTGGAAACACATATATAATTACATATTGTTTTGTGATTAATCACTGTGCTTTAATTATGTTCAATTTGTAACAATGAAATTGGGGGTCACCACAACATGAGGAACTGTATGAAAGGGTCGCAGCATTAGGAAGGTTGAGAACCACTGCTCTGAAAGAACTGTGGTGGCCTCAGGGCTTAAAATTTCCCCTCAATCCCTAGATTGTACGGATAGTTTCCTGCGTTTTCTTCGAAGACTTTGACTGAGCCTTTGATTCGTCTGTAATTTACTTTTGCCTGTGGTATGAGGTACTGACCCAATTTTATTTCTTTGTTTTTTCCGAATGGTCAGCCAATTGGGCCGGCACCTATTCCTAAGTAAACTTCCTCCTCTGACTGAGCTGAAGGTCCACTTTTGTCATGATTCCAATTCCCAGAGGTGATAGTAGCCCCACTGGGGGGCTGTTTAGCTGCCCTGACTGCAGGTCTTCGGTATTGTCCATGTGAAGTGAAATGTGGTGTTAGACCACGAAGTAGAAACAAACAAATAAATAAGCGTATCTAATTTTGAAAAAGCCCATTGGTTGTTGTTTTTTTTTTAACTCTTTGAAAAACCTTGTTCCCCTGACATCATGTGATGTCACCTCGCCACTCAAAACCCTCCCGTAGCTTCCTGTCTCAGGCAATCAGAGCTAAATTCCTTCCTGTTCCTCCAAGCTCCTGTGTTTGGGGGGTTAATAACAATATAAAATCATTTTAGATACATCCAATCAACAGCCATGAGGTGATATAAAAACAAGGTTTGAGAAGCATCAATTTGTGAGCACGCAGGCCTTGTTGACGTCTTAGGACGGCTGTCTGCCTCCACCGTCCACCGTTTCTCATCCTTGGGATGGAGGCCAGAGTCGGAGGGAGGGCAGGTGTCCGTTTGTGGCCAGGGACTGGAACGGTAAGGCCCCTGGTAACTCTGTTGGAGAGAGTCTTGACTTGATGTCTTTCCCAATCTTCTGCTCCTGGGAGCCTCACTGGTATTTTTTTTTTAAAAATATATTTTATTGATTTTTTACAGAGAGGAAGGAAGAGAGATAGAGAGTTAGAAACATCAATGAGAGAGAAACATCGATCAGCTGCCTCCTGCACATCTCCTACTGGGGATGTGCCCGCAACCAAGGTACATGCCCCCGACTGGAATCGAACCTGGGACCCTTCAGTCCGCAGGCCGACGCTCTATCCACTGAGCCAAACCGGTTTTGGCTGGTATTTTTTTTTTAATATGTTTTATTGATTTTTACAGAGAGGAAGGGAGAGGGATAGAGAGTTAGAAACATCGATGAGAGAGAAACACCGATCAGCTGCCTCCTGCACACTCCCCACTGGGGATGTGCCCGCAACCCAGGTACATGCCCTTGACCGGAATTGAACCCAGGACCCTTCAATCTGCAGGCCGACGCTGTATCCACTGAGCCGAACCAGTCAGGGTAGCCTCATTGGTATTTTGAATGGAATTGCATGTAGGAACATTCATGTTTTTTGTTGTTTTTAAGTCACCCCTGTTTTTTTGTTTTGTTTAGTTCATCCTCACCTGAGGATATTTTTCCATTGATTACCAGAGAGTGGAGGGGAGGAGGGGGAGAAACAAACATTGATGTGAGGGAGACACATACAGTAGATTGGTTGCCTCCTGCACACACCCTGACCAGGGCGGGTTTGAGTCTGCCACTGAAATATGTGCCCTAGACCGAACTCAAACCCGGGACCGTTCAGTCCAAGGGCCAACGCTCTATCCATTGAGCCAAACCAACGAAGGCAAACCATCCCATTTTTCTGATGTTAGCTCTTTCTCTTTCTCCTTCAACATGTTTTTTTCCTTCATAGAAGTCCTGCACATTCCCTGTTAAATTTATCTCCTAATAGTATAAATGTAAGTGAGACATTTTCTTTTTCCAATTTCTACCCAACAGTTTCTTGCAATATCAAGGTTATCTTATCTCTCCTTTTTTCTTTTATTTTTTTTTAAATTTTTTTATTGATTTCAGAGAGGAAGGGAGAGGGAGATAAAGAAACTCAATGGTGAGAGAATCATCAATCGGCTGCCTCCTGCACGCCTCCTTGGGGATCGAGTCTGAAAACTGGGCATGTGCCCCAACTGGGAATTGAACTGGCAACCTTTGGGTGCACAGGACAATGCTCAACCAACTGAGCCACTCTGGCCAGGGCTCAACTGATTTTTCCATGTCAATTGATATGATCACATTGTACTGTCCTTTAGTGGGAGGTAAAGAATTACGTTGATCAATTACTTGATATTAAACTGTCTTGCATTCCTGAAATAAGCTCTATTTGCTCAAAGTTTATCCTTTTGATGTACAATTGTATTTCACTGGTTAGCATTTTACTTTATTTTGTAGTTGATTTTAGAAAGAGGAAGTGGGGAGAGAGAGAGAGATTTGTTGTTCCACTTATGTATATGCATTCACTGGGTGATTCTTACATGTGTCCTGACCGGAGATTGAATCTGAAACCTTGGAGTATCAGGGACGACACTCTAACCAACCGAGCTACCTGACCAGCGCTGCTTAGCATTTTATTTAGAACTAGAGGCCTGGTGCACAGATTCGTGCACCGGTGGGGGGGTCCCTCAGCCTGGCCTGCAGGGATCGGGCTGAAACTGGCTCTCTGACATCGCCCAAGGGATCCCGGATTGTGAGAGGGCACAGGCCAGGCTGAGGGTTCCCACCGGTGCATGATCCGGGCCAGGGAGGGACTGAAGGAGGGCTCCAGGGTGTGTCCAGCCCCTCTCACCTAGTCCCAGTGGGTCAGACCCCAGCAGCAATCTAACCTACTGGTGGGAGCATCTCCCCCTGGTGGTCAGTGTGCATCATAGCAACCGGTGGAATGGTCAAGCAGTCGGACACTTAGCATATTAGGCTTTTATTATATAGGATTGTTAATGTAAAAATATTCCAACCTGTAAAGAGCCCTAGCTAGTTTGTCTCAATGGATAGAGCATCAGCCTGTGGACTTCTGAAGGGCTGATTCTGGTCAAGGGCACAGGCCCAGGTTGTGGGCTCTATCTCCAGTGGAGGGGCAGGCAGGAAGCCGCCTCACTGTGATGCTTTTTCTCTTTCTCTCCCTTCCTCCTTCCCTCTCTCTCCAAAATTCGATTAAAAACTCTTTAAAAATGGAAAGAAGGTTGCATTTGCTGTGAGGGCAAGAGGAAGCCACTGCCGGTCTTGGAAGTGAGGAGGCCCCAGGACCCAGTACGTTGTCCGATAAGCAGGGCAGGAAGGCTTAGTGCTGGCAGGTGGAGTTAAATAGCCCGATGCTATAGGAGAGATCACTGAGGCCCAGAGAGGGGAAGCTCCTTGCTCAAGGTCACACAGCTATGAGTAAGTGCTGGAGCCCAAACCCAGGTCTTTCTGGCTCCAGGCCTCCCAGGCCCAATGTCTCCCCCCACACACCGAGCGTCTGAGACACCCACAGCCTCCACAACCCGCTGTGCCCCAACCTCTCGGGAAGGACAGGCAGCGCCCCTGTGCACCGCACCTTTCATACCTGCCCCCGCATGAGTCACTCGCCAGCGCCCAAGCGAAAGAACGCACCGGGGGAGTGCTCCCTGTGAGTGCACTTTGGGTTCCTGTCTTAGTCACCACTCCTCTGGGTTCCCACCCTTCCCCCAACTACCAGGAGCCTCCAAATCCCTGGCCAGAGCTGCCTGTGCCAACTCCCTCCCCTCAACTAACCGGCCCCCCACCACGGGGCTCAGGCACCCAGTGCAGTGGGGGCTGGGGTGGGGCACGGAGGCTGGGGCACCAGGCCCCGTAACCGCCTTCGGCTTCCCTCCACCTAAGTGAAAGCAGTGAACTTGCCAGCAAATGCAGACACTGACACCTCTACCTGCTGGCTTCAGCCAGGCCCTGCTCTCAGCCCTTTGCGTCTTGTAAGACAGTTAATCCTCCTAAAAGCCCTTTAAGCACTCCTGTCCCCCCCTTTTTTTTGTAAGTGGAAGCAGTTTATTGACGGATTCCCTGCAGCAGGGAGGGTGCCCAAAGCAGGTTGCATTTGTTCCTATTTTTTAGATGAGGCAACTGAGGCGCAAAAAAGGGACGAGCGTGACCTGTCCAAGTTCCAGAACCAGGAAAGGCCAGAGCAGAGGGTCCAACTCAGTCTGCAGGCCGCGTCGTGCACGTGTTGAAACCGAATAACCGGTGGGTCCAGGCTGCCTGTCACTACTTGGACCAATAAAGCAGCGTTGAATCATGTACGAGAGTTTATTCCAATAACGTGGGCAGCATGGGAGGGCAGCAGGTCACCCACGAAAATCAGCCCTATCCCCACCATAAACCAGCTGCCTCTATGGGGTAGGAGGACAAAGAGTATATAAGGAAGTAGGCAAAAGGAATAAGAATGGGTAGCCCGACCGGACAGCATTGCTCAGTGGTTGCTTGTCGATCTATGAACCAGGTCTCCATTCAATTCCTGGTCAGGGCACATGTTCGGGTTGCAGCTCGATCCCCAGTTTGGGGTGTGCAGGAGGCAGCCGATCCATGATTCTCTCTCATCATTGATGTGTGTGTGTTTTTTTTAATATATTGTAAGAAAGGAAGGGAGAGGGAGAATGAGAGAAACATCAGTGATGAGAGAGAATCATGGATCGGCTGCCTCCTGCACATCCCCTACTAGGGATCGAGCCTACAACCCGGGAATGTGCCCTGACTGGGAATTGAACAGTGACCTCCTGATTCATAGGTCGATGCTCAACCACTGAGCCACGCTGGCTGGGCCATCATTGATGTTTCTATCTCCCTCTTCCTTCCTCTCTGAAATCAATAAAAATATATATAAAAAAAAGAATGGGCATAATGGTTACAGATTACAGGCATAGGGGGTTGCAAAGGATGGCTACCCAAGGCCCCAGGGACCCACAACAATGTTATTAATCTTTCCTCTGTGATGACAGGCAGTTCTCAGGTAAGGAGGATGGACCGCATTTCTAGGTTAACTCCCAGGTCCCAGTCAGCTTAGAATGTGCTTTTTTAAATCAGAACAAAATAATGATGGTTAACAGAGTGTTAACGTGAAAACATTCGAACCGGTAAAGAATTTTTGTGAGTTTATTTGAGCCAAACTGTCAACTATTGCCAGGGAGCAGAATCTCAACGGATTGGGACAATGCTCCAGAGAATGGCGGGTTTTTACCTATTTTTAAACATTGCAATCAAAGGAGGAGACATAGGTGGGTTACAAATTCATTACTTAGGTGGGTACAGGCTAGGTAACAGTCAACAATTAACATAACCATGAAGGGATGTGTGGTATCCGTCTTGGGGCCCCGGGGCATTTGGTTGTTCCCTGAGGGGCCCAGAAAACAGGGAAGTTACAAGTTACCCTGACATTTCAATAATATGTTATCATAGATGCAAAAAGACAATAAGCTCAATTAAGGTAGAGATCGACCTTGTCAGAGAAGATACCGGCCGAGGAGGTGACTGCCCACCATAAAGGCTTTTAGTCAAAGTTTAATTTCAGACCATCCTTTGTGGTAACTTTAGGTCTTTGAGTTTGTAAGGCCGCCATGCAGGCCTCCCCTGAGCTTGTCAGGTCAGCATGTGGCCCCTTTTGTCCACAAGAGCGTGATTAATATTTTTTAGGAGAGGCCCAGTGCACAACATTTGTGCAGGGGCGGGATGGGGCCTGTGCCCTTTTGCAGTCTGGGGGTCCTCAGGGGAGGGGGCCTAAGCTGGCAGTCGGACATCCTTAGTGCTACCATGGAGGCAGGAGAGGCTCCTGCTCACCAGCCGTCAGCCCAGCTTCTGGCTGATTGGCACTCCCCCAGTGGGAGCGCACTGACCACCAGGGGGCAGGTCCTGCGTTGAGTGGTCAGTGCACATCATAGCAACCAGTTGTTCCACCGTTTGGTCAACTTGCATATTACCCTTTTATTATATAGGATAATTATAGCTAGTCCCCACTATTCCCTTTCTCCCTCCTGCCCCTAACAATGTTACCGGAAAGGGACCAGGCCAGGAGCGGGTCTGCCTCGGTGGCCTGTTAGTGTGTGGGTTCCTGACATGCCGGCAGGATTTTATACCACGAGTTCGGGTGACTTTGAGAGTAGGTTTTTAAAGCCAGGGACAGTGCAACACGGAAGGGCTTAAGGTAGAAGAAGCAACAGGAGAGAGACAGGCGGCTGCTTTGGCTCTAGAAATGTTACAGGAAAGAAGTGAGTCAACGCGGCTGCTGCCAGCTCAGTGAGAGTCAGGGAAAAGGGGGCCTTGGGGACAGGGTCGGGGTGAGCCCGGGAGGAGCTGCTGCTGCCCACTGCTCCCCTGGTGGCAAGTCTGGTGGGGACCCTTCAAAGGGAAAGGCTCAGATGTCTTGAGGGTTTTAAAGGCTGGGTGTTTGGGGAGGTCTTATGGGGGGATCTCAACAGAATAGTCATCAGCTTTATGCTGATGTGCCCAAATGAAAAGTATTCCCGCGACCCCTTTGGGGGTCGAACGACCCTTTCACAGGGGTCACCAAAGACCATTGGAAATCACATATATAATTACATATTGTTTTTGTGATTAATCACTATGCTTTAATTATGTTCAATTTGTAACAATGAAATTGGGGGTCACCACAACATGAGGAACTGTATTAAAGGGTCGCGGCATTAGGAAGGTTGAGAACCACTGCCTTAACGTCACACCTCGTCCTGGGGTGTGGTGGCAAATGGCCCTGACTGGCTGTCTGCTCTCCTTCTCCCTGAGTTGGGTGCTTTAGGCTATTTACCCTCTGGCTGGAGAGGAGAAGTGTAAACCATTTACTCTCAAGTGTCCCTGGCTAGGGAAGATAGGATTTTGTGATTTGCTAGATGGCCATGAAGTGCTTGGGCATTTAACTATCCATCTCAGTTTCCCTATTCTGCTAGTCCTGGTTCACTAGCCTGTCTCACACAGGCTCGCTACAAGATCCTGCCTCTTTGTCCTGCTGACCTCCCCAGCCCTCCCCTCCGTGATCGGCACTCAGGGAGGGCAGGGTCCCCACCTGGGCCTCCTGCAGCCCCTGAGCCCAGCCCAGCCTGAGGCCCCGCGAACAATAAGCAGGGGCCTCCCTCTGGAGAAGGCACCAGCTCTGCTCAGTGCTTTCCTTTACCTGAACACTCTCCTCCTCTCCGACGGACAGTCTCCACGCCTGTGCAACTCAGGGCAGCAGCACCTCCTCTGGGAAGCCCTCTGGGATGCACCCTATAGAACCTACACTTCCCCTAGTGAATCCCAAACTTGGTAGCTGCTTGCTGGGACCTTAGGCAAATTACTGAATCTCTCTAAGCTTTATTTTACTAATCTACAAAATAGGGCCAGTGATATCGCAAGGTTTTTTTCAAAAAGTGTTCTTTATTTTTATTGAATTTATTGGGGTGACATTGGTTAATGACATTATATAGGCTTCAGGTGTGCAGTTCTATAATACACCATCTGCATATTGTGTTGTGTGCTCATCACCCCATCAAGGGGTTGTTATGAGTCTGAAGAGATAAACTGGGCAACGTGCTTATAACAGGCCTGGCTCACAGTAACTGCTCACTAACGGTGCCCGGAGTTGTGACTGTCTGTGAATGTCTCTCCCAGGGAACTAAGAGCTCTGCAAGAGCAGAAATGGTGTTTGCTTCCATGCGGCTCCAGGAACCCAGCACCTGCAGGTGAATGGCGGCTGAGGGCTGGGGCTCAGGGCTCACTGAATGGTCAGGCAGGTGTGCGGGTCCAGAACAAGTCACCCTAAGATGTGCCTCTGTGGCCCTAGCCGGTTTGGTTCAGTGGATAGAGCATCGGCCTGCAGAACAAAGGGTCCCAGGTTCGATTCCAGTCAAGGGCATGTACCTCGGTTGCAGGCTCCTCCCTGGCCAATGGCCCTGGTCTGGCTCCTGCAAGAGGCAACCAATCAATGTGTTTCTCTTACTCTGATATTTCTCTCTGTTTTTCCCTCTCTTCCGCTTTCTCTAAAAATCGATGGAAAAATATCCTCGGGTGAGGATTAAAAAAATAATAATCTATATAATAAAAGCCTAAGCGACCATTATGGCAGAACAACCAGGAAGACCAGTCACTATGATGCACACTGACCACCAGGGGGCAGACACTCAACACAGGAGCTGCTTCCTGGTGGTCAGTGCACTCCCACAGGGGGAGCGCCACTCAGCCAGAAACTGGGGTCACAGCTGGCGAGCTCAGCTGTGGTGGCGGGAGCCTCTCCCACCTCTGCTGCAGGCGAGCAGTAAGGAGCGAGGGGTCCTGGACTGTGAGAGCTCCAGACTGCGAGAGGGGTGTCTGACTGTCGGCTGAGGTCCGATCATAAATTTTATGCACCGGGCCTCTCATCTATATATATAAAAGCCTAATATGCAAATTGTCCCCACAGGAGTTCCACTGGGAGACTGATCGCTTGCTATGATGTGCTCTGACCACCAGGGGATGGTGCGGAACAAAGGGAGGCCCCAGCCGGCAGTTGGAAGGCCCCGATCATCCCTGATTGCCGGACAGGCCTAGGGACCCTACCTGTGCATGAATTTCGTGCACCAGGACTCTAGTAATAAATAATAAATAATTTTTTTAAAAAGATGTGTTTCTGAGGCATTCTAATTGTTTTTGTTTGTTTTGCTAATCCTCACCCAAGGATACTTTTCCATTGATCTTTTAGAAAGAGTGGAAGAGAGGGAAAGACAGAGAGAAACATTGATGGGCCTGGGCTGGATCCTGCAACCAAAGTACACGCCCTTGTCGGGAATTGAACCTGGAACCCACTGGTCGGTAGGCCCACACTCTATCCACTGAGCCAAACCGGCTAGGGTTGGATTGTTTTAAGCTAAAGGCAATTCAGCTTTAGGCTCATGAGAACCTTCTGCCCTCCCTAACTACCTCGAGGACCTTGAACCTGAGCCGCGGCCTTGCCCCGAATGAGAGACTCTCAGAGATAGCCTCTTGCCTTACCTACAGGGCAGAGAAAACCACCCACTACTGAGCACCAGCCCTTCTCATCCTGCAAGGACCTTTTGGGGACCCCAAGGCATCTCGCCTCACCCCTCGCTCAGAATGCCACAGGCGCCCATGCTCTTTTCTGTCTCTGAACCTCTCAGACATGCGGGGTCTCTCACTCTCTGCTGTATGTGGGGCTCCCCTACATGTGCACGCATTCAATTTGGTCATTTTCTCTTGTTCGTCCGTCTGCCTGGGGATGAGACTAGCAGAAAGAACCTTGCAGAGGAAAGTTTCCCTCCCCAGCTCTGGGCTCAGCCTAGATGGGCATTCTTGGCCAGCCGGGGCCATCAGTAGCTCCCCCTCCATGGGCTGAGATGAGGATGAACGGAATTGCTATCCGCAAAGCACGGAGCCGGGGCTGGCCCGCAGTCAGGGCCGCAGGGTGTGGTCGACACAAAAACAAGCAGCTGTGGTCCCTTCAAGTGCCAGCCTTTCTGTCTACACCTCGCCAGCTCTCGCCAGGTCCAAGAGCCCTTCTCCAGACTCCTCCTTCATGCCACACCCTGGTGCCAGCTGTCCTCGAGGTCCTGGGGGGCCCAGTGCTCCGTGCCTGGACCACATGGGACAGTCGGCCCACAGAATCCAGGAGTGGAAGGAAACAGTATAACTTTATTTTTCAGCCCCACCCAATTTCCCCCCCTGTCCCCACCCCACCGCCTCTGACAGCACATTGCGGGCCTGTTCAGGGAAATTCAGTCCAAACTGGGGATTTTTCACTCCCGTTGCCGGCTGAGTCCCAGCCAGTTCCCACGGTGGTCATGGTGTTCCTCCCCCAGCGCTGGCCTCTGGGCAGACCTGGCGGGCGGTGAGGTGGGCAGGACCTGAGGGGTGGGTGACAGGGCAGGGAGAGCAGGTCTGACCGGGATCAGCTGGCTGATGCCTGGGTCCCACCCCCTCACTGCTGGTGGCGAGGGGTGAGCGGGAGCTGTGGTTTCCCTGCAGCTTCAAGGCTTCTCGTGTTTGCCGCTGCCAAGCTGTCTTGGTCTCCTGCCCCAGGCCTGGCTGGGCATCAGCCTCCATCTACAAGGTGGAGTCACCCCGAGAAGAGCGAGCCTCCCTGTTGGCAGGCACACTAGCCATTCCTCCTAGCCACCTCTGTGTCCGACAGAGACTGCAGAGACTTCTGGAAGGCCTCTTCACTATGCAAAGGCCGTGGGATACCCCCTCCAGCTTCCCCCAGAAACGTCCCCCATCCCCCCCCTGCCCTGCCCCCTCACGCCCCTGGGTAAGCTTGTCCAATAGAAAACAGGACCCCCGGTTAAATTGGACTTTCAGGTAACCAACAGATACTGTTTCGGTGTAAGCATGTCCCAGGTATGGCCTCATTGCCTCCTGGCGTTTTTTCTGCTGAATATGCAGCACGATTCCTGGGGCTGCGTTTGTCTCTAAGGACCTGGCTGAGCAAATGCAACTGTGGCGGTTGTTGGACCCCCTTTCCCTCAGAGCCCCACATGCCTTGGGGACCTTTTTCTCTGCATTTCCTTCCCCACCCCCCCCACCACCCATCCTCGCCCCCTGGACTGGCCCTGAGCAGAGGTGGGGAGGACACCCTCCCCCGCGCCCAGCATCTCACACCCTCCTCCCCACCCCCTCTCCAGCACGCTTACCCTTTCTCTCCTGCTGGTGGGAGAAACCCGGCCTCCACTGGCCTCCCCTCCCCAGTCTCTTCTGCCTCACACCTGGCACAGGCCCCTGAGCTGGCGGTTTGGCTCTGGCTCCACTTCCAGCTGCTTGTGTGTGTGTGTGTGTGTGTGTGTGTGTGTATGTGTGTGTGTGTGTGTGTGTGTGTGTGTGTGTGTGTGTGAGTGAGTGTTGCGGGGGAGGGGGTAGAACACAGAACACTGTTTGATGTCTCACTTTAACAGGCTGCCCGTCAACCCTCCAGGCCATCCTGCTGTGCACACACACAGTCTCTCCTCTGAGTCTGCCCATTTGACAGATGGGGACACTGAGGCTCAGAGAGGTCAGGGCTTCGCGCCAGGTCACACAGGGGCCGCTGCTGAGGGCCTCGGGGCTGCCCAGTACAGGCCCCTCTCCTCACTGGAGACCTGGCCCCTAGGGAGGGACTGAGCCGCTGAGGCCCCGGGTCCCTCAGCCCTCAAGTCTTTCCACGCGGGAGCCGCTCCTGCAGTGCCTGGCGGAACCTCATTTCCACGGCCCACGCGGCCCCTGTGACATTTCCTATCTGAGGATCAGCCGCAACGCGGGCCAGAGGAAGGAGGCCCCTCATGCCCGTGGGGACGAGGAATCTGACTGCCTGAGTGGCCGGGCCATGTGTGCAGCTCACGCAGGCCAGGCCGATGTCGGAGTCAGTGCCACCACTCACCCAGGTCCCAGGCTGTCACTGCGTGGCTCCAAGCCTCAGTTCCCTCATCCCAATAGGGTCAACAATACTGTCTACACAACAGTGCCAAGAGAAGGGTTAAAAAATGACCTTAAAGAGCCCTGGCTGGTGTGGCTCAGTGGATAGAGCGTAGGCCTGTGGGCTGAAGGGCCCCGGCTTCGATTCCTGTCAAGGGCACATGCCCGGGTTGGGGGCTCAATCCCCAGTGGGGGGCGTGCAGGAGGCAGCCGAGCCATGACTCTCTCTCATCATGAATGTTTCTCTCTCCCTCTCCCCTCCTCTCTGAACTCCATAAAAATATATATGTATTTTTAAATGGCCTTAAACAACCAACATAAATGGAGAACGCTCAGTGTGTGTTACCTGCCGAACACTGCTCCTCCCGGGCACTTGACATATTAATACTCCAAATCATTTACTCCTCCCAATCGCCCGATGAAGTAGGAACCATTACTATTTCCACTTTATAAGCCAAGAAACTGAGGCAGTGACGGAGTGACCTGCTCGAGGTCACTGGCGTGAGTATGAGCTGTTCACTAACACGGGGCACGTGTCAGAACAAAGCAGAGGGCTCCGCAGACCGGGGGCCGCCCCGGAAACGGCCCAGGAGCAGGCAGGCAGGGGCCAGGGGCCAGCAATTCAGAAACGGGCCCCGGCGATTCAGGACGGGAGGTGGTGCCGTTTCACATGAAAGAAAACACAGCGAATGGCCCTGGGACAAGGCCAACCATCTGAACAAACAGTGACAGCTCCCTGCCTCGCGCCTTCCACTGGGATCCGTCACATTCAAGATCCAAGCGAGGCCATAAAACAGCAACAACACTGAGATAACCACAGCAGGACTGTTTTGTGAAGCTCAGGGTAGGAAAGGCCTAGCGATGGCACAAAACCTCGGTTAACGAACTCAACTAGGTAAACACTAAAAAGCTCTCCCGGCAAAAGCCCTGTGCGGTGAACGGCCTAAAGGTCAGGCACCGTGGGGTCGGGGGACTTGACAACTCACTGTGTGTGTCATACGTCAGAGGGCGGCTGAGCCTCGACCTATGAGCCAGGAGGTCACGGTTCGACTCCGTGTCAGGGCACATGCCCGGGGTTGTGGGCTCGGACCCAGTGGGGGGCGCGCAGGGGTCAATAATTCTCCCCATCATTGATTTTTCCATCTGTCCCTCTCCCTTCCTCTCTCTGAAAGGAATAAAATATGTTAAGATTTATAAATAAATAAACAAATGACGGAGAGTGGAGCTGAGGTGACAGACCGGGAAGTGTATTTGCTCCTCACATCACAGATGTCTTGCTCCTTTTCCTAAGACGTAATGCATTCCTAGAGATAAATAAGAAAGAGACAAACTGATTGAAAGGGCAATGGCCACCAAACAGGCCACAGGAAAGGAAACACAAGGGACTCGTAACGCACACCAAGGTGCCCATCTTTGCTTATTATAACAGAAATGCAAATCGGAACGACAGTGAGATGCCAATGGCACCCGACCGACCCGACCGTTTGGCAGGCCATGGCTTTCAATAGCACTCTGAGTTGGCAAGGATGTGGGAGCGGGCGCTGGGGGACCCTGCTGTGGGGGCGTCAGCGGGCCCCTCCCCCGGAGGGGAATTTGACAGATTCTATCAACATAACAGGCTCCTTCGCTTTGACCAAATGACTTCACTTCTAGGGATTCGTTAAGCAGAAATACTCCCACATATGCAAGATGACTTATGAATAAGGCAACCTTTCGTTTTGTACAGGAGGGAGCCACATGGCCAGCACTGGAGAACCAGGGAGGGTGCACCCAGGCTGGGGCCTGACACAGAACAGCCTCCATCATACAAGGAGCATAGAACCACCCCGTTCCTGTGAAGGAGGCGGGCGCACACGGATGTGCTTCCATTCCATGAAAGGTCTCTGGGCCACAGGACGCATCTGCGCCTTGGGACAGGGACGGAGGGGCGGGGGGGGGGGGAGAGCTTGCCCCGTACACTCCGAGCACGGAACGTCATGCCCATCAGAAACGCGGATCATGTTTTTTTTGGTTTATTTTTTTCTTGCATAAGCCATTTATTGAGTTTGCCTGATATATGCAGCCAATGTTTTGAAAGGTTTACTCTGTTGCTGGGGTCCGCTCCCAGCAGGCCTAGGGGTCCCCAAAGGTTTGGACGGAGTCGGCGAAGAAGGAATGACATGGAGGCAGCATTCAGTTCATCAGCATGGTTGGGTTCTCTCGCCTGGTTCTATCCAGGATCTCCAGCCAGGTTCTGTCCGGGTTCTCTTGCCATGTTCTCTCACTAGGTTCTCCAGCCAGGTTCTGTGTCCAGGTTCTCCGGCCAGGTTCTGTTTAGGTTCTCCAGCCAGGTTCTGTGTCCAGGTTCTCCGGCCAGGTTCTGTTTAGGTTCTCCAGCCAGGTTCTGTGTCCAGGTTCTCCAGCCAGGTTCTGTCCAGGTTCTCCAGCCAGGTTTGGCCACCAGGTTCTAGTCAGGTTCTCTTGCCATGTTCTATCCAGGTTCCGTAGCCAGGTTCTGTCTCTAGGATCTTCAGCCAGGTTCTCTCGCTAGGTTCTGTCTCTAGGTTCTGTGTCTAGGTTCTGAGTCTAGGTTCTGTCTTCTAAGTTCTGTCTCTAGGATCTTCATCTAAGTTCTGTGTCGCGGATCACGTTTTAATTTGAGGCTCTGTCGGGGTAGCTCGGCTGTTGAGAGTGTCGTCCCTACAGCGACAGTCCCTGTATTATCTTTGGATACCATTATTTTTTCCAAAAATATTGCTTGGTTTTTATTTGATCTGTACTTTGTTTTTGCAGGTAAAGAAGGAAAATTCAGCCAGCTGGTTTTGTGCTTAGCTTACTGCTGTCCTGGTCAGAAGAAACTATTGGTCTGTTGTTTCAATTACAAAAGACAGCAAGGTATTCGTAAATGATCTTACAACAAACAGCTGGTCAGGGCTCACACAAGAGGCAGCCACTGAATGCATAAATAAGCGGAACCACCAATTGATGTGTCTCTCTCTCAAGACAAACAAAAAACCCACCCACAAAAAAAGAAAAAGCACAATAAATAATAATAAAAAAATTTTAATTTAAAAATAACACAAGCAGGCAGGTGCTGCGAGCTCTGGCCAGTGGTTGCCCCGGGGCAGTGCAGAGCCGGGGGCCACCAGCCCTTTTTAGGGTCCAAGGCGAGGCGGGAACTGCAGCTTCACGGGAAGGTGCCTGAGCCCTCGCCGTGCAGCAGTGGAGCCTGCAGCTGCCCTCGCGTGACGGGCTGCTTCCTTGGTTACAGGACCTGTCATGAGGCCACAGCATGCTCGGGGGAAGGAAGCATTTCCCAGCCTCCCCTGCGGTTGGGGTGGCTAATGACAGGGAGGGGGTGGTGTCCCAGATGCAGACGCATGAAGTCTCTCCAGTGGGGGCTTTAGGTCGGTGAGACGGGCGCCCGGCTGCTCCCCGGCCCTTCTCCTCCTTCTTCCTGCCAGAACACAGACGGGAGCGGCGGCAGCCACCGTGGGACTCAGGATGGAGTTGGGTCCCTGGTGACACGGCGGCTGGCTCACCCGCGGGGGCTGCGCGCTGTCCTCGTGGGTGCGGGGGTGGGTATGTTGTGACCGTTTTCCGGAATTCAGTCGTGGAAGGCCTTATTGGAACGCAACCAACGTATGACAGCAGTTTTCCAGCAGGCGGGAAGTCTCTAGGACAGTGGTTCTCAACCTTCCTAATGCCGCGACCCTTTCATACAGTTCCTCATGTTGTGGTGACCCCCAACCATAAAATTATTTTCGTGGCTACTTCATAACTGTAATGTTGCTGCTGTTATGAACCGTCATGTAAATATCTGATATGCAGGATGTAATTTCATTGTTACAAATGGAACATAATTAAAGCATAGTGATGAATCACAAAAACAATATGTAATTATATGTGTGTTTTCCGACGGTCTTAGGCGACCCCTGTGAAAGGGTCGTTCTACCCCCAAAGGGGTCGCGACCCACAGGTTGAGAACCGCTGCTCTAGGAGGAAGGGCGTCCTTGACTAATTTGCTCAAAGGCCCAGCCTTTTTTACACCCAAGAGAAAGAGACCTCATCCAGCCTGAGTCACTCAGTGAGGTGTCTGTTGCTGACAGTCAAATTTCCTTCTAACTGACATAGAACTAATTTTTTAAAAGTTAAACAGAAAAAAAATCATCCTAATATCTCTATGGAAGCTCAAGGAACCCCACATAGCCCAAATAATCTTGAGAAAGAACAGAGTTAGGAGACTCATGTTTCCTAAGTTCTGAGCTCATCACAAAGCCACAGTAGTCACCGTGGCCCGGTAGCCCCGTTGGTTCCAGAGTCGTCATGATACGCCAGGGTTGCAGGTTCGATCCTGGTCAGGGCACATATAAGATTCAACCAATGGATGCATAAATAAGTGGAGCAAATCATTGTTTCTCTAAAAATCAATAAATAAAGTTTTAAAAGTGATGGTAGTCAAAACTAGCGTTAAGACAGACATCTACGCCAATGGAACAGAAAAGAACCCAGAAATAAATTCTGTGTATGGGGGCAAATGACCTTTGACAAGGGTGCCAAGGCCACTCAATTGAGAAAGGACAACATTTTTTCTTTTTTTTTTCTTTTTAGAGAGAATTTTTATAAAGGTGTATTTGAGCCATGCCATGCCAGAATGGCTCAGCTGGCTGAGTATCATCCTGCGCACCAAATGGCTGCTGGTTCATTTCCTGTCAGGGCACATGCCTGGGTTTGGGGTTCGGTTCCTGGCCGGGCTGGCAGGGACACAGAATGCAGCCAATCAATGTTTCTCTCTGTAAGCGTGTCCTCGGGTGAGGATTAAAGGAGAACACACACACACACACACACACACACACACACACACAATAAACTTTAAAAAAATTTTATTTGAGCCAAACTGACGACATTTGTCAGGGAGCAATATCTCAAATGTTCTCAAGGAAAGAATTCTCAACAAATGGTGCTGGGGACACTGGACATCCGCATCCAGAAGAATGAAGCTGAACCCTTACCTACCACCACATAGAAAAACGAACTCAAATGGATTCAAGAGCAAATGTAAGACCTAAAACCATGGTAGTCCTAGAAATAAAACAGGGGGAAGCCTCGAGGCATGGGATTTGCCATGAGCTCTTTGATACGACAGGAAAGACACAGCAACCAAAGCAAACACTACATCACACTTACAAGCTCTGTGCATCGAAGGACACAACACAGCGAAAGGCAACCTCAGAACAGGAAGAAATATTTGCAAATCATACGTCTGATAAGGGTTAATATCCTGACAATATAAAAAGCTCCTACACCTCAACAACAGAAAACACATAACTGGGTTTAAAAATGGACAAAAATTGAATAGACATTTTTCCAAAGAATATACAAATGGTCAACATGCATCTGAAAAGATGCTCAACGTTACTAACCATTAGGGAAATGCAAACTAAAACCACAATAAGAACCCTAGCAGGTTTGGCTCAGTGCCCTGTGGACCAAAGGGTCCTGGGTTCAATTCCCGTCAAGGGCACCTACCTTGGTTACAGGCTCCTCCCTGGCCTGGGCCCTGGTTGGGGCTCGTGCAGGAGGCAACCAATCAATGTGTTTCTCTCTCATCGCTGTGTCTCTTTTCCTCTCTCTCCCACTCTCCCTAAAAATCAATGGAAAAATATCCTCGGGTGAGGATTAACAAACAAACAAACAAAAGCCACAACAAGGGGTTGGGGAGGTGGGGGCGGGGGGATGAGGACACATATGTAATACCTTAATCAATAAAGAAATTTTAAAAATAGATAAATACATAAAAATACAAGCAAAAAACCCACACCACAACACGATATCGTACCAATTAAGAGAGCTACAATTGAAAGGAACGTGTTGGTGAGGCTTAGTGAAATCTGAGCCCTTGCGCACTGTTGATGGGAATGTAAAATGGTGCCGTCGCTATGGAAAATAGTATGGAAGTTCTTCAAAAAATTAAAAATAGAATTACCACATGAGTCAGCAGTTCCACTTTGGGCATATACCCAAAGGAATGAAAAGCAGGATCTCAAAGAGATATTTGCACACCCATATTCAGAACAGCATTATTCACAATAACTAAGAGGCGGAGGCAACTCAAGTGTCCGTCATCAGACGAATGGAAAAACAAAATGTGGTGTATACATATATACGGTGGATACATGTCACCGCTACGACCTGGGGAACCTTGAGGACGCCCTGCTAAGTGAAATAAGTCAATCATAAACAAATGAGTACTGCCCAGCCGGTGTGGCTCAGTGGTTGAGCATCGACCTATACACCAGGAGGTCAGGGTTCGATCCCCCATCAGGGCACATGCCCAGATTGCAGGCTCGATCCCCTGATGGGGGGCATGCAGGAGGCAGCGATCGATGATCCTCTCTCATCACTGATGTTGCTATCTCTTTCTCCCTCTGCCTTCCTCTCTGAAATCAATAAAAATATATTAAAAAACAAAAACGTACTGTTTGGCTCCACTTCTATGAGGTCGCTACGGTCGTTGAAAGATAGAAACAGAAAGTAGAGTGGCGGTGGGCTGTTGTTTAGTGAGAATAGTTTTGGTTTTGCGGGATAAAAAAGCCCTGGGGATCTGAGAACAATGCGAATAGACCTAAGGCTGCTGCACTGGGGGTGGGTCGGGGCTGGGAGGAGGGGAGAAGGTGGAGAAATGAGAGAAATCCGTAATACTATCAGCAATAAAAACTATATTGTAAGAGATGACTGAACTGTACACTTAAAATTAGTTAAAGTGGGGAGTGTTCTGTTTTTCTCGCCACAATTAAGAACAATTTGAACAGTGTGGTGGGCCACCAGTTCGCAGTCTCTCCTGTAGAGAGCACTTCCCCGAGGCCGGCATGTGCCACGGGCGGCAAAGACTGTGGGGGACTTGTAACCTGGGGGCTCGCAGGCTTCCCTTAGAGTCTAGTCTCTTTTCGTTCATTCATTCGACAATATTTACCGAGCACCGGCTCCACGCCACACTCTCGGCCCCCGACAGGGACGAGCAGGGAGCTCACCATCTAGAGCAGCGGTTCTCCACCTTCCTCATGCCACGACCCTTCAATACAGTTCCTCATGCTGTGGTGACCCCCAACCATAAAATTATTTTCGTTGCTACTTCATAACTGTCATGTTGCTACCATTATGAATCGTCATGTAAATATCTGATATGCAGGATGTATTTTCATTGTTACAAATTGAACATAATTAAAGCATAGTGGTTAATCACAAAAACAATATGTCATTATATATGTGTTTTCAGATGGTCTTAGGCGACCCCTGTGAAAGGGTCTTCGACCCCAAAGGGGTCGCGGCCCACAGGTAGGGAACCGCTGGTCTGGAGTGTGCCAGGATGAACACCAAATGTAGGAGAAGATCAGCATTATGACACCAGACACTGGGGCGAAGGGTACAGGTGACGGGAAGGGGGACAAGGTTACAGGAGCAGACAGGGGAGGCATGGGGTCAGCTCCAGGCAGAGGGAGCTCAGCGAAGAAGAGACGGAGGCAGAAACGAGCCGGGCTGTGGGGGACAGGAGAGAAAGGCCAGAGTGGCCGACGCGGGCAGCCAGTGTGACGTAGACGGTTGAAATACTGCCCGTGGCCCGTGTACGTGGAACAGATAAAAAGCCATCTTCTATGAGCACGAACTTGCTTTGTGAGTTCAAATGTATCATTATCTTTTATGATAAAAAATAAATCGGCCCTGGCTGGTGTGGCTCAGTGGATAGAGCATCAGCCTGCGGACTGAAGGGCCCCAGGTTCGATTCTGGTCAAGGGCACATGCCCGGGTTGCGGGCTCATCCCCAGTAGGGGGTGTGCGGAGGCAGCCAATCCATGATTCTCTCTCATCATTGATGTTTCTCTCTCTCCCTCCCTTTCCCTTCCTTCCTCTCTGACATCAATAAAATATATTTAAAAATAAATAAACAAATAATACCAACAAACTATTTTGGCCCAGAGAGCGGCTGAGTGAACAGACAACCTCAAAACCGCTGTGCCACAAGGCACAATGTCCGCTGAGCCCTGCACGAGTCCTCGGACAGATTGTACCCACTAACCTGCTGACCGTCACCCCACTCAGCAGGCGTTGCACGGAGGCCCCGGGGGTTGGGGGGGGCAGGGGTCGCAGAGCAGGAGTGAGGCCTGCGGTGAGGGGCGCCTGGCTCCCCGTCAGGGGTAGGGAGGCCTGGGAGGAGGGCTCCACGGGCCCTCACTGTGAGGGAGGAGCTACAATGTGACACTGGGGGGCCCAGGCCCCTCTTCTCTCATGGGAAAAACCCCGCCCAGTCCCCCGGGCAGCGGGAGTGATGTGGGGCCTGGGCTGGGCCACGGGCATGATGCCAGTGACCAAAGACCAAGGGGCAGTCGGAGGTCAAGCCAGTGTCCTGCTGGCAGTGCCGGGGTGCTGGGCAGTTCCCCGCTCCGCAGGGCTGTCCCTCACTGTCTGCGGGCTCCCAGCCCTGTCCTGTGCCCCCCTGGGCCCAGCTTCCGCTCAGGGACCCTCTGAAGCAGCGCAGGGTCTCCCAGCCCTGGTGCCGCCTCAGTCACCCCGGCACCCCCTCTGCTGGAGTCCCCGCTCTGCGGCTGACATGTGGCCTTGGGCAGGCCATGGGGATGGGGGGGGGCGCTCTTCTCTGTGCCTCAGTTTCCTCTTCTGTAAAGTAGGGTTAATAACAGTACCCACCTCATGGGAACGTTGTGAGAATTAAAACAGAGAATAGCAGGCAGGACCGTCACACACACGTGCTGCAGGCCATGGTACAGATGGGACCAGAGAGGTTCGGGGATGAGTGGACTGGCGCAGGCGCACCCGGGAGTCTCCCTCCTCTCAGCCCCTCACCAGCCGCAGCCAGCGCCCCCCTCAGAGGCCCTGGCCGTGCTCCCCCCCCCCCCCCCCCCGTCCCTCCTTCTCCGGGTCTTCCTGAGCCTCGCTCTGGCCAGGCTGCTTGGTTTGGTTTGATTCTTGCCCCAACCTGCTCGGGGGGTGGGTCCTCAGGCCCCGTCCACAGAGGATGGGACTGAGCCCCGAGAAGTGACACAATTCCTGCCGGTCTCTGTGCGCAGTGGATTCTGGGCTCCCCCCAATCCAGCCCCAGTCCCCCCGCAACACACACATTATCTCTAGGCAGCAGCAGCTGAGCCTCCTGGTATCTCTCTGATCCCCCAAATTTCCGGTTCCCCAAAGACAACTCAGGATGTGGGGAGGGAGGGGCAGGGAGACAGGAGAGAGATCACAGAGAGACAGAGATGAGAGAGGGAGGGAGGGTGGGGGGGAGACAGAGAGAGAGAATCCAAGACAGAGACCAAGAGAGACAGGGCAGAGAGACAGGACAGATAGAGCTTCCAACACCGAGAGCGAGCGTCAGAAAGGGGCCTGGGTGACCCAGAGACACAGAGGAAAGGGGGACAGCAGGGAGAGACGAGAGACTGAGGCCAAACAAAAGCAGCCAGGGGACAGGGAGGAAGGGGGGCAGAGCGGGGCTCGGGTGTGGGGTGTTGGGGCAGGTCCCGGAAAGAGAAAGGAAATTGGTGAGCCTGGGAGCCACGTGGGAGAGAGTGAGAAACGCTGAGAGGCCCACCAGGTGCACCCGGAGGCAGGCAGGCAGGCGGGACAGGGGCCTGTGCATGTGGGCAGGAGGGGTGGGAGGAAGCCAGAGGCCCACACCCCGCTTTCCTGGAGCTCCAGGGGCCCCCCCAGCCCCATGGGCAAAGTGCTCCCAGCATCCACCCTTCAGTCACACAGCCACTGTCCTTCAGAGGGGGGTCAGCTGGGGCCCTGCTGGCAGCCCACAGGCCCTGGGGCAGAGCCCATGTTCCCCCCCACACACACCCCCTCCGCCAGCAGCCAAGGTCGGAGGTCAGGTGGGGGGGTAGCTTCAGCTGCCCAGCCGCTGGGGGGGGAGAGCCTGGGGGCCTGGAGGGGGAAGAGGCGCTGGGAGAGGTGGCTGGGGGGGAGAGCCTGGGGGCTTGGAGGGGAAGAGGCGCTGGGAGAGGTGGCTGGCACGGGAGAGCCTGGGGGCCTGGAGGGGGAAGAGGCACTGGGAGAGGTGGCTGGGGTGGGAGAGCCTGGGGGCCTGGAGGGGGAAGAGGCGCTGGGAGAGGTGGCTGGGGGGGAGAGCCTGGGGGCTTGGAGGGGGAAGAGGCGCTGGGAGAGGTGGCTGGGGGGGGAGAGCCTGGGGGCCTGGAGGGGGAAGAGGCGCTGGGAGAGGTGGCCTTGGCGCTCAGGGAGAGAGCGCCCGCACGCTGTCTGTCCGGCCACCTGTGTCTCTGAGCCTCAGTTTCCTCAGCTGTAAACGCGATAACGAGAACTTGCTCAGCTTACAGTAAGAACCGACTGTGTGCGGAGTGGGTGGCACACGCGTGGCAGGGGAGGAGCTGCGAGTGGGCCGGGAAGGTCGTGCTCCCCAGCATCCTGTCAGATGAGTCAGGGCCCTTTCATTTGCAAATGACGACGCCGGCTGCAGGGAGGGTGTTAGTAACTCCTGCAACTGAGCCACCCACCCGAGGGTGGACCCAGGTTCCCCCCCAGATGGACCCAGGGCCTCCACCCACAAGCTCGGGAACTGTGCCCCCGGCCTTGCTCATCTCCCCGCCGCTTCCCTTCCGGGCGCCCTCCACGTGCGGCCCGGCCCGTCCACGCCCTGCCCCCCCGGAACGTGGAGGGCGCCCCGGCATGTCCCGCCCTGCCCCTCCTGAGCGCGGTCTCCGAGGAGCGGCCGAGGGCTCAGGGCTCGGAGAAGCCCCCGGCACAGCTGCCCTCGCTGTCTGTGGGGTCCCTCTTTCGGTTGGCCTCTTTGTTGTCTCCTCTTTCGCTGTGGGAGTCAGACAGACTCACCCCGAGGCGTGCCCGTGGCAGTTGTATTTTGAGCAAAGGGCAATTTAGCTTCTGGTTTACGAGAACCTTCTGCCCCTCCCCAGCTACCTAGAACTTGAACCTGAGCCGGGGCCGTGCCCAGAGTGAGAGACTCTCAGAGATAGCCTCTCACCTTACCTACAGGGCAGAGAAAACCGCCCGCTATGGAGCACCTGCCCTTCTCGTCCCTCACTCGGAATGTCACATGCCCCCATGCTCCTCTGTCTCTGAGCCTCTCACGAATTCAGGGTCTCTGACGCTGGTGTATGTGGGGTTCCCCTACATGGGCACGCATTGAATTTTCTCTTGTTCGTCTGTTTGGTGATGAGACCGTTTCCCCCTCCCCCACAGCACCCATTTGAACCAGCACACAGCCTGCCTCCCTCTGCCCCAGGCGGGCTGCACTGCCATAAGGAACTGCGGAATTTGCTCCGTGACCTCAAGCCAATCGCTTAACCTCTCTGAGCCGGTTTCCTTTTCTACAAAAGAAAACCTTCCTCACAGGCAGGAAGGCTGAGAGACTCAGTGAAACAGTGAGTGTGGCACACAGTGAGCGTGGGGTAGATGCATCTCAGCAGCCTTCTTCCCTTCTGCCAGCAATGGCCCGAGTTCTGGGGGGTGCCCTCCCCATTTCCAGGCCCTTAGAGCTGGGGGTGAAGCATATGACACAGGCCTAAGTCAGCACATGGCCTTCTCCTGGCCGGGGACTGGGTCAGTGTCCTGTGTCCCTCGCCAGGGCCATAGAGTAAGTTTGGGATTTGGCTGGAGACGCGGAGATTTTGGCCCAAGGATGGCAGTCTGGACAGGCATGGTCCCGCCCCTGGAGCTCCCAGAACCGTCGCACGAGCACACGGGGGAAACGGAAGATGGAGTCACAGAGAAAGGGTTAGGCCTCTGGCGTCAGCCATCCCTGCACGCGCCCAACCTTCTCCACAGCACGGGGTCCTGTTCTTCTATTGTCAGGGACACCTTTTGGGGCTCGGGGTCTCCGAAGAAGGTCTTAAAATGTAAGCCCAACGTCCTCAAAAGTCCCCACCGTCCAGAAAGCTAGGGGCAGAGTTGGGACTGTATTCGGTGCATGTGCCACCAAAAGCCGCCCCCTTCCTGGAGCCACTGCTGGCAGCCCCCAGCCACGGACACAGGGAACAGAGCCAAGGACGAACACCCAGAGGTTTCCCTGGGCCCAGGACAGGGCGAAGCTGGAGGGCGCGGGGAGCTGGGGGCAGACCCGCCTGCTGGGAGCTGAGTCGCCTGCCGTGGGGGCTCACGCGGGCCTCTGCGGGCGGGTGGGTGGAGGTGCGGGTGAGCTCAAGATGAGTCTGGAAGGGTCTGCCCCCCAGAGGCCTCGCTGGGAGGAGGGGGAGCAGGTGCGGAAACTACCTCTCTTCCAGAGACGCTAATGACACCTTAATTGTGGGTTTTCTCTCTCTTTTTTTGTTTTGTTGTTAATAACATTTTAAAAGGTTCTGAAGTCAAAGGAGTGTGGGAAACACAAGGGTAGGCAAAGAGAAACAAAGACATTATCCCAGGACCTCGCAGAGCCATGGACCAATGCCTGTGAACTTTGACCCTCCAGAGGGGACTGGAGAGTCGGGCTTTGCCGGGCCATCCTGGCCGCACAGCTCTTTCTAGAGACGCTTCTCCCAGGCCACCCGGGCCACCCGGGCCACAGGCAGCAGCGCTGGCGGCAGCGGCACCTCGGCCTGGGCCCTGCTCGCTCCCGGTGTGCGAGGTCCATGCGGCGCCAGCACCTGCTTCCTTCGCCCAGGCTCAGGCTCAGGCTCGCTCTGGCCATGGGAGCCACAGCGCCCACGGGAGGCGGGAGCCTGGAGAGGAACCCTGGAAGCTGCCCTCCGCTGTGGCTCCTGGGGGGGCATGTAAACACCGTCCCTCCCTGCAGGAGGGCGCGCCCCCTCCCCCCCTCCGCACGGGACAGTGGGACTGGCTCTACACACACCCCCCTCTGGGACCACCTCTCAGTAAGCGATTTGCTCTGGGACCCCCTCAGGGCTACTGAGAGCACCCGCGTCACCAGGGCGGTTCCCTCCCCGTGGCCCCTAGAAGCACCCAGATGTCCCCCCAGCAATTCGGGAAAACTCTCTCTCTTACCACTGAATCTACCTTCCTCCCACCACAGTCCTCAAGAAAAAAGCTCTTTCTGCCTCCCCCACCCCCCCACCCCGGCTTCCATCTGCAGGGACTCTCTCCAGATCACCCCAATGTGCTGAAATCCAAGCCCAGCCCCGCAGACCCGCTGCCGTGGCTCACTGGCTGGTGGAAGCAAAGCCACATCCTCTTGCTGGTCCAAGAAACGCACATGGAAAGCTGCTTAGTGCCTCACAGAACGCCCCTCCCAGCCACCAGCGCGGCCAGGGTCCCCCCACGCCTCGGAGCCAGGCCACCTGTCCTCACAGCCCAACAGCTCATGCTACCACCTCCCTCCATGGGCCCTGCCACCCTGGCGAGGCCACACCTGCCTCACCGTTCCCACCTCTCGCCCTGGCACAGGCTGCTCCTAAGTCCTGGAGTGCCATTTACAACACCGCTTGGCCCAGAAAGACCAGTGACTCAGTCTCCTATGACACTTAAGAGAGTCATATACCAAACACTGTGTACCCAGCACTGCTTAAGAATAAGGCCTCATGGCCCTGACCAGGCAACTCAGTTAGTTAGAACATCGTCCCCCCATGCCAAGGTTGTGAGTTCGATCCCCGTCAGGGCACATACAGGAATCAGTCAAAAATAAATAAATAAAATAAATCCACCAACGATGCATCACTAAGTGGAACAACAAATCGATGTTTCTGCCCTAACCGGTTTGGCTCAGTGGATAGAGTGTCGGCCTGTACCTTGGTTGCGGGCACATCCCCAGTAGGGGGTGTGCAGGAGGCAGCTGATCGATGTTTCTCTCTCATCGATGTTTCTAACTCTCTATCTCTCTCCCTTCCTCTCTGTAAAAAATCAATAAAATGTATTTTTAAAAAAACAAAAATCAAATCGATGTTTCTCTCTCTCTCTCTCTCAAGGATCAATATATAAAAATTTGAAAAGGACATTACATGTATCATTGAGGCCTTTCTAAACTCCTTCCCAAAACCCCCCCTCCCCCAAGCTTACCCTAGGGTCACCTCGCCTGGCCTGAATTTGGGGTTCCTCCCTCCTTTGCCTATCCTGATATCCCGCCGTAATGTGTGTCCCTAAACAATGTATAGCTTTTTCACTTTTTTAGCTTTATATAAATAACTTGTTCTCCTTTCCTCACCCCACATTGTTGGTGATCGTTATTCGAGGTGACAGGTGCTGGTCTTGTTCATGTTTATCCGCTGGTGAGTCCCCCCGGTGCGTGTCCATTCTGCTGCTGACCAGTCGGCTGTTTCCAGCCATGGCAGTGCTGCCCTGAGCCTCGCGCCGCCCCTTCGCCCATGTGCCAGCCAGGCTGCTACCCAGGGGCGTGCTGGGAAAGGGACCCGCCATCTTCAGCCTTACTGGTACTCCACGTTGTTCTCCAAGGTGGCTGCACCAACATACCGTGTTGGCAAACCGATGCTGTCCCTCGGCCCAGCCCATTCCTATCCCCCCAAGTAAATGGTTCGCTCCACCTGCTGATGTCCAGCCAGTCCAGCCCTCCCCCGCCTGCCCGCCCCCCCACGTCTACAATTGGGCCTGTGAGGGCTTTCCCCCTTGGAGCAGCCGACCCTGCCAGTCACTTCTCTCTGAGCCTGTTTCCTCGCCGGTGACACGGAGGTGCCTACAGTGACCAGCAGCAGGCGAGAGCCGAGGGTTCAGGGAGGAGCATGAAGGTGAGCAGGAGCCCAATACAGAGAAGGGCTACTCTGATCCGTGGAGCCCACAGAGGACGCCAACTCCATCACTCAGGGTGACTTTGCGTGCAGGCCACAGAACCCCAGCCACGCCAGTGGGAGAAACTGGACACTTACTGGCCATGTAACTGGGAGTCTGAGGGGCCGTCTCGCTCCGGGTGTGATGGACCCAGGGCTGACAGGAGCTGGCCCGTCCGCTCGGGGCCACTCCCCTCCCTGTCGGCTTCTCCTCAGCCGGCTCCCCAGGTGGGGGCCCTCCAGGCGGGGGCTCCAGGGGGACAGACATCCCTCTGGCTTCACTGCCAGGATCAAAAAGAGGTTCTTGTTCCCAGCACTTCCTGCTCGTCCCAGGCGGTCCTCATTGGCCAGGGCTGGGTCACGTGCCCACGCAGGAGCCAATTGCAGGCACCCACCCTGCTGCTCGAAGCGTGGCTTTCGGAACAGCAGCTCTGGAACCCTTGGGGGCTCCTGGGAAGTGGAGCCTCAGGCCCCTGCCTGAGCTCCAGAGTCAGAGTCTGTGCAGAACGTTTTCAGCTGCTTAGACCATTTTTTAAAAAAATGTTTCTTTATTGATTTCAGAGAGGAAGGGACAGGGAGCGAGATGGAAACATCAATGATGAGAGAGAATCATGGATCGGCTGCCTCCTGCACGCCCCACACTGGGGATCAAGCCCACAGCCGGGCATGTGCCCTTGACCGGAATAGAACCCGGGACCCTTCAGTCCACAGGCCGATGCTCTACCCACTGAGCCAAACCAGCCAGGGCAAACTTAGACAATTTTTAAGTTCTGTTTTATTGAGAACCACAAAAGGTAAAAACTAACAAAGCCTTCAAAGTCATCAAGTCTTCTTTCAAAGATGGGGAAGCGGGCCGCGGGGAGGGTTGCTAGAGCCCACCCAGCGCGCCTCCACGCCGCTCTCCCGTCTGTCTGTGGACGGTCTCACGGACGTGCGTCCGGGCCCCACGTGCCAGGCTGGGTCACACTGGCTTCACTCAGAAGGCGACCTGTCCCAGCACCTGGCCAGGACCTGGAGGAGCTGGAGGCCCTGTGGAGGATGGGGGCACACACGCACGCACCCACGCACACACGCAGACCCTCTGCCCCCCGCACCCTGACCCCACCACTGGGTCCCCAAAGCCAAGAGCTACAGACCACACCAGCCTTTATTCTGTACAGAGCAGGGCCGGGGGCCAAGGCCCTTCATTCTCAGGCTGTGTCAGAAGGTGCAGCATTGGGGGCACCCAGACTGGACCCCAAAGTGCCAATAAGTTAGGGGGGAAATTCTCAGGCTGTTGTCGGGCTGGAGCCAGGTGGGGTGCCAAGTGGGCCCCCCGGAGCCACTTCCAGTTGCCCAGCTCAGCCTTCCCAGGAAGGCAGGCTCTAGGACAGCACGCCTCATGCTGAAACACAGGGCAGGGAGAGACAGGGGGAACACGGGTCAGGAGGTGGCGGGAAGGGGTACCCAAGGGGTCCCCAGAGTCAGGGAGGAGAGGCTGAGGTGGTGGGGCAGGGTCTTGAGGGAGGGTCGGAGCCCTCAGGCCAGGGCAGGGCGGGGCAGGGCGGGGCAGGGCGGGGTGGGGCAGGCCGGCTCTCACAGGTCTTCATTGAAGCTCCTGCAGATTTTCATAATCTGGGGCACCCTCTTCCTCCTCTTCCTCTGCCTCCTGGGAAGCCAAGGTGGCTGTAGGGGGAGGGGAGGTTGGTCTTCACCTCACAAAACTGTCCCCCCACCCAGGGAGCCCCC
This sequence comes from Myotis pilosus, assembly GCA_036010255.1. NCBI lineage: Eukaryota > Metazoa > Chordata > Mammalia > Chiroptera > Vespertilionidae > Myotis > Myotis pilosus. Next base: position 104,275,360 of record JASKON010000003.1, read on the forward strand.
CAGTTCCCGCCCGTCCCCCAGCACACACCGGACTCAGTCCTCACAGTGGGCTGCAGCTCCTGGGACACATTCACATACTCCCGGCTCCCATCTGTGGGGACAGGTCAGAAGGAGGGACAGCCACACCCGAGGGGCAGGCCACACTGAGGGCGAGAGAGCAGAGGACACCAGACCGAGGGGGACAGAGCCACAGAAGGCCTGTGGGCACGGCCACACTGGCAGGGGGGTGGGGTGGCAGGGCCAGGGGAAGGGAGGGCACGGGGGCACCGGCCACTCACCCAGAGACGCGTCTGCACTCTCCTCGCTCTCGGGAACGTTCACATAGTCCTCCCCCGACTCCACTACAGAAAAGCACAGAGCCCGGCCGTTACCCGGGGCCCCTGGGCAGACACCCCGGAGTTCCCAGCCACAGCCCAGAACTTCAACAAAACCAGCCAGGACTCCTGCACAGCCGCCCAGCGACCTCCCCACAGTCGGCCCAGAGGGAGGCAGGGAGGGAGCTCGGACCAGCGCAGCCCACAGCCTGGAGGAGGGCAAACAAAGGCTGTGGCAACAGAGAGAACAGGGCGATTCGACCAGAACTGGTGAGAGGGAATGCGATGGAGAGGAGGCAGCAGACACCAGCAGCTCCGGCCTGGGCAGCTGTGTGGCGGGGCTGAGTGGCACGTGTGGAGGGAGAGCCCTCAGGGCTGGGCCCAGTCAGAGGGCCATGCCCGGTTGGCCCTTCCTCTCCAGCCAGGCCTGCCCTGGCTCCCACTTTTGTCCTAGTCCCTTCATAGCACATCTTGTCGCTGATATGATCTTGTTCTTTTACGTGTTGACTTGTTTCTCCATGAGGGTGTGGACATGACAGGCTTTGGAGCCAGGCGGCCCAGGTTCAAATCCAGTCCCATCACTAACAGGCCATGTGACCTCAGACAAGCTCCCAACCTCTCTGGGCCTCAGTGTTCTCATCTGTAAAATCAGATGAGGAACTACCCACCTCATGGAGGACTAACGCCGTGAATACTAAGTGTGAGTATTAAGCAGTAAGTGCTGCCAAGCGTCTGTTAAGTAAATCAACGCTGCCATCGGGCAGACGGGGTAGCCGAGGTACACGAGGGAGGGACCTGGGAGGGTTAACAAGCTCAGACACGTGAAACTCTTAGCGGGGCATCGTAGGTCCTCAGTGACGTGAGCTTTTTTATCATGACTCTCCCTCGTTAGCTGTTATATCAGAGGCACCAGTAAATACCACGGGCGAGTAAGTGAGTGGATGAGGAGAAACACTTGGGCAGACACTGGGGAGCTCGGGAGAGGGGTGGCAAGTCGGAAGGGAATCTGATGGCAGATGAAGCCAGTGTGTAGACGGGAGGCCCAGGGCACGTCCAGGGAGGAGAGTAACAGAACGCTGAAGATGACCAGACAGGGAGGAGAACGCCCAACCGGCAGGCTGTGACCAAAACAAAGGGGAAAAGCAGCCCAGAGGAAACTGAGACAACGCAGGAAGCAGAAGAAAAATTCCCAGAGAGCGAAGACAAAGGAAGAGAACCTAAAACCGATATCCTTCAGGATTTACACGGTGACACTGCCTCCATGAACAGGAACAGGAGGCTCTGAAACAGGGACATTCAGGAATCAAGAAAGAGCTTTCCAACAGGAGAAATAAATGGAATAAAAGGACAGTCCAGGATCAGAGCCAGCGAGGAAGAAAGTCAAGGGACTCCTGCAGACAATAAAAGGAGGAGACAAAGAGGAGAGAGAAAGGGAGGCTCCAGAAGACCAGAGCAGGAAGTCCACTGTCTGAAGGACAGGGTTCTAGAAAAAGACGAGAGAGAAGGCAGAGGAGTGACAGCATCAGGGAAACACGCGGGGAGAGCGGATCGAAGGGGCCGCAGCGGAGAAGCTGGAGGGTCAGATGGGCGACTCACTGGAGAAGGCGCTGTCACGGGGGCCGGGGTTGCTGGGCGCAGCAGCTGCCGGGACGGCGGTGCACGTGGCCGTGGCCGTGGCCGTGGCCGGGACAGTGTCAGGAAGCACCACTCTGAGGGAAAGTCAGGGATGGGTGAGTGTGGGCCGCGGCCTCGGCCCCGTCCTCCCCCTGGGCCACTCACAAGTAGCCCTCGTTGTGATAGTCCTCCTCGTCGTCCTCATCCTCACAGGCCGCCTCTGAGGAAGGACACGGGGTCAGCGCAGCCCGGGCCGGGCCCAGCCTCCCTGCCCACGGCCCCGGGGGCCCAGACGCACCCTCATTCTCATAGCTGGCCACACTGTTGGCTACAGAGAGAGGGCGAGAGGGAGACTGAGTCAGGAGAGAGGGGCACATCCTCCGCCAGCCCAGCCCCAGGCCCAGGGGCCCGCTCCAGCTTACTGCCATCGGAGTCCTGCCGAGCGGACGGCATTCGGTGGGAGCCCCCTGGGGGCTGTGGGGATCTCCTGAGAGTTCAAAAGTCAGAGGTCATGCCTGGGACGGGGCTCTGGGGCAAGAGGGGTTGCAACGGGGAAAGAAGCCCCAATCCAAGGAGGTGAGGGGTAGAGAGGGGGCCTTGGAGGGGAAGGGGTTACTTACGGGATGGGGAGCAGGTCTGGCTGGCTCAAGGGTGGACAGGAGGTCACGGTAGCCTGTGGCCAGGGGGCTAGTGTGGCTGAGGACACAGGACCAAGCTGAAGGAATGACTCCAGACACAATGCCCCTACCCTCAAGGCCTCAACAGTGGCCCAACCCCCTAAAACCCCTGTGCCCTGGACAGGCCTGAGAGCACCCATAGCCTTCCCCCCCACCGGTCACGGCCATGTGGGCAGCCACCGGGGCAACCTGAACAAAGGCACACACTTGCTCACAGGCTGGGGACTCTCCCCCTACCCCACGGGAGAGGGCCCTCCGTGTACTCACGAGGCCTTTTGATCATGATGCTTCTTGGCAGGCTGGTGGGAGAGACAGCGGTAAGGGACCAGGAGACACCCGGCCCGCCCGCGTGGGAATGAGGGAGCTGCCCAGCTGGGCCGGGCGGGGCGGGGGTAGACTCACCTGTCCGGCACAGCACTGTCGTAGGCGTAGGTGTCTGCGGAGAGACGGCCAGTGAGGCAGGGAAAGGGAGGGAGGAGGGAGAGGGTGGCAGTCAGGGGCACGCAGGAGAGTTAGGGACAGTTAGACGGAGGGAGGGACCCCAGTCCATGTGTCCGGCATCTGGTCACCCCACCAGCTCCCGCTCACCTGGCAGCTCGCGGCAGCGCACACAGAGCGCCGTCAGCAGCACAGCCAGGAGGGGCAGCAGCAGGAGGCCCAGCACCACGGGGAGCAGGACGGCCGCCTCCATCTGCAGGACCGAGCTCGGACCGGACCTGCGGCTCGCTGGACACCCAGCACAGAACTGCAGCGGAGCAAGCGCTGGGCAGCGGGCGGAGGGGCCCCGGGGCGGAGGGGCCCAGCGACACCAGGCTGGAGCCGGGCGGGCAGCCGTGCCCTCCTTGAGGGCTCCTGGGTCCCCGCTCCGCCTGGGGCTGAGTGCGTGTCAGTGCTGGCTGTCAGGCCCTGGGCCCCAGGCAGTCAGGCCAGGGCCTGGCTGGAGTCTGGGGCACCAGCCACCCTGCGTGGCCCCTGCACCCAGGCCTACCTGCCCCTGGGCTCGGCGCCCGCCTTTCCTCAGCGCCTGCCCTCCCGCCTGTGGCAGGAAGCTGTGGTGAGCGCCGGGTGAGGGCAGGAAATCATCAGGCTCCTCAGCCGGCTGCACCTACCCCCTTCCCACCCCCACCCAGCAGTGGGGAGAGCGGAGGAGGCCTGAGGAGCCACCCAGGTCTTCCAGGGTCTGCTGGTCCCCAGGACAAGGGGCACTCACACCAGCGGGGCAGGACAAGCAGCTGCCAGCAGCAGCCTTCGCGGCGAGGCTCCAGGAGGCAGCAGAGGGAGGCTAATGCCCAGGCACAGGGCCCACCCCTCACCCCAGCTGGCCTTCCAGCGGGGCGGGCTAGGGGGAAACAGGGGCGTGACTCACGGTCACAGGGAGCCAGCTCACTCCAGCCTCGCTCACCCAGCCCCACAGGAGTGGCCGGCAGCCACCAGGAGCCTTGGGGCTGGAGGGGTCAGCGCACATTCCGGGGGGGGGGGGGGGGGGGTCACTAGCACCCAGAGAGACTCAAGTAGGCGGTTGGGGTCTGGCTACAAATTTTATTCAGTACAAATAGCACCGAGCCCCCGGGGCTGCTCCAGTGGAGGGGATCCCTCCTGCGCCCCATCGCCCGCCCTTGGCGCCCGTGTAGTGTGGGACCTGGAACACGCCCAAGGCTCCTCTCAGAAGCTGGGCCAGGCCGAGGTTCGGGCCCGGGTGCCTGCTGGGGTGGCCCGAGGCCAGCTGTGGCCGGGGTGCGGTAGGTGAGCGACGGCCCTTCAGATGAGCACACTGGACACCGGGACCCGGGTGGAGCGGCCTCGCTGGGGCACCACGATGCGGTCATCTTCGGGCCCGGCCTCATGCAGCAGACCTGTCGGGGGAGGGTCAGGGCCAGGGCTGGAGGGCGACAGACACAACGCCTGGGGGGGGCACACGGGCGGTGGGACACGGACGGGGCCCGGAGCTGTGGGCACAGTGGGACACCAGCTTGTGGCAGGCAGACCCGAAGCGGGGTGAGGGAGGCCTGTGGGCCGGGAGGTGCCAGTTCACAGGACTAGACACACGGGCGAAGGAACAAGCGGGCAGCATCCTGACGTTGGGCAGGGAGCCCCACTGACCCTGCACATGCAGCTGCGCCCGCCGGCGGTCTCCCTCAATGAAGATGGCGGTGCCCAGGAAGGCCGCCCCGCCCAGCGCCCCGACAAAGGCGCAGAGCATGAGCGAGAACTGCAGGGCCCGGAACTCGGACAAGAAGGAGGGGGGCCAGTTCCGGCGGAGGCGGTCGGACATCTGTGGGGACAGGACAGGAAAAGCAGGAGAAAGAGTCCTGGAAAGGGCGCCCCAACTCCAGAACAGAGACTGGAGCCGGGCAGGGAAGGGTGTCTGGCCCCCAGGGAGAGGCCCAGGCCTCATGTGGAAACTCACGAAGACAAGTCCTTCCGTCTGGCTGAGGGGCCAAGGTGACAGGAAGTCTAGCTGGGGCCTGGCCTTCCCATGCTGCCCAGGCGCAGGCCCTGGCCACTGCCCGCCAGCCAGTGCCAGGAGCCAGGGTGCCCGCCCCACCCCAGCCCAGCCAGAGGGCACTGCTCACCAGGCCGATGAGGTAGGGGCTCCCGGCGTCACCCAGCAGGTGGGCCAGCACAATCTGGAAGGCCTCGGCGGTGGAGCGCCTCGTAGGGATCACCACATACTGGGCGGGGCGGGGGGGGGGGGGAATTGGGGCAGGAGACAGGGCAAAGATAAGGCCAAGGCTCGGCCCAGGTGGAGGTCAGTGACCCCCAGCTCAGAGGTGTGCTGGGGTAAGGGTATGGCAGGCCAGCCTGTAGGCCCATCTGGGGCTGGACAGCGAGGTCACGCTGGGGCTGGGTTTTGAAGACGGGGTAAAGCCAGGCCTCCCACACCCACTCCCCGCAGCCTCTGAACCCAGCCTGGAATGGCCCCCCTACTCACCAGCAGAATGTCAGCCACAATGGCCCAGTTCATGGACAACAGTGTCTCCCCAATAAAGATGAAAACCTGGGCACCAGGGGGTGGGGAAAGCAGGGCTGAGCTCATCACAAGAGCAAACACATGGAGGCCCATCTATTAACTCATTTAGTCCTCACAACACTGCTATGGCACAGGAGCCATTATCGTTCCCTTTGTACAAATGGTGAAACGGCACAGAGAGGTAAAGTCACTTGTCCAACGTCACACAGTTAGGAAGGGCAAGACCTGAGGTTCAAAGGCAAGCATTCCCACCCCAGAGCTGGCTGTGAACCACTATGCTGGCTGCCCCAGTGCACCTTCCTTCCCCAGGTCCCGACAGCCCTCCTGGTGCCTGCTGGCTACTCACGTAAGTGGCCACGATGCTGCCACGGGCACAAGCCACGGACAGGAAGAGGAAGGGCGCAGAGCCCAGGAGGCCAGCAGCACAGACCAGTGGGTCAGCCCGGGGGTTGGAGTGGCGAAGGCGGCGGCTGATCTCCACGCCCAGGCCCACACCCAGGACACCAGTTAGGCAGGTGATGAGCCCAAAAATGAGGCTGGGGGCAGAAGGAGGGACATGGGGACCGGTCTGTCCCCCTGCAAAGCCCCAAGCCTCACCCCTATGGCCTGGAGAGGCAGATGGCCCATCCCAGCCACCTCACAGCCCAGGTCTATCAGGCACAACACCCCACGGTTCACTAGGTTCCTATCACCAACTTCCCAGACCAGGAAACAAACTCTGGGAGAGGAAGACAGCTGGTGGAATTGAGACTCAAACTCTCCTTGTCTGAGCCTGGGCCATCCTTTCCACTCCACCCCCTGCCGCCTGTAGGCCATCCCTCCCACCCCGACCTGGGTACCTGACCTGGGTACCTGTCAGAAGAAGAGCAAGAGTCTCCAGGAAGACAGGGCGGGGTCTCCCCCAGGACCACGCGGGAACGCAGCAGAAACGCAGGAGCCCAGAGCGCCAGGGAGCCCGTGACAAAGGCCACAGCAGTGAAGCCAAGGGAGGACAGGATGAAGCTAGGGCTGCAAAGACGGTTGGAAGGGAGGAAGTCAGGCTCCACTGAGGGGTCAGGGAGGGGACTCTGTTCTCGCTTCCTGGCTGATTTTGCTAAGGTCAGGGCCCTGGGTGTGGAGGCTGTCCCGGCTCCCAGGATCTGGGCCTATAATTCAAGCAGCTGCCACAGGGGGCAGTAGTGACTGCATTACTGGCCCTGACATTGGGCCAGGAGATGGGAAAGAAAACGAAGACCAGCCCATAACTCCGTTGGTTGGAGCGTCTTCCCCATATGCCTAAGTTATGGGGTCCCACACGAAAAGCAGCCACGGAGTGCATAAGCGGATCAACAAATCGATGTTTGGTTCTCTCTCCCTAAAAACATGACGACCCCCACGTAAATTTCAACCCAGTTGCCAGGGCCAGGGCCTCCCTGGGGATCTACGATGTGGGGTTAGGATGGAATTAAACTCACTTTCTAGCCAGCGCCCTCAGGTCTGCCCGCCACGAGGTGGGGCTCAGGGGTGGGGAGTCCGAGTGGCGCTCCACAGCTCCCCTCGGCGGCTCCCGTACGACCAGGAACAGCAGCAGCACCGCCACCACCCCTAGGCCTGGTGTCACCTGGGAAAGAGTGGGCTTCAGGACCGGCCCAGGCAGAGACACGCCCAACCCTGGGGCCGGGAGAAAGGGAAGGTGTGTAAGGGCAACTCAGGCCCCAAGACCTCAAACAGGAGGGTAGGTGGCTGCTCAGGGAGCTGAGCTGCCACTGGGGGAGGGGGAGCGCTAGTGACCACTCCCATTTCTGCAACCTTGACTGCTCCTCCTTGGGAAACTGCACCCTAACTTTCTTTTGGGAAACCACTCCCTCGACTTCTCTAAATCCACGTGGCTCCAGCAGGGAGCCGGGCCTGTGACCCAGACTTGGCCAACTTCCCCAGCCTTAGGGACTGATTCAATCGCTGGCAGGCATGTGACCCATGTTCACCTAACCAGACACTATCCAGGACTATTGCTCAAGGACTCAGGGTCCAAAGTTTCTAAATGGAGTGTTCACTTGCTTGAGAACAAAAGTAGCATAGAGTGAGCCCTGACCGGTTTGGCTCAGTGGATAGAGCATTGGCCTGCAGACTGAAGGGTCCCAGGTTCGATTCTGGTCAAGGGCATGTACCTTGGTTGCGGGCACATCCCCAGTAGGGGTTGTGCAGGAGGCAGCTGATGGATGTTTCCAACTCTCTATCCCTCTCCCTACCTCTCTGTAAAAAAATCAATAAAATATATTTTTAAAAAAAAGTAGCATAGAGAGAAGCAGAGCTCAGGAGGGCGATCAAATGCCTGTCTGTGGGCGCCTGGATCCGGCTGTACCTGAAGTTCCCCCTGGGCCTTGCTTTCTGAGAGCCAGTGCAATCCCATCTGGGTGCTGGCCCTTATAACAGGCTCTGTCACCCATAACCAAGAGTTCTGCCGAGCACATGGCTTTGTGGGGAGGGCAGCCAGGCCTCCTGCAGGCGTGGCAGAGTAAACGCTGCCTGAAAATGGGGTGTCTGAAGGTAAAAAGGGGGGAATCAGTGAGAAGGTTGCTGACCTCCCCGCAGGCTATGACCAGACTCACCCTCAGAGCCCAGTGCCAGTCCCCAGCCACATCCTTCACTTTGGAGCCTGCAATGTAACCCAGACCACTGGGGGAAAGGGCGGAGAGGAGGGACAGCTGGTCAGTCAGCCCAATGCCAGCCCCTCTGCCTCCCACCAGGCAGGCCCGAGGCCCACTCACCTGCCCACTGGGATGGCGAAGTAGAACACGCTGAGCATCCGACTCCGCTGGTCTGCCACGAAGAGGTCAGCGATGAGGGTGGGCGCGATGGTGGAGTAACTGGCTTCCCCGACCCCCACCAGGCCCCGAGTCAGGAGGAGCAGCCAGAATTGCTGGGGAAGGAGACGGGGGTGGGGGGTGGCACCCCACCCTACAGCCAGCCTCCCAGCCTACCTCACCAGCCAGTTCTGGAGAGGTGGCAGGGATGGTGGGAGAGGCCAGGGCTTTAGAATCAGAAAGACCTGAGCTTGCATCCTGGCTCCCCTTCTGACTGGCTGTGACTCTGAGAAAGCAACGTAACCTCTCTGAGCCTCAGTTTCCTAACAACTTCTTCATGTAACTATTGGGAGGATTGAATAATAAAAGGTCTACTCATTACCTTGTGCCCAGTAAGTGCAAAATAAATCTTAATTTCTATCTTGCCTACCCCACCAATAGTGTATAATCATCTTAGGGGGGATTTCATTTGTCTAGCAAAGACCCCCCCAGCTAGGGACAGGGTACGATCACCCAAGGAGCGTGTTGTGAGTGCCTAGGGCTGAGGACAGAGTTCTGGGGCAGAGAGGAGAACAGACAGAGGAGAGTTTAAAGGAGCAAAGAAGCAACAGCCAGGGAGGCAGGAGGAACGCCAGAAGGATGGCGTCACGGAGGTTAGAAATTTCCGGAAGGAAGAAGTGGGTCAACAGAGCCAGAGGCTCCCAGGAGATCTAGTGAGATGAGGACCAGGAAGTAGGAGCTACATTTGGCAACCAAGAGGTCCCTGTTGACTTTGGCAATGGAGTGGGGGCAGCTTAGCGGGTGTTCAAGGGCGAGTGGGAGAGGAAGTGCCAGCAAATGAGAGCCTCTCCCTGGCTGCTCCTTCACCCAGACTGGGGCTCGGTCAAGGGGCCTTTCAGGAAGTCTGAGTAGGAAGGGGAAGGGGGACAGAGGGCGGCCTAGGTGAGGCCTTTTCCACGGGAGAGAAAGGAGCGCTAGTGTTTAGGTGTTGAGTGGAAGGAGTCACGGTCAGGGGGGTGATGGAGAGAAGGCTCTGAAAGAAAGGGGGGAAGGACGGGGTGGGCAGATTAACTCAGGCAAGCAGGGGGGGTAAGATGGCAAGGACCAAGGAAGATGCACAAGTTCCCCTGGCCCAGTCTGCCATGACTCCAAAGAGCAGAAGCAAAGACTGATGGGGGGGCGGGGGGGGGGAGCAGGAGCCAGCGTGGAACCTCACCTCTCTGGGGATGAAGGACGACCCGAGTGTCACCAGGGACCAGAAGGCAATGCCCCCGCACATGAGATACTTCCGATTGTACCTGTCCCCCAGGTAGCCAAACACAGGTGCCAACACCATGTAACTGGAGATGAACACTGAGGGGAAGCAGAGAGTCACAGCCCAGCCCCAGTGCCCCTACCCCACCCCAGCTCAGGGAGGGTGAGGAGGGGCAGGAATAACCCCCAACCCTGGAACTGTCAGAGCTTCCTGCCAGGGCCAGTCCAACCCCATTTTCAGAGTCTTTCAAACCTGCCACTGTAGAATGGATGGGCCAGCTGACTCGTCACTCTTCCCATCCAGCCAAGAACAAAACCCAAACTCCATCCCACGGCCCACAGTGCACTGTCTGATCTAACCGCCCCTACCTCTCCAGCCTCATGCTCATCCTTTCCTCTCTCTGCACCCCAATGGCCCAATGGCCAACCTCAATACCATCTTGGGTTTTTGGCAACTGCTGTCATTTCTCTGTAGAACACTCTCTCCTCTCCCCTGAGCTTCACAGAGCTTAGCAAGCTTAGGTTCCAGCTCAGACACTTTTCCAACCACCACACATGCAGTCTTTACCACATCTACTGTGTTCTTTTCCGTAACACTTATTCCTACAGAAAATTATCTCGGTATCAGTTTAGGTTTTTACGGACTGTTGCCCCCTCGGGCACAGTAGAACGTCAACTCCATGAACACAGTCACTGCCTGGATCGGCCCTGGCCGTGTTTCCATTATTGAACACATGGCATCGAATAAGACAGGCCCTCAATAAACAGGTGTTGGACGAAAAAGTGAATGGGGCTGCCTTCTTCTCCAACTCAGCAACTCTTCAGAGGTTCGCAGGCCATGACCTGTGATCCCATTCTCATTTCTCTGGGCCTTGCCTTCAATACTTCCAGCTCCTTATTGGCCTGGCCCGGAGCAAAGGCCATGGCAAGACCTGGATTCAAACTCCCCTTCTGCCTCTCACTTGCGCTGTGGCCCTGGGCAGGTCTCAACTCTTCTCCAAGCCTCAGATTCTCTACAGAAATGTAGATAACGCTAACCACTTCCTCTGTCAAAGAAGAATAACACCTATTCCTTGGCTGATGGAAGGATGTGAAGACAATGGGCATAAAAGATCTTGGACAAGTCCTGTGGGTGTCATCACCACTTCTTCCTCCGTAGGAGGTGCTCAGAAAATCAGTGAAGGCGGGAAGGAAGGGAAAGAGGGGTGGGCCCTGTCTTTCCCTCTCTCACAAATCCCAAAGCTCTGAGCAAATAAAACTCGCCTCTCCCCATTTCAGACACCCTCTCCTGCCACTGCCTACTGGGTGCCTGCCATGGTCTCGGCTGTGCCTCCCCTTCCCAGGCATCATCTCAGTCAAGCCTCCCTCTGAGGTGGCCGGGTTATTCCTAGTTCCAGCTCACCCACAAGGGAGGAGCGAGGCTGAGGGCCCTGCTACCATCACCCTGGGAGCAGAACGCTGACATGCAAACCCAGGTGTGTCTCAGCCATCACACGGAGCTGACTCGCTCTTTCAAGGAGGCGCTAACTAACCCATACAGCCTCAGGGTCGCATCGGGCCGTCTCTTCCCCTAGGGGGGCCCCTACGCCTCCATCCACGAGGCCCCACCGGGGTAGGAAAAGGGAAAGTAGCTGCGGGGCCCCGGGAGGGGCCTTCCTCACCGGTCTGGATGAGGCCGGAGCTGCTGTCTCCGATGGCGAAGAACTGCTCGATGTCCGGAAGGACGCCTGGGAAGGAGACTCGGGATGGGATCCGCGAGGCAGCGCCCCCTTCGGGACCCGCTCCCTCCCCGGTCCCCCCAGCAGTCGGTACCGGCCACGGTGAAGCGGTCCATGTAGTTGAGGAGGTTGATGTAGCACAGCACGGCCACGATGAGAGCCGAATGGGCCGCAGACACGCCCGTGATGCGCTGCAGCTTCTCCGGGTCCGGGACCTCCGGATCCGCGGACTTCGGATTCCCCATGGGCCCCGGTAACCCCGGGGTGCCGGGCACCGGCCCGTCGTCAGGGTCGTCCGCCTGGCTGAGGAAGGGCTCGTTCTCGGACCCAGCCATGGTCCCAGGGGCCGCGCCCGCCCGCGCTCTGGTCCCACCGACGATCCTACCTGCGAGGAGAGGAGGCTGGAGGGAGGGGGCCGGAGGGCCCGGGCGCGGGAGGTGCGCGCAGAGGCGGGCGGGAGCCTGCCCAGCCCAGAGCGCGGCGGGGATGGAACCCGGGCCCGGTTCTGCTCCCCGTCCCGGCAGACACCGCGCGGAGGGGGCGCGTGGAACTCGGGTGATGTCCGGAGAGGGTTGAGGAGGGCCGCGCGGGGCCTGGTCCTCCCCACACCCCTGGTGGAGCCACCCTCACCCCGGGCAGGAGCCCACGACACTCGCTGTAGCTCAACCCCAGCGCTGCACCACGGCCGCCGCCATGATGGCTAGAAGCCGGTCACGTGACGACTGAGCCTGGGCTGCGGACGCCCCCGCGTGCGAGCCTTTGACACATGACCCGCCTCCCGCCTGCTGAACCTGAGGCCGAGGGCCGCGCATGCTCCGAAGACTTCGCCGCAGGCTCCTGCACCACGTGACTGCCGCCCTGTTGCCTGGGTAACCGGGGAGCGCGTCTCCGACTCCGCGGGACCCCGGCGCGCGGAGGCGCCTCTGCTGCTGTGCAGCCAAAGCAGCCAGCGGCGGCGGCGCGGCCCAGACCGCGGTTCCGAAGGCAGTCAGAGCTCCAGCAGTTACCACTAGGGGGCGGTGGAGAAGAAGGGGGCCACCCCGGGGCCATGAATAACCAGTACTCCTTTGTGTGACACCCACCCGTTCTCCACTTTCTTGCTCCTCAGCCCTCAGTTCCTGAGACGGGGGCTGAGCAGGGACATAGAGGAGCGGTAGGAATCCCCTCCCCGTATGCTTCCTTACCCTTGATGGCCAAGGGCATATATGTTGGTACAAGAAGAGGTTCAAGAGTCCCGTTAACTCCCCAGTTCATACACTACAGGTGCCCCGTCCCCTGGGGAGGGGATTTGGGCTCCATTACCTCTCCAAGGGGCTCTATGGTCAGCCCCGCCCCTGGGGGCCATTTCCCCATTATCTACCCCCAGCCCAAGGAGGGGTGAGGGGGAAGGGCTGTCAGTTAATATTAAGGTGGTGGTGGTTGTTGTTTTAAACAAAATGGAGACGCATAAATAAATAAAGGTTTATCTCAATTTAAAAAAAAAGTCAGGGGAATTGGTGAAGTTGCCAACCCTCTGAATCTCAGCTTCCTTCTCTGCAACACCCTCTTGGCTGACTTCTTCCCAAACGAGATAAAGGGATGTTGAAAGGTTCTGGCCCTGGCTGGGCAGCTCCTTCAGATGTGCCACTGTGGGTTCATACCGGTCAGGGGCACAACCCACAGTGGCACATACAAAGAATCAACCAAGGAATGCATGAATAATGGAACAGCAAAGAGATCTCTCTCAAGTGGGTAAATAAGAAAACTTTAAGGCTCTGAAAATACTAGGTAACCCTAGAAATGCCAATGAACTGTTCTCCCTCTAAGTGAGTGATTACTCTCTCTTCCTGGGTGTCTGGCTTGGGCTTTAGACACGCTCACTGTGTGTCGAATGAATGAATGCTGAGCAGCGGCCCCCAACCCTGGCCTCCTGGGTCCCTTTCCTGTCGTTCGGATCCCCCAACCCAGCTGCCTGTTAAACCCTTGAGCTATCCCAGTAGACATTAAAGGAAGCCTCTCCAGAACCCCAACTCCGCCACCCTCCCCTACCCCCCACTTCCCACCCCCCACCCCCCGCCGTCGGGAGCGGGTTTTTCCTCTCTGAGGACTTGGACCCAAGTTCTTGCGCACTCTGGTGGTCTCATTTGGGGCAGAGACTCCCAGCGGCAAGACGGACCGGGGGACAGAGGCCTGCCCCAATCTCCAAGATACAGCTAATAAACATACACTCTAAATAAAATTAGTCTAGTTCTATGCAAATGTTACTTCAAGACCCCTCTGCCAACCAGACCTGGGCTGAAATTCTGGAGTCTCATGGGGAGAGCATGAGGCCCTGAGGAACCTTGTCAGAAACTGTTTTGTCATGAAAACCCCTCATTGGCATTGTTCCAGGAGGTGCTTCACGGTTCAGGACCTTAAGCCAGGTCTCCACTGGACATCAATGAAAATAAAACTTTCCGGTTGTAAAGGCAAATATTGTTATGCTAATTGGTTTTGCCAAATGGGGAAAATATTCAGCTCTTCTCTGAATATAGGTGCTTTTTAAAATTCGATGGATCTCTTGATTTAAATTCATTTAAAGTCAGATAAAGAAATATGTCTGTCCCGCCCTAGCTGGTTTGGCTCAATGGATAGAGTGTCGGCGTGCGGACTGAAGGGTCCCAGGTTTGATTCTGGTTAAGGGCACATACCTGGGTTGCAGGCTCAATCCCCTGTTAGGGGGTGTACAGAAGGCAGCTGATCAATGATTCTCTCCCATCATTGATGTTTCTATCTCTCTACCCCTCTCCCTTCCTCTCTGAAATCAATAAAAATGTATTTAAAAATAAATATGTCTGTACAGTTCTGTTGGTTTAAATTGGGGCCCAACTTTTGCTCTATTTGCTTTGGAAATTGTGGTTTTTGAGACATAAGCGTATGTTAATGTCTTGGAAAAAAGTTCACTTATGACAAGTGCCACAAAAATGAAATCTGTCATATGGGTATTATAAGGACCTGATAACAGGGACATTTGACCTGGTCAGGGAGGTTGAGAGCCTCTTAGGAGATGGGCTCAGATGTGGGGGAGGGGTAATCATTGACTTCCGAGGGAGAGAAGAGAGAGCCGTCCAGGCGGCTGCAGAGGCCCTGCCACAGAAGGAAGCATAGCGAACCCCAGGATCTGAGTGGGCAGTGTGAAGAGCAGTGAGAGAGGCCGGAGGGGAGTGACCAGGGTCAGGCTGGGTGGGGCCGAGGCCATGTGAAGGACCTTCTTTACTTTAAAATCGAATTTGCATTTTGAGATCACTCTGGCTGCCGTGTAGATGGACCGGAGGGCCAGAGAGGCACAGAGCGGGTGTGAGGAGGCTGTGGCGCGAGGATGGGATGGAGGGGGAGAAGTAAACTGCTTTGAGAGTCATCTGGGGAGTTAAGTTGACTCGGTAATGGAGTGAAAGACGCGTCAAGAGGGAAACTTAGGTTCCCGGCTTATGCAGTGAGGTGGGTGGTAGTGGGATTCTTTGAGACAAGGAGCTTATTTTTTTTACACAACCAACACCTGCTAGGTCACTCCTGTGCCAGACACTGAGGTGGACCTTTGAGAACAAGATAAAGTACAGTCATGCATCGCCTAATGAAGGGGGTATATTCTGAGAAACGGGTCATCGGGTGATTTCCTCATGGGGACATGTGGAGTGAGTGCGCTCACACAGATACAGATGGCACAGCCTGCCACCCCAGGCCGGTGGTGTAGCCGAACGCTCCTAGGCTACAAACCTGCACAGCATGTGACTGTACTGAATACTGTAGGCAGCTATAGCCAAAGGTAAGTGTTTGTTATCTACACAGACCTAAACACAGAAAAGGTACAGTAAAAATACGTATAAAAGATGAAGACGGTGCAGCTATGCAGGGCACTTACCATGAATGGAGCCTTTAGGACTGGAGTTTATTGTGGGTGAGTGGACGTGAAGGCCTAGACTACTGTCCACTACTGTGGTCTTTGTTTGTTTTTTGTTTTTTTAAATATGCTTTTATTGATTTAAGAGAGGAAGGGAGAGAGAGAAACATCAACGATGAGAATCATTGATCGGCTGCCTCCTACATGCCCTACACTGGGGATGGAGCCCACAACCCAGGCATGTGCCCTTACTGGGAATCGAACTTTTAATTTTTTTAATTTTTGGACTTTTGGTAATAACTTAGCTTACAATACATTGTACTGCTGTACAAAATTATTTTGATGTCCTTATTTTATAAGCTTTATCTATTTTTTAAATTTTTTGTTAAAAACGAAGGCAAACACATACGTTGGCCTAAGCCCACACGGGGTTAGGATCCTCAGTACCACTGTCTCCCACGCCACATCGGTCCGCTGGGATGTGTCCGGGGCGACAGGGGCATGGAGCCGTCACCTCCTGTAACGATGGCTTCTGCAATACCCGAGGCTCCTCATGGGAGGTGTCACTCTTTTAAGATAGCACTATGGCTTCGGCTTTATTGCAGCTGCAACTGTCACTAGACCAGCGGTTCTCAACCTTCCTAATGCCACGACCCTTTCATGCAGTTCCTCATGTTGTGGTGACCCCCCAACCATAAAATTATTCTTGTTGCTACTTCATAACTGTAAATTTGCTACTGTTATGAATCGTCATGTAAATATCTGATATGCAGGATGTATTTTCATTGTTACAAATGGAACATAATTAAGGCATAGTGATTCATCACAAAAACAATATGTAATTATATATGTGTTTTCCGATGGTCTTAGGCGACCCCGGTGAAAGGGTCGTTCTACCCCCAAAGGGGTCGCGGCCCACAGGTTGAGAACCGCTGCACTAGATGATAGGAATTTTTTAGCTCCATTATAATCCTCTGGGAGCACCATTGTATATGTGGCCCATCCTTTAGTGTCATGAAAAGTGCATGACTGCATTTGTCTTCAAGGATCTGACCGTTTGGAGGGAGGGAGACACAGAGCAGTGGGTGTAAGAGTCTGCTGAGCTATAGCAGCTACAGCTCTATACCCATTCCGGGCTGAGATGGGACATGAACAAGAACATGGGGGACTCGATAGAAGGAAGGGTCGGGGTGGGGAGGTGGGAGGCATTAAAGGTGTGAGGCTTTAGAAAAAAGGCACCTTGCTACTCAAAGTATGGTCAGCAGTGTTGCAACACCTGGGAGCCTGTTAGAAATGCTGTCTCTCAGGCCCCACCCCAGAACCGCTGAGCCCACATGTGCGTGTCCAAGCTCCCCAGCTGACATGTGTGCACATGGAAGTGAGAGAAGTGCTGGCCTCATCAAGAACTCTGAGCCGAGTCAGGCCCACCTGCTTTTACATCTGGCTCAGCGATCAATGGCTGTGTGCTCTGGGGCAGGTTAATTAATCCTTTCACGCTTCTGTTTCTCTTCTGTAAAGTCGGAATACAGAAGTCTCTCCTTCCCTCACGCGGGATATGTTCCCGGACCTCCAGTGGATGCCTGATGCCATGGCTAGTACTGAACCCTACAGATACATTTTCCTGTATGTACATACCTATGAAAGTTCAATTTATAAGTTAGGAATAGTCAGAGATTAACAACTAACTTGACAGCATCATTTTCTCGTGCCGGATTTAATCTCATGTTGTTTTACATGTGACCTGCCATACAGGGTCACATCCTGGGCGCAGTAGGCTCTACCATTCAGCCTGGGTATATAGGTTATGCCACACATGTGGTTAAGTGTACTCTGTGATGCTCACACAAGGAAATTACTTGATGCATTTCTTAGAACATGTTCCTGTCACTAAGGGTCACCTGACTATACTGTAATATGTTAAGTGACTGTGGTCTCTCTCTCCCAAAATATCTTATTGTACTGTATGCACCCTTCTTGGAATGAAGTGAGATTATACAATCCCTATGTGATGTTAAAGTGAGGTACTCAGAATGGTATGCAATTTAAAACTTATGAATTATTTCTGAAATTTTTTATTTCTTTTAAATGTCTTATTGATTTTTGAAGAGAGAGGAACATTGATGTGAGAGAGGAACATCGATCAGTTTGCCTCCTGCATGCACCTTGACTAGGGATTGAACCCGCAACACGGTCATGTGCCCTGACCAGGAATCCAACCAGCGACCTGTTGGTGCATGGGACGACACCCAACCAACTGAGCTACCCTGGCCAGGGCATGAAATTTTCCATTTAACATATTCAGACCGAGGTTGACCACAGGTAACTGAAACCTCGAAAAGCAAAACTGCAGATAAGGGGGACATCTGTGATACAAACCCTGTTAGGATTGCTCCGAGGATGATGAGGTTAACAGTGCCAAGCTTGGTGTGTGCCACCCAGTAAGAGCTCACTGTGGTTTTGAAGGTTTCTAAGCAGGAGAGTTTTATTTTTAATTTTTTGAATTGACTTTTTTAGGGAGAAGGGAGGTGGAGAGAAACATCAATGCGAGAGTGAAACATTGATTGATTGGCTGCCTCCTGCATGCCCCCTACCAGGTATCCAGCCTGAAACCCAGGCATGCGCCCTAACTGGGCATCAGACTGTGCAGGGGAGGACACCTAACCAACTGAGCCACAGGGGCCAGGCCAACAGGAGAGTTTTACAAAAATCATCTGACAAGTGACCAATCTCTTCGATCAAAAGGATGAATAATCTCTCTCATCATAGAAGAAATGCAAGTTTTTTTAGTTCTTCCCCACATCCTCACCAGATTAAGTGCTGGGAACCATCAGAGGAAACTGGACCTTCTACCACTTGCTATGGACTTAGAGGTCCCGCTCAAGAGAAGTGGGAGGTGCACATCCAGTGGCCAGTGACTGTACTCCTGGTACAGGCCTGAGCTCTCCCTGGTTCCCAAAGAGGCTCACTGCTGTTGGGTTTGATCGAGCAATTGAGTTGATACCCCTCCCCGAGGAACTGGCTTTTCAGGTCATTTCACTATGGACATTCCCTTTGCTGAGACCACATTTCACTTGTGGTGACCACATTCCATTCCCTCCCCTCCGGGTCTGCATAAAGAAGTCTCCGCCCAGAAAAAGCCCGCCAAAGGCCTTTAAAAGCCGCTGACTCCCAGCACTGGTGCTGGAACCATCCAGGCTCAGCCACCTGGTGTGCGGATGACGGAATGAATTCGGAATCCCTCACCATTCCGGCCTCATTGCGTTCCTCCTTCGGTGACCTGACAACTACAATACGGCCTGCAATAGCAACACGCCAGGGCTAGACTTGGGTTTGGTCACCAGGGGCAGAAATCCTCCAGTAGCAGCGATCTCAGTAAGACAGAAGTGCCCCTCTCCCTTGTAGCCCAGAGGTGCACAGGGCTGGCAAAACGCTGCGTGAAGGCTGAGCCTCTCCTTGACCGTCCTTGTGTGGCTTCCAGCCTAGGTCACCCCGTGTCAGCTGGGTTGCTCCCCTTCCAAGAAGAAAGCGAAGGGGAGGGCAGGCACTGCCCACTATGGTCGCATCCTGGGACGGGCGGCCCTCCTCCCCTTGCACCCCAAGCGCCTGAACCAGCACTCGACCGACTGTGCCCAGCTACGTGCAGACTGGGCAGTGCTGTCTTCATTCTGAAGTCTCTGTTAGCCTGGAAGGAGGAACAATGGATGTGAGGGGACAAGAAATGTCCTAGTCACAGACTGTGTGGGGGTCCCATGAGGGCCACAAAGACAGAAATCCTCAAGTACACACAAGTGGAATGTATTCCCATTTATTCTGCCAAGACTGAATATATACCTTTAATGTGTTCCAAGTTATTGGCAGACATAAAAGATCTGAAAAAATGAGAGCTATACTGTATTATATATTATTTAAATGTTATAAAGGTTTCTTTCCTACAATACAAGGTCAAAAGAATGCCACATTCTAACAAAAAATATTTTAAGAATGTGATACACTATTGCCAAAATTATACCACATCTAGTGGGAAATTAATGGCTTTATTAGTAGACACTGAGGAAACTGGCTCATTATATAATGAAAATAAGACTTGGATCTCATATACAAATGTGAATTTTAAATAGTTTAAAAGTAAATCTCAATATTTAGCAGCCAGTACAGCCTGGAATCTATCAACGAGCAGAAATGTGTAGCCATGTCCAGTGTGCACAGCTGGACTTCAGCCCCCTCCGTGGCCTAAACGTGAAAGGAAGAGCCGGTAAGCTAAGAAAAGAAAATGCAAAATATCTTAACTACTTTTAAATAAGAAATCAAAAAGCAACAAAGTACATAAAAAAACAGTTCATTCACCTAAATTAAAATTAAAAACGTCTTTTCAGGAAAGGGCACTCCTAGGTATATAAACCCAAGTGCCATTTTGAGTTATTTGCAACTGCCCAGGAATATACGAGCAACTCTTGAGAATAAACAAAGAAATGAACAGTTTACAGAAGGGGAAACCAGAAAGGCTGACAGATACATGAAGAAATTTCCCAAAATCCTGGAATGAGATGAATGTACATTAAAACACGGTGCCACTTCATACCCATCAGACTGGCAAAAAGAGAAACTAGGCAATCAAAGTGCCAGTGAGGGAGGGAGAAATGGGGAGCGTCCAGGGGGAGGGTCAGCGACCATCTGAAGAAAACTCTGGCAGACCACAGAGAAATGAACCCGACCCACAGTCCCATCCTGGGTGTCTATGCCAGAGAGCTTTCCACACAGCGAGGAAGGGGACACAACAGGATAGTCATCGTGGCTTTGTCTATGAGCCAAGGGGTTGCAGGTACCTAGGGATGGAGTCACCGAGGCGTCCACCAGTGAACGTGTAAGGGACACGCCGCTGACGCCCACTGTGGAATGTCGCAGAGCAGTTCAAAGCAACGAGGTCGATGTAAAACAAGCAACACGTGTTGAGTGAGAAAAGGAGCCGCACAGATCACAGCACACCACGTACATACGGATATTCACATGTACAGCACTGCGTTTTACAAGATAAATTCATATGCAAAGTCATGTAATCACATCCCAGAGTGGATGCGTATGGGAGAGGGTGGCGTGAAGGGGAGAGAAGCCATGAAACCAGAGCCTTGCATGAGATCCTTGCATGGCTAGGACCCGCGATCCAAAAGGCCTCCTGTGCTCAGCTGTGCCCTCAACAATGTGCGCCTCAGGACGGGGCTCCACAGGCCCTGGGTGAGCCGGACTCCAAGGCCGAGAACCTTCGAGATCCTTCAAGAGTAGCCCCGTCTGCCTGCGCGGAAGCTCCTGCCTGCGTGAGCTCGATCATTTCTTTTCCTGCGTCCGTGCCTCAAGCAAACCTCACCACCTACCTCCAAATGACAATACGGCCACGGCTGTCCTAGATGTGGTCAATCCCAGAGCTGGAATCTCATTCTCAACCCTCATTTATTTCCACTCCCTCTTCAAACATGAGCAGTTCAGTGAAGGAAAGGGTGATGGTGGAAGTGAAAAGGTGGGAGTGGGGAATGGCCCACGGGTCGCCGAGCTCAGCACACCCTGTGAATGGAGCCACCGTCCACCCCGGGCAGCAATGACAAACACAACTAACCAGGGCACTAACAGTTTGAAACTAAAGTGAGCGGGAGAGGGTCAAATACAATGCCTCAGTTTTGCTTCAGCTTGAAGATAAGTTCTGCCTCAGCTTCGGCTAGCCCTTCAGGGCCAAAGGGGACAGCTGTTCTCCAAGTCCAGTAGTGGGGGTCCCATGAGGGTATCCCAACAGGGAGCGGGGTTTCAGCCCCAGACCTCAATGAGGTCCCCAGATTCCATGCCCAGATCAGCCGGCAGCTCCTTGCCCGAAAGCTTTGTCCCATCAAAGAAGAAGGAGAGCTGGTGGCCGGAGAGTCCCATGGCCTCCTCGTAGTGGGACATGAGGGTCTTGAGGGGAGAATCCTGGACAGACAGGAAAAGTGGATGTAAATGAAAGGCGCTGGGAAGAGCTCGGAGGGACAGAGGACCTGGGACAGGGAGGACAAGGGGACAAGTCAAGTCCTGCCTTTGGAGGGGAGGGCGAGTGGACAAAGAAGCCAGGAGAATTGGTTCCTCTCTAGGGAACCAGCCCACAGAGCCCACAGCTTAGGGCAGAGGCGCAGTCAGGCAATGACTCCAGAGTGAGAGCGATCGCCTGGAGGCAGGCTCTCCTACTTGACTGGATGTGTCCTGGGCAAGTATTACAGTTTGAACTGTGTCCCCTCCAAAAAGATACCTTGTGGTCCTACCCCCTGGTAGGTGTGAATGCAACCTTACTTAGAAGTAGGGCCTTCGCAAAAGTAACCAAGTTAAGATGAGGTCATACTGATTAGGGCGGGCACTAATGCAACATGACCCGTGTCCTTGTAAGAAGAGAAAACAGACATCCAGGGAGAAGCCATGTGACAACAGAGGCAGACTGCAGTGAGGCAGGGGCAAGTCTAGGAACACCAGGTCAACTGGAAGAGGCAGGAAGATCCTACGCAGTCTCAGGGGGCGTGACCCTGCTGGCACCTCCTACCTTCCGATTTCTACCCCCCAGAACTGTGACAGAATGCATTCTGTTGTTCTAAGCCTCTCAGTTTGTGGTGCTTTGTTACAGCAACCCTCGGACACTGAAGAGCAAGTCACCCACCTCCCGAGACCTCAATTCCCTTATTTGTTCAATGATGGTAACTCCTCTCCCTGAAGGTGGCTGTGAAATTCAGTGCCCTCAATCACCAGTGTGGCCTTCATTTGCTATTTCGTGGGTTTTAGTGGCTACTGTCCAAAGGTCCTTTCCATTTTAACTGGAAGGAGACAGGAGACTAGAGCAGAGGTTCCCAGCAGAAGGGGCGGGGAGTTGAATGATGGGCTTTTCCCACCATCCAGGATGCGCGGGAACCCAACACCAGGGAGGGCAGTGTCTCCAGCAAATCAGGATGAGAAGGAACCCATCCTGTTAACTGAGGAGAGAAGAGGCAGAGGAAGGGTGAGGGCGTGGAGAGCCATCCCTCCCACTCACTCGGGACAGCGAGACTTGCAGCGTCTGGTGCTTCTCCTTCCCCTGCACGCGCAGCTGGAGCAGGTGGGAGGCCTCTGCCGCCTCGGGGGAGCTCGCCAGCACCACACAGTCTGTGGAGGCAGGACCAGGCGCTGGGGCCGGAAGCCAGCCCCCCACCCAGCCTTTCCTTTCATCCCCTCCCTGGAGCAAAAGCCTCCTCAAGGCCCACCTCCCTGCCCTCCTCTCACCAATGATGTCCGCCACTCCAAGCTTTAGGGTCCGGGGGGTGGCGGTAGGGGACAGCTCTGTCTCTCCAAAGAGCAAGAGGATCCTGCTTGGGGACACCCCGAGATGGGTGGCCATGTGGTCCACCACACTCTGTAGGGGCTCCGACTGGGGAAGGAGAGAACAAGGAGGCCTTCCTGCCCTGAAGTCCCCATCACCGCCCCCAACACAAGTCTGTGGCCTTTGCTACTCGAGCTCCTCAGCTGGGAGTTCATCATGTTTACCTGGGAAAATACAGAATAAAACCATGTCAATAGGGGTTCGGGCAAGTAACACAAAGAAATGAAGCAACCATGGGTTAGGAGGAAAAAGGGGAGGGCAGGGATTGCAGCCAAGTGGAGCTCACATGCCCCACCTAAGCAGGCCAGTGAGGCCCGGCCAGGGCGGCTCAGGTGGTTGGGTGTTGTCCCATGGGTAGGGCTTTGTTGTTGTTGTAAGCTCCTACGCTTTAAAGGCGCTCTGCAGGTGAAAAAGGAAGATGCCTGTTGACAAGGCCATGGCTGCCAGTTTGCAAGCTCTGGCTGAGCTGCTGGCCAATGCATGGTTATGGCTCCTTTCTGTTATCATTCTTGTTTTTGGATGGAGTCATCCTTACAAAGAGTCGTCTTCACTGGGAAGGTGGGGGAGCCGAGCACCACTGAGAATCTGCATGTCTACTGTAGCGAGAGCATTAGCAAGAGAAAAGCGCGGGGTCTGAGGGAAGGAAGGAGGGAAGGAGACATCCTGGGAGGGGGCTGCCAATAAAGCACCTTAGGATGCTTAGCCTCAAGGCTCCTTCCATCCCTTTTCCTTACTCCTTCTCGAAAAATGGGTGGAAATTTTGCCAGAAAAGGGAGAGAATATAAAAGACAATACAGACCAAGGGAATAGTGAGCACAAAGGCATGGAGCCTGAAAGAGCGGGATGGGCAAAGAAACACAGTCTCCACCCCCCCCGCCCCCCCTGCCTGACCACGGCCTCTCCTGGGACCAGCCCCCACAGGCCCTGCACGCACTTACCATTGTGACGGGCAATCTGATCAGGTCAGCCCGGCACCGGACTTTGAGCTGGAAGCGTCGCGGGCTCCTCGGGAGAACGGGTCCCTCCAAAAGGACCACCTCATCATCTTGGCTCAGGTGGTCCTGGCCCTGACACTGCTTGGGACTCAGGCAGGAACGAAGGTCCTGGAGGCGCTTGTTCACCTCCCTGCGGTGGGAAAAGGACTTCGGGTCAGCTGGGTGGGCCGCCCCACACTGGCCCTCTCCACAAGCCTGGCCTCCTGCCCCGGCACCTTAACTTCTGGAGAGCTCGGGTATGTTTTCTGCTCTTGGTCCTTGGCAGGGGCGAGGGCAAAGGAGAGGTGTCCTGAGACCTGCAGAGAGAAGAGAAAGGCAAGATGGAGGAAGAGAGACCCCCGTCTCACACCTCTCCTTGTGGGCTACGCCTGCAAACAGAGGGGGGTTAGAGAATCAAGAGGGAACACCTTCCATAACATCCCCCTTGTTGAAGACAAAGAGGAAAGGACAGGAAGACCCGAGTATCATTTTTATAGAGAAGAAAATGCCTCTTTTTTCCCCCCTAATCTTCACCCGGGGATATGTTTGATTTTAGAGGAAGGTGGTAGGTGGGACCGGGGGTGGGTGGGGGGTGAGGGGGAGACATTGATCAGTAGCCTCCCGTACACACCCTAACTGGGGACCAAACCTGCAGCCTGGGCCTGTACCCTGACTGGAATGGAACCGCGATCTTTCGGTGTATGAGATGACGCTCCAAACAAGCCACACCGGCCAGGGCGACAATGCCCAACTCTTACGGTAAGTCACTTCCGAGCACTTACTCTATGCCAGTGTTAACTTTTCTTTCTTTCTTTTTTTAATATATTTTATTGATTTTTTTACAGAGAGGAAGGGAGAGGGATAGAGAATTAGAAACATCCATGAGAGAGAAACATCCATGAGCTGCCTCCTGCACAGCCCCTACTGGGGATGTGCCCGCAACCAAGGTACATGCCCTTGACTGGAATTGAACCTGGGACTCTTCAGTCCACATGCCAATGCTCTGGCCACTGAGCCAAACTGGTCAGGGCTAACTTTTCTTTTTATTAATATGTTTTTATTGATTTTAGAGAGAAAGAGGGAGAGGAGCGAGAAAAACGTCAATGAGAGAGAGCCACTGATCAGCTGCCTTTTGCACGCCCCCTACTGGGGATCGAGCCTACAGCCCAGATATGTGCCTTGACCAGGAATCGAACTTGTGACTTCTTGGAGCATGGGACAATGCCCAACTAAGTCAACCAGCCAGGGCGCCAAGTATTAATCTACTAACAAATTCTGACGGGTACCAGTGTTCTCTCCATTTTACAGAAGAGGACAGTGCAGCAAGCAGTGAGGGGACAGGGAAGAGGCAGCTGGTTGGATGAGAACCACAGGCCACACCCTTCACCCCTGCATTACCACCCTCGCAGACACAAAGGAAAAACACTCCACTCCTATAGGCGGCCCTGAAGGTTCACGGCCATCTCTCGCGTGGCCCACCTCTTCCCCCATGAGCTTCATTCCTCGCCTGAACCTCAAGATTCCTTCCATCCCTCTCCTTACCCTTCAGGAGCCACCAAGGGTCCTGCCTGCCTCAGCTCCCTCTCCCCTCCCTCCCGTTCCTAAGGCCTCAGTGCCCAGCCTCACTCACTGAGACGCCGTCCTTTTCTCTTTTTCATCTTCGGCCTTGCTCCTCAGCTTCTTCTTCCAGGGCGAGTCTGGGCCTGAGAGATCCTCGGCTTGGGGACTGCTGGAGTCCGCCATGTCCCCCTCTGGGGACAGAGGAGAGAGGAGGAAGGGTGAGCCAAGAGTGGGCAGCAAGAGGCCAAGGAGAGGAGATACGAGTCAGGGGCTTCAGGAAGTCCTCAGGAAGGAGCAGACCGGAGCCCCCACAGGACTTCATCACAAGCCTGTGGAAGCGCTCAGGGGGCGTGAGGCAAAAGGAAACGCTTTACTCAGAGGAAAGCACGAGCTGGAGTCTGAAAGATCAGAGCAGGAGTGTCCGAGCCTCGTGCCTATGACATGAGGGGCGTGAGACACTGTGGCAAGCGTGGGCCCCTGAAAAGAGGCCGCTGCACTGCAACAGTGGTCTCACCTTTTTTTTTTTTTTTTAAATATATTTTATTGATTTTTTACAGAGAGGAAGGGAGAGAGATAGAGAGCTAGAAACATCGATGAGAGAGAGACATCGATCAGCTGCCTCCTGCACATCCCCCACTGGGGATGTGCCCGCAACCCAGGTAAATGCCCTTGACCGGAATCGAACCTGGGACCTTTCAGTCCGCAAGCCGACGCTCTATCCACTGAGCCAAACCGGTTTCGGCCACCTTTTTGATCACACGTACCCCGCAAATAAGAAACACCAAGCACACAACCCACAGGGTATATGTCTAATACTGCTATTATACTAAATACTGAGTACAATACTATTAGTACACATGTACAGACTAGTACAGCGGTTCTCAACCTGTGGGTCGCGACCCCTTTGGGGGTCAAACAACCCTTTCACAGGGGTCACCTAAATACATCCTGCATAACAGATATTTACATGACGATTCATAACAGTAGCAACATTACAGTTATGAAGTAGCAACGAAAATAATTTTATGGTTGGGGGTCCCCACAACATGAGGAACTGTATGAAAGGGTTGCGGCATTAGGAAGGTTGAAAACCACTGCGCTAGTATGTACATTGTAACAGATTCATTAAAATAGATGTTGTCAAAGTATATTTTAGAAACGTTTCCATTTTCTTCCTGCACTCAGTTTGGTGGGCAGAGAGACTATGTGAGTAGGGCATTGGGGCAAGGAGGGAATGAGGTAAAGAAAAAAGGAGTATAGACCCTCTAGGCCAGTGGTTCTCAACCTTCCTAATGCCACAACCCTTTAATACAGTTCCTCATGTTGTGGTGACCCCCAACCATAAAATTATTTTTGTTGCTACTTCATAACTGTAATTTTGCTACTGTTATGAATTGTAATGTAATTATATATGTATTTTCTGATGGTCTTAGGCGACCCCTGTGAAAGGGTCATTCGACCCCCAAAGGGGTCACGACCCACAGGTTGAGAACCGCTGCTCTAGGCCCATGTTTCTCAAATGTTATCCATGTGAGTGTCATCACATTTTGCCTTATCTCTGCACTGTTATTTTAGTAACTTTCTTTAAATCGCTTAATTCCTTGTAAAAGTAAAGTAGGGCCGAAACTGGTTTGGCTCAGTGGATAGAGCGTTGGCCTGCAGACTGAAAGGTCCCAGGTTCAATTCCAGTCAAGGGCATGTACCTGGGTTGCAGGCACATCCCCAGTAGGAGATGTGCAGGAGGCAGCTGATGGATGTTTCTCTCTCATCGATGTTTCTAACTCTCTATCTCTCTCCCTTCTTCTCTGTAAAAAATCAATAAAATATATTAAAAAAAAAAAAAAAAAGTAAAGTAGGTATTTTTCCCTTTCTTATTGAGGTATAATTGACATATAACATTTATTAGTTTCGGATGTAGAGCATCATTCAATATTTGTATGCATTGTGAAATGATCAGAAACCAGGTCTTATTCTAGAATGTAGCTCTTTTCTACTTGCTTGCCACCAATAGAAGGCCGTCATTAACCATAAAGATTAATACTCTGAAAACAAAACAATGACGACAAATCCTAGACCAGCGGTTCTCAATCGCAGGCAATTTTGCCTCCCAGAGGATATGTGGCAATAGCTGGAGAATATTTGGTTGCCACAATGCAAGGGGGTGGGGTTCGGGCTGCGACACTGCTATCTAGTGGGTAGGAGCTCAGGATGCTGCTAAACATCCTACAATGCACAGAACAGCCCCACAACAAAGAACTATCCAGCCCAATGTCAGCAGTGCTGCTGTTAAGAAACCTTATCCTGGCTAAATATGGCAGCTGCCAGCCGCCTGAGATTCTACATTTCTGACAAGCTCTCAGGAGATGGCCAATGTTCTCGGGCCCACATTGTGAGGAGCAAAAAAGGTACATTTATACAGCACTTCTACAGGCCAGACACTGTCCTGAACTACACCTGTAGCCCGAGAGAGGTCTTCCGATATGTTCTCTTTAGTTAGTTCTCACTAGCATCCTTTGACACAGGCCCACTACTATCCCCATTTTCCTGAGGAGGAAATGAAAGCTTTGAGAGGTGAACTTGCCCAAGGTCACTCAGCTAATGAGTAGAGCTGGGATTCAAACCCAGACCAAAAAAAATAATAATAATGACAAACCCAGACCAGCTAGTCCCTAAATCAGCTCTGCACCCTACCACACTCCCTCACCGTATAGAAGTCCTGGTCCTAGATCTGAAATTGCCCACTGGATCGCTCCCTTATTAACCGTGGTTCCTAGTCATTGCCCTTGGATGGGTTGCAAAAATCGCATCACTGGGGGAGGACGAAGGCTGGGCGCCCTGATAAGACTCCAAGAAGGTCCTGCTAGCTCCAGAGTGTTCCCGGGAACTTTCTGCAGATGCAACAAGGTTACAGATTCTCAACACCTCCCCTGCCCTTGTCCCCAAGACTGCGGAACTGACTCTCCAGGGATGGCGCCTGGAAATCTGCAGTCAGCACACTCCTGTCCCTACTGGAGCTGGAAGAAGGGTGGTTTGACAGCACTTCCTGTGCCTCCTGATGAGCAAGTCAGCTCCTTCCCGGAGCATTTTTCTGGCTGGGATGCAGGAGCCATCTCTCCCACTGCGGCCCTGAGCCTCAGGCAACAGCTAGCGGTGGGGACCGGACATCAACTCCCCTTCCTCACCTTCCTCAGGCCCCGGGGGGCAGAGTTTCAGGAGGGGCAGGTGATCTGGGAGGAGCTGGAGGCTGCTCTTCACCTGCAAAGACAAACGCGGGTCAGCCCCAAGTCCTCCCTCCGCTGACAGGGGAAAGGGGTGACTCTCCCCTCACACCCAGGCCTCCCTGGGCTCCCAGCTCTCCCCAGGGACACAGCCTTCTTCCGGCCTCGGGCTTTCCCGGGAGCCACAATGGGAGCGTCCGGACTCCCGCACGTCCTTTCCTGGGGCCCCTGAGGATGCAGTTCAGTGCGACCTGCGTACTAGGTTGCCAGCCACCCGCTATCTTAGACTCCTAGGGGACCCCAGCCCCCGCCCCCAGCTCATCGACCCCAGGCTCCTGGAGCCCCCAGTTCGCTCTGAACTGTTATAACCCCCAGCCCCCAGGATCCTTAGCAATGGGCTCCAACCTCAAAATCGAACATGCCCCAAATTCCCGTCCCAGACCCTCCTCCGGGATGCCAGCCCCATCGCCTCTCTCTGCCCCCGACGGGAACCCCAAGCTGCCTGCACACCTCAAACCCCTTCATCTCCCCAGTCTGCAGGCACCCCAGGAACCCTGCCTCGCTCTGCCTGCAAGGCCCTGCTTGGGCCAGTCTCCCAAGAACACCCCCAAACCTACCCTCAGTCCTCAAACCCAGCCCGCCCGCGCCAGCCCCCCGGAACCGGCTCCACCTTCTCCGAGTACACTGGAACCGCCGGTGCCTCCCCCGGGTCCAGCAGCAGCCGCCGCCGCCGCCTGACCACGGTCGGAGGGGCTCCAGCCGGCCGTGCGTCCGCCCCTTCGCTGTCACTGTCGCTGTCGCTGTCGTCCCGGCTGTC
Source organism: Myotis pilosus (assembly GCA_036010255.1). Classification (NCBI taxonomy): domain Eukaryota; kingdom Metazoa; phylum Chordata; class Mammalia; order Chiroptera; family Vespertilionidae; genus Myotis; species Myotis pilosus. The sequence goes on from JASKON010000003.1 coordinate 104,304,470, forward strand.
GGGGGGCGCGGCCGGCCCGGGGGACTCCGGGAGCGGGGCTTCGACCGGGTCCGCTGAGCCCCGCGCCGTTGAAACCTCCAAGATTTCCTCATCGCTGTCGCTGACCAAGTCCACAAGCACCGACTCCACGGATTGCCGGGCTGGACTCCGCTGGGCGCCAGGTCGCCGGCCCCGCGCCCCCCGAGTTCCTCGGCCGACACCGCCGCCTCGGGAGCGCCGGCCGCGTTTCCTCACCGGCTCCGCCATGGCACTGACCCCGCCGCTAAAGTCGCCCTAGGTTATTCGCCCCGCCCCCCCCCGCGACTTCCGCCATTCATTGGCGGAACCGCCTGCTTGTCATCACTCCTCCCCTCCCACACGCTCTGGATCCGCCTCCCTGCCCTTTCAGTGGTCCCTTCACCCGTCCATCACACATCCACCACTGAAACCAAGGCGCCAAAGATTCCAATGAGCCTCGAGGTAATTAGTGTAGGTTTCAATTCCACCGGGATCACCCATTGGCTGGGCTGCCTCTCTTTCAGACCAGCCTTCCCTCAGTCCCGCCCATTAAAGACTTCCGTTTTCCAGTTTGGTGGAGCCAGGCCTCCTGGGAATTGTAGTCCTCAAGCACTATCCTCGTGGGGAATAGCCCCCCTGGTATAAGACTGGGGGAATCATTTGGTCTGGCCCTGCCAAGGCATTAGAAGTGAGTTAATTAAATGACCAAGTATATGAAGCTAGTTTTTAGATTGTTAATTTTGTATGGCCCTGGAATGATGTTATAAATACCCAAATGGACTTTGTCAGAAAAAGGGTTCAGTGTAATTAGGGGAGGGAAGCATTTTAAATATTTTTTATTTTAATTTTTATTTATTGATTTTAGAGAGTAAGAGAAAGGGGAGAGAGAAAGAAACATCAGTTGTTGTTCCACTTATTTATGCATTCACTGGTTGATTCTTTTTAAAAAATTTTCATGTGGGTTTTTTTTTTAAATGTTTTTCTTAATTTCAGAACGAGGAAGGGAGAGGGAGAAATAGAAACATCCAAGAAAGAGAAACATCTATTGACTGCCTCCTGCACTTGGGATTGATCCTGCAAGCCGGGCATGTACCCTGACCAGGAATTAAACCTGCAGTCTTGGCTCATCAGGACACAGCTCTAACCAACTGAGCTATCAAGCCAGAGCCTAGGGGAGTATCTGAGATCTTGCTCCCCCAGCATACCTAGGATGTGGCCAGTCTGGCTCAGATAAACTCATAAAAATTCTCTACTGGTTTTTTGGGGTAAATGAAATCACAGAGTTAAGCCCCAGACTTCATGATGTCCCCATTAATGTTTCTCCCAATCACGTTCTGAACTAATTCCACGTGTCACCCACTCTCACACACACCCCTCCTCACATGCAGAATCCACACAACAAACACCCTAGAGCAGTGATGGCGAACCTTTTGAGCTCGGCGGGTCAGCATTTTGAAAAACCCTAACTTAACTCCGGTGCCGTGTCACATATAGAAATTTTTTAATATTTGCAACCATAGTAAAACAAAGACTTATATTTTTGATATTTATTTTATATATTTAAATGCCATTTAACAAAGAAAAATCAACCAAAAAAATGAGTTCGCATGTCACCTCTGACACGCGTGTCATAGGTTCGCCATCACCGCCCTAGAAACTAACACTTTCTTTTCTTTTCTTTTCTTTTTTTTTTAAATGTATTTTATTGAATTTTTACAGAGAGGAAGGGAGAGGGATAGAGAGTTAGAAACATCGATGAGAGAGAAACATCGATCAGCTGCCTCCTGCACATCTCCTACTGGGGATGTGCCCGCAACCCAGGTACATGCCCTTCACCGGAATCGAACCTGGGACCTTTCAGTCCTCAGGCCAACGCTCTATCCACTGAGCCAAACCGGCTTCGGCGAGACTAACACTTTCATACCACTCAACTCTCCGAACTGCCTCCAAAGTCATACAAACCCTCCCTCACACCAGACGTCCTGACAGATACATTCCACGCACAATGTCAACACTGCATACACCTATTATTCTCGTAATAGCTGGTTAATATTAATAAAGAAAGTGGCTCAGTTGGTTGGCCCATCGAAAGGTGGCCGGTTTGATCAGGACACATCCCCAGGTTGTGGGTTCAATCCCCAGTTGGGACTTGTGTCGGAGGCAACCAATTGATGGTTCTCTCTCTCTCTCTCTCTCTCTCTCTCTCTCTTCACCCCCCTTCCTCTCTGTAAAAAAATCAATTCAAAAAATTTTTTAAAATAATAATAATAAAACCAAGAAAGAAAGCAGAAGAGAGGCCAAACATTGTAAGTGTGGTCATCTGGGCAGCTTCACTAGGTAGCTACGGCTTCACGCTCCCCAGGGAACCACCAGTCCATTCCCTACATATCGGGGGAAGGAATCAAAGGGGAACATGGGCACATGCAAAGTGAAGTCACGGTGACCTAGGGAAGGTGCTCGCCTGTCAGTCTAGCCTGGGGAACAATGGATTGGCTAGCAGGGTGGACTCCCTCAGAAGCATGCAAAATCTTGGAGGGTTAAAATCCCTGGCGGGTGTGGCTCATTTGGTTGAGCATTACCCTGTGCACCAAAAGGTGGCAGGTTCAATTCCTGGTCATGGCACATGCCCAGGTTTTGGGCTCAATCCTCCTGTCGGGCAGCCGATAGATGTTTCTTTCTCACATCAATGTTTCTCTCTCTCTCCCTCTCCCTTTCTCGCTCTCTGAAAATCAATAAACACATATTCTAAAAATAAAATAAAATCTCCAGACAAAAGAGTTCCCTCTCTTTCTTGTGCTTTCTCTCTCTTGCTCCCCGCCCTGCACTTGCCCGTGGGCTCACGTGTTCTCCCTCCATAGCCATGTGGTCTTAAGCAGCCCCAAGTCCCATGGCCAAACAGACTCCACACGCAATAGACTGCAGCTGGGAACACAAGCTAAGTTAGCCAAGTGCTGGACCGGACTGTAGTGAGTGTGTGTGTGTGTGTGTGTGTGTGTGTGTGTGTGTGAATCCTCACCCAAGGATATTTTTTCCATTGATTTTTAGAGAGTGTAAGGGAGGGACAGAGACAGAAAGAAACATTGACATGAGAGAGACACCTCAATTGGTTGCCTCCTGCACACAGTCCAACCTATGCTCTAACCACTGAGCAACCAGGGTGGGGCTGCACTGTACTTTAATATGGAACAGAAATTCTGGGCAGTGGCCTTAATTCTGGCCCTGCTGAAGATAAGAATGGACTTCTTCCATGGTGAGGTGCACAGAGATGGGACCTTGGAGGGGAACCCCCTTAATTTTACATCATCAATAAAACCTTCCATGAAACCTCTCCCTCCCATGGGGTCTCAGGAAATTCTTTTTCTGGCGGCACCTCAAGAACTCCACTTCCATAACACACCCACCCCGTATCCTCCCAGAACAATACAAATGAAAAATAGGAGACTTAATTCTCCTTTTTTTTTTAATCCTCACCCAAGAATATTTTTCAGTTGATTTTTTTAGAGAGAGTGGAAGAGAGAGGGAAAGACAGAGAGAAATATTGATGTGAGAGAAACACATTGATTGGTTGCCTCCTACACTAGCTCCTCCCAGGGCCCGGGCTCGGGAGGAGCCTACAATCGAGGTACATGCTCTTGACCAGAATCAAACCCGGGACCCTACAGTCCATAGGCCGATGCTCTATCCACTGAGCCAAACCAGCTATGGCTAATTCTCCTTCTTGACAATAAGGGACGTGACTCCTCCCTGCCCCCTTTTCTTTCAGAACTTTCCAAGTGCATGTAAATCTTTATAACTGCTGATGGAGCCTCTTGCCAGCCTCAAACAGGAACTCAAGGATTGGGAGCCATCCTTTTGAAGTGCAACATTAAGGGAGATCCCTCTCTATCGCTCAGTTCCTGGGGGAGAATAACTGGTCAGGGCCTTGCAGTGTACACATCTGCCTCCCCACGGGAGAAGTCTGTTTCTCCATCACCCCCATAAAAGCCAACTACCATTATCAAGTGAGGATGAACTATGTGCAACTAAAGGTGTTGTCAAGTCTGCTTAGTTGAGGTATATTCATTGCTTATTTGGAAAACAAGGTATGGATTTTGAACATGTATCTTGGCCCTGACGGTAGCTCAATTGGTTACGTCTGTATCCACCAAGGTTGCGGGTTCAATCCCTGGTCAGGGCACATACAAGAATCAACCAATGGATGCACACATAAGTGGAGCCTCTCACTCTCTAAAATCAATAAATAAAAATTTTAAAAACAGGGTGATGGCTCTTCGCCGCATCTACTGCGAGGATAAAGACCATTGTCAGCAGTCAGACTGTTGACATCCCAGAAAATGTGGACGTCGCCCTGCAGGGGCGCACAGTGATTGCGGATGGCCTCACAGGCACCCTGCAGAGGGCCTTCAGTCACATCGGTGTAGAGCTCAGTCTCCCTGGAAGAAAAGGAAGCGGCTCCATGTTGACAAATGGTGCGGAAATAGAAGGGAACCCGCTACCGAGCACACGACCTGCCGTCACGTACAGAACGTGATCAGGGTGTTACACGGAGCTTCCGGTACAGAATGAGGCCTGTTACTCACTTCCCCATCAATGCTGTTGTTCAGGAGAGTGGTTCTCCTGTTGAAATCACAAAGTTCTTGGGTGAAAAATATATCCACAGGGTTCGGATGAGGTCAGGCGTTGCTCATTCAGTATCTCAGGCCCAGAAGGATGAGTTGATTCTTGAAGGAAATGACATTGAACTTGTATCAAGTTCAGCTGCGTTGATTCAGCAAGCCACAACCGTTAAAAACACGGATATCAGAAAAATTTTGGCTGGCATCTATGCTTCTGAAAAAGGAACAGTTCAGCAGGCTGCTGAATGAGATCTAAGTTGACCAGCTACAGAAACACCCAGGTGCCCAATGATTTCTCACACTCATTTGCAATATTTTAAAGATGCAATAAAAGCCTCATATTGGAAAAAACAACAGCAAAAAACCAGGATGATGGGTTGTACCTGTTTGCCTATGTAAAAGGTGAATGTCTTTCTGCCTTGGCAATCTCTTAGTGGGTTGCCTGTGATGTGCATCCATTCTGATTTAATGCTTATTTATTTTTGTAATGTTTTCTGTCTCTCCTACATCTGCACAGAGGGTTTCTGGGTTGGGAGAAGATTTTGTTTTCTCATTGTATTTCCCCAGAACCCACCAACAACCCTGCACACCCGAGAGACTACATGTCCTCCACGTATCTACCTTACTCACAATTCCTGCACCACATGCATCCAAAACACAGCACACACACGCCTTCAACACGTCACAGCTCCAATATCACCTCCGACTGCATGATCCCTGACACCTCACACCACACATCCCACACTACACTTCATAAGTGATACCCACACAGCACACACTCAATACTACCTGCCTCTCACACACCTACTGTTCACATAACATGTACTCCACACATCCATCCAGGACGCAACCACCACTCGCATCCTATCCCATTCACCTGCTTCGCCACACTGATCTCCCGCTCAGATACCCCAACTTTGTCAGCCTACACCTCAAATCCTCCATGCACATTCGCCCAGGCCAAGGCTAAAAGCACACATCCCCAGCAGGTAGGGCTGTTTCCGAGGGAACGAAGGTTCCAGGCTCTAGCAGAGAGGACACCGAGGACCTCCCACTCCCAGGAAACCTTCAGCCACTCTTCATAGCCAGGCCAGAAACAGAGGGATGGCACCCAAAGCCCTCTGCCAGCCTTGGGTCCTTCTGGGAGGCTACTGCAAATGAGGGGAGCTGGGCATGGCCCTAAGTGCCTGCAGCTTCCCCAAGTCACCTCCCTAAATCTCGCTCGAGAGCTGTAAGTGGTCCAGCCCCTGTTGTAAAACCAGGTCTTACTTAGCACGGGAAGTGGAGAGGCTCTGGGTATGGCTTCCTCCTGGGTAGAGACCTGTCTGGAAAGAAGCCCCAATCTGAATGGTCTGCGTGCCCTCTGGCTCCTGGCACACAGTAGGCCCTTAATAAATGCCAAATAATAATAATGGTTAAGCCCTGGGCTGGGTTAGCGCATCGTCCCAATATGCCAAGGCTGTGGGTGGAGTTCCTGGTCAGGGCATGTAAAAGAATCAACCAATGAATGCTTGAATAAGTTGAAAAATAAATTGATGTTTCTCTCTTTCAATCTCTCTCCCTTCCTATTCTATATAATAAAAGGGTAATATGCATAATTGACCTTAATGGCCAAATGACTGGGAACAACTGGTCACTATGACGCACACTGACCACCAGGGGGCAGATGCTCAACCAGGAGCTGCCCCCGATGGTCAGTGCACTTCCACAAAGGGAGTGCCACTCAGCAGCGCTAAGGATGTCCGCCTAACGGCTTAGGCCTGCTCCCTGCAGGCCTAAGCCGTTAATCAAACATCCCCTGAGGGTTCCTGGGCTGCCAAAGGGATGTCTGACTCCCAGCTTAGGCCAAATCCCCCCCAGGGAGTGGGCCTAAACTGTCAGTCAGACATCCCCCGAGGGGTCCCAGACTGCAAGAGGGTACAGGCTGGGCTGAGGGACCCCCCAGAGTGCACGAATTTTTGTGCATCGGGCCTCTAGTCCTATATAATAAAAGGGTAATATGCAATTAGGCCAAACTGCAGAACAACTGAACAACCAATCAAAGCATAATATACTAATGATATGCTAAGGCTGCTCAACTGCTCACTATGACATGCACTGACCACCAGGAGGCAGTCAACTGCTCAACCAGTCACTATGATGTGCACTGACCACTAGGGGACAGATGCTCTGACTGGTTGGTTAGCTTGCTGCTGGGGTCCAGCCAATCAGGACTGAGTGAGATGGGCTGGACACGCCCTGGAGCCCTCCTGCAGTCCCTCCCCAGCCCGATCTCGTGCAACGGTGGAGTCCCTCAGCCTGGCCTGTGCCCTCTCGCAATCCAGGACCCCTCGGGGATGTCAGAGAGCCAGTTTCAGCCTGATCCCACAGGCCACTCCCCTTGGGAGGGCACCAGACCCAGGGCTCATGGCTGGCGAGTGCTGCTGCAGCAGTGCAAGCCTCTCCTGATCAGGACTGATTGGGCTCGAGCCTGTGGCAGGCACAGTGGGGCCGGGATGAGCAGGGCAGCAGGTAGGAGCTGCAGGCAGCGTTGGACTGAGGGTTTCGGCCCAATCCCTGCAGGCCACCCAGAGGGACCCCACCCATGCACGAATTTGTGCACCAGTCCTCTAGTCCTATATAATAAAAGGGTAACATGCAAATTGACCCTAACAGCAGAACGACCAGAACAACCCCTGGACCAGTCACTGTGAGGTGCACTGACCACCTCTTGGTCCCTTTCCCTGGTCAGCAGGCACCAATCACCTGATGGCCACCTGGTGGGGGTTGGGGGGGGCCGGCAAGTGGGGGGGAACAGCTGATCTCTCAGTCCCTTCCCCCAGCCATCAGGCACCAATCACCTGATGGTGAACGGGGAAGCGGGGATGGATGGCGGCGGCAGGCGGGGCCGGCTGCAGGTAGCTGGGGAGGATGGCCCTGATCACAGGCCAAGCCTAGGGACCATACCCGCGCATGAATTTTGTGCCCCAGGCCTCTAGTCTATCTATATATATAAAGGCTAAGCGACCATCTGACTGTCTATAGGTATGACATGCACTGGCCACCAGGGGGCAGATGCTCGATGCAGGAGCTGCCTAGCGACAGCAACTTTGCAGAGTGCCATCTCGCACTCTGGGACTCCTCAAGGGTCAGAGAGCCGGTTTCGGCCCAATCCCCACAGGCCAGGCCGAGGGACCCCCACCTGCCAGAGGGCCCCCGTTCACTCCACAGATGCCCTTCGAGCCAAGGCGGCCGGCTTGGGGAGGGACCACAGGACGTTGGCTCCAGGGTGTATCCGGCCCGTCTCACCCAGTCCAGCCCCACTGGCCATCTTCTAATTTATTTCCTTTCAATGTGCACGACTCCGTGCGCCAGGCCACTAGCAGATAAATCAGTAAGTAAGTAAATAACGGTTACAGTTTGCGTGCTGACTGTGCCACTGTCGTGTGCTCTACAGAGACGCACTGAGGTAGCTGTAATGATCACCCCTATTTGACAGACCAGGAAGCCACAGCACAAAGAGCTTGAGCCACACAGTCCAGAAAGGGGCTTTGAACTCAAAGTCTGATCCCAGCGCCCCGGGCTGGAGCGGCCATGCCTCTGTTCCTCAGCTGCCCGCACCCCGAGTCTCAGGGCTTTGCACAGGCCTTCATCTACGCCTCCCTCCCTCGTTTCCTGAGTTTCTGATCTTTGCCATCCCCTGGCTGGGTACCCGGGACACAGAGAAGACTGGGGTGCGGATTCACTCTCCAGAAGGCAGGATGCCCTCACCAGGAGTCACGTGCCCAAACGCATCAGGCACAGGCAGGGAACCTCAGGAATGCAGCAGCCCAGGTGATGGGTAATAGGGAACGGCAAGGATTATGGCCATGCCGGAGAGCTTGTTTTAGCCGAAGGGGATGGTGAGGGTATGACTGCTAAGCTCGATCTAGGATTTGCATTTTTTTTATTTTTTACTTTTTGCCCTGGGGACTGTGACATATACTACACAACATATAAGAAATCGTGCTTTCTTTTTTTAAAGATAGTTGAGCTCTGCCCGGACGGTGTGGCTGAGTGGACCTATGAACCTGGAAGTTGAGGTTCAATTCCCCATCAGGGCACATGCCTGGGTTGCGGGCTCCATCCCCAGTGGAGGGCGTGCAGGAGGCAACCGCTCAATGATTCTCTCTCATCGTTGATATTTCTATCCCTCTCTCCCTCTCCCTTCCTCTGCAAAATCAACAAAGATATATTTTTACTTATTTTTTTAATTTTTGCATTTTTTAATTTTTTTTAAAAGAATATATTTTTATTGATTTCAGAGAGGAAGGGAGAGGGGTAGAGAGATAGAAACATCAATGATGAGAGAGAAACATTGATTGGCTGCCTCCTGCATGCCCTCCAGTGGGGATCGAGCCAGCAACCCGAGCATATGCCATTGATCAGAATTGAACCTGGGACTCTTCAGTCCGCAGGCTAACACTCTATCCATTGAGTCAAACAGGCTAGGGCCAAATTATATATAATATATATGTATTATATATAGATAGATAGATAGATAGATAGATAGATAGATAGTTGAGCTCAAAAGCAAGACAGAATCTTCATGATGCTAAAAATAGAGAAGGAAAGCAAAGCCACAACAGTGAGGGGGGTTGAAGTCCAGCAGTCCCGGGGAAGCTGATCTCTAGGACTGGAGTTTCACACTCACATGGGGACAGAGGTCAAGGTGGAGGCCTGGGACAGCAGAGAGCTGAGAGTGAGAGCGCTGCGCAAGGCTGAGAACTGAGAAGAGGCTGTCTCTTCCAGGCACAGAAGACAGAAAAAGATCCATGCACCTGCCTCGGGTTGCAACATGGGAGCAAGCCACCCAGCGGGCAGTGGAGGGGGGCAGTCACGGCAGCAAATCAGAGTATGAACCTGGATTCAGACCAAACCTCAGGTGCAAAAACCTGCTCCAAGAAGCTCATGAATAAAGTGGTCAAACCTGCATAGCCTGTAAGACTGTGGCAGAAGCCAACACAAGCTGCCCCAGGGTGGCCGTGCGGCGCAGGGAACTCATGGGGCTCCTGCAGACAGGAAACACAGACGCCAAAGGAACCTTCCATGGTGACACTGCCGCGGGAGCGTCCACCCCAAGTACAGAGCCAGGCCATGCCTCTTCTCACCACTATTATATAGTTGGGAAACTGAGGGTCATTGAGTTGAGGTATATTGCCTAAGGTCAGTTACAATTGATTAATTTTCTGTACCTCAATCCTCTTAGCAATATATATACATATATATAAAATTTTAAAAGTTTTAAATATATTTTGTTGATTTTTTTATAGAGAGGAAGGGAGAGGGATAGAGAATTAGAAACATTGATGAGAGAGAAACATGGATCAGCTGCCTCCTGCACACCCCCCAATGGGGATGTGCCCACAACCAAGGTACATGCCCTTGACCGGAATTGAACCTGGGACCTTTCAGTCTGCAGGCCGACGCTCCATCCACTGAGCCAAACTGGTTAGGGCTCTTCGCTGTATATTGACACTAATTTTAGCGTACCTTCCTCATAAGAGGTTATAGAGATGAAATGAGATGCTCCCATAAAACACTCCTTAGACTAATGCCTGGCGCATAATAACAGTGTTAAAGTAAGTTGTAAAGGGTCACAGGCAAAGGAGAAATAGAGTCTCTAAAGCAAAAATAGGACATTAGGAAGAAAGAACTGGTACGTTAGGAAAAGTAATTCCAGAAATAAAACTGTAGATACTGAAAGGTCTAGTCGGTCTTGCAAAGACATCCACACGTCCTAAGCAGAAGGGGGACTGCGTTTCAGCCAGCCCTGGGCTTCGGAAGAGCTCTGGAGCCGGGGAGACAGGCAGGAGCTGCCAGGAGTCTCCGTCGCTGATTCTACCCTCGCCTGAGAAAAGAACCTGGGTGTGGCGGAGCTTGCTACATAATGGTTTCAGGGCCCGGAGACTTTTAGTTCTGGAAGTCTTTTTGCTCGTGGTTTATATCAGAAGTAGGCAGTTGATCAGGTAGGGGGCACAGTGGCTAGCATGGCAGCCAGATTTCTGGACGCGGACCCAGCTCTGTGAGGTGCTAGTTGTGTGACCTTAGACATGTCAGCTGACCCTTGGCACCCAGTTTCCCACCTGCAGAATGGCACCTGGGAAGGGAGAATGTCAAGGCTGAGTATAAGCTCACCTGGCTGGCATAGTTCAGTGGGGGAGCGTCGACCTATGAACCAGGAGGTCACGGTTCGATTCCCCCTCAGGGCACATGCCCGGGTTGTGGGCTCGATCCCCAGTGTGGGGCGTGCAGGAGGCAGCCAATCAATGATTCTCTCTCATCATTGATGTTTCTATCTCTCTCTCCCTCTCCCTGCCTCTCTGGAATCAATAAAAACGTATTTTTAAAAAGACTGAGGATAGGCTCTAGAATCAGACTGCCAGAGTTCAGGTCCCGGCCCCGGCTCTTACTAACTAGGCAAGCCTTGAGCATGTTATTTAGCTTCTCTGCTTCAGTTTCCTCATCTATGAAACAGGGATGTTTGTGAAGATAAAATTAGCTAATATACATACACACACGCACACATAATGCATACGTAAAATACGTGACATACTTTAATACAATCCTGGCACGTAAGTGCTCAATAACTTGGGGAGGTCACTGTAAAGATTAACTAGGTTAACTGGTTTAAGAACATAGTAGGTGTTCAATAAATGTCAGTGATGACCGCCAGTTCCTGGATTGCTTCCTTTTCACTGCACACCCAGCACACAACTGCTGAACGAACAACGATTGATTGAACAACTGATGGTGGGAGTGGCAGGCAAGGAGGGGAGATGGGGTAGGCCAAGACATAGGAAGGAAAAGGCCCTATTGTGCCCGAGATGCAGCTCTCCCTCTTCTCCTGGATTTGAGAGAGGATGGGAATGCACCGTCCTCACCCTCCCGTCCCCTCCCACGCAAGGGCACTACATCACAGGACTGGAACAGCTGGTGGGGTTTATTTGGGCAGTGCAAATGGGACCGACGTTTCACTTGTGTACACAAACACACACAGGCACACACAGCCTGAGCAGCGTCGCTCGAGGTTGACATCATCCGCTCTGGGTCCCCAGATTTCAGGCAGGTGTGGACCTCAGGAACCTGAGGAGGCCCAGGATACGCAGAAGGAACTATGATGGGAAGAGTCCAGGAGCCCTCCCCTTGCCCACCAGGCCATGGGACCCCGTTTTCTTCTCCCTCCCTGAGTGCCAGAACCCCACTTCCATCCCTGCTCATCATCTCCCTCCTCCATAGAGGGCAGCCCCCGGCTTACCTGAAGGGAATCAGCGGGTGCTCCAGGTCCCCTTGTGGCTCCCTCCTCCGCATGCTGGTTCTGGCCCATCAGGATTATCCATGTTCTCGTAAGAATCTGCATCTGGTTAGGACCAGGGAGGGGTGAAACGTAGAGCTGGGAGGAGGCTGGGAGAGTCAGCCTCAGAGGACAGCAGGGGGCAGCCGCAGAAGCACCCACCTTCCTCATGACTGGGACCAGGCTGGGCCCGAACGGAGCGGAGCTGGGGGGCTGCATACAGGATCCCCCTCATATCCTCATAGGACTGGGACCCTGTGTGGGCAGGAGATGGAGAGTTGGGGGTTTGGGAGCCATGCTGGGGGTTTGGGGAAGGAAAGTGCAGCCTAAGATATGGAGGGAGCCTGAGGGGCAGGGAGAGGTGGAAGGCTTGACCCATGATGTACTAGGAAGGAGTGATTAGGGTCAGCATCAGGTTCAGGGTCCTTGCTAATCTTAGGGTTCAGTCAGGTATGGGTTAGATCATGGTCGTGGTCAGAGAAATAGTTAAGGACAGAATTGGAAAGAGTCCAAGTTAGAGTCATGAGGCGAGAGCTGGGTCAAAGCTAAGGTCTGCATTGGGGCTGAGGTGAGGGGCAGGTCAAAGTCCAGGCTGGAATTGGATTGGGACCAGGATTGATGCTCGTGGTTAGGGATGGGGCAGATCCTGGCGTCAAGGTTAGGGGTGGGGGAGGTGCTGAGGTTATAGGTAAGGGTCAGATCCAAGATCAGGATTGGGCTTGGGTTTGGGGTCAAAGCAAAGTCCAGGTTCTGCCTGGAATTAGAGCGGAGACCAGATCAACCCAGTCTGGGCAGGTCCTAAGCATTTCTCACCAAGGGATGTTGCCTCCCGGCTGGGGTCCCAGGCGGTCCCCGGGGGGCTCAGGAAGTCTGCAGAAGGGAGAGGGGAGTCACTATTGCTTCTGGCCTCCGAGTCACACACACCACCGCCGCCACCACCATTCACGCTCTCAGGACCCTGACCCTCCTCACACACACACACCTTTTGTCCTGGCCACTGGCTGGGCCAGCTCTTCATCCTCGTTCTCATACAACTCAGATGCTGCAGAAAAAAAGAGAATTGCAAGGACCTCTCCTGCCCTGTAGGAACTCCGTGGGTGCACCCCCCCCCCAATCTCTGAGGTTCCAGGGGGACCTCGAATTACCATTGGAGAAGGAGTCTTCTTCCTCAGGACCCAAGGCTTCCTCCTCCGGGTTCTCATAGCCGCTGCCATCTGGTGGAGAGGGAGGGGGTCCAGTGAGGGTCCAGAGCCCCCGCTGAGGAGGTGGGGGGCGGGGGGGGCAGTCTTACCCTGGGAGAGCTGGTCCTGCCCCAGGTTGGAGTCATTCTCGTAGAACTGGGAGCCCTCCTCACTGTCCGGCTCCTCGTAGGCCTCCCCTTCTTCTTCGTCTGCGCCTGGGATTTGGGGAGAGGGGTGGGACCGCGTCACGGCACCCCGTCTCCGGGCCCCAGGTAGCTATTCCTGCCACCGACAGAGGACTCCGACACCCCCACAGGTGAGTAAGGACCCCTGCACATCACCAGCTGCCCCCGTCGGGCTCCGGGACCCCGCAGCTCCGGCCTCCTGCACCTCGTTGTACGGGTTCCCTCCGTAGGACTGGGCGGCGGCGGCCAGGCCTGCAGCCCACCGGTGGGAGCGACCTGGCGAGACGGGCGCAGGCGTGGGGGTCAGGGCTGAGGTCCGCGCGGGGCGGCGGGAGAGGATGCGCGGGGCGGGGCGGCGGGAGGGCGCCGAGGCTGGGCACGGATCTGAACCCAGGGGCGCGGCCTCCAGGTCCGGGGCGGTTCTGTTCTTGGAACAGAACATCGGGCCGAGTCCTGGGGGCGGGCCTTGGTCCAAGGGCGGGGCTCACATCTGCCCGGGACTCCGCCCCCCCTCCCCACCCCCCACCCGGGGCGGGCTCTTTGCTGATGGCGGAGCTCGGAGCTGGTTGGGGGGCTGGGAGCTCTGGGAGAGGAGAGGGCGGGTGGGGGGCCCTAGCCCTGGAGACCCGGCCCGGCCTCCTACCCGTGCCAGCCGTGGGCGTGGAAAGCGAGAGCACGTTCCCGTACTGGCTGTGGGCCCCGTTGCCCGGGGGAGGCGTCACTTTGAAGAACCTGGAGGAGGAAGGGGGCTTGCACGGAGGCCTGGCCTGGAGGGGCCTGGGAGACACACTCGGGATGCAGGCCAGGCCTCAGAGATTAGAAGGTGGTCACTTGTAGTCAGCTCCTCGGTCCCAGGACAGCCCGCAGAGAGGGCCCTGGGTCACTGCACCCAGCAGAGAGGGCTCGGGGTCACCGCAGCCTGAGAGAGGGCTCTGGGGTCACTGCAGCCTGAGAGAGGGCTCTGGGTCACTGCACCCTGCAGAGAGGGATCTGAGGTCACTGCAGCCCGCAGAGAGGGCTCGGGGTCACTGCAGCCTGAGAGAGGGCTCGGGGTCACTGCACCCTGCAGAGAGGGTTTGGGGTCACTGCAGCCTGAGAGAGGGCCCTGGGGTCACTGCAGCCTGAGAGAGGGCCCTGGGTCACTGCACCCTGCAGAGAGGGCTCAGGGTCACTGCAGCCTGAGAGAGGGCTCTGGGTCACTGCACCCTGCAGAGAGGGATCTGAGGTCACTGCAGCCTGAGAGAGGGTTCTGAGGTCACTGCAGCCTGAGAGAGGGCTCTGGGGTCACTGCAGCCCGAGAGAGGGCTCGGGGTCACTGCAGCCTGAGAGAGGGCTCTGGGTCACTGCAGCCTGAGAGAGGGCTCTGGGGTCACTGCAGCCTGAGAGAGGGCTCAGGGTCACTGCAGCCTGAGAGAGGGCTCTGGGTCACTGCAGCCTGAGAGAGGGCCCTGGGGTCACTGCAGCCTGAGAGAGGGCCCTGGGGTCACTGCAGCCTGAGAGAGGGCCCTGGGGTCACTGCAGCCCGCAGAGAGGGCTCGGGGTCACTGCATCCCGCAGAGAGGGCTCTGAGGTCACTGCAGCCCGAGAGAGGGCTCTGGGGTCACTGCAGCCCGAGAGAGGGCTCTGGGTCACTGCAGCCCGAGAGAGGGCCCGGGGTCACTGCAGCCCGAGAGAGGGCCCGGGGTCACTGCAGCCCGAGAGAGGGCCCGGGGTCACTGCAGCCTGAGAGAGGGCTCTGAGGTCACTGCAGCCCGAGAAAGGGCCCGGGGTCACTGCAGCCCGAGAGAGGGCTCTGGGGTCACTGCAGCCTGAGAGAGGGCCCGGGGTCACTGCATCCCGCAGAGAGGGCTCGGGGTCACTGCAGCCTGAGAGAGGGCTCGGGTCACTGCATCCCGCAGAGAGGGCTCGGGGTCACTGCAGCCTGAGAGAGGGCCCTGGGGTCACTGCAGCCTGAGAGAGGGCTCGGGGTCACTGCAGCCCGCACAGAGGGCTCGGGGTCACTGCACCCTGCAGAGGGGGCTCTGGGTCACTGCAGCCTGAGAGAGGGCCCTGGGTCACTGCACCCTGCAGAGAGGGCTCGGGGTCACTGCACCCTGCAGAGGGGGCTCTGGGTCACTGCAGCCTGAGAGAGGGCTCGGGGTCACTGCACCCTGCAGAGAGGGCTCGGGGTCACTGCAGCCTGAGAGAGGGCCCTGGGTCACTGCACCCCGCAGAGAGGGCTCGGGGTCACTGCAGCCTGAGAGAGGGCTCGGGGTCACTGCATCCCGCAGAGAGGGCTCGGGGTCACTGCAGCCTGAGAGAGGGCTCGGGGTCACTGCATCCCGCAGAGAGGGCTCGGGGTCACTGCAGCCCGAGAGAGGGCTCGGGGTCACTGCAGCCTGTGAGAGGGCTCTGAGGTCACTGCAGCCTGAGAGAGGGCTCTGGGGTCACTGCAGCCCGCAGAGAGGGCTCGGGGTCACTGCACCCTGCAGAGAGGGCTCGGGGTCACTGCAGCCTGAGAGAGGGCCCTGGGTCACTGCACCCCGCAGAGAGGGCTCGGGGTCACTGCACCCTGCAGAGAGGGCTCTGGGGTCACTGCAGCCTGAGATAGGGCCCTGGGGTCACCTCACAGAAGAGGTAGCTTTGGAGCTGGGCTTGGAAGGTTGGGCAGCATTTCCACCGCAGAGATAAAGGCGCCTCCACAGAGGAAACAGCAAGCAAAGCACTGAGTGAAAGTGCAAGGGCCGGATACTGGGGGGCGGGGTACCCGCGTCATTACCTCCTGGTGGGATCAGTCATTCGTTGTCTTTTCCTCCTCCGGGTCAGGGCTGGTGGGAGTGAATGGAAATGATCAGAGGAGAGGTCCTTGGCTGGGTGAAGATTTTGGGGGTGCTGAGGAGGGCGCTTGGGCCAAGGGAGGAGCTGGGAGTTCAAATTCCAAGGGGCTGAGGAAGTCTGGAGGGCACTTAGAGGAGGATGGGGGGCAGGATTGTAAAGTCTGTGGGGGAGGAGGAGACGGTGTAAGACTGGCCAGTGTGGCTCCTGAGGGAGACGGTGTACATGACTCACCTCTTCGCAGATAGAGAAAGCTCGCCACCAAACCCATGCAGAAGATCAGGTAAACCAGTGTCGTGACAGGGACTCTCCAGCCACCAGCCTCCAGCAACCACTGCCGTACAGCTGGGGGGGAGGGGCTATGAGACCAAGACCAGGGCTGGCATCTTACTGCCCAGCCTTAGGACCTCAAAAGGCCATAAACCTGGGGGACGGGGCAGGACACTGGCCCTGAGGTCCCACGTGACAAGGAGGACCCCCCTCCTTCTCTCTGAAGCCCGGGCTGCGCCTCAGAGCCTGGCCCAGTGTCTAGTGAGTATCTCGGAAGCAAACCCTGAAATGTGAGGATCAAGGTGACGAGGACCAGCTTCCTGCTGCAGGGAAGGACCGCCACACTCACGGTGGAGGGCAGAGTTGAGTTCACACAGTTGAAGGTGGGAGGCAGCAAGGTGTGGGAGTGGGAGTCGAGACGGAGTTTGAGAACTGTTTAGGGTAGCACGGTCGGATTGTATTAGGGAGGAAAACGGGCAGAACACCGTGACAAACTGGATGGGTGGGGTAAGGCAAAGGAAGGATGCCCAGACTCCTGGTTTTGGCATGTGGGCAAGGTGTAATGTGCTTCACTTCCACAGGGTCGCCCAGAAGACTCTGTGTGGGGAACACATTGCGCTTCATTTTTTTTGTACATGTGGAGCTACAGCGTCCACGGGACATCCAACGGCAACCCCAGGAGGTGGCTGGGGGTAGGGGCATGGAGCCTAGAAGCCAGTCACCAAGGCATGGTGGTCCAAGGAGCCAAGGGAGTAAAGGAGATCCACTAGGAAGAGTGTGTAGACAAGAACGAGAGAGTGTGAACAGGGATGAGAAGAGGGCTCAGGGCTCCCATGGTGGGGAGCGGGGGAGGAAGGCTCTACCAAAGCTGACGGGAGGAGCAGCCGGTGGGAGGAGGAGACCCCGAACAGCAGTATCTTGGAAGCAAAGAGCAAGGAGGTGGCGTCAGTGTTCAGGGTAGTGGTTGGGACTCGGGCGCAGGCTGTACCAGCCAAGAGGAGCCAAAGTGGGCTGGCTTCCAGTTCTTCCCAATAGCCCTGCACACAGGCCCCGCAATTGGGGGGAACCCTACCTGACTGGGCAGTGACTCTCAGCTGCATCTCGATGGTCGTGTTGCCATGGTAACAATGATAGGTGCCAGCATCTCGAGCTGTGGCCTGACGCAGCCACAGAGCGGCCCCTCCCCTGAGGGTGCCCGGGACCCACATCTCTCTGACGGGAGCCTCCTCACTCAGGTTGAGGCTCAGCAATGAGATGTTGGGCTTTCTGGGGTGCACGTGGATCCAGGAGATGGGCCCTCTGGCCTCGGAAGCAGAAGGCACCCCACAGGGCAGACAGAGTGTGGAGCCAGGGTTCACTGTGAGGTCTGGGGCAAGGAGAGCCAGGGCTAGTGTAGGCCTTCGAGTCTCCTCCCCCACAAACCAGCCCTCCAGTTCCCAATCACCATCCTCCATCCCTGGCCCCCTCACTTGCTGGCATTTCCCTAGCACCTTACCTTGGTTTGAACTGCGGTTAGGAGGGGCACATGCAGGGTCTACCTCCCAACTCTCAGCGTGATCATTGGCCCATACATAGAGCTGGGAGCTTGTGAGGCCATCAGGGGAGGGCCTGGGGTCCTCTGAGGACCTGTTCCCCAGGTCGCAGCCTGGGCCATCTAGGTTTGAAGCCTTCCAACGGAACAGCTCCCCTAGGAAGAGACCCAGAACCAGATACGGAGACATCCAGGGAGGCAGAGAGACCCAGAAAGACAAAGGTAAATAGGAACAAAGATCCAGAGAGAGACAGAGGAGCAGCGTCTCAGAGAGAAATGAGACAGAGAGATACGGAGCAGTTTAGTGTTGAAGTCACAAAGCCGGAGGCATTTCCAGGAGCCACTTACAACTGGCTTCCTGCTGGGTCCTCAGGCCTTCCAGCCCCACCCTCTGGACCCTCCTCCGTCCACGCGGGGCTGCCCTCCTCTCATCCAGCCCTCCCCGCCCCACCCCAGACCTCACCGCTGCCGTTCACGCTGACGGCCCAGCCAGACTGCCAGGCCTGCTCGGAAGGGGGCCCCTGTTGGCACAGGTAGAAGCCCCCCATCTGGGCAGAGATGTTGGAGATGAGCAGCAGGATGCCCAGGGCCCCCACCTGGATGCCCAGGCCTGGCAGCCCTCGGCTCCGGCTCCGGCTCCGCTGTAACAGGCACGCGTCGTACCAGGCCAGCTGATCAGGGGCACCTTCTGAGGAAACGCAGGGCAGCACAGCACTGCCTCCCTCTGTGGAAAGAGGTGGGGGTGGGGAGAGGAGCAGCTAGCCCCCTTCACGCCTCACGCTGCACAAACCCAATGACCCCGTACCCCACCGACTGGGGGCCATGAGCCTTCAGCATCCTTCAGCCTGGCCTGAATTTTCCCATGAAGAAAATGGAGGCTCAGAGAGGGCAGGTTACTTGGCCAAGGGCATCCAGCCCGAGCCCAGGTGTCCGGCCCTGGCTCCTTCCGTCCGTGCCCTTCGGTCATACCTTTAGCCTCCACCAGCTGTGATTTCTGGGGCCTGACTCCCACCGGAGTAAGGAAGACGAGGAAGAAGAAGAGGAGAGGAGGTGGCATGGTGGCTAGACTCTCCGAGGCACCCAGCTTCCCCGCGCAGGGGTTGCTGGGGCCAGTGGGGGGCTGGGGGGCACTGAACCATGGGTGTTTGCGGAGGCGGGTGGGCAGTCCCCTCCCCTCCCCTTGGGGAGGAAGGGGTGGTCACGCCTCAGGCCGCCTTCCCCATGCACCTCTCCAGACCCACAAAAGTGCCCCCTCCCTGCCACACTGGTTCATTTCCATCCCACACTCACCACCAGTGAAATGAAGTGATCTGGAGTCCATCTGCTCACTTCCTGTTCCCCCGCCTAGAGTCAGACCCTGGCAGCAGACGCTGCCTTGTTCACCACTGTAGCAGGGTGCCCTGAACAGTGCTGGGCACATTGAAGGTGCCCCATAAATGTTTGGTGAATGAGGGGCTCCCTCCTTCTTCCACTCCTCCCTCCGGCTCTAAATCAGCGGTTCTCAACCTGTGGGTCGTGACCCCTTTGGGGGTCGAACGACCCTTTCACAGGGGTCGCCCAAGACCATCGGAAAACACATATATAATTATATACTGTTTTTGTGATCAATCACTATGCTTTAATTATGTTCCATTTGTAACAATGAAATTGGGGGTCACCACAACATGAGGAACTGTATTAAAGGGTCGTGGCATTAGGAAGGTTGAGAACCACTGCTCTAAATCCATTTCCCTTCACACACACACACACACACACACACACACACTTCATTTACTCACTCAACCAATACGTCTTGGGCCACCAACACTTCTATACATACAACCAGCCTGTCCAGAGATTGTGGGATCTGGCAGACCAGAGTTCGAATCCTTCACCTCTACTACTTGGTTAAATTTCTTCTTCTGACTAAGCCTCCGTTTCTCTCTGTAAACTGGAGGTGATAATAGTGCTATTGAGTGTTGTTTATGAAGATTAAGCGGACAATAGACACATGGCATTTCCAGCCGGCACCCCACGAATGAGACAGCACCAATTAATGGCTGAGCTCAAGCCAGACTGCCCCTGTGGCTCCGCAGTGGCCTGAGAAGCGACCAATGATCGATCCCCTCCTCTCTCCCAGTTCTTTCCTAGGACGCCCCTGCTTCGGTTATGGAAGGAACCCGTTTAGAAATGAGACTGAGGCCCACAGAAGGCCAGGGTGCTGCCCTAGATCACCCACTGAACACTAGAACCCAAGAGTCCTGACTCTGAAATCTCTCTTGGTCCCCCATCTCTCTCTTTCCTCCTCCTGCTCCCCCTCTTCTTTCCTTCTGCTTGTGTACCCCGCCCCCCTTCTCTGGGTAGGTGTACGTGTGTGCCTATCGGTGTCTCTCACGGCGGCAGTCACTCGGGGAAAGGGGCTAGGGACCCGGGAGACCTACTTTCTCAGGGGCTGGTTCCCAGAGCCGCCTCACTGGGCTGTGACTTCCTGTTTGCCGAGGACAAACCCCAGGGGACCCTCCATCTGTCAGGGCCCCACTTCCCTTTGGCGGCTGGAGGGGGAAGAGTGGGCATTGGGGAATGGAGGGGGTGAGGAGGTGGGACTTTCTGTTTGTTTTTTTTATTTTTACTTTTTTGCCTTTCATTCAGCAGAATCTCTAATCCTGCCATTAGCTTCCCAGCTGCCTCAGAGGCAAAGTCTTGCTAGAGCACAACAGTCCTCTGCTTAGAACCCTGCAGTGGCTTCTCATCGACCTAAAAACACTCGGAATCATGTCCCCAAGGACGAGCGAGGCTGCTCCACCTCCACTCCCACCCCCACCTCCACTCCCACCCCCACCTCTCCTTCCCACCCCCACCTCCACTTCTACCACCTCCACTCCCCCCCACCTCCCCTTCCCACCCCCACCTCCACTTCCACCACCTCCACTCCCACCCACCTCCACTCCCACCCCCACCTCCACTTCCACTTCTACCACCTCCACTCCCCCCCACCTCCCCTTCCCACCCCCACCTCCACTCCCACCCCCACCTCCCTTCCCACCCCCACCTCCACTTCCACTCCCACCCCTACCTCCACTCCCACCCCCACCTCCACTCCCACCCCTACCTCCACTTCCACCCCCACCTCCACTCCCACCCACACCTCCACTCCCACCCCCACCTCCACTCCCACCCCTACCTCCACTTCCACCCCCACCTCCACTCCCATCCACACCTCCACTCCCACCCCTACCTCCACTCCCCCCCCCCCCTCCCCTCCCACCCCTCCCTCCACTTCCACCCCCACCTCCACTCCCATCCACACCTCCACTCCCACCCCTACCTCCACTCCCACCCCCACCTCCACTCCCACCCCTACCTCCACTTCCACCCCCACCTCCACTTCCACCCCCACCTCCCCTTCCACCCCACCTCCACCCTCTGCCCCTTTGAACAGCTTTCTTTTTTTCTTAAAATATATTCTATTGATTTTACAGAGAAGAGGGAGAGGGATAGAGTTAGAAACATCAATGAGAGAGAAACATCCATCAGCTGCCTCCTGCACACTCCCTACTGGGGATGTGCCTGCAACCAAGGTACATGCCCTTGGCCGGAATTGAACCTGGGACTCTTCAGTCTGCAGGCTGACGCTCTATCCACTGAGCCAAACCGGTTAGGGCTGAACAGCTCCTTTCCATCACTCAGTCTCAGTTCAAGTGCGGCTTTCTCTGAGAGGCTGTCCCTGACCGTTTATTTCCTTCCCAGCATTCACCCCAACCCCAAAGTGTGTCTGTTAGTCTTCTAGGTGCCTCCTGCCCCGGCATGGCCCCTCTTCCACAACAGGGATCTTTACTGCCACCTAGAAGGTTTGTTGTATAAAGGAAGGAAGGTAGGAAGAGTGAAAGCAAACTTCCCTTTCTCTTCCCGCCATGCACTGTTACCAACGCTAGTCATTTCCTCGCCCAGCTATTTCTAGATCCAACTTTCTCCCCTTTTTGGACTCTTCCCTTCCCCACTAGAACCATTTCAACGGCCTTTTATTATGTATGTGTGTGGGGGGGGGCTCTCTGTCTTCTACCTCTTTTGCTTCCCACCTACACGCCATAGAGAGAGCTTCCTTGGTCTTAGTCATATGCTTCCCCTGCTCAACAGACCTCAGTGACTCCAAGGGCCTCAGGATAAACCCCAAACCCAAGCCTGATAGTTGACTGGAGCTTTATTTGTAGTCATCACTAGAGGCCCCGTGCATAAAATTCATGCATAGGTACAGTCCCTAGGCCTGGCCTGCCATCAGGGCCATCTTCCCTGGCGGCCCTCAGCCAGCCCCTCCCCCGCCACTACCCCCCCCACCCCAGCCCCCTTCCCCATTCACCATCAGGCAATCAGAGCCTGCCGGCTGGGGAAAGAGACCAAGAGGTGGTCAGTGCACCACATAGTGACTGGTCCAGCGGTCGTTCTGATCATTCCACCATTAGGGTCAATTTGCATATTACCCTTTTATTATATAGGATTTCACCCCCTTCCCAAGAAACCATGCCACACACACAGGGAGTCCAGAGGACAAGAAGCTATGAGGCAGTGAACTATTGGGGATTTATAAGCCAGGCATTGACCTGGCCAGATTTGCACTTTCTAAAAACTCCTCCTGGCCACAGTGTGGAGGGGAATTGGAGGGAAACCCGAGAGATCAGAAAGGGGAGTGTTCATTCATTGATTCACCAGATGTGTATGTCTCAGGCACTGTGCTAGGTGCTGGGGACACGAAAGACAAGGTTCCTGATCTGGAGCTTTGATTCAAGTTTTGGGGCCACAGAAGGGTAAAGGGGGACAGGTAATAAACAAGTTAACCAATAAATAATTTCAGGTGGTGAGAAGTCTCTAATGTAATCTAATGGTGCACAGGTGATCGGGGATGGCTATTTTGGATGGGGTGGTCAGGGAAGGCTTCACGGAGGAGGTGACTTTTGAGCTGAGACCTTGCAGTTTAAAGCTTGGTGTTCAAGTAAGGTCATGTTCAGTTTTGTTAGACACTGTCCACCTGAGTGGCTATACCATTTCACATTCCCATCAGGAATCGATGAGAAACTCGGTTTCTCTGTATACTTCCCAGCACTTGGTATTATCACTGTCTTATTTTAGCCATCCCGGTCGGTGTGTAGTGATGTCTACTTCTGGTTTAGTTTGCACTTCCCTAATGGCTAATAGTGTTGACCATCTTTCCACGTGCCTTTATGCCATCTGTGACACCAGTGAAATGTCTATTCCTGTCCTTTGCCCACTTTCAAATTGGACTGAACTAGATTTTAAGCAGGGATGGGACACGAGCTGTGTCACAAAGACGACTCTAGTTGCTGTGAGGACAATCAAGGAGCCAACAGGCCACACGCGGGTACAGCTAGAAGGCATTTTGGGAGTTCAGGAGGGAGATGATCGCGACTGGGGCTGGGTTTTAGGCCTGGAGATGAAGAACAGGGGACTCATTCTGCTACTCAGTCCTTTGGAGGTAGAGCTTACAGGACTCCAGGCCCCCGGGTGTGCCGTACAGAGGGAGAAAGGGCTTGAGAGAAGGGGAATCAAAGCGCTGGACCTAAGTTTGAGTTTCTTGTTACCGTGCAAGGGGCGAGGTCACAGGTCAGAGCTTGACCTGGGCCGTGGCTGAGGGAGGAGAGGAGGGACCTGAGGCACCGGACGGGAGGGGTATGAGCAGGAAGCGGTGAATGGCTGAACATCAAAGTGGGGCGGGGACCTCAAGAGCCGGACTGACATGACTGACTGACCTCGCGGGGACTCAGGCGCCCGGAAAAGTGGAGCCGACCCAGCCCTGCCCCGAGGGCCGCCCCGCGAGGGCGGAGGTGCGGGAGGCCTGGCCACAATGGCTGTATCGTGAGCCAGGCCCCAGCGGAAGGGCGGCAGGGGCCCAGCCAGGAGCCGGCTCCGGCTCGGGAGAGACCGCGGGAGCGTCGCCCGCCCGCGGCTGAGGCCGGCGGGCATCTCCGAGGAGGTGCAATCGGAGCAGAGCTTCCAAGGCCACATGGAGACACTAGGAAGCTTCTGACGAAAAGAACTCGGGGTTTGGGAGAACCAGCGTCTGGAAGAGCGCGCCCCAGGAAGGAAGGCGAAGCGGGGCGGGGCCCGGGGCCGCGGCCAGGCGTCCACACGGACGTCTTCGGCCGACGCTCGGCAATTCCTGCCCCACCTCCAGCCTCAGCCTCAAGCTGGGCTGATCCGGAAACAGCCGAGCGGATCCGGAAACAGCCGAGAGGACCCGGAAGCGGCGAGCTCGGTCACCTGGGAGTGTGGCATCCCGCCGTTTGCGCGGAGGCAATGGCGGCAGCTGCGCCGGCGGCCGCGGGCGAGGATGGCGGGCGACGGCGGCCGGGGACCGGTACGTGAGGACGTGTCGGTGCACGCGAGGGGCGGCAAAGCCGGAGGCGGGGCCGAGCTCAGCAGCCGGCGGGTGGGGGGTGGTGAGGGGGAGACGGGAGAAAGGGGCGGGGTCTGGGAAACACCGGCGGGTGGGCGTGGCCTGGCGATTCAAGGGGTGGGGCCCCGTGAGTGGGTTGGGCGGGGCCAGGTGGGCAAGGGGCGGGGACTTGGGAAGGGCGGGGTCGTGTCAGAGGAAAGAGGATTGGCCGAGCCGCGGGATGGGGAAGAGGCGGGACTGTAAGCTACAGGTCGAATTAGGTGAGAAGAAGGCGGGGCCCGGCAAGCGGGCGGGTCTGGGGAAGGGGCGGGGACCGTGGTCGCAGTATTACTAGGTCGCTGGACTTTGGGGTTCGGTGGCCCGGGTTATTGGGGATCCTGGAGTGATGGGAAGAGAGGCTGATTCTTGTTCCCCACAGTGCTTGATCCCCAGCCCCAGGAGGGCGCAAAGGCTGAGGCTGAGGCCGAGTCAGGGGAACTCTGCCGACTTCGAGCCGAGCTGGCAGGCGCCCTGGCGGAAATGGAGACCATGAAGGCGGTGGCCGAGGTGAGCGAGAGCACGAAGGCCGAGGCTGTGGCTGCGGTGCAGCGGCAGTGCCAAGAGGAGGTGGCTTCCCTGCAGGCCATCCTGAAAGGTGAGTCAGGGTCTCTTCGCAGACTCTCCATCAGCCCCACAGAGGGGGGTGCATGACCAGAAGAGGGTCAAGGGGTCAGATCAGCTCTCCGGGTGGTGTGGGGGGTAGGTTAGCAGGGCTGCCTAGCCCAGGGCAGGCCTGGCAGCAGCTCTGTCAGTTCCAGCTGAGTTTAGCTCTGAGCTCTTCCTGTTCCTTGGCCCCCTGTCATTTCTTGTCCCTCACTGATCAGCCCTGAAGATGAGCAACTTCTCAGTTCCCAGAAGCTCCTTCATTTGAGCCTCTGGGCTCCAGACTCAGCGTTGGGCCCTGCCTCTTTGGCGTCTAACCCTCTGGTTTCCTTCCCTCCCAGCACCCTTACATCCGCACCGGCCCCCACCACACACTCGTGCATCGACTTCCCTGTATGTACTTGGGACGCAGCACCATCCATTGCCCCAGGTCCCGTAGCTTCTTTTTCTGTTTCCCGCTTCTCCTCTAGTCAGAGGCCAAAGTCTCTGAAACAGCTTCCAGTCCTGTCGCCCACTCTGCTTCCACAGCCACTGCTGTAGTGAGGCCCTGGACAGCCACCCCAGCTTCTCACAGGTCTCCTTCTGTAATCTGGCCTTGACATTGGCTTCCAGAGTACACTTTCTTTTTTTAAATATATTTTTATTGATTATATTGATTTCAGGGAGGAAGGGAGAGGGAGGTAGAAGCCTCAATGATGAGAGAGAATCATTGAGTGGCTGCCTTTTGCATGCCTCCCGCTGGGGATTGAGCCCACAACCTGGGCATGTTCCCGCACTGGGAATCAAACCGTGACCTCCTGCCTCATAGGTCAATGCTCAACCACTGAGCCACACCAGTTTGGTCAGAGCACGCTTTCTAAAATTCCCACCCCACCATGTCATTTACTTTTCTAACAGCTGCTCCACCTCCAGACTTCTGGGGCTGTATTTCCCACATCTCAGGCATCCACATACTATTTATGCAATGTGGTTGTCTCCTTGTATGACTTGCCCTGTTACCTGCTTAATATTTGTTCTTTAAATAGGTCCACTTTTTTAAAAAAGTACATACATTTATTTTATTAATCCTTACCCGAGGATATTTTTCCATTGGTTTTTATTTATTTCAAGGAAGCTTTTTTTTTTAAAGATTCTTTTTTTAAAATATTTTTTTATTGATTTCAGAGAGGAAGTGAGAGGGAGAATAGAAACATCAATGATGAAGAGAATCATTGATAAGCTGCTTCCTACTGGGGATTGAGCTCGCAACCCAGATATGTGCCCTTGACCGGAATCAAACCCAGGACCCTTCAAGCCACAGGCTGACGCTCTATCCACTGAGCCAACCAGCTAGGGCTCCATTGATTTCTAGAGAGAGTGGAAGGGACTGGGAGAAACAGAGAGAGAGAGAGAGAGAAACATCAGTGTGAGAGAGTCACATTGATTGGTTGCTTCCCACACGTACCCCAACCAGGGCTGGGGATCGAACCTGCAACCGAGTTACGTGCCCTTGACCAGAATTGAACCTGAGACTCTTCAGTCCACAGGCTGATGCTCTATCCACTGAGCCAAACAGGCCAGGGCTTACATACATTTATTTTAAAGGAAACTTTCTGTCCCTATAAGAAAAACTACCCTAGATCATCATCATAACGACAATGATAATAATAATGGCAAACATTTATTGAACATATCATAAAAACAACATTTATAATAATGGCTAACGCATATATGCCAGGTACTGAGCTAAGTGCTTTATGAGTATTTAACCTTTATAACAGTTTCTATGAAGTAGGAACTGTTATCTATCTCCATTTTGCAGAGGAAGCGCTGAGGCCCAGGGGGGTTAGATAACTTGCCCAAGGTTCTGCAGGTAGAAAGCCACAGATTTGAACCCAGGTGGTCTGGCAGCAAAACTTTTTTTTTAAGAGGATATATTATAAATTTATTCTTTTTTTACTCTTTATGATTTTAGAGAGAGGAAGGGAGAGGGAGAGAGAAATAGAAACCAATGATGAGAGAGAATCATCAATTGGCTGCCTGCTACACATCCCCGCTGGGGGTGCGACCCAACCGGGAATTGAACTGGGACCTCCTGGTTCATGGGTTGATGCTCGACCACTGAGCAACACTGGCCGGGCTCAGGATATATTCCAGGTTGTTGTAGCGATAACTGAGTTCACACCATGCAATAAAAATACATTAATAAAAGTAAGTAAAAGTACCAGTACATTAATCAAAATAAACAAGCTTTTGTAGGTTCCAACTGAAGGATGTTCTTTTTTCCCTGCAGCATCCTTAAAACCTGAGGCACTTAAAATTTGTTAGCCTTTCACCCTAGCTGGTTTGGATAGAGCGTCGGCCTACGGACGGAAGGGTCCCAGGTTCGATTCCGATCAAGGGCACGTGCCTGGGTTGCGGGCTTGATCTCCAGTAGGGGGTGTGAAGGAGGCAGCTGATCAATGATTTTCTCTCTCCCTTCCTCTCTGAAATCAGTAAAAATATATTCTACACAACAATGAAGAAGAAGGTTAAGAGACCAGTTATCTGTTATGGATCATTCCAGCTTTGTTCAACCGTGACTGGAACTCTTCTCATATTCTCATTTGTTCTCCTGATAAAGTGTGCTGCCTGGCTATTGGCTGAACTTTGGATTTGGCAGAATATTTACTTCTAATGTTAGTACATACTGAAATAAGCATGAAAATAACAAATATATTAGATACGGATTTTTGTTGGTGTATGTTGACACGTATCTGGACGTACTGTTACTGGTTTGTATGTGAACTTGGTATCATATCCTCAGCCTTATGTGTAACACCCTCCATTTGTCATCTCCTTTGATCCTTCAGCAGCCCAGTGGGGTAGTCATCAGTGTCCCCATTTTGCAGCTGAGGACACGGATGCAGAGAAGCTAACACGGTCCAGGGCATCTCTCCACAAGGCCCACCGTCTTAGTGTTGTCACTGTGGTAAATTGCCTCGCCCAGTGCATTAGTGTTGGGGAGCGCCCTGCTCACCCACAGTGGCGGGTGGGTGGCAAGCACTGACACTGCCCCTCCTCCGCCTTCCTGCCCTGCCAGACTCCATCAGCAGCTACGAAGCCCAGATCACCTCTCTGAAGCAGGAGCGGCAGCAGCAGCAGCAGGACTGCGAGGAGAAGGAGCGGGAGCTGGGCCGCCTGAAGCAGCTGCTGTCCCGCGCTCACCCCCTGGACTCCTTGGAGAAGCAGATGGAGAAGGTTGGGTGTGGGAGAGCCTCCTCCTGACCCCACTGGTGGCCGTGGGACAGAGGGGTTCTGAGGTGCCGCTCCCAGATCATTGGGAGCAGGGCACCCAGTCATCATTCTGGGTGTTGCATATGCTGGGTCCATACTGAGCAGGGTCTCGGCCTGCCACTTCCTAGTGGCTTCACTAGGTTCACTTACCTCCAAAATGAAGGACAGTCGTGTAGGGGAAAGGGATCTAACCCTCAAGGCTACCTCTCATGCACGAGGCACTCTGATAACTGCTTCACAGATTCAGGCTCCCTAGTCTTTCCCCTGAAAACGAGGTCCATTAGATCCATTTAACAGATGAGGAAGATGAGGCTTAGAGAAGTTCAATAATTCTCCCCACGTTTTGCACATGGAAAGGAGATTTGGGACTTAAAAATCAAAGCCATCTGGTTCTAAAATTCTTGTTCTGGAAATAGTATATCACTTCCTTTATTATTGTTTTCATTATTAGTAATAGTAGGAAGCACATATTACCAAACTCTTCATCTTTCAAAGCAGGTTCACATCGTTACCTCACTTGATCCTCACAGCAGCCCTGTGAGGTAGGTACTTAGCTCATTTTATGCATGAGGAAACCAAGGCCCAGGGAGAGCGAGTCAGTCGCCCGGCTAGACAGACAGGTCAAAACAGGAGCCCAAGAAAGGAAGGTGCCCAACCCACACCTTCCCAGCAGAGGCTGCGGCTTGAGTTGGGGTGTTCCTCCGGGGGCAGTTACCCAGGGCGGGAAGGAGAGGGCTCTGCTGACGGGGAGCCACCTGGGACGGGGAGGGGCGGCAGGCCACGGTCAGGCCACAGCCTGGGATCTCAGAGTGGATTCCAAGGCTTTGGATGGATCAAGAGTTTTGTTTGGGCCACAGAGGCTAACCCTGCCTGTTGCCATGGTTCGCATAAGAGATTGGAGGGTTAGACTGAGCTTGTTTTGTTGTTTTTTTTAACGTTTTTATTGATTGATTGATTGATTGATTGATTTTTTTTAGAGAGAGAGAGACATCAGTGTGACAGAGAAACATCCATCGGTTGCCTTCCACACACCCTGACTGGGGATCAGGTCCGCAGCCAGGGTATGTGCCCTGATTAGGAATCGAACCTGAGACCCTGTGGTCCGTGGGCCGATGCTGTAACCACTGACTCACACACTGGCCAGGGCCGCAGGGCCATTCTTGCTGACCGAGCACGTGTGGGAGACGAGATGGCCTGGTGACGTGGTGAGGTTTGGCTGTCCTAGCACAGAGGAGCCTGTTTCATCCTCTTGGAGACATTATGTTCAGCAGGATCCTGAACTTGGAAAGAGACCAAAAAGAAATAGCCAGCGATCTGGTGGTGATTGGAATGTGGGAGGGCATATCGGTTAGGATGAGGTGTGGAAACCCAGGTTAGCAGTGGCTTAAATAAGAGAGATGCTTACTTTCCTAAGGTCCAGAGGTAGATGTTCCCAAGACTGAAATGGCAGCTCAGCTCTTAGGGAAGCTGCAAAACTGTTGTTCTCCAGAGTGACTGAGATCTTGCTCCCCGGTATTTGTCATCAGTTTGGCTCACATAAACGCCTATAGGAATTTTTTAACAAGTCGTTAGGAACTGGGGCTCCGTCTGTGTTGCTGTGTAGCCATAGGTAGGTTACTACCTCATGTCCCAGATGCCTGCTTGAGTGCCAGCCCTGCCCACATTCTAGCCGGCGAGGAGGAGGAGGAGGAGAGGAGGAACGCACACCCTTTAAGGAGTTGCCCTGAGGTTGCACGTGGCACCTGCCTCCATCTCCTTAGCTGTAACTTCGTCACATGGCCATGCTTAGTTACAGGGAAGCTGAGAAATGTGGATAGTATTCTAGAATATAGGCTGTGTGCCCAAGTTAAATGATAGTTTCTATGATAAAAGGGAAACTGGATCTTGGGGAAGAAATATGGCGAGCAGGTGGGAAGATAATCGCGACTCTGGCCCCTTTCCCTACCACGTGCCCTGGGGCAGGTCTGGAGCTCCAGACCCTCTGTGATCTCCGATGGGGGTGGACAGGGCTTTCTTGGGAGGGTTCGAGGGGCTGATGTGCTGGGAAAGAAAGCTCTGAGCAGACCTGAGGGGTCCTGCAGTTGGGAGGGCAACTGTCGCTGCCCAACCCCCCCTTCTTCAGGCCCACGAGGACTCGGAGAAGCTACGAGAGATCGTGCTGCCCATGGAGCAGGAGATAGAGGAGCTGAAGGCCAAGTTGCTGAGAGCGGAGGAGCTGATTCAAGAGATCCAGGTGAGGGGAGGCCAGGGGGCACTGAGGGAAGAGGGCGTTGCAGGACCCTGTCCCCCAGCCTCTTCCCTGACCCCCTTCCCTAGAGACGTCCCCGGCACCCCCCTTCCCTGCATGGCTCCACGGAGTTGCTGCCTCTCTCCCGGGACCTGTCTCCCCCGCTGGAGCCTCTCGAGGAGCTGAGCGGAGATGGGGGTGCAGCGGCCGAGGCCTTCGCCCACAACTGTGATGACAGCGCCTCCATCTCCTCCTTCTCCCTCGGCGGCGGGCCCGGCAGCAGCAGCTCCCTGCCCCGTGGCCGCCTGGGCCTGAGCCCCGAGCAGGAAGAGACAGCCTCTCTGGTGTCCACGGGCACCCTGGTCCCTGAGGGCATCTACCTGCCCCCTCCTGGTTACCAGCTTGTCCCAGACACCCAGTGGGAGCAGCTGCAAATGGAGGTGAGTGGAGTGGCAGGGTGCCCGTCTGCCTGCATGCGTCCACCTCTCCCTGCCCAGGCTGAGCAGAGCTGGGGATCCACAGTGAAGAGAAACTCCCTCCCTCCTGGCGCTTCCTAAAGTGAGGGAGCCTGGCCCACGCATGCACATGGACACGGCACCTGCGCACGGGCACAGGAGGAAGTCAGGGTCCCCGGTGAGGCCCAGGGGAAAGGAACAGGCCCTGCAGTGCCAGGGACTAACCTGGAAGTTGACAGAGGCTCTCCTCGCAGAGTGGGGGCAGAAGGGACGCAAGTTCAAAGACCATGAGGATGGATAGACCGTGGTGTGTCTGAGGGAGGAGAGAGATGAGGTCAGAAAGGAAGGCAGGCCCAGGGGGTCAGCCTCAGTGCACGGGGGTTCAGACAAGGAGCAGTGGGAAGCTTCTGAGGGGTTTAAACCACCGGGAGGCCTGCTCTGCTCTAGGCTTCACAGACCACGTGGGCCTCGGTGCAGGAATGGGCTTTGGTGGGGAGGTGGATGGCTGGTTGGAGGTGCTTGACACCGTTTTGTTTTTGTGTCTGTTTGTTTTTATTGGTTTCAGAGAGGAAGGGAGAGGGAGAGAGAGAAACATCAATGATGAGAGAGAATCATTGATCGGCTGACTCCTGCATGACCCCTCCTGGGGATTGAGCCCACAACCCTGGCATGTGCCCTTGACGGGAAGTGAACCTGGACCCTTCAGTCCGCAGGCCAATGCTCTAGCCACTGAGCCAAACCGGCTAGGGCCTTGACATAGTTTAGAACAGTGATGGCGAACCTATGACACACGTGTCAGAGGTGACATGCAAACTCATTTTTTGGTTGATTTTTCTTTGTTAAATGGCATTTAAATATATAAAATAAATATCAAAAATATAAGTCTTTGTTTTACTATGGTTGCAAATATCAAAAAATTGCTATATGTGACACGGCACCAGAGTTAAGTTAGGGTTTTTCAAAATGCTGACATGCCGAGCTCAAAAGGTTCGCCATCACTGGTTTAGAAGAAGGTTGTGACTGGGCCCAGGAGATG
This sequence comes from Myotis pilosus, assembly GCA_036010255.1. Classification (NCBI taxonomy): domain Eukaryota; kingdom Metazoa; phylum Chordata; class Mammalia; order Chiroptera; family Vespertilionidae; genus Myotis; species Myotis pilosus. The sequence continues at coordinate 104,336,376 of JASKON010000003.1, forward strand.
GCAGCAGAGATAAAGAGAAGTGGATGTGGAATCTACTTTGGAGGCAGATTGGCAGGGCCTGCTGGTGGGTTGGACGTGGGGAGTGGAAAAAAGAGAAGGATCAGCATCAATTCCTGGGCTTTGGGCTTGAGCAACTGTGAGAGTAATGGCACCATCTGCTGAGGTGCCAAAAAACAAAGGGGGCGGGGGGTGCAAGGCATAAGAGACATGGTGAGGGGGGGCCTTCCCTGGAGGTTGAGACTGAGCCCGGGTCTGTGGCAGGGGCGGCAGCTGCAAAAGGACCTGGAGAGCATCAGCCGTGAGCGGGATGAGCTGCAAGAGGGCCTGAGGCGAAGCAATGAGGACTGTGCCAAGCAGGTGGGTGCAGCCTCTGCCCCAGCCCAGCAGGGCCCCTGGCTGCATGCCTCCTCCTAGGCCCCAGCCTCACCCTTGCCCCCTGCCACCCACAGATGCAGGTGCTCCTGGCACAGGTCCAGAACTCAGAGCAGCTGCTGCAGACCCTGCAGGGGACCGTGAGCCAGGCTCAGGAGCGGGTTCAGCTGCAGATGGTGAGGGCTTGGGGGCTGGGGCAGGAGTGATGGGAATTGGTTGAGGGGGGGCACATGGAAGGTCAAGGCACCTGTCCTGCGTGGGCTGCACCTGAAGTTGGTGCCAAGTGGGTGAAAGGGTTTCCCGGGTACCTGGCACTGTGGCCAGGGCAGGGGCTGGTGTGCAGAGCGAGCCCACGGCGCACCTGCCGCGGGGTCTGGAGCTGATCCCACAGGCTGGGAGCCGCAGCCCTGCCGCGGTGAAATTGAGACAGTGGGACCCAGCTCAGAGTCATGAAGAGTAAAAGCAGAGATGGAGAGACCAGATACGTCCCAGCCCAGACACGAGCTGTAGACGATTGGATTGGGCCAGGTGCCAGGTGCCAGGCAGGAAGGGGCAACCTGGGCGGCTGAGGGCTGGTGCGCAGGGGGCCGCTGCCCTGGACTCTGCCCCGTGGGAATCGAGCTCAGTGCTGCCAGGTTTTCTGTTTGTCAAGAGAAGCCAGAAATCTAGGTATTTGTGTGTCGTCTACCAATTTTTAGACTTAGCAACTAATTTCAAGTAAAAACAAACAACGTGCACCAAATAAAGCAGCCGACATGGTTGGTGGCTGCCACTGTGTGCCCCCCAAGTCACTGAGAAGGCTGAAGGAAGAGGGGTCAGGGTGCGGCCTCCCAGGGGCCTGGAGACCCCTGGTCCCCTCATCGAGCACTAACTCTCCCTCCCCAGGCAGAGCTGGCCGCCTCCCACAAGGGCCTGAGCCACGAGGTGAAGCGGCTGACCGAGGAAAACCGAGGGCTCCGGGCCGAGCAGCCACCGTCGTCAGCCCCCCGGGTCCTGGAGCAGGAGGGCCAGGAGGAGTCAATGCCCAGCTCCGTCCCGGTAAGGGGGGTGCAGGCACCGGAGCCTGGGGTCCACCCTGGTGGCACCTCCTCCCTGTGGGCCTGGGGGACAGATCCAGGCTGCCGTTTTTTCACTGCGTCACCGAGGCCGGCTCACTTGGCTTTGCTGAGGCTGCTTCCTACCTGAGAACCGGACCAAACCCCCCTGCCAGCATCGCATGAGGAGAAAATGAGCGCACAGAATGCTCCATGTGAGAGAGCAGTGATTTGGTTTATTTTTAAGTGACACGAGATCCACAGCATTGAATTCATCACAATCTTTGGTTCATAGCAGGTATCATCATTGGTCTGTGCATGGTCTTTGTTGATATTGTTAATTTGTTAAAAATATGAAGGTCGCCCTGGCTGGGTGGCTCAGTGGCTCGAAGCATCATCCCGTTCACCAAAAAGGTTGTGGGTTTGATTCCTGGTCAGGACATACACCCAGGTGGCGGGTTCCATCCCTGATCAGGGTGCATAAGCCAGGCAACAAATTGGTGTTTCTCTTTCACATCAGTGTTTCTCTCTAAAAATCAAGGAAACCTCTTCGGGTGAGGATTTTAACAAAAAGTGGAGGTCACCGGGCGCCCTTGCCCGTCCTGAAAATACAACTGTGTCTCCTCATGGACCCTTATGCTTGGCTCTGCTTCCACCTTCTCGAATCTGGCCGCCCCCTGCTCTTTTTCGGTGCCAGTTTTATGATAAGCACATGCCTCCCTCGCAGTGGCGTGCTGACCAGTTCATTGCTTCTGAGCGGGAGGAAAGGGTGTCTTGCTCAGGGTAATCTGGAACTTGGCACCGTTCCTCACAGCCTCGGCCGGGGCGTGCGCTTGCTGTGCAGCGCTCACTGCTGGGTCATGTACTGTCTCCTCGGCCCGTGACGGGCTGTCCCCACTTCTAACAGAGTCCTCCCTCCCTCCCCTCCCCACACTCCCCGGGTGACTGGTGACCCCTGCTGTGCTTTGCCCTTCCAGGAGCTGAAGCAGCTGGTGCTCCGCATGGGGCAGGAGGCCAGGGCCCACCAGCGGGCCCGGGAGCACGAGGCCGAACGCCTTCGCATCGAGATCGTGACGCTGCGGGAGGCGCTGGAGGAAGAGACGGCGGCGAGGGCCAGCCTGGAGGGGCAGCTGAGGGGGCAGCGGGAGGAGACAGGTGAGAGGAGAGATGAGCTCCCTCACTCCTGCTCTCGGGGGTTTGGCCTCCCCACAGGGGACCACCTGGGTGCCAGGCGGGGAGAGAGGGAGTGAGAACAAGCCTTGACCTCTCTCTCTTTCCTTCCCACGCAGAGGTGTTAGAGGGTGAGTATGGGCTGGAGCCGGCGAGGCTGGGGCCGGGGCCGGGGCTGGGGAAGGAGGCGGGCGTGGGCCTGACGGCTTGTCCCTGCCTGACTTCCTAGCCTCCTTGTGCAGCCTCAGGACGGAGATGGAGCGGGTCCATCAGGAACAGAGCAAGGTGAGGCAGGCAGGCCAGGCGGGATGAGGGGCAGGGGTGGCAGCGTGGAGGAGCCCCTAACCGGCCCCTCTGCCCTCTGTCTGCCTCAGGCCAGGCGGCAGGAAGCCTCGAAGCAGCCACCAGGGTCAGGCCCCACAGAAGAGGTCAGTCAGGGCTGGTGTAGAGGGAACCTCCCGTGGCCACCCTCTCCCGCCTGGCCCAAGGCTCCAGCCTCATCCTGTCCCCAGGCTCAGCTCACAGACCTCCTCTCGGAGCAGAGGGCAAAGGTGCTGCGGCTGCAGGCCGAGCTGGAGACCAGCGAGCAGGTGCAGAGAGACTTCGTGCGCCTGTCCCAGGCCCTGCAGGTATGGCCGGCCCCCCCACCAGGCTGCACGACTCCAGGTGACGTGTCCTGGGCCCAGCAAGGACAGTCTCCAGTTAGAGGTCCTCCTCCTCCTCCTGGGCTGGCGTTCTTTCCTGAGCGACTGCTCCAGACGTTAAAGCTCTGTGTGTCCATCTCTGTCCTCGTGGGCAGCCCAGGCCCAGGCACACGGCCGTGCTGGGTGCCATTTATCACCTGCCCTGCCCGCTTCCTCAGGCTGCCCTTCCAGGACCCCTTCCTTGAACCTGGTCTCACTGCGGGATGGGGAGGCGGGGCTACATTTGCCCACCAGGGCCTCTGCTTGCCTCACCGGCCCGCAGGTGCGCCTGGAGCAGATCCGCCAGGCGGAGAGTCTGGAGCAGGTGCGCAGCCTCTTGGACGAGGCGCCACTCAGGGACATCAGGGACGTCAAGGACAGCTGAGGGCCAGCCCCACCCCTCGGGGAGACCGCCTTCTCCACTGCAGAACCAGGAGGCCTACGCTTTGGAGCTCTCAGGATGAGTCCTTCTCTCAGCCTGGGGGGAGTGGCTGGGCCTTCTGCTCCCAAGGATGACACTGGGTGAGGGTCCCAGCTCCCTCCTGAACCAAAGGTGCAGGCTCAGACCTGCAGCTCTCTGGCTGCTATGCTGCCTCCTGGGTCCCACCTGGTGCCCCCGTCCCCCAACCAGGCTCCCCCCCCCCCCCCCCCCCCCCCCGCTCCCTTCCCTAATCCCAGCCAAGCTGTGGGTGGTGGCGGGGAGCCTCCCTCCACATGTGTGTCCTGGACAGACAGCTGCTTTCTGGGCTGCATGACACTAAGATGCTTGTCCCCAGGGGCTCGACCAGGCCCAAGATGTGCATGGAGGCAAGGCCAGACTTTTCTGTCATTTATTTTCAATAAATAAGCAGCTCAGCTCAGTCGGTCGCCTTGTCCCTGCAGCCCCACGTGGCTGGGGAAGGGAGGTTTTTACAGGGTAAAGGGGAGGTGGGTGGCTGGGTGGGGAGGCGAAGGGAAGGGGACATTGTGTTTATAAACAAGAATGTCGAGGGGGAGAGGGGTGTGGGGTCTGTGCCACAGCTCTGGCTAAAGGTGTGTCACTATCAGGATGGGGAAGAAGGGGCAAAAGGACTGGTTACTTCCTTCTTTCATCTTCTGGATCTGGAAGGAGAAAAGGAAGGGTTGAAGCAGAGACCCTCCCAGGCTCCAGGCTCCCGCCCCCTGCAGACTCACCTGGAGGGTCGCTCAGCAACCCCCATACCCACCTGTGTCCCCAGATCCCACTCCCAACCACTGCAGCCCCAGCGGCAGACAGCGCAGCGCCCAGCCAGCGCAACGCAGCGCAGCCCAGCAGACAGTGTGCCCAGAGGCAGGGCAGTGCGAGCCCGCAGAGTAAGGGCAGCAGCCTACCCCTGCTTGGAAGCGCGGCAGTGGCAGTGTGCGAGCGCAGTGACCTCGGAGGCCACCCGAGGGGGAGAGGGGTCAGGTGGGGGCACAGCAGCTGGGGGCAAGGACAAGAAGGGGGGCGATACCTGTGACACGGTTCAAAGAGATGGAGGAGGGGGAACGGGTTATCCTATGGCCAGAGAGGACAGAGAGACAGCCGTTATTGGGGGAGGGTGGGCGTGGAGGGCCTAGAGGGCTGAGGACGTCGGGGCACCAAGGAGGAGGTGTCTGCACCAGACATGGAGGGAGGAGGGGAGGAAGGAGCTGGGTGCGCCTCCCTGGTGGACAGCGGTCCTGCCAGGACCGAGAACACGCCCACCTGCAAAGGAAGAGGGTGGGGGCGGGCGCCTTCGCAGCGCAGAGGGAGGGGCTGTGCTCAGGGCCGGGGCTGACAGGGCGCAGAGGAGGGAAGCCGCTTACCCTCCAGATAGTTCCGAGCAACGAACTTCAGGAGCTCGTCGAGCCCAATGACAGGCAATGAGATCTTGAGGACCATGAGCCACTGGGTCACGTCCAAGGCCCGGAGCTTGAAGATCATCTGAGGGGGGTCAGAGACAGTGAGGACAAGTGCCCCCCTGAGGACCCAGCACTGCCCAGCCTCCTTCCCTTTGTGCGCTCTCACAGTCACAGGCCCCGGGGAACGGGTGCCTGGCCAGGGGAGCTCACCGGCAGAGGGTCCACGTAGAGAATGAGGAAATGGAGGGACATGGAGAGGCAGATGGAGCCCAGCAGCCAGATGTTCACCCAGGGCGGCATCCGCACCAGGGACTGGTTCTCAGAGAGGCTGCCAGCGGGCGGCGGGCGGAGGCAAGGGTGGGAGACACGAGAGAGTGGTGAGGCAAGCGGAGGGGTGGAGGGCAAAGGTGTGTGTGTGGGGGGGGGACAGGTCCTACCTGTTGAGAGCATTGCACATCTCGATGGTGACCAGCACGGACAAGGCCATGGTCATGGGCTCAGGGGCCTCAAAGATCTCACACTCCACACCCTCAAAGTCGGGATTGTCCTCGGTGCACTGCATGAAGTGAGTCTGCAGGGGGAGGGGAGGAACTGGGGTCCCACAGAGGCCTTGGGCCACCCTTCTGCTCCCCGTCCACCTCCGTCCTCCCTCTTCAGCCTCCCTACCAGCTGGCTGTAGGTGACGTGAGGCCCGTCCTCTGCGTACAGGAACCACCAGGCAGCCGCTCCCACAGTGGCCGCACCCACGTAGCCTGCGGTGGGGAAGATGGGGGGTAGGGGGGTCAGGGCTGGGGAGATGGGAGGCATCAGGATGACCGATGGCTGTGAACAGCTGGCAGAGAAGGAGCAACGGGCAGCTGCCCTGGAGGGGCTGGCGTCCCAGAGATGGAAGGTTGGAAAGGATTGTGGGGGTCTCATCCTACTCACCCCCAATTGCCATGTAGCGGAAGAAGAGCCAGCCACTGATGAGGGGCTCCTTGGGGCTCCGGGGGGGCCTGTCCATGATGTCCAGGTCTGGTGGGTTGAAGCCCAGAGCTGTGGCCGGGAGCCCGTCAGTCACCAGGTTCACCCACAGCAGCTGCACAGGGATCAGGGCCTCAGGCAGCCCCAAGGCGGCTGTCAGGAAGATGCTGCCAGAAGGAGGAGGTCATGTCGTCCTGCTCCCAGACCTGTGGCCCTCCCGCACCCGGCTGGGTCCTCCTGGCCGCCGCCCCTGGCCGCTCACCAGACCACCTCGCCCACGTTGGAGGAGATGAGGTAGCGGATGAACTGCTTCATGTTGTTGTAGATGGCCCGGCCCTCCTCTACGGCAGCCACGATGGTGGAGAAGTTGTCGTCAGCCAGCACCATCTCGGAGGCGGTCTTGGCCACGGCAGTGCCGGAGCCCATGGCGATGCCGATCTCAGCCTTCTTCAGAGCAGGGGCGTCGTTGACCCCATCGCCTGTCTGCAGGGAGAGAGAAGGTGGGACCTGGCCCCTCTCACCCCCTCCTGCATGTGACCAGGGCCCTCACTCAGCTCCTCCCTCCCAGGCTCCTAGGACCCTCTGCAGACGGCCCCATGCCAGGCTCCACGGGCCCCGCCCTGGCAGGCCTGTTGGTCTCCTCACCATAGCGGTGATCTCATCGTAAGACTGCAGATACTCCACAATCTTCGACTTATGGGCAGGCTCCACGCGGGCAAAGCAGCAGGCGCGACGGCAGGCCTCCCGCTGCTCGCCCAGGGGCAGGTCATCGAACTCTCGGCCAGTGTAGGCTCGGTCTGTCACCTCCTCGTTCTCCCCAAAGATGCCAATTCGCCGGCAGATGGCAATGGCTGTGCCCTTGTTGTCCCCAGTAATCATGATCACCCGGATCCCGGCATCACGGCATAGCTGGATAGAGCCTGTGACCTCCTTTCGGGGAGGGTCCAACATGCCGACCACGCCAACGAATGTCAGGTCCATCTGGGGAGGCAGCAGAGAGCGACAGGATCGGTGAGGGACTCGGGAAGTGAGCCGGAGGAAGCGCTCGGGAGCTGGGCAGAAAGGTCTGAGCTGGGGAGAGCTGACTGGGCCTAGTGTTTAACCCTCAGCGGGGCAGGAAACCTTCCCTGCTTACACGTCTACCTGCACCCTTGGCAGTGCCAAGCCCATTGTAAGTGGCAAGACTGTGTCTTTCACCGAAGAACTTGAGCTGGGGGTGAGGGTGGTGGTTCCTGCTTTCTGAAGGGCCTACAACTTGGAGCAAATCTGTGCGAACGGCCATGCCGGAGTCCCCTCCACAAGGTGAAAGGAGTGGACCGGTGCTCTTCAGAGAGCCAGTCCACTAGAAAAAAGGAGCCTGTGCCAGAATGCAGGCCGCTGTGCTGCTGCTTGCATCAAGAAAGCCACGATGGGCCCTAACCGGTTTGGCTCAGTGGATAGAGCGTCGGCCTGCAGACTAATGAGTCCTGGGTTCGATTCCGGTCAAGGGCATGTACCTTGGTTGCGGGCACATCCTCATGGGGGGTGTGCAGGAGGCAGCTGATGGATGTTTCTCTCTCATCGATGTTTCTATCTCTCTCCCTTCCTCTCTGCAAAAAATCAATAAAATATATTAAAAATAAAAAAAGAAAGCCACGATGGAAATGTGTCAGCTGCCCCGAGTGTGTGTGCTGACTTCTGCTCTGTGTGCTCACGGCCTTACCTCATCACGGACAGGCGCACGGTCACACGTGAAGCAGCACTAAGGTTCTTTCAGACTCTAACCTCCTGTGATTCCAGGCCCCGGGACAAAGTAGGAGAGGACAGGGTGGAGGAGGGGGCGAGGCAGATGACGCTGGGACCATGGGAATCCATCTGCTCACCTCGTAGTCCATGAACTTGGTGGAGTCTTCCAGGATCATGTCCTCTCGCTTCGGGGGGGTGTCCCGGGTGGCCAGAGCCAGGCAGCGCAGGGTGTCCCGGCCAGTGCCCCACTCCTTGATCACCGTCATGATCTTCTCCTTCATCGGCCCTGTCATGGGCACCCGGGTGGTGCCGACGCGCACGTAGGTACAGCGGTCGATGACCCCCTCGGGGGCACCCTAGGAGACCAGACCAGCATTCAGAGAGGACTGTCTTCTTTCCAGGGCACAGTAAGAGGGCGGATCGGAGAGGGGCTCAGGCCCAGACAGAAAGGTCTGGGGCACATTCTGATTTCTGACCTTGACAAACATCTTGTTGCCCACGGCAGCCCGGGATTTGGCTGGAGAGCAATAGACAGACATGGACTTTCTGTCTCGGGAGAACTCCAGGGTGAACTCCTTCTTCATGAGCTGGCGGATCACCTGTTGAGAGGAGACGGAAAGCGGGAGGCAGACATGAGGTTGAAGGAAAAGAGCACTGATGCTGTGCCAGAGGGAGGAGTCCCTGGCATAATCAAAGGGCTGTGGCGGTCGCACAGACCCCAGGCTGTCAGCTGAGTGGCACCCACGGCACCCCAGGCGAGAATTCCGCGGCCACTGCGGCCACTGCGCTACCGTGTCCGGCTTAAAGCACAGCAGAAACAAGGTGGCAGTGTGGCACTGCCCACTGAACTCTCAGTGATGGTGGCATGTTCTAGGCTGGGAACGACTGAGCGTGGGACATGTGGCTGGTGCAACTGCAGAGCCGAGTTTTCACTTATATTTTTAATTAATTTACATTTAAACAAACAGGTGTACTTCTAGAGACATGTGCTTGGGACAGTGCAGACCTAGTGCCTGGCATGAAATAGTAAGTGTTCCATAAAAATGAATGAGAGCCTGTCACCAAATGCATCATGGATATTTCTCCATAAAATAAAACAAAACTAAAGATAACAATAATAAAATTAAAATAAGTTGATGTTTACTTCATCATTTGTGAATTTAAAAAATATTATCATTTGTAAATGATTAAAATAGGTATCAAGTATCTACTGAAACAAAAATAGATCCAGAGACATAGAAGCATCAAATAGACCATCCAACCTCAGAGGGAAGGCAGGGGAGGGGCGGTGGATAAGAGATCAACCAAAGGACTTGTACGCATGCATATAAGCATAACCCATGGACACAGAGAGTAGGGGGGTGAGGGCATGTGCTGGGGTGGGAATGGCCGGGGAGAGGTCAATGGGGAAAATGAGACATATGTAATACTTTAAACAATAGAGAAATTTAAAAAAAGAGATAGTGGTGATGGTTGCACATCATGAATGTATTAGAAGCCCCTGAAATGTACACTTTAATGGTTAAAATGGTGAATTTTATGTTAAGTGAATTTACCTCAATAAGACAAAAGCACCAAGTTAAAAAAATATGTCTACTGACATATATATGAGCATCTCACATATGAGATGGTGCTGTGGGGAGCATAACACCCCAGAGGAATTCAATGTTTCACTGAGTAAATATTAACAGCAAGAACTCAAGGGCGAGGGAAACAGACCAAGGGGAAGTGAAAGGATGTGCAGTGGCCACATTTCGCAAACCCTAAATCAGGTCTCGGGATATAATTAAAACAAGTGTGTTTCTGGAGGCAAAGGGGTAATAACTGCAGTCGGGGCTGCCCCAGGCGGTGTCTGGGTCCAGCTCTTTGCCTTTTCAACTAGGGAGGGGCAGGAGGAAGTGACCTTAACCGAAGGCAGGGATGCTGCAGCTGCGGCGGAGAGAGCACTCCTGACCAGAGAAGCTGAGGCGTGGCCACCGGCCTCTACTGGTTGGGGTGCCAGCATGGGACACGAGGGCCTCCCCAGCCCGACGGGGGGCCTCTGCTTCCTGACGTTCCTGGGGTCCTGCCTGGCCCAGGCGATGGGGGTGAAGGACCCCGTGGGCGGGAGCAGCCAGACTCACCGAGTTGCAGGCGTTGGCCCTCTCCACCTTGGAGAGGCTTCTCACGTCCGTGTTGAATACATTCATCTTCTCTACGAGGGTGGTGAGTGCCGTCTCGGTGGCCTCGCCGACCTTCTCATAAACACCTTTGGCCTGAGAGGGCAGAGGAGGAAGAGGAAGTAGGTGCCCTGGGCTCCTGGACCCTTGCTCCCACCAATCCCACCAGCCTTCCACCTAGAAAGGGAAGGAATAAGCCACTCCCTTCCCCTTACACTGAGGAAAGGACTTGGTACCAAGGACCCCCTTCCCGTGCCCCTGCCTTGTGACCGGGTGAGGATGCCTGCACCTGAGCCAGCTGGCAGGGGGAGGGCTGCTTTGGGAGGGTCGGGGTTACCTCGTTGAAGTCCAAGGAGGAGTCATTGCAGAGGGCACAGATGGTGGCCAGCTCCACCAGCCCATCGTACTGCCCCGCCCGGACTGGCTTATCATTCTTCAAGCTGGCAGCGGGGTGGGGGGAAGGAAGGAAAAGAGACAAGTGGAGAAGAATAGGGAGTGAGACGCAGAGAGCAAGGGGACAGCAGTGAGGCGCCGTCGGGGCAATGACAACCAACTTGGAGATCAGGTGGGACAGAGAACAAGGTCAGGGAAGGAAGAAGAGAGAGAAAGGAAGACACAACTAGAGGGAGGCCCAGGGAGGAAGGTGGGCGTGCGGAGGCGCGAGGAGCTGAGGCGCGGGGGACTTACACCTCTCCTTCGGGAGCGTAAGTGGAACCAGTGATGGAGAACTTGTTCAGCACGCAGGAGTCTCCTTCCACCTTGTCGATGACAAACATCTGCGGGAGAGAGAGGGGTCTGTGCCGACGCCTGGCTCCCTTCCCCTGAGGGCACCGAGGGGCCCAGGTTCGGGATGTCCCTTTGCCCGCCACCTGCACAAACCAAGTGAACTTCCTACCACCCTCCGACTCGCCGCTTTTCTCTCCCTGCATTCCCCCTCTCCCTCTACTCCCCTGCAATCTTCTCTGATTGGCTACTGGCCTTAGCACAGGGGGCTACAGTCCACCGGTTCGCACAGGACCCAGAGGTAGCTCCAGCCACCAGGGCCAGACTTCTAGTTTGGCAGGAACAGCTAGAAATTCCGGTTATTTTCCTATGAAATCTCTGGACTTTGAATGCGGGCAGTGAATTCATTTTTATGAAACATGACAGGAGCCCGGCTGCACAAGCCTGTGGCCTGGCTCTGAAGCCGGTGCCGTGGAAGGAGCAGCATCTGCAGTGCTCCGAGGGGAGCACCCCCTGAACCAGGCAAGTGCGGAAGGGACAGCGTTAAGACATGTCCGAGACAAAGCGGTCTGTGGTCCAGTAAGTTTGGGAAGCTCTGGGCTAAACACAGTGAAATCCACCCTCTTTACAGTCGGCCTTCTCAGAGGCTTTCAAATGCCAAGAGGCAGGTGGGCCTCCCCAAGGGGCCAAGGGTACAGCCCTTCCTCCCCTGGTCTGACCACAGAGTCCCCAAGTCCCAGAACAACAATTTCCATTTAATGGACATGCTATTCCAAGAGCTCTGTTTAGGTCGGGGATTCTTGGCCAGGGGTCTGTGAACTTCGATGGCAAAAAAGAAGAAGAAGAAGAAGAAGACAAGCCCTGGCCAGAATCTCAGCTGGTTAGACATCGTCCTGATACGCCAAGGCTTCAGGTTCGATCCCGGTCAAGGCACATACGAGAATCAACCACTGAATGCGTAACTACGTGGGACAGCAAATCAACGCCTCTCTCTCTCTCTCTCTCTCTCTCTCTCTCTCTCTCTCTCTCTCATTAATCAATTAAAAAATGCTCGTACTTACAAATAAAGAAAAAGAAATAAAAGAAGACATCTTTTGCTTTCTCTCTGACATTTAGCATTTCCTTCCAATTATGAATGCAGGCAATGAACCACAGCTTCAACATTACGGTAGTTCTTAGACCCACTGCCAGGCTTGCTACTTAAATGCGTTAATCAAGAAGCAGAAGTGTTTCCAAATTGCAAATCTGTTTTTAAAGGATTTTGATAACTGTGCTTAAATTATTGGTTTCCTCTGTGATCTGCTCTATTTTTAAAACAGAATCCTAAGTATTTATTTTATTTATTTTTAAAATATATTTTTATTGATTTCAGAGAGGAAGGGAGAGGGAGGGAGAGAGAGAAACATCAATGATGGGAGAGAATCATTGATCAGCTGCCTCCTGCACGCCCCTTACTGGGGATCGAGCCCACAACCCGGGCATGTGCCCTTGACGGGAATCAAACCTGGGACTCTTCAGGCTACAAGCAGATGCTCTATCCACTGAGCTAAACCAGCTCGGGCCCTAAGTATTTATTTTACACATTTCAAATATTACTCTGAGAAGAAGTCCAGACTGCCGGAGAGCCTGAGGCACAGGGAGATGGAGAGCCCTGGTTTGGGAAATGCTGCTGGAGATTGTGGCCGGTTCCCAGGGCCCTGCTGTGGACGACCATTCTGGAAGACAGGCTAGTGCACAGGCAGGGGCTCTGGGCCGGACAGACTTGGGTTTGAAACTCAATTCTGCTACTTCTTAATTGGGCACTGAGTTTCCCAGAGCCTCAGTCTCCTCCTCTGGAAAGTGGGGGAAAAAAATTGCTGTGGGGGATTAGAGGTAACGCAGGGCAACGTCTGGCTGGGGCAGAGGGGCCTCTCGGACCCCCTCCAGAGCTTGCAGGATGGCACTCCATCTGCCCTCTGAGCATTTCTCTCCAATAAGGCCAATAAGAAGCGGTGAGTGATGAAGGGTAACCCTATCTGGGGAGGCTCACTGCACAGGGCAGTCCCTGAGGGGGCGGGCCTGTGCTTCTCTGACCTTGCAGACAGACATCTGGTTGGTGGTGAGGGTGCCTGTTTTGTCGGAACAGATGACAGAGGTGCAGCCCAGAGTCTCGACAGAGGGCAAGCTCCTCACGATAGCGTTTTTCTTTGCCATCCGGCGGGTGCCCAAGGCCAGGCAGGTGGTGATGACTGCAGGCAGGCCTGTGGGGGGAAGCAGTCGGAGTGAGGGAGCGATAATAGAGATGGGAAGGAACGGCCCCCGAAGATATCAGGCCCCGTCCCTGGAACCTGCGGATGTTACCTTATTTGGAAAAAGAGTCCCTATTGACGAGATTAGCAAACGGGGCGAGAGAGCGCCGTACCTTCTGGGATCGCAGCCACAGCCAGGGCCACGGCGATCTTAAAGTAGTAGATGGCGCCACGGAACCAGGAGCCCCCGTGGACGGGGTCGTTGAAGTGGCCAATGTTGATGAGCCACACGGCCACGCAGATGAGAGAGATGACCTTGGAGAGCTGCTCCCCAAACTCGTCCAGCTTCTGCTGCAGAGGGGTCTTGTCCTGCTCGGTGGCGGCCATTTGGTCTCGGATCTTCCCAATCTCGGTGCTCACACCAGTCGTGGCCACGATGCCGATGGCCTTGCCAGCTGCGATGTTGGTGCCCTGCGAAGGTGCAGGCAAGGCAAGGCATCAGGCAAAGCACTCCAACTGTGAGACTCGTTTCCGTTCTTTCTTGTTTTTTTTTTAAGGATAAAGAGAACCTTTATAGTTAAGGATGGAAATGATTATTTGGAAATTTAAACAGCTAGATTATACAAGATCTTTTTTTTTTTAAAGAAATAGTGTATATATATATGTGTATGTGTATATATATACATACATATATATGTAAATATTTTTTTAAATCGATGTCAGAGAGGAAGGGAGGGGGAGAGAGAGAAACATCAATGATTAAAGAGAATCATTGACTGGCTGCCTCCTGTACGCCCCCTACTGGGGATCCAGCCCATAACCCGGGCATGTGCCCTTGACCACAATTGACCCCGGGACCCTTCAGTCCGCAGGCTGATGCTCTATCCACTGAGTCAAACCGGCGAGGGAGGGACTCATTTCTTCCCCCACAGCCACAGCTCACCCAGACCAGCTGGCCCCGCATGGCTCACCGAGAAGAGCATGTTCTTCTTATCCTGGTTGACAGCTCGGGGGTCAGGAACAGGCTCTGTGTGCTTGATGACAGAAACGGACTCGCCTGTGGAGAAGGGGGTCTTCAGAGGACACACCCCACTCCCGGCCCTAATGCCCCTGCGCGCAGCACAGGCCTGGTAAGGACCGAGCAGTGACCTGGAGGAGGTCTGGACTCTGGGGGCAGCCACTGGCGGCAAACGGGGAACTCACTGCCCTTAGAGTAAGAAGACCTGGACCCACGCCTCGGCTTCACCACGTAAAGCTGCCTGTCTTAGGCTCATCTACCTGTTCGCTCCTCTGTAAACAGGGAGGCTAACAGGTCCACTTAGAAAAGGTCCTGGTGAAGTCAGTCAGCTGACTCAGTGACTGTGCACTGCCCACGGGGTGGGGGGGGGGGCAGTCTCCTGGGAGGGAGCCCCCCCCACCCCCCGTGGCAGGGCTCAGACAAGCCTTGCCTCCTGGCCGTGGGAACCCGCCCTGGCTCTTTACCACCTTCTGTCCCAGTGGAGACCCAGAAGCAGTGGTGCTTTAAGTGCATCTGAACCTTGTCTTGTCCTAGAACCTATGGTTCCTGACTCGCAGGCTTTTGCGGAGGCAGGATAGTTCCCTGGGTGAGTGTGTCCGTCAGTCTGTGTGGAAGGGACGGATCAGTGGCCGCCTGGAGAATGGGCACAGGCGTCGCCCTCTCCCACACCCTCGTGTTTGAGTTTTGCAACCGTGAACAAAGCTGAGCAGTGCTGAGCGGCTGCCACTGCGCAGCCAGGAAGGGCCCTGTTGCTGGGTGTTCTCTTCTCACCTGGAATCGCATCCCTGTCTGCCACCGCCTCCACCCGGCTCCTACTCACCCATCCCCCCCAGGGCCCCCCCACCCCGAGGCAGCCGACGCCCCGGCCACCACACCTGTCAGGATGGACTGGTCAACCCGCAGGGTGGTGGATTTGATGGAGAGGATGCGGATGTCTGCGGGGACCTTGTCCCCCACTGTGGAGAGAGTAGAGAAGACTGAAGTTAGTTGAGAAAGTGTTTTCCTTCCTTCCTAAAAAAGCGCAATTTTTGTCCAACTACCTCACCTCATCCGTCAGGTCTTGGCGAGGTCACCCCGGCTGGGTGCCCACCCTGGGCTTGAGTCAGGCCCTCAGCATGTGCTCTTGTAGCCCCAGCGTCTCCCTCTTAACACTCATGCCACTGTCCCCCTCGTTGAAAGCTTTTCTCCCCACAGGGCTGTGAGCCCTGTGAAGGGAGGCCTGGCAGCTGAATACATTTATGTTGAATGACGGAAGGGAGAACGAACGGGAGACAGCACAACAGAGAGCGAGGCAAGTGAGAAAGGCGAGGAGGGAAAGGCAAGCAAAGAACTAAAGGAAACAGGGCGAGTTGGAGAGACGTGTGTCGGGGAAGAGGACGGAGTGGATCCGCCAGGGCGGGTAGGAAGAGACAGGAGAAAACATGGGAACTGAGAAAAATCAGTGTCAACCAAGACTGAGGGCGGAGCAAGAAGCAGGGGAGAGTGACTGAGAGGGAAGTGTGAGGAGGGAAGGCAGAGGGCACAGTCCATTGCAGCAGACGCACATCCACAACGTGCTGTCCAGTCTGAGCATGTGAGGGAGGGCGGAACGGGTGAGTGAGCCGGGAGATGGCGGAAGAGAAGGGGAGGTCTGCAGGGAGCGAGGAGAGGGGGGCTGAGAAGTTGTGGGGGAGGCCAGAGGAATGGGTCAGTCCAGGAAGCCCACTGGGGGCGGCTGCAAGCGGATGCCCCACCAGACTCGAGACCTTTGAGGAGGCTAAGTGTGTCCCAGGCCCTCTGCCTGATCCTGCCTGGTCCTAAGGATGGTTCTGGGGATGGGGTTCGACTGCGTTCCTCCCCTTGTTTCCGAGGTTCCTCCTCCTGTGCCAGAGGAAGCTCATGGAGGAGGGACGGGGTTGGCCATGGAGTTAGGCGGGACACACTGTCACCCAAGTCGAAGCGATATTTATAGACATTCATGGCACAGACTCCAAACTGTCACCATAGCAGGACAGTGATGGGGCAGCAGGGTCTTCAGCCTGCTCTCCCTCCCTCTCTCCAAGTTTCCCATGGTGGCAACGTGGGTGTCTGGGAGGGAAGCCCACTGAGAAAGATACGCTCCCCTCTGCCAGGGGCCTGGAGATGTGGGGAGGCCTGTGCAGGGCAAATATAAAAACCGCTGAAGGGGGCAGAATCCCAGTAATCTTAGCCACCAGGCCCCCACCCCTCCCCGTCGGGCATTAAGTGTCCCTCCGCACAGAGGCGGGGCCCTCCTTGAGCTCCCCTCCCAGGTCCCGTGTTCTCTGCTGGGGCTGAGTTTCCCTTACATGGCCGGGGGCTTGAGCCTTTGGCCCCGCTTCCTCCCTTCAACCCTCGCTCCTTCCCCTTTGAGAGGCCTCAAGGGCACAGAGAGGTCAAGATTTAAGGCTGACCAAGCTTGGGGGTGGTGGAAGGAGGGGGAAGCCAGGCCTCAGGAGGGGGTGGAGAGGGGACCATTGGCAGGGACTGGGCTCCACCTGTTGCTTGCAAGTGCTGGGTGAGAGGCGGGGGAAGGGGGTCTGCCTGTAGCTTCAGGGACAGGACTGGCTGTTCCTGTGAGGCTCTGACGGGGAGGGGGGGGGGTGCTGCGGCCACAGTGCCCTGGGGTGACCTCCTGAGGAGTCTGGAAGGAGAAGCAAAGACTCCACCACCCTGGCTACCTCCTGGACCCAGAATCAGGGAGTGACCAGTCCTTGCCCCCAACATTTACATCTTCTTGACCTCGAACCCAAGGCCTCCGACTCTGGACCCCTCAGTCCCATCACTCACCAGCCACCTCCACGATGTCCCCGGGGACAATGTCCCGAGCCTTGATCCTCTGCACTGACTTCCGGTCAGCCCGGTAGACTTTCCCCATCTCGGGCTCATATTCCTTCAGGGCCTCAATGGCGTTCTCTGCATTACGTTCCTGGGGTGCAGGGCAGAGGGCAGGAGGAGAATCAGAGGGAGAAAGGTGGTGGGAGGAGAGGGGACTGCCTGGGGAGGGCTGGGGGGCGGAGTGTAGAGATGGCGGAGCAGGGGCCAGAGTCCCGGGGGCAGTGGGATCCACAGCGGAAGGGGAGGTTCTGCAGCCCCGGCTCCTGGCACAGGGAAGCAGATAAACCCGTGTGTGTGTGAGGGAACTGTCACTTAGAGCTGAACACAGTTAAGGGGCTTTTCGGGAGAAAAGAGAATCAAAGAGAATCCGGAAGCCGGGGACAGGACAAGTAGAGGGTAGTAAGGTCAGAGAAAGAAGAAACTCAAAACTATTATTTACTGAACTCCCTCTACATGCCAGGCACAGGGCCAGGCACTTCTGCACTCATCACCTGGTGACGTGTCTCCACTCCAGGGGCAGGACTACTAGCCCCGTTTTATGGATGAGGAAACTGAGGTTCAGGGAGATGAAGGCACTTGTCCAGGGCTATACAGCCAGCAAGTGACAGTAGGAGCAGGTCGCCCCCACTTTCCAACACCCCGTCCCATGTGCAAAGGCAGCGATAGGACCAGAGGACAAGGCCAGCCCAGGGGAGGCGATGGGGGAGGTGGGGGGGTGGGGGGGAGGCTGGCCGCCTGCTCAGTGTCAGGAGGGGCCGGAGTGGGGTGGGGTCAAGGCTAACCTGCCAAACCCCCACAATGGCGTTGGCAATGAGGATCAGGAGGATGACAAAGGGCTCCACAAAGGCAGTGACGGTCTCCTCACCTTCCTCAAACCAGGCCAGCACCTGGGGAGCAGGGAGAGGGAGGATGACAGGAGCTGGAGCCCCTCCGACAGGCACAGAAAGCCCAGGGGGTGAGGACAGGGCAGGAGCGAGCTCGGGGCCACAGGGCACTGCCCGCCCACGTGCAGGGCTCCGCGCTCCGAGGGGTCACACAGCGCTGCCTGCTGATGCTCGCGGCACAGGGGGCACCGGGGGCACAGGGGGCAGACACCACCACCCAGGGCCTGGCAAGGACACTTTCAGCTTTCCCTGGCTGGGCTGTTGGCTTGTAAGCGAAGCTCAGGGGACACCCAGGCCAACGACCCCCACGGCCACATCCATCTCCTGGGAGCCAAACCCCGAGGAAAAACCCCCTGGTCCTCAAGGCGCCGGCCCACCCACACCCCTCCCCCAGCCGGGCTGGGAGGTCGGGTTTCAGGAGGGAGCAGGAGGGGGGATAGAGTTACCGCCTCCTGTACACACCCCACCCCAGCTGTTGCCTCTGCCAGGCAAAGGCGACAGCCACAGGCAAATGTCAAGGAGCAAATCTGAGAAGGGAGAGGGCGGCCCTGCCAGCTAGTGCTCGGTGGCCCGGGGGCCTCCATCGAGGAGCCGGGGACAGGGAGGCCTGTGGCCAGTCCTCCTCCCATGGGGACTGAGTCCACCCCTCACATGCAGGTGGACTGCTGGGAAGGTGGGTGCCGGGGCCTTGGGGAGGGGTCTCAGGAGCCCAGCCCTGACGGGGCGGGGAGGCCAGAGGCAGATGAGGGGTCACCCTCGCACCAGCAGCTCTTTCCCGCCTCTCGGAGGGAATCCGCCTCAACCAATCAGCGCCAGGGGGCGGGCCAGGGGCGCGAGGCTGCTCGGGGATTGGTGGCGTGGCGCGTGGGCCCAGGGCAGGGAGCAGTGGTGCCGGGGTGGCAGCAGTCTCTGAGCTGGGGAGCCCTGCGCTCAGGGGTAACTCGAGCCTCCAGAGCCCTTGAAGCTTCGGGGATGGCTTAGCTTCAGTGTTTTGGCTGAGAACACCCTTAAAGCTTAAAATAAAACCTGCCTGCGGGGTGTGGGAAGGACAGAGGAGGGCGCACACCAGCCCCACCCCACCCCCTCAGTGCTGGTCTGCAGAATAGGATGCTCAGGGCTTGGACTGGAGCAGCCTCTGATTCCAGCCAACACCCAGCACGCTCCCCAGATCTCCCCCCCCCCCCCACTCGCCATCCCCCATGCCCTCCCACACTCACAAAGGAAATGCAGGCGGCCAGGAGGAGGATCCGCACAAGAAGGTCTTCAAACTGCTCTACTACCAGCTCCCACAGGGACTTCCCTGGGGGGAGGCAAGGCGAGGCCCGG
Organism: Myotis pilosus; assembly: GCA_036010255.1. Classification (NCBI taxonomy): domain Eukaryota; kingdom Metazoa; phylum Chordata; class Mammalia; order Chiroptera; family Vespertilionidae; genus Myotis; species Myotis pilosus. The sequence goes on from JASKON010000003.1 coordinate 104,355,338, forward strand.
GGTTAAGGTCTAGCGGATGAACCACCGCTGGGGCTCTGGGTGCAAGCAGGGGTCCAGGGACTGGGAGCGCCCTGACTTCCAGCCTGGAGCTGTGAGGTTCCGGGGTGATGGGCAGGCCACTTGGCTCTTAGAGAAGGGCGGAGGGAGCTTGCCAGGGCTCCAAAAGCAGGCTCCTTCCTCCAAGCGGTGGGCAGCTGTTCAAGGGCTGGATGCCTCAAGGAGAAAGTGCCTGGAAACTTCTGCCCCCAGCCAAGCTCCCACCCTTGGGGAGGGGTATTTGCCCCAGGAGTGAGTAGGGAGCGGGCAGGGAGAAGGGAGTGGGACCCAGAGGGGAGAGGGAGTCCAGTAACTTACCTTCCTCAGCAGGGAGCTCTACCCAGGGAAAAGAAAAAAAGGACATATTCATTTGGGGTTCAGTCTAATGCCCCCACACCCTGGGATCTGTGACTAAGGTAGGAGAATCAGGCCATCAACAGGGCATCTGAGGTTCCCCAAGGTCACCCATAAAACCTCCCAAACTGCGGGTCTCAGGGCCCGTCTGCCAGTATCCTCTCCTCTCCTGTAGTCATTGGACCAGGGCCCAGCTCTTCCCTAAGTCCCCTGGAGGGAGAGGCTCCCACTCGAGTGTGAGTGTGCGCGCGCATGTGTGTGCGTGTGAGTGGGTGCTGCAGGGCTGCAAGAGGCCATTGCCAGCCTCTCCAAAGGACACTTACCATTGGGGCCGTATTTCTCTATGTGCCGCTTAACTTGGTCCGGGGTGAGGCCTGTGGTCTCGCTCACCCCAAAATAGGCCAGACATTCTTCTGTGCTCTTGGAGTGTGCAGCCTCCATCGTGCTCCCTTCCTGGGGGCCAGGGGGCGGTGTTCCTTCTGGGGGCGTTCCACGTGTGGGGGGCCTTCCTCAGTGTGTTCACCTGCCTGTTTGTCTGGGTTTCTTCCTTTTTGTCTCCTGCCCCCCCCAGATTTTTCTTCCCTCCAGGAAGCTCTGACCCCCGTCCCACTTGCAGCAGCTGGCCACCCCCCCAGCCCCCAGCTGGTCCTTATGAGGGAGTAGGGGGGGGCAGGCTCCCCCCTCCCCCAGATCAGGGATTGGCTGGCAGAGGCTCCAGCAGGAGGGGTCAGAAGAGAGATATTTCTGCTGACAGAGGGGGAACAGTGGGGCTGCAGCCCGAGGTGTCACTCAGAGGGAAGCTGAGGTGGCCCAGACACAGGAGAGGGGGTAGGGAGGGACTTCACTTCTGTCTTCGGCTGCTGACCCTCGCCCAGTTGCCTCAACTTCCTCAGTGGCACTGAATCTCCTATTCCAAACTCACCCCCCCCAGGTCTTCCCTACGGCCCACTCCTCCTCTGTCCTTCACCTTTCCCGTCCCTCACCCGCTTCCGTCTCATCCACCCTGACCCTGTGTCTCCTGCCAGTCTCCTTCCTCACCTCGTTTGCTTAAAGGCCAGCAGAGACACTCCGACCTTAGGGGGACCGAAGAGGGGAGACATCCTTTGGGGGCTAGAGGAAGTGGCTCTGGGGGAACAAGGGAAGCAGGGAGGGGAGAGAGTCAAGGGGACAGAGCAGAAGATGGTAACCCTACCCCAGGGAGGGGTTGCTGCAGCCATCAACAAGGGATTTAGTGTCCAGGGCCTGGTGAGCAAAGCCAGGACTGCCTGTCTCTCCCCTAAACTCCCCCCACCCCCATCGCTCTAACCAAGCCTCTGGGAACATTGCCTCCAGGCCCCTCCCCACCCCTAATAGTGAATCCCCTCCCAAGAAAATGGGATACCCAGGCAGCAAGGTAACCCAAGAGGCTGCAGAATGTGCTGATGGCAGAGGGGGATAAGTGTTTCGGGATGGGGGTCACCCCAAGTCATGGAATAAGGGTTACCTTATCCCACACTGCTCTCTTTAACCCGAGGGGTTTACCTGGCAGACCCCAGAGAGCCGTGGTCTGCACTCCACCTGGCCCTGAAGTGTCTGTCCTCACAGGGAGGGAGGCAGCTCTGTGCTCAGGCTCAGGCCACCCCATTGGAAGAGGCCCGAGAGAAGCGCATCAAGGCAGCAGGACAGGGGCCTGGGGAAGCTGGATAAATAAAGCAGAGGCGCCCTAACTGGTTTGGCTCAGTGGATAGAGCGTCAGCCTGCGGACTCAAGGGTCCCAGGTTCGATTCCGGTCAAGGGCATGTACCTTGGTTGCGGGCGCAGACCCAGTGGGGAGTGTGCAGGAGGCAGCTGATCGATGTTTCTAACTCTCTATCCCTCTCCCTTCCTCTCTGTAAAAAATCAATAAAATATATATTTAAAAAAATAAATAAATAAAGCAGAGGCTCCAGCCCAAAGGCGTGGGGAGGGCAGATGGATGCGGACAGGTCTAGGGGAAATAAGGACAGAACAGAGCTGCCAGGGTCAGAGGGAAGCCTGAGGAGCAGGGGAAAGGGGACAGCAGGGGGCTGGCATGTGGCAGCCAGGTGGGGGGGGGGGGGCAGGGCGGGGTGCAAAGCCACAAGTTGTTGCTGAGCGGCTGGCCTTGGCGTCAGCTTCCTCAGAGAAGCAGCTGCTCTGAGCCCCCGACCCCCACCCCGGCTCTGGAGGAGCAGGAGGGCAGCATGGGTGTGAGTGGGGAAAGGGCGGAGAGAGGCTTAATGGTGCAAGGTCAGGGAGGGGAAGCAGCCTCATGGCCCTGACCTCCAGTCCTTCCTTGCTTGAGGCCTCACTTTCCTGAAACAGTAAGGACTACAGACTACTGCTGGGCTCTGGCTGCTTCCCTGTCTGGTGCTCAGTCCCTGACAACGGGGTGGGGGTCACAATGACATCGGAGGCAGCAAGGCATAGGAAAGGGAAGCCTCACTTTCGGGGAGTGGGTAGGCCAGCAGGACTGGGTTAGGTCCCCCACACTCATCCCTTCCTCCCCCCCTCCAAGGTGAGTTAAGGACATGGTGCTCTCTCCCCCTGCCCCCCTTCCATGGTCCCAACAAACTCTCCCTCCAGGCAGAACCCTGCTGTGACCAGGGGACCAGGGCTCAAACAATGGGCTGTGAGTGTTCACCAACAGGCACCTCCACCTGGCCCACCACCACCCACCTTAGGACGGCCAGGCCCAGCATCTGCCAAGCCTTTGGCGCTGGCTGCCTTCTCCCCACCACTACCTGGAGGAGTGACAGGAGCACTGTCTTAAAGGAGCAGGAATGCCCAAACATGGAGAAGGGGGAGAAGACTGGACCGATCACAGCTTCAAGGGAGTTGAGAGCTGAGGAAAGGAGGCAGGCTTTACAGGATGCTGCTGCCAACAGGGCCCTTTAAGGTTAGTCATTTCTAGCTCCCTCCACTTCCCAGAGGAGGGGACTGCAGCCAGAGAGGGAAAGACACCAGCCAAGAGCCGCAAGGGATCATCATCGGGGTGTGAACAGGGATGGAGGACGGCTGAGCAATGAGGCGCTGGCTCTCTTGGATTCCTCCCACTGGGGGTCTCCAAGCCGAGCTGGTTCTCCCTTCCTATGTTGGATGCTTAGAATGGGAGAGGTCCAATTCTGAAGGATGTGGAGATAGAGCCTGGCCACTCCCTGACCAGTTTTGAACTCGAGTGGAACCATCCAGAAAGACTTACAGGGAAATCGTCTCTTAGATTCCTCCAGCCAAGACATGCAAATCTTGGAGTACAGGAGGGGTCCATGTACCCCTCCTCACCCACCTTCAGAAGACAAGTCCCAGAGGGCTGCCAGAGTTTAGAGGGAGGGGGAGCCTCGCAGCACCAGTTGCTGCTAGATTAAGAGGGGATCAGGCCCTACACTGCCTACACTGGGGTGCCACAGTCTTTCCTCACCATCTCACTTTTAGAATACATAGCACCTAGATCCCCAAACCATCCTCACCTTTACAAGGCCAAGTCTATCCCCAGTCTCCTAAGGCCAAGGTTTGGGGGAGTCCCAGGGATTAGATAGAACGGGGAGAGCCAGCAGGCTTCCCCCGGCTAGCCCAAAGCTGGGTGGCCTGTGAGCCCAGCTGTCTCCTGTCCATCTCCCGACAGGACACAGGCCCAGAATAGCAAGGTCATAAGCATGGAAAGGGCCAGGAGGTGGGGGCAGAGGCTGAGGGGCGTGAAAGGAAAAGGGAGAGGCAGAATGATAAGAGGCAGTGCTGGATGGAGGCAGGGAGGGGAGAGGGCCAAGCAAAATAGGTGAGAGTCTGCCATGGCTGGTGAGCTAAGTGGTTAGAATGTTGGCCCTCTCACCGAAAGGTCTCGGGTTCGATTCCCCATCAAGGGCATGTACTTGGGATGCAGGTTCAATTCCCAGCCCCAGCTGGGGCATGTGGGAGAGGCAACCAGTCAGTGTCTCTCTCACATCAATGTTTCTCTCTCCCCCTCCCTTCCACTGTCTAAAAATCAATGTGGGATGAGGATTAACAACAAATAGGTGAGTCTTCAGAATCTGGCCCTTCCTTGTTGGCACCCACCACCCGCAGAGCCGGGAAGCCCAGGGGTGCCTTCCACTGGAGGGCACAGTGCAGCCCAGAGAGCAGAGCCTGGGCTAGAGAAGGACTTGGCTGGGAGTGGAGGGACTCAAGGAGGGCGGGAGCTATTGCAGACTCAATACCCACAGGGCAGGCACATCACGTGAGTGGTCTGCGGGGATGAGATGCGGAAGGTGGACCAACTGCATGAGGCTGGATCATCTGATTTTCAAGAAAAGCCAATAATCTGAACTTTTATGTGAAATTTCAATGGGAACATTATCCAGGTCAAGCAAGCAATGTCAGTAGCTCCCGCCTAGACGCAACCTCCTATTTTAGATGAAGACACTGAGGCCGGGAGGGGCTACACACTGCCAAGGCCGCACAGCAAGCGAGAGGCAAAGCCAGTGCCCTTTGCCATCTTCCTCCACCTCCCAGCTTGGCTCTGGGAAGGGGAGCGTCAGCCTGGCCTTGGGCCCCTCTGCAGCCAGACTGTGTGTGAAGTCTCTCCCAACACAGCCCCAGCCCAACCCCAGCCCCATGGCCTCTCTGCCAGCTTTCTCCCTGAGGAGGGAGCCGTACTGAAGAATTCAGAGCAGGAAGGGTCCTTGGAGATCGTTGGTCCTGCTGCTCACTGTCCTGTCTCGTTAGGAGAACGTGCCTGGAGACCCCGGGAAGCTCTTACCACTCAACACACAGGGCAGCCCCAAGAAGCAAAGGACAGAAAGTGCAGGACTAGGGAGCTAAGGGACTTCATCGGACCAGCCCTCTGGCCGCTCAGCTCTGGGGCTCACAACTCAAGTGGGCTACCTTCCTGACCCCGTCCCAGCCCTCATGGCAAACACTGGCCACAGTCACCACGATGAACTGAGATAAACCTTTATTTATTTATGCGTCTCCATTTTGTTTAAAACAACAACAACAACCACCTTAATATTAACTGACAGCCCTTCCCCCTCACCCCTCCTTGGGCTGGGGGTAGATAATGGGGAAATGGCCCCCAGGGGCGGGGCTGACCGTAGAGCCCCTTGGAGAGGTAATGGAGCCCAAATCCCCTCCCCAGGGGATGGGGCACCTGTAGTGTATGAACTGGGGAGTTAACGGGACTCTTGAACCTCTTCTTGTACCAACATATATGCCCTTGGCCATCAAGGGTAAGGAAGCATACGGGGAGGGGATTCCTACCGCTCCTCTATGTCCCTGCTCAGCCCCTGTCTCAGGAACTGAGGGCTGAGGAGCAAGAAAGTGGAGAAAGGGTGGGGGGGGGTAGGGTGTCACACAAAGGAGTACTGGTTATTAATGGCTCTGGGGTGGCCCCCTTCTTCTCCATCGCCCCCTAGTGGTAACTGCTGGAGCTGCACCATCGGTGTTGCTTCAGGGACCCCACCAGATCCAGGGCCTCCCTGGACCTCCATGCCTGGTGTCAAGGCCTCTTCCAATTCAACCACGGGGACCAGCTCAACCACGGGGACCAGCTCTTCCTGGATCCCTCCACTGCCCACTTTCTCTTTCTCTTGCCTCTCTTTGGCTGCTGTGGCTGTTGCTGCTGCCACTTCTGACATCCCCGACGCCTCTTCTGCCCCAGGATGTGGGGGATCTGTCCATGAAGGGGGTTCAGGGGGTGGGGGTGGGTCGTGGGAGGTGTTCGGTTCTGGATAGGAATGGTAAGAAGACAGACTAATTGTGGAGGGTGGCAAGCTCTTGCAGCAGCCTCCCCTTCACTATCCCCCCCAGGAGCCATGTGCTATCTCCCCACATCCCATCTTCTGAGCAACCCCCCCATCCATGGAAGATGGATCATGGGCGGAGGTGAGAGGAGGACCACACTTACACACAGTCACTCGCTCCGAAGGGCATGAGGGTGGAGGAGGCATCGGGGTAGCATCGATCTCCCTCGCACACCCCTGCATGGCTCCCGGCCTGCTCTCGGCCTGGGGGGGAGGGGCAACGTGGGGACAGATGGGACGTGGGGGTAGGGAAAAGGGAGAGATCAGACAGGGACATCAAACATTAAGGGAAGAGGGAGGGGGATCAAACAGAGCATTCCCCAAAAGGGCAGGCCCAAGGCAAGGTGATGAGGAAGGGCAAAGACATGGGGCGGTGTATCTAGGAGACAGACAAATGATGGAACAGAGGAGTCTGATGGAATGGGAATGCACCAACCCACTCTCAACTTCCTCCCGGCTCCAGCAGGAGCCCTCTGCCTTCCTACCTCCTCGGCATACATTTTTCCCTTTGAAACCCCAACACACAGGCCCCTGTTCTCCCCATCAAAGCCTCTCCTCACAGGCCCCCACCCCACCTTTCTGGCACACACACCTCCTCACTTCTTGGGTGCACGGGCACCTCCTCCCCTGCAGACCTGCTCTGCTCACCCTGCTGCCGCTGGGAGGACACAACATAGCTGCCAAGGACAACATCACTCGGGCCTCCAGACTCCAGAGGGATGGGGTGCACCCGGAAATGCTTGAGCATATCAAAAATGGACTGGAACCACAGGTGCTGGACCCGGCACTGGCCCTCCTCATTCAGCGACAGACGCAGGTGCTAAGGGCAGGATGAGCGAGGTGAAGCAGGAGCCCAAGCCCCTGCCGATTACGGAACACTTCTCCCTGATGGCAACGTCCCCACTCTGCCCGCCAGCTCCCTGCGGAGAACAGGCCTTTTCCTCAGTCACTCACCTTGGCCTTGCCCTGGAAGTTGAAAGTGAGGACATATTCGCCCCGCCTCGTCTCACTCTGACGTACCAGGAAAACACCATGGGAGTCGGTGCCTCCGGCCAGTACTAACTGGGCAGCCTTGAGTCGAGAGAGCATCCCGTGGAACCAAGGATACCCTGAGAGGGGCTGCTCCCCCTCACCTCCCTCTGATTCCCCCTGGAACAGGAATGACCCTTCAGGAAGGAGAGAGGGAGGGAAACCTGGGTGTCAAGGAAGCCTCCCCATCCTGGGAGAAGAGCCTGGCTTCCCCTTCCTGTGTCACTTCCCTCCCCTGGGTCAGCTCCCTCAGGATCCCAGGACAAGGTTCAGGGAGGTGGGCAACCATGCCTGCACAGACCACACCCACACCTCTGGTACCTGTGGCTGTTTCTGGAGTGTCCAGGGATGGGTAGGGGGTTGAGAGGGGATGAACTGTCCCAGCTGGGGGTTCCTCTTCAATGGGGATGCGGGGTGGCAACTCTGGGGGAAGCAGTTCCATTGAGTCAAAATGGGAGGCAGCAATGGAGGCGGAACTAGGAGAGATGGATGCTGAAGGGCGGTCTGAGAGGCCCCCATATGCCCCTGGAAAAAAACAGGAGGGCAAAGTTGAGAACTGGAGAAGCTACTTTTAAAATTATACATATATACGTATACATACGTATACATATGTGTATATATATGTGTATATATATTTATTTTATTGATTTCAGAGAGGAATGGAGAGGGAGAGACAGATAGAAACCTATATAAAAGGCTAATTGCAAACTGTCCCTTTAACCCAGAGTTTGACCAGTGGGCGGGGCCGGCTGCCCAGCCCCTCCCCAACACCAGGCCAATAGGGGCGGCTGGCCAGACCCCACCCGTGCACGAATTCATGCACAGGGCCTCTAGTTAGTGATGAGAATCATTGATTTGCTGCCTCCTGCACACCCCCTACTGGGGATCAAGCCAGCAACCCAGGCATGTGCCCTTGACCGGAATCAAACTTGGGACCCTTCAGCACACAGGCCAACACTCTATCCACTGAGCCACACCAGCTAGAGCTAGAGAAGCTACTCTTTGACAGGAGTGGTCTGCCTGGGCCACCTCCCACTAGTCCGCCCTGTGTGGACTGGCAGGGTCAGGTGGCTGAAATGTTGGATCCTTCTCCAGGCAGGGACCCTGATATTCTTCCACCAATAGCTACCTTAGATTTCATACACTGCTCAGGGGTTAGTTACTGAAAGGAGGTCCTAGAATCCAAAAGTGCCTCTGCCCTTTTTGTTGTTGCTGTTAATCCTCACCCGAGGATATCTTTCCATTTATCTTTATTGTTTTTTTTAATCCTCACCCTAGGATATTTTTTCCATTAATTCCTAGAGTGGAAAGGAGGGAGGGAGATGAGAAGGAAGGAGGAGGGTGAGGGGGAGAAAAAGAGAAAGAGAGCTGAAACCGGTTTGGCTCAGTGGATGGAGCATCGGTCTGCGGACTGAAAGGTCCCAGGTTCGATTCCGGTCAAGGGCATATACCTTGGTTGCGGGCACATCCCCAGTGGGAGTGTGTAGGAGGCAGCTGATTGATGTTTCTGGCTCTCTCTCTCTTTCCCCTCCTCTCTGTAAAAAATCAATAAAATATATTTTAAAAAAAAGAGAAAGAGAGAGAGAGAGAAACATCGACATGAGACATTGATTGGTTGCCTCCAGCATGTGTCCCCACTGGGGCTGGGGAATCTGCAACCAAGGTACATGCGCTGGACCAGGAATCGAACCCGAGACCGTTTGGTCCCCAGGCCAACCCTCTAACCACTGAGCCAAACAGGCCAGGGCTCCACTGATTTTTAGAAAGTGGAAGGGAAGGAAGGAAAGGGAGAAAGAAACATCGATATGAGAGACACATCAATTGGCTGCCTCCTGCACGTGTCCTGACCAGGACAGGGGACCAAACCTGCAATTCAGGTATGTGTCCTTAACTGGAAATCGAAACCCTAACCCTCTGGTGTGAGGTCTGATGCTCTGACCACTAAGACACACTAGACATGGAGCCACTATCTTTTGAACTGACAGCAGAAATGGAGACAAATATTTTTGCATTAAAAAGGGGTCCCTCGCCCCAGCTGGTTTGGCTCAGTAGACAGAGTGTCAGCTTGCAGACTGAAGGGTCTTGGTTCAATTCCAGTCAAGGGCATGTACCTAGATTGCAGGCTGAATCCCTGGCCTTGGTCAGGGCGTGTGTGGGAGGCTACCAATTGATGTATATTTCTCACATCGATGTTTCTCTCTCTCTTCTCCCTTCCACTCTCTCTAAAATCAATGGAAAAATATCCTCAGGTGAGGATTAACAAAACAAAAAAACAAAAATTTTTTAAAAAGGGGGGTCTCAACTTGACCGGCCCTTGTGGCTCAGTGGTTGAGCATCAACCCATGAACCAGGAGGTCATGGATAGATTCCCATCAGGGCACATGTCCAGTTGCAGGCTCAAGCCCTGGTAGGGGGCATGCAGGAGGCAGCCAATCAATGAGTCTCCCTCATCATTAATGTTTCTATCTGTCTCTCCTTCTCCCTTCCTCTCTGAAATCAATAAAAACATTTTTCTTTAAATGGGGGTCCTGCCCAGGCCCTGGCAAAATAAAAAAAGGGGGGGGTGTCCTTTTTTTGGTCAATAGGACAAAGCCAACTCTCAGAGGCATCAAAGATCCTCCTTGTATGCCCTGGCTGGTTTGGCTCAGTGGATAGAGCATCGGCCTGTGGACCAACGGGTCCCAGGTTCTATTCCAGTCAGGGCGCATGCCTGGGTTGCGGGCTCGGTCAACATGCAGGAGACAGCCAATCAATGATTCCCTCTCATTATGGATGTTTCTGTCTCTCTTCCTCTCTCAAATCAATGAAAAAATATATATATATTTAAATCCTCCTTCTAGCCCTGATTCTCTTCCTCCTCTGAGCTCCCAAGGCACTTTTTTCTTGCTTGTGCTGCTCAGAGAACACTAAGCACAAACTCTCCATTTTAAAGCCCTGCTTTTTAGAAGTCTTGTCTGCTCAGCTAGACTGTGAGCCCATGGAGGGCAAGGAGCTAATTTCAGGCATGCCTGCACCCCCACCTTGCCCAGGCCTAGCGAAGAGCCAGGCAGGTACCAGGGCATTCCCGAATATCTGCCGAGTGGCAGGCGGGCACGTTGCACACGGTCACTGCTCAGATGAGTATGTGTGCAGGGTGGAGTGCAGTGGCTCAGGCATCAAGCTGGCATAGCCCATCTTTGTTAGTGACGCTCAGGTGACACTGGGAAAGCCATTTCTCTTCCCTGGTGTTAGCTGCCTAAGAACAGAGGGGATTAGAACTGACGGCTTGTAGGGTCTGTTCTAGCTTTAAGATTCTATCATTCGTTTTACTCATTGAACACAGCCTATAGTTATATGCTAGGCACTGTGACCCTGAAACTCAGAATGGAGGGTCATGAGGAAAGGGTGTAGTGGAGTCTGGAAAGGTGAGCTGGGTCAGGCAGATTTACAAGTCTCTGTGTTTATGTGTGTGGGTAAGGGTTTGCACGTGCTTAGTCAGGCAAAGAAGTACAATTAAAGAAAACTGGTATCGTTGACACATGCACAGAGACACAGAGTCAGAGCAAAATAAAGATGTGTACAAAGTGTTCTGGAAGCCTGGAGACGAGAACCGTATCTGCAGCCAGAGTGGTGGTCTGCACAGGCTTACGGGAAAGGTGACAAGGCTGGGCAAAGGCAGGCTAGGAGTTTCCTCGGAGCTTGTGTGGGGCGGTGATGCTGATGGTCCTAAATGGCAAACCGTGGCTTAGCATGTTCTGGGACAAAAGACAAACATTTGGTGGGTGGGGGTGGGTAGCTGAGAGGCAGGAGAGGGTTTACGCTGGAGAGAGGGCCCGGAGCCCCAAAGCAGGGGGTCTTACATGGCAGGTCTGAGGTTCACAGCTGTCCAAGGCTCTACCTTACCCTGGGACAGGCGGTCGTTGCTCTCGCTGGGTCCCAGCAGTAGATCCTGGCTGGGCAGACTCTCTGAGTGATTCGGGCAGGGCAGTTCCAGGCTGTCTGTGTTCTCTCTTGTAAGAAATGAGGCCCCAGGGGCCAGTGGGAGGGTCATGGGGTGGGGACTGGTAGCAGGGCAGGGCCTGCAGAGACAGGGAAAATGGTGCTGGTAGGAATGTCACCAGGTGAGAGGACAGGCTGCTCCCACCCCAGCCCCTGGTTTCCTCACCCCGGGCTCAGGCATTCTTGGATGTCGGACACCCAGGCCTTCACATGTAGGGCATCAGCTGTCTCCAGGATATACTCTGAGGAGCCTTCCACCTATGGGACAAGAGCAGGTCCATCGGCATTGCCAGTTCCTAGGGCCTAAGGCACCCCTAATGAGAACAAAAACATCCTGCCTCTCCCCCCTGCTCCCAGAAGAGCTGTAGCTTCAGGGACCTACGCTCAAGGAACCCGTCGGGCATGCACCTCCTTCCACCAATGCCCCTTGCTGTTCTGTACTGCATGCTTTCTCCCCAACAGGGGGCAGGGGAGCTCACGGCTCCCACCTTAACCACAAATGTGTTCTCCCGATCAGGCATCTCCAGCGCTGTGGTCGCCCGCACATCCGTGATGGTAGAGCAGGGAATGCTGAGCCGAGGCCGAGATGCCTAGGTTGGAAGAGAACAAGATCCAGACCTTTGGTGGGTAAAGACCATCTTTCCCTTCCCTCCAGAGATCCACCTTTCCTTCTACACCCTAAGGGAATTAGGCAAAAAGGAGTAACACTCCTCCTTCAGTCCTGCCCACAGCTCCTAGCTCAGAGTCAGGAGCTAGCTTTAAAAACCAAAGCCCGGCCAGTCTGGCTCAGTGGCTGAGCATCAACCTGTGAACCAGGAGGTCACGGTTGGATCCGGGTCAGGGCACATGCTTCGTTTGTGGGCTCCATCCCCAGTAGGGGGCGTGCAGGAGGCAGCTGATCAATGATTCTCATCATTGATGCTTCTACTTCTCTCTCCCTCTCTGAAATCAATAAAAATATAAAAAACAAACAAACAAACGAAAAAACAAAGTAAGCCAAGCTATACATGTGGGCGATGACCACTTTGGCAGTTCAACCGTTCACTCCCAGTCACCCCTCCTCTGGGTCTCACCTTGGGTGGTACAAAGAACTCCAGGCGACTTCCTCCACCTCCTTCTCCTTCACTTCGAAGCAGTAAGCGGCACTTCTGCCACGGAGGCTGCCCTCCTCCCCCGGAGGTGGGCCCCGCTGCCCCTCCTCCCCGGCCCACTCCGGCTGGGTCGGGGGCCGCCTCTTCCGCCCCCATGAAGCTCAGCAGCTCTTCCCTCTGCACCATCCCTGCCCCATCCTTCAAGGTCCCTCCTCCCCGACTGAGTTTCAGTCTCTCAAAACGGTGAGTCCATCTGTCCCCCGGGGATGGTCCATCACTAACCAGCCCCCTGCCAACGGTCCCAGCCCCACCAGAGGAGTTGGAGTTGCTGTTTCCACCTAACACTGGGGGGCCTGATGAGGTCTCCAGGGGCCCGGCCGGGGAGGGGGGGTCCACGGTCCCCCGCCACTGCAGGATGCCGCGGACCGAACCTCGGACGGAGCGGCCCACTGAACGGAGGGAGAAGCGTTTCTTTAGCTTCGGCTTCGAGGAGGAGGTTGTAGAAGAGGAAGAGACCGAGGAAGGGAGGGGGCCGGCCAGGTCCTCAGATGATCGAGAAGGGCCCAGCACAGCCAGAGGCCCGCCCGCCCTGCAGCTCTCAAGGGACAGGTCATGTGGCGGGATCTCCACACCAGGACTCAGAGGGGCCGGGATGGGTGGTGAGAGGGAGCCAGAGGCCCGGGCCACCTCGGCTTCAAAATGCTGCAGGAAGAGCTCAGCGAAACGGCGGGAGAAGGCAGCCTCGGCCCCGGGCCCTGCATACTGGGGGTGGGAGGCCAGGTACAGGCGAAAACGGCGGGCAAAATCCAGGGCAGCGGCCCGGGCATGGGACTCACAGAACTCCCGCCAACTGGGGGGAGGGGGCGGTGGCAAGGGAGGAGGAGAGGGGAAGGCCCCGTCCTCCAGGGAAGGGGCACCATTCATGACGGTCCCCAGGAGGTGCAGAGGGGGAGCCTGTGGGGAGGGGCAGCAAAGAGGGAAGCGGCCAGAAGACACGGGGTGAGCGGCAGCAGCTGCAGGAGAAAGAGAGGCACATACACCGAGTCACCGCTGAGGTGGGACTGGGGGCGGAGCCCCACCCGAGCCAGACTCCCCCTTCTGGCCTAGACTCATCAGAGAGCAACGGGGAAGAGCAGCAAACGCTTCCCTACCCTTTCCAAGGCCCTCGCACCCCACAAGCCCCAGCTGGCCAGCCCCCCCCCGAGGTCTAGCTGTACCCACCCTGCTGCCTTCCCAACCCACTTTCCCAGGCGTTGGTTCCAGGAGCGATAAAGGGCTGTCTAAAAAGTCATCTCCCTTCTCTACAACAGACCCTCCGATGTGCACCATATGCTTCGCAAGTGCCATTCTTACCTTTCCCCGTGGGAGCCTTAATAACCTCTATAACAGACGCGGACACGGAAGCCCAGAAAGGTTTCAGGGACTCGCTGGACCGACCTCAGCCACAGCCTCACTGCCCCAGCTCTAGCAGGAGCTAGGCCTACAGAGCTCAGAGACCCTGCCTCACGTGTCCCCAAGTCCAGCTCTCAGGGAGGTTGCTCATTGAGGAGGGTGGACGGATGATGGATTGAAACAGCAACTGTCTGGGAAGCTGACCCCAGGGCCCAGCACCCAAGCCCTGTGTGAAGAAGGCTTGCAATGGTCACAGCCGACTTCTTTGCTGCCCCTTCAGTCTGGAGCTCAGAGGCAGCAGCACCAGGTGAGGAAAGGCTAGGAGGTCGGGTCAGGGCAAGTCTTTGCTGGTCACAAACTAAATAAAACATATCAGGGAGCGGGGGATCCTCGGCCTTCTCACCTCCCTCTTCTCACTGGGGAGTGTGCCCTAAAGGCTGGCTAGCCTGCTGGTTAAGGCCACGGCCTATGGAGTCAGGCTTGGGATGAAATCCAACCTCTGACACCTATTAGCTGTGTAATCTTGAACAAATTATATGTCCTCTCTGAGCTTCAGTTTTTGTATCTATCGGGAGAATTAAGTGGAACACATCAGTGCTTGACACAAAGTAAGCACAAAATAAAGGACCACCATTATTGCTATCTTTGCGGGTTCCAATCTTCTAAAAGAGAAATTAGAGAAGGAAGAGATTTCCCGAGTTCTTACAACTGGCAAACGGCAGAGCTGGGCATGGAATTTAGCGCTCCTCCCCCCTATTACACTGGAAAAATGACCGGCACCAGGACTGGGGTGAAGGTAGCTCGGGAAGGTCTCCCCAAAACCCCAGACTCCTATTGAGCCCCACAGGCAGCATCCCCGCCCCTTCCTCCCCGGCCTAGGCCCTGCACACTCAGGTGCTCCAAGCACAGGGACCATCCCCAACCAACGCGAAGCCAGGCGATGCTGGAGTCATGGAGCCCAGGGGCCCGAGCCAAGAGGTGCGGACACAGAAGAGAAACCGATCTCCAGGCAGAGGCCACCTCCGCGCACAGGCCCACCCCACCCTCCGCGCCGCGGGCGGACCCAGCGCCCTCGGGCCCGCTGACCCTGCGGCTCCTGGGCCGGTGACTCAGTTTCTCTTCTGTCCAACAGGACTCAGACCTTCTGCCCGGTGCACCTGCCTCTTGGCTCAGGTCTCACAGTCCCCGAAGGGCGGGCGGCGGAGGGTGCAGGCTCCGCTCCTGGCTCGGACCTCCGGGCCCGCCGCAGCCCGCCGCCCCGACCCTACTCCCCGGACACCCTCTACCCACCCATTCCCCGGGGCCGCCGTCTCCGGGGGGCCACCCCGCCTCCTGCGCGCTCCGCGCCGAGCGCCCCCCTGCCTCGGGGGCCCCCACGCCCGCTCCCACCCGGGGCTTCTCGGAGGCGCCAGCCGGGTCGCGGGGAGGAAAGGAGGACTGGGAGAGGGGGGTTCCGGTTCCGGTCCCACCTGCATCTCGGTCCCCGCGGTTAGCTCCGGCGGCGGCGGCAGCTCCCGCTCCCTGCCCCTCCCCCCACCCCGCGGCGGCCTCCCAGCCCGGCTCTGCGCAGGCTCCGGGACCCCGCTCCCGTCACCGGAGGCAGCGACCATAGAGAGGAGCGGGCGGGAAGGGCACCTTCACGCTCACTTCCGCCGCCCTCCCGCCCCGCGGAGCGCGGAGGCCGAGGCGGTGCGCTTCCGGCGGCCTCGGGGACAGAGCGGCCGAGGGGCGGCTGCGTCCCCAGCGGGAGGCCGGGGCCGAGGAGGGGAGTCGGCCTCAGAGAAGCCACTGGAGGGGGTGGCGTCGCGAGGGGACGCCGGGGCCGGCAGCAGCGAGCGGAGGAGGCGTTTTGACGGCGCGCGGCAGCCTAGAGCGCCCGGCCCGGCGGCGGCTGCGGCGCGGATGCCGCCCCGAGGAGCTGGTCCCGGGAAGACGGGGGTGACCTCGGTAAGGCCCCGCGAGGAGGCGGAGCCTGGACCGGCGGCCTTGGCTCCTCGAGGAAACGGCGAGAGGTTGGACGAGGCTCGCTCTCCGACCCGGGAATAAGGGCAGGGGCGGGGAGGGAGCCAGGAATAACGCCCGTTTGGGCCGTGTCGGTGGACTTGGGAGGCGGCGGACGTTCAGTCCGGGGCTCAGGCGAGCCCTCAAGGCCGGAGACAGAACCTGAGGAGCGTGAGGTGCAGAGGATGGCTCACACCGGGCGCAGAGACCTGTCAGTCCGGTTCCTCCGACCGCCCCGACTACCCCGCGCAGTAAGGGAACTGCTTGCTCCAGCGGCTGAAAACCCCGGAGTGGGCTCCGCTTCCTCAGGACGACCCACCGGAGTCCGAGGCCGAGAGGTGCCGGGAGCCCGTGCGCACCTCCTCCCGGCTCCCGGCTCCCGGCTCCCGGCTCTCCCCGGCCCCAAACGCTGCGTCCTCGCAGCTCAGCGCCTCCAGCAGGAGCATGCCTCTCCCCTGAGGTGCGCCATGGTCCCAGAACTGACTTTAGCTTTTCGGTCTGGATTCAGTGCTCATCCTGGAACACGGAGGCAAGGACCCAGGAGCGTGGCGATGGGGAAAAGCCTGAACTCACACACGCACGTTGGTGCAAGGCCGAGGCTGCCTGGCGCCGTTGGGCACATCCACTGTGGCCTGGCCAGCCTTGGTGCCCCCGGCCTGCGCTCTAACCGGACATCAGCGCACAGATCGCCTTTGTTAATGGCTCCGTCCATCTTCGTCCACCCATCTTCCCGGTTCAGAGAAAGATATCGATGGAAAAGAGTTCAGTTCTGTGGTCGCTTTGTCCCTGGTACCCGGACACTCACCTTCTCTGGGCCTGGAGCTGAAACATAACTCAGGCATAGATATTATCTCTAGAGAGGAAAGGTTAGGGGTCCAAACCCCATGGCGAGAGAGATGCTAGGGGAGGAAAGGTCATCGGGGGAGCAGGGTCCCACCCTTTAATGGATTGTCTGTTGTTAGGCACCTGGGGCTTTCCACCCTGGTGACCTGCACCTGGCCCATTGCCTTTGCTCTGCTCATGTCTGTTTAACGGCCTGTCACAAAGAGCATGTGGCTAGTGACTACTGTATTAGTCCAGGAGGTGTATGGCCAACCAAGTGGAACTCTTTAGCAGAGATGGATCAATGGTCTGAACTGCACAAAGCAGTTTAGTGGTGATCAGACATGATAGTGGTTGAAACCATGGGTATGAATGACATTGTCCAAGTAATATATGTAGAAAGAGGAGGGCCAGAGCCTAATTCGGGGAACAAGACAAAGAAAGAGGAGTAAAATTAATTGCAGGGATGATGTCTTCTTCCCAGAAGCAGACCCTGAGATGAGGATTTGTGTGCAAGTTCTTTATTTAAAATGTGCTACAAGAAGAAACCAGTAAGGGAGCGGGGAGAGAAAACCAAGCAAGCATGTGATCTCAGGCAGCTTTACCATGGGGGAGCTCTGGATGTTAAGTTATGCCTCAGATTTGTCAGGAAATGAGGGAACTGGGCCTTACATATACCAACATCCCTTACCTGTTGACCAAGGGTTGCCCCAGGAGATGTCAATTCCAAGGCCAAGCCTCCAACATTCCTCAAACGAAAAACAAAAACAGAAAAGAAAGAAAAACCACCTGGAAGTTCTATTAGAAACCACACACCAAAGACCAGGGTGGGTGGGAGTATAGAGTATATATGGGGGGGGGTGGCGGGAGATGGGCAAAAACAAATGATAAACAGAGATCCATAATACTGCTATTGTCTTCTATAATGACTACCATTGCTCAGTGACCTTGGTGAGAATAATTTTAGGGACATGGTGGAAGCAGAAGCCAAATGGAAGAGGACTGAAGAACAAACGGAAGGTGAATAAGTGGAAGGAGGGATGTGGAGAACTATCTCACAGTTTGACCAAAAGGAAGGAAAGAGATATGGTGGGCTGTAGTTTGAAAGGGAAGAAAAGATTTGCCGTGTATATCCCGAGGAAGACCTAATTATGTCAAAAGTCTAAGGAGAAAGGAGCCAGTAGGAAGGATGGTAACTGAAGGAATGAGTTTTGGGGAAGGTGGGAAGGATGGGATCCAGGGCCCAGGTTAAGCCAAGATATTGATAAGGGAGTGAGAAACATGTCTTCCTCAGTAAGAGGGCATGTACTTCTCAGGATGCTTTCAGCTACAATGGAAACTCCAATTTAAGGTTGATTGAACATAAAAAGGGGGAGTTTGTTGGTTCACAAATTTGAAAAATCGAAGATAGAATGACTTCAGGCATGCTTAGAGCCAAAAGCTCAATGTCCATGAACTTGGTCTCTTTCTCTTAGTTCTGCTTTTTTTCTGGACTATCTTCATTCTCAGGCAGATTGTACCCTAGGAGGTAGCAATATGGCTGCCTGCAGCTGCAAGCTTACCCGAGTTACAACCCTAGCGGAAAAAGATCCTGGCTTTCCCAGCAGCTCCAACAAATGCAGTCGGGTTGAATTTCATCAGCTCAGCTTGGGTCACCCAATAAACATCTGTTGTATAATAAAGAATTTGTCTGATCTTTGTCCCATGTTCCTGGTACAGAGGATTAAAAGTACTTGGTAATTCCAGAGTGATAGAAGTGTCTGTTATTCATGAGCCCCTTAGGTGACTCATGGCAAGCCCCTAAATATCTCCAGGATGGGGGCTGGTCACCACAAAGACCAACGTTGTGATAAGAGGGTTGGGATTTTGAGCCAGCTCAGTATCCAAGGAGGCCAGGGACGGGGCCTGGAGATTGTGTTCAGTCACATGGTAATGATTTAATCAATCATGCCTAAATAATGAGCCCCCAATAACTACCCTGGACAGTGAAGCCCAACCAGTTCTTCCTGGTTGGTGAATGCATTGATGTTCCAGGAGGATGATATGTTGATTCCGTGGGGAGAGTGGATGGATGCTCTGTATTTGGACCCTCCCAGACCTCACCCTATGTGTCTCTTCATCTGGCTGTTTCTGACTTGTATCCTTAATTATGAAACTGTAAGCATGAACCATAGTGCTTTCCTGCATTCTGAGTTGTCCTAGCAAATTATCAAACAGGGAGTGGGGGTCATGGGGAACTCCCACATCTGTAGCCAGTTGGTCCGAAGTGCAGGTGGCTGGGGGACTCCACTTGCAGCTGGCATTTGAGGTGGGGGCAGTCTTGTCAAGGACTGAGCCCTTAACTCGTGTCTATGCTAACTTTGGGCAGTTAGTGCCAGAACTGAACTTGGTTAGTACGCCAGTTGGGGTAGAAACAGAATACTAACCCTGAACCAATACTTGCAACCAGGAGGGATAGAGTATGCTAATTTGTAAGCTGGATCGTGGACCCATCTGAGATTGGGGTGGCTGAGCATGGCAGAAGGTGGTGCTTTAAAGGAAAAACAGGGTCCGACTGAAGGGAAGTGGTTGCTTGTGGGATTCTTCTGGAGGTCATCCTGACCCTCCCTCACCCCAAGAGAAGGGGCTTTCTGGCATTTTGTCTTCTTTCCTGGGTGTCACAATCAGCCTTGGTGCTTTGGCCTAGACCTCCTGGCCCTCCAGGTCTTACTCGGTTCTGTCAGGGCCGTTTGACGGCCCAAAGAACTCCGGCTTTACTTCGGCTCTGCCTCTGAACGACACACACCGTCTCCCTCACTGCTGTCCATCTTCTTCCCTCCGGTGTCAGGGAAGTGTGTTCCCCTCCAGGAAGCCAGGTGTGGCCAAACCGCCTGGGCCACCTCTCAAGTGCCTTTTACTTAGCAGCTTTTGGGTGACATTCACTAAGTGTTTTCAATTAGAATGTCTCCAGTCACATCTGAGTGATACGGGTATGATCAAAGTTCTGTGTTTGGAAGGGCATTCAGGTCCAGCATGGGCCTGGGGTTTGGGGGCTGGAAGCAGAGGAGACTGTTGCAGTGTCTGGGAGAGCTGATGCGGACCTGGCCAGGGTGGTGCAGCGGGGTTATACCAAGAAGAATGTCCAGAGAGATCTCTGAGGAAGCACTGCCAGGCTGGCTGGTGGGGAGAAGAGTGAAGGATGGCCTTGAGCTTCCCAAAAGTCTGTTCAGTGACTCTGAGGACAAAGCGCTGGGTCCTGGTCCATTAAGTTGCTGGCCAACCCAGTACTCATTTCAATTACAACCTCCTTCTAGAAGTCAGGGTTACAATAAAGCTAAGAAACCATACGGTTTAACCTTGCCACTCCATCCCCATTTTATAGATAACAGAGGCTCCAAAAGTTAGTGACTCATCTTTATTTTATTTTATTAAATACTAGAGGCCCGGTGCAGAAAAATTTGTGCACTTGGGGGGGCGGGGAGGGAGGTCCCTCAGCCTGGCCTGTGCCCTCTCGCAGTCTGGGACCCCTCGGGAGATAATGACCTGCTGGCTTAGGCCTGCTCCCGGATGGCAGAGGGCAGGCCCAATCCCTAGGTGCAGCCCCTGGTCGGGCTCAGAGCAGGGCCGATTGGGGGGTTGGGGCACCGCCCCCTGTCACACTCAAGGCAGGGTCGATGGGGAGGTTGTGGCGCCACCCCGTCACCCACAGAGCAGGGCCAATCAGGGGGTTGGGGCACTGCCCCCTGTCACTCACAGAGCAGGGCCCATCAGGGGGTTGGGGCGCCACCCTCTATCACCCACAGAGCAGGGCCAATCAGGGGGTTGGGGCGCTGCCACTCTCACACTCAGGGCAGGGCCGATGGGGAGGTTATGGCTCTACCCCATCACACACAAAGCAGGGCCCGTGAGGGGTGGGGGTTGGGGCGCCGCACCCTGTCACAGAGTCACAGAGCCGCAGGGCGATCAGGGGGTTGGGGAGCTCCCCCCTATCAGGCACAGAGCAGGGCTGATCAGGGGGTTGGGGCGCCTTCCCCTGTCAGGAACAGAGCAGGGCAGATAGGGAGGTTGTGGCCCCGCCCCCTGTCACACACAGAGCCACAGGGCGATCAGGGGGTTTGGGCGCTGCCCCCGTCACACTGATCCCCGTGCCGGGAGGCCTCGAGGCTCCGCTGATCCCGGTGCTGGGAGGCATATTACCCTTTTACTATATAGGGTAGAGGCCTGGTGCATGGATGGGGGCCGGTTGGTTTGCCCTGAAGGGTGTCCTGGATCAGGGTGGGGTCCCCACTGGGGTGCCTGGCCAGCCTGGGTGAGGGGATGATGGCTGTTTGCAGCTGGTCACACATCCTTCAGGGTGGGGGTCCCCACTGGGGTGCCTGGCCAGCCTGGGTGAGAGGATGATGGCTGTTTGTAGCTGGTCACACACCCTTCAGGGTGGGGGTCCCCACTGGGGTGCCTGGCCAGTCTGGGTGAGGGGCTGAGGGCTGTTTTCAGGCTGGGGGTGACTGAAGCTCCCAACCGCTCCTTTTATTCTTTTTTTATTCTGGATCAGCTTTAGCTTTGAGACTTAGCTCCAGCTCTTAGGCCTCCGCTGCTGAAACCAGGTTTCTGGCCTTTGTTTACAATGTTGCAATCCTGTTGGCTGAAGCCCTGTGGACTAAAGCAAGTTTCTGGGGTTTTGTTTAGCTTCTATATTTGTTACATAGTTGCTTAGAGTTGTAGCTTAGAGGCCTACAGGGAGGCGGGGAATATTGGTTTCCTCCATCACTGAAGCAAGCAAGCCTCATGTTAGTTTCAAGCTGCCTGGCTGCTGGCCGCCATCTTGTCTGGCAGTTAATTTGCATATCACCCTGATTAGTCAATGGGAAGGGTAGCGGTAGTATGCTAATTACCATGTTTCTCTTTTATTAGATAGGATATTTTTATTGATTTCAGAGAGGAAGGAAGAAATAGAAACATCATTGATGAGAGAGAATCATTGATCGGCTGCCTCCTGCATGTCCCCTACTGGGGATCGAGCCCACAACCTGGGCATGTGCCCTTGACTGGAATCGAACCTGGGACCCTTCAGTCTGCAGGTTGACGCTCTATCCACTGAGCCAAACTAGCTAGGGTGACTCATCTTTATTTTTAAAATGAATGTGAGCCGAAACCGGTTTGGCTCAGTGGATAGAGCGTCGGCTTGCGGACTGAAAGGTCCCAAGTTCGATTCCGGTCAAGGGCATGTACCTGGGTTGCGGGCACATCCCCAGTGGGGGATGTGCAGGAGGCGGCTGATCGATGTCTCTCTCTCATCGATGTTTCTGACTCTCTATCTCTCTACCTTCCTCTCTGTGAAAAATCAATAAAATATATTTAAAAAAAAATAAAAAAAATAAAATGAATGTGAATACAAAATTTGCTTTCTATTGAAAACATCAGAAAACTTAACAAGCCCAACACAAATGCTCAACTGATACGATTCAACACATAATTCCTTCAACAAATGCTTCTTCACCGGTTAGGCACTGTACTTAAAAGTAAAAAATAAGTTCTTATTTCATGAGCTGGTGAGACAGAAAAAACAACAACAACGAGGCAAACTTTATAATTTTGAATATTTAGGTGCAATGACGAAAATCAACGGGGACAATTGATAACAGGATGACCTGGCATTACTTTAGATACAAGAGGTGAGACCTGAATGAGGAGAAAGAACAAGCCATGGGGAAAGCTACAGGAAAAACATCAAAGCCCTTGCTGGTTTGGCTCCGTGTGGCTGGGAGGGAGGGAGAGGAAACTCATACTAGATGCGTCAAAGAGGTAGGCAGGGGCCAGATCATGCAGGTCTGTAGACCACAGGAGTTTGGATTCTTTAGTAACAGCTTTACTGTGATAAAATTTACCTGCCTACAGTTCATCCATTTCAAGTAAGAGTTTGGTTTTTATACTAAGTGTCATAAGGAGTCATTGAAGAGCGATTAATTTTTCACCCATATTTTAAAGACTGATGTGGCTGCTGAGTGGAGGATGGATTTGACAGGTATTGAGAATAAGAGTAGAAGCCGATGCCCGACCAGCGTGGCTCAGTGGACACCTATGAACCAGGAAGTCACGGTTCAATTCCCCATCAGGGTACATGCCTAGGTTGTGGGCTGGATTCCCATTGGGGGGCATGTGGGAGGCAGCCAACCAATGATTCCCTCTCATCGTTGATGTTTCTAACTCTCCCTCTCCTTCCTCTCTAAAATCAATAAAAATTATTATTATTTTTAAAGAGTAGAAGCTGAGAGGCCCATTGGAGAACCTATAAGGTGACCTAGATGAGAGATGATCCCATATTGAACCACATTGTCCACAGTTGAGCTAGGAAGACGTGGTCACATTCAGGGTATATTTTGGAGCAAGAACCAGCAGGACTGGGTACTGGGTTAGGTGTGGAGTGAGCGGAAGAGTGAGTGGTGATGCTGCTTATTAGGTGTGGGAGGACAGTGTGGGAGAGAACTGAGAACCTGTTTCAGATGTGTTAAGTCTGGGGCACCACATAGAGGCACCCTTCAGTTTGGAAGGCTCATTAATTCAAAGCAAACATTCTCAGAGGACTGCAGTGGCCAGGCACAGAGGATATGGAGATAAAGGAAGCCCAGGCCTGGCCTACTCAAGTCACTGTCTCACACGACTGAAACCAAGAAGTATGTCTCAGGGGACAAGCACTATAATCTGTTAGGATTTGGCTGCAAATAACAGACAACTCTGACACAGTCTGGGTTAAATGATAACATTGTCATTACATACCACAAGGAGTCCAGCCTTCTAAGATCCTCTTTACTTGGCTCTCTTCTGGATTTTGGCTGCATTATTATTGCCTGGGAACAAAATGGGCACAGGAGTTCTGGGCTTCCCATCCAGACAAGGACCACTCAGAATCAGAAGAAGGTCCATTTCTTCGGTGTTTCCTTCTTAAGAATAAGGAATCCCCCATAAGCAGACCTCTTACTAATCATTGGCCCCATAGGAGTAGCAGCCAACCCTAAACAAACCGCCTGGCCAGGAGAATAGGACCATGAGAGTGGACCAGACCTGTCAGGGTTTATCACCGGAACAGGAGAAGGGCCACTCTGAACAAAATCAGAGCCCTGCCTACAGGAAGATGGAAAATGGTTATTAGCAGGAACTCAAAGTGTCTCCCACATAGCAGAATGAATGGACTCTTGGGGGTGGGGGCAGGGCAGAAGGGCATGTGATTTCAAGAATGCTGGGGTCCAGCCCCAACAGGTCCAAGGGTTCCCCATAGGTGTGGACGGAGTCGGCGAAGAAGGAATGACACGGAGACAGCGTTCAGTTGATCAGCAGCCTAGCCAGGATCTCTAGCCAGGATCTCCAGCCAAGTTCTGGTCTGGATCTCCAGCGAAGTTCTGGTTAGGATCTCCAGCCAGGTTCTGTGTCCACGTTCTCTTGCTAGGTTCTCCAGCCAGGTTCAGTCACCAGGTTCTAGTCAGGTTCTCTTGCCATGTTCTATCCAGGTTCTGTAGCCAGGTTCTGTCTCTAGGTTCTTCAGCCAGGTTCTCTCGCTAGGTTCTGCCTCTAGGTTCTGTAGCCAGTTTCTGTCCAGGATCTTTTGCCATGTTCTGTCTCTAGGTTCTGTGTTTAGGTTCTGTGTCCTGTTGTCTTGTTACATCTGTATTTATACCAGTTGATTCCAATCCTATCAATCTCTATTCCAAAGGTTAGAGCGTTTCTTATCTCCATTCCAGGGAGTAAAGATTCTGTAGCTTAAGCATGATTGTTCGTAGTTGAAGTGATTAATTACCCACCTGGCACTTAGTTAAGGGGTTTTATTCCCTCCCTAACTTCAGGGGAAAATCCCTACCTGGGGAAACAACCTTTCTAGGAGAGGTGACCTTGGTTAAAACACAGCACCAAGAAGGTGAGCAAACGTATTAAAAACAGTATGTCATATACACCAGGACCCTTGAAACAGCAAGGATGGACTGGCTCCCGGCACAAGAGCATCTTATTTAAGAGTTCAAGATTCTACATAAAAAACTTTTCTTTTTTAACTATAATCACATGAAATGTTTGAAAGAGAGAACAATCTCTCTCCTTAAGCAAATTCAGTCTCCTAAAGACATAATTGTTTTCGACTTCCTTTGTCTCTCACCCCACCTTATATGCATGCTATCCTAATATATAAAAAGCCAGGGGCTGTCAGGACTGAAACAAACGGATGGATGACCTACAGCAGGCTGCGTGGGGCAACCAGGCCAGCAGGGGGGTTAGTGAGGGACAACCAAACGACTCAACAGCAGGCTGTGTGGGGTGACCAGGCCTGCAGGGGGGGGCAGTTAGGGGTGACCAGGCCGGCAGAGAGGGGCAGTTGGGGGTGACCAGGCTGGTGGTGGTGGGGCAGTTGGGGGTGACCAGGCCATTGGAGGGGGCAGTTAGGGGTGATCAGGCCAGCAGGCAGAGGTGGTTAGGGGCGATCAGGCAGGCAGGCAGGTGAGCAGTTAGAAGCCAGCGGTCCTGGATTGTGAGAGGGATATCTGACTACCGGTTTAGGCCTGATTCCTGGGATCATTGACAACATAGATTTGGTGAATCTATGTTGGGATCAGGCCTAAACTGGCAGTTGGACATCCCCGAGGAGTCCCAGGTTGGACAGTGTGCAGGCTGGGCTGAATTTTGTGCACCAGGCCTCTAGTTTTTCTATAGCAGCAAGCCTTCCTCTTCATTTAGCACGACTCACAAGCATTTACACAGGTGGTTGGCAACCCTTGGAGTGTAGTTTGAACTCACTCCAATATTTCATCCAGCAGCTGTGCCAAAATTCATGCCACCATATCCACGTACGGGACATTTGTGTTCCTTCCACTCTTTTACTGTGACATTGGCCACAGGCATCTGGGGAAATTCCTTGCTACTAGTTCTGCCCCCAACATCAAAGAATACATCTCTGAGCCTGCTCCAATACATATGTGACTTTGAATTTGCCAGGCTTGGGGGGCGGGGGCGGGGGGGGGGGGCGGGAGAGGTCCCTTTCTTGATGCAGCAGAGTTGTCAGTGCCACCAGCAGTAGCTGTTGCAGAGAAGTCTAAGTCCTGGCATTTAGTGTTTGGTGGCAGTGACAACAGTTCCTCCAGCCCACCCCACAGTTCTATAAGCTGCCTAATACTATCCTGAAACAAATCCCTTTTCACTTAAGTCAGCCAATGTAAAGTCTGTCACCTATAAATCAAAACTCCTGACTATTACAGAGGCTGCTACATCAACAGCCCTATAAGAATTTTTCTCCCTTTGGACGTTTGTGAGCACTGTTCCTCGAATTTCAGGGATCAAAAGTTGTTTGATCCCTGGTCAGGGTTGCAGAGTTGCAACTGCCTCACTTACAGTCCCTGACTCCTGTTGCGGCCGCTGACAGCCCCAGCACTGACCCTACCTTCCACAAAATTTGTCATCTATTCATATCACCCATAATGTTACCTATCAAGTATTATTTCAAAAACTGATTCATTTTTAACAGTATTTACTTATGTCAGTCTTTTTTTCAAGCTAATTAAAAAAAATTAAAATTGATTTAGCAACACTAAAACACATTAAAATTGATACAGCAACACTAAAAAGGAAAGTATTGTTCCTTTAAGAAGTTTACCATCCCCCAAAAATCTCAATTCAGTAGTGGTCAATAGTGTCATGGGATAGATTTCCAGGAGTGGAGTGACTAAGGAACAACAACAAAAAAAAATGGCTTTTTATACTGTACCAGCCCCTTCCTAAGCAGATGAGGTCGTAGAATCAGGACATAAGTCTTAGCAAATTTCTCATTTTATCATTAACACTAGAGGCCCAGTGCACGGGATTCGTGCACTTCGGGGGGGGGGGGTTTGTCCCTCAGCCCAGCCTGCGCCCTCTCCACAGTCTACATTCTGGGAGCCCTTGGGGGATGTCTGACTGATGGCTTAGGCCTGCTCCCTGGCAATTGGACATCCTTAGTGCTGCCGTGGAGAAGCCATGAGCCCGGCTTCTGGCTGAGCGGCACTCCCCACTGTGGGAGCGCACTGACCACCGGGGGCAGCTCCTGCATTGAACGTCTGCCCTCTGGTGGTCAGTGCCATTATAGTGACTGGTCGTTCTGCAGTTCGGTCAATTTGCATATTACCCTTTTATTATATAGGATGATGCATATATAGTACAGTGCAGTAGTTAAGTGCACACTTTGGAGTTTAGTTATATTGGGTTCCTTAATCACCCCGGTGCTCTTTTCTCACCTGTAAAATGGGGGCAATACCAGCTTCTGGTGATAACTGGAATGGTGAGTTGAGGTTTTTTCCCTGGGGTTGTCTCTCTCAGTGCTGAAGAACGAGCTCCGAGGACCAGAAGATTTAAGCAAAAGTGTGGAAAATTTATTACAAGCAGACTTAGACTCCCCGCATGGGGAGGGGGGCTCAATAAAGGCTGCCCATGAGCCTTGTAGTCCAGGGGTATATATTTGCCACAAGCCTGCTTTATATCTACCTGTGTCACCACCTGATTTCTTTGTTCAGGCCCCGCAATGGACCTGAACTTGCTGTTTCTATGTATTTGTACACTTTTTTTGCTGCAGGTCTTCCCTTGGTTTCCCATACCTCCTGTTCTGTGTCCAAAAACATTCTATTATTTCAGCATGATTGTTTTTTGTGATTAGGCTTGCTCAAACTGCTGTGTCTGTTCCTGCCTACATTCCACTTGCCTTTGTTTCACACTGGACCCCTGCGCTATCTGCCTGCGTTCAACCTAACTTCTCTCACTACCACACAGGGTAACACTGAGAAGGGTGTGTGTGTGTAATAAATAAATATGGCCCTGACCGGTTTGGCTCAGTGGATAGAGCATCAGCCTGCAGACTGAAGGATCCCAGGTTCAATTCCGGTCAGGGGCATGTACCTTGGTTGCGTGCACATCCCTAGTAGGGAGTGTGCAGGAAGCAGCTTAATCGATGTTTCTCTCTCACCGATGTTTCTAACTTTCTAATCCTCTCTTTCTCCCTTCCTCTCTGTAAAAAAAAAATCAATAAAATATATTTAAAAACAAATAAATCGGTTTCCCTTTCTGTGCCCAGACCCTACTGAACATAATTTAGAGAGGGGATTCAGGAAATCTTTTTGAAATATAGTTAATTGAGTCCTAGGATCTGATGCATTTTGGAAACATTAACCAGGGTTAAAAATAAGCATCTGCTATTATCATTCCAGGGTGATGAGATGAGGGATGTGAAAGTTAAAGGTTATATACTCTCCTTGAACTCATTCATTCAGTTAACAGACATCTACTGAGCACTCACTGGGTGCCCTGCCCTGTGTTAGCTGCTGGGGACAAGCGGGAATAAGAAAGACTCAAGCTGCTCTCTCTCTTTTTCAAAATGTATTTTTATTGATTTCAGAGAGGAAGGGAGAGCAAGATAAAAATATCAGTGATGAGAGCGTATCACTGATCGGCTAGACCCCCGAACACCCCACACTGGGGATGGAACCTGCAACCCAGCATGTGCCCCTACAGAAAATAAGCTGCCACTGGGAGTCCAACTGTTACCTGTGTTAACATGAAAACATTCAAACCTGTAAAGAATTTTAGTGAGCTTATTTGAGCCAAACTGTAGACAATTGCTGGGAAGCAGAACCTCAATGGGTTGAGATAATGCTCCAGAGAATGGTGGGTTACATCTACATTTATACACTAGAGGCCCGGTGCATGGATTTGTGCCCTGGTGGTGGTCCCTTGGCCCTGCCTGCAGGGATTGGGCTGAAACCAGCTCTCTGACATCCCCCGAGGGGTCCCAGATTGTGAGAGGGCACAGGCCAGGCTGAGGAACCCCACCGGTGCATGAATCCATGCACCAGGCCTCTGGTATGCATATAAGATCTTTGGTTAGCCCTGGCTGGTTTGGCTCCATGGGTAGAGCATCAGCCTGCAGATTGAAGGGTCCCAGGTTCGATTCCAGTCAAGGGCACATGCCCAGGTTGTGGGTTTGATCCCCAGCAGGGGGTGTGCAGGAGGCAGCCAATCAATGATTCTCTCTCATCATTGATTTTTCTATTTCTCCCTTCCTCTCTGAAATCAATAAAAATATATTTAAAAAAAATCTTTGGTTAATCTCTTCCCGCCCTCCCCTCTCCCTCTCCCCTCTGAGATTCATCAGCCTGTTCCATGTTTCCAAGCCTGTGGTTTCCGTTCCTGAGTTGAGCATCTGCCCCGGGTGGTCAGTGTGCATCATAGCTACCAGGTGATCGGCTGGTCGCTTAGGCTTTTATATATATAGACTGCAATCAAAGGAAGGGATGTAGGTGGGTTATGTGAAATCCAATGGTGATAGACTAGAGGCAGGAGAAAGCAAAGCGGGGAAACCCCTGGGATTGGATAAAAAGTAAAATGATAAACACATACTTAGGTGGGTGCAGGAACAATTAACATGATAACAATGAAGGAATTTGTGATATCTGTCCTGGCTGTGCCCTGAGGGCACATACCCCAGACACTTCAAGGGTATGTTATTATAGATGCAAAAAGACACGCTCAGTTAAGGTAAAGACTGACCTTGTCAGTGAAGATTCGGGTCTAGGATGTAACCACCCACCATAACTGTTTAATTTCCGACCATCCTTTGTGGTTACTTTAGTTCTCTGAGTTTGCAAGATTGTCATGCAGGCCTTCCCTGAGCTTGTCAGGTTAGCACGTGGTCCCTTTTGTCCACACCTGGTTCATAGTCAATGCTCAACCACCCCACCAGGCCAGCTGGGCTCAAGCTGCTCTTAATGGTACCTGAGGCTGGTCCCTCACCCTTGGTGTCATCAGTAAAACTGGGTGGGTGGGTGAGGCAATCCGGGGAATTATTTCTTGGACTGCTGAGGTGTGACGGTGGATGGCAAGGCTTGTCTGTCTGCGCAGGCTGTGGGCTAGGAGGGCAGGTTTTTGAGGTTCAAGGACTGCGCGACCAGGAGGCCTCAGGACCCCACTCCTGCTTCTTCTCCAGCTCATTCATTCCCAGAGCAGGGTCTCTCTATGCGGTAGATGTTACTACTGTAATCCCACTTTACAGATATAAAAACAAAGGCTCAGCACTGGGATGGGTCTTACCTGAGCCCCACCCCCGAAAGGCGCCCAGGACCCTCTTCCTCAGCCCGGCGGCAGGGCCTGGTCCTACCTCCCGCTCCACAGACCCGCGCAGTGGGTCGGACTCCAGGGGTTCGAGTCGTGGACGTTCCCCAGCAGCCCGCGCCGAGGCCGCCTCTGCCTGGCGGAGGCCGGGAGCCTCCCTCCCCACCCGGCCTCTCCGTACCTACCTCCTCCCCTAAGCGCAAACACAGCCCGCCGCTCTGGGAGCCCCGGAGTCCACAGGTCCTCCGGGCGCTGGTGCATCATGGGAGGCTCACATCGCCCCCTGGCGGCGTCGGAGAGAACTGCGTGCTCCCTCCTCCCGCGGGGCCCGAGTGGGTGTGGAAACCTCCAGCCTCCCCCGCCCCCGCGCTCCAGTATTTACTTTCCTTGACATCTTCCGGCCGGCGCCCGGAAGTCGGCCGAGATGACCATAGAAAACTGGTGGCTAGAGGTGCTCGGATTTGCCCTCTTGGTCCTCACTTCCGCCGGAAGTAACCTCCAGTCGCAATTGCCCTCTCTGCACGCGCGGGCATCGGGTACCTTGCACCGGTACTCGGGGCGTGAGTACGACCACAATGGCCGTCACCACCTTGTTGCGCGCGACGCCCCTCTTCGGCGGTGAGGAGGCGGGGAGGGCGATGACACGTGGGGGTCCGGGGGCACGTGGGGGTCGTCGGGAGTGGCCGAGCTCCGACCTGACTGCACGCCTCTGCCCCGGCAGGTCTCGGCGCCGGCCCGACCCCACTCCTGCAGGGCCTGTTGCGGCCGCTGACGGCCCCGGCACTGACCCTCTTGTGCCGCGGCCTGGCCGTGGAGGCCAAGAAGACCTATGTGCGCGACAAGCCCCATGTGAACGTGGGCACCATCGGCCATGTGGACCACGGCAAGACCACACTGACCGCGGCCATCACGAAAAGTAAGCGGGTTGCAGAGGGGGCATCCGGCAGCGCCCGCTCTGCAAGCGGGACCTGCAGCCCGGGAGGCGGGGCCCGCACAGTGGCCGCTGGAGGTGTTCAGTGTAGCCCCAGGAGCCAGAACTCCAGTGGGCGGGGGGTGGGGCTGGAAGATTTCTGTTCGGGAGACAGATTTCCCCTGAACAGAAGAACTTTGTGGTGGATAAATTGGGGGACCCTGAATGGCCTCCCTCTAGCCATAGGGACCGCCCTGTAAGCGGAGGCGTTACCCTAGAACAGCGGTTCTCAACCTGTGGGTCACGACCCCTTTGGCGGTCGAACGACCCTTTCACGGGGGTCGCCTAAGACCATCCTGCATATCAGATATTTATATTACAATTCATAACAGTAGCAACGTTACAGTTATGAAGTAGAAACGAAAATAATTTTATGGTTGGGTCACAACACGAGGAACTGTGTTTAAAGGGCCAGAAGGTTGAGAACCACTGCTCTAGAAAGTCGCTGAACATGACCTTCAGACCTTTCTTTCTGACTGGTGATCTCTGCAGAAGTTGAGGGAGGGTCCATCCCCAGGCTGTCCCATTAAGGTTGTGTAAGTGGGAGGGACCTAGGCATGTGCCCTGAGCCCCGCCTCTACCTCTGGAACTGTGAGCTGTGAGCTGTGTTCTCTTGCCTTCCCCCTTAGTTTTAGCCGAGGGCGGTGGGGCCAAGTTTAAGAAGTATGAAGAGATTGACAATGCCCCGGAGGAGCGAGCCCGTGGTATCACCATCAATGCAGCTCATGTGGAGTACAGCACTGCTGCCCGCCACTATGCCCACACAGACTGTCCCGGTCACGCAGATTACGTTAAGGTGAGAGCATTGCTGGGACAGGCCAGGAGCTGCCTCCTGTCAGGAGAACCGTTAGGCTTGTGGGAGGAGCTTAAGATACTCAAGATGCTTAGGTTTGAGATCATGGACTTGTGGGCATGGCTGATTAATAAAGTGGGTGGTGAGATGGCAGAGAAAGGTGAGCCTCAGTTCCTAACGGCTGTGCTTGGCTAGATGGATGTGGAGCAGAGGTCATTGAATGAGGCTGTGTTTCCTCTCCTACCCAGAATATGATCACAGGCACTGCCCCCCTTGACGGCTGCATCCTGGTGGTGGCAGCCAATGATGGCCCCATGCCCCAGACCCGAGAGCACTTACTACTGGCCAAACAGGTATGTGGCGCCTGGGTAGGAGTGGAAAGAGGAAGCGTGGGGAGTTGGGCCACTAAGGACACCATCTCCCTCTTTCCCATCTGCAGATTGGAGTAGAGCATGTTGTGGTGTATGTGAACAAGGCAGATGCTGTCCAGGACTCTGAGATGGTGGAGCTAGTCGAGCTGGAGATCCGGGAACTACTCACTGAGTTTGGCTACAAAGGGGAGGAGACCCCGGTCATCGTAGGCTCTGCCCTCTGTGCCCTTGAGGTGAAGGCAGGGTCAGGCAGGGGCTGCTGTGGCAGAGGATGGGGCAGGATAGGCATCTGGAGCTGTGCTCTGAGTCTGGGGGGGGGGTGGGTAACTAGTTCTTGGTAAGCAGAATGGAAACTTCAGAGTCCTGTCATACCCCTCCCCCACCCCTTCCAGCAACGTGACCCTGAGTTAGGCCTGAAGTCTGTGCAGAAGCTGCTGGATGCTGTGGACACTCACATCCCAGTGCCCACCCGGGACCTAGAGAAGCCTTTCCTGCTGCCTGTAGAGTCAGTTTACTCGATCCCTGGTGAGGACCCTGCTCATTTGCATTCTCTCCCCCTAACGAGAGCCTTGCCCGAGGTCCCTAATGTCCTTTCTTGTTCCCTCCCAGGCCGGGGCACGGTGGTGACAGGTACGCTAGAACGGGGAATTTTGAAGAAGGGCGATGAGTGTGAGTTCCTGGGACATAACAAGAACATCCGCACCGTGGTAACAGGTATGGGGAGAAAGCCTGAGACCCAGGGGCTGGCTCCAGGATGACCTCCTGCCTTGCAGACCTGTGCCTTCCCTCTGCTCCAGATGGTCCTCCCTTTCTCCTCTTCTCCCTCCTAGGAATTGAGATGTTCCACAAGAGCCTGGAGAGGGCAGAGGCAGGCGATAATCTTGGGGCCCTGGTTCGAGGCTTGAAGCGGGAGGACCTGAGACGTGGCCTGGTTATGGCCAAACCAGGTTCCATCCAGCCCCACCAGAAGGTGGAGGCACAGGTGAGGCTTGGGCAAAGGACAGGGCTGACTGAGACCAATTGCCCCCTAGAGGCAGTGCTTCTAGCCACTTGCTCTCTTTTCCAGGTTTACATCCTCACCAAAGAGGAAGGTGGCCGCCACAAGCCCTTTGTATCCCACTTCATGCCTGTCATGTTCTCCCTGACTTGGGACATGTCCTGTCGTATCATCTTGCCTCCAGGGAAGGTATGGTGGGTACAGGGATGGGATGTGAAGGAGCACTCTTCATATTAGGCCTGCGTCACTTACAGTTCCAAAGATGTGACAATGCGGGTGACTTTTCCTTGGGTGAAGAGAAGCTGGCTGATGATGTAGATCAGTGGTTCTCAACCTTCTGGCCCTTTAAGTACAGTTCCTCATGTTGTGACCCAACCATAAAATTATTTTCGTTGCTACTTCATAACAGTAATGTTGCTACTGTTATGAATCGCAATGTAAATATTTGATATGCAGGATGGTCTTAGGCGACCCCTGTGAAAGGGTCGTTCGACCGCCAAAAGGTTCGCAACCCACAGATTGAGAACCGCTGATGTAGATGAACCTAGTAATGGAAGGGTCTGGACCAATGGGTTTTGGAGGAGTGAGTCCTCATCCACTATTCCCTAGGCCAGTGGTCGGCTCTTTGGCCCCTTGAGTGTGGCTCTTACACAAAATACCGACTTCTGCGCATGGGCCACGAAGTTTCAATCTCATTGTACGTGCACCCGCACATGGTATTTTGTGGAAGAGCTACACTCAAGGGGCCAAAGAGCCGCATGTGGCTCGCGAGCCACAGTTTGCCGACCACTGCCCTAGGCTGAAGTAGTTGAAAAACTTAGTTATATTACCATTTACCCAGAGACTTCTATACGTACGGCTTAGAGAAGTTCCTAAGGGATCTATGTAGCCCAAAATTTCAACATTTTCCCTTAAGAACATACCTTAGGAATACTGATCAGTGGTCTTTTTTTTTTTTTTTTTTTTGCCTTTGCATCTGCCTGGCAGCTGGGATGAAGCTGTTCCCAGAAATCATCATCATGCTGCATTTCCCCACAGTCAGTCACTTTGGTAGCCAGCAGAACAGTTGGAATAAAGACGTCTTGAAGGCCAAGCATGACCCCTGTTTCTGTCCCCTCTAGGAGCTTGCTATGCCTGGGGAGGACCTGAAGCTTAGCCTAATCTTGCGGCAACCAATGATCTTAGAAAAAGGCCAGCGTTTTACTCTGCGAGATGGCAACCGGACCATCGGCACTGGCCTCGTCACTGACACACCAGCCATGACTGAGGAGGACAAGAACATCAAGTGGAGTTGAGTGCGGACCTCTGTTCAGGCTCTTGTATGCAGGGCTGTGCTGGCCAGTGTTCTGTTTCTCATGCCCCCTTCCCAGGGCATAGGCTGCAACCCAGCAGAGTTGCAACTAGACCATCCCTTCTCCTGGCCAGAAGGGCCACACGGCCTGCCAGGTGAGGTAGGTCAATAAACTGTTCTGTGAATAGTAAGCTAGCCTGGGTCTTGTGTCCTTTGTTTAAGTTGGAAGGATGGAGGAATATAAAAAGGGAGCCAGAGCCAGGCTGGCGTGGCTCAGTGAACCAGGTCATGGTTCAGTTTCTGGTCGGGGCATATACTTGGGCTTGATCCCAGTGGGGAGACATGAGGAGGCAGCCTATCATGGTTTTCTCTCATCACTGATGTTCCTCTCTCTCCTCTGAAATCAATAAAAGTATCTTTTAAAAAGTGGGGGAGCCACAAGCCCAGGAGGTGCCCTGGAGCCGGCTATTTTAACCGAGTTCTCTCTCTAGCCTTAGTTCATCTCAATGAAAGCTCCCCTTTGCTGTGGCAGCTGGAGAGAAGCCAAAGGGCTGAAAGCTCGTCTTGTGAGCTTTGTATGCTACATAATATTAGCGGATGTCTTTTTGGGAGACGGTGGGAAAGGATTTATCACTTGGAGCCAGCATGGGCTCAGCTCATTTCCTCCTTGTGTAGGCACTGACATTAATATCTAGCTCTCCTTGTTTAAGCTCTGATATGTATCTTACCTCTGGAACCAGCACCCATATGGTATGTGCTTGATGGGTTATTACTGTGGTCACCAATTCCAAATAGGCTTGAGATGTAGAATGAAGGTTTCGCTTTTCAACGTTTGAGAAAAATGCTGTATCAAATAATCAGAATAAAACTGAGGTTTTTAAAAAATTGAGGCCCTGACTGGGTAGTTAAGTGGGTTAGAGCGGCATCTTGATGCACCAAGGTTATGTGTTTGATTCCTGGTCGGGGCACATAAAAGAACCAACCAGTGAATGCATACCAAAGTGGAACAGCAAATCAATGTCTCTCTAAAATCAATTTTAAAAAGAAAAAAAAATTGAACCTACTGACTAGGATGCTGCTTTGAAACAAACAGAAGGTAACATTCAGCAGGGAATAATGGGTACACCTTTCACACTTGGTCCTGACAAATGAGTATATCCCAGACATCCATCCTACTGAGTGCTGAGAGGGGAGGCTGAGGGCTGTTTGGAAAAACTCAGAACCTGATTTGACTCATGAGAAGTCAAGGGAAGGAGGATTTAGGATTAAGAGGGATTCCTGGCTGGCTGGAGTATGAGCTCCCAACTTTGAGATTTCTGCTCTTAGGGGTAAGATAAAGCCAATCTGCAATTTTTTTAAAAAATGTATTTTTAGCCGAAACCGGTTTGGCTCAATGGATGGAGAATCAGCCTGTGGACTGAAGGGTCCCGGGTTCGATTCCGGTCAAGGCCGTGCCTGGGTTGTGGGCACATCCCCAGTGGGAGATGTGCAGGAGGCAGCTGATGATTCTCTCATCATCGATGTCTCTAGCTCTCTCTCTCCCTTCCTCTCTAAAAAATCAATAAAATATATTTTTTAAAAAAGTCTTTTTATTGATTTCAGAGAGGAAGGGAGAGAAACATCAATGATGAGAGAGAATCATTGATTGGCTGCCTCCTGCACGCCCCCCCTGGGGACCGAGCCCACAACCCAGGCATGCGCCCCTGACCGGAATCGAACCTGGGACCCTTCAGTCCGCAGGCCGGCGCTCTATCCACTGAGCCAAACCAGCCAGGGCCAATCTGCAATTCTTAACACATCAAAAGGACTAGTAGGGCCCTGGCTGGTGTGGCTGTTAAGTGTCCCATTCACCAAAAGGCCACCAGTTTGATTCCCAGTCAGGCACATCCCTAGGTTGTGAGTTCAATCCCCAGTTCAGGTGTGTATGGGAGGCAACCAATAGATGTTTCTCTACAAAATCTTTAAAAAATTGGTGTTTTTTTTTAGAAGTACTAGTACTTGCCTTAGGTGGTTTGGCTCAGTGGATAGAGCGTAGGCCTGCGGACTGAAGGGTCCCGGGTTTGATTCCAGTTAAGGGCACATGCCCAGGTTGCAGGCTGGATCCCTAGTAGGCCCTGTGCAGGAGGCAGCCAATCAGTGATTCTCATCATTAATGTTTCTCACTCTCTGAAGTCAAAAATACATTATTAAAAAAAAAGTACTAGTTAACACCTGCAATTAAATCACTCACAGTACTTAGAGACCTGCACTTCAAACATCCTCAGGCCTGCCCGGCCAGTGTGGTTTAGTGGTTGTCTCAACCTATGAACCAAGGGTTGAAGTTTGATTCCTGGTCAGGGCATATGCCCAGGTTGCTGGTTGGCTAGGGCACATGCTCAGGTGGTGGGCTTGATCCCCAGTGGGGGTGTGCAAGAGGCCCTATTGCTGTTACTATCTCTCCCTCTCGGAAAGGTTTTCCTGCTTCTTCCATCATTGCCCCCACAACCCCAACAGACATCCCCTAGAGAGCTCTTTAATTTGGGACCTCAAAACTTAGCCTCCCCCCCCAACCCCATGCCCACCACGTTTCAGATCCTGGGAATTCTTTCCCAATAGCTCATCTTCATTCTTCCTGTCCGAGTCCCAGCCAATTGTCTCTGGCTTTGCTCAGAGCTAAAAGTCCCCTGCCTACAATTAAGCACCAGTCCTTACAATTCCCTAAGGGTGAAATAATCTCTATTTCACAGACAAAACCAAGGCCAGGTCAAAAAAAGAATTCCTACTGCTGCCTGGAAGAAAAAAACCCAAACCTCTGAAGCCTGATTTTTCTTTTTTTTAAATTAAATCTTCCTTGTTCAGATTATTACATTTGTTCCTCTTCCCCCCCCCCCATAACTCCCCTCCTCCCAGTTCCCGCCCCACCCTCCACACCCACTGTCCTCATCCATAGGTGCATGGTTTTTGTCCAGTCTCTTCCTGCATCTCCCACACCCCTTTTCCCCCCAAGAGTAGTCAGTCAATTCCCTTTCTATGTCCCTGATTCTATTATAATCACCAGTTCATTCTGTTCATCAGATTATTCACTTCTTAGATTCACTTGTTGATAGATGCATATTTGTTGTTCATAATTTGTATCTTTACCTTTTTCTTCCTCTTCTTAAAGGATACCTTTCAGCATTTCATATAATCCTGGTTTGGTGGTGATGAACTCCTTTAGCTTTTCCTTATCTGTGAAGCTCTTTATCTGACCTTCAATTCTGAATGATAGCTTTGCTGGATAAAGTAGTCTCGGTTGTAGGTTCTTGGTATTCATCACTTTGAATTTCTTGCCACTCCCTTCTGGCCTGCAAAGTTTCTGTTGAGAAATCAGCTGACAGTCGTATGGGTATTCCCTTGTAGGTAACTGAGTTTCTTTCTCTTGCTGCTTTTAAGATTCTCTCTTTGTCTTTTGCTCTTGGCATTTTAATTATGATGTGTCTTGGTGTGGTCCTCTTTGGATTCCTTTTGTTTGGGGTTCTCTGCGCTTCTTGGACCTGTAAGTCCATTTCTTTCACCAGGTGGGGCAAGTTTTCTGTCATTATTTCTTCAAATAGGTTTTCAATATCTTGCTCTCTCTCATCTTCTGGCACCCCTATAATTCTGATGTTGGTACACTTGAAGTTGTCCCAGAGGCTCCTTACACTATCTTAGTATTTTCGGATTCTTTTTTCATTTTGCTTTTCCGGTTGGGTGTTTTTTGCTTCTTCACATTTCAATTCTTTGACTTGATTCTTGCGCTCCTCTGGTCTGCTGTTGGGTGTCTGTATAATATTCTTTATTTCAGTCAGTGTATGCTTAATTTCTAGTTGGTTCTTTATCACAACATCGAGAGTCTCATTAGATTTCTTGAGGATCTCACTACATTTATCGGCTGTTTTTAGAAAATTATTGAAAGACCTTAAAAGTGTGGTTTTGAGCTCTATATCTTCCATTTCTGACATCTGCATCCTGTTTCTTTGTCTCCGCATTTTTTATGCTTTCTTGGTGCAACCCCTAGTGGTCTTTATGCGCAGTCCTGTAGTTAAGCCTAGATTGTTGTAGGTAATACTGGCGGGGATTTGACCTCCAGGCCAACTGGCTGTGAGAATCAGCTGTGTCTGCAGTGAGAGAACTTCTGTCCTCTAGGGAGGTGCTAATCTAGCCTTTGCCTGAGGCTATCCAGCAAATGCCTCTGTGCAGGGCTTGGGTGGGGCGGGTCGCAGGGGATCAACAGGGTGGGCCGGAGAGAGCAGTTATGGTGGCTCTCAGTCCTGTCCCCAGGGGCTCTGCCTCTCTTAGTCCCAGCAACCGCTGCAAACCTCAGAGAGAAAGCTGCCTTCGAGTTCCGACTGAAGCCAGACAGTCCTGCTTCTCCCGTTTGAGTCTGGGTCCCTAGAGACTCGCCCAGCTCTGGAGCTCAGAGTCTGTGACTCCCTCCCGATTGAAAACGCCAACCGCGCCCTCAGCCACCAGCCCGCTCTGCATGCACTCCACACCTCAGTATTTGACTTCAGCACTGCACCTCCTCTGAGTGTCGGTATGCGTTTCTTTTTCCTCCTACTTGTACGACTTCCACTCAGACAGCGTTCCTGTGGTTCTGGTGATGTCCGTTCTGTCTTTTAGTTTAGTTTCACTTTTGAAGTGATTGTTCGAGGCAGCAAACTCCGGCATTAACCTATGCCACCATCTTGGTTCTCCCCTGAAGCCCGATTTTTCTACATCTCATGCTTGGTTCTTGTCCTAGTGTAGCTCCAATTCCCCATCACCTGGCCTCTGGCCCCTGAACCTAGCCCTCCCCCTTTCTCACTGCAGCTTCCTTTTTATAGGTCTCACCCACACCCAAGACCACTCACCAGTCAAACCTGTATTTCCAGTGGCCACACACACACAAGTGCATTTCAGCCAGTAGATGTACCTCATGAGGACCCATCGAGGTGAGGAAATTCACTAGGAGGTTGGGGGCCTGTACAGCCAGAAGGGCAGCATCCTCAGGCTGAAGGGCCCACCTTGGGAACTGTATCACACCACATTTAAGACTGATGGCCACAATCTTAACTGTATTCTCCAAAAAGTAAACTTTAGGCAGGTTAAGTTAGTTTAAAATTTTATTTTTTTAATTTTTTTTTTATATTTTTATGTAATAAAAAGTAAAAGTCCTTGTCCAACCATCCTTGTGGGGCATCTGTCTCTCACGCAGGTCACTCAAGTTAATGGGGAAGAAAGAACGGGGGGCCCAAGTCTGACATATAAATAATAGAAAATAAAAGATCTTCCGTTTCCAGTGGGGGACAAGAGGATGGGAGGGCAAGATGGGGTGGGGATGGGCAGGGGCAGAGCAGAAACCCCCCCACCCCCGCTGGACCCTGGCCCACCCACTTTGAGGCCTCTCCCATTCAAGGTGCTTGGCAGGAATTCCCCAGCTCCCCCGGGGAAAGGGGGGGTTTGGGGAGCTGGGACTGGTCCGAGCTGCTGGGGGAAGAGACATAGAGATCACTCCTCCCTCCACTCATGGAGGTCTCAGGTCGCGGCCAGGACAATCTTCAGTTCCCCGGGGGGTGGAAGGGGAGCTGCTGGGAGGGATGAGATTGAACTGGTTGGAGGGGAAAGAGAAGAGAGCAGGAGCATTAGAACCCAAGCAGCTGTCCCTTCATCCAATGCCGTCCAGTGTGGGGTGTGGGGGGAGTGGGTAGGAGCGGCCTCCTCAAGGTGTCTCATGGGGCTGTCAGAAGCACAAATCAAACACTGTTTCCCAGTGAGCCAGAGCCCTTCCTCGTGTGCCCAGCTCAGCCCCCCACACCCCAGCCTGGCCCTGTCTGCTGCGCTGCCCTTACCTCGGCTAAGTCAGGAGACAGTCGGGGTCACTGAGAGCTGGGGAGGCAGTGGGGAGGGGGGCTGCTGGATCACAACTGAGCGAGGACGGAGGGAAGCAAAGGACAGAGCCAGGAGCAAGCCCCTGGCGGCGGCGACTGTGGCTTCTGCCCACCCTACATACTTCACAGACAGGTGCAGGTCGGCAGGCGCCCTGTGGGACAGCCCTGCCTCCAAGACCCCTCACTCCCCACCCAGAACCCGTGCATCCTGCCCCACCTGCAGCCCATCAGCTCTTCCATGCCAAATTCCCCCAGCTAACGAGAACTCACGAATCCTGTCATCGGCTCCTCCTGGAAATCCAGGCGCCTGGCCAGGCTGCTCACCTTGGGGGTGTCCGATGTAGGGGTAGGGTGAGGGTGTGGAAGCTGAGAGTGCAGGCACCCCACTCTGGGGCACTGCGCCTTGGGGGGGTCCCCCATGGCTCTGGGGTGGGTGCAGCAGCATCACCTGGGGCGGGTGGGGAGCCCCAGGGTGAGGGGGCGGGGCTGCTGTGATTCCAGTTTGGACATGGGCCTGCAGAAAACAGAGAGTGGTTAGCACCCCAGAAGCCTGACAAAGGCACCGAGAATCCTAGTGTCGGGACCATGACGTGGAGGCAGCACGGCACCAGGGACTCAGGAATTGGACAGTCTCGTGGCCCAGGTCCTCATGGCAAAACAAACCCAGACAAAGCAGGTTCCTGGAGTTCTTACCTGGGTAACATGGGCCATGTTGGTGAAGCCGTGGGGCAGCTGCTGGTGGGCATGGATGGCATACACAGCAGCTGGTTGGGGGAAGCTGCTCTGAGGCGACTGGGCAGAAGGTCCCGGTGGCAGAGAAGGAGGTGTGCCTGTCAGGGCCCCTGGGTGGTACAGATTCTGCTGTGGCTGTCCACTGCCCAGGTGTGGGGCCTGCCCTGCTTGGTGCTGTAGGTGAAGGGGAAGGTTAAGCGCCACTCACTGCTCTGATACCCAGGCCTTCTACCCCTGATCCACCCCGCTGGGGAAATACCCCAAGCTCTACTGCTCTCCCTTAGCCACCCACTCCTGCCCCGACCACTCAGCTCCCCCAAGG
Source organism: Myotis pilosus (assembly GCA_036010255.1). Lineage (NCBI taxonomy): Eukaryota > Metazoa > Chordata > Mammalia > Chiroptera > Vespertilionidae > Myotis > Myotis pilosus. The sequence continues at coordinate 104,396,241 of JASKON010000003.1, forward strand.
CAAGCACCTGGACAGGACTGGGGGCCGCATGCTGGGACTGGGGCTGGCTCCCCGTAGGCGTGGTGGCCGGCTGCGGCTGGTGGGCATGGAGCTGCGTGGCATGGTGTGGATAGGACTGGTGAACAGTGGCTACAGATGGAAGGAGAGAGATAATCAGTGCTGAGTACATGGAGGGGACTGAGGAGCACAGCCTGGAGGGAGGGTCCAGCAGAACTCACCATAAAGGGCTTGGGGGGTGGGCTGCTCTGCTGAAGGGTACTGGGGGGTGGAGGACGACACAATGGCCTGGGGATGGCTCCCCGATGTCAGCATGCGTGGGTTGCTTTGAAGCATGGGGGCAAACACCGGCTGGAGTGGCAGAGAGAAATGGTCAGCACAGGACTTGGAAGGCATAACCTCTGCACAGTAATGCTCTGGCCTTGTCACAACTACCTTGTTGGACATTCACAAATAACCTAACTACATAGATGCTATTTTACTGACACTTTAGTCAAGGCTTGGGTGATGGCTGGTTTTTAATTTTTATTTCATTTGTCTGGGGCTTGGGTCTTTAGGTGCCTTGCAACAGGTCCTACCAGAGCCAGGACTGAATCCCCAGCCTGGCACCACCACCCAGAACACTGCCTGCCTCTCTCACCAGCTCCTCTGTGTCTGGGAGGTGGAGATGGGATCCTAGCAAGGCCTCTGTACCCCATGTCCCTCCCGTGCTTCAGTCACCTGTGAGGGGTAGTGGGCCATGGGCTGCATCATGGCGGGCTGGCCCGGGAACTGCTGTGGGTTGTAGGGGATGTAGGAAGAATAAGGGGTGGCAGCCACCAGAGGTGGGCCAGCAGCAGCGGCAGCCTGCATCATCGGAGGGGCTGAGGCAGGCTGGTGTTGGTCCGAGCGCTGGGGAGGCAGGGAGCCTGGGGGCAGAGGAAAAACAGTGCAGAGCTCAAACTCCATCTGCCAGGAGGCACTGGGCAGCCCCGACTGCCCCTCCTGACCCTGCTCACCTTTTGCTCCCCGGTACTTGCCCTGCTGTCCAGGCACTGAGTTGGATACAGGATATGGATACATCTGAGGTGCCTAGGGACAGGAATGCAGAGAAGGCTGAGTGACTTGCATACAAATGCCCAGAACAGGTCTGACCTGGTCCCTCAGCCAGCCCAACCAAACCTCTTACCCTGGGCCCACCAAGCCCCTTCTCTTACCTGAACAGCTGGTCCCATGTGGATCTGAGGTATGTAGGAAATGTACTGGGGGCTATACAGCCCGCTCTGGCCTGCTGTAAGCACCGGGATGGAGGGAGTTGAATGAGTCCGGGGCCCCGGAGAAGTTGGGGTACTGGTGGATTTATTCTGTGAGACAAGGGAGGATGTGTATAAAGTATCTTACGATTTTTCTATTACCCATAACAACTCCCTTGCCTATACAACAACAGCATTTATAGAGGAAGTATTGTGTCCCAAACACATTCTACACTCTATTTTGGTTAAGCCTCACGTCAACCCTATGAGGTGGACACACTCGAGTTATAGCTGACAGTACTGAGGCAGAGGTAGGTTAAGTGGCTTGTCCAAGATCACAAAGCTTATAAATAAGTACAGGGGTTTAAGCCAAGTCAGTGAGTCTAAATCAGCCATGGCAAACTACGGCCCGCCGGCCGGATCCGACCCGTTTGAAATGAATAAAACTAAAAAAAAAAAAAAAAAAAAAAAAAAAGACCGTACCCTTTTATGTAATGATGTTTACTTTGAATTTATATTAGTTCACACAAACACTCCATCAATGCTTTTGTTCCGGCCCTCTGGTCCAGTTTAAGAACCCATTGTGGCCCTCGAGTCAAAAAGTTTGCCCACCCCTGGTCTAAATGAAGCTCATACTCTTAACTACCACACCCAGACACTCACTCCCTGAGCCAAATGCTAAGTACCAGAGAGAAACCCATCAGTACTTGTCGGACATATCACAATCCTTTGCCACCCAGCCCTGAACTCGGTCTGTTTTCCCCAAACCAGCCTACACACTTTCACACGTCTTCTCTCTGCCTGGTGGCAAGCACTCCCCCCTCCAGCGATTCTATCCCGTTCCCAGTCTCCTTTATGGAAGATGCTCCCCCCTCTCACCACAGACAGCAGAGGCTTTGCAGGATTGAACTCCTTGGCATTAGGATTCAATGTGGACTTCTTCACTTGTCTGTGAGAGAAGAACAAAGTAAGTCCTCGTGGCCTGCCCCTCATCACCCCGACACCCACCCACCTCCCCACCCAACTCACTCGGCAACAGGGCCCTCATCCTTGTCATCTCCCTTGATGAGGCCCACTGGGGGGCTGCCAGTTTGGCTTGGGCAAGGTGGTGGGAGCTGATCTGGCCCCTCCGTGCCTCCTGCTGGTGGCAGGGGCGGTTTGTCCTCCTTATCCAATAAGGACTCTGTCTTGGAGATCGGGGACCCCATGGGCTCTGAAGTCAATAGACCATCAACTTCCTTCTCCTTCCCTTTGGCCTCCTCCTTTAAGATCCGGGGAGGAAAAGGATCCAGGCAGGTCTCAGGAGAGCTACTGGGCTGAAGCTGGAAGGAGAAAATCACACATACAACACTGGTCCAGACCCAAGGCCTTGCTCCCTTCGTTCACCCTGCTCTCATCTCTTCTACCCCACCTAGGCCTGTGCCTCTCTCTTCTTTAAGTTGCCCAGACCCACTTCACCTTCATCCCGTTAGCATCCTAGAGCTCATCCCCACACTTTTCTCACCTTAAACTGGGCCCCAAACTTTCTCAGTTCTTCCAGCTGAAAGCGTTTCTGTTCATTCTGAAGGCCAGGGACTATGACAAACAGTTAAGAGAGAAAACATACATTTCTTTGTTCAAAGGTGGCTACACACAGTGCCAGTAGCCCACAATATAAAAACCTAAAAAACAGAAGAAGAACCCAAGGCCTAATAGACTGTTTTTGTTTTGTTTTGAATAGACATTGTTTTTGAATTCCAACAACTTTCTAACCAAAATGCTCTCCTAATCAAAGGGGCAGTATCCTTTGGCAGAAAAAAACCAATCCTTACCTTTCCCAGATATCCGGGACAGCTCCTGGGATTCCAGAGTTCTTCCAGGGTCCTTGGCCACGAGTTCTTTTACTGAGCAAGAGACAGACAAACGGACACCTGAAGGTCTTCTTTCCCAACCACACTTCACATGGTCCACAGCCCTGAACCATCTGGCTCTTACCATCCGTGGGGGCCAGTGAGATCTTTGGAGAAGCTGGGGAAATGGAACCTACTCCAGGATCCACAACTGATGACGTCACAGGGATGGAAGCTGAAGAGGTTGGTACTGCCGAGCCAATGGGAGGCTCAGGACAGGAGGCTGAGGCTGGGGCAGGGGCAGCCGACTTGGGAGAGCGTGGGGGGTACATCCGGCCCACTGGAAGAAAAGGGAAAGCTGCACAATGGTTACTGCTGGCCAATTATCAATGGGTACAAAGGACTTACTAAAAACACCAAGAAAAGTTTATCCACTTTTTTATATACAAGTTCACAAACCTAAAAGCCTAAAAGGGCAAAGCAGGTAAAATGGCCTCATGGGCACCACGAAAGACTCAAAAAGGGCAGCCATGACTCAGTCCCAGACAACTGAAGCTACGCAGCAAGAGAGGTCAGTGTTGCCTTAGCCGTCTGGCTCAGTGGACAGAGCATTGGCCTGCAGACCTAAGGGTCCCAGGTTCAATACTGGTCAAGGGCACATACCTTGGTTGCAAACTCAATCCCCAGCCCATTCAGTGTGTGAGGGAGGCAACCAATTGTGTCTCTCTCACACTGATGTTTCTCTTTGTATCTCTCCCCCTCCCTTCCACTCTCTCTAAAAATCAATGGAAAACTATCCTTGGGTGAGGATTAACAACAACAAAAAACAAGTCAGTGTTGGCAGAACTTCCGGTATTTCAATAAAATTAGAAATTGTCTGATTTCTCCTATTTTCAAGTGCTGGCAACTAATTTAAACAAAGTTATCTGCCAGCCAGACACACCCACAAATCCAGACACACCCACAAATCACTATATTGGGGTTTCTGCATGAGGGAAAGTGAAAAATTCTTTGCTAAAAAGCATAAACCCAAACCTTTCAAAATACTTTTTACATCTTGAAACTGTCTCCCAGCCCAGTGTTCCAACAACCGACATTTATATTTCTACAAATTCCTGTGACATGCTGAACTTTACCTGCAGGAGGCGGCGGAACAGAAGCTTCTCCAGGCCTACTGCTAGGTGAAGACAGAGTCTTGGCACCTCTCACAGGGCGCTGTGCCTTAGGGGACATGCGGGAAGGGCCTATTTTTTTTTAAAGGTGGGAAAAAAGAGGGAGAGTACCTGCTAGTACATTACCACAAATCCATCCTCCTTCCAACCCATTCCTTTCAATTATCCTTCCCTGTCCCCCACAAGTCTGCTTCACAACTCACCTCCATTAATACCACGTGTCTCAGAACCTGGGCCAGGGCTGCTATTGTCAAGATGGTGAGGGCCACGGGGTGGCAAAGAGCTAAGGCCAGGTCGGCCGCCCCGAGAACTACTGCATCGAACTCCTCCCCGGGGACCTTCCCGAACTCGCTGGGGTAGAGGGATATACTTTCCTTCCCTGGGGGTGGAGGGAAGAGTTCAAATGAGGTCAAGTAGCCACAAAATCCACACATTTTGGAAAGATGAAGCCCTTCCTTTTAAAGTCCACCTTCCACCCAAAACACTCTCTCTCTCTCTCTCTCTCCCTGGCTCCAGCTTTTTGCACTATCCCGCTTGAAGATCTGTCCTAGTTAAATGTTCTGTGGCAAAAGGCTCATGACCTTACATTTTGTCAACCCTAACCCAACCACCCAGGCTAATATCCCATAATTCTACCACCCCTGTTTGATTCTATTTTCACAAAGGGCGTAATAAGAGATGCATATAGATCAGCGGTTCTCAACCTGTGGGTCGCGACCCTGAAAAATACATCCTGCATATCAGATATTTACATTACGATTCATAACAGTAGCAAAATTACAGTTAAGTAGCAACGAGAATAATTTTATGGTTGGGGGTCACCACAACATGAGGAACTGTATTAAAGAGTCGCGGCATTAGGAAGGTTGAGAACCACTAAATAGATGAATATGCAGAGAAAAAAAGAGCAAGAATATATATCAAAATTCTGAATCTTTTTTTCTAACTTTAGTCTTGTTACTATGGGTAAAGCACTTAACCACTCTAGATTTCAACCTCCTAAAATAGTAATTGGGAATAACTATTTATTAACCTACATCTCACATGGCTGTGAGGCTCAAACAAGAGTGTACAAAACTCTTGGCTCATTCAGTGAGCCCCAAACATACCAGGCTGCCCCCAGGACTTACCTAGACGCCAAACTGGGGCTCTCCCGTCCTGAACCCTGCCGCTGGACTGCACTGTGCTTCTCCTCTTCAGTGCGTCCATCATCGTTCTCCATGGCAATCCGCAGGCGGTACTGGGGGCTGGATTCAATCTCCCGAGCCAACTGGGCTGCACGCAGCTCCCGCTGACGAAACTCTTCTGAGTTGTCCTTCTCTAAGGGCACCCTGAGAAGACCACCAGAGACCACCACCATCCCAGTGCCAGGGGACAAAAGGGAACAAAAAGAAAAACATTTCTATCAGTCCTATCACAACCCAGCATTATTTAATGGACATCTACTAACGTGTCCCAGGCAGAGCAGCAAGGCAGCTCTGATTCTGGGGGGACACTTAAAACACATATTTAAGTACATTTTAAGTTCTAGAGGAAAAGTATGGACAAATGGGCAAGCAATTAATTTTACCCGTGAGGTGGCCTGGAATCAAGATTAAAAGCATATTTTTGAAAGCAGTTCACAAGGCATAACAGGAGTGGAGAGAGGGCAATCTGAACACCCAGAAAAGCATGAAAAAAAGCCATGTTCCACCTAAAGACCTGCCCCTCTGTTGGTGACCCCATGCCTCAAACTGCACCACATGTGGAGTACCAAGACACTCACGTGTAAGATGAGAGACTGCTATCATAGGTGGTCTTTACACCATAGTTCTCCTCATTGAACTTGAACATTTCATTGGGGTCCCATCCATTGGACTAGGAGGAAGGAGGGAGAATGTTTTAACACCCAGAGAGGAAAGCAACAATGACCTATCATTTTCTGTCAGACTAAAAAATTGAAAAATCTGACCATACCAAAAATTGGAACACAGCTGGTGAGAATATCAACTAGAACTATCAACTGCACAAATTGGCAGCAACTAGTAAAACTGAAGTCATAAAACCTAAGAACTCCATTTTCAGGTTTATATCCCAGAGAAATTTTGGTATATGTGCATGTTCTAAAAATTCAATAAGGCAACTATGACAAAAAAAGCACAGATCAGTAGGGAAAGAGAGAAATATAACGTGGGTATTCATAGATAGGTTCATAAGTAGAACAGTACACAACAGTTAAAAGCAAACTACATCTATGGAGCAACACGAAACATTCAAAAACAGGCAAAAAGGGAAATTGTTGTACAAATTAAACAGCAATTCTCACTTATGAGAATTTTAAATGATTCAAAGTATAGTAGCTGTTTTTTTGGAAGAGAAATGTGCCTACATAGTATTCACTCTTGTCTAGACTTTGTGTTAAGTTGAAAAAAAAATGACTTGAAGCAAACATTAACAATTGTCAATCACAGTCGGTGAGAGAACATGTATTTCTGTTTTGTTACTTTCTGTGCCTTTCCAGTTGGAATCTGATTTCATGATCAGGCAAGAGTAAATGATCCCCCCACCCTCCCCAGAAGCAACTCAGTTCCAAGAATGACAGTGGTGTCAATAACCCACTCTGGCAGCAGAGCTGCCCAGCTCTAAGGGTCTCAGGGAAGGAGACTGTACCATATCAGAATCGAGGTCGTAATCATCACTGTTGCTGTCACCACCCTCCCAGCGCTGAAGCACCTTCTCTTTGTGTTCCCCATTCACCTTCGAGTTCATGGCAATGGCCGAATCAGTGAACTTGTCTGTGGGTACAGAGATGAGGATCAGGAATCATGTGATATCTCATAGGCTTTCCCCCAATGCCCCCCCTTCCCATAAATTGTTTAGAAGCAAAGAAAAGTTTATGTGTGCCACGGTTTGGGGGTTGGGTAGGCACAGCATAAAAATTATCATCTTAGCCCTAACCGGTTTGGCTCAGCGGATAGAGCATCGGCCTGCGGACTGAAGGGTGCCAGGTTCGATTCCGGTCAAGGGCATGTACCTTGGTTGTGGGCACATCCCCAGTGGGGAGTGTGCAGGAGGCAACTGATTGATGTTTCTCTCTCGTCGATATTTCTAATCTCTATCCCTCTCCCTTCCTCTCTGTAAAAATCAATAAAATATATATTTAAAAAAAATTATCATCTTAGTAAGTTCATAAGCAGCAAGGAGTTGAAAAGAAAGCAAACAGGAAGAGCCACAACATAGGCCAAATTTGTCCCACATTATCTTACACATCAAGATACATTCTCAAGAAAAATCCAGTCATCTTCCTCAGAAAACAAGGTAGTAAAATGGGTGGTTATGGGAGCGAATCAAGCATCATGTAACTGCTCTCAGCTCTCCATCACAGAGTGGGTTTGACATAAGAGCATGGCACAATACCTTTAGTGGCATAATTGAAGTCAACATTTCGGAAATGGACAAGCATGACATCACTTGGCTTAAACACCATGGTGTCCACAATGTCTTCCCGACGAGGGCCACCTACTGGCTCGGATGCTTTCCGGTGCACAGCGTCTACTGCCAGTTCAAACTAAAAAAAAAAAAAAAGTCCCATTTTTCAACACCCAAGGTCAATATATTAAGGCAAATATGACTATTTTTCTCTTTACCTTTCTAAACTTCCCAACATCATGCATAATGTCTTCTCAATATCAGCCACAGAACTTAGCATAAGTCCCCAAATTAAAATTTTACTTTAAATTTTAAGCGTTTTTACATTAAAGTACCCAGCCCTCACATTTCAGACCTATGCCTTTCATTGCTTGCAGCACTGAAATCCAGCGCAAGCCTGAAGAAATGCTGTCCAACACCACTCTATTCACATCTTCAATGAACCCACTTCATTATCCCTTCCTCCACACAACTCCAAAAATAAGCTAACTTAAGTACACTGACCTTTGAGCTCAGAGTCTTGAAGATACCTTCATAGGTGGTACCATTCTTTACCTTTACATCACAAGTGGAGCCCTAGGAAAGTGTGAAAAATAAGAAAATCGAACAGATGCATGGCCTCTCTTCAACAACCTAGAGGTTAGATGCCCACTTACCACAACAGCTGTAAGGAAATGCAGCATTCTGGAGTTATTGTAGACACCCTCAAACACCTGAAACACAGGAGAGAGAAATAAACAGCCAGTTAACATCTCACCTTCCAAAAGTGTATACTCCACACACACCCCCTTGTAAGCGCCGGGCCCCCTGCCCTTCTGAGCCTAGCCAACTATTTCTGTACCTAGTCTGTCCTATATTCATACACATGTGTCTTTTAGGGGTACCTTTTTTTTTCTTTGGGGGGGAGGACACACACACAACTCACCGGTGACTGTGGGGGTCCCTTCCCAGTGCTTTGTCCCCTATAAAAGGAATTAAGAAACTAGTTATTGAAATCTGTTCAATCCCTCTTACACGATTAATTTCAAAGGACTTGGCATCCTAAAACCACATACTATGTGAAAATGCTGATCTAGGCTAAACTTCATCGACAAGATTTCCAAACTTTCACTTTATAGAGGAAAAAGGCACAGACATTATATACCACTAGACTCATTTCCTCCAAATGCCAGTAAAATAGTCTTCAATCAACCACCAATGTCTCACTTTCTCCAAGGGGCCAAGGCTGCATCCTTCCAAGAGACCACTGCTCCGGCATTAGAAAGACAATAACCCATCTCGGATGTAAAAGCGAAGCTCCGCCAGTACAGACCCGGAAGTCCCTAGCTCAGGCACGTTACCTCCCAAACAGAAAAGACAATCCTTTTCAGGGCCTTACACCCCAATTCCTGGGAGGACGGTAGTCCGTCTACCACCACCTTCTCGGCCTCTTTACACATTCAGCTGGTCCCCCACTCTGAGCGGGTCGTCAATCGCTAATAACCAACCCCGCTCCTCGCTGGCTGATGTAACCAGCGGTGGAGGAGGCTGATGAGGGGGCCGTTGGCGGGGCTGGGGGACAGCGCAGCCGCAAAAGGTATCCACCGAGAGGCCTCGCCCGGTCTGCGCCTGCGCACTAAGGCCCACGGGCCTCTTCAAAATACCCCCTCCCGCGATCGGAACCCACTGCGCCTGCGTGTGCCGCCACGCTCAGCTGCATTAACCCATACACAGAAGAGACCGAGCGGTGTCTGCCGCTCAGCCACGACCCGCCACGCACACTCGCAGCCCCTGCCCTGCTATGGGGCTCGCGGAGGCCCGGGTCTTCAGGCGGAGCATCCGCGCGCACGTACGCAAAGGGCGCGCGCGCTCTGGAGGTTCCCGGGCCGCAGTCCCCCCCAGGTCTCTCCTTCCGTCCCCCCGCCCAGCCCGCTCCCCTCCTACTGGCCAGACCGGGAAGGGGGAGGTGGCAACCCGCTCCAAGTCCCTCCCTCCCCATTGGCCAAACTGTGGGCCGCGCGCCCCCCTTCATTGGCTACGGCCCGGACCCCTTCCTGCAGCTGACTCCCCATTGGCTGAAGCCGGGAACCGCGAGACCCTTCGTGGTAATGGAGCTGGGGACCCCGATCACCTCTTCACCCCCCCAACTCCTCGTTCCGATGCGCTAGCGGGGTGCGCCCCGCCTGCCCCTCAGGCCCAGGCTGCGAGCCCTAACTAGGCTGAGAGCTGAGCATGGCCCTTCAATGTCCCGGAGGCTGTGGGGGGGCCCTTTCCCTCTGACCTGTTAGGGCCCATCCCCAGCCGCATGGGGGGGGTTCCCCCGTCCCCCCTCAAAGGTGGCCAGGCTAGGAGCCCGCCCCGCGCGGTGTACTGAAGTCCAGACTGCCGGGCCGGAACCGAGCCGCTGCCGCCCTGCAGCCTGCGCTCCAGCGCCCGGAAACCCAACCCTCCTCACCTGGCGCTGCCGATGGCCGCTGCCCCTGGCCTCTCCTGGTGTTGCTGCTGCTGTGACGGCGGCTGCGGCGCCAAGATGCCCTCGGCTCCCCGGCGGAGCCCGCTCCCGGCAGCAGACGCAGGCCCCAGGCAGGGGGAAGCGGCAGCGGGAGGTCCCGGGGGAGCCGAGGAGGCCAGGGGACCCGGGAGGCCACCGTTGGGAGGGCTGGTGCCCCCGGGAGGCCGGCGGGCCACGGCCTGTTGCGTGGGGGGCGGCTGCTGGGGCTGGGACGTCTGTTGTGGCGGCTGAGGCTTCAACATGATGGCAGCGTCCGGAAGGGGAATTAGGGGGAAGGGAGGGAGAGGAGGCCGCGGCTGGGCCCCCGCCGGAGAGCGCGGGAAGCGAAGGGGATTGGGAAGCTGGGGACCCGCCGTTGGCGGGCGGGGGGGAAGGCCCGCAGTGTCGGGGTGGATCGCGAAGATCGCAGCGCGAGGCAGCGCCGCGAGGCGGAAGGGGAGGGGGTCTCGCGGGCCGGAGGAAAGCGAGAGGGCGCGAGCCGGGCTGGCGCGCGTGCGCGTCGCCGGGGACGGGGCGGAGGAGGAGCGCGCGGGCGGGAGGTACCGAAGGGGGAGGGGCGGGCGGCGGCGTGGAGTCCGCGCGCAGGGGCGGTTAGCTGGGGCGGAGGAGAGAGAATAAAGGTGAACCGCGCGCCCCCCGCCTTTGGAGTGGGGAAGGGGCGGCGCGGGCGCTCACGCGCGCCAAGGACTTAGGGTCTCTGGCTCCCTAACAGCGCTGGAGGCTGCCGGCCGCGGGCGCTCCACAATGAGCGTGTGAAGCCGTGGGGGAGGAGCCGAGGCGGCCGACAGGAAGGAAGAGCCGGCTGCCCCGCCCACGCCGCTGGCGTAGCGTGGAGATGCCTCCGCAGGCTGTGAGCTGTCACGACGTAGCGTGTAGTTCTTCCGCCATTTGTGGACCCGTGGGCGGGTCAAAGTGCAAAAAAAAAAAAAAAAAAAAAAAAATCCAGGGACGAGACAAGCGGCTGTTCTTTGGTGGTTGGTAGGTTTCATGCGGAGCTACTTCCGGCCTTATCTGCTTAAAAAAAAAAAGATGGGCTTTAAATTTATCAGCTTGAGCACGCCGATCTTTGCAGATAAATCTATGCCTAATGCTAAGTAAATGTAAACTTCAGTGATTTTAAACCTAAATGGTTTGTTTCTCCAAGCCCTGGAATGAACCCTTAAACCAGTGGTTCTCAACCTTCTGGCCCTTTAAATACAGTTCCTCTTGTCGTGACCCAACCATAAAATTATTTTCGTTGCTACTTCAAAACTGTAATGTTGCTACTGTTATGAATCGTAATGTAAATATCTGATATGCAGGATGGTCTTAGGCGACCCCTGTGAAAGGGTCGTTCGACCGCCAAAGGGGTCGCGACCCACAGGTTGAGAACCGCTGCAAACTGTAATACTAGACTGCTCTGAAGGCCCAAGTTTCCAGGGTCTCGTTCAAAATGCTGCATGCACCTCACTCTGCAGTGAAGACAGCCTTCATTCGTTTAAAATTAGGCATTGCCGCGTTAGACTAGATGCTCTGTATGCAACTGTAATTAAACCCACTTTCTGCCCTCAGAGTTCAAACTAGTGGTAGATTCAGACAATTCAATGAGATTGGATGAAGTGCAGGGCACCCTGAAAGCAGATAGGAGTAACACCTAATCTAGTGTTGGGTAATGGATCTCTAGGCAGGGGGAATAGGATGGGTGGAGCTAAGAAAACACAAAGAGGGAGGAAGTTTAAAAAAAACACACAAAAACTGGAGAGGTAAGCAACCTGGGACCAGATTTTTAAGAGACAGCCATTAACCTTAAAGCAGCCTTTTACATAAAATGAAGAGATCAGATTTGTATTTTTAAAGGGTTACTCATGGCAATGGATCAATGTTTCTCCCCTCTCTTCCTCTAAAAATCAATAAGAACCTAACCGGTTTGGCTCAGTGGATAGAGCGTCGGCCTGCGGACTGAAGGGTCCCAGGTTCGATTCCGGTCAAGGGCATGTACCTTGGTTGTGGGCACATCCCCGGTGGGAGGTGTGCAGGAGGCAGCTGATTGATGTTTCTCTTTCATCAATGTTTCTAACTCTCTAGTCCTCTCCCTTCCTCTCTGTAAAAAAGCAATAAAATATATTTTTAAAAAAAATCAATAAGAATAAGCCCTGACTGGTGTACTCAGTGGTTAGAGCATCTGCCTGAGGACCGGAGAGTTCACAGGTTCAATTCTGGTCAAGGGCACGTACCTGGGTTGCAGTTTCAGTCTGGGGTTGGAGGGGTGGAGTGTGGGGAGGCAACCAATCCATGTGCCTCACATCAGTGTTTGTTTCTCTTTCTCTTCCTCTGTCCTTCCCTCCCTCCCACCCTCCCACTCTCTAAAAAAAAAAAAAAATGTAAAAAATATCCTCAGGTGAGGATTAATAAAATCAATAAAAGTAAAGTCAAATCAAGGATTACTCATTGCTATGTGGAGAATGGGAGTTGGGTCTGTGGTCTTAGTTCCAGGGAAACTTTTAGTATCTCAGTCTTTCACTCCGGGCATTAGCATGGGAACGCTTCCCCAACCCTCTCCTCCAAACACCCACACACCTAGATAAAAATCTGCTTTCCTCTTTGGAGAGTGAGTATTCCTTCAGACTCCTGCCTCACTCCTAGCTTCAAGTGTGTTAGTCTCTCTTCCTGTGTGTTTGCCCAGCAATTTGCCCCACTTTAAGAGTTCCTTGAATTCTGTCTTCTTACTCGTACTGCTCCTTCTACAGGACCTGGCAATGCAATGAGTCCCAGTGGTATTTTAAAGACCATGTCTCCTGGATGCCTGACTAACACAGACCAGCTTTTTCCTGGGATTAACTGGATCACCTGGTGCCATGCCACATCTCCAGCCTCCTTATGGGCACCTCTGTCTCCCCCTTCTACATCCTGCTTCCACACTCAAATTTTAAGTTTTAGCCCCATTAAACTTCCATTCCCAACATGCCTTGCTCTTCCTCAACCCTGCCTCTACACGTGCTGTTTCTTCACCTACTTTCTCATTCTTCAAGCTTAGGTGTCAGTCCTTTGGGACATCCTGCCAGGGGCTCCCTCTCCAGGCTCTCTGAACATTGATGGTTTTTTATGTGCTCTCCTTTCTGTCGGAGGCTAACGTCATTAAAGGACTGTCTTTTACTCATTTCCCTCTCTGTGTCTAGCTCAGTGGCTGGTATACAGTCATTCAGCTGGTAAGTGAATGAAATGTTTTACTGTATGTAATTTAGAAATTATACCACTGATTAGGTATGGAGTAATTTCCATGATATATTGCTAAGTGAAGAAGGCAAAATTCAAGAGTATAAACTATGCTGCCTTTTATGTAAGGAAGAAGGGGAAATAAGAAAACAAATGTGTAATGAACAACATAAACTGATGAACAAAAATAGAGCCAGAGTCAGAAGCATTGAACAGACCGTCCAACCTAAGAGGGAAGGCAGGGGAAGGGTGGGGGGCGTTAAGAGATCAACCAAAGGACTTGCATGCATACATATGAGCGTAACCAATGGACACAGACAGTAGGGGGGTGAGGGTATGTGTTGGGGGGTGGGAGCAGCTGGGGAGAGGTCATTAGGGGAAAAGGGAGACTTATCTAATACTTTAAACAATAAAGAATTTTTTAAAAAGAAAGAAAAATGTGTGGCCTGGCTGGAGTAGCTCAGTTGCGTGAGTATTGTCCTGTGCACCAAAAGGTTGTCAGTTCACTTCCCAGTCAGGGCACATACCTGGGTTTTGGGTTTAATCGCTGGTCAGGGCACACATGGAAGGCAACCAATCGATGTTTCCCTCTCCCATCTAAGGATGTCCTCAGGTGAGGATTAAAAAAGAAAGAAAGAAAAAGAAAAAAAAAAGAAAGAAAGAAAGAAAGAAATGTGTCTGCAAATTTTTGCAGAGAAAAACTCAAGAAGGATAACCCCCAAACTAATAAAATTGGTTACCTATGAGGGGCAGGGAAAGTGAAGGATCATTTGGTTGTTGGGTTGCATTCTTTAAAAATGTTCTTAATGATATTGAGAGGAAGGGAGAGGGACAGAGAGAAATGTCAATGAGAGAAACATTGACTGGCTGCCTCCTGCACACCGCCCACTGAGGACTGGGCCCCCAAACCAGGCTGTTCCCTGATCAGGAATCAAATCAGTGACCTCTTGGTGCATGGGACAATGGTCAACCACTGAGCTAGGTTGGTTGGGTGGGTTACATTCTTGAAGGAAGCTACAGAGCTCTGACTGGGAAGGGTGAACTTCCTTGAGTATGTTTTGACTTTTTAAACCATGTTAACGGTCACTGTATTAAACAAAAGAAGGGTGGGAGATCCCTGGCTGGGTTGGCTCAGTGAATAGAGCATCGGCCTGTGGACTGAAAGGTTCCAGGTTCAATTCCGCTCAAGGGGGCAATGCAGGAGGCAGACAATCAGTGATTCCACTCATTTACGTTCCTATTTCTCCCTCTTCTGAAATTAATAAAAATAAAAGATAATTTTTAAAAAGATGGAGGACATCTAAAATCTGAATATAGACATAAATAAACGAACCCAACTCTATTTTAGATGGATAAAAATAACATGGAAGGGGGAAATAGGACTAATTCAACTAACTTTCAAAAAAAAAGGGCAAATCTTGAATTAGTAGGTTTGCTGTGGTGGCAAGGGCATGGCCATTCTGAAACTATTGGGTGTATTGTGGATTGAGCACATGAGTAAAATATATATGGTAGGAGGCAAGGTTCTCACGAGGGAAGTAGGGAGAAGCAGATATAGGATGAATGAAGTGAACAAAAACTTTGTGGGGATTAGGATGGGAAGCATAGAATTTATGGAAAAAATAAGATAGGTACATTTACACATGCCTAGTTCCCAGATCTTTCTACATGTTCCATACAAAGGACCAGGACTCCTTGAAGAAATGGCTGATTACAGCCTGGGCAGGAGCAAGGAAGATAGCAGATAAGCTTGGGGTATTTTGTTGAGCTAGGAAAGAAGTACTAAAAAAAAAAAATTGTAAGAGCCACAAAGAGACATAAGAGCCAGCTTTAAGAAGCCAAATCTGGCACAATTGGAGCATCAAAAAAAGTTCAGTAATAGATGATAACTCACTGAATAAAAGAACCCATGCATTCATACTGTTAATAGATATACACATATATGCATATACACCTAAGAAGAAGAAACATACAGGAGAAATAATTAGGCTATTCTTCAAAAATGTCCATGGCATGGGAGAGAAAGGTTGAGGAAATATCCCAGATTAAAGGAGGCTAAAGTGGTAATAACTAAATGAAATACTTGATCCTGGCCTAAATTCAGGGGGGAAATTGCTATAAAAGACACTGATGATTTTGGAGTATGGGCTAGAAAGTATTACATGCTTTATACTATACCTGAGTGTGATGACTGTAAATATGTAAGCATTTATGCATAGTAAATATACACTGAAGTATTATGTGCCAAAGAATATGATACATGTAGCCTACTAGTAAATAGTTCAAGTTTATAGATTATATGTAGGATGTGCCCAAAATGTATACAAACACTTCAAATAATTATAAAGGCAGTGTTTATTAAAATACATTTCATTTTCAAAATTGAGCTAATCAAATGTATACATTTTTTGGGGATACCATATATAGTCAGCAGAGCTCAAAGTTGCCAAGATGGTAAGCATAAATTCTACAAGTGGGTTATCCTATATAATAAAAGGCTAATAAGCAAATTGATCGAATGGTGGAACAACTGGTCGCTATGACATGCACTGACAACCAGGGGGCAGAAGCTCAATGCAGGAGCTGCACCCTGGTAGTCAGTGCGCTCCCACAGGGGGAATGCTGCTCAGTCAGAAGCCCTGAGCTGGGCTCATGGCTGGCGAGTGCAGTGGCAGTGACCAGAGCCTCTCCCGCCTCCACGGCAGTGCTAAGGATGTCCGACTGCTGTCCGACTCCATGGGCCTAAGCCATCAGTCAGACATCCCCCAAAGGCTCCCAGGCTGTGAGAGGGTGCAGGCTGGGCTGAGGGGACCCACCCCCCCACCCCCCACAAGTGCATGAATTTCGTGCACTGGGCCTCTAGTTGTTTAATAACATGCTATTTAGCCTCCATGTGTTTGAATGTTTTTGAGTGTTTTTACTGTAGTTGATTTCAAATTTCATTACACTGTGATCTGAGAAGATGCTTGATATGATTTCAATCTTCTTGAACTTGTAGAGACTTGTTTTGTGTCCTAACATTTGGTTTAACTTTGAGAATGACGGTTGTGCACTTGAGAAAAATGTATATTATGCAGCTTTTGTGTCAAATGTTCTATAACTGTCAATTAAATCCATCTGATTCAGTGTGTCATTTAGAGTCACTGTTTCCTTGTTAATTAATTAAAAAAAATTTTTTTATTGATTTCAGAGGAAGGGAGAGGGAGAGCTAGAAACATCAATGTTGAGAAAGAACCATGGATAGCTGCCTCCTGCACGCCCCCTACTGGGGATCAAGCCTGCAACCCAGGCATATGGTACCAGGAATCGAACCGTGACCTTCAAGTTCATAGGTCGACGCTTAACCACTGAGCCATGCTGGCTGGGCTGTTAATTAATTTTTTTGTCTGTAAGATTTATCCAGTGAAATCAGTGGGATATTAAAGTCCCCTATTATGACTGTATTGTTATTGATCTCTCCCTTAAAGTCTTCTAGAAGTTTTAAAAATATATTTAGGTATTCCTATATGGGATGCATGTATGTTTACCAGGGTTATATCTTCTTGTTGGATCAATCCCTTTAGTGTTATGTAATGACCTTTGTTGTCTCTTGTAATGGCCTTCATTTTGAAGTCTATTTTGTCAGATATGAGTATTATTACCCTAGCCTTTTTCTTTTTTAAAAGAATATATTTTTATTGATTTCAGAGAGGCCGGGAGAAGGAGAGAGAAATATAAACATCATTGATGAGAGAGAATCATTGACTGGCTGCCTCCTGCACACCCCCTACTGGGGATTGAGCCTGCAACCCAGGCATGTGCCCTTGACTGGAATCAAACCTGGAACCCTTCAGTCCACAGGCTGGCGCTCTATCCACTGAGCCAAACCTACTAGGGCTACCCTAGCCTTTTTCGTTTCCATTTGCATGGAAAAATTTTTCCATTCCTTCACTCTCATCCTGTGTAAGTCTTTTGTTCTTAGTTGGGTCTCTTATAGACAGTATATAATTGGGTCATGTTGTTGTACCCATTCAGCTATCCTATGTCTTTTGATTGGAGCATTTAATCTGCTTACATTTAAGGTTATTTTTTTAAGAGAAATTGACATTTATTTATTTTTTAAAATATATTTCTTTATTGATTTCAGAGAGGAAGGGAGAAGGAGAGAGATAGAAACATCAATGATGAGAGAGAATCATTGGTTGGCTGCCTCCTGCACACCCCCACTGGGGATCGAGCCCGCAACCCAGGCATGTGCCCTTGGCCAGAATCAAACCCGGGACCCTTCAGTCTGCAGGCCAACGCTCTATCCACTGAGCAAAGCCAGCTAGGGCTACATTTAAGGTTATTGATAGGTATTTATATATTGCCATTTTAATTCTGTATGTCTATGTTTCTCTATTTCTTCTCATTACAGCAGTCTCTTTAGCATTTCTTGCAGTGCTAGTTTGATGGTGATAAACTCCTTTAGTCTTTTTTTGTCTGGGAAGCTCTTTATTTGACCATCTATTTTGAATGATAACTTTGTTGGTTATAGTAATCTTGGTTTCAGACCCTTGCTTTTCAATACCTTGAATACTTCATGCCATTCCCTTCTGGCCTATAGAGTTGCTGATGAGAAATCAGCTGACAGCCTTAAGGGATTTCTTTTGTGGGTAACAAATTGCTTTTTTCTTGCTGCCTTTAAGTTTCACTCCTTGTCTTTAATTTTTGCCATTTTAATGATGATATGTCTGGGGGGGGGGGCTGTTTGGGTTCTTCTTGCTTGAGGTTCTCTGTGCCTCCTGGACTTGTGTGACTTTTTCCTCCATCAGGTTAGAAAGTTTTTCTGCCATTATTTCTTCAAACACATTCTCTATCCCTTGCTCTTTTTCTCCTCTAGCTATTATGTGAATATTGTTACATTTCATGTTGTCCCACAGCTCCCTTAAACTGTTCTCCTGTTTTTTTGTTTTGTTTTTTTTGTTAATCCTTTCCCATTGATTTTTTTAGAGAATGGAAGAGGGTGCGAAAAACAGAGAGAAACATCGATGTGAGAGAAGCACATCAATTAGTTGCCTCCTGCACACGCCCTGATCAGGACCCATGCTAGGGAGGAGCTTGCAACCAAGGTACATGCCCTTGACTGGAATTGAACCCGGGACTTTCAGTCAACAGGCTGACGCTCTAGTGGGGCCACCTGTGTTTTTAATTGTTTTTTTCTTCTAATCTGCTGTGTATTCCTTCCACTGTGTTCATTAGTGTTATGTCCATCTTCTTAGTTACTATATCTTTTTTCATGCTGTTGAGCATCTTTGCCATCATTATTCTGAACTCTATGTCTGATAAATTTATTATCTCCATTGTATTTAGTTCTTCTGAAGAATTCTCTTGTTCTTTTGTTTTGAGGTTGTGTTTTTGTCTCCTTATTTTGGCTGCCTATTTGGATTTGTGACTACGTATTAGGTCAGTGGTTCTCAACCTTCCTAATGCCGTGACCCTTTAATATAGTTCCTCATGTTGTGGTGACCCCCAATCATAAAATTATTTTCATTGCTACTTCATAACTATAATTTTGCTACTGTTATGAATCGTAATGTAAAGATCTGATATGCAGGATGTATTTAGGCGACCCCTGTGAAAGGGTTGTTCGACCCCCAAAGGGGTCGCGACCCACAGGTTGAGAACAGCTGTATTAGGTAGATATGCTACACCTCCCAACCTCTAGTCTAGTACAAAGATTCAAAGCCTCCAGAGACCCACCTCTGCCTGCAGACTGATTGAATTCAGTCTTGAGTAGCCTCAGGCTATTGTCCACAGGCGGGGTGAGAGAGGTTTTCCAACAGGGTTGGGCAATTGCTTCTGCCTGGAGGCTAATTTTTGTTCTCAGTCTCATAATGGGCCTGAGAAACTCCACAGGGTTGGGCAACTGCCTTTCCCCCCCTAGTCAAAAAGGACCTGGATAGCAAAGGTCTGTCTGAGAAAGATATCCTCCACAGCACGAGGGAATGACTCAGCATAGGAAACCAGGATGCCTGCCTTCCGAGTTCCAACCCCACAGCCCTCAACCCTACTTATGCTCACACAGCTCAGTCCACTCTGCCCTCCCTCTGCTGGAATCCAAGGTGAGTGGCTGCACACGAAATTTTGTGTTTTGGCCCTTTAAGAGGGTGCCTGCATTTCCAGCCGTCTCTCCGTGGCAGACGGCAACCCTTCCGTTTTTCACAGCCGGATGCTATGTGAGCCCCTTTCTCAGTTCTGGTGCTCTCTGTTGGGGGGCCCAGCTTGAGGTTTAGACCCCAGAGTTTTCAGTGTCAAACCACACAGCTGAGATATCTCTGTGGGACTTCTGTAGTATTAAGCACATTCATATTGTGCAATTATCACTACCATCTATCTCCAGAACTCTTTCCATCTTGCAAAACTGAAGTTCTGCACCCATTAAGCAGTAAGTCCCCATTATCCCTTCCCTCCAGGCCCTGGTAACACCATTGTACTGTCTGTCTCTAGGATTTTGAATACTCTAGGTATGTCATATAAGTGGAACCATACAGTATTTGTCTTTTTATATTATTTCATGTAGTAATAATAGCTGCTCTATAGTTTTGATATGGGTTGGCAACTGTCAAAGGATGTTTCCCTTGAGAATTGGTCACATGGTAATTCTGGATTGTATACTGGACATTTTGACTACAAACACGTTTTGCTTATCCATTCATCCATTTATAGACAGGTGCCACCTTTTGGCTACTGTGAACAATGCTGCTGTGAACCTGGATGTATAAATATCTCTTTGAATCTCTGCTTTCAATTTGTTTTGGTATATACTTAGAAATGAAATTGCCAAATTATATGGCTAGGCCCGGTGCATGAAAATTCATGCACTGGAAGGGGTCGTCCCTCAGCCCGGCCTGCCCCCTCTCACAGTCCTGGAGCCCTCAGGGTCAGGAGGCGACCCGGCCATCAGGGGAAAGTGACGCCCCATCACACCTCGGCTGCTGCCATGGCTGGCAGCACAAGCCTCAGCTGGCCCTGGTTACCTGAGCCTCAGGTGGCCCTGGGCGGCTGGGCAGCCGCCAACCAAGGCTTGCCTGCACCTTGGGCCAGCCCTGAGCGGCTAGGGGGACTCTGGAGGCAGACGCACGGAGCGGCCGGGCCCGCAGGCGGGCCTGACCTTGCCGCACGCCTGCCGCCCCAGTGGGGCTGAGCACCGCCATCTTTGAGGGTGTGGCAGTCAGTTAGCATATTCCCTTATTGGGTGTGGGCACTGCCATCTTTGCGACGGTGTGAGGGTCAATTAGCATATTCCCTCTTTATTATATACGATTCTGTTTAACTTTTTGAAAAATTGCCATACCATTTTCCACAGTGGCTGCACCATTTTACATTTCCACCAACAATGCATGGGTGTTCAATTTCTCCACATCCTCAACACTCCTTGTTGCTGGTTTTTAAATAATAGCCGTCCTAATGGGTGTGAAATGGTATCTCATTGTGGCTTTGATTTGCATTTCTCTAATAATTAATGAAGTTGAGCACCTTTTCATGTGCTTATTGGCCATTTGTATATCTTCTTTGGAGAAATGTCTAATCAAGTCCTTTGCCCATTTTTGAATTGGGTTGTTTTTGTGGTTCAGTTTTAGGAGTTCTCTATGTATTCTGGATATGAATTTATCAGATATATTTGCAAAAATTTCTCCCATTCTGTGGGTTGCTTTTTCATTCTCTTGATAGTGACCATTGATGCACATTTTTAATTTTGATGAAGTCCAGTCTACTTTTTCTTTTGTTGCTTGTGCTTTTGGTGTCATATCCAAAAAATGATTGCCAAACCCAGTATTGTAACTATTTTCCCCTATGTTTACTTCTAAGAGTTTTACAGTTTAGTCCTTACATGTAGGTCTTTGAATTATTCTGGGGCGTTTATGAGGAACTGCCTGGGACTCTAGCAGCCCTCTTAGCCAAAATCTCCACTGGTTTTCACAGCCAGAAGTTATGGGGACTTCTTTTCCTGGTACTGAAACCCTGGGCTGGGAGGCCTGGTGTGGGGCTGGGAGCCTTTGCTCCTCAGGGGGTACCCCCACAGCCAAGACACCCCTCCTAATTTTTATCTGCCACATGTGGGCGTGGGACTAGCTCATTCCGCATCTCCACCCCTACCAATCTCAATGTGGCTTCTTTAAATTCCTAATTGTAGAACTTGCATTCAGCTAGATTTCAGGAGGCTTTGAATGATGACTGTTCTGTAGTTAAGTTGTAATTTTGATGTGGTTGTGGGAGGATGCGAGTACCACATTCACCTATGCTGACATCATGACCAGAAGTGTGTATAATCCTTTTAATATACTGTTGGATTTAGTTTGCTTGTATTTTGTTGAGGATCTAAGAAATCTTTGCATTTAAAATGTTTATATTATTTCACATGTACTATTATAATAGCTGCTCTATAGTTTTGATATGGGTTGGCAACTGTCAATGGATGTTTCCCTGGAGAGTGATCACATGGTCATTCTGGAATGTATCCTGGACATTTTGACTATTATGCTGTGAGATTCAAGGTTCTGTTAAAATCCCCTCATGATGTTTTTGTTTCAGCAGGCAATTTAACTTCTGGTCAGAAAGACAGGGCTCTTTAGAAGTTTTAGCCACCTGTAACACCACTACTATTATAGCTCTATGGCAGGGCCACCCTTGGGTCAAACAGGAAGAGAAAAATAAAATGGTGATTACCCTTCTTCTGAGTGTCCCCTTTTCCTGATTGCTCTGACGGAAAACAGTTTTAGCTGCCAGGGCCAAACTGTTTGTCTTGCAACTTTCGCCTGCCTTCAAAGGTTGGAGAAAAAAATAGATTTCATACTATCCTCTCTCGTTCACAGGGTCCCTTCCCCTGGACATCTGGCTAGAGCTAAGATGGGTTCTTTTAGGGTTTTGCAACCTGACCTCAGAGGTAAAAGCCATGAAAAAGAAAATACCAGGAAACACTTCTGTGTGGATTAAGTTTGGACTCCCTTCCCTAATCTGACTGCTTTTATTTTCCCGTCCTCAAGTAATTTTATTTTCCCTAAGTTTTAGTTGTAATCAGTGGGAGAGAGATGCTTTAGTGTGCCTAAGTCTTGGCCAGCACTATAGGTTGGAAAGCAACTTGTGAGGGCTCATAAATCTGTACTTTCACCAGAGCCAACACTGTTGTTTTCTATCTAAATTTGCTCAAACTGATGCTGGGAGGTTACATCTGAGAAGAATTTGTGAATTTGAACTTGCTTTCACAAAAACAGCTGTGTCAGCTACATTTGCTCAACTTCATGGCAGGAAGTTAGTTTTGAGAATTTATGAATCTGAGCTTAATTTTCACAACAAATGCTTCATTCTTGTTTATCCAGATTTGCTTTTAACAAAAATTGTTTTTTATCCTCTAGATTTGCTGGGAAGCTGCTTTTGAGAACTCTTGAATCTGATCTCGTTTTCATAGAGGACTATTTTTTCAGCTGGATCTGTACAATTAACTCATCTTGAGAAGTTAATTTTGTGAGCTCAAATCTGCACAACTACTGGGTTTCATCTAGATATGCTCAAACTCATGCTGGAAAATTACTTTGTTTTCAAAACACTATCTTTTTTTTCATCTAAACTTGCTTAAAATTTTGTTTTGTGAATACTCCCCTGAGGATATTTTTCCCACTGATTTTTAGAGGGGAAGGGAAGTTTAACTTTTTGAAAAACTGCCATATTGTTTTCCACAGTGGCCAAACCTCACACTGGGCCCAGCAGAGCATCAGAACTGAGACAGGGGCTCACATAACATCAGAGAAGAGGAACTTCGATGTGAGAGACATGGATAGATAGCCTAGAGAGACTAACTTTTTTTATTTCTAAACATTTTTATTTATTTCAGAGATGAAAGGAGAGGAATAGAGAAAGCACAATATCAGTGATGAAAATCATTGGTCAGCTGCCTCCTGCACGCCCCCTACTGGGGATCAAGCCCACAACCTGGGCATGTGCTCTGACCAGGAATCGAACTGTGACCTCCTGGTTCATGGGTCAACACTCAACCACTGAACCACACTGGCCAGGACCCACTACCATACTTTTGACAACCACTTATAAACCACTCACTTCAAAATCTTTTGTTTTCTCCCTTCTGTGATAGACTAATAATTGTCCCCCGTGTATACTCTCTTTTATTTATAATCTCCCCAAGTTTAAATGAATACACCCCAAGTTTAAATGAATACACAACTATTCAGCTAGAGTAGCTGTGGGCAAACTACAGCCCGCGGGCCGGATCCGGCCCGTTTGAAATGAATAAAACTAAAAAAAAAAGGACTGTACCCTTTTATGTAATGATGTTTACTTTGAATTTATATTAGTTCACACAAACACTCCATCCATGCTTTTGTTCTGGCCCTCCGGTCCAGTTTAAGAACCCATTGTGGCCCTCGAGTCAAAAAGTTTGCCCACCCGAGCTAGAGGCATTTTAGTGATCCCCACAGGGTAGCAAGCATATGAGACTAAGTTCTAGCCAATTATAAGAGTGCAGTTTCCAGGCCCTCTGCTTCCTCTTTCCTTTCCTATGGGCTTGAACAAGGATGTGGGGCTGGTATGCCAGCTTTAACCATGTAGATGAGCACCACCACTCGGGGAAGGGGAGGGGTTGGTGGAGCAGTAAGACGGTGGAACCCTGAATCCCTAGATGATCTTGTTTAACAGTTGCTTTACCCTAAGCCTGCACCACTCCCTGATCCCTGGACTGTCACATGAGAAGTAAATGACAGTGACCCTCGAACAATATGGGAGTTAGGGGCGCCAAGTTTCATGCAGTTGAAAATCTGTGTGTAACTTCTGACGCCCTGCCCCAAAACTTAAGTTGTCCCTTGGTATCTGTGTATAAGTGGACAGCCCAGTTTAAACCCATGTTGTTTAAACTCATTTCCAGCTGCCTTGCTTATGCCCCCAATACCTCAAATTCAACGTATCAGCCCACCCTGCATCCTGTTGTTCTTGTGTTCCTAAACACAAAGAATATTCCAACTACTTCTTGATAAGGGCTCTATCACCTATATATCCCCTCAAGAGAATCTGTCATTCTTAAGTCAAGAAACTCCTACTACTCTCAGGTTCAACTGGCCAGAAAGTCCAGCTTGTTACCTATATCCCTCTTCAATCCCTCACCTCTGATCCTAACCATCCTGGCTTTAGATGCTTTTTACTTTCTGATTGGCTCTCTGCCTCCACCTTCATATTTTACAATGCTGCTCCATGACCATTCTTAAAACTGAATCCATTTGTGAATTTTGTTTCCGAAAGTCCAAAGCATTTCAAGTGTTTGTCCTCTACACATACCCTTTAATAAAAACCACACTGTCCTTTGCACTTGCTCTTATTCCTTTGCCTATATCAGTGCTTCTCAAATATGGTGTATTCTTTTTTAAAAAGCTCCCAATTTACTGTACATCAATACTTTTGAAAACAGTGCACAAATGAGGTAAACAATCACATGCTTCACCGTCATGATAATGGCGAAGTTTCTCAGTGCCTATGCTTAACTGTGGTGCCTGTTGTGTCACAGACTACCTGCGGGCCCACCCTGGTCCAAGGACCACACTTCACACAGGTTTAGGCACACTCTCCTTTTCCTGATGGTGCACCACCACCCATCCACCCGCAAGGACGAGCCATCACTACTGCCTACTCCACTTTGTTTTCTGATATTTATGCCCCACGGTCATATCCTGCTCAAATAGCCACCACCTTTCCTTCCCACCTGTTGTAACTTACCACGTTGCTACAATTTTCTGTTAAATGCAAAAGAGCAGCAAGCTCTTTGAAGTCAGAGATATGTACAAGTTATTTCTGCCTTGTGCCTGTCATATGGTGGAAGCTAAGAAATAAAACCAGCATAATGAACTGCCTAAACACCTCTGTGGCGACATGCAGACAAACAGGAACTATAACAAGTTTAAATAGACCTTTAATGACTGGGATGTGGTTTAGGACTTAAGGTTGTTGAGTGGTCTAGCCACGGGGCAGAAGTGGTCAGTAGGCTGTCTGAGACTGCTGCTGGCGGTAGCCACCCCGGCGCATGTAGCCTTCGTTTTTGCGGTAGCCGTCCTTCTGGTCTGCAGGAGGGAGATGGGAGGGGGAGGGAGTGAATGCCAGCGGAGAGGCAGGAAGGGAGTCAGGACGCGGGGAGAGCAGAGGGGATGGAACCACTCACCTCGGAAGTAGCCGCCATAGGTACCCTGCTTGTGGTCAAACACCCGCTCATTATTTTCCACCAGGCTGCCCAGCTTTTCCGCCAGCTGCAGGGCCAGGTTCTGTTGGGCAGTGGGCTCCGTGCGGTGCATCACCACTGTCTGTGTTGGCTGGTCCAAGGAGGCCTGATGGGAATGAGCCAGAGATAGGGACATGACACAGATCAGACCCCTCCACTCCAAACTCCCCATGACTCACCTGCCCATTTACCACCCTGGCCCTTACCATCAACTCCTCATTAATGATCATCTTGCTAATGATGGAGTGTACAGTGGGTAGGTCCAGCTCAAACATGTCAGATAGTGTCTCCATGCTGGGGAGAAAGAAGACAGGGAGCAACTAGGACCTGTGACCACAGAGCTGGGGCCGCTCTGCTTCCTCAGGGCTTATCCTACCTGATGGAGTCATAGACGCTGCTGTAGGTGAAGAGGTAGGTCCGTAGTGACTCTTCCTGGATCTTCCTATGGGATAAAGAACAGATCTTCAGGGAAGGAGACCAACCAGGCTTTTATTCCCCACTCACCACATTTCCCCTCCTCGGCTCACCTAACCAGCATGGTTCGGACTTTGTCAGCCTCGGGGAAAAGGTCCCACACTTTGCCATTCATCTTCTCATTGATTATAAAGCTGTGGCAGGTCTTCCAGTCACCCATCTTCATAGCCTTGGAGGCAGCGACCACATGTTCCCTCATTGATTCAGGGGGGCCTGAAAGGTGGGGAATGAGGTAGGGACTAGGAAAACCGGCACCAGGGTTCTGGCCCCAAGCACTGCTCAAGGAGGATCACAGGCTGGGAGAGCCAACAACCAGCCTGGAGACCTTCCCATCTCTCCACTGAATAGCCATGTGATTGTACAAGTCCTTTACTATCAGAATAGGTTGATTTAGATTTAGACTAAATCAGTCCACGATGTGCTTAGGGAACCAGTGACCTCCTTGAAAATGTTAACAAATTGCTTATGTATATTATTCTAGAAAAAGGGTCCATAGTTTTCATCAGATTCTTATAAGGATCCTTGACCTAAAAAAATTAACATCTCAACTGGAATGGTAGTTATCCAACTTCCTTCCTTATACCACCTTCATGATTTTTGCCATATCTACTATATATCACACTGTTATCAGTTTATTTTTCTTTAAAGTGGCTCACTCCTTTTCTTAAAAAAATTTAGCCTCACCCTAACTGGTTTGGCTCAGTGGATAGAGCATCGGCCTGTAGACTGAAGGATCCCAGGTTCGATTCCCGTCAGGGGCATGTACCTTGGTTGCGGGCACATCCCCAGTAGGGGGTGTGCAGGAGGCAGCTGATCGATGTTTCTCTCTCATCAATGTTTCTAACTCTCTATCCCTCTTCCTTCCTCTCTGTAAAAAATCAATAATAATAATAATAATAATAAAATTTAGCCTCACTTTAAATTTAAATTCTGATAAATCATGGGTTTGATATGCTGATGGACTTTGGCCCCCAAAATACAGTTGTGAGAAATAAGCCAGGAAGATAGATATGGCTAAAAAGAGTAGCTGGAATTCAGGGTAGACAATCCTATCTAATCCTATCTAATAAAAGAGAAACATGGTAATTGGCGTACGACTGCTACCCTTCCCATTGGCTAATCAGGGTGATATGTAAATTAACTGCCAGCCAAGATGGCGGCCGGCAGCCAGGCAGCTTGAAACTAACATGAGGCTTGCTTGCTTCAGTGAGGGAGGACTCCAATGGTCCCCGCCTGCCGCTGCAGGCCTCTGAGCTGCAACTCTAAGCAACTATGTAACAAATACCACCAGACTTCAGCCAGCAGATTCGCAACATTGTAAGCAAAGCCAGAAACCTACTGTCAGCAGCGGAGGCCTAAGAGCTGGAGCCAAGCCTCAAAGCTAAACCTGGCCCAGAATAAAAAAGAAAAAGAAAAAAAGGAGCAGTTGGAAGCTTTAGTCACCCCCAGCCTGAAAATAGCCCTCAGCCCCTCACCCAGGCTGGCCAGGCACCCCAGTGGGGACCCCCACAAACAGCCATCATCCCCTCACCCAGGCTGTCCAGGCACCCCAGTGGGGACCCCCACCCCGATCCAGGACACCCTTCAGGGCAAACCAGCTGGCACCCACCCGTGCACCAGGCCTCTACCCTATACAGTAAAAGGGTAATATGTGTCCTAGCACCGGGATCAGCGGAGCCACAAGGCCTGCTGGCACCAGGATCAGGGTGACAGGGGGCAGCGCCCAAACCCCCTGATCGCCCTGCGGCTGTGTGTGTGACAGGGGGTGGGGCCACAACCTCCCTATCCACCCTGCTCTGTTCGTGACAGGGGAAGGCGCCCCAACCCCCTGATCAGCCCTGCTCTGTGCCTGATAGGGGGGAGCTCCCCAACCCTGATCGCCCTGCGGCTCTGTGTGTGACAGGGTAGAGCCATAACCTCCCCATGGGCCCTGCCCTGAGTGTAAGAGTGGCAGCGCCCCAATCCCCTGATCGGCCCTGCTCTGTGGGTGATAGAGGGCGGCGCCCCAACCCCCTGATGGGCCCTGCTCTGTGCGTGACAGGGTACAGAGCCCCAACCCCCCTGATGGGCCCTGCTCTGTGAGTGACAGGGGGCAGTGCCCCAACCCCGATTGGCCCTGCTCTGTGCGTGACAGGGGGTGGTGCCGCAACCTCCCCATCGACCCTGCCTTGAGTATGACAGGGGGCGGTGCCCCAACCCCCCAATCGGCCCTACCCTGAGCATGACTGAGGTTGGCATCACAACCTCCCAATCTCCCTGCTCTGTGCATGACGGGGGCGGCACCCCAACTCCCCAATTGGCCCTGCTCTGAGCCCGACCAGGGGCTGTACCTAGGGATTGGGCCTGCCCTCTGCCACCTGGGAGCAGGCCTAAGCCAGCAGGTCGTTATCTCCCGAGGGGTCCCAGACTTCGAGAGGGCACAGGCCGGGCTGAGGGACCCCCCTACCCCCCCGAGTGCACAAATTTTTGTGCACTGGGCCTCTAGTAAAGTATAAGAGCTCCAAGACAGGAAATGGATGGCAGATGAAGGGAACAATGAGCAGAGCAAAACCTAAAACAGAGACAACGAGCTGAAGCATGTTCACGGTTTAGGCCCAGGTAGAAATGGATGCATAGGGCTAAGTATAAGGAAAGACACACAACCCTTTTGTTTTAGCTTCCATTTGATCACTTCTGAAAATTAGGCAAGGTTAGAGGTTCAAAGAATATTTCTCTACAAACCAAGCAGTAGTGTAGAGCTGAACTAGAAACTGGCTTCTAGCTCCACTGCAGGCACTGACACAGAATGGTAGGAACTGTGGTGAACTAGAGAGCACTAAGAGATGCTGGAAACACAGGCTTTCACTGGAAATTTCCAATTAAAGCAAGTATCACCACATAAGCCAAACAAAATCTGCCTAAGGGGCACCTGCACTTCAACAGGACCACACACACAGCCAGCAGAGGACAAATCTATAAAGGGATGTGGCCGTGAACAGTAAGCCTGACTCACTTGCCAAGTCCTTCAACCCCACTGGAAGGGCACAATTCAAATTCCTTTCCCAGTGAAATCACAACTCACTCAACTGCTGGATTGATGGATCAGATCTTTCAGAAGTGATTACAGGGGCCAATGTTAGATTCTGGAATGCCAAGGGTCTAGTTGGTTGGTTAAAAAATAATGTGCATGAAGGAGAAAAAGAGGGGAAAAAGGTTAGAGAGGCACACATCAGCTATGTTAAAGTTAGGCAAGTCACTTAACTTCCGTGCCTCAATTTCTGAATCAAGAAAATGAGAGAATAACAGAAAGCAGGGAGCTTAATTTGTAAGACAGAACAATGTATCCTATGGTGAGAGATTACAGAAACTATTACCGTATTTGCCGGCGTATAAGACGATTTTTTGGCCCTGAAAAATATGCCTCCAAGTGGGGGGTCGTCTTATACGCCAGGTACACTTCAGATAGACTGCCCATAGTGCTTGCCCCGTGCCATAGTGGCCTCCTGATGCCCGCCCACTTCATTCCACATACCGTTCAGGCATCAGCAGCGCTGCTGGGTGTATGCTCGGCTGTTATGCGATTTTGCTGTTATGTGATTTTACCACACTCGCAAAATCGCACACAACCGACCATACACCCAGTATGATAGCGCAAAATCGCGAATCGCGATACCATACTGGGTGTATGGTTGGCTGTGTGCGATTTTGCGAGTGTGGTAAATTCGGGTTACTGTATATTTCTTTACATATGCATTGAAGATTCGCGATTTTGCGCTATCATGGTGCCTGTTAGAATGTTGAAGAGCTCGCACTCGCGCACTAGTGAGGTCCCAGGGAGATGCTGATGCAAGGGTGGACCAGACTGCTATAGTGACAGGGCGGGCAAACAGGGAGCAGGGACCAATCAAATCAGGCTTTGTATACAGCCAACAGCCAACCACAATACTGCCCCATTGTACAGTACAGCATAGAAAATGTCGACCAGTCAAACCCCTATCATCCCTATCATGGCACCAAGATGTCGTTGATGAACTTTTAATATCAGATGATGAAGAGGAGTTTGAAGGCTTTTAAGGTGAAACTGTCACGCCAGCAAACTTGCTAGGGACTTGCCCGGCACTTGCTCTCTCCCTCTATTTGTTATCTTACTTCTATCATTGACAGTCCCTCTAGGTTGTGGGCTGCTTGCCTGTGTTCCTGAGAAGCATCTACGGTACCAGTCTATAGAGTGTGTTTTCTTTAGTGAATCACCGGTATGTTTACCGGTAATAAACTTGCACTGTTTTATGTATATGTTTGATTACATACAGCCTTGTGACAGTTTTCCTGCATGTCATAAGCATTTGAATATAAATTAAAATGTTAAAATCAAATCTGATATTGTTTTACCTTTTATTTGGTGTGTGGAAGGTGTGCGGAAGAGGGGGTAGTCTTATACGGCGAGTATATAACAAACTCTGTATTTTGAGTGGAAATGTTAGGGGGTCGTCTTATACGCCCAGTCGTCTTATACGCCGGCAAATACGGTAAGTAAAAAGGATGCCTTAAGGTTCTCTATGAAGATATCATTAAATCAAATAGAATCAAATTATTCCCTTTAGCTTTTCTCAATCCTTTTATTAAAAGTAATCAACGAACAGCCTGGCTGGTCTGCAGGTCACGGTACAATACCCGGTCAGGGCACATGCCCAGGTTGTGGGCTTGATCCCCAGTAGGGAGTGTGCAGAAGGCAGCCGACCAATAATTCTCTCTCATCAGTGATGTTTCCATCTCTCCCTCTCCCTTTCTCTCTCTGAAATAAATAAAAACACTTAAAAAAAAAGTAATAAAGGAACAAAGAAGTGAAGTTTGTCCCACTACAGAGCCTCATACTCACCCAACAGGGGCTGTCGCTCGCCCACCCGCAGCTGGTGATGGAACTGCTTGCTGATCATGCGTCGGCGGGCATCACTTTCATGGGCGGCCATGTAGGGGATCTCCAGGAGCATGGCAGACACCAGATAAACACACTCCAGCAGCTCCAGGTTGATGTGCAGGTGGAAGGGCACCTGCCGGCGCCGCTCCACCTTCTCCTGCTCCTGGTTGCGCTCCTGGAGGCTGCGCAGCAGCAGACCCTGACCCAGGAGCTCCTTGGCCCGGCCACTTGACTGGATGTCCAGCAGGGCATTGTGAGCATCCTTGGTCAGGCCTTGGCGGAAGGCACAGATGCCCAGCTGCACCATGGTGCGGTTGTACAGGATCTGGGAGCAAAGGATGATGCACTCAGAGGTGACAGTGATGGGGCAAGTCATCCCAAGTTGTTCATTCATTCAACAAATATACAAATACTCAACAAATGATACACTGATGTGGTGAGCACCAGGCAATAGGATGGGATTGAGAACAAAACAGACAAGTCCCTGCTCCACCACAGAGCTTCCATTTTAGGGATAGGGTGTGGAAGAAGAACCACAATATACAGGTGGGACTCGTGCTAAGGAGGAAAATAAAGCAGAGGAGGAAATTAAGGGAGTTTATGTGGTGGTGGTAGTGGTGGGAGCTCACCATTTTATACAGGATAACTAGGGAAGGCCACATCTTGAGGGGAATGTTTAAAGAAATACCTAATAGAAAAAGAGGGAGCAATCCTGCAGGTAACTGGGAGAAAAGCATTGTAGAAAAAAGCAAAAGCAAAGGCCAAGGCCATGTGCAAGAGTTGTGCCAGGTGTACTTGAGGAACAGGAATGTGAAATGACCATGGCTGATAAAAAAGATGTGATCATAAACCAGAGGATGAGCAAGCACAGCCATGCAAGCCAGGTTAAGGATTTTAAGATGGAAAACCATGGGAAGGTTTTGAGCGAGTAAGTGATATAATCTGACATAATTTAATATGGCTACTTCGGCTACTGTATTAAGAATAGCCTTCGGGGGTGGGCTAGAAGTGGTCAATGGGGAAAAACGGGACATATGTAAAAAAAAAACACCCAATAGTTTTTTTGTTTGTTTCTTTTTAAAGAAGAGCCTGAAGGTCAGAAGCAGAGAGAGACTAAGATGATGGTGGCTTAGACCAGAGGGTAGCATTGAATGTGATAAGTGGTCAGATAAGGATTTTGAACAGAAATGGCTGGGGAAGCAGATGTAGTATGTGAGAGAGAAACGAGAATCATGGACGATGCCAAAGTTTCTGACTTCGGCAACTGAAAAATGGACTTGTCACTAATTAGGAAGGAAAGATTGTGAGCAACACAGACTTTTTTAAGGGGGGAAAGACTAAGTATTAATAACAGCAAATACACAGAGGTCAGTATCAGTCATAAACAGATGCAAAGAACCTTAAAAATTATTAGTAAACAGAATCTAGCAACATTTAAAAGAGATAATAAATCTTGACTAAGTAGGATATATTTCAGGAATGAAGGCTTATATAAAAATCTAAAATCATGGTTATTCACCAAATGAGCAGAACGAGGGAGAAATTAACTGTATCATTTCAACAGATGCAGAAAAGTTTTGACAAAATTCAGTATCTGTTTTGACAAAAATTCTCATTGAACTTGGATCAATCTGGGAAAGGATATTGACCAAAATACTACAGCTAACGTTATACCTAACAACGCATTTCCTAGAATGTATTCCCCTCATTAAGCAACGCATGACTGTACTAGAGCTAAGTGAATTTAGCAAAATGGTAGGATACACTGTAAGTTAACAATTGAAAAATGATTTTTTTTTTTAAAAAATTACGTTTACAAAAGCATCAGGTATCACATGATATTCAGGAAAAATTTTTAAAAAGATGTCTAATACTTCCAACATTGCAGAGAGAAACTGACGAAAATAAATGAAGAGATAACATGTAAGACTGGAAGGTTCAATGTTTACTTAATATGTGAATTTTCCTAATATTGTTTTATAGATTCGATAAAATTCCAGCAGGTGTTTTTGTAGAAACTGACAAGCTGACTCTAAAATTTATGTGGACTGAAAGGTCCTGGGTTCGATTCCGGTCAAGGGCATGTACCTGGGTTGTGGGCACATCCCCAGTAGGAGATGTGCAGGAGGCAGCTGATTGATGTTTCTCTCTCATCGATGTTTCTGACTCTCTATCTCTCTACCTTCCTCTCTGTAAAAAGTCAATAAAATATATTTTAAAAAATAAATAAATAAAATAAAATTTATGTGGAAATGCAAAGATCACAAACTATCCAAATCATTGCAAAAAAAAAAAAAAAAAAAAAGAAGTTGGCGGACTCTTATCACTGACTTTGAGAGTTACTCTAAAGGCACAGCAATCAAGACAGTATTATAATGGCATAAAGACAGACAAAAACATGAATGAATGGACCAGAATAGAGAGCCCAGAAATACACTCACACTTTAAGGGTCAAGTAGTATTCCACAAAGGCACCAAAGCAATACAATGGGGATAGACGTCTCTGACCCTGACTTCACACCATATGCAAAAATCACAGATTTAAATGTGAAAGCTAAAACCATAAGAACTTAAAAAAGAGAGAGAGAAGAGTATCTTCATGAATTACAAGTAGGCAAAGGTTTCTGTCAGTAGGACCCAGAAAATAACCATAAACAAAAAAACTACACCAAAAGGAATGGTTAAGAAAATGAACAGGCAAAGCACAAAATGGAAGAAGATTATTTGGAAAACTGACCTGATAAAGAACTGGCATCCAGGATATATAAAGAATTCCTACAACTCAATAATAAAAAGACGAACAATCCAATCTTTAAAAGCAATAGGCAAAAGTTGCTCTAGCCGGTTTGGTCAGTGGTCACAGCATCAACTTGTGGACTGAAGGGTCGAGTGTTCAATTCTGGTCAAGGGGACATATCTCCGTTGCAGGCTGGATACTTAGGGCATGTGGGGGTGAGGGGGCAACCCATCGATGTGTCTCGCATCAATGTTTCTCTCCCCTTCCCTTTCACTCTCTCTGAAAATCAATATCCTCGGGTGAGGATTAACAACCAAAAACAGTAAACAAAAGTTGACCAGACATTTCATGAAAGAAGACAGATAAAGGACAAATCAACAAAAAAATAATCAATTTCAAGAGTTTTTTGGGAAATACAAATGAACGCCATGGGATTCCATTACACAACCACCAATATGGCTAAAATTAAAAAAGACCTACAATATAAATCATTAACAAGGAACACTCACACATTACTGGTAGGAATATGAAATGACATAACCAACCACCTTAGTTTCTAATAAAACTAAACATACACCTACACTATGATGCAGCAATTTTACTCTTAAGTATTACCCAAGAGAAAACATATATCCACACAAAGATTTGTACATTAATGTTCACAGAAGCTTCACTCACAAACTGGAAATACACCAGCAATCTATCCAGACAAAAATAGATCAAGGACTTGTAATCAAAACAGTATGGTTCTGGCATAAAAACAGACATAGATCGATGGAATAGAGAGTCCAGAAATAAACCCACACCTTTGTAGCCAATTAATATTCAACAAAAGAGGCAAGAATATACAATGGGGCTAAAGAGTCTATTCAATAAATGTTGTTGAGCGTACCAACATCAGAATTATAGGGGTGCCAGAAGATGAGAGAGAGCATGATATTGAAACCCTATTTGAACAAATAATGACAGAAAACTTCCCCCACCTGGTGAAAGAAATGGACTTACAGGTCCAAGAAGCGCGGAGAACCCCAAACAAAAGGAATCCAAAGAGGACCACACCAAGACACATCATAATTAAAATGCCAAGAGCAAAAGACAAAGAGAGAATCTTAAAAGCAGCAAGAGAAAGAAACTCAGTTACCTACAAGGGAATACCCATACGACTGTCAGCTGATTTCTCAACAGAAACTATGCAGGCCAGAAGGGAGTGGCAAGAAATATTTAAAGTGATGAATAGCAAGGGTCTACAACCAAGATTACTTTATCCAGCAAAGCTATCATTCAGAAGTGAAGGTCAGATAAAGAGCTTCACAGATAAGGAAAAGCTAAAGGAGTTCATCACCACCAAACCAGGATTATATGAAATGCTGAAAGGTATCCTTTAAGAAGAGGAAGAGGAAGAAAAAGGTAAAGATACAAATTATGAACAACAAACATGCATCTATCAACAAGTGAATCTAAGAATCAAGTGAATAAATAATCTGATGAACAGAATGAACTGGTGATTATAATAGAATCAGGGACATAGAAAGGGAATGGACTGACTATTCTTGCAGGGGGGAAGGGTGTGGGAGATGCGGGAAGAGATTGGACAAAAATCATGCACCTATGGATGAGGACAGTGGGTGGGGAGTGAGGGCGGGGGTGGGGCGGGAACTGGGAGGAGGGGAGTTATGGGGGGAAAAAAGAGGAACAAATGTAATAATCTGAACAATAAAGATTTAAATTTAAAAAATAAATAAATAAATGTTGTTGCAGATACATGCAAAAAAAATGAAACTGTACCACCTTCTTACACCATACACAAGAATAAACTAAAAATGGATTAAAGACTTACATATAAGACCTGAAACTATAAAAATCCTATAAGAAAATATAGGCAACAAAATCTTGGACATTTCTCTTAGTAATATTTTTTCTGATATATCTTCTTGGGCAAGGGAAAAAAAAGACTAAATAAACAAATGGGACTACATCAAATTAAAAAGTTTTTGCACAGCAAAGAAAACCATCAACTAAATGAAAAGTCAATGAATGTGAGAGCATATTCACCAGTGATACATCTAATAAGGGATTAATATCCAAAATTTATAAGAACTCATACAACTCAACATCAAAAAACCAAACAATCCAATTTAAAAGTGGGCAAAGGACCTGAATAGACACTTCTCCAAACAGGACAACCAGATGGCCAATAGACATGAAAAGATGCTCAACATTCCTAATCATCAGAGAAATGCAAATTAAAACACAATGAGATATCACCTCATAACTGTCAGAATGGCTACCATCAGTAAATCAACAAGTTCGGGAGAGGATCTGGAAAAAGGGAAACCCAGTGCACTGCGGTGAGAACGCAGACTGGCGCAGCCACTATGGAAAACAGTATGGAGTTCCTCAAAAAATTTAAAATGGCCGAAACCGGTTTGGCTCAGTGGATAGAGCGTCGGTCTGTGGACTGAAGGGTCCCAGGCTCGATTCCGGTCAAGGGCATGTGCCTGGGTTGTGGGCACATCCCCGGTGGGAGATGTGCAGGAGGCAGCTGATCGATGTTTCTAACTCTCTATCTCTCTCCCTTCCTCTCTGTAAAAAAATCAATAAAATATATATATAAAAAAAAATTAAAATGGAACTTCCTTATGGTCCAGTGACTCCACTTCTGAGAATATATCCGAAGAAACCCCAAAACACTACTTCAAGAGAATATATGCACCCCTATGTTCACTGCAGCCTTATTTACAAAAGCCAAGCTATGAAAGCAGTCCAAGTGTCCATCAATAGACAAGCAGATAAAAAAGCTGTGGTACATTTATACAATGAAATATTACTCTGACACAAAAAAGAAAATTTTACCATTTGTGATAGTATGGATGGGCCTAGAAAGTATTAAGTGAAGTAAAATCAGTCAGAGAAAGACAAATACCATGTGATTTCACTTATAAGTGGAATCTAAAGAACAATATAAACCAACCAACCAACCAATCAGAAACAGGTACATAGATACAGAGAAGATGGATGATCGCCAGAGGGGAGAGGGATTGGGGAACTGGGTGAAAAGGTGAAGGGATTGATAAATACAGATTGGGAGTTACAAAATAGTCATAAGATGTAAAGTACAGCAGAGGACATATAATCAATAATATTTTAACAACTATGTATGGTGCCAGGTGGCACCAGAATTATCAGGGGAAACACTTTGTACACCTGAAACTAATATAAAAGTAAATTGTAATTGAAAAGAAAAAAAAGAAAAAGACTCATACAATGAAGTAAAAAAGAACAAATGAAAGTGCCATTTAAAAACCACCATCAGAAAGGTTCACCAAATGTTCACCACATGAGTATTAATTATATTAAGCACACATTTAAAGACACAGCTTTAAATATCCTCACAATGCAGCCACACACAAAATTAGTTGCTCCACTGTTGTGTCCCAACACTTCACACTACATTTGGATCCCTGTCTTCCAATTGGTTTGACAACTTCTTAAAGAGTTCTTTTCACCTTTTTAAACAAGATGATCACCTAATGTGCCGAAGTAGACACATTATAGGAATAATAAATGTTAGTTGAACCCAAATCTCTATCCCACAGGACTCTAATGCTGTTGGACCAGTACAATAAAATGTTAATATGCAGGAGGATCAAAGAATGCTGGCAACTGGGAAAGACCAAAGGTTTACTTACATCTGAATCAGCCAAAGTGACTAATTTGATTGAGCCACTCTGCTCCAATAGGGACCTGGCCTGGTCTTCCCTTTGCCACTAAAGCCAGAGCATCTCCTCATCCTACCTGTACTGGAGGATCCGCGTGCTGAATGTTGTCTTGTAGGTGGCTCATAAGCATGAGGTCACGGGCCTGGTACCAGCGGGAGTGCAGGGCATGATGGTAGATATGGCAGAGGATGGCACACGTGCGAATTCGGTCTGTGCGGTCTTTGGCATAGATGTACTTGCAAAGTCTCTCCATCAGCAGAGCCGAGTCCTCGCCCTCATTTTCTGCCTGATCTTGGTCAGACTGGGGGGGCAGGGGAGCAGGGGTGATGTTATTGTTTGGTGAGGGGAAGAGGAGGTACCAACAAAGACAGTGGCTCTAAATGGCTTAGGCATTAGCAACCAAATAGGAGACTCCACCCAGCCTCACCCTAGGAAGTTCCACTTCAGGAAGCTCCCAGGGAAGGAAGGTTTGCCACCAACTCCTGACAGATAGGTAGGACAGACTGACATATCCCTCTCCAGACACCTGGCCAAGCACTCACCTTTGAGGATCCCTCAGGGAGGGTAAGCTGCCGTTGATGGGCCTTGTAATCAAACTTGTAGTAGGTGTGGAGAATGCGCCTCAAGTAGACACGACAGATCTCCTCAGTGGTCCCCTTCTCTTCCAGGTAGTGTTGCACACGCTCAATGATGGCACACACCTGCGCCTCATCCTTCAGGTGCTCCACATACTCTGGCAGGGAGAGCACCATCTGCAGCTTAGCCAGGCACCCAGGCTTTCTCAGTCACCTGTCCCTGACCAATCCAATTGCCTATGTATATTTTCTGCACCCATCAGATCCTGTCCTGGTACACATCACGCTCACTTTCTGTTCCTCCTGTTAGGTGTTCTCTTCTGCTAATTCCTCCCCTGATTAACTCCCCCTCCTCCTCATTCCGATCTCACCTCAAATGGCCTCTACCTAAGGATGCTCTGTTCAACCATTATCTAAAGCTGCTACTCTTCAAGACTCTAGCACAGGTCCCAATTTGAATTTCTAATTCAGAGTTGATATCATCTAAAATTACCTCATTTATTTGGGAAAAAACAAAGGTTTACTGCCGTCCCCCGGCACTGAACGTGAACTCAATGAGCACGAAGGCGTCTAGCTGCCTTGTTCACTGCGACACCCTTGACTCAGTGGGTACATGTGGGCATTCATTTTACTCTGGAAATGTCCTGTATTTTCCCCACCCCAATGTCCCTGATCCAAGCTAAACAAGCCAAATGGGCAGAGGCCGTACCCCAATGATTCCCAAAGTGTGGTTCCCAGACCAACAGCACCACCTGGAAACATGTTAGAAATGCAAATTTGAGGCCCCACTCAGCCCCACTGAATCAGAACTTATGGGAGAGTGACCCAGTATCTCAGGCCCTCCAGAGTGAATGCTCTGGGGAAAAAATCTGGTTTTCCAAATGATCATTTCGTATAATCCTTAGTTTTAGTCCTTGCACATTTCCTCTCACTGATGCCCATGCTTGCTCAGGCTCACCTTGGGAGTGAGGGTCAGTATTTTGCATTATCTTGGTAAATTCTTCATCCATCCGTTCCACCAGAGTTAGGATACAGCCACGGACACGCAGTGGCTGAAAAGATAAAGGAGTAGTAAACCAACCAGCCCATACCTCAGTCCAAACTTAATCGTTATTTCCATCAAGCTTTCTCAAAGCAGACAGCATACACATCTCCAATTAGCCTGCCAATTCCTCCCTTTACCTGGTCAACATTATGCAGGTTCTCACTCTCTTCCAGAATGTTCTCTCCAACAAAGATGTTGGGGTTTGCAAACAGGATGTCCATCAGCTCATTGATGCAATCCAGGCACTTCTGCCACATCTCAGGCTGCCAAGAGATCAGATGGCAGTCAGAGGTGTGCAGGGGGAATGAGGAGGTGCCTCCCAAAAGCCCCTTCACCAGAACACACAGAGCCTTCAACTACTAAGACTATTTCCACAGCCCTTGAGGTTTTCAAATATATTTTTATTGATTTCAGAGAGGAAGTGAGAGGGAGAGAGAGATAAACATCAAAGATGAGAATCATTGATCTGCTGCCTCCTGCATGCCCCCCACCGGGGATCGAGCCTGCAACCCAGGCGTGTGCCCTTACCTGGAATTGAACCCGGGACCCTTTAGTCCACAGGCTGATGCTCTATCCACTGAGCCAAAGCAGCTAGGGCCACAGCCCTTGAGTTTTAAGACACTAGGCACCTTCCCTTAACCCACCAGCTCAGCCTTGAAATGCTCCTCTTTATTGCCCTCACCTTCATGTATGTAGCCAGGTTGGGGTTGTAGTCATAGAGAGAGGCGATGATATTGAACTTGATCTTAATGGCGACACCCTCCCCAAGATTGTTTTCAGAAGCGATCTGAACCAGCAGCTGTAGCAGCTCAATCTGGGATGCACTAGAGGGTCCAGAACAGGGTGAGGCATCAAAGACAAGTCAAAAATCTCATCCTGTCATACAGCATGCTTCCTTTGCACAAGTAAGGCAGCCTCATTCCCAATACCCCCATCCTCAC
Organism: Myotis pilosus; assembly: GCA_036010255.1. Taxonomy (NCBI): domain Eukaryota; kingdom Metazoa; phylum Chordata; class Mammalia; order Chiroptera; family Vespertilionidae; genus Myotis; species Myotis pilosus. The sequence continues at coordinate 104,436,179 of JASKON010000003.1, forward strand.
TCCTGTATACTTGCTTCTCCTTTATAAATTTCCAACAGAAACAGCACTGATGCTAACAAGCTATCATCCTCTTTAGTCACTGAGTGACTAAAGAAGGTGAGCATTATTCCCATTTTATAGATGGGAACAGTCCTAAGAGGACAAGTGATTGACTTAAGGTCAAAGGGAGAGTAAACAGCAGAAAATGGACTGGGATGGTTTATGAAGACCATTCCTTCTATGGAGCCACACACACACATCTTCCCAAAACAGGCTCAACCTCCACCCTGTGTCTTAGAGAAAAGAGCCTTCACCCTGTAGTCCCACAACCTGGATCCACAAATCTCACCGATCAGTTCCTTTCTTGCCTCGTGCCTGCAGAATCTCATTCAGTTTCTTGATGACAACAGCATGGGTGATCTCAGTTCCCTTGGCAAACATTTTTGGTTTCTCCTAGGCAACACAGATCCTGTCATGTGCAAGCCAACAGGAATCCATTCTTGCCTTAACTTTTCTCCCAACCCAATCAGACTGGGCCTGTATGCTCTTCCAAACTGTTTCCCAACTCATTTTAATTCTAAAATTCTCACCTTAACGAGGGGCACTCCACCTCGGACCCTTTCCCACTCCCCGCCTTCATTGTCTTCCTCCTCCTCATCCAAGCGCTTAGATTTCCTATCGTGCTTCTTCTTGGCTTTGTCCTCCCGTTTCTTCTCAGCAGCCTTCTTGTCCTCCTCTGTGGCCGGGGCTCTGCCGTGAGACACAGGAAATGAGAGACCAGTCCCCTTCTCCCTAAGGCTTCTTCCTACCACAAAGTTTCTTTCATCTGTAGAGTCCTGCATCCAAGCTACACTCTACAAGAATGACCTAAAGTTAACCACAACCACAAGGACCACTAAGCATTGAATTTGCTGGATGACTTTCCAAGGAATGTCACCATTTTACACCCACTGAGAGACTCTTATGAAGGGAACAATATGGCCTGTTCTAATAAGGCAGAGGTAACCTGGTCGCTGCAGACACAGAAATAGCCTGTCATGTTGCTCCACTGCTAATCTCTAAGGTTTCCCAGAGAATCCCTAAGAAATATAGTTGTTCTCCGATACTAACTGCTCTGTCCACACTGACCTGGGAACAAATTTTAAGTTGATTAGTTGGTGGCTTTCCTAGGTTTCTTTTTTAAAAAAAAAAATATTTTATTGATTTTCTAGAGACGAAAGGAGAAGGATAGAGAGTTAGAAACATTGATGAGAGAGAAACATCGATCAGCTGCCTCCTGCACTCCCTACTGGGTATGTGCCCGGAACCAAGGTACATGCCCTTGACTGGAATCGAACCTGGGACCCTTAAGACCGCAGGCCGACGCTCTATCCACTGAGCCAAACTGGTTAGGGCAATGCCAACTTTTAAAAGCAGAAAAGCCAACACAAAAAGCAGCAATAGTTCTGCCGACTAAAAGAGCAGTGTTGCCCAGTCGGTGTTGCTCAGTGGTTGAGTGTTGACCCATGAACCCTGAGATCATGGCTCGACTCTAGTCAGGGCACATGCCAGGGTTGCGGGCTCCATCTCCAATAGGGGAAGTGCACGAAGCAGCTGATCGATGAGTGTTAAGTAACTTACCCAAAGTTGTACAGCTACTAAATAAAAGACTAAGTTTTCCCATTCTATGACTGTCCCAGGAAAATTCGGGAAGGCTTGCTATATACTAAGAAGTACTATGGTATACACTAAGAAGACCTCTGAAATAAAGATAATAATAGCTACCATCACTAAGAGCTCCCATTTCAATACTGGGCTAAGCCATTTCTCTGTATCACCTCTCTATTCTTGCAGCTATCCTTGAGACGGGGCTAAGTACCATCCCATTTTACAGATGAGGAAACCAGGGACGGAAAATGCTCTATAACTTGTCCAGCATTGCACAACTAATCAGTGCCAAACTGAGATTTACACTCAGTCCACGTGTAGTGAATAATGTCATCGTTAAATATTTGGACTCTGGAGCCTTCAAACCCAATCCTCAGGACACATTAGCTTTGAGCTCAGCCAACTAGTGTACTAGACTCTGAGATCCCTTTGTGAAAAGGGAGCAGCTGGCATCTACAACCTGAAAGGACTCCATAGAAGCAACCACCTTCAAGAAGATTAACGGTGTCCTACTCTTCCCACTGTAGCGAGGTACCACTTCTCTTACTTTTTAAGGAATCTTGAGGCCAGCACGGTCTGTTTGCCTTCTTCCTCCTCTGAGTCTGAGTCAGAAGATGTTGAACCTGTGTCCCACTCTTCATCCTCTTCTGAATCTTCTGAGTCCTCATCTTCATCCTTGGAGGGAAAAAAGGATCAGCAGGGACAAGATGGGGAGACTGACGAGTCTCTCTGTTCCCATAACACACGTTTCAGAGGCTTACAGATCGGAACAAGAGGGGTTCTTCATGGAATCAGGATATTAAGAGCTAGATTGGACCACCAGGGCCAGAGAGTAGTGACCTGCCCCAGAATCCAGTTTTCCATATTCCAGTGCACTCAGTGCTCTGATCCAAGAGGAAGTCTGTTCTCAAACCACACTCCACTAAACCAACCCCTCCTAACCCTAGGGTTCTATGAGTCTTTTCTTCTTCCAAGAATGGCCCATGGGAGGGAAATCACCCCGCATTATAAACCTGGCTCTGACCTCCATCTTTTTGAGGAACTTGCGACTCTCCCCAGAAGGAGCTTCTGATTTCTTCTTCAAGAAAGCCGCAGCACTGACTCCGTCCTCATCCCCATCTGAAGAGCCTGGCGGGAAGAGCAAGGCTGAAGGACAACCAAGAAACCAGGCCAAGGGACCCACTAACTTTAGACTTCCTAACCATTTGCAATAAGGGTATTCTCTCTCACCTTCTGAATCCTCCTCATTCTTCTCAGCATCTTCATCTGCAGACTGCTCAGGGTTCTTTAAAGAGGGAAATAAATGAGACCGTAATTAAGGATGCCTACCAACCACCACACCACACTACCCCTCAACCCTAGAGTCTTGTCGTGACTCCTTCTCCAGTCACATCTCCCATTTGCAAATGTTTTGTCTCAGTCATGAGGTCACTGTCCCCACAGTTCAAAGAGTCTGCGCCTAGCACCCCCACCTGTTTATAATTTGTAATATGGGACTCAAAATCTCGGTTATATTTTCGGATCTTCTGGCGCAGAGTGCTCAAGGCCTTGGCGTTGTTCTTGTTCATCTTCTTCTTTCCTTCCTTATCTTCCCATAGCTAAAGCAAAGAAGAGAGAAAAAAAGGAATCTGAGACTAAATAGTATTTCCTAAATTTCAGGCGTTACCACCATTTTTTAGTCTATCTGCACACCATCCGTACTACTTATTACACCTGTTATTTTTAAAACACCCTTTACATATCACCACTAAAAGAACAAAACCAGCCGAAACCGGTTTGGCTCAGTGGATAGAGCGTCGGCCTGCGGACTGAAAGGTCCCAGGTTCGATTCCGGTCAAGGGCATGTACCTGGGTTGCGGGCACATCTCCATTAGGAGATGTGCGGGAGGCAGCTGATCGATGTTTCTCTCTCATCGATGTTTCTAACTCTCTATCCCTCTCCCTTCCTCTCTGTAAAAAATCAATAAAATATATTTAAAAAAAAATAAATAAAAGAACAAAACCACAAGTAAGAGATAATGTAAAAATAAATACAATTAAAATTCTTGGCTAAAAAAGGTCCTTCTCCTTACTTTACCCCCCTATTCCTTGTGTTCTGGGAAACACTGTATAGAAGGACAAACCACCAAGAGGAGATATGATCCCTGAAGTGGGTTAGAATCCCCAGATCCACAATCCCCTTCTGAATCCCCTTACCCACAGGAGTCACACCTCATTAAGATAGTCCTCCAGATCAGCCAGGATGCGGATATAGAACCGGGGGACACCTTCCTTGTCCACAATGCTTTTAGCCTTTCCATACGCCTTTCCCAGGAGCTCAAATTCTTCCAGGCACTTGGTGACATCCCGAATTTTCATGGCATTACGGATGGTCCGGATAAGGTTGGTCAACTCCTCAAACCTGGGTTGGGAGACCAACAGCATATTGGACACCTTCACCATCACCAACCGTCCAATGTGCCACTGCTCCAGAGGCTCCCCATGGCCTCACCTCTTGTCCTTGGCACTTCGAACCACTCTCTTGGTATCTTCTTCATCTTCACTCAGCAACAATGGCCTGAAGGAACAGAGACCGTTAATCTCCCTTTCTATTTCCGGTGTTTCCAAGTGATCCCTACTTCTCTTCTCAGGTGGGGAAGATAGAACTGAGTAACTTGGGCCATTGGTACCACACTCACCCTACTTGACCCTTTGCCTTCACAGCCTCCTCATATACGGCTCAATCTTTTAATCCTACTTCAAGTCAGGCCTTTTGCCAAATGTTGTGGAGCACACACAGATCTCCCTCCTCTCAAAAGTAAACGACGGTGCTTGTGTACTATGCCACAAAACTCACTATGTGAAGACAGGAACTAAGAAGCTGAGAAAGGGGCACTGTAGCTAGAACGAATGGGCAAGTGTTCGGGAAGGTGGTACCTGAACTGGCTCCTAGAAAACAATGTGTCCCAGAGTGTGAGAGGCCAAGGACAAAGAAAGTCTCAGTGGCTTTAACACCTCCGCTGCCAGTATTTTTCTTTTCTTAAATTTTTAAATTGATTTCAGAGAGGAAGGGAGAAGGAGAGAGAGGTAGAAACATCAATGACGAGAGAGAATCATTGATCGGCTTCCTCCTGCACAGCCCCCACTGGGGATTGAGCCCCAACCCAGGCATGTATGTGCCCTGGGCCAGAATCGAACTGTGATCTCGTGGTTCATAGGTCGACGCTCAACCACCAGACCACACGGGCCGGGCAACCCATATTTCTCTTTAGTAATGAGAAAACAGACCAGACAGCAATCAGCTATCAATCCCTTTCTTCTATCTTACTAATTTCCCCCAAACTCCCTCCCCACACACCATCCTTGTGCCAGACGCTATGCTAATCTATATCTATCTATCTATCTATCTATCTATCTATCTATCTATTTTTCTTATTGACTTGAGAGAAACATCAATTTGTTGCTCCCCCTATTCATGCATTCATTGGTTCACCTGACCTGGGATCAAATCCGCAACCTTGGTGAATCAGGAGGAGGCTCTAACCAACTGAGCGCTCCCACCAGAGCCTTCCAACATCTATCTATTTTTAAGCAGTAGACAGTCACGTGGCAAAAATGATGATGGTGCCCTGGTGTGTGACAGCAAGCTGCGAACCACCACGCCACTGTTCCAAAGTGTGAAAAGAATTTTTAATCGGCAGGGCGGGAAGGACGTTTAAGCGGAGGTAAACACTAGGAACACAACAGGTGTTTTAAGTCCCCGCCCGCGGCGCCAGGTGGCTGGGCTTCGGAGCCACAGCAAGGAGCCTTTTGGGGTCCGATGCCGAACAGAGGAGGGGAGGCTGGGGGTGCACCAAGGCTGTGGACAAGGAGGCCAGTGGGGAAGCTGACGCAACAGGCCCGGCCGGCGGGAAACCTCTCGGACATCCCTGGTCTCCGGTGGGTTCCCAGCTCACGGCGCCCTAAACGTGAAGGCTGTCCCTCCAATGCCGTTCCGGCGCCTTAAACTCTCAGCATCCCCAGAACCCGCTTTCGCCGCCTCCCAGGGAACCTCCCGCTCCCACCTCCTTTCTCCCCCATCCCGCACGCTCGGCCTCCCCACGCCCGCGAACCTGCGCTCCCCGAGTGGGCACACGACGCAAGCCCTGCCACTCACTGTTTGCCGTAGTTGCCCCCGACAGGTTTGGTGACGAGCTCCTCCCCGGATAGGGATGACTCGGACTCGCTGTCCGAACCGGTGGTAAAAAACCGCGACATGGCGACGGCGCTGAGGGCTGCGGCGGGCGCGGCCGGACCTGCGGGAGAGCCGGAGTGACGCGTCGAGAGAAGGGGCCCGAGCCGCCGCCTCCCGGCCGCCACCCAGCACCGCCCCTGCGCGTACCCCGACCCAGGCCCTCCTTCTTGAAACACGCGGACCAAGAAATACCTACCGGCTGGGCCTGCGAGTCACACCGCGAAACAGCGGCAACGCGGAGAGGAAAGAAGGCGGCACTAACGTCACTTCCGGGGCGCCGGCAAACGATGCCCGGCAACTACAACTCCCAACGGCCTTCGCGCCGCACAGGGGGCGGGGACAGGCCCGATGCGCCCTGGGAAGGAAGTGCGGCACCTCTACCTGCCCTGATCGGGCGGCGCGTTGTCATCCTTCATCCCTCACAGATTTCGAGCCTCACGCCTCACCTGTGGAATCAGGGTCTCAGGGCCAAGAGTTTACTTTTTAAAAACGTGCACGTTCCCGGCCGGCGTGGCTCAGTGGTTGAGCGTCAGCCTATGATGAACCCGGGGATCGCGGTTCGATTCTGGTTAGGGCACACTAGGGGGCGTGCAGGAGGCATCGGATCAATGGTTCTCTTTCATCATTCAGGTTTCTCCCTCCCCCTCTCTCTGAAATCAATAAAAAGATATTTTTTAAAAAAGTGCACGTGATGCTGATGAGTGTACAAAATAAACATGTAGTAAATAATTCCACAAATGCTTGTTTACTGAGCATTTGTTATGAACCAGCAGTGTCCTAGGCACTGGATGCAGCAGTGAACAAAACAGAAAAGGACCCTAATTTCACAAGGAATTTATATTATAGTGGACTGGTCAATTAGCTAGCAAACAGATAATTTCAGATTGTAATAGCACCATAAAGAGATTAAAGTGACTGGTTAGTGATTGGTTAGGAAGATTCTTTTGATTCGGAAGGTCAGGACCTCTCAGAAAAGGTGACATTTCAGCTGAGATCCACATGATAGGAAGGAGGGAGCCATACAGAAGGTCATCTAGGGAAAGAACGTTCTCCGCTCCCAGCCAAGGGGAGCCCCGCAAGTGTGAAGGCCCTCAAGCAGGAAGGAGCTGGGCCAGGTCTGAGAAATAAAGGAGAAGGCCTGTGTGCTATCAGCAAAGTGAGCAAGACATTAATGGGACAGAAGTAGACAATTCTAGATCACACAGGTCCTCGAAGGCCTGTGGATTTAAATCCAGGTGGGTTGGAGGAACCACCAGCAGGGGTTTCAGCCGCACAGAGACTCTTTTGCATTTTTTAAAGGTGGCTTCATTCATTGAGCACTTGCTGCTGTCTGGGCCTGTGTTCAGCATTGGAGGCACAGTGCCCCACTGAAGGAAAAGTGGGGATTAGCAGGTTGAGGGGAACGAAGGGGGCAACTTGAGGTTGAGAAAACAGTATGAACAAAATCCTGGGGACAGGAACACTCGGGGCATATTCAATGGCTGGTATATTGGGGCTAGAATATGGCAGGGCCTTTACATACATCCTGGCCTGTAAACCCTGTTCCCCTTCCTCCCTCCCTCTTTCTCCTCCCCCGCTTTCTTCCTCTCCTTTCCTCCCTCCCTCTCTCCCTAAAGATCCACTTGATTCTGAAATCAACCTCCTCACCTCCTAAAACAGAAATGAAACACACTGAAATTGCCAAGGGAGCCAGATTTAAAGGGTAAGGCAGAATGAGACAAAGATCACCATCACTAAACATGAAGAAATGCAAATTCATACTAAAGCTAAGCTACTGATTTTACAGTGATTTCCCGTTACTCTCAAGACCCTGATCACTTGCAAAGGAAAAATCATATCAAACTCTCTGTTTTTTACCAATCCTTTACTAAGTCATTATGAAAAATTTAAATTTAACAGAAAGAAGACTTTTTTAGTAAACCTGTTATTAAAAATGTAACATAGGTAAGTGACAGATCATAAGTACACAGCTTGGTGAGTAGTAACAAAGCTAGCACACCTGTGAAACCAGTGCCGGTCAGGGCACATACAGGAATCAACAAATGAATGCATTAATAAGTGGAACAACAAAATCGATATTTCTCTCTCTCTCTCTCTCTCTCTCTCTCTCTCTCTCTCTCTCTCTCTCTCTCCTTCTCTCCCTCTTCTTTTCTTTCTCTAAAATCAATCAATAAAAAAAAATCTTTACAACAATCCTGTGAGGCAGGTGCTATTGTCCCAACTTTGGAGAAAAGGATGTTGAAATCCTAAGGGGTCAAATGACTTGCTCAAGTTTACATTGCTAGCCTGTTTTCCAACCCGGACATGATCTTCCAGCCAAGTAAGCCATTGAGAGCTTTGCTCTTTTAGAGCTCTACCCTAACAATTTTTGAGTTGCCACAACTTGGTCTTGTGAGTAGGATGGATGGCAATGAGGGCAGCAGAGTAAAGAGAACCTGAGAATGTCTTCCTTTCTAAGCATAACTAGGTGCATAACTGGAGCCAAGCAAAACATGGGTGTGTTTTTGTGTGTGTGTGTTTAAAAAATATATATTTTTATTGATTTCAGAGAGGGAGGGGGAGGAGGAAAGAGACAGAACCATCAATGATGAGAGAGAATTATTGATTGGTTGCCTCCTGCATGCCCCTACTGGGGATTGAGCCAGCAACCCAGGCATGTGCCCTTGACTAGAATCTAACCGGGGACCCTTCAGTCCGCAGGCCGATGCTCTATCCACTGAGCCAAACCAGCTAGGGCTTTCTTGTGTGTTTTTTAGGACAATAAACACCTTTGTGACATGGGCTAAGATAGGAGGGAGGGCATTTATTTGCCTTTCAGGGCCTGGTTTCCCTCAGCTAGAGCTCCAGTTCCTTGCCCTCCAGCAGAGAGCCAGCTACTGGGCCACACTGGCCTGTTCTCGAGAGAAGCACGTAGGACGCTTGCCCTGCTGGACCTGCTCCTTGAGAAGACTGCTGATTTTGGCATTCTTTCTGCTTCCATCCTACTTTTTCTGAATTTTCTTTGAACATTTTTTGTTTAAAGTCTCTTCCTCTTCAGGGGTTGGCTTGGCCCAGGGTCAGTGCCTAGTGCAGTGATGGCGAACCTATGACACGAGTGTCAGAGGTGACACGCAAGCTCACTTTTTTGGTTGATTTTTCTTTGTTAAATGGCATTTAAATATATAAAATAAATATAAAAAATATAAATCTTTGTTTTACTATGGTTGCCAATATCAAAAAATTTCTATATGTGACACAGCACCAGGGTTAGGTTAGGGTTTTTCGAAATGCTGACACGCCGAGCTCAAAAGGTTCGCCACCACTGGCCCCGTGGGACTCCGCCGCTGCGGTTCGGTGTGTGTCAGTGAGCACGAGGCGGCTCTTTTCTGGGGTCTAGGTGCGCACCAGTTCGCGGGTGGGGGCATGGTCCACGACATCAATGATCCCCGTGCTGCCCCTACAACACTGAGCCCCGGAAGAAGTTGTCCGCGTCCAGCCTCAAGGCTGGGGACCTCTTGTTGCCTCCTGCACGCGGACTGTGTGTGCGCCTCGGGGTAACCCCAGTGCTGGCCGCAGGGCACCTCAGCTCATGTGTTCGCTTCTGCGGTGGGTCTTTCTCTTGCTCTGAGAGATGCCCATGGCTTGGCGCCGGCTGTGAAAACAAATCATGGGTGTTTTTTATTGATTTATTAAATATGTTTTTTATTGATTTCAGAGAGAGGAAAAGGGCAAGAGAGAGAGAGATAGAAACAGCAATGATGAGAGAGAGTCATTGATATCGGCTGCCTCCTGCATGCCACTCGGATTGAGCCTGCAACCCGGACATGTGCCCTCCTAGTCCATGGGTCCACGCTCAACTGTGGAGCCACACCGGAAGGGCAGAGCATGGGTGTGTTAAATGGGTGAGTTTAGTTAAGGCCTGGGTTTTAACGGGTCCTTAACGGTCCAGAGCAGGAAGTACACCCTGGAGGAGCTTTGATCCGTCTGGTGTGGCCAGTTCATGTGGGCGTCCCGTTTCCCTTACAGGTTGCTTCTCTGCAAGTGCCTGTAATCAGCACAGTGATGGTCATTATGGCGTTTAAGTAGCAATTCCAAAAGCATAAAGGCATTTGAAACTCATGACAGACTTCAGGTAGGCGGGAGGAGCAGATATTACTAACCTCATTTTACAGATGAGAAAACCAAGACTGTGAAAGGGCAGGTGATGGCCGAGCTAGTGTCAGAGTGAGGCCCTGAAAGTAGGTCCTCTAATTTAGCGGCCACAGAAGATTTTTCTGGAGGTATTGCTTTATTTTCTAATGTTGACCATAGCAGGATACATCATAATAGTGGAAAAGGAGTGGATTGAGAGGAGGCAGAGAATGGAGCATAGGGGCGGGGGGGAGGGGGTAGAATTAGGATTCCCCTCTGGGACTTAAGTCCTAAGTATTCACTTGTCTCTAGCTACTGAGGTCTCAGCATTGGAAGACGCAATGCCTCATTTTAAAAACAAATATCTCTTAAAAAAACTACAAATATCTTGAAACACTTCATGAAAGTCATAGATAACTTAACTTCTGACTCACACTATTTTATTTTGTGTGTGTTTTATTTTCCCAAATTGCCCCAAGCTCGAGACAGGGATAGTATCTTCTTATACATCTTAGTATCCCCCTCAATGCATTTCACATAGTTTGTTTTCAATAATGTGTTCTTCTTATTATTGAAAGACAACACACAGACAGCTAAGCATACCAACTGTTGTTTTAAAAATTATATTTTTATTGATTTTTTTTTTTTTAAAGAGAGGGAAAGAAGTATCAATCAGCTGCCTCCTGCACGCCCCCTATCAGGGACTGAGCCCGCAACCGGGGCATGTGCTCTGACAGGGAATGGAGCCAGTGACCTTTGTGGAGTTTGGGACAACTCCCAATCAACTGAGCCACACCGGTCAGGGCTGTTTTTCCTGTCCTTGAGCTTCACATAAACGGAATTATAAGGCAAGTCTATTTTGTGTGTGACTAGCTTGTTTCAGAAGCCTATGAGAGTCACAGATGTTGTTACATATACTTGCGGTTGCTTCTTTTTTGATTGCTGAATAGTCTTCAGTTGTGTGGCTATGCCGCAATGTATTAATTCTTCTTTTGATTTGGCTTGCTTTTGGTCTGGGGCTATTCTGAATAAAGTTTCTATCAACATTTTTTAATGTTTTTTTTTTTTTGTGGACATGAATACTTACACTCTTGGGTGGGATAGGTGGGCCATAGGGTAAGTATATATTCAGCTTCAGTTAATCCTGTCATACTCTTAAGTGTATTTATAAAGGAGAAAAAGGAATTTTAAAAATAAAAACATGTATTTAACTATGTAAATGTTGAGACATGATTTCCCTAGAAGATACAGAGAAGTTAGAGATTTGTATCTACTTGAAATGACATAGTTTAGGTGTATGACAAGATAATTATAATATGAAAAAGTGTTAGGCTTTTTTCTTTATATTTGACATGTTGACATAGGTATGTATAAATAGGGTGAGGCAAAAGTAGGTTTACAGTTGTTCAAATGGAAAATAATTCAATAATAATACAAGACTAAACTGTTTCATGTACTCACAACTGTAAACCTACTTTTGTCTCATGCTGTATATATACTTAGCAGTTTTATATATAGTAGCGTCCTCTTATCCATGGTTTCACTTTCTGTAATTTTAGTTACCCATGGTCAAACCTGCTCCAAAAATGTTAAAATAGAAGGTTCTAGAAATAAAAAATTCATAAGTTTTAAATTGCACATCATTTCTGGGTAGCACGGTTATCAGATTGACTGTCACAGTGTCGCAGGGCCTGTGCTCACGATCCTTATTTTAATTAATCATGGCCCCAAGGTGCAAGAGTAGTGATGCTGGCAACTCAGATATGCCATAGGAAAGCCATAAAATGCTTCCTTTGAGTGAAAAGGTAAGTATAGTATAATAAGATATTTTGAGAGAGACTACATTCACATAACTTTTATTACAATACTAGAGGCCTGGTGCACAAAATTTGTGCACAGGTAGGGTCCCTAGGCCTGGCCAGCAATCAGGGCTAATCTGTGGGGCAACCTGCGGGGTGATTGGGGGGCCCCTGCTGGCACCCGCCTTGGCTGGCCTGGGGCCTGCGGGCTGGGAGCAGCTCCTGTGTTGAGTGTCTGCCCCCTGGTGGTTAGTGAGCAACATAGCAACCAGTTGTTCTGCTGTTCAGTCTATTTGCATATTAGCCTTTTATCATACAGGATATTGTTATAATGTTTTATTTCATTATTTTTTTAAAATATATTTTTTTATTGATTTCAGAGAGTAAGGGAGAGGGAGAGATAAAAACATCAATGATGAGAGAGAATCACTGATTGGCTGCTTCCTGCACACCCCCCACTGGGGATCGAGCCCGCAACCCAGGCATGTGCCCTTGACTGGAATCGAATCTGGGACCCTTCAGTCCACAGGCCGATGCTCTATCCACTGAGCCACACTGCTAGGGCTTATTTCATTATTAATCTCTTCCCCCACCTGGGTCGAATTTATAAATTAAACGTATCATAGGTATGTATGCATAGGAAAAAACATTGTGTATGTAGGGTTCAGTACTACACACAGTTTCAGGCATCCAGCGGGGGTCCTTGGAAGTATCCCCTTTGGATAAGGGGACAACTGATTACTCAGAATCACAACGAATGAGGTAGCTACAGTGCAGCTAGAAAACAATGAGGTTTGCTGGGTGTTGCCTTCAGTGAGGGGGTTTTCCACGGAGCGTGAACAGCTCTTGGTAAAGATCCCAACAAATCAAACACAGTTGTCCTTCAGTGTACATCATAGTTGAATTCCTGGAAAATTCAGTGTATATTAAAACCAGGCAAGATATGCTTTGGGCTCATGCCTAAAATGAAGTTAGATTCTTGGCCCGTATTGTTAGATGTCTGAGGCGGGGGAGGGTACCGAAAAGCCACTCAGGAGTAGGATGATTGTTCTCTATATAGGACAATGCACTTGGCAGGATGGCTTGGCCCTTACCCTCCATTCACAGTGAAATTCAAAACACCCGCGGACTTCCAAAATGACCACAGTGGGGCAATGCCACCCCACGGAGAACCACTCTTTAGACCCCTCTGTTCAGGACAGTAAATTATAGCCACCTGTGGCTTATTATATTTAACTTAACTAATTAATATTAAATGCAATTCAAAGTTCAATTTCTCAGTTATTTCAAGTGCTTAAAAACCACACGTAGCAAAACTTCCCACAGGAAAAGGCCCGATCCAGATGGCTTTACTGGTTAACTCTACAACCAGTTAGAGAAGAATTTACACCAGTTTTTCACCAACTGGTCCAAAAAACAGGGCGGGGCGTATTTCCCAACGTGTCGCATAAAAGCCCACATTACCCTGACTCCAAAGCCAGACGAAAACGACAAGGAAACTACAGACCAACATCTCTTATGAAAATAGTCACAAAAATCTCCTCAACAGAGCACTAGAAAATCTAATACATAGACGATGACCGAGTGGGGTTTATTAGGAATGCAAAGCAGGCTTAAATATGAAAATGAATCAATGCAATACATCGTTTCAATAGAATAAAGAACAAAAACCACATGATCATCTGAATAACTGCAAAAAAACAAAACAAAACACAAACCAAAACAAAAACAAACAAAAAACCCCAACAAAACTGACAGCATCCAAAACCCCTTCATGATAAAAACATGTAACAAACCTGGATTCGAAGGGAACTTCCTCAATAGGATAAAGGGCATCTACAAAAACCCCACAGCTAACATCATACTTAATGATGAAAGACTGAGAGCTTTCCCCCTAAGATGAGTAACAAGACAAGAATGTCCACTCTTGCCACTTCTATTCAATGTTGTGTTGGAAGTTCTAGCCAGGGCAATTAGGCAATAAAGAGAAATAAAAGGCATTCAGATTAGAGAGGTTTTCAGAAGACATAATCTTGTATATAGAAAATCCTAAGGATTCTATAAAAACCTATTTGAACTAATAACAAGTTCAGCAAAATCGGAGGGTAAAATATCAGCAGATAAAAATCAACTGTATTTTAAAAAAATATATTTTATTGATTCCTCACAGAGAGGAAGGGAGAGGGATAGAGAGTCAGAAACATCGATGAGAGAGAAACATCGATCAGCTGCCTCCTGCACACCTCCCACTGGGGATGTGCCCGCAACCAAGGTACATGCCCTTGACCAGAATCGAACCTGGGACCTTTCAGTCTGCAGGCCGACGCTCTATCCACTGAGCAAAACTGGTTAGGGCTCAACTGTATTTTTATACACCTGTAATGAACAATCCAAAAATGAAATTTAAAAAACAATTGCCAGGCCAGAAGGGATTGGCATGAAATATTCAAAGTGATGAAAAGCAAGGATCTATAACCAAGATTACTCTATCCAGCAAAGCTATCATTTAGAATCGGAGGACAGATAAAGAGCTTCCCAGACAAGCAAAAGCTAAAGAAGTTCATCACCACCAAACCAGTATTACAAAAAATGTTAAAGAGTCTTCTTTAAGAAGAAGATGAAAAAACTACAAATAAAAAATTGTCAATAACTACACATCTATCAACAATTACACTGAATACACTAAATACTCCTATTAAAAGACATAGGTTGGCTGAATGGATAAGAAAACAAGATCCTTACATATGCTGCCTACAAGATACTCACTTCCGATGGAAAGACACACAAACTGCCTGGCCGGTGTGGTTTAGTGGTTGAGCATCGATCTATGAAACAGGAGGTCAGGGTTTGATTCCTGGTCAGGGCACATGCCGGGGTTGTGGGCTCAGTCCCCAGGGTGGGGTGTGCAGGAGGAAGCTGATCAGTGATTCTCTCTCATCATTGATGTTTCCATCTCTCTCCCCCTTTTTCTTCCTCTCTGAAATCAATAAAAAGATATTAAAAAAAGAAAGACACACAAACGGAAAGTAAAGGGATGGAAAAAGATATTTCATGAACATGGAAACAAACAAACAAAAAAGCTGGGGTAGCTATACTTATACCAGACAAAATAGACTTTATAGAAACCAAGAAGGACCCAGCAGCTCCACTTCTGGATATTTATCTGAAGAAACCCAAAACACTAATTTGAAAAGACATTTGCATCCTTATGTTCATTACAACATTATTTACAACTAGAGGCCTGGTGCACGAATTTGTGCATTGGTGGGGTCCCTCGGCATGACCTGCGGGGATCAGGCTGTGGCAGGCGGCCGAGGAGGCGCCCGAGCCCGGTCCTGGTGCCACACTGCTCCCACTCATCCTGGCCCCACTGTGCCTGCCTGCAGCCACTGCTGCTCGGTAGGCTCGCCAGACGTGAGCCTGGTGTCTGGCTCCCCCTGTGGGAGTGCACTGACCACCAGAGGGCAGCCCCTGCATTGAGCATCTGCCCCCTGGTGGTCAGTGTGCATCATAGGCTTTTATATATATAGATAGCTAATATATGGAAACAAATTAAGTGTCCATCACTAGGTGAAGGGATAAAGAAGTGGTACATATATACAATGGAATATTACTCAGCCATAAAAGGGAACTGCAGCCCTGACTGGTTTGGCTCAGTGGATAGAGCGTCGGCTTGTGGACTGAAGGGTCCCAGGTTCGATTCTGGTCAAGGGCATGTACCTTGGTTGTGGGCACATCCCCAGTAGGAGGTGTGCAGGAGGCAGCTGATTGATGTTTCTCTCTCGTCGATGTTTCTAACTCTCTATCCCTCTCCCTTCCTCTCTGTAAAAAAATCAATAAAATATATTTTTAAAAAAAGGGAACTGCAACAGCATGAGTAAAATAAGTCGGACAGAGAAAAACAAATACCATATGATTTCACTTTTATATGGAATCTAAAAACAAAATAACTGAACAAACAAAATAAACAAACTCAGATGCAGAGAAAATTAATATATATATTTATTGATTTCAGAGGGGAAGGGAGAGGGAGAGAGAGATTGAAACATCAGTGATAAGAGAGAATTATTGACTGGCTCCCTCCTGCATGCCCCCTCCTGGGGATTGAGCCCATAACTCGAGCATGTACCCTTGACTGGAATCAAACTTGGGACCCTTCAGTCCACAGGCTGAGGCTCTATCCACTGAGCCAAAATGCCTAGGGCTGCAGAGATGGTTGCCAGATGGGAGTAGGCTTGGGGGGCTAGGTGAAATGGGGGAATGGATTAAGAAGTACAAATTGGTAGTTA
Organism: Myotis pilosus; assembly: GCA_036010255.1. Classification (NCBI taxonomy): domain Eukaryota; kingdom Metazoa; phylum Chordata; class Mammalia; order Chiroptera; family Vespertilionidae; genus Myotis; species Myotis pilosus. The sequence continues at coordinate 104,452,216 of JASKON010000003.1, forward strand.
CAAAATAGTCATGGGGATGTAAGGTATAGCATAGTTCAATAGTATTGTAATAACTATACGGTGTCAGATGGGTACTAGATTTATCAGGTGATCACTGTATAAGTTTTATAAATGTCTAATCCAGGGGTCCTCAAACTTTTTAAACAGGGGGCCAGTTCACTGTCCCTCCGACCGTTGGAGGGCTGGACTATAGTTTAAAAAAAACTATGAACAAGTTCCTATGCACACTACACATATCTTGTTTTGAAGTAAAAAAACAAAACGGGAACAAATACAATATTTATATTTGCATGTGGCCCATGGGCCATAGTTTGAGGACCCCTGGTCTAATCACTATGTTGTACACTTGATACTAATATAATATTGTATGTCAACTGTAACTGAAAAATAAAAAAATTATTAAAAAAGAAAACAATTCCATTTATAAAAAGCACCAAAAAAGAATAAAATACTTAGAAATAAATTTAACAAATAAGGGTAAAATGTATATTCTGAAAACTACAAAGCATTGTTGAAAGAAAATAAAGGAGACCTAGCCCAGCTGGTGTGGCTCAGTGGTTGAGAGTCCACCCATGCACCTAGAGATCACTGGTTTGATTTGCAGTCAGGGCACATGCCTGGGTTTGGGGCTCAATCCCTCAGAAGGGGACATGCAGGAGGCAGCTGATTAATGTTTCTCTCATCATCATCGGTTTTTCTTTTCTTTTTTTAATCCTCACCTGAGAATATTTTTTCCCCATTGATTATCAGGCAGAATGGAAGAGAGAAGGGGGGGAGAGAGAGAGAGAGAGAGAGAGAGAGAGAGAGAGAGAGAGAGAAACATTGATGTGAGAGACACATTGATTAGTTGCCTCCCGCACATGCCAGACTGAAGCCAGGGATTGAACCTGCAACTGAGGTATGTGCTCTTGATGGTGATTCGAACTCAAGCCCATAGGCTGATGCTCTACTGACTGAGCAACCAGTCAGCTCATCATCGATGTTTCTATCTCTCTCTCCCTCCCCCTCTCTCTAAAAATCAATAAAAACATTTGAAAAAGCACACCTTAATTCAGAGTAGCCACATTTCATGTGTTTAATAGCCACATGTGCCTAGTGGCTACCATTAAAAACACACACACCAAAGACCTAAATAAGTGGAAAGACATTCCATATTCATGGATCAGAGGAGTGAATATTGTTAAGATGGCAATACTCTGTAAACTGACCTACAGAGTCAGTGCAATCCCTATCAAAATCACAGCTGGCTTCTTTACAGCAATTGACAAGCTCATCTTAAAATTCATAAAACAATATTGAAAAAGGAGAACAAAGGATTCACTTCCCAATTTCAAGAACTCACTACAAAACTACAGTAATCAAGGCAGTGCTTTACTGGCATAGAGTCAAACTGAGAATCTAGAAATGAGCCCCTCCGTTTACCGTCAATCAATTTTTTCAACAAGGTACCAAAACAAAGTAGTAGGGGAAATCTTTTCAATAAATGGTGCTGGGGCAACTCAATATGCACATGGAAAAGAATGAAGTTGGACCCTGTGATGGGGGCCCAAGACCACACCCAATTTCAAGGATTTGCAGGAAGACTCACATAATTCAGCATAGTCATGCTTGTGGCTACGATTTACTCAAGTGAAAGAAAGCAAAGCAAAATAAGCAAAGGGCAAAAGAAGGCTCATGGTGTGAATGAAGTCCATGGGAAACCAAATGTGCGCTTCCAAGGGTCCTCTCCCATTGAGGTCACATAGTATATGCTTAATTCCCCCAGCAAGGAGTTGGAACAACGTGTGTGAAATGTTGCCAACTAGGGAAGCTCATTAGAGACTCAGTGTCAGGATTCTTATTGGGGCTGGTCACATGAGCCTGTCTAGCAAGCACCAAAATTCCAGACCTTCAGAAGGTCCAGCATAAACCACATTGTTTGTATAAACAATTTAGGCACAGCAAGCCCCTCTTACCAGTTAAGGGTGGGAAACAGCCTGAAATCTGTTTCCAAACTCCAGCCAAAGGCCATTTTTGGTAAGCAGGCTTTTACAAGGTTAGCTGTTTGAACCTGTTATGTTAACTCTTTCTGTACAGACCCCTACCTCACACCACATCAAAACAAAACAAAAAACAAAACCCAAAATGGACCAAAGACCTAACTGTAGGAGCTAACACTATGCAACTCTTGGAAGAAAACATAGAGGTAATTCTTCATGACCTTGGACTTGGCAACTGTTTCTTAGATGACTTCAAAAGCACAAGCAACCAAAGAAAAAAATACATAAATTGGACTTCATCAAAATTAAAAATACTTGTGCATCAAATGACATCATCAAGAAAGTAAAGTAGGAGAAAATATTTGAAAATCACACATCTGATAAGAAACTTTATCTAAAGATATAAGAAACCCTTACAACTTGAAAATAAAAAGGTAGCCTGGCTGGTGTGGCTCAGTAGTTGAGCGTCAACCCATAAACCAAGAGGTCACCAGTTCAATTCCTGGTCAGACACATGCCCAGGTTTTGGGACTGATCCCTAGGGGGGCGTGCAGGAGGCAGACAATCCGATGTTTCTATCTCTCTATCCCTCTCCCTTCCTCCCTCTCTAAAATATTTTTTAAAAGAAAATAAAAAGGCAAAGAATCCAACTTAAACAGGGGCAAAGGATTTGAATAGACATGTTTTCTCCAAAGAAGATGCAGGAATGGCCAACAAGCACATGGAAAGATGTTCAAAATCATTAGTCCTCAGGGAACTGCAAATCAAAACCACAACGAGACACTACTGCATACCAAGTAGAGGGCTATAATAATAATTAAAACAAAAAGGGAAATAGCAAGTACTGCTGAGGACGTGGAGTATTAGAGCTCTCATACGTGCTGGTGGAATGCAAAATGACATAGCCACGTTGGAAAACAGTCTGGAGTTTCCTCAAAGTATCAAACAGAATTACCAAGTGCCAGCAAATCTACTCCTAAGTATTACCCAAGAGAAATGAAAACATACATCTGCACAAAAACTGGACAAATGTTTATAGCAGCTTGTTCATTACAGCCAATAAATGGAAACAACCCAAGTGCCTGCCAACTGCTGAATGGATAAACAAAATGTTGTACATCCACTCAGTGCAATAAAACTCAACCATAAGAATGAGTAAGGTGATTTCCAACATGGATGAGTCTTGAAAATATTATGCTAAGTGAAAGATGCCAGTCACAAAAGACCACACATTATGATTCCATTTATAGGAAATGCCCAGAATAGGAAAATCTATAGACAGAAAGTAGACTGGTGGTTTCTTAGAGCTGTGGGGGGATGGTAAGGAAGGGGTGGTAGGTAAAGGTTATAGGATTTTTTTAGGTGATAAAGGTGTTCTAATTTTACTGGTGATGGTCATACATATCTTGAATTATACTGAAAACCAATTGTATTGTAGGTGAAGTACCTATAATAATAAAAGCATAGTATGCTAATTAGACCAGACAGCCAATAGACCTTCTGGACGATCTTCTGAATGAAGCTGGGGCTGCGAGGGCCGAGGCAAGCAGTGGTGGCTGCGAGGGCCGAGCCCCTTGTATGAATTTTGTGCATTGGGCCTCTAGTATCTCAATAATTATGTTAAAGTTAATTTTTAAAATAATCAAGAGTAAGTATGTTTTTACTTACTTAGCAAAGATTTCAAAATGATTGTCCCCAAGTGCAAAGAGGGTGTGTGACAAGCAGCTGGTGCATAGAAACTGGTATAGCAAACAAAAAACCTTTCAAAAACATTGTAGAAAATCTAAAACAACATCAACAACCTAAAAAAAATGCTCATCCCTAACAAATTTCAGTTTTGAGAATCTATCCTAAACACTCATATGTAGAAAACGCATAATGCACAAAAGTTTATTTTTATTATTTTAAAAAATTTATCTTTATTGTTGAAAGTATTACAGATGTCTCCTTTCCTCCAATTGACCCTCTCCACCTTGCTCCTGCCCCCTCCCCAGGCCTTCACCGTACTATTGTCTGTGACAAAAGGTTTATTTATTTTTAAAAATATATTTTTTATTGATTTCAGAGAGAAAGGGAGAGAGAGATAGACACATCAATGATAAGAGAGAATCATTGATCTGGGCATGTGCCCTGACTGGGAATCCAACCGTGACCTCCTGGTTCATAGGTTGACACTCAACCACTGAGCCACATTGGCCAGGCTCATCATTGATGTTTCTATCTCTCTCTCCCTCTCCCTGCCTCTCTCTAAAAATCAATAATTTTTTTAAAAAAATCAATAAAAACATATATTTTTAAAAATTTAGCAAATAAGGGTAAAATGTATACTCTGAAAACTACAAAGCATTATTGAAAGAAAATAAAGGAGACCTAGCCTGGCCGGTGTGGCTCAGTTGGTTGAGCATCATCCTGTGCACCAAGAGATCACTAGTTGGATTCCTGGTCAGGGCACATGCCTGGGTTTAAGGCTCAATCCCCTGCAGGGGGTGTGCAGGAGGCAGTCGATTGATCTCTCTCTCTCCCATTTTTCAGTCTCTCAAATTAATAAAAAAAAAAAAATTTAAAAAGTTAGTCACTTTATAAAAAATATTAAGTATAAGTACTCGTATATATAGATATAGCAAATATGGTAGGGATAGTAACAGTGAAATATGGGAAACATTGCTAAGCCCACATCAGTTGCTTAAAATATAACAATCTGTGCATTTTACTGTATATAAATTGTACCTAAAAAAGGACTGTACAACCTGACCAGTGAGCCTCAGTAGTTGAGCATCGACCTATGAACCAGGAGGTTATGGTTCAATTCCTGGTCAGGGCACATGCTTGGGCTGCAGGCTTGATCCCCAGTGGGGAGTGTGCAGGAGGCAGCCGATCAATTATTTTCTCTCATCATTGATGTTTCTCTCTCCCTCTCCTTTCATCTCTGAAATAAATAAAAACATATTTTTAAGAAAGGACTGTCCAAAAATATTGGATTCTAGTTAATAATCTGCACACCGAAGCATGCAGAGGGAAGTGTATTCAAGTCGGCCTCCTACTTTTTTTTCAAGTTAAACACGTTTATTGCACATTCACTGTAGGCAACTGCCAAGTCCTCAAAATACAAAGCTTATGTTACCTTTGAGGATTACCTTTGAGGTAATGTTACCTTTGAGGACTGCAGAGATATACCAACTGTATAAAAACGACTTGGTGGAAACATGTAGGAGAGGGTAATTTGAGCGAGAAAAAGATGACACTGGAGGTTTGGGAATGGATGTTTCAGTATAAACAGGGTGCTGAGGTGTGAAAATGTGGTCTACCTGAAGATTTCTTCTCACCTGTCCCTTAGTTTCCATGCCTTCAGCCATTTTCTACGTCTGCCTTCTCTATATTTATTTTTGCCACTTTATACTTGCAGCTCTTTCAACTCCCTTGCCTCTAGTTCATCCATCTTTCTACTCACTACCACTTAACTCTTGTGGGGAGCACTTTAGCAAAGCTACTTCAAAAGCATGAAAAGTGCAATGGAAAGAGCCAATAGTTTCACACACAGCAATTCATACTAAGGAAACAGAGATGCTTTCAAAACCTAAATTGCTTAAGTATTATTTATATTAGAATAAATAAACTTAAATGCTTAATAGGGACTATTGGATAAATTAAAATACATGTTTAGGAGACATTAAGCCATTAAACTTTTTTTTTGCAAGGAATATTTAATAAGGCAGACAACATGCTTCTCTAACAGGCATTTTTATATCACAGAAGCTAAAGCAAAACATCCTGTTTTGGGTGAAAATGGCCTGCTTTATGTGTATACACTGAAAGCAATTTAAAATGTACTGTAATTATAATTTCAGACTTCGGAATTTGAATAGATGCCAGTGTCTTCTCTTTCTTCATATGGGAAAAGGAAATTGCTTTGAAAATCATTTGAAGCGTGGGCAAAAATTCCACAGCTCTATTTTAGGCTCACTCTGTCATCTTCAGGATTCAGATGATGCAAGGAAAGCTTCAATTCAACCTTTTAGAGAAGATGCTCTGGCTCCAACGATCTCATCGACGTGGAGAATGGTGGTGGCAATCACAGGGCAGGCGTGACGAAGCTGTGTCCTTTACACAGTCGCTATCCCAGTGCCTACTCCGCTGCTACCACTGGCTCACCTGTGTTCAAGTCCACACCCACAAGTGGACCTGATTCCGGACGGTCTGAGTGTTTCCTGAAGACCAAAACCAGAATTCTGAGCAAGAACCTTGGGAACAATGAGCACATGAGCAGCGGCAAATGCTTGAACTCCAAGTGGGCCCTGCCCTTTACCCCGGGCTCATGTTGGATCAGGGCTTCTGTCATTGCCACTTCCGCTGCATCAGCGCCTGGAGTGACACAGCCATCAATAGCATTTCAACGGCCCTCAAGACATCTCTTATTGCATCTTCGATCTGAGTGACTGTGTGCTACTTGGTCACATTTCTCAGTAAAGGTGAACTCTTCTCCCAAGAGATACTCATGGACAGGTCCTGCATGTCCCCATCGAGTTAGGCCACCGAAAGAATTTAGAGCAGCCCCAAGCAAGAATCAGCCTTTCCATATTTCTCCTCTTAGCTCTGTGCAGCTGCTATGCCCTCTTTTACAAGAGCATCTAAAAAAAATAGGTCAATTCCCATTTGATTAATAACAGCAAATCCTTTATCTGAGTTATCACAGGGTTCCCTTTTCAGTTCTACTATTTTTTAACTCTATCTTCAATGAATCTTCAGTTTTTACTGTTTCTCTCTTCTGCATTCTTGTAAAAAAAAAAAGCCAGAATTCACTTTTTCCCCCATATTCTAATGACACATTGCATTTGAGGATGTACGCATCTTCCATTCTCTTTTTCACGTCAGGATGTCATGCCCCACTATCCAAAACAAGACCTGTGATGAAGCTTGTATCAGTTTCAAATTTATGTTTCTGCTCCATGATCTCAACCATTAAGAGGTCAATAGGTTCCTCTTGTTTTTTAATGGTCAAAATGGAGTCAACTACAGCCCCTGCTAAGACATCAGCACGTTCAGCATGAACCTTAGTACACAGAGATGCCTGGCCACATCCTGAGTGTTTCTCTGTCCATCGCTTTGCTTACTTACTTTTTTTGGTCACAGAGGTAGACAAAATGAGCTGTGAAAGAAGGGAGCCAGCTGGTGGATGCAGGAATCAAGGTGCAGAGGCAAAAGAGCCCTTGGAGCTTAGGAGAAAGCAAAGGTCCCCGCCTTGAGGGAAGGAATGGGGAAGGAAAGGGGTGTGTGTGTGTGTGTGTGTGTGTGTGTGTGTGTGAGAGAGAGAGAGAGAGAGAGAGAGAGAGAACGAGAAAGAGAACAAGAATCTCTTTGCTTACTTTGACTTGTTCTAAAAACGGAAGTACCTCTTCCTTTGCAGCTTCAAATCCTTGTTATGATTCTGGGATGAGACCTTCAGACACATAGAGACCCATCTGTTAGCAGTTCTCCAGCGATTAGGACACTGGACGTGGTACCATCATCTAGGCTCTCTCCACTTTGGCTACCAAGGAGGCTGTTGGGTACTGAATTTGCATTTCAGGAAGCAGCACTTGCCATCTTCAATAAGCTTGATGTCTCCAGCACCAGAAACAAGCATCTTCATGGTGCCTTTAGGCCCCAACTTGTGCCTCAGAATGTCCTACAACCCCCAGGCTGTGTTGATGTCAACCGCCAACACTGTCTGGGCTTGGGCCACCTCGGTCTTGGGGTGTAAGGTCTTCACAGCTGACCAAGCAGAAGAGTAAGAGACCCGGCGTGAAGAATGCCCAAAGCCAGCTCCCAGCCTCCTACTTTGAAGTTTGTTACAAGAATAAGACGGACTGATGGAGAGCTGATGCAGCTACAGCGAAGTGGTCCTAGTAGAAGCCAGGCAGTACCTATGCGAGTGCTCACTGCACACATTCTTTCAGCTTCCCTGTGTGTTTGAAACTTACATGCTGGAGAAAAATGTGTACAGACTGCCTCATAGTGAGTGAGCGAATTAATAAGCCTGAAAGACTAGGCAGAAATCTGCTGAAATGTTGTCTTTACACTCTCCTGTATATAGTCCAAAGTGGGGTGGCATTACTTTTATAATAAAATTTTTTTCAAGAAGGAAAACGGCACCAGAATCAATCGATAAATACAGGCATTTATTCCATGACATCATGCCAAGAAGAAAGTCCCAGAGACCAGAGTGGAGTGGGAGAAAGCTGCTGCCCCTGACCAAGGGCGGATGGAACCCGGTGCTTCTCTGCAGCCCAGCTGTGCTGGGAAGTCCAGGGGCAGAGCTTGTGGCTGGGCCCTGGGCTGTGGGCCCGGGGTCTGGCCTGCCCACCTGCCAGTGCGTCCTGTGTCCCAAGAAGCCCAGTGTCAGGAGAGGCGGCAGAGGAAGTCGTGCAGGGGCAGGGCCAGGAGCCCTGACAGGGAGATCCCCAAGGTGTCGGACACACAGGCGGTTGCCATGGCGAATTCCCGGTGCTCGTCACTGGTCTGGGGGAGGGGGGACAGGGAATAGGGTTGAGGCTTCCGTTCTCCACACCCCTGCCCTGGCTTTCCCCAGGAAGGCCACCCACAGCCCTCGCCGGACCGGTGCTGACCTCCAGGGCGATGTTGTGGAAGGTGTTCACATAGGCAGCACCCCCCAGGAGCCCCTCATACAGGACGATCAGGAAGACGATGTAGATGCTCGGCAGGAAGCTCAGCCACACGTCCACCAGCAGGAAGACCAGGTTGAAGCACTGTGGGTGCAGGTGGAGGGCAGGGCTGAGCCTGGACTCGCGGCAGGAGAAAGGGAGGCTGCCATCCCTCCCGTGGCCCCAGTTCTTGGAGACACTGATGAGGGAGAGGGCTGGCAGGCTGGGATTGAATCCCAACATCCAGCTGGCCTACCAGAACCTGGGATCTGGGGCACGCCTTCTCTCTGCCCGATCCCACACCCCAGACCTCATGGGTCCCCTCTCTGGCCCCTTTGCTCACGTCACTCCTACTCCCTGGAATGCCATTCCACCTCCCCTCACGTGGGATCCCTTTGCCACTGTCCAGAGCTCAGTGTGGACCCGGGTCACTTACTCCTGTGACCTCATTCCTCCTCCTAAGGGCTTCTGAATAGGTTCCCCCATTGAGGCTACAGTTAGGCCAGTGGTTCTCAATGGGGCTTGATTTGCTGCCCACAGGACATTTGGCAATGTCTGGAGATCTTGGTGGTCACAACTGGGAATGGAGGCTGCTATTGGCATCTAACGGGGGGAGGCCAGAGGGGCCGGACAGCCCACCACAAAGAATGATGTGGCCCAGCGCTGAGGTGGACACACCAGCTTAGCCGTTCCCACCCCATTTAGGAAGCCTCTCTGGCCCCACCCGAGGGTGTAGGTCCCTCCTCAGTGCCCCGGCCCCTGAGGGGATCCCCGTGTCCCCTCCAGAGTGCAGGGTTGTCACCAGGGTGGTTCACGGCTTGATGCACCTGAGGGTCACCCACAGGCCTTACCCTCAGAGGTCCTAATTCATTCAGTCTGAGCGAGGCTCAGGAATCTGCATTTAAAAGGACACACTCTGGTGATACTAACGTGGCCTGTGAAACACTGCAAACACTTTCATCTGCACCGTCAGACTATACGCTTTCTGTAATGGAATTAAATGATTATACGCCCCTATGTCTACAAAGCAGCCTTGGTTGAAATTATAACTAAGGTCATAAACTACACATCAGCAGCATCTACTGAAGAACCCTGAGTTAAGATGTATTAACACAACAATTTGGGCCTTTGGTTCTACAGAGCCCTGGGCTGGCGGTACTGCTTCAATAAATAAAGGAGAAAGTTAGAGGATATTGGCATGCTGTTGCCATAACGTTAAAGTGTAATCTATACTTATTCTAGATCTTGTTATGGATTTAAGTACATTAAAAAGGGCAAAGGACATTCCTATAGTAATTGAAAGTTTATTTTAATAGTTACCTATGGGGCTATAGAAACAACACATGCTGATTACGTAAAAGCACTTTTCTTAGCCCAGCTGGAGTGGCTCAGTTGGTTGGAGTGACGTCCTGTGCACCAAAAGGTTACAGGGGCAGGTTCGACCCCAGTCAGAGCACATACAGAAAACAACCCATCAGTGTTTCTCTCTCACACTGATGTTTGTTTCTCTCTCCCTTTCTCTCTCTAAGCATGTCATTGGGTGAGGATTTTAAAAAAAGTACTTTTGTTAGACTGTTGTAGGGAAAGGTGTTTGTTTTCTTAAAGCTGTAGATTACTTTTGTCATGGGTAGTTGAATTTGCTCACCAGCCTTGAGACATACAATCTGTTGAGTACAATGTCACTGATCCTATATAATAAAAAGCTAATATGCAAATTGACCGAATGGCAGAAAGACTGGTCGCTATGATGTGCACTGACCACCAGGGGGCAGGAGCTCAATGCCGGAGCTGCCCCTGGTGGTCAGTGTGCTCCCACAGGGGGAGCACTGCTCAGCCAGAAGCCAGGTTCATGCTGGCGAGCACAGAGGTGGTGGCAGGAGCCTCTCCTGCCTCCATGGAAGCTCCAAGGATGTTTAACTGCCGGCTTAGGCCTGCTCCCTGACTAAGCCATCAGCAGACATCCCCCAAGGGCTCCTGGACTGTGAGAGGGCACAGGCTGGGCTGAGGGACGCCCTGAGTGCATGAATTTTGTGCACCAGGCCTCTAGTTCTATTATAATTAACCATGCAGAGTAAAAGAACTGTGCATTTTCTTATTGTTAGAAATGTTATTTGAAGGCCTGTGTCTCTGCATGAGGCTTGTGCAAATAATCATGATGTGATTCTAACTGATTGAGACACAGTATAAAGTCCTGTTCTTTCATTCCTCTTCTCATCTCTATTTTTTTAAAAAAAATATATTTTATTGATTTTTTACAGAGAGGAATAGAGAGTTAGAAACATCAATGAGAGAGAAACATCGATCAGCTGCCTCCTGCACACCCCCTACTGGGGATGTGCCCACAACCAAGGTACATGCCCTTGACCGGAATCGAACCTGGGACCCTTGAGTCCACAGGCCGACGCTCTATCCACTGAGCCAAACCAGTTAGGGCTCATCTCTATTTCTTACAACTACCCTGAGAAGTAGATGGTGGCCATGCCTGATTTCTAGATCAGGAAACCAGAAATTGGTTTGGAGACCTGCCCTATGTCACACAGCTACTGAGTACAGGAGCTGGGATTTACGTCAGCTTTGCCCTACTCCGAGGACACACTGGACACGCAGCCCTGCTGGCCTTCTGTTCCTGCACTTGGGGAAGCTGGGAGCGCAGGTGGGAATGGAGTGGGGGCCAGGGGCCTCGTACCTGCAGCAGGGCCAGGGCCCACGTGAACTGGATGCGAAAGCAGTGAAGAGAGGAGCGCGAGGCAAAGACGCCGGCCTGGTACAGCATCTGGTACCTGAGATAGGGGCAGGGAGGAGGAGGAAGCCCTCTGGTGCCTACTCACATGGCAGCCCCTCCTACCCCAGGCCCACCTGGCAGACTGCCTGTCCTGCCCCCCTCCTCACTGCTCTCACCAGCGGTACTGCTGAGCGTGACTCAGGGACGTGTTCCGGAAGAAGAGGAGCTCAAACTGCAGCAAAGACCAGACAGGGAGATGAATGGGGACACATGGGCCCCCACCTCCATCTCTATTCCCACACCCTTCCCGGTGCCCTCACTCACGAGCCCCTGATTGATGAAGTACTCAGCAAAGTAGACCAGGACCAACGGGATGATGTAACACTGCAGGCCCTGGAAGAGCCAGAAGACATAACGTACGTGGTTGGCTGGGAGACGGGCACTGGCCACGGGCGGGGACGGGCCCCAGCCACCGTCCATACCTTGAACACAGTCCACTTCTCCTGAAGGGAGAGGCTTGGGCTGGAGTCTGCAGAGGAGCAGGGAGAGAAGGGCAGGTGAGGTTGGCATACGGGGTCTGCCAAGGGGTGCTGCTGGGAAAGAATCAACCCGCCAACGCGGAATTTTACACTTAAAATGGTCAAACTGGTCAACTTCATGTTGTGTGCATTTCACCATGGTTAAAAAAAAGACCAGACCTCTTCCCAGCTCTTGTACAGTTTGATGGCTGTCCACCTCCACCCCGGCCACACTGGCCCTTCTTTCTGTTTCTTGAACATCCAGGCTCGTTCCCACAGCACTTACTGCTCCCTCTGCCTGGAACCTGTTCTCCCGGATGTCCACGGGGCTGAGGCCTTGTCTATCAAATTTTAGCCCAATGACACTTCCTCCAAGAGTCCTTCACTGACCACCTTCTCTAAGAAGAACTCTCCACTTCCCCCAGTTGTCATTTTCTAGCATATCACTGCTTTATGTCCTTCCAGCACCTACCAGTATGTTTCTGATTCAGTTGTTTATGAGTCGGCCTCATTTCCTCATCTTACTCACCACGCACCCCCTGACTGGAGGGTCTGGCACACAGTAAGTGCCCAATGAGTATTTCCTGACTAGCTGACTGTGGTCGGCTCTCATGCATCCCCTTCCCCTTCCCACGGTGCACTGTGGGGAGGAAGGCTAAATGAGGACCTCCTGTGTCTCCGACCTGGCTTCCACTCGGGGGCCTCGGGGGCCTCGCTGCTCATCAGGGGTTGCCGAGCTGCCCTCTCTGCCTCTTCTTCCCCTCCAGGGTCCTGGGGCCCGGGCGATGTGAGCAAAAAGAAATAGCTAGGAGTAGGTGGAAGGAGAGAAGGGCCAAGAGCCTCTGTCAGGGGGAAGAGGCACCCCACCCCCATCCTGTGCCAGAGAGCCCCAACTGTAGAAAAACGCTTTCTTCCCTGGAGCTGAAACTTGTCTCCTTGTTGCTTCGACCGGGGCCTTCGCCTGCCTCCTGGCTCACACTACGCCAGCCAGCTGTTGGCTTGACGTATTCCCCTAATGGCTGCTCTAGCTCCCGCTTATCGTGTGTTCATTCTGTGCTCGGCCAGAACCTCCCAAGCTTCACTCATGTTTTGTCTTCATGCTGTTTGCCATATCCACGTTCCTCCTGTGTATGTTTTACTTAATGCTTTCCTTCAATTGATTCCCTTTTTCTACATGGCCTTGTCCTAAGCAATAACCTGTGAAATCACAGGTTTGATTGACTGGTTAAAATTTTTTTCCAAATACACATCAAATTAATCAAGTCCACCCTCAAGTCACCTTGGGAACCACACTGTACTGGATGCTTCACCCACATCGCCTTGCAGGGAAGCAAGGAGAATGGCCGCCGTTTGAGATATGGGAACACGGAGGGTCAGAGAGGTAAAGCAGCTTGTCCCATCCCACATGGCTAACATGTGGCGGCTCCAGGCTCAAATCCAGGCCTGTCAGAGTCTAGAACCTGCACCCCTCATAACAAGGCTGAAGGGATCTGAGGATTCGGATCCTGATCTAGTTTTGTCTCCTCAAACCCCTCTTCCTCCCAGCCCCGCACAGCTTACCTGGCCAGCAGCAAGGCGGGGATGCCCAGCATGGACAGCAGGGTGTGCTGGGGGGAGAGGCCCACCTGGGTGAGGCCCAGGTAGGACAATGCCCCCAGCAGCCCTGCTCCTCCAGTACCTGAGGACCACCAGGAGATCACAGCCCTGAGGAGGACGACACTGGAGCACTAAGAAGGACCGCCAGCGGTGGGAACTCCTCTCCCCACTCCCCGCTCCCTGCCTGCTTACCTGGGGTAGAAGGCGGTGAGTGAGAGGAAGGTGACCTCCCCCAGGCCTGATGAGATGCTAGCCAAGACCACACCTGGGGGGAGGACAAGCACGACAGTGGCCATACTTAGCCTTTCCCCAAACCCCAATCCCTGGCGGTGTCTGGCCACGGCCTCCTCGGCATCAGCTCAGAGGGGCTAAACAGATCCCTGGATGGGCGGGGCTCCGGATCTGAAGCAGAACCAAACCCTCCTCTGAATGCCCTCTCATAGGGAATGAATGGCACTAACACCCACTGTCATCAAACCAGGAGCAAAAACTCATCCTGGACGCCTCCTCCACCCGTGATGGAGTCTTGGTTCCTCTGCCCAGCTCCATCTCCATCTAATCCAGTGGTTCTCAACCTGTGGGTCGCGACCCCTTTGGTGGTAGAACGACCCTTTCACAGGGGTCGCCTAAGACCATCCTGCATATCAGATATTTACATGACGATTCCTAACAGTAGCAACATTACAGCTATGAAGTAGCAACGAAAATAATCTTATGGTTGGGTCACAACATGAGGAACTGTATTTAAAGGGCCAGAAGGTGGAGAACCACTGCTCTAATCCATCCATTTCCTCTCATGTCCCCCTGCACCTACCCCTCCAAATTGACCTCATCTCCCGTCTTCTCCTTGAGCAGTCCTAACAGCTTCTGAGGGTTATAAAAATAATCTCTTCCCTTTGCGGAGTTGGGGTGACTACTCCCACAAATGCTCTGTGGCCTTTCCTCTGGGCCGCCCACCTGACACAAAATCTCATGCTCACCACACAGGCTGGTCACCACCGAGTGGGAAAATGCAACCAGGAGGAAGCTTCCAGCTGCACAAATCCCGCTGAAGAGAACCCGGGGGCTGAGGGGGAGGGGAGGGAAGGGCAAGGTCAGCTTCGCTTTCACCTCCTTTGCCCTCCCAGCCTCCTCACAGCCCCCAGCCCCCCTCCGCCTGCCCCCTGCCCCCCACCTGTAGGGCAGCAGATGAAGGCCAAGGGGAGCCAGCAATTTGATGATGAGCGTGGGGAGGATGTCTGCCAGGAGCACCGCCTGGGACAGGAGGACAGAGTGAGACCCCAGACCTTCCCGGGACAAACCTCTGAACCAAGTGGCCAAGGGGACCTGCGACAGGCTCTGAATTCAGATCTGGGTTCTAGTCCCAGCTCTGCTGCTCCTTAGCTGTGTGTCAGGTATTCACATTCTCTGACTCCAGTTTCCTTATCTGGAAAAGGGAGATGGTTACAGTGCCTAGCTCACAGTACTGCTATGTGGATGAAATGAGCCAATATTAGCTACACACAGAAGGGGCTCAGGGAATGGCAGTCTTAATGATTATAACTAGGATAGTCCCAGCTGGATGCTGAGGGGGTGGGGCTGGGGTCAGGGCAGGACCAGATGGGTACTCACAGCTGTGGAGACAGAGTTGCAGTCAAAGCGAGATGAGTTATTGTGAGGGGTGGGGACTGGGTCTGGGTCCACCTGATGGGAAAGAAGGAAGTGTTTCACCCAGGGAGGCAAGAGGGTGGACCAGTGGTCGGCAAACTCATTAGTCAGCAGAGCCAAATATCAACAGTACAACGATTGAAATTTCTTTTGAGAGCCAAATTTTTTAAACTTAAACTATATAGGTAGGTACATTGTTATTAACTTAATCAGGGTCCTCCTAAGCTGGCCTTTGCTAAAAATGTCCTCAATCTGATTGAGGTATGTTCACTGAGGTCGACCCCTTCTAACTCTCCCATCCACACTCGTCTTGTATACTTGTTTTATCTCCTTTCCAAAAACCGACTTCTGGGCATGGGCCACGAAGTTTCAATCGCACTGTACGTGCACGCCTGCACATGGTATTTTGTGGAAGAGCCACACTTAAGGGGCCAAAGAGCCACATGTGGCTTGCGAGCTGCAGTTCGCTGACCACTGGGGTAGATAAACAGGGCCTGGCTCTAGTCTCAGCTCTGCTCTGACTTGAAGGATGGTCTTGCGTCAGCACTGGCCTCCTGGACTTCAGTTTCTCTGTGTGCACAATGGGAAGGAGGAGGTTTCCATAGAATGGCCCACTGGCCAAAGATGGCCCTGTAAATAGACTTAATTGGGTAACACATTCAGGAACTTTTAATAAAAAATGTGGGTTTCGCCCTAACTGGTTTGGCTAAGTGGCTAGAGCATTGGCCTGCGGACTGAAGGGTCCCAGGTTCGATTCCGGTCAAGGGCATGTATCTTGGTTGTGGGCACATCCCCAGTAGGAGGTGCGTAGGAGGCAGCTGTTCGATGTTTCTCTCTCATCAATGTTTCTAACTCTCTCTCCCTCTCCCTTCCTCTCTGTAAAAAATCAATAAAATATATTTTTTAAAAAATGTGGGTTTTCAGAAAATCGAATCTTGAACCAAATTCCTTGTTGGACCTGCAAGGTGGCAGCTGCTCCCCTTGGGCATGTGCCCTCGAGATCCTCACAGACGAGGTTCTTAACCAGAGGTGATTAGCTCCCACAGGAACACCTGGCAGTGTCTGGAGACATTCCTGATTGTCACAACTGGAGGGCAGAGGGTACTATTGGCATCTGGAAAAGAGGCCAGGGATGCTGCTAAAGACCCAACAATGCACAGGACAGGCCCACAATAAAGAATTATCCAGCCCAAATGTTAACAGTGTGAGGGTTAAGAATCTGCCAGAGACCCTGGTCCTACCCCACCAACACCTGAGTGTGTATACCTGGCACCAACTGACTCTTAAAGACCCTTCCTGCTCTGAGATCGGGGAGACTGGGAACTTTAGCCCCTTGCCCCACCCCTTGGCTACCCTTCTATGAGTGTTTCAAGGGCGCTTCTGCCCCAGGTGAGTCCCTCGTCTCTTCCCACAGAGGTGAAGGTGGAGAGGGTCGCTTACATGGCTTTGGTTTCCAGATGCCCTCTTGTGGCTGAGGATGTCATGAGCAGCACTGAGCATCACCACGTAAGAGAAGTTGTTGCAAAGGCCCAAGAGCCTGGAGTGAGGACAGATTTCCCCCGCATTTACTGAGATATAATGGACATATTAGAACAGATCTTAACCTCCTTTCAGGCCTATATTCTAACTGCAATCCTAGCACCAATCCTCCCCTTTCCTTCAATCAAGCTCCCACTTTTTTCTCTATCACCACACCTCGTCTCCATTCAGTGTTAGGGTTGGAAATACGGGCTTTGGGATCAGAGTTGGGTTCACATCTAATCTCCCAGACTTCTCCCAGGAAGAGGAGAGAGTCAGCCTTGATGGCCGTTCCTCTGAGCTCTCCCCAGTTCCTGGGGCATTTCTCATCCACTGAGCCTCTGTCTCGGATGCGCTGTGGGTCAGTAGAAAGCTCCTGGGGCTTGAAACCAAGGGCTATGTTCAGGCCCCAAGTCTGCTGCTTCCTACTTGAGTGGCCTCGGTCTACTCATGTGTCAAGCGGCGATACAAATTTCTCTTCCACTTGGAGCAGTTCAGGAAAGGTCAAAACAAGATAATACCAAAGTCCTTTGTGATCCATGAAGGATCTTGTTTGCATACGTTCATCCCCCAGAGCAGCACTCAGTGATGGGAATGGAACGGGGCCCAGCGCCAGAGATTTCATGTGTCCTTTTCACAAGCCCATGAAGGGGGACTATTGCTCTTCCCATTTCACTGCTGAGATACTGAAACTCAGAGAGGCTATGTGACCAGAGTTACATGGGAAGTCACTTCCAACACAATCTGCCACCCAAGTCCTCGATGTTTAGGTGGTGCTAGGAGGATTTTCCAGCACTTAAAGTAATTTTAGGAGGCAGATGGATGCTCTTATAAAAAGTGCCCAGCCCTTGTGGCTTAGTGGTTAAGCGTTGATCCATGAAACAAGAGGTCACAGGTTTGATTCCTGGTCAGGGCTCATGCCCGGGTTGCGGGCTCAATCCCCAGTAGGGGGCATGCAGGAGGCAGCCGATCAATGATGTTTCTCTCTCTCTCTCCCCTTCTCCCTTCTGCTCTCTCCAAAAATCAATAAAAAATATATTTTAAAAAAGTAGCGATGCACTTATTTAAGTGTGCATTAGGAAAATATTGGCTTTCCATAGAGTAGTGGTTTAAAGTTTTCTTTAAAAAAATACATATATTGCCCTGGCCGGGTGGCCCAGTGGTTAGATGTCGGCCAGCAGAGGGAAGGGTGGGTGAGTGCGGGAGGCAACCAATCCCTGTGTCTCTCTCACCCCGATGCTTTCCTCTCTCTTCCTTCTCCCTCCCTTCCACTCTAGGAATCAATGGGGAAAATATCCCCAGATAAGGATGAAAAGAAAACCCCCAAAACGTATATTTATGAATTTAAAGGCTTAATTGGTTGGAATAAAAACAAGTAAGTAATCCCACAGGTGGTATGAGGATCTGGCCAAAACGTTAAGGTGGTAAGTAAATGAGTTAAATTTGGGAAATTTACACATTGCCTCAGGCAAACCAAGTGGCTCAGTAAATATTTGTGGATTCAGCTCCCTTTCCAACTCTCTGCTCCCCTCTTTCCTCCGGTGGCCTCCCTCTTCCAGCCCCTTTTCACTCTGTCGAGCTCTTGGGCCACTCACCAGAAGCCCATCGCGTTCTTCCAATGGGCGCCCTGCCGGTCCCGCGGCGGGGGCCGAGGTTCCCGAGGTTCCCGGGCCGTCACCTCTCCTGCGAGGGCGAGAGAAGGCATGACCCCCACCCTCTCAGGGGTATGGTGACCCCACGGTGTCCTCCGGTTGGCGCCTGCTCCGCTCCGGAGCTGCCAGGGGGGGTCCCGGGCCAGAGGCAGTCGCTCCAGCGCGGGGGCCGCAGTACTCACCCTCGGAGTCTGAAAGGCGTCGCCGCGAGCCCGCGCTGCCTCCCATGGCATCAAGTTCAGGGTCCCCAGGGGTCCAAAGTCAGCGCACGTTCGGAGTCGGCTCCGATGGGACGGGGAGGGTCTGTGCCCTGTGAGAAGGGTCAACGCCCCACTGCTGGTCCCAGCTGCGCTTCTCTGCTGCGCACCCCGAAATCCACTACGCGAAGCCGGGGATCCATCCCGCGGCCTCCCACGCCCCACCACGCCCCACCGTCGGACTCGCCCCCGCCCCTCTAAAGCAGGGGGTCCCTGCAGCCTGTACCTTTAAGAGCAGCTGAACATTACGCACCGCGGAGCAGCAGGTCGGCGGGTCACGTGACGGCGCCGGCGGGTTCCCCCATCACGTGCTCGGAGGTCCTCACCACTTCCGGGTTTCCTCTATCTTCGCTGTAGGCCTCGCCAGCTGCGGGGTGTGGGCCGAGAGAGGCCAGGAGAACCCTGGAGCCGCTGGTTTAAAACTGCAGTGGGCGGGATCAGCACGAAGAGCCCTGACGTTAGATGAACGGCGCCCGCGGCCGCCACGGGTCTTGTGCCAACACTCATCATGGCTGCGCGCGGCTTCAGCGCCCGCGGCCCTCACCTGCCAGAAACAAATATGGCCGCCCGACGACTCGTTTCAGCCACTGCCGTTTCTGGCCGGGAACAAAGACGGACTGCTGCAGGCCGTTCTTATTCCTTTCTGTTGTCCTGACATGACTTTAGAAACGGAATGTAATGGTAACACCCGCCTAAGAGGACGTCATGAAGTATTTATGGGCAGTATCCAAGGCGTTAAGAGGTCCCTTTACCAAATCATTCTAGATTCAAAAGAATATCACAGGAGTCCAACCCCCGCTTTTACAGGTGAGGAAACAACAAAAAAGGAAAGCTACTGATGATCATACAAAGTTAGATGTGAAGGTGACCTTAGGAAAGCAGCTGGCTGAGCAGGCTGCTGGGGATTCCTGCCTGCTCCCAGCGGGCCGGACCAGCCGATTCTAAGGCCCAAGGTTCTGGTTCTGTGATCTCATCCCCTTTATCTAAGTAGGAATTTAGGAAGTGGGGCTCCAGAAGCGGATTAGAGGAAGAGGTGGAGATCAATGCCACTTCACATAGTCCCAAATAAGGAGGGATTCTCTCACCTTCCTCTAGGCCAGCGGTTCTCAACCTGTGGGTCGCGACCCCCTTGGGGGCCGAACGACCCTTTCATAGGGGTCGCCTAAGACCATCGGACAACGCATATATAATTACATATTGTTTTTGTGATTAAGCACTATGCCTTAATTATGTTCAATTTGTAACAATGAAATTGTCACCACAACATGAGGAACTGTATTAAAGGGTCGCGGCATTAGGAAGGTTGAGAACCACTGCTCTGGGTGGTAAAGCAGCATTCTGTGATTTCTCCATTACCTCCTTCCCCCGCTGATATCTCCTACGGGCTTCCAATCCCCGTGCCCCCCCCCGCCCCCCCCCCCCCTCTTTCTCACAAGCAGGCCGCCAGGCTGCTGTTAGAAATGTGATCCTTTCCCTTTGGTCTTCCCAGGTCACTCAACCAATGAAAAGTGGGGTTCTACACCCATGCAGGGCTCTAGAAACTCATCAGTGTGTCATACCTGGCCTCTGCCCTCAAGGAACTCACAGGAGGGTGGGAGGCAGGCACAAATAACCACAATTCAAAACCTAGCTAAGTTTTGTTTCACAAGAATGACTCGGCAGATTAGGAACAGCATTGAAGCCTCCAATCCAGCCCCTTCTTCCCCTTGGGGAAGCATTAATGACCCTGAAATGAGAAGCCATAGCTCTTACCAGCCCCCTACCTACTCCCACTCCTTGTCCCCAGGCGAAACAGGAACCACAAACCCCAGCTTCCTCTCAAAGTGTCTGTGGCTTGTGGGGAGGCGGAAATGGCTGAGGTGTGAATACAAGACCTGAGTCACTTGAGCTGCAGTTGCCACATGCACCCTCCCCCATCCCCAATTCTGAGGTCTCCTGCTCCCATTTTTTCCCTTTCTGGCTTCTGTCTTTGCCCTTTAGCTCAAAATATGCACCTGAGTTCCTTGTGGAGTGCACACCCATTTTCCAGCCTGGGCTGGAAGCTGCCGTGGGCATTGCGGGAGGTGGGTAGGGCCTGGGGTAAGGATACGTCAGGGGGAAACAGGGGAAGAGGAAGTGCTTGGGTCCTGGGTAAGACTGGCTTGTCTTGGTGGGTGGGGACGGTCATTGTCAGCTTTCTGGACACACAGACACAGACAGGATGGATTTCCTCCGGCTGCATCTCCCAGGGCTGCACCAGGCCTTGAGGGGGACACTGGTGAGAGGGGCAAAGAGATGCCAGGGACTTTCACCCTGCTCCCCGGGACCTCACCTTCCCTCCTCCCTTTGGGTCTCTCAGACTTGAGATTCCTTCTCTAGGATAAGGCAGCCTCTAAAGCAATCTTTTCTGGATTTCAATCCTCCCCCCTCCACAAACCTATCCACATACCCGAGTCTAGGCCCTTTCCTATTCCTTCTGCAGATCCTGTTGTCCTCCTCCCAGAACCCAGAACCCATAACGCCTCCTCCTATTCTGAGTTCCTCTGGCCCAGGGCCCGCAGGAGAGAGCTGGGCCTTCCCTTAATGCCTTTGTCTCCCTCTCTCCCTATTCTTCTAGGATTCCTTAAGTACCTTTGTCTCCTACCTTTTGGGGGATGAGGTCCCTACTGTAGAGAGGGGAGAGGCGTGCGCAGCTCAGGAACTGGGGGAGGTGGCTACAGGGAGGCCAGGAAGAAGTGTAGAGGAGGAAGCCCAGGAGGCCCTGGAGGTTGTGGGAGGCAGCCAAAGCAAGGGGGACGGAGGACTGAGAGGGCCTGGAGAGGCTAGAAGACACCAGGAGGGAAGCTCAGCTACAGAACAGACCTGGAGTTGGGGAGAAGGCAGCTCCCATGGATCTCAAGGAGATAGGCAGGACACTGGGGCGCGGGAGGCAGTCAAGGCCCCCAGGTGCCAGGAGCCAAGTGCCCCCTTGGAGGCCAGAAAGAAGTCTGATGCAGGGTCTGAGGCTGGCCAAGACGGGAGCAGCCCAGCCCGGGAGAGTCAGGAGGGCAATGAGCAGGAAGTGAACAGAGAAGAGACACCGCGAACCTGGGAACAGGAGGAGGAAGAGGAGGAGGAAGAGGAGGAGGAGGAGGAGGAGGAGGAGGAGGAAGAGGTCAGGGCCAGAGAGCCAGGGGGGGCCGGAGGGGTGGAGTCAGAGTGGACCTGGCGTAGGGAGCCTGAGGGAAAGGCTGGTGCCCATGGCCGGAGGGCGGCAGGGGATGGCAGGGAGTCAGAACAGGCAGTCAGGGAGGCCCAGGGAGCTGGGGCCAAAGAGGCAGGGAGGGAAGGAGAGGTGGTGGCCGTGGAGAGGGATGGCCAGAGCACAGAGGCACCGGGGACTCAGGACCCAGGGGCAGCATCTGAGGATGGGGCAACCTTGGGCAGAGAGGAGGCCTGGACAACCTCAGGTGGGGAGGAGGCCTGGACAGTCTCAGGTGGGGAGGAGGTCAGGACAACCTCAGGTGGGGAGGAGGCCTGGACAGTCTCAGGTGGGGAGGAGGCCTGGACAACCTCAGGTGGGGAGGAGGCCTGGACAGTCTCAGGTGGGGAGGAGGCTGGGACAACCTCAGGCACAGAGGCGGCTGACTTCCCAGGAGTCAGGGAGACAGAAAATGGGGCAGTCCCAGGAGATAGGAGCCTAGAGGGTACTGGGAGAGTCTGGGCCCTAGGAGAGGCCTCCAGGGGAGCCTGGGAGGAGGAGGTGGGTGGACACAGAGAGGCTGAGGTGAGCCTGTGCCTGAAACAGACTCCGGCCCTGGGAACGGAAGGAATGGGAGAAGCAGCTGAGGTCCAGACAGCAGGGAAGGAGGCCACGGAAGGCCAAGGGTCAGAGTGGGAGGCAGGGGAGGGCGTTGAGGGTCAGGCAGATCAGGATGGGAAAGAGGCCGAGGCAAGGCAAGACACAGAGATCAAGGCCGCTCAAGCCAGTCCGGAGGAAGTGGTGCAGGCACAGGGGGCCAAGGAGGAGAAAGAGAGTTGCTGGGCCGTAGAGGCTGAGCTCTCCCAGGACCAAGTGGCAAACAAGGCCGAAGGCGATGCTGACTTTGCGGCAACCCCAAAGGCCACAGCGGAAAAGGAGTTTGGGGAGAAGAGGAGTGCGGAGGGAGCTCACATGGGTCGAGAAGAATTTGGGGTAGAGGGTGGTGGCCCAGAGCACAAGGTCACTGAAGTGCGGGACGTTGAGCAGATAGGCGGCCTGCAGACCCCCGTGGAACACCCCGGGGAAGAGCAGCAGGTGAAGGAAGAGCGCTGGAGCATTCCAGCCCAGAGCGAAGGGGAGGCAGAAAGGAGCCTGGAGGGGTATGTGAGGCCTGAGGCCGAAGTCTGGGAAAACCGGGGGAAAAGGGATGTGGAGAGAGGGAGTACCCAGGAGGAGAAAGTAGGTATGAAAGAGGAGGGGGAGGCCGCAGGAGGCCAAGAGCCCACACTGCCACAGGTCCTGGGGGCAGGCGGAGAGTGGGAGGAAGCAAAGGAAGCAGGGCGTGGAGCAGAGAGCCCAGAGCTGGGTGGAAGGCATGGGGCAGAGTTAGGGACAGGCTGGTGCCTGGGTGAGTCAGATGCCAGAGAAACCCAGGATGAGGAGGTGGGGGCCGCAGTGCCCTGGGAGGCAGAGAGAACACCCAGGGGAGGCGGGAGGCTGGAGGAGGCAGTGTCGAGCTCCCAGGACAGTGAGGACACACGGGCCAGTTCCTCGGCTGCCGGGATTGTGGAGCTTAAGGCAGCTTCAGATGAGAGGGCTGCTGGGACTGGGGAAGGGCCTGAAAGAGAGACGGGGGAAGCGAGGGATGGGGCATTTGGAAGAGGCTGGGACTCAGAAGGGAGAGAGGAAGCTGGCAGAGGTGCAGAGGTGATGGAGGCTGCAGGGGGAGAGAGCAGAGGCGGGCAGGCATTTGGCCTGGAGGGCTCCGCAGAAGAGGAGGATCCTGGCAGAAGTGGCCAAATGGAGGCTTTTGAGGCTGGAGAGGGTGAGCCAGGGGAGGAGGCTGGGGAATCGGCAGTGGCAGACGGAAGCTGTGGGATGGGTGGCTTTACCTCGGGCTCCCAGGCGGTGAGGGCAGAGGGGACCATGGTCGTCGTGGAGGCCGAAGGGTTCCCAGAAGGGCAGATGCTGTTAGAGAAAGAGGCTGGGGCACAGGAGGCAAGGCAGCAGGGACGAGGCAGCGAGGGGCAGCGTGGGGACCACGGCCCTGAGGCAGAGGCACACACGCCCTGTGGAATGGAGGACGTGGAGGTGAGTGGACACCAGAGGTCAGAGGCCAGGGAGCTTGAGGCAGAAGACCTGGAGCACGCCCAGGGTGAGGAGGACCAGCCAGCAACCCAGGAGCCTGGGCCACATGAAGAGGCTGCCCGAGGGGATGCTCAGGGCAGCTGGAGTGAGGTAAGGGCTCCGGGAAGGGTCCAGGGCCAAACAGACCAAAATCCTGAAGCCAGCCCCTACCACTCAGTGCTCCCTCCCTGCAGGCCCTCCTCCCTGTGTCTCGCCTGGACGTCTCTGTCCCACGGAGCCGTGTGCTCCTCTCCCGCAGCGCCTCACAGCGTCGCTCCAGGCCCTCTTTCCGGCGCATCCCCGCCCCTGAGCAGCAGCAGGAGCCTGCCAGCCCCCCATCCGAGGAAGAGCTGTCAGCCCCTGAGCAGAGACTTCTCCACCCAGAGGAACCCCCAGAGCCAAGCCTCCCTAGGTCTGAAGGGACCCCAGTGCCAGCTAGGAGAAAGCCCCTTGGACACGGGTAAGCACTGGGTGAAGTGACTGGGCTGGGCAGGGCTGGGCAGGAGGCTCTGGACACTGGAGACCAGCTCCCAGCCTGTCTTCCATTTCCAGGTTTGGCTTTGCACACCCCGGCATGATGCAGGAATTGCAGGCCAGGCTGGGCCGGCCAAAGCCCCAGTGATGGCACCGAGACCCGGGAGCCAGGCCCTGAGTGAGAGGCGGAGGGCTCGGCTGAACCCTGCTCAGCCTGCCTCCTTCGGCCACTTGGATGCACCCTGTCCACCCGCTGGGCCTCAGTTTCTTGCTGTTTCATCCACGGAGCAGACAGAACCAGCCATCTCTGAGAATCATGAACTTCAGGAATCTGACTCTCCAATGCAGCTGGTGGACCGCCTGCCCCACGGGGACCACTGCTCACAGCCTGTCCTGACTCCCTCCCCAACCGGTCTGGGCAGCTGTCTGGAGGCCTGAGAGGGGACAGGGACAGTCTCCCACAGCCTCCCCTCTCCGCTTGCCCCCCTTTCCCCATCCCCTCCCCAAGCCGCGGAGAGCTGTGGGAGGAAGGCAAGCCTCTGGGGTGAGGGCAGCCGGAGGAAAGGGGTGAGGAGGGCCTATGGGGCTCCATTTACAGTCAAAGGTTTGGTGCAAGTGGACCAGCCACCTTAAGGCTCCAAAGTGGGAGCTCAGCCTCAGCACTCTGCTAGCTACTGTGGCAACCGCCGACTGAGCAAGCCAGAGGGCAGGAAGGTGGGCCAGGAACCCCACCGTGCAGGAGCAGAGAGGGACCCAGGGTGGCCAGAGGCTGCAGGGCCCATCCTGCGCCCCCTTTGGGTATCAGACACCCCTTCTCTGAAAAGAAGCCGAGGCAGAGAGAGGGTGAGAGTGCTTTATTAGGCACCCAGAATGGCGGCCTAGCCAAGGACAGCCAGCAGGTCCCGAAACAATAAATATCCCATCATTTCCCTGAACAATAAATAAATATCCATGAAATAAATATCCAGCCAGGACTGGAGGGGCCTTAAGTTATTGGGGAGGGTCTGGGGAGGGAGGACAGTGGAGGCCTGCCTTGTCTAAGGCAGGGAGCTGGTGGCTGTCCTGTTGGCCCAGACTCGTTGTGAAATCCTAACCGGCGAGGGAAGGGGCTGAGAAACCACTCCATCAGGGCTGGGAGCCGGCCAGTGTTGGGCACCCCAAGGCCTGGCCTGGGTTCTTAGCTTGGGAGAGCAGCAGCAAGTCCCGCACGGCCCGCGACAAGACCAGTTCCAAGGAGTGCAGCAACTGGTAGGCATAGAGGAGCTGGGGCCAGGACATCCGGGCTGACGTCTGTGAGGGGCCGTCCAGGGCCCCTGGGGGCAGCCCCTTCCCCTCCTCGTTTTCCTCCTCGGGGAGGTTGAATCCTGCAGCCAGCACCTGTGAGGAGAGGCTCACAGTCAGAAATGGTCCAGCTGAGATGCTGAGCGAATCCTTGTTCCTTTATGTGCCTAGTGGTGCCACATGACGTCAGAAACCATAAAGCCGTGATTTCCCTACTTCAGCTCTTCCATTATGTCATCACCTCGTGTACCCTGCCTGGTTTTTTTTTGTTTCAAGAAAATGGAAGTCACAGAGCAAGCTGGTGCTCGCGGAGGGAGCTGGCTCACTCATCCAGGATTGCTCTAGGCCAGTGGTGGCGAACCTATGACACTCAGAGGTGACACGTGAACTCATTTTTTTGGTTGATTTTTCTTTGTTAAACGGCATTTAAATATATATAAAATAAATATCAAAAATATAAGTCTTTGTTTTACTATGGTTGCAAATATCAAAAAATTTCTATATGTGACACGGCACCAGAGTTAAGTTAGGGTTTTTCTTTTTTTTTTTTTTTTTTTTTTTTTTAAATATATATTTTATTGATTTTTTACAGAGAGGAAGGAAGAGAGACAGAGAGCTAGAAACATCGATGAGACAGAAACATCGATCAGCTGCCTCCTGCACATCTCCCACTGGGAATGTGCCCGCAACCCAGGTACATGCCCTTGACCGGAATCGAACCTGGGACCCCTCAGTCCTCAGGCCGACGCTCCATCCACTGAGCCAAACCGGTCTCGGCAAGTTAGGGTTTTTCAAAATGCTGACACGCCGAGCTCAAAAGGTTCGCCATCACTGCTCTAGGCACTGGGGTTCTGGAAATTCCTCTCTTAAGGGTCATCTTAGGATCAGAAATGGGCAGAAAGGTGATACAGCTTGTCTTTCTGCTGCTTGCATTTTCGATTCTCCTTTTAATAAAGGTAACATTCTTATTTCCCTGTGACATGTTCAGAAGGACCTGATGATGTCAGAGGATGACAGGGAAAAGGGAACCGACTTTATTATTGGTCCTGCTGTTCTGGATGCTGTGCTGGGTGCTTCAGAGGTGTTCTCTCATTTAAGACCAAGACCCCAAGAGATTCAGGTAGAGTCAGGACCTGCTGCAGCCACACACATGCACGCACGCATGCATGCACGCGCGCACACACACACACACATCCTTCACACGTACACACTGGGAGGATCTGGAGGATCTCACTTCAGACTTACCCCACCTGTGGGCATAGGGGTATTTTTAAAAGGGAGCCAATGACTCCCAGTTTTGGTCTCTGGGGGTCAAGGAGGGTGGGTGGGTACTCTACCTGGAAGCGAAGATGCCGCTGCAAATCTCGGAGATCCAGCCTCATGGCCCACAGCTTTATCTTCTCTGAGCTGGTCCAGCTCCCCTGGGTCCCCAGCCCTCCCAATAGGGCTTGAAAGGGGTGCAGTGTCATGGAGAGGAAGAACAGTCGCTCTGATCCCTGTGAAAGCAGAGGGAAGGGGTCAGAAAAGGTCCATAGGGCAAGGATGACCCACTTCAAACCCAACCTCATGTCTCTCTGGGCCCCATTCCCATCCCAAACTCCACCCGAATACCTGTTCTCATCCTCAACTTCATCTCCAGTTCTTCCCTTCACTCATCACCAATCTAGTCTCTGCCGTCTTTGACCTCTATCCTATCTCCTTTCTCAGCCTCACTTTCAGTTGCATGTACGACCTCATATCTAACACCAACTCCATCTCCACTGTCTTATCACTCTCTACCCACAAACCCATTTTATTCCTGTCTTCACCATCCCATCCTATCTCCATCTCCTCACCTGTTTCAGTCTGTCTCCAACCTCTTTCCTATCCTTACTCCCATTCCTTATTCCCAATTAGATTCCTTAACCATATGTCCAGACTCATCCTCTCTATCCCATCTCCAACTCCATCCCAACGCCATTCCATCCCCATCCTCACCAGTAATCCACCCCCCTTCTCATCCCCAACCTTCTTCCTATTTCCAGCCTTCCCCCATTCTCACCCCTCCTCCATACTAATTTCTATTCCTAATCCCATTCCGTTCCAACCCCACCTCTTTCCATGCCCAGCTTCACTTTTACCTTCTTTTTAACTCCATTTCTTTATTCAGCTTCATCTTTATATCCGATGACATACTTAACCTCATCCAGACTCTGTCCTTCAATTTATCCCCTTCAAATCTATCTTCAGTTCAATCCCTGATTTCATCTCTATCCACCCAGCCCAGCTTTATTGCCAGCTCACTTGCAGCCCTCCCCCCCGACAACCTCTCCCACTCACAGAGAGGCTGCACCAGGCCTGGAAGGTCAGGGAAACATTGGGGAGCTGCTGTCCCAGGGGCAGGAGGTCCAGGTTCACTCCTGGCAGGTGAGCTTCAGCCTGTAGGGCAAGGTCTGTTAGTGGGGGCCAGATGGGAGCGAGGGTCTGTCCATCCCCAGAGCCAGTTGCATTAGGGAAACTCACAAAGCGGTGGGCCTGGGCCTGAACCTCGGACAGTAGCTTCCTGGCAAGATGCAGGCTGACCTTGAACTCCTCCTCTAGGCTCAGGGGGAGTCTCCCTGGGGGCCTTGGAAATCCCCAGACACCAGCTTGAGCCAGGAGCAAGGAGAGCAGCAAAAGGCCAAGCCCTGGAGAGATGAGGAGAGGGTGGGCAAAATGAGGGGAGAGCTTGAGGAGAACTTGCGAGAAGGGAGAACTCAAGAGAAGGTGCCTTTTCTGAGCCTGTGCTATGGGCCTGTGTATCATCCCACTGACCCCTCAAAAACCACTAACGGATGGAAGCTACTGAAGACAACATATGGCACATCTGTGTGACTGAAAGGCAGTGCCCTTTCCCCCAGGCAGACACAGCCTTGCACAGCCCCCACTAACTCCCTTGGCTAAGTGTCTTTTCCAGTGACCGAACTGCACAACTCTGTGTGGCAGCCTGGGTGCTATTATTCTTCCCATTTTGCTGATCAGAACTAGACTTCGGATCTGTCCAGATGCAGACCCTGTGAGCTTCCCCCAGGGATCTGAGAGCAGGCACCACCTCCCCTGGAGCAGGCACACTCTGTTCTGCCAAGGATTCCTCGGGCTTGGCCTCGGGCCCCAGAGTGGCTGGCAATGCTGGAGGCTCTACCCCAGGGAGCCAGAGGGCAGACTGATGGAGCCGCTACCAAGGCGAGTGGGTCGCTCTGCAGTGAGGGAGGAACAGGGGTGCCGGGAGGGGGAGGAGGCCTGGAACGGGAGGTAGAGCCTGTTTCTCATTTGGATTCTTCCCTCAAGCAAGTCACCTCTTATTTCTGTGCCTCAGGCTCCCGTCTGTAAAATGGGGGAGTCGGACTAGCTGATTTCTGAAAGTGCTTCCTGTCCTGTGTTTCCTGAGCAAAAGGAAGAGGCACAATGGGGCGGGAGCTCTGGGAAGAGAGCAGCGTTCAGCGGTTTCTCCCTCAGGGAGAGGAAACCTAGCAATCACTGGGTTACACAATTCTCCTCGAAACACAAACCAAAACAGTCCCTAAGCCTGTTCCTGCTCGCCCCCTCTCCCTGCCTCTTCCCTGTCTGTTCTTGATCCCTCGCCCTCGGCTCTGCTCCTCAAAATGTCCTCCCCGTAAAGACCACGGGGAGTTTCTGGGTAGGTCCCCCTCCCCCATGGACTTCCAGAGAGGACTTCCAGTGCCTGGCTCTCAAATTTCCAGGCTCCCTGACTTGGGGGCCATTCTGGGCTCCTGGAGACTTTGGGCAGAGTGGGGTTCTTCCCAGGTCTGCGTTGAGGGAGAGGGGTGCCCAGACTGGTGGATATGGCCCACCCAGAATTGAGCTGTGTCATTTCCTACTGACCCTCCACTTCCTGCCTGAGCTCTGGAGCCCCCAGACCCTTCCCTTGGCAGACAGTCCTGGGTCCTTGGTCCTGGCCATTGAAGGTTCTGTCCCATCCTTTAGTCCTTGGTCCCTAATCTGACCCTGCTATCTGCTCCAGTCCCAGCCTCCGAGTCCTTCAGTCTCCAACTGCAGAATGGACCTCCCCCCAGGCTTCGAACTATAGACCCCGTAGTTAGGCTGCTAACGCCTTGGCCACAGCCCCTGACATGAGCCAACTATTCCTGCTGTTCTTCCTCTAACCAGCCCCAGTGCTCAGCCAAGCTCATTCACTCCCACCCAATTCCTCATTTACCTGCCAGGTCTGGGTTCTGGTCAACCTGCCTGTCCAACTCTCTCCATCCATGCCAACCAAACTGTCTCATCCTCTCTCCAGTCGCGGCTGAACCATCACCTGACTGTCCAGCCCTTCTCGCCCCTCCGTGCCGGCCTCCTTCCCACCCTTCCATCAGCTGAATCCTTAGTCTGCCAAATA
The DNA here is from genome assembly GCA_036010255.1 of Myotis pilosus. Classification (NCBI taxonomy): domain Eukaryota; kingdom Metazoa; phylum Chordata; class Mammalia; order Chiroptera; family Vespertilionidae; genus Myotis; species Myotis pilosus. Next base: position 104,482,160 of record JASKON010000003.1, read on the forward strand.
GTAGCCCCTCAGCCCTTCACCCCCACCCCCACCAGCCACGCTCTCCCATCCTCCGCCCAGTCTCAGCCAAGCCTCCCACCCCTCTGCCCCAAGCCCTGGCCTCAAACTCACGCCAGCCAAGGTCGCCTGCCTTCTGGCCCATGGCAGGGCCCAGCCTCTTTGGCCAGCCATCTCCCGGGCCGGGGGAGTCTTATACTGGGGGCTGTGCCCAGTTTCACTTTCCGTGCTGCTTGTACTTTCAGCTTTGCTTTAACTCAGTCTTCCCTCCTCACCACCCCTTGCTAAATGGGGAAATGTAATTTCCCTTCCCAGAGGGGGTGTGGTGGGGGATGGTGGGAAGCTGGGGTTCTGTCAGTCCAAGCTGCTGATCCTGCTGAGCTCCAGGTCCAGTCTTCCCCTCACGTCCCCACTCTCAGGTGAGCCACCTGCTCTCTTTGCTGGTAGGTCCCAGAGGCTTGAATCCCCTCCTGTTTCTCTGCTCTGTCGTCATCATTCTAGTGCCATCACCCGCCTACTGTCCTTCAAAAGATGAATGGCCAGGTAAGATGACTGTCCATCAGAGGGGACTTAGGGTCTTACTCTCTTCTGGTTTACCAGATGGCTGAGGAAGGGAATACAAGGGAAGCTGGGGCTCATTGGGTGGCTGGGATGGGGCTTTGTGTGGGGCAGAGGGGTCTCAGTCTGGGCAGAGTGAGCTCAGTCTACAGCCTAGGTCAGGGCTGGATGAGAAGTTGAATTCAGGGCCAAGTGCTCAGCCTTTCGCCAGAGTCAGATCTTGAATTAGAACTCACTCTAGAATTGGGATCAGAACATGGTCTAGGGTTGGACTCAGAGCTTTGTCTGGGGCTAGCATTCTGGCTCTGTGTTTGGGGTCAGAGCTATTAATGGCCTGGGGGCTCTATGTGGGATGAACTAGGCTTGGGCTTGGTCCAGAGAGGGTACAGAGCTCGGTCTGTGGTCAAGGTTCTGACAGCTTGTGACTCAGGTCCGGGCTGGGAGAAGAGCTCAGTTGATGAGCAGGTTTGGGCCCAGCCTGTGGCCAGGTTGGGTTGTGTGAGGTCAGGACCAGGCCCCAGCCAGCTTCCAGAATAGTTTCTGCTCTGTAGACAGCTGTCAAGGCTGAGTTGCATCAACCACAGATCTTCCTTCCAGCACAGCCCCGCCCTGAGCCCCACCCTGGATTTCCCATCTTCAGGGAGAAAATGGGGGTTTCTTGGTCTTCCCCAAGGCCCACTGCTGCCACTTTCCTTTTGGGACCTGCGGGGTTTCCCTATTGGGTCCCTGCTGTGAGACAGAAACCAAGGGGGCTTCCCCTTCCTATGCCCTGTCTCCTCAGCCCTGCCTTGGCACTGCCCACCAGGGTAGCCTGGGACCAACTGCCAGGGAAGTACCAGCACCAGCCAGGGATCAATCCCTGAGGACCGTGGAGGAGAAGGAGAAGGAAGAGCGATTGGCACTTGCCTAGCCCAGACTGGTTTCCCTTGCTGTGCCCCCCAGTGGTGGCAGCTCACCCCCCCCACCCCCCATGCCATGCACCTGGTGCTCCCTGCTGGAGGAGGGGGTCCTACACATCCTTAGGGTCATGGTGAGGACCGACAGAGGCTCTGGCTGGCTTTCCTCACATCCCTAAGTCTTGCCATCATCCTAGAGACATGCCCACACACTCACTCCCTGACCATAGCCATGCCTGACCTCTCAAATCCTGAGCCCCATCTCTTGCTCTTTGGCCCTCCCAACCTTCTCTTAGGGTTCCCCGAGACCTCTGCCCCTTGCTGCTTCTCTGCCCTCCTCACTCAGGCTGCAGCTGGCTCCTCCAGCCTCACCTCTCACTCCCATTCTACTCCCGCTCCAGCCCCTGGAGCTTCATGCTTGAACACGATGAGCCATCTCATACTTCTTTGCCTTTGCACAAGCTGGTCTCTGCCTAGAATGCCCTCCCTGCCTTATAGGACTTGTCACAGGCTTCCCCCTGAATGGCTTATTCTTTCCTGCCATAAAGCTTGTCTGCAATGGGCACTGAACATTTGCTTATCTCGCACACTCTCTCCTCACTCATACCACTCCAGCCATACCGGCCTCCTCGTTGCTCCTAGAACATGCCAGGCATGCTCCTGCCTCAGGGCCTTTGCACTGCTGTTCCTTCTGCCTGAACACCCTTCTTCCAGATATCTGCAAAGCGTACCCTCGCCTTACAATCTCTGCTCAAATGTCAAGTTCTCAAATAGCGTCTTTAGGGACCACCCTACTAAAAACTGCAGCCCTGCTGCCAGCCCCCTCTACTCCTCTCCTGCATTTTCCCCCTGCATAGTATTTTTATTTTATTTTATTTTTTAAAAAAAATATATTTTGTTGCCGAAACCGGTTTGGCTCAGTGGATGGAGCGTCGGCCTGCGGACTGAAGGGTCCCGGGTTCGATTCCGGCCGGGGGCGTGTGCCTGGGTTGCGGGCACATCCCCAGTGTGAGGTGTGCAGGAGGCAGCTGATCGATGTTTCTCTCTCATCGATGTTTCTGGCTCTCTATCTCTCTCCCTTCCTCTCTGTAAAAAAATCAATAAAATATATTTAAAAAAATAGCAATTTTCAAATGATGCCACCATTATTATGGAGAGAATTTTTAAAAAATATATTTTATTGATTTTTTAACAGAGAGGAAGGGAGAGAGATAGAGAGTTAGAAACATCGATGAGAGAGAAACATCGATGATAGAGAAACATCGATCAGCTGCCTCCTGCACATCTCCTATTAGTGATGTGCCCGCAACCAAGGTACATGCCCTTGACCGGAATCGAACCTGGGACCCTTCAGTCCGCAGGCCGACGCTCTATCCACTGAGCCAAACCAGTTTCGGCAGCATTTTAGATATATAATATTTTTAGATATTTAACATTTTCTCAATCATTTTTCGTTTGTCTTCATGTACATGAAGATGTGGGTTCCAGAAAGGTGGGGATTTTTGCCTGTTTTGTGCCCTGATGTGTTCCCAGTAGCTGACAATAGTAGGTTCATGTTTACTCACCCAACAAATCTGTCTTCTGCCCCGAGGGCCTCATCGAGGTTCTGCTCAGGCTGGTGATCTGGGAGCAGCAGCTCTGGGGCCAGCCTGAGCCCTGAGGTCTCACTGCCAGCCTCCTCCCACTCTGGCCAAGGCTTGGGGCACCTGGACATGGCCCTGGCTGATGATCTTAGCAGAACCTTGACAAGAAGCCAGAGGGCTAGTGAGGGCCGCGCCAGCCTCTGTCCACATCCTTGGAGGATGGGCCTTGGCCCATCTCTGCCTACCTGGGCCTCAGTTTCCACAATAAGATCTTGGTTGGTGGGCTGAGACGTGGGCTTGGGCCAGTGGGAAATGGAAGGGATGCGGTGAGGGGTGAGAACCGTGGGAAAGGAAGCCAAGAATCCCATGTGGACTGCAGTGTGCAGCTAACCCCTTGGGCCTCAGGTGACTCACAGGCCTGCCCTGGACCTCAGTTTCCTCATTGAAAAGTAATAGCAATTTTCAAATGATGCCACCATTATTATGGAGAGAATGAAAACCTAGAGGATTTTTAAAAAGAGAAAGAACCCTACACCCATTTCCTGATTATTTTCCAAGCCCTGACCCAGCTCTGGCCTGTGGAGCTCTCCACGGGGTTGCCTGGGAATCCTGAGCTCTGGAACCAGAAGCTTCAGATGTGACATCAGGATGGAATCAGGAAGGGAAATGTCTTATTCAAGGCCACCCAGTGGGTCAGTGACAGAAGGAAGACTGGAACTCAAGTGGGGAATCCCTGGGCCCTGTGATGTCATCATCGTTGAGGCGTGGAACAAATCCCTAAGTGAAACCAAGATGGGCTTTAGTGCAGGCGGGAAGGCTGGGGGGAGGTGAGGTTGGAGCTGGGGCCACACCTCTGAGTCTCCCGCACATAGGACAAGAGACCCCGAGGCTAGACACTGCACTGCCCACCCCCTCCCAGGAGAGTGGGGTGGGGTGGGAGTGGGGGTTGGGGGGCTGATGGTGGTGGTGGTGGTGGTGGTGGAGGTGGGTGAGGCCTGAAGTCCCATGATCACTGGTTCTCTCTTCCATCATTCACACGCACCCACCCACCCCACACCCAGGGTCCAGCAGGATTTATTTGTCCCCCTCCCACCCACCTTTGACCCTGGGAGGGGGAGCCTGGCGTGGGGAAAGGGTCCCACCTCTCTTGTCCCCATGAGGCCATGGCGGGTACATGGGAGGGCTGAGAGAAAGGGGGTGGGAGGACTTCCCGTGGACAGGATGGCCATCCCTGGGTGTTCTCTGTAAACTCCACAGGACACAAGGCGGGAAGGCTGAGCTGCGCAGGCTGCGAGGAGAAGGCGGGAGGCCAGGTTTGTTGAGCACCAGGAAGGAAGAGCCGAAAGCCCAGCAGGAGGGCTACAGGAAAAGCACCAGCCCGGGGACGAAAAGTCCCGGGTTGAGTCCCAGCTCTGCTCTGCCCTTTCCCATGTACACCCTCTTGAGCAAGATGCTCCGAACACGCGATGCCTCAGTTTCCCCGTCTGCAGAACGGGGCCCACCTCTCAGCCCATGAGCAAAAGCAAACTTGGGAGGCTGCAGGGTGCCATGGATCAGACAGCCCCGCTCTCCTTTCACAGCTCCAACACCTCCCAGTGCGACTGTGCACAGACCTCCCTGTGCTTGGCTCATCTACCAGGTGGGTACACTCCTACCAGCGGACAGGGCTGCTGTGACAAGGATGCACATAGACAATTGGCACTGCCACTGAGTAGCTGTGTGATCGTAGGCAAGTTATTTAACCTCTCTGTGCCTCAGTTTCATCATCTCTAGCATGAGGAACATAATATAAGACTGTTTAGAGCAGTGGTTCTCAACCTTCTGGCCCTTTAAATACAGCTCCTCATGTTGTGACCCAACCATAAAATTATTCTCGTTGCTACTTCATAACTGTAATGTTACTACTGTTATGAATCGTCATGTAAATATCTGATATGCAGGATGGTCTTGGGCGACCCGTGTGAAAGGGTCGTTTGACCGCCAAAGGGGTTCCGACCCACAGGTTGAGAAGCGCTGGTTTGGAAGCCTCAATGAGCTATTGTTTGTAAAGTGCTTAGAACAGGGCCGGGCAAGTGAGGAGACTGTAGGTTTTAGCTATTATTAGTAACATAAGGTCTGACCTATGAGGAAGCTCTCAAAAATAAATACGCGGGGGCCACAGGCAGAAGGGACCTGCAGCAGAAATCTCAGGGAGCCAGCCCATCGGGCGCTGGGCCCTGTGTGGACAGCCACTGCTCTGAGGACCTCTGGGAACACCCCCTCCAGGCCAGGTGATGCTCTACCAGGCCTCCCTATGAGAGGACTTGGAATGGAGACAGACCCTGGGCTGAGCCTCAGGGCAAGCCATGTCAGGTGTCTGAGAGGGGCAGACACGCCCTGGGCAGACAGAAGCCAGGTCCTTCAGCAGTCCTCAGCTCCAAGGCGGACCCTGGGCCCCACTCCCAAACTGGGGCCCTCACCTGGCAGCCTCCGTGGAGTGTCAGCCCCCTTGGCCGTCAGATCCCTTGCTTGTCCTGCCCACTGCATGCGGAACCCCAGGAACGGAGCACATGCCCTGCTGATATTTTTATGTGCTATCTTATTCATACAAAAGAAGTGTACCGGTTAATAATGCGGATTTTTTCAGTAGATGGGGTTACACATGTGTTGATATATATGCGATTTGACATTATGCTATTTTGTTGTATTGACAGCAAGCTTTGAAACTTCATATGTCAAATTTGCTGAAGGTGTTAACATCATAGATATTTTTATGCTTAAAAATGTCAAATTTCATGCCAAAAAGAGGGCATTTGAGGGAAGTTTTAATTCATTATTTTGAAGAAAAAGTTATTGTATACGTTGGGAAGCTTATGGTGAACATGCTCCATCTCAAGATACTTGTGAACGCTGGTTTAAACACTTTAAAAGTGATGATTTCAATGTGAAAGACAAAGAATGTCCAGGTCAATCGAAAAAGTTTGAAGACCAACAATTACAAGCATTATTGGATGAAGATGTGTGTCAAACTCAGGAACAACTTGCAGAAAGATTAAACATTGCTCAGCAAACAATTTCCGATCTTTCACAAGCAATGGGAAAGATTTTAAAGGAAGGAAAATGGTGCCACGTCAACTGAACGAAAGACAAATGGAAAACCGAAAAGTCATCAGCAACATGTTGCTTCAACAGCATGAAAGAAAGTCTTTTTTTCCATCGAGTTGTGACTGGTGATGAAAAGTGGATTTATTTTGAGAATCCCAAATGCACAAAGTCATGGATTGATCCAGGTCAACCATCAACACCGACTGCAAGGCCAAATCGCTTCGGAAAGAAGATAATGCTCTGCATTTGGTGGGATCAGGAAGGTGTGGTGTAGTATGAGCTTCTAAAACCAGGTGAAACCATTAATACTGAGCGCTACCAACAACAAATAATCCATCTGAACCACACTTTGATCATGAAACGCCCAGAATGGGCCAGAAGACACAGCAAAGTAATTTTGCTTCATGATGAGGCACCATCACACACTTCAAAACCAGTTAAAGACACGTTAAAAGATCTTCCCTGGAAAGTGTTAACCCGACCGCTGTATTCACCAGACCTTGCTGCTTCAGATTACCACTTGTTCCGATCGATGGTGCACGCACTTTCTGAGCAGCACTTCAAAACAGACGAAGAAGTGGAAAATTGGGTCTCTGAATGGTTTGCCTCAAAACAAGAAAAGTTTTATGGAGACGGTATCCACAAATTACCTGAAAGATGGGGAAATGTGTAGCTAGCGATGGACATTACTTTGAATGAAGCACTTTTGATGTTTCTCTTGAAGTGATCATGTTTTCTTTGATTACAAAATCCTCCATTATTAACCGGTACACCACATAAATGTTTCTGTCGACCTACTTTTCTTCCTCCTCCCTCAGCTGTGGTCCTGGGTCCCAGCAGGCTATCTGCATGACCGAGTCACTGATTCCCACGGCTCCTCATTCCACCCCAAGTAAAAGCGAAACCCTTTCAGTGGTTTACAAGGTCCTCATGACCCTTCCCATCGACCCCTTTTGTCCTCTCCTGGCCTCCTAGCTGCCCTACAAACACTGCAGGCTCACTCCTACCGGCGAGGGCCTTTCTTTGCACCTGCTGCTTCCTCTGCCGAGCAGCGGTCGCCAACCGGTGGTCCGTGGATCCCTGGTGGTCTGTGAGGTCCGAAAGGTTGGCGACCACTAGCCTAGAGCACTCTTCCCTCGGCTCTTTAAATACCTGGCTTTGTCCCTCCTTCAATTGTCATTCTCTCATAAATGCCTTCTGCCCTCTGTGGCTCTGAGGACTGTCCGAACCATTCCCACCTACATTACGACCCGTGTGCAACCCTAAGATCTAGATGTTAGTCTCTTAGCCTTTCAACTTTTCTACGCCTTCTGTGCCCTTCCCAAACCTATAGGGTCTGCTCCAGGCCTCAGGCAAGTGGAATGGACACGTTCACTCCTCCCATGCTTCTGCAGGAAGTACCCACCTGGGTCGGAGGGGAAGACAGCATTAGGGCGCTATGGTCTTGGCCCGCAGGGCGGTCATCGCTCTGCGAAGACTGGACGGATATGTGCAACCAGAGAGTGTAAGACAAAGCCGGCAGTTTGTAAGTTACTGGGACACCTGGCGAGCCTCTTTTTGGCCTTCATTTCTTCACCTGGAGAATGGGTATGGCAGTACCTTCCTCTCAGGGAAAGAGAGAGCACTTGAACGTGTGCTCTGGTGACCTGGAAACCGGAAGTGCTAATAATATTGAGAGCTCGTGGAGAAAGATGGTCAACTGGTCAGAGGGTGAGAGGATGACGAGAAAAGAGCATTCCACCTGTCCACCATTCTTTTTACACACACACACACACACACACACACACACACACACACACAATTGATTTCAGAGAGGAAGGGAGAGGGAGAGAGAGATAGAAACATCAATGATGAGAATCATTGATTGGCTACTTCCTGCACGCCCCCTACAGGGGATTGAGCCTGAAACCCAGGCATGTGCCCTTGACTGGAATTGAACCCGGGACCCTTCAGTCCGCAGACTAACGCTCTATCCACTGAGCCAAACCAGCTAGGGCTTTACATATATTTTCAAAAGCACCTGGATTTTCCTTTGGGGAAGTATCCATCTCCTCTCCACAGGCTGACACCCCCATGTGGGCACGTGACCCAGGCCTGGCCAGCCCCTTGTTGCAGTGAGCAGTTCAAGGACGGAGACGTGACACACTGAGAGTTAGTCCTGGGCCTGCTGGCAGGAAGGGCTTTCTCTCTGCAGGGATTGCTAGGCCGGTAGAATGTGAGCCTGAGCCTGCCTCAGACGGGAGCCAGTGCAGGGAAAGCAGGGCTGAGAGCGACTGAGGGAGACGAGAACCTTGGTGATTATTTATTTTAAGCTCCTGGATCCAGCTTTTCCGGTGGCAATTTATTCTGAAACGTTCAGTTTCACAAGCCAGTCTTCTTTCCTGCTTAAGGCACTTTGCACTGTGTTTCTGGCACTGGTAGCAGATGCCCCTCCCCTGCTTTGATCTACCTTCACAATTGATTTCCAACATAAAAAATCTCAGACTAGATTTTAAAAATCATGATAAACTCCGATGGTATCAGTTAGTAGAAAGAAGCCAGTGACAAGCACATTCCATAGAGAAGGAACAGTGTGTAAACAGTGGATGCTTGGTCCATATTTACTGAGCACCAACGAGGTCAACAATGGGATACTAACAACAATGTCCCAGGCACTGTTCTAGGCACCAGAGCTACAGCAGTGAATGAAGCCAATAGAAAGTCCTGCCTTCGTGGAGCTTATACTGGGTGGAATAAAATTAAAATTATAACTAAAAAATTTACCCAAATGCTTATATGTGCCAGGCACTTCTCAAGAATGGGCATTTAACCCTATGTTGTGGATGTCATTGCTCATGTTCATTTTATACAAAAGAGGACCCTGAGGCCCAAAGAGGTTAGGCTTTGTGCTCAATGTTAAGTTAGTAAGTGGCAGCTCTGGGATTTGAACCCAGGATATCTGGTTTTCTTAACCACTATACTGTACTGCCTAGGACAGCAGTTAGCATTTGCTGAGCCTTCTCTGTACGCCAGTCACTGTCCTAACAGCTTTACCCGCATAAACTCACGTAATCCTTAAAACAATCCATTTTACAGGTGAGGAAACTGAGCAGCGCCGCCTCCAGCTCTCTGAGCTCCAGCCACAGGAGAAGCGGGGTAAGTAAAGAGGTCTCTATACCATGGCTCCTACAAAGCAGACTGCCCGCAAAGCCACAGGCGGTCAAACACCAAGGAAGCAAATGGCTACCAAAGCTGCTCGAAAGAGTGCGCCCTCTACTGGACGGGCGAAGAAACCTCACCATTACAGGCCTGGTACCGTCGCATTTCGTGAAATTAGACATTATCAGAAGTCCGCTGAACTTCTGATTTGAAAACTTCCCTTCCAGCGTCTGGTGTGAGACGTTGTCAGGACTTAACACAGATCTGCGCTTCCAGAGTGCAGCGATCGGGGCTTTGCAGGGTCACGTGAGGCCTGTCTGGGTGGCCTTTGTGAAGACACCAACCTGTTATTCATGCCAAACGGTAACAATTGCACCCCGACGGGGACCGAACCTGCACCCTGGGCATGTGCCCTGACCGGGAATTGAATTGGAGACCTTTTGGTGCATGGGGTGATGCTCAACCAACTGAGCCACACAGGTCAAGGCACACTTACTGGATTGAAAAAAAACAGGTAAATTTCTTATTGATGGCAACTAAATGGTGTTTTAGCATTTTAATCATACAGAGGACTCCATCCATTCACTATACTTTCTGAGTTGTCCTATGTTATGTAGATATTTTTTAAAAAATATATTTTATTGATTTCAAAGAGGAAAGGAGAGGGAGAGAGAGATAGAAACATCAATGATGAGAGAGAATCATTGATTGGCTGCCTCCTGCACAGCCCCCACTTGGATTGAGACCCAAAACCCACGCATGTGACCTGACTGGGAATCGAACTGTGACCTAGTGGTTCATAGGTCAATGCTCAACCACACCAGTCAGGCAGTACATATTTTTAATGTTGTGTGCTTTCTGGTCTGTTTCTGTAAGTTTGCTATTAAGATATATTAAACTATAACAAACCCCAGCAATAGCAGAACTGAAATTTGAACTAAAACAGTATGACTTGGGAATCCACACTCTCTTTCTTCCCAATTTTATTGAGATGTAATTGACAAATAAAATTATGTTATTTAAAGTATACATTGTGAGCCGAAACCGGTTTGGCTCAGTGGGTAGAGCGTCGGCTTGCGGGCTGAAGGGTCCCAGGTTCGATTCCAGTCAAGGGCATGTATCTGGGTTGCGGGCACATCCCCAGTAGGAGATGTGCAGGAGGCAGCTGATCGATGTCTCTCTCATCGATGTTTCTAGCTCTCTATCTCTCTCCCTTCCTCTCTGTAAAAAATCAATAAAAATATATAAAAAAATAAAGTATACATTGTGATATATGCATACATTACAAAAGCTTTCCCCCATCGAGTTAGATAGCACATCCATCACCTCTCAAACTTATTTATTTTTGTGTGTGAGAACATTTAATTCTATTGTCTTAGCAAATTTTAATTATATAATACAATGTAATCAACTATAGTTCCAAGAGTCCACACTCTTTTTTTTTTTTAAAAAAAATGTTTGTATTGATTTCAGAGAGGAAGGGAGAGGGAGAGAGAGATTGAAACATCAATGATGAGAATCACTGATTGGCTGCCTCCTTCACACGCCCTACAGGGGATCAAGCCCACAGTCTGGGCATGTGCTCTGACTGGGAATCAAACTGTGACCTCCTTGTTCATCGTGGTTCAACCACTGAGCCGCACCAGCCAGGTAAGAGTCCTGACTTTTTTTTTTAATCCTCACCCGAGGATATTTTTCCATTGATTTTTAGAGAGAGTGGAAGAGAGAGGGAAAGACAGAGAGAAATATTGATGTGAAAGAAACACATCTATTGGTTGCCTCATGCATGCACCCCAACCAGGTCCCAGACAGGGAAGAGCCTGCAACCGAGGTACGTGACCTTGATTGGAATAAAAACCTGGAACCCTTCAGTCTGAGGCCAACACTCCCACTGAGCCAAACTGGTTAGGCAAGAGTCCATACTCTTAACTACTAGTCATACCACCTCTAATGAATGAACAAAGGAATGAAAGGGCCAGAAAACAGAAACATTCACCCATAAATGAAGGGGCAGTGCCCTGGCTGGTATGGCTCAGTTGGTGATGAGATGAGAGGTCACTGGTTAGATTCCCAGGCTCAATCCCCAGTAGCGATAATGCAGGAGGCAACCAATAGATGTGCCCAAGCCCTGTATTGATAAAGCCATGGTCCCTCCTGTATTGAGTGCGATGGGCCCTAACTTGCCCTGCCTGCCACTCACGGTTCAATATCTTGCCAGGATGGGTATAGTGAGCGGCACAAATTAGAAGAATGCAGGGAACAGCCCTGGCTGGGTAGCTCAGTTGGTTAAAGAGTCCTCCCCATATGCCAAGGTTTCAGGTTTGATCCCCAGGCAGGGCACATATTCTCTCTCTCTATCTCTCTCTCTCTCTCTCTCTCTCCAATCAATCAATCAATCAACAAAAAATTTAAAAAAAGAAGAATGCAGGAAACAGAAACAGTGAGAGGGCAGAGGAGAGAAGAGCAAGTCAGGAATCCCACGGCCATCCCCTCAAATTCCAGAATCGCTTGCCTGCCCAGGTGTAGGAATATGCTGCCCAAGCTTTCTCAGTAAATGCCAGGAAGCAAGGAGGGAGGAAGGCAGGGACCCTGGTGCAAGAGCAGGAGCTGGGGCAGAGGTCAGCTGCCCCTCCTCTTCCGTGGCCCCCGTCCTGTCTCTTACTCACCTGGGTGGGTTACAGGTCTTGTGGGTAGACGGGCCCACTCAGCAGGACCCTCTCGCAGAGCTGGTTGGTCAAGACCTCAGTGCCCTCACGCTGTCTCCGCCGGCCTGAGAAACAGATGCCACTGCCGACCTGGCCCTGGAGGAGGAGGGCAGAGCAGGTCCAGCCAACTCGGTTAGACGCAGAAAACGTACATGGACTCCCCTTCGCTTCCCTTCATTCCCAGGGAAGCAGATGCCCTCAGGCCCTCAGATCAGCTGCAAGGCCACTCGAGTGTGGAGGGGCCCGGAGGGTGGGGACAGGGCGGCTCCTGTGAGAGTCTCTCTCTGGACCTGGCTCAGGGCTCCAGCTTAGCGGCAACGGAGCTGCCTCAGGCCTCCTAGCGAGTCACTGTCCTTTCAAGCCTCAGCCCCCGGGCCTGTAAAATGGGGTGGCGACGCCCATTGCTGGGTGAGCTTACTGGGAGGCCAGACCTGTTGGAGGACCAGGGAGGCGAAACTGTGACGTGGGAAGGCAACTTTATGCAAATAGGGTCATTTTTCAGAAAGAGTGGGACTCTGACAGGTAAAGATGAGAAGAGACACGTCCCCAGCAACAGGATGGTGTGAAGAGAGACCGTTTCTGACACATTCACTCATGGATATTTACTGTGCACCTGCTGAGAGCCAGGGACCAGCCCTGAGGAAGCAGCAGCGAAAGGCACTTAGACTAAGTGCAGGTGGTTGAGCTCCTGTGTCAGATGGGCAGTGGGAGCCCTGCTGGGAAGGTGGTGACAGAGGGGCTCTGACAGGGCAGCCGTGGAGCCCCAGGGGTGCGTCTCCTCCAGGAACAGGGCAGCAGCTGATGGGGGGAGGGGCAGCAGGCAGCGTGCCGGGCTGGGGACGGGGGGAAGGTGGCGGGGGGCACTTAGGCCTCCTTGCCCAGCCCTCCAAGCCCACCCCAAGCCCGCTCTCTGCCTGTGGCCAATCTGCTCCTCTCCTTGCCTTGGGTTTCCCAGCTGCCAGCGGTCGCCTCCCCTGACCCCAGACAATAAATTAATAAGTAAAATATGCAGTTTGTCAGACAGTACTATGTGCTCTTAAGGAAATAAACAGGCCCTAGCTGGTTTGACTCAGTGGGTCGAGCATCGGCCTGTGGACTCAATCCCCAGTAGGGGGCGTGCAGGAAGTAGCCGATCAATGATTCAGTGTCATCATTGATGCTTCTATCTTTCCCCCTTCCTCTCTGAAATCAATACAAATATATTACACAAAATAGGACTATCATCATGAGTCACTCTCTACCTTCCTTCTGGCCTTTGCTTAAAGGCCACCGTCTCGGGCAGGCTTCCCTTGACATTCTTATTTCCTTGGTGCACCTGTACTGTTTGTCTGCCGCCCTAGGATGTGAGCTCATGAGGCAGAAAGTAGTTTACCTCTGTACCCACAGCATTTAGAATACTCCCTGGCTCAAATATTTGCTGAATGAATAAATGATCATCTCCTCCAACAGTTAAAAACCAAACCAAACCAAACTTTCCCACCCTGTTCTCCAGAAAAGGGAGACAGGCAAGGCTCACGGAGTGGTGTGAGCATTCTGGGAAGTGATACAACCCAACTTTCATTTTATAACTTACGTGTTTCGCAAAAGCTGGCAGGAGGGGATGTTGGGTTGTTCAGGGGGGCTGAACCCGAGGTTGGGGGTCATCTTCTGGTTCCACAACATGAACTGCTTTTGTAATCAGAAAAGCAAGGAAAACCTTATTTTACGGAGAAAAGGAAGTACTTGCTTCGGGTGGACAGATGCCTGGGTTCTGGGTCTGGCCGCCGGGAGCGCGGCCTCCTTTGTCAAGGCTGGCTGCTTGCACAGGGATCTGGGACTGGAGTCCCCTGCTTCTTTGCCTGCTCCCCCCAGGCACTCCCTGAAGCGCACAGAGCTGTCTAGAAGGTTTGAGCATGGCTGTCAGCACACCTGGTCGACTCCTGGCTCACCCTGTGGCAGTGATGAGCACATGGCCCAGGTCTTTTCTCTCTCACGGGGCTTGGGAAATGTTCAGTGCGATAATAATTAGGTCATGCATCTGGTGTGAGGTCACACAGTAAAAGAGCTGAGTCCAAACTCTGTGCTGTTAGTCGCTACCCTGCTATCTCCTCAAGTTCTTTTTCTGGCTCTGGTACTCTGCTAAGTGCTTGGGAAACACAATTTCCTTGTGCTCTCAAAACCATGCTGGGAGGTGGGTGCGCTTTCCATCTCCTGTTCACAGCGGTGCAAATCGAGACGCAGGGGAAGCGCTAACCTGTCCTGGGTCACAGCCAAGTTTGCAGACAGGATCCGGACGTAGGTCTGAGGGACACTGAGACCGTTTCGGCCCCTCTTGCTGTGTAACGCATCACCCCCAAACGCAGTGCTGGAAACACAATTTTGTTATGCTCCCAGGTTCTGTGCTCGGAAATTACCTTGTCCCTGCTCCACAGAAGCTCAGGCCTCATCCTGGAAGACGCAGTTGCTGGAGATGACTTGACACCTGGGACTGGAACCCCTGCAGGCTCCCGTCCCTCCCGTGCCTGGACCCTGAGGATGGCTTTCAGCTGGGACCCCACTGAGCTGAAGGCCAGCCCGCCAACATACGTCTCCGCCTTGTCTCCCCACCTGTGCAATCTTGGACTTCTGCACAGCAGGGTGTCGGAGGCCCAGGAACCCCAGGGAGAAAGGGGTGTGTGTGGCACTCCCAGGTGGCACCACCTGTGCCATACTTCATCAGCCAAGGCAGCCGTGAAGGATCTTGCTCGTTCAAAGGAAGGCACACTTTCCCAGGCCCCTCAAGGCCACACCATGTGGAGAGCACGTGGGGTGGGAACTCCTGCTGGGACTGTCGTTGGTAAATACAATCTGAGACAGAAGCCTGGCGTCAGTGGTCCTCAACTTCACTGCACACTACAATCACGTTTCTTTTCTTTTTTAAAAAAAGTATTTTTATTGATTTCAGAGAGGAAAGGAGGGGTAGAAACATCAATGATGAGAGAGAATCATTGATCGGCTGCCTCCTGCACGCCCCACACTGGGGACCGAGGCTGCAACCCAGGCATGTGCCCTGACCAGGAATCGAACCATGACCCTCTGGTTCATGGATTGAAGATCAACCACTGAGCCACACTGGCCAGGCTAGAGTCACCTTTCAAAGTCTCAGTGCCTACGCTGTACCCCAGACCAATGAAATCAGGGATGCTGGGAGCGGGAGCCAAGCACCAGGATTTTCTTTAACTTCCGTGTGCGATCAATGAGGCTTTCTCCCAGGTTTGCCAAGCACCTGGCAGGGTGGCTGGCTCATGGACCACCACCGCTTCTCCAAGTGTGAAAACCGATGGCTCTTCATACGCAAGGTCATGGTAGGTCGTGCGCAGGTGGACTTGAAAGTCATAACATGATAGTTAGGCGTTTCTCTTTACTTGTCTTCTGTGACAAGTGATTGTGGGTTTCCATCTTTGGTGGTGTGCAGTTTCCTTTTTAAATACATTTGAGTACAGAAGGGAGGAGGTGGAGGTCATGTTTAGAATTCTAAGTAAATAGTGGCATAGGGCGAATGCACATGGGGCAGCAATCACAAAAGTGCTGCGTGAACGGCGAGGCTGGGAAAGCCTGCGTCAGGGCGTCAGGGGTGGCCGCTGTGGCTGTTACCATGCCCAGCATCATCTTGAAGGACTGCTAGCTGCACATCGACTTTGGGTGATTCTGAAATTTTAAAACCTGACGTCTGAGAGCTGGCCTTGGAGAAAGGAGTGTGCAGGCGGGGGCCAGGGTGCTTGTGAAGCAAATACAGAGCCCGAGTAAGTGTCCTGGTTCTGCCAGGAGCCGGGAATCGTTTGAATGAATCGCGGCAGCCTGAGGGGAAGTTTCCGTAAGCCCTAAGGGGGAAGAGAGGTCAGTCATCTGTCTCTTTCTCAGGAGGAACCCAAGAAATTGGGGAAACAGATATCACATGCAACCGGAGGTAAAAAAGAAAGAGTGTAGGAGAAGAGGGGGGGGAACAGAAGGGGGGTTCTGGAGGGGTAGAGTCAAGAGTGGGTTCTTGTTGCCCGGCCGGCGAGGCTCAGTGGTTGAGCATCAACTTATGAACCAGGTAGTCAGGGTTCGGTTCCCGGTCAGGGCATAGGCCCGGGTTGCAGGCTCCATCCTCAGTGTAGGGCGGGCAGGAGGCAGCCAATCCATGATTCTATTTTATCATTGACGTTTCTATCTCTCTCTCCCTCTTCCTTCCTCTCTGAAATCAATAACAATATATTAAAAAAAAAAAAGAGTGCGACTCTAACCCCAAGGTCCTTCCTGACCAAACATTCTGTAATTCCAAGAACTGCCTGGTTCCTGGAACACCCGCCTAAAGGCCTAGGCTGTGCCAGGGAAGGGCGAGGCCAGGGAAGGCCAATCAGAGGCCAGGAGCGAGGGGTGGCACGTGGGACCTCCTGGCCAAGTGTCATAGGACCCAGTATCCAGGGTGTGGCCTCAGCCAGCGATGGACACCGCACTTCCCAGCTTGTTTTGTCCTTTGACATAGACAGAGGAGAGGGTAGTCTCACCATCTGCTAGGTTAGAAAACGGAGGCTCAGAGGACTTACTGACCAAGAATTAGCTAGCTTCCAGGATTCCTCATTGTCAGTATTCACGTTTCTTCTCAGGCATGTAGCATAAAGGGAAAAGCCCGGAGGTAGAAAATCAGATAGACCTGAGTTCAAAATCCCAGCTTCTGCAGGTTTTGGCTGTGTGACTCTGGGCAAGTTACTGGACTTCTCTGAACCTCAGTTTTCCAGTCTGTAAAGTGGGGTCAATAGTGGCACACCTATAGGGTTACTGTAAGGATTCAGTGACACAATGCCTCTAAAGCACCTATCACAGAGGGACAGCCCAGGGCATGGAAGCTGTTGTCTGTGAATTTTGAAGCTGACATAGCAGATCTGTGCTGAGCTGAGAGCTCACTGCCCCATGCTGCTCCTGCCATTTGCCGCCTGAGTTCAAGAGCTGACAGTGGCCCTAAGGTCTGCTTCCAATCATACCAGGCTCCTGTTTGTCCCTCCGTGCAGTGCATGCCTTCAGCCAGGCCGCTGAACAGTAGGTTCCAATCATACCAGGCTCCAATAAACATTAATTGATCGAATAAGTCACATGTGGGAAGAGGAGTTGGAGGGGAAACCTCCAGGAGCTGTATGGCAAATGACGGTGAGTTCTGGGCACAGGCTTCATGGGTGAGATCCAGAGATGGGGACAGGCTGCAGGGGAGGTGAGGGGACAGGCGGTGAGGGCAAGCCAGGGACGACTTTGAAGAGGGGGAGGCATTTGAGCTGAGCCTCGTGGGATGGGCAGGATTAAAGGCAGCTCGGACAGAAAGGACCAGGAAAACAGAAGCTTGCTCTGGGGTGGGTGGGAGTCAGGTTTCAGTAGCTCTGAGACGGAACCAGGCAGCTCCAGGCAGCAAGTTCCCTGTCCCAGTGATGGCCAAGCCAGCAGGTGACTCCAGCAGGAGCAGCTGGGGTTGGGCTGGGTGCCATTTATTTATTTATTTATAAATATATTTTTATTGATTTCAGAGAAGAAGGGAGAAGGAAAGATAGACACATCAATGATGAGAGAAAATCATTGATCAGCTGCCTCCTGCATACCCCCTACTGGGTACCGAGCCGAAACCCAGGCATGTGCCCTTGACTGGAATCAAACCTGGGACCCTTCAGTCCACAGGCTGACGCTCTATCCACTGAGCCAAACCAGCTAGGGCTGTCTATTTTTTAGATGGTTTTTTATTGATTTCAGAGATGGAAAGAGGGAGAGGGAGTTAGAAGCATCAGTGATGAGAAGGAATCATTGATTGCCATGCCTCACACTGGGGATCGAGCCTGCAACCAGGGCATGAGTCCTGACCAGGAATCGAACCATGACCTCTTGGTTCCTCGGTCGACACACAAACCGCTGACCCACACTGGCCGGGTTAGATGCCGTTTCATCTCCTCAGTCCGAGATCCATGTGACACAGACAGGAACGGTCCAGGCTGTTCCCAGGCTGGACTCGGGGGAGGCCACTGGATAGAGATTCCAAAGGCGCAAGCTGGCCTCAGTCGGCAGTGCATCTGCCTCTGGTACCGCTCCAGCAGGCGCTCACTCCTCTGTCCCTATTCTCGGGTCCCTAAGAGCCACTGGTGCCCAAATTCTGCAGCTGAGGGCTGGCATGGAGGGGTCAGGAGAGGAGAAAAGGCTCCACTCGGGGCCTGACCAAGTGGTTTCCTCCCCCCACTTACGTTGTCTGTGGAAAACGCTTCTTGCTAGTTTTATCCAGTATTCACTCTCTCCTGCTTTCCTTAATAACAAACCCGCCCTCCCCCAGTTTGGCTATGCAGCTAAATACTAGGTTTTCCGAAACTTTCTTGTAGCTGGGTGTGGCCATGTGACTAAATTCAGAGCAGATGTGATGTGTTGTTCTACTTTTAGGTCATGGCCTTAGAAACGAGTTGCTGTGGACCGCGCTGGCCCTTCCCTGTTCTCCTCCCACAGGCTGGCCCCGGAGCAGCCAGCGTGGGCCTCAAAGCGGAAACCATGTTCTGAGGTGGCAGAACCAAGGGCCGAAGGAGCTGGAGTCCCTGACACGTGGCATTGCCATTTTGGTCCTGGGAGCTGGTCTGT
Organism: Myotis pilosus; assembly: GCA_036010255.1. Classification (NCBI taxonomy): domain Eukaryota; kingdom Metazoa; phylum Chordata; class Mammalia; order Chiroptera; family Vespertilionidae; genus Myotis; species Myotis pilosus. The sequence goes on from JASKON010000003.1 coordinate 104,500,718, forward strand.
GCCAATGAGATGCCTTTCTACCCATTTGGTTTGAGTCTTCAAGACAGCGGCCCAAACACGTATCTCAATCAGTATATCCGCTCAGCTCCCCTCACTCCTCTAATTTGCCCCACATTCTTCTCGAACCTGGTTCTGAGACGGGTAACCCCAGGTAAGAACCTTCCTCCCCTGGCTGACCTCCCAGAGCCCTGTCCTGTCAGCCCCCGAGCAAAGGGACCCCCTCACTTGAGGACCTTAAGGATCCTGGGAGCCCTGTGGCACTTGGGGCGAGTCCCTCAGTGGTTTAAGTCTCGGTTTGCTCCATTTTGGCACCAGTAAAGAAATTCCCTCCAAAAGGTGGTTTTATAGGAACACAACCTGATCAACAAGGTTGTTGTTCTGCTGGGGCGGGGACTGTGTCATGGGGAGATGAAAAGGAAGCGGAGGATTGTCCTTGCACCCAGAAGAGACCACAGGACCGTCTGCACCAAAGCACATGCCCACCCAGACCAAGCCAGAACGCACACACACTTCCCGCTGCAGGCCCTGCAAAGTCAGACCGCCCTCCCCCCGGCCCCCGCCGCCCCCACAGTAACCGAATACAGACCCGAACCAAAGCTCTGGGTCCACGGTCCATGGCCGCAGACACAGGGAGCCGCCGCCGCAGAGCCACACCGAGAGGACAAGACTCACAGCTGCCGCTGCACTTTATTGCCACACTGCCCGGGGGGCTCCGGTTTCCTCGGCACCTTTCTCTTTGGGGAGCCTTCGTGGCTTTGCCCCTCCACGCCCACCCTGCCTCTCGCCCCCTATCTTGCCGTTGTTCTGCAGGTGCTCCCTTGGGGGCCCCTCAGAGCCTGAGGCAGGTGGGGGAGTCCTGGGAGTCGGGTGGGCGAGCAGGCCCGGGTCCTGCCTCCGGGCGCTGGGTCCTCCGTGGTCCTGCCAATGTCGCCGTGGGGGGTGCGTGCTCCGGCCTCCTCTGGGGAAGGACAGCAGTTGGTGCGAGGGACAGAGGCCTGGGCCATCCTGCCATCACTTGCTCCGCGACTCCAGAGAAAAGCCCTCTCCCCTCTGGGCCTCAGTTTCCCTCTCTGTAAACCACACTTCCCTCCAGTAGGAAAGGGTCTCTGTGTCCCCCTTTGCACCGGTCACTGGGAAACTGTCAAATGTATGTCTCATTTACTTCTGTGTTGAGACACCAGGTCTTCAATCCCTCCTCCCCACCCAACCAGCACCTCCCGTCCTGGCCCTCGAAGCGGAGGGTCTCCCGGGCCCTGGGCCCCTGGCACCTCACCTCCCGCGGTCTCAGGGCCGTGCCCCTCGCTTGTTCCGCTCCGTGTTCTGGAGCTTGGCCACCAGCTTCCTCTCGTGCCCCCCAGGGCTGGGGCGGTTGGTGTGGGCAGCGGCTTCTCTCTTGGTGCGACCTTTCCGGCCTCCCACTCCTGGGAACGCAGGCGAGAGCAGAGTGAGCGGCTGGAGGCAGCTGGCCTCCCAGGGAGGCGGCAGTGGAAAGAGCTCGGGTTGGAGTCGGGAGGCTTTGGTTGCCACCACATAGCTTTGGGGCAGTGGTTCTCAACCTTCCTAATGCCGTGACCCTTTCATACAGTTCCTCCTGTTGTGGTGACCCCCAATTTCATTGTTACAAATGGAACATAATTAAAGCATAGTGATTAATCACAAAAACAATATGTAATTACATATGTGTTTTCCGATGGTCTTAGGCGACCCCTGTGAAAGGGTCATTCGACCCCCAAAGGGGTCGCGACCCACAGGTTGAGAACCGCTGCTTTGGGGTATAGTCCCTATTCCCCGCTGGAGGAAGGAGGGTCAGAGTGGAGGGGCAGGGCCAGGCCTTACCCAGCTGGGAATACGCCAGGCTGTAGAGGTCGGACTCGTCCAGGCTGGGGTCTTCGTCCTGTGGGCCCAGGGGCTGCTGCGATGAGCTGGCTGCTCTGGGGAAGGTGGACATCATGGCTGGCTTACTAGTACCTCACTGTCTCTCTCGCCTTCCACAACTTAGTTTGTGTCTGGTTTCCTGGCACCTCCCAGCTCACTGGATCCGACTTATAAGGCCACGTCTCCTCCTCAGTGGCTGTAGCCCAGCCCCGCAGGCCCTGTCTGATGCAATCTGGCCCTTTCCCAGAACCGCAGTAAACACCCGGCATGAGGGGGGGAAAGTCAGTCTCGTGAGTCCCAGCCCCTTGCCCCCCCCCGCCTCGCTGGGGCTCGCCCCACCGGCCCCGGTGTTTTCCACAGAGGAGATTCCCTGCCCCTCAGCGAGGAGGGGCCTGGCAAGGTCTGGCCATAAATAGTCCTTGGGAACACGGCCAGCAGGGACCTGAGGGCGGCCCACTCCTTCCTGTCTATCTGCTGCCCTCAGCCACGTGCCCCTTCTGGGATCGGGGTCATGGTCACACGGCTGACCCTCACTCCCACCCCAGTTGTGGCTCAGATTCAGGACTGTGTGGCAGCGTATGGGGTAAGGAATGCGGGGAGAGGATATCAACAAACTAGCGCTAGGTCAGTGGTTCTCACCCCATCACTCCTTTTTTCCAAGAAACACCTTGGAAAGCCCCCTGAATATCCTGAACTGGGGCCCCTCGGTCATTCCCTTCACCTAAGAGGGAGGCTAGCCGAGTGGTTACGGGTGCAGATTCCAGAGCTGGATCTCAAGCCCCTGGTCCACTATTCCTGTGTGACCCCAGACAAGCCACTATACCTCTCTGTGCCTTGGTTTTTCCCTCTGTAAAACGAGGACAGTGATAATTGAAGCTGCATAGAGCTGGTGAAAGGAGCATGTGGGAGGGCACTTGCAGCAGTGCCCGGCCCGCCCCGGCCCCGTGCCCACCGCACTGTGTGAGAGTTAGTCACGCCCCTCACAGCTCAGTAGAGAGAGCCCTACTGTCATAGAGGAACCAGAAGAGATTAATTCATCATAAAATTATATGCACTGCAAAATATGGATACACGAAAGCAGAAGACGTTATGGAGCAAGCAGATGTTTGTAGTGAATTAAAAGAGGGGGTTCAGATACGAAATGTGTGGGAGTGGAATTTTCCACTCCTGCCTGAAGGATCTGGGTGGGTCGAGTTACACCAGCTCCCAGCTTCCGTGTGTGTGTGTGTGTGTGTGTGTGTGTGTGTGTGTGTGTGTTTAACTCTGTGGTTTCCAAGGACAGGACTTCTCTGCCAGGCCAGGTGCTGGTTCTCCGCTCACGCTCCCCCTGAGCTATGAGCCTATTGAAATGTCATCCCCTCTCTCAGGTTACCTGAGCTCCATCCTCCCCCAGCCCAGCAATAACCCTGCTGTCCTCTGTTTAACAGGAAGCAGTGCTTCTGCTTGCATTTCTCTGGGGCCTGAGCCAGAATTAAGTTTAGCTTTTGTTTCCCAGATCTGGGTGATTGGTGAGTTCTTGAACACCCAGGAAATGAAAGTGAAGACTGGACGACACATGAATCAAATCAGAGTTGGGCTGATAGCAGATCAGGTGTTAAGGGAAAGAAAAAAAATAACCTTAATTTAAACAAAGATCACACCAAGACAAATTCAAGGTGGAGACAACGCGGAGACAGGCGTTCTTGCGAAGTGGTGGGCTGTACCGCTCAGTGCCGTCCGTCATCATGGCATCAGGTGGGGTAGGAGGAGGCGCAGGTCGTCACGGTTAATACGATTTTTAGCTTCATGAGTTTCCAGCAGGACCGTCCAACGTTGTGCAGGATGTGGGGCAATTCTGTGGGCCACTGCTCTGTGCTGCCCCCTTGTGATGACCAAGAGCCCCCCACAAATTCCAGAGCTGCCCCCTGAGGGTGGTCGTCTACTTATTCACCTCTGCCCCCAGGACCCCGGCCACTGGTGAGATGCCGGGCTCACTTCTGAGCCGGCTGCCCTGTGAAGTGAAGACAGCCACAGGCCAATGTGAGCCGCTGCCACAGGGCCTCGTCCGGAGCCCGCACGCGATGCACTGCCCTCTGCTCTGCCCCCTGCCCTGCCCCGGCCCAGTTCTTCCAGAAAGGAAAAGGGAGACTCAGAGTGACTTGCTCAAGGTCAGGCGGCTGGTGAGGGGTGAAGGCCCGTCCCACGGCCCACCTGACCTTCTGGGGCTTTCTCATCAGCACAGCTGGCCAAACACTGGCAGGTGTGTGTGGAGGCACCTGCCCGGATCCCTCCTTCCCTCGCCCCCACTCCTCCCCGCCCTCCTTCCCATCCCTGACACTTGGTGCCTGCCTTGGACCTGGCTGAGAGCTGAGCAAGCTCTGTGCCCTGAGGCGGGAGGGTCTTTGGCAGCTTCGTGTGCCTCGCTGTCCAGAGTACCACGCATGCCCTGGCTATCCTTCACCCATCCCCTGCTTTTACCTGACTTTCTCCGTAGGATTAGTTACCACTAATGGAAATATCTTTTTTAAAAATGTTTATTGATTTTATTTATTTATTTAAAAAATATTTTTTATTGATTTCAGAGAAGGGAGAGGGAGAGAGAGAGAAACATCATTGATGAGAATCATGTTTACTGATTTTAGAGAGAAACATCGATGTGAGAGAGAAACATTGACCAGTTGCCTCTGGGTATGTGCCCCAACCGGCGATTGAACCCGCAACCTTGCAGTGTACAGGATGGTGCTCCAACCAACTGAGCCACACTGGCCAGGGCTACAAATACCTTTTTTGTTCGTTTGCTTTTTCAGGATTTGTCCCCACTAGGATGCGATGGTTGGTCTGCTTTGGTTAAAGGAGCAGGCGTGGCAGGCAGCCTGCCTGAGTCCAGGGTTGGTTTCTCCACTTGTTAGCAGTGCGGCCTTAGACAACTTATTTAGCCTCTCCAGGCCTCCATTTCCTCCTGAAATGGGATGAATAATAGTATCTACCTAGTGGGGTTGCTGTGAAGATTAAAATACTAATTCTCATAAAGGCTTGTCACAGCCCCAGAAGATAGTAAGTACTTAATATATGTTAGCTATTATTATTATTATTCATGAGGGAAGGGATCTTATCTATCTTATCTATCTTATCATTGTTGTATCACCAATGCCTGGCACACAGTCAGCGCTTAATAAGTGACTGGTCGAATACCTGAAGCTATGCTATGGTCGGCACTGCTTTTTCAGCTTCCAGATGCTCTGCTCTGAGGGAATGGAGATGCTCAATCCTAGCGCCACCCCCAACCCCCAGACTGTGAAGTCACTGTGGCGTCCTCCACAGAGCCAGGGAAGGAGGTCTAGGAGAGGGAGGACCAGACCCTGGGGGAGGGCTGGGTAGCGGGAGGGTGGCCAGGAGAAAAGGGACTTTGGGAACCCACCACCTGTTGTACCAACATTGAGTAAACAGTGGGCACTCCTACCATGTCGGGCGTTGGGCAGCTGGGCAGCACCTGCAGGAAGAGAGCCAGGCGAGACACTGGTGAGCAGGTCAGATGCTGAACTCACCGGCAGCACAGGGGTTACCAGCATGGGCACTGCTGTTGGAGGGCCTGCGTTTAAGTCCCAGCTTCTTCGCTGTGTCTGTTTCAGGCCAAATGAGCCCCGATTCTCATGTGCTCTCAAGCCAGAAGTAACACAGAAATGGCCACCTAGCATCACAGAGAAAAGGCCCAGGGCTAATTTGTGGCATTTTTGTCAGATTGAGCTGCCTAGTCCTGCCGATGTAATGACTTGTCCTCATAGCCACACCGTCAGGTTATGTAAACCCCAGTCACCCAGGGAGGGAGACCAGCCACTGTTGCAAATCGGCTGTGTGGTGTTCGTTAAGTCCCTTAACCTAGACCAGCTTTTTAGTAGATTAATTCAGACAGAAAAGTGCTTTGAAAAGTTAAAAAGTGCCTTAGCGACATTTCAGAAGTCTACTAAAATGTAGCTGGTAATCAATACTTGCCAGACCCTGTGCTAGCTCCGGCATTTCACAATAACCGCATGGAGTTCGTATGCTCACCCCACTTTGCAGAAGGGAAAGCTGTGACACAGAGGACTAAGTAACTTCCCGGGTCACACAACCAGCCGGTAGTGGAACCAGTATTTGCAGCTGGTGCTCTTAACTGCTATGTAACACCTCCTTTGTTCTATGCTTTGCTCTGTACAGAATTTATTTTATGTACAGGATTTATTAGAAAGAATGACTTAGGGCCTATGAAGCAGGAGGTCATGGTTCAATGTCCCGTAAGGGCACAAATCCAGGTTTGGGACTCGATCCCCAGTAGGGGGCATGCAGGAGGCAACTGATCAATGATTCTCTCTCATATTGATGTTTCTATCTCTCTCCCCCTCTCCTTCCTCTCTCTGAAATCAATAAAAATATATTTTAAAAAATGACAAGAAAAAATGTCTAGAAAGTTATTTAATCATGCAATTATTTCCTCCAAGCACTCCTTGTTTTAAAAAAAATCCTCACCTGAGATATGTTTCTATTGAATTTTCTAGAGAGAGAGAGGAAGGGGAAGAGAGAGAGAGAGAAACATTGATTGGCTACTTCCCATACGTGCCCCACCCAGGGATAGAACCTGCAACCTAGGTATGTGCCCCGACTGGGAATCGAACCTGAAACCTTTTTTGGTGTATGGGATGATGCTCCGGCCAACTGAGCCTCTGGGCCAGAGCTCCTCCAATACTCCTGATGAAATCATCACACTTCCCTTATTGCCTTGCCTTACAAGAAGCTCAATATGCAATTTGCTGTACTTCTCCTTACTCTTATTAGTCTCCCTACCCCACAACTCCAGTCTACATTTTCCTAATAGGTTTTATAATTTTTAAAAGAATATATTTTTATTGCTTTCAGAGAGGAAGGGAGAGGGAGAAAGAGACAGAAACATCAATGATGAGAGAGAATCATTGATTGGACGCCTCCTGCACGCCCCACACTGGGGATCAAGCCCGCAACCTGGGCATGTGCCCTTGGCCGGAATTGAACCTTGGGGCCCTTCAGTCCACAGCCGAGGCTGTATCCACGGAGCCAGACCGGCCCGGGCATAATTTTTTTTTTATTGTCTCCTTTAAGTTTTATAATTTTTAAGTCGGTTTTCCTGTTGTTGTTTCTGTTTGTGACACTTAACAGAAGCCACATCGAATCGTGTTTGAAAGGAGACAGAGTCAGAGTTTGTTTAAATCAGAGAATGAAAGAATCATTTGAAGAGAATCTCCTGAGAGAACCCATGCCGGACCTTTGACCCCGAGGATGTCATTTATGCCTCATTTTGCTCTTGGGGTATCTACTGACAGCCAAACAGAAGTCTGGGTGGACCCTTGACTCCTAAGAGATCTGGAAGCCCCAGGAGGTCAATGGCCCAGCTCCTCATCACAAATAGTGTCCAACATCGGCTGTGCCTTGCAAGCAAAACGAGCCCATTTCCACGGCTTTGTTGTCCCAGGTCAGGCGTTTGCAGGTTTTATTTAGTGGCTGCCCTGTCAAGTTCCACAGGAAAAACTCATGTTTATTCTTCAAACTCCTCATAGACAATAGTCCCAAACTGGCAGTAACCCTAATGTCCACCAACAATAGGATGGAAAAATAAATTATGATTGATACACGGAATGGAATATTATACAGCAGGCGGGAAGAACAAACTTCTCATCCATGCAACAAGAAGGAGGGCACTCACAGAGAATATGTTGAGTGAAAGAAGCCAGACACAAAATACTACATGTTGCGTGATTCCGCTTATAGGAAGAGCAAAAAGAGGCAAAATTAATCTATGGAGATGGAGGGCAGAAGAACGATTGTTAACTTACGGAGTGTGGACGATGGCATGAGGTGGCGTGAGCACTTGCTGCAGTTATGTCTTGATAAAGTGGTGGCTGCATGGGTGTCTGTCACAGACTGACCACTGTGTCTTTCCCAATTCATGTGTTGAAGCCCTAACCCCCATGTATGCGGGATATTTGGAGGTGGGCCCTACGATGGGATTAGTGCCCTTATAAGAAGAGAAAGACTTCAGAGCTCACTCTGTCCACCATATGGGGACACAGCAGGGAGGCAGCCGCCTGCAAATCAGAAAGAGACAGACACATCCTGGTCCCGCTCCTCGCCTCCAGACCTGTGAGACCTGCTGGCCAAGCCTCCCAATCCATGGCATTTTGTTACAGCAGCCCCAATACAGGGTCTAACACAGGTAAATTATTTGCAAGCTGTAGACTGAATAGTACTCTATGCACTTTACTTTTAATCTGTGCTATACTTCAAATAAAAAAGGAGGCCTGGCTGGTGTGGCTCAGTGGTTGAGCATTGACCCATGAACCGGGAGGTCATAGTTCAATTCCTGGTCAGGACACAAGCCCAGGTTTCGGGCTTGACCCCCAGTAGGGGACATATAGGAGGCATCTGATCGACATTGCTCTCTCACTCTGGATAAATATGTATGCTCCTGATGGCCAGGGTTTCAGGAATGAGCTCAAGGTGTTCAACATCCAAGCTGTGTCTGACAAGGTCCATATTAGGTCTGAGGCTTGCAGGCCTGTCCACAGGCTGAGAAAAGAGAGGAAACACATGGACATCTACAACAGTGCATGTCGGGGTGAACACAGCATGAGTGTGTATGCATGTGAAAGTAGGGGCAGGTATGCGGGCTCAGGTGAGTGTGTCTGCACACTTTGTAGGAGTGTGTGTAAGCAGAAGCCAGCAGAGGAAAGAGAGTTGTTCTATTCCCATATTCTGTTTCAAGAAGGGCAGGGGATTCAGAGGGTGTGACTTCAGCTGACATGACTAAACAGATAATCGGGTTTCATTCTCATTTTATCCCCAGAATGTAGTACAGTTTTTGACATGTGGTAACCACCCAGGAAATTTTACTCATGGAAGACAGCTAAGTGGTTATTCTAACAAGTAGCCTTGCTAAGTTCAAGTTCAGCTGAGCAGACTTTTGGTTCTCTTTTCTTGAAGCATCACAATGGCCTAAGCTTGTTTCCTTTCTCTTTTTGGGCCAGAGTAAAAGGTATTAGGCCGGTCTTAAAGCAACAAACTTTAGGCTAGACACGAAGAACGTCCTCATGGCAGGAAACCACCGTAATGCGTGTCCCTTCCTGAAGATGATTTATACTTTCGGTGCTGTAAGGAAACTAGGTCATAGCCTATTAGGAACAAATTTGGGGAGTGGGGTGGGAATTAATATCTTAGTTACATTTAAGTGATTTATCTTCCATATCTTCCATACTTTCAACACTGTATTTTACTATAGCTCTTCTACTGAATTATTTCTATTAATAACAGGAACCCGGTAAGCAGCATGATGGGGCTGATGGAAACAGGTGTGCTCGGACACGAGACGTTCACTTTGAAAGGTTATAAAGGCTGGGAGTTGCAGGGGTGTGTGTCTTAGGGAGATTCTCAATAGAATATTCATTAGCTTTATGCTGATGTGCCAAAATGAGATTTATTCCCTTAACTTCATCTGTCCTTGGGTGTGGTTGGCAAATGGCACTAATCGTTTTGTTTTAAAATATATTTTTATTCATTTCAGAGAGGAAGTGAGAAGGAGATAGAAACATCAATGACGAGAGAGAATCATTGACCAGCTGCCTCCTGAACACGCCCCCCCCCCCCCCCGCCCCTTACTGGGATCGAGTCTGAAACCCTGACATGTGCCCTCGATCAGAATCGAACCCAGGAACCTTCAGTCGCCACTCTGAGCCAAACCAGCCAGGACAAAAATGGCACTAACTGGATTTCTGCTCCCTATCTCCCCGAGTTGGGGTGACTTAAGCTGTTTACCCTCTGGCTGGGGAGAAGTGTCAATTAAGTGTCCTTGGTCACAGAAGACGAGATCTGCGAGAGGGCTGTGAACTGCTTGGCGGTTTGACTATCTGCTCGGGTTCCAGTTCAGCGATGGCGCCACCCTCTCTTCCCTCTGGAGGCTACGGCTCTTCTCCATCCTTTTCTTTTTTTCTTTTTTAAAATTGTTTTATCGCTTAAAGTATTACAAAGAGTATTACATAAGTCTCCCCCCCCCCGCCCCCGCCCTTGACAATCCCCTGGCCTCCCCTACCCCCCAGTGTCTTATGTCCATTGGTTATGCTTATATGCATGCATACAAGTCCTTCGGTTGATCTCTTACCCACCCCCCTCCTGCCCCCCAACCCTCCCTGGCCTTCCCGCAGTCTGTTTGAGGCAGCTCTGCCTCTGTATCTATTTTTGTTCATAAGTTTATAATGGTCTCTATTATCCATGAATGAATGAGATCATGTGGTATTTTTCCTTCATTGACTGGCTTATTTCAATTAGCATAATGCTCTCCAGTTCCATCCATGCTGTTGCAAATGGTAAGGATTCCTTCTTTTTTACAGCAGCATAGTATTCCATCGTGTAGATGTACCACTGTTTTCTAATCCATTCATCCACTGATGAGCACTTAGGCTGTTTCCAGATCTTAGCTATGGTGAATTGTGCTGCTATGAACATAGGGGTGCATATATCCTTTCTGACTGGTGTTTCCTTTTCTTTTCTTAAGAGGATTGTTTTCCGAGTTCTCTTTTCAGTTGCTTCCTTCACCTGCTCCGTGCGTACTAGATTCCAGCCTCCTCAGGGGGCTGGCTGGGAGCCCTTGTCTGGTCTCTGCCCACAAGGGTGTCACCGCTCAGCAGAGGGTCTGTTCAGGAGAGCAGCTGGGGGAGGGGGAGGGGGTGGGGGTGGAGAAAGGCATCGTCGCTTTCCCCTGGCGCGTCACCTTTGCCTTTCCCTCTCCTAAGCTCCAAGGGCCCTGCTTTTGCTTCTGTCACTTGTTTCCGAGCCTATGCAGCGCAGCCAGCTCATTTCTGCCACCCCTGTAACTTTCTAAGTAAACTTTCTCTTCTAATTTGAGTTCTTGGCTCTGAAATCTTTCTTTGCCAGCTCCGCTAACTCTGCGGGTAACACTTGGCGCTGTCCGGCTGTCTGGCCACGTGGGTCAGTGTTTGTTGGTCAAGAGATGAAGAGCCGCCTGGTGACCGCACAGCCCAGATTAGAGTCCCCGCGCGCCCTCCGCGGGTCCTAAGCAGCCCCTAGGGGTTGGAGGCGGGTGATTTCGCTGCAGGAGGGAAAGGGCAGGGGGTGGACGCAGAGGCGGGTGGTCTATTCCGACCCCGGCTTGAAGCCTCCGCTCGTGATCGCAGGAGGCGGTCGCGGGTGAATTCCGCGTGGGCGCCGCCGGGTGTGGAACCGGCCCGGTGCGCCCGGTGCTCGCGATCTCCGCGGGACTGGGCGAGGCAGGCCGGGCTGGAAAGAGACGCGCCCTGGGCTCCAGCGACCCGGTGCCCACCTTCAAAAACGCTCTAAAGAGGTCGAGGGTGGCTCCTGCCACGCAGGCGGGGCTGGGAGCCTGGGCTGGGGCCGCCGCGGCGCCCAGAGGCGCTCCCGAACCCGCCCGAGCCGGAGGAGGCGCGGCGAGAGGAGGGCGCGGGCAACAGGTCTCGCTGGGCCACGGCGGGCGCGCTGGACGCCGGCGGAGCGGAGCGGTGCCCCCTCCACAACGTGTGGAGCCGCAGGACGGAGGATGCTGGGACCGAATAGGTCGCGGGGTCTGAGACGCGGGCAGCCCGCTGCGCTTGCATAGGCACGGGCGCCGCCGGTGGCCTCTCCAAGTCCCGAGCCTACTGACCGCCTGCGAGTCCCTTAGCCTGGCCGCCTCCCCGCCTCGGCGGGCCGCGGGAGAGCCCTCGCGTCGCGTGTTTCTTTCCTGAACGCCGCTTCTGCGTGTCTGGAGGAAAGGGCACCGCTTTGCCCGGTGGAGACGCTCCCATGCGCCATCCCTGGCCCGGGCCGTGCGCCTGGGGAGCCAGCGAGCTGGTGCTTGCAGAGCTGGGGGTGGGGGGTGCCCAGGCGCTGGGCAGCCGCGTCTCCTCGTGTTGTGGGTTCACTCAGCGAGATAGACCACCGACTCAGAATTCAAATTTAAGAGCCTTTATTAAGCTGGCCCCTGACTACAGTCACAGCACCCTGCCGAAGCAGAGGCTGAACTGCAACCCAGACTACAGGAGTTACAGCGTTTTTATTTGTAAAAACCACAAAGTTACAAAACCTTAGTTCCCGACACAGTACAGCAGCATTACAGTGACTACCTTCCTATCTATGTGTTCTAGGAACAGAGAGTACAGCTGCTGGGAAGGGGCCATGAGACCATATCTCAAGGCCTGGCCTGATGTCAGTACCTTCCAATCTGTGTGTTTTAGGAACAGACAGCACAGCGCGCCCCGTCTGGCCGAAGCGCCAGATACGCAGCCCAGCACACTCGCCCAGCCCGCCCAGACCGCAGGCTCTGACTCTCCGGACCGCATCGCTGAACCGCCCCCCCGCCCCGGGGACTTTGGTTTCTGGGCTTTGGTTTTGTCCCGCCTGCACCCCACTTTTCACCGTCAGCGGGAACCTGAGTCACCGGCCCGCGGGAGACCTGGGGGCACCGGGCCGTGGGCGCACTCGCGGGGCCCGTTCTGCTGGGCGGCCCGCCGAGGCGGAGAGGTGGCGCGGGCGCTCGGCTTTCGGCCGTCGGGAGGGCACGCGGTGCCGCAGCCCCCGCCTCCGAGACAGGAGGGCGCGCGCCTCGCCAGCCTCGGCTCCGGCTCCGGCGCCAGAGAAGCGACTGGAGCCCGATGGGGTGCACTGCCACCTGCCGCCGCGCCCGCTGCCACTCGGCTCCGGGCTGGAGCCGCCGAGGGCGCGTCCTCTCCCGGGCCTTGGGCTGTGGGCGCGGCCCAGAAGCCCCGTGACCCGCGCGCGGGGAGGCCCGCGGGGTGTTAGAGGCGGAGGCCGGCCTCAGGGCATCCGCCTTCCCCGCGTCACACATCCAGCAGCTGCAGAACGCGCACAGGGACAGTCACGCTGGCCCACGCGCAGCGGCCGATGCCCTCAAGCACCCGCACACCCGGCAGCCGCCCGGCTTCCTGGGACCAGGAGGGTAAACGCCTGGGGTCTTGAGTAACCCTCCAAGGCTTTTTTCATCTTAGAAATTCCCAACTCGGGGACACCTCGCCTGGCAGAAGCCCCCTTACTCCATAAAGGGGCGCGGGTGGGCCCCAAATCAGCTGGCAGCTCCATTCCGCAGCCTGAGCGTGTGTTCATTGGCCTCGTCTCCCAACCCGTTAGCCCTCTCCTGCCCTGACCCCTCCGTAGTGCCTGGGGTGCCACTCTCCGCGCGCGCAGGAAGGGAACTGAGGGAAGGGGGAGCAGGTGAACTGGGGAGACCCTCCTGGTTCTCCCCAGCAGCGCCCTCCCCCTCGAATTCCCCCCAAACTGGCAGCAGACCAACCCGCCCTAAATGCCAGAGCAGAGGTGCGGGCTGCTGGGGTGGGTGTGGGTGTGGGTGTGGGTGGGGTGGGGAAGGCATTGGCACCTCTGTGCACCTTCCACCTGCAGGTGGAACCCACCACCTTCATTCAGGTAATGCCAGGGGACCCGCAGTGCCCCCTCCCTAGGTGTATTCTGACAACCACTGGGAGGCATCACAGCAGAAGGAAGGGAAGATGCAGGCCAGTGATTTTGGGGGCGCTGCATTGGGTGTGTTTTATTTCATTTCCCACGTTTAGATGTCAGTGAAATTTTTATTTCCAGAAGAAAAAAAAGCTACCGAAAATAATAGGTTGTTCTAAAATCTACAAGGATCAACAGAGGGACTGGTCTCCCATAACCAGCTACACACTATGCTCCTCCGTTAAAAAAAAAGAAGGTATTTTTATTGATTTCAGAGAGGAAGGGGGGGGGGGGAGAGAGAGAGAGAGAGAGAGAGAGAGAGAGAGAGAGGTCAATGATGAGAGAGAATCATGGATCAGCTGCTTCCTTCATGCCCTCCACTGGGGATTGAGCCCACTCCCTGGGCATGTGCCCTGATGGAATCATGACCTCCTGGTTCATAGATCTACGCTCAACCACTGAGCCACGCTGGCTGGGCATCCCTCATTTTTCACGTCTTCAGTCAGCCATAAATTTCTTTCACTCACCCAGTGACCGTTCACCCAGGTTTTCATGTTTTACGTTCATGGTTTTAAAGACATCAGTCACTTAACCAGCCACACCTCTGCCCTCATGGGCGTGGTCATCCCTGGGCTACAGGAATGCCGTTAAGAACAGTTCCTCTGCAGCAGCCAGAAAATTCCATTTCAGGTGTTCAGTGGGAGGTGGCGTGGGGGAAGACTGTAAATTTTAACCATAGGCCAACGATACCTCTTCCTTTCGGATGCGCTCTATTACATCAGTAATTTCTAATGAAAACCTCCATTCTCTATGCACTGTGGTTAAGCACCATCAAATCAGTACTGCAAAGACTGATAGTACTTGCAAGAGGCACTGTGATGAAAACTTTCACCGTCCAAGATTTCAAAGTCTGTAATGAACACTCTTGACAAATCCCTGGCGAATCTGTCTCCTCTCAAAGTCTTTAGCCACAAAGTTCAAGACCATCAGATGGGTAGTCCCTACACTTCCCACCCAGTGTGATGTCGGTAGTGAAGAAAAATTTTCCTTTGACTTTGCATTAGGGAACAACCAATTTTTGTCATCTATTCGACACCGGGGGAGATGCAATGATTTGAGTGAGTGTTGCGTGGCAGAGTATAGGTTTGGTCTGTCTGGTGCCGAACACAGAGTAAGGGTCTAAAGTTGTATTTTTTACAACTTGCAAAATCAGAAGAAAATAGATGAACTTTAAAAAGAAGGAATTGAATGGCTGGTGCAGAAGAAAGTCGCCTCACTCGCACTTGTTCAGGGAGTAACCCCCCCAATGACGCTCTGATGAGGAAGTGGTGTGACGGGAAAGGCCAGATGCTGACTGCTAAGATTTTTCCTAAGCCTAACTTCCGGGCCTGTCTAAAATACTCCTCTCTCTGTCACTGTTTCTCACACGTGGCAACAGGAACCCAACAACCATTAGGGTCTTGCAAGAATCAGGCATCGTTCCTGTTATAACGTGTTTCACGGCGATCCGGGCATTCTCCTGCCTCTGCCTGTGAGGATGACGATGATGATGCTCATCCGTTCACTTACAGAGTATGCACTGGGGTCCTCGCAAGCTTTAGGGACCATGAGGGGCACTGGAGGCTTCGAGGTGCGCTCAGTGGGACTTTGTACAAATATGATCTTAATACAAAATAAACTTAGGTAGTTAAGCATTTTTTTTTATTACTCGGGAGCCCTTTAGGACTAACCAAAGTACCATGAAAGTTTAGTTTTCTTACCAAACCCACACTTCCATATAAGTATTAAAATGGTGCATATTGTAGGACCCCCCTCCCTATCTTGTCAGTATGTGACCTAATTATGCTGGGCAGAGCACCCCAGACTACCATCTCTTTACAAAGAAAGTGACGGTGAATAGCTTTTGAAAAAGAACATGAACAAGTTATAAATTCTTGCAGAACATTTTAAAGAGGACAGACCCGCCCTAACCGGTTTGGCTCAGTGGATAGAGCGTCGGCCCGTGGACTCAAGGGTCCCAGGTTCGATTCCGGCCAAGGGCATGTACCTTGGTTGTGGGCACATCCCCAGGAGGGAGTGTGCAGGAGGCAGCTGGTCGATGTTTCTCTCATCAATGTTTCTAACTCTCTATCCCTCTCCCCTCCTCTCTGTAAAAAAATCAATAAAATATATTTAAAAAAAAAAGAGGACAGACCCAAAGCAGAGGCGGTATCACTCTAAAAACAGTAAGAGCCGAAGAGCCACTGGAACTTCCCTGGGAGTGGAATTTGAGAATGTCTACTTTAAAGAAAGCAGAAACACGGCCCGCATGGGGCAGCATGTGGATTTTCAGGGGGAGATTTAGAACATTCTGGTTCCCAACCCCTGCCCAGTGGCAGTAGGTTACTTCTTTTCCTCCTCTTGTTGACTCTCCCTGCATTTTCCTTGTTCAGGTTGGGAGAGTAGGATGGCCCAGGATGGGCGAGGGCTGAGTTTTGCAGCCTTCTAAGCAAGCCCTGTTTCCCATGGTGCTTAGGGTGGGAGGTGCCCAGGGCACTTGCAGCAATACCCCAGTTATTCCTGGGCCTCTGAGTACAAGGCTTTCCTTCCTCTTTCCGTGCCCCCCACCTCGGATTGTGTCGAGCACCGTACCCCAACTTGAAATGACCCTCAACCAACCCCTTTCTTACCCGGTGGTGCTGAGAGAGTCTATCTCTATCCCTTGCACCCCATTGCCTGGGACTTGCCTTGACCAATAAAATGCGGAGAAAGTGACACAGGGTGAATTCCCAGAGCGTGGCCTTTCAGAAGGCTTGCAACAGCCACCTTGCTCTCCTAGAACCCTGACGTCACCTCCTGCCCCCCCCCCCCCGCCCTGTGGAGGATGAAAGGCCATGTGTCTATAAATAAGAATAGCGTAAATCCATAAACGTTGAAAAATATTTATCTTTTATATTTTTATTGAATTTCATGGGGTGACATTGGTTAATAAAATTATATAGGTTTCAGGTGTACAATTCTATAAAACATCATCTGTATATCATATTGTGTGTTCACCACCCCAAGTCACCTCTCCTTCCATCACTGTTTATCTCCCCTTTACCCTCTTCTACCACCCCCCACACCCTTTTCCCTCTGGTAATCACCACCCTGTTGTGTGTCTGAGTTTTTTTTTTTTCTTTTTAATCCCTTCACATTTTTCTCCAAGTCCCCCGATACCCTTCCCCTTTGGCAGCTAACTGTCAGTCTGTTCTCTGTATATATAAGTCTTTTTATTTTGTTTGTTAGTTTATTTGTTCATTAGAGTCTACATATAAGTGAGATCATATGGTGTTTGTCTTTCTTTGACTGGCTTATTTCACTTAGCACAATACTTTCCAGATCCATCCATGCTGTCACAAAAGGTAAGATTTTCTTCATTTTTACAGCCAAGTAGTATGCCCTTGTGTAAATGTACCACAGCTTTATTATCCACTCATCTACTGATGGCACTTGGGCTGCTTCCAAATTTTGGTGAACATAGGGGTGCATATATTGTTTCAAATCATGTTTCAGTCTTATCCAGGTATATTCCCAAAAATGGAATCGCTGGGTCATAAGGCAGTTCCATTTTTAATTTTTTGAGGAAACTCCATACTCTTTTCCACAGTGGCTGCTCCAGTCTGCATTCCCACCAGCAGTGCACCAGGATTCCATTTCATCCACATCCTTGCCAGCACTTGTTGTTTGTTGATTTATTGATGACAGCCATTCTGACAGGTGTGAGGTGCTATCTCATTGTGTTTTTAATACGCAATTCTCTGATGATTAGTGATGTTGAGCATCTTTTCATATGACTATTGACTATATGTCTTCTTTGGAGAAATGTCTGTTTAGGTCCTTTGCCTATTTTTAAATTAGGTTGTTTGTTTTGGGGGATGTTGAATTGAATAAGTTTGCCGGAAGCCGGTCCATCCTTGCTGCTTGACACAGTCGCTGCAGGAAAGAAACATCTGCACAGCATATGTTTCAAGGGACCTGGCGTATATAGCATACTGTTCTTAATATGTTTGCTCCCCTTAGCGCTGTGTGTTTTAACCAAGGTCACCTCTAGAAAGGTTGTTTCCCCAGGTAGGGATTTTTCCCTGAAGTCAGGGAGGGGATGAAACTCCTTAACTAAGTGCCAGGCGGGTAGTTAATCACTTTAACTACAAACAATCATGCTTAAGCTACATAATCTTTACTCCCTGGAATGGAGATAAGAAACGCCCTAACCTTTGTAATAGAAATTGACAGGATTAAAATCAGCTGGTATAAATACAGATGTAACAAGACAATAAACGGCAGAACTTCTCTGGAGATCCAGACCAGAACTTGGCTGGAGATCCTGGCTAGGCTGCTGATCAACTGAACGCTGTCTCCGTGTCATTCCTTCTTCGCCGACTCCGTCTACACCTTTGGGAACCCCTGGACCTGCTGGGGTTGGACCCTGGCATAAGTTCTTTATAAATTTTGGATATTAACCCATTATCAGATGTGTCATTGGTGAATATCTTCTCCCATTCAGTGGATTGTCTTTTCATTCTGTTGATAGTTTCCTTTGAGATGCAAACACTTTTTAGTTTGACATGGTCCCATTTGTTTATTATTTTTTGTTTCCCTTGCCTGAGGTGACATATCAAAAGAATATTGTGCCCTGGCTGGGCAGCGTGGGTGGTTGGAGCAATATCCCATGCACCAAAATGGTTGTGGGTTCCATTACTGGTCAGTTACATACCTGGTTTGAGAGTTTGACCCCTGTTCAGGCTACATACAAGAGGCAACCTATCAATGTTTCACTCTCCAGTGATTTTTTTTCTCTTTCTCCCTTTCACTTCCCTTCCCTTAAAATCAGTAAAAACATATCCTCAGGTGAGGATATGTATAATATATATTATACTAGAGGCCCAGTGCACGAGATTCGTCCCTCAGCCCTGCCTGTGTCCTCTCGCAGTCTGGAACCCCTCAGGGGATGTTCACCTAAGCCGGCAGTCAGACATCCCTCTCGCAGTCTGGGGCTCTCCTTGCAGTCCCAGACCCCTCCCTCCATACCGCCCACCTGCAGCCGAGGCAAGAGTGCTCGCCAGATGTGAGCCCGGCTTCTAGCTGAGCAGAGCTCCCCCTGTGGGAGTGCAGTGACCACCAGGGGGCAGCTCCTGTGTTGAGCATCTACCCTCTGGTGGCCAGTGTGTGTCATAGCAACCAGTTGTTGCACTGTTTGGTTGATTTGCATATTATGACTTTATTATATAGGATTTTATATATATTAGTAGAGGCCCGGTGCAAGAAATTAGTGCACAGAAGGGGGGTGGGTTCCTTCAGCCCAGCCTGCACCCTCTCCAATTGGACATCCCTCTCGCAATCTGGAACCTCTGGCTCCTAACTGCTCATCTGACTGCCTGCCTGATCTGCCCTAACTGCCTCTGCCTGGCAGCCTGATCACCCCTAACTGTTCTCTTCTGCCTACTGGTTGCCCCCAACTGCCCTCCCCTGCTGACCTGATCTCACCCCAAACAGCTCTCCCCTGCGGCCTGATCTCACCCTCAACTGCTTTCCTCGGGTGGACAATTTGGTTCTGATTCATCAGTTTCTATGCCAGTAAATGTCAAAAGCTCTGTCTCCTAAGGGGCCATTAGTTCTTCAGAAGCTCTGCCTCAAAGGCAGTGATTGGTTCTTCAGAGACCCACATTTGGTTCTGATTGGTTGGTACTGATGCCAATCAGCATCAAAAGCTCCACCTCCTAGGCAGCCTTTGGCTCCCCACAGCACTCAGATTTGGTTCTGATTGATTGGTTTCTATGCCAGTCAGTGTCAAAAGCTCCACCTCCTAGCCAGCCATTGGCTCCGCACAGCACCCAGATTTGTTTCTGATTGGTTGGTCTCTATGCCAGTCAGCATCAAATGATCTGTCTCCTAGATAGCCATTGGTTGTCTCAGCACCAACATTTGGTTCTGATTGGTCAGTTTCTATGCCAGTCATGGTCAAAAGCTCCACCTCCTAGGCAGCCATTGGCTTTCCACAGCACACACATTTGATTCTGATTGGTTGGTACAGTCAGCATCAGAAGCTCCACCTCCTAGGCAGCCATGGGTTCTTCAGTCACAAACATTTGGTTCGGATTGGTCAGTTCCTATGCCAATCAGTGTCAAAAGCTCCGCCTCCTCAGCAGCCATTGGTTCTTCACAGCACCCACATTTGGTTTTGATTGGTTGGTTCCTATGCTAGTCAGCATGGAAAGCTCCACCTCCTTGACAGCCATTGGCTCCCCACAGCACCCAGATTTGGTTCTGATTGGTCGGTTCCAATGCCTGTCAGCATCAAAAGCTCAGCCTCCTAGACAGCCATTGATTTTTTACAGCACCCAGATTTGATTCTGATTGGTTGTTTCCTATGCCAGTCAGCATCAGAAGATCTGCCTCCTCAGCAGCCATTGGTTCTTCACAGCACCCACTTTTGGTTCTGATTAGTTGGTTCCTATGCCAGTCAGTGTCATATTATCTGCCCCCTAGGCAGCCATTGCCTCCCCACAGAGCCCATTAGTTCTGTTTGGTCAGTTTCTATGACAGTCAGTGTCAAAAGCTCTGCCTCCTAGGCAGCTGTTGGCTCTCCACAGCACCCAGATTTGCTTCTGATTGGTGGTTCCTTTGCCAGTCAGCATGAAAAGCTCTGCCTCCTAGGCAGAGGCAGCCATTGGTTCCCAGAGCACCCAGATTTTGTTCTGATTGGGCAGTTTCAATGCCAGTAAGTGTTCAAAACTCTGCTTCCTAGACAGCCATTGGATCATTACAGCATCCACATTTGGTTCTGATTGGTTGGTCCCTATGCCAATCAATTTCAAAAGTTTCACCTTCTAGGCAGCCATTGGCTATCCACAGCACCCTGATTTGTTCTTATTGGTTGGTTTCTATGCCAGTCAGCAGCAAAAGGCCCACCTCCTTGGCAGCCATTGGCTCCTTGGAGCAACCACAGTTTGTTCTATTTGGTTGATTTCTATGCCAGTCCGCATCAATAGCTCTGCCTCCTAGGCAGCCATTGGCTCCCCACAGCACCCAGATTTGTTCTTATTGGTTGGTTTCTATGCCAGTCAGCATCAAAAGCTCCGCCTCTAGGCAGTCATTGGCTTCCACAGCACCCAGATTTCGTTCTGATGGGTCTGTTCCTATGCCAGTCAGTGTCAAAAGCTCTGCCTCGTAGGCAGCCATTGGCTTGTTGCAGCAGCCACAGTTGGTTCTGATTGGTTGATTTCTATGCCAGTCAGCTTCAAAAGCTCTGCCTTCTATGCAGCACCCAGATTAGGTTCTGATTGGTGGTTCCTTTGCCAGCCAGCGTCAAAAGCTTTGCCTCTTAGGCAGCCATTGGCTCCACACTGCACCCACATTTGGTTCTGATTGGTCAGTTTCAGTGCCAGTCAGCATTCAAAACTCTGCCTCCTAGACAGCCATTGGTTCATCACAGCATCCACATTTGGTTCTGATTGGTTGGTTCCTATGCCAATCAATTTCAAAAGCTTCACCTTCTAGGCAGCCATTGGCTCCCCTCATGACCCAGATTTGGTTCTGATTGGTTGGTTCCTATGCCAAACAACTTCAAAAGCTCCGCTTCCTAGGCAGCTATTGGCTTCCAAAGCACCCAAATTTGGTTCCGAATGGTGAGTTCCCATGCCAGTCAGCATCAAAAGCCCCGCCTCCTAGGCAGCCATTGTCTCTGCACAGCACCCAGATTTGGTTCTGATTGGTCAGTTTCTATGCCAGTCAGCATCTCCAGGCCTATCTCCGGGCCTGTTCAGAGAGGCCTGGCTGAACAGCAGCCCCCCAAGGCAGCTGGAGAGAAAAAGGCCCCACTGCTGGAGAAGCCGGAAGGAAAGAGGGAGAGAAAGAGAGAGGCAAGTACTGATCAACAGCTGCCACTGAGGCTGGGATCAGGCCCTGCCTCTCTCTCTGGGTCTCAGACCCTGGGCAGTCAGTGCTGAGTCTCCGCGGTGCTGACTGAAGGACCTCCGGGTTGGTCAGCCTTCCGTTGTGATCAGTGTTACAACCCTGGGCTTTTATAGATTAGGATAAATATATATATTTTACACATATTATATATAGACATTATATATATGTATATATATGTATGTGTGTATATATATAACCTATGTTTTCATCTAAGATTTTTTTCTAGAATTTTTATGGTTTTGAGTCTTACATTTAAGTCTTTAATTTGTTTAAAATTTATTCTTGTGTGTGGTATAAGAAGGTGGTCTAATTTCATTTATTTGCAAGTTATCTGTCCAATTTTTCTTACACTACTTATTGAATAGACCATCTTTACCCCATTGTATATTGTTGCCTCCTTTGTCAAATATTAATTGAGCATAAAAGCATGGATTTATTTCTGGGTTCTCATTCTGTTCCATTGATCTATATATCTATATATATATATCTATATATGCCAGTATTATGCTTTTTTGATCACTATGGCCTTGTGGTATAGTTTGATATCAGGGAGTGTGGTTCCTCCAACTTTTTCTTCTTTCCCAAGATTGTTGTGGCCTTTGGGGGTCTTTTGTGGTTCCATATAAATTTTTGGAGTATTTGTTCCAGTTCTGTGAGATATGCTATTGGTACCTTGATAGGAATTGTGTTGAATCTACAGATTGCATTAGGTAATATCTATATTTTAATGATAATTCTTCGTATCCATGAACACAGTATATGCTTCTACTTTTTAAAAATCTTCTTTAGTTTCTTTATTCAGTGTCTTATAATTTTTCAAGTACAAGTCTTTTACATCCTTGGTTAAATTTATTTCTAGGTTTTGGGGTGTTTTTTTTTAAATGCCATTGTAAATGGGATCTTAGTTTCCTTTCTGATATTTCATTAGTGGTGTATACAAATCCAACTGACTTCTGGGTATTTATTTTGTGTCCTGCTACTTTACTGAATTCTTTTACCAGTTCCAGTATTCTCTTGGTGGAATCCTTAGGCTTCTTTATACATAGTATCATGCCATCTGCACATACTAGTAGTGACAGTTTGCTTCTTGCTTCCCAGCGTGGATGCTTGTATTTCTTCTTCTTGTCTGATTGCTGTGGCTGGATTTCCTGGACCATGTTGAATAAGAGTGGTGAAAGAGGGCATCCCTGACTTGTTCCTGATCTCAAGGTAAACATTTTTAGTTTTTGCCCACTGAGTATGATGCTGGCTGTGGGTTTGTCATAATTGGTCTTCACATTGAGGTTTGTTCCCTCTATTCCCACTTTGCTGAGGGTTTTTAAAAATCCTAAGTGGGTGTTGGATTTTATCAAATGCTTTTTCTGCACCTATTGACACGATTATATGACTTTTACCCTTTATTTTGTTTATGTGGTGTGTCACATTTATTCATTTGTGACTATTGTACCAGCCTTAGACACCCAGAGTAAATCCTACTTGATCATAGTGTATGATGTTTTTAATGTATTGCTTTGTCTGGTTTGCTAACATTTTGTTGAGGATTTTAGCATCTATGTTTATCAGGGATATTGGCCTACAATGTCCTTTTCTTGTAGTGTCTTTATCTGGTTTTGCAATTAGGATAATGTTGGCCTCATAAAATGAGGTTGGGAGTGTTCTCTCTTCCTGAATTTTTTGGAATAGTTTGAAAAGGATAGGTGTTAGTTTTTTGAATGTTTGGTAAAATTCACCTGTGAAGCCATTCAATCCAGGACTTGCTTGTTGGGAGGCTGTGTTTTTCTTTTAGTTTTTTTTTTTTTTACTGCTTCAATTTTTTAAAAATATGTTTTTATTAATTTCAGAGAGGAAGGGAGAGAGAGAGAGAGAGAGAGAGAGAGAGAGAGAGAGAGAGAGAGAAACATCAATTAGGAAAGACAATCATTGATCAGCTGCCTTCTGCACGCCCCCAACTGGGGATCGAGCCAACATACACCCTGACTGTGAATCGAACCATGACCTCCTAGTTCAGTGGTTCTCAACCTTCCTAATGCCGCGACCTTTTAATACAGTTCCTCATGTTGTGGTGACCCCCAATTTCATTGTTACAAATGGAACATAATTAAAGCATAGTGATTAATCACAAACACAATATGTAATTATATATGTGTTTTCTGATGGTCTTAGGTGACCCTGTGAAAGGGTTGTTCGATCCCCAAAGGGATTGCGACCCACAGGTTGAGAACCGCTGTCTTAGTTCATAGGTCAATGCTCAACCACTGAGCCACACCAGCCGGGCTATTGCTTCAATTTCATTAGTTGTAATCTGTCTGGTCAGATTTTCTGATTCTCCCCGACAGTTTTGGAAGATTGTATATTTCTGGGAATTTATCCACTTTTTCCAGATTGTCCAATTTGTTGGCATATAGTTATTTGTAATAGTCTTACAATCCATTGTATTTCTTTGGTATCAGTTGTTATTTTTCTTCATTTTTTATTTGATTTATTTATTTGGGTCATTCTGTTTTTTTCCTGATGAGTCTGGTTAAAGGTTTGTCAATCTTTATCCTTTTAAAGAACCAGCCCTTGGTTTCATTGATGTTTTGTATTGTTTTTTAAGACTCTATTTTGTTTATTTCTGGTCTGATCTTTATTATTTCTTTTCTTCTACTCGTGCTTTATTGTTCTTTTTCTAGTTCCTTTAATTGTAAAGTTAGATTGTTTATTTGAGATTTTTCTTGAAGTAGGCTGGTAATGCTATGAATTTCCCTCTCAGAATTGCTTTCCCATGTACGCTAAATTTTGGGTTGTTCTCATTTTCACTTATTTCAAGGTACTTTTTCATCTCTATGTTGATCTCATTGTTAATGCATTCATTGTTTAGTAACATGTTACTTGGCCTCCATGTCTCTGGGTGTTTCTCAGTTTTTTTTTCTTGTGATTGATTTCTAGTTTTGAAGCATGGTAGCAACCATCTCGGGTAAAAATTGCTGTTTAATATTTTAACCCTGCTGTTCTGGCTTCTGTAATTATTTGCTTGCTAAAACAATAGAAAAGTTATTTTGATTTTCTGAACTATAACTATATAAATCATTCCATTCAGTTGAATACCCCATTGATTGTGGTTTGAATATCCCATTGATTGTGTTCTTACTGGTTTTAAAAAACACAGTCCTCTGCACCTGGAGACCAGGACAGCACAATTACTTTAAATTGCCTCAGTGGCTCCAGATAATGTGTTTCCATTGACTCAATGGTCCAAAGACCTGAAACTATAATTAATCTTTGTAGATAACTAATCTGCTCAATCTAGCTTCTGTAGCAAACTGCTTTTTGCAAACCAGGTTCCTCATTCCAAACCTTGAGATGTAATCAATACGTTTGTGATATTTGCCTATATAAGTCTGATGTTTTGGTCAAGGGGGCACTGCGAGATTTGGAGCCCCTCCTTCCTTGCAGTTGCCGGCTTTATTGATTAAATGACTCATTGATTTGATCTTGCATCCTGTGTGTCACTCGTGGGGATATTAAAACAGTTTCATACCATTATGGTCAGAGAAGATGCTTGATATGATTTCAATTTTCTTAAATTTATTGAGAGTTGTTTTGTGTCCTACAATGTGGTCTATCCTTCTCTGGTTAGTGTGGCTCAGCAGTTGAGCATCAACCCAGGAATTAAGAGGTCACTGGTTTGATTCTTAGTCAGGGCACATGCCTGGGTTGTGTGCTTGATCCCAGTAGGGGGCATGCAGGAGGAAGCTGATCAATGATTTTCTCTCATCATTGATGTTTTCTTTTTTTTAAATAATTAAATCTTTATTGTTCAGATTATTACATTTGTTCCTCTTTTTTTCCCCCCATAACTCCCCTCCTTCCAGTTCCCACCCCACCCTCCGCCCTCACTCCGAACCCACTGTCCTCATCCATAGGTGCACCATTTTTGTCCAGACTCTTCCCGCATTTCCCACACCCCTTTCCCCCCCAAGAATAGTCAGTCCATTCCCTTTCTATGTCCCTGATTCTATTATAATCAACAGTTCATTCTGTTCATCAGATTATTCATTCACTTGATTCTTAGATTCACTTGTTGATAGATGCATATTTGTTATTCATAATTTGTATCTTTACCTTTCTCTTCTTCTTCCTCTTCTTAAAGGATACCTTTCAGCATTTCATATAATACTGGTTTGGTGGTGATGAACTCCTTTAGCTTTTCCTTATCTGTGAAGCTCTTTATCTGACCTTCAATTCTGAATGATAGCTTTGCTGGTAAAGTAATGTTGGTTGTAGGTTCTTGGCATTCATCACTTTGAATATTTCTTGCCACTCCCTTCTGGCCTGCATAGTTTCTGTTGAGAAATCAGCTGACAGTTGTATGGGTATTCCCTTGTAGGTAACTGAGTTTCTTTCTCTTGCTGCTTTTAAGAGTCTCTCTTTGTCTTTTGCTCTTGGCATTTCAATTATGATGTGTCTTGGTGTGGTCCTCTTTGGATTCCTTTTGTTTGGGGTTCTCTGCGCTTCCTGGAGTTGTAAGTCTATTTCTTTCACCAGGTAGGGAAGTTTTCTGTCATGATTTCTTCAAATAGGTTTTCAATATCTTGCTCTCTCTCTTCTTCTGGCACCCCTATAATTCGGATGTTGGTACGCTTGAAGCTGTCCCAGAGGCTCCTTACACTATCTTCGTATTTTCGGATTCTTTTTTCATTTTGCTTTTCTGGTTGGGTGTTTTTTGCTTCTTCGCATTTCAAATCTTTGACTTGATTCTTGCGCTCCTCTGGTCTGCTGTTGGGAGTCTGTATAATGTTCTTTATTTCAGTTGGTGTATGCTTAGTTTCTAGTTGGTTCTTTATCATAGCATCAAGGGTCTCATTAGATTTCTTGTAGATCTCATTAAGTTTATTGGCAGCTTCTAGACAGTTCTTGAGAGCCCTTAAAAGTGTGGTTCTGAACTCTATATCCTCCATGGACAATTTTGTCCTGTTTCTTTGTCTCCGCATTTTTTATGCTTTCTTGGTGCACCCCCTAGTGGTCTTTGTGCGCAGTCTTGTTGTAGTTAAGCCTTGATTGTTGTAGTTAATACTGGGGGGATTTGACCTCCAGGCCAGCTGGCTGTGAGAATCAGCTGTGTCTGCAGTGAGAGAACTTCTGTCTTCTGGGGAGGTGCTAATCTAGCCTTTGCCTGAGGCTATCTGGCAAATGGCTCTGTGCAGGGCTTGGGCTGGGCGGATAGCACAGGATCAAACAGGGCGGGCAGAGGAAGCAGTTATGGCTGCTCTCAGTCCCGTCCCCAGAGGCTCTGCCTCTCAGAGTCCCAGCAACCACTGCAAACCTCAGAGAGAAAGCTGCCCTCGCGTTCCGACCGATGCCAGACAGTCCCGCTTCTCCCGTTTGAGTCTGGGTCCCTAGAGACTCACCCAGAACTGGAGCTCAGGGCCTGAGCCTCCCTCCCAATTGAAAACGCCAACCACACCCTCAGCCACCAGCCCGCTCCGCACCTTTGTATTTTCCACAGTGCGCCTCCTCTGAGCCCCAGTATGCTGTTCTCTTTCCTTCTAGTTGAAGAACTTACCCTCAGCCAGCTTTCCTGTGGTTCTGGGTGATGTCCCTTCCGTCTTTTATTTTTTATTTATTTATTTTTTAAATATATTTTTATTGATTTTTCACAAAGAGGAAGGGAGAGAGATAGAGAGCTAGAAACATCTATGAGAGAGAAACATCGATCAGCTGCCTCCTGCACATCTCCTACTGGGGATGTGCCCGCAACCCAGGTACATGCCCTTGACCGGAATCGAACCTGGGACCTTTCAGTCCGCAAGCCGACGCTCTATCCACTGAGCCAAACCGGTTTCGGACCTTCCGTCTCTTAGTTGTATTTTTGAAGTGGTTGCTCGAGGCAGCAAACTCCGGTGTTTACCTATGCTGCCATCTTGGTTCTCCTCATCATTGATGTTTTCTATCTCTCTCTTCCTCTCTGAAAAATCAATAAAAATATATTAAAAAAAATTCCCTCCTATGGCTGTATTACTGTCAGTCTCTCCCTTTATGTTCATCAAGATATGCTTTAGCCGAAACCGGTTTGGCTCAGTGGATAGGGCGTCGGCCTGCGGATTGAAAGGTCCCAGGTTCGATTCCGGTCAAGGGCATGTACCTGGGTTGCGGGCACATCCCCAGTAGGGGATGTGCAGGAGGCAGCTGATCGATGTTTCTCTCTCATCGATGTTTCTAACTCTCTATCTCTCTCCCTTCCTCTTTGTAAAAAATCAATAAAATATATTTTTTTTAAAAAGATATGCTTTACATATTTGGGTGCTCCTATGTTGGATGCATAAATGTTTACAAGGGTTATACCTTCTTGCTGGATTGCTACTTTTGTCATTGTGTAGTGTCCTTCTTTGTCCCTTACTATTGCCTTTGTTTTAAAGTCTATTTGATCAGATATAAATATTGCTACTGGGCTTTTCCCCTCTTCCCATTTGCATTAAATATCTTTAAAAATAAATATATTTTTATTGATTTCAGAGAGGAAGGGAGAGGGAGGGAGAGATAGAAACATCCATGACGAGAGCGAATCATTGATCGGCTGCCTTCTGCATGCTGTACCCTGGGGGCTGAGTCCACAATCTGGGCATATATCCTGACCGGGAATTGAACTGTGATTTCCTGGTTCATAGGTTGATGCTCAACCACTGAGCCACACCAACTGGGCTACCCTATGTCTTTTGATTGGAGCATTTAAGCCATTTACAATTAAAGTGATTATTGAGAGGTACATATTTATTGCTATTTTATTCTTTTAACTATGTCCCTCTGTTTCTTCTTCT
Source organism: Myotis pilosus (assembly GCA_036010255.1). Taxonomy (NCBI): domain Eukaryota; kingdom Metazoa; phylum Chordata; class Mammalia; order Chiroptera; family Vespertilionidae; genus Myotis; species Myotis pilosus. Next base: position 104,528,785 of record JASKON010000003.1, read on the forward strand.
CTGCCTCCTCCTTCTTTTTCATTGTCTTCTTCTTCAGGAAGACCTTTTAATGACGTCTTGTAATATTGATTTGGTGGTGATAAACCCTTTTAATTTTTTTTTTTTTTTGCCTAAGAAGCTCTTTATTTCTCCATCACTTTTTAAATGATAGTCTTGTTGGGTAAAGTAGTCTTGCTTTTCATCACTTTGATAATTTCATGTTAAGCCCTTCTGGCCTGACATGTTTCTGTTGAGAAGTCAGCTGTCAATTTTATAGAAGGTCCTTTGTAGGTAACTGACTTTTCCTTACAATCAGCCTGGCTTGGATCATGCTTTGAACTTTCCTAAAAGCTCTTAAAGTTTCACAAACCCCAAACTAGTAGCATCTGGCCTCTGCAAAGCAGTCTGTAGGTGGCTGCTACTTGTGCGGGGCTTGGAGGTGCCCAGGAAAGGCTAAGCTGAGAACCAAGGCCAGCTGCTGCTAGTGTCAGGGCTGGGGCCACTTAGTAAGAGGTACAGGGCATGCTGAGGCCAGATACTGCTTGTTTGAGAGATTTTAGGAAAGTCTGAAGCATGAACCAACCAAGACAGACCACTCATATGGAAAAGTAACTGGAGACAGCTTGGATGGGCCTGAAAGTTGGCTGGGATGGGGCCTTGGAATCCACAGGGCAGGGCAAATAGTGTGAGCCAGTTTGATGAAATCTCCAATATGGCAACTGCCTGCTAGCTGGAGGAGGGAGGGGTTTATCTAAGGAGCAATGGCCTCTGCCAGCACTTCAGTCTGGCAGAAAGCTGCCCCCAGGTCTTGCCCTGATGCTCAACAATTCAGTTCCTCACCATATATCTCTGGTGCCCTTCAAATTGCTGCCCCAGTGCTGGAGCTCAGAGGGAGAGAGTCTTTCAGAGGAACTGCCTGGGACTCCAGCAGCCTGTGTTTCCCTCAGCCTCAATTCCCACTGGTTTTTATAGCCAGAAGTTATAGGGACTTCTCTCCCTGGCACTGGAATCCTGGGTGGGGGCTAGGACCCATTTGCTACCTCCATAGTTGAGATATCCCTTTCAATTTTTAGCCACCACACATGGGTACATGACCGGCCTGTTACACTGTCTGCCTCTCCTAATTCCCTAATTGTAGGACTTCCATTCAGCTTGATTTCAGGTCATTCTAAATGATGGTTGTTCTATAGTTCAGTTGTACTTTTGATGTGGTTGTGGGGGGAGGTGAGCAGTGTTTATGCCACCCTCTTGCCCAGAAGTCTATGATTAAATTTTGTTGAAATAACAATACCAGACACAGAACCTAGAGAGACAGAACCTAGACACAGAACCTACACAGAACCTAGAGACAGAAGAACTTCGCTGGAGAGAACATGGCAAAAGATCCTGTACAGAAACTGGCCACAGAACCTAGAGACAGAACCTAGCGAGAGAACATGGCAAAAGATCCTGTACAGAAACTGGCCACAGAACCTAGAGACAGAACCTAGCGAGAGAACCTGGCTGAAGATCCTAGAGACAGAACCTGGCTACAGAACCTGGATAGAACATGGCAAGAGAACCTGACTAGAACCTGGTGACTGAACCTGGCTGGAGAACCTAGTGAGGGAACATGGCTACAGAACCTGGCCGGAGAACCTGGAGAACCTAGCAAGAGAAAATGGACACAGAACTTGGCTGGAGATCCAAACCAGAACTTGGCTGGAGATTGTGGCTAGAGATCCTGGCGAGGCTGCTGATCAACTGAACACTGTCTCTGTGTCATTTCTTCTTCGCCGACTCCGTCCACACCTTTGGGGACCCCTGGACCTGCTGGGGCTGGACCCCAGCACTGATCCAGCTATAACACGGATGAACACTCAGGACATTACCCTAAGTGAACTAAGCCAGTCTGAGGACAAACACCACGGCATTCCATGCAGATGAAGGGTCTGGGTGGTTCTACAGAGTTCATAGAGACAGGGGCAGAATGGAAGTCAGCAGGGGCTGGAGGGAGGAGGGGAGAGGACCAGGGGTGTTGCTCCATGGGGAGGCAGTTTCGGCTTGAGGACATGAGAAAGGTTCTGGAGATGGATGGAGGAGATGGCTGCGTAACGGTGTGAATACACCAGTTAAAGCCACTAAACTGTCCACTGAAGATGGTTAAAATAGTACGTTTTATGTTTTACCACGATAAAAAAAAAGTAAACTGAAACAAACAAACAAACCCCAAATGCAAACGCAGCCCCTTCCCCATCCATAAGCTCTCCACAATGTCGCATGGCTGCTCCGCCACCAAGACACAGGGTCAGTGTCCAGCCCTGAAAGCAGGCTGGCTAGGGACAGGCCTTCCTGCAGAATGTGGGGGAGGGGGAGAGGGAGGGGGAGGGGTCGCATTTGGGAGGTGACAGGTGAATTATAGAGACTATGAGGCTTCCATGTTCCTCTGGGAGCCCTGGCTGGAGAGAGAGAGGCCTCCTGGCGAGAAAGCCCCTGAGCAGAGAGGCCATGGTCAACACCCAGTCATGTGAGGGGGGCCACCTGGTTTCTTCAGAACCAGCTGAGTGGTCCCCCCCGCCCTCTCCCCCAGCACTACATGGAGCAGAGGCAGGTCACACAAGCTGGGCCCCGCCCATGTCCCTAACGCCAGGATGGCAAGCACAGAGCTGCTGCATTTGAGGAGTTTGTTTCACAGCAATAAGGAACTGAAACATTCATGCAAACCTATGCCGGCTTCTTAGAGAACTCCTGCACCCCTCCTGCTTCTACTAATTACACTCATCCCCTCATTAACCAAATATTGAGTGAGTGCCTGCTATGTGGCGGGACTCTGCCTGGCATTTGAGATCTGTCACAGAGTGAAAGCAAGGCCCCTGACCTCAAGGAGCTTACATTTAAAAGGAGGAGACAGTCCGTGAGCACAATTAATACTAAATTGGACAGAATGTTAGAAGGTGCGGTGAGAGGGGCGAGGAAGGGGCTGGGGACTGGCATCAGAGCGGGCGGGGAGAGCACAAACTCCTCTCCGTGAAAAGAACGCATCCTCCCTATCCCGTGTTTTTTGTTAGCTGACCTTTTCTGACGATGCCTTGGTTTTAATTATATGTAATCACTGTGCTAATGGAAATAAATACAGGCAACTGACTTCATTATCTTGATTACAGGAAAAAAAAAAGAAAAAAAGAAAGAAAGAAATAACAATACCAGTATTATTATAGTCTATCTCTGTCCATTATGTCCATATCTATAAACATCTTTATATATATTATTCTCATTTGTATATTTATCATGCATTTTTTGTGGTTACTGTGCTCCATTTTTTATACAGTTTAGACATATATTTGGTGATGTCCCAAAGGATTTAATCCAGGTATATCATGAATATACAACAGAAAAAGTAACCTTCCCTTCCACTATAAGTTGGTATTTGTTTTTTAGTTTTATGTTTTCTTGTAAATTCATAAGTTAAGCTTTTTTAACTATGTAAAAAATATATGCAATGTGTTTGTCAACAACATAAAATCCTTACTAGTTTTTGTATCAGATTTTTTCCCCTATAGCTTAACTGTAATATAATTTATGTGTAATAGCACCTTTTTCATGAATAAAGCTTGTTGATATTTGACATATGTATGCATCAAAGAAACCATCAGCACATTAAGGTAGTAATCACACCCGAAAGTGTTTTCCTGCTCCTTTTAAAAAATGTATATTTTTATTGATTTCAGAGAGGAAGGGAGAGAGAGATAAAAACATCCATGATGAGAGAGAATCATTGATCAGCAGCCTCCTGCACATACCCTACTGAGGAATGAACCTGAAACCTGGGCATGTGCCCTGACCAGGAAGCATGTGCCCTGACCAGGAATCAAACGCTGACTTCCTGGTTCCAAGGTTGATGCTCAGCCACTGAGCCACACCAGCCGGGCAGTACCTTAATTCTTTTTTTAAAAAATTAAATCTTTATTGTTCAGATTATTACATTTGTTCCTCTTTTTTCCCCCCATAACTCCCCTCCACCCAGTTCCCACCCCACCCTCCACCCTCACTCCGAACCCACTGTCCTCATCCATAGGTGCACCATTTTTGTTCAGTCTCTTCCCGCATCCCCCACACCCCTTTCCCCCCCAAGAATAGTCCACTCCCTTTCTATGTCCCTGATTCTATGATAATCACCAGTTCATTCTGTTCATCAGATTATTCACTTGATTTTCAGATTCACTTGTTGATAGATGTGTATTTGTTGTTCATAATTTGTATCTTTACCCTTTTCTTCTTCTTCCTCTTCTTAAAGGATACCTTTCAGCATTTCATATAACACTGGTTTGGTGGTGATGAACTCCTTTAGCTTTTCCTTATCTGTGAAGCTCTTTATCTGACCTTCAATTCTGAATGATAGCTTTGCTGGATAAAGTAATCTTGGTTGTAGGTTCTTGGCATTCATCACTTTGAATATTTCTTTCCACTCCCTTCTGGCCTGCAAAGTTTCTGTTGAGAAATCCGCTGACAGTCGTATGGGTACTGTCTTGTAGGTAACTGTCTTTCTTTCTCTTGCTGCTTTTAAGATTCTCTCTTTGTCTTTTGCTCTTGACATTTTAATTATGATGTGTCTTGGTGTGGTCCTCTTTGGATTCCTTTTGTTTGGGGTTCTCTGCGCTTCCTGGACTTGTAAGTCTCTTTCTTTCACCAGGTAGAGGAAGTTTTCTGTCATTATTCCTTCAAATAGGTTTTCAATATCTTGCTCTCTCTCTTCTTCTGGCACCCCTATAATTCGGATGTTGGTATGCTTGAAGCTGTCCCAGAGGCTCCTTACACTATCTTCGTATTTTTGGATCCTTTTTTTCATTTTGCTTTTCCGATTGGGTGTTTTTTGCTTCTTCATATTTCAAATCGTTGACTTGATTCTTGAGATCCTCTAGTCTGCTGTTGGGAGTCTGTATAATATTCTTTATTTTAGTCAGTGTATGCTTAATTTCCAGTTGGTCCTTTATCATAACATCGAGGGTCTGACTAGATTTCTTGAGGATCTCACTACATTTATCGGCAGTCTCACCAGTCTTTTCGAGGGTCTTACTAAATTTATCGGCGGCTTCTAGAAAGTTCTTGAAAAACCTTAAAAGTGTGGTTTTGAACTCTATATCCAGTAGTTTGCTTTCCTCCATTTCCGTCATTTGTGTCCTGTTTCTTTGTCTCCACATTTTTTTATGCTTCCCTGTGTTGATAAAGTGGTTTTCTGTGCTAAGTGTCCTTTAGGGCCCAGTGGTTCAGCCTCCCCAATTACCCGAGGTGGACACTCTTGGTGCACCTCTTTGTGGGCTTTGTGCACAGTCTTGTTGTAGTTAAGCCTTGATTGTTGTAGTTAACACCGGGAGGGAATGACCTCCAGGCAAATTGGCTGTGAGAATCAGCTGTGTCTGCAGTGGGAGAACTTCTGTGCTGGAGACACTCCTCCAGGGCAAGACTTGCTTCAATGGGGCTTTGGTGCTCACTGGGTCTGCCCCCTGAGTGTGTCCTTTAAGGGTCCGAGAAGCTGCAAACTGGATAGTCCCACTCTGACCTCTGGGTTTCCTGGCTCCTGGATCTCTAGGGAGGTGCTAATGTAGCCTTTGCCTGAGGCTATCCAGCAAAAGCCTCCCTGCAGGGCTTGGTCGGGGCGGGTCCCACAGGATCAACAGGGCAGAGCGAGCAGTTATGGCTGCTCTCAGTCCTGCCCTCAGAGGCTCTGCTTCTCAGTGTCCCGGTAATCGCTGCAAGCACCTGTGAGAGAAAGCTGCCCTCGAGTTCCGACCGATGCCAGACAGTCCCGCTTCTCCCGTATGAGTCTGGGTCTCCAAAGGCTCGCCTGGAACTGGAGCTGAGAGCCTGAGACTCCCTCCCGATTGAAAAAGACAACTGCGCCCTCAGCTGCCAGCCCGCTCTGTGTGCGCCTCTGTACCTTAGTATTTCCTTCCTCACTGCGCCTCCTCTGAGTCTCGGTATGCTTTTCTCTTTCCTTCTAGTTGTAGAATTTCCACTCAGCCAGCCTTCCTGTGGTTCTGGATGATGTCCATTCCATCTTTTAGTTGTATTTTTGAAGTGGTTGTGCGAGGCAGTAAACTCCGGTGTTTACCTATGCCGCCGTCTTCAGTACCTTAATTCTTAATGTGTTGAATTAATATGACTCAGTATTTTGGAAGTGTTTGTTTTGCGTGTGTGTGTGTGTGTGTGTGTGTGTGTGTGTGTGAATTTGCTGACCCTTTGGATGTTCCTGATTGTATCTGTGTATTTGTGTTCCTCTTTATGTCTGTGTTCTGTTTCCAAGTATGTTTGTGCTGGTGTGTGTGTGTGTGTGTGTGTGTGTGTGTGTGTGTGTGTGCACGTGCCCTCTGCAGCTGTCTCAGGCGGCCCTGAGTGTTTGTATCTGTGTGTGTGTGGGTGTGAGTGTGTGTTCTCCTCAAGGTGCTGTTGCCCATGTTTACAGTGTGAGTCTGTGTGAGCCTGGCCATGATCCCTGCACCTGAGTGCCCAGGTGGACCTTGGGGTGTCTGTGTCTGGCTGTCTCTGTCTTGTGGTATCTGTATATTTCCCTGTGAGTTTGTGTGTCTGTGCCCCCGGGGAAACAGCAGCTTTAGAGGCGATCTCCCTAAGAGTGACTCCCAGGGGTGAGGGAATAGGAGACAATATGTGTTCCTTCCCCACCCCAGGCTGAGCCCCTTCTGCCCCTGCTGCTCCCAGCCTGTGATGTGCCCCTGGGGTCCCATCCGAAGGATGGATGAAGTGAAGGGTCAGTTCATAGAACCCCATGCCCAGGTTTGGGGAGGGGGTGGGGAAGACTCTGGTGGCAGAAAGAACTTAAAGAGTGTGGAGGGGGAGATTTTAGGGAGGACTCTGGCCCTATGAGAAGGGCTGGAAGACCCTGGATCCCTGGGAAGGAATGCGTGGGCTGGTGCACATGGGGGAAAGCTGAGGGGTAAGACCCCTACGCCCCAGGCCCCTCCTAGGAATGAGGGATGGGGCACCTCTGGAGAAGCTGGGAGAGTCCTGTGGAACCCAGTCCCTGGAGAGCCGGTCACTCACTTGCCCACACCGGGCCTAGGCTGGGACCCAGCTGAGGCAGGTGCCTGGGCTACTCAGAGCATCACTCTGGAAATCTGGGTCCTGGACATCGACTGGACGTGCAGGGCCACCTGGGAACACTGGGGTGTGTGCGGGAGGCAACAGGAGCGAGAATCAGGCCCTGTGCTCTCTCCAGGGGGCGGGGAGGAGAGCAAGGAGGGACCGCATTCAGCACAGGTTCATGAACATGATGAAGGCACAACGCAGGATCACCCTTGATGTCGATGTCAGCACTTTATTATCTTCAGTCCCAATCTGAGCGCCCGCCTGGGCATCCAAAGGAACAAGAGCCTTGGAGGCAGGGTGGTGACTGTTGTTCACTTAAAAGAACAGAAATGTGGGAATGCTGGCCGTCCTGGGCCCTTCCCCATCAGTCCTCAACATCCCCCCTCGCCCTCGCCAAGTGGGAGCACAGAAGCAGCCAGGGGTGTGCCCAAGGTCACATTCAGAAGGGATGCTGAATTTACTGCCGTTGCATCTGACCAAACTCCCTTTCCCGAAGTTCACTCCTTTTGATCTTGCCGAGGACACTTTTGGGCAGCTCAGGGACAAACTCCACCTGGGTGAGGAGAAAGCAAACCATCCTGAGTCCTGCTGTCACTTCCTAATGGTCCCCACTCCTCCCTTCACCCTGCATGTCCCCCAAACAGGCTGCAGCAGGTGGTGGCCTCAATGGTGGGGCCAAGTATGTCAGGTCCTCCTCCTGACCCCCTGAAGCTGGCTGCATCCCTGTGACGTGCTCTGACCAATGAAATGTGGGGGAGTGAAGCGTGCCACCTCTCACAGGAGAGTCGGAACCTCTGAGCCTGGCCACCCTCTCTGTCCATCTCTGACCGCACCTGGCAGGTCCCTGCGTGGTGGCTGCTTCTCTACCTGGTCCCAGGAGACAAGGGTGGGCATGTGGCATGAGCATGGCAGCTGCCTTCCCTAGAATAAGCCACGTGGCTTTGGGGCTGATTGTTACAGTAACATCTAGCACCCGTCCTAACTGTACGCATCCCTGTTCTAGCTCTAGGAGGCAGCAGAGTCTGACATTAAAAGCAAGAACGCTGCTGCTGTTAGAGACACATGGTTGGAGGTCCAGCTCTGCCTGTATTAACTCTATTCTCTGAGCCTCAATTTCAACTCCGTAAAATACTTGGTTAGACCATCTCAGGCTGCGGAGAGGATGAAATGAAATAATAATGCACATGAAGCATTGAATCCAGGGCCTGGCACATGAACTAAATATTCAGTAACTGTTAACTACACAGCTTTACAATATGCACTGACTATAAACATTCAGATAGTGTAGGAAATGTTAACTGTTGGCATCTGTATCCTTTCAAAGTTTGTTTTTAAACAAATACAATAATGTTATGCTTATTCTCTCATAGCCTGCTTTTTGTCTTAACAATATATTTTGGTACCTTTATATTAAAAATAAAAAATCTACATCATTTAAAATTACAAGATAATATTACATTTCACAAATAATTTTATAACTTCTCTATTGGACAAATGCAGCCCTGGCCAGTGTTTCTCAGGGGTTGGAGCGTCGGCCCACACAGCGAAGGGTCTCAGGTTTGATTTCAGGTTCAGGGCTGTACCTGGATTGCAGTTTCCATCCCTGACCCTAGTACAGGAGGCAACCAATTGATGTGTCTCTCTACGTCAATGTTTCTCTCTCTCTCTCTTGTCCTCCCTCTCTCCCTTCATTCCACGCTCTCTAAACATCAATGGGAAAAATATCCTCATGTGAAGATTGACAATAAGTAAATCTGTAAACAGAAAAACCAATGCAGTAGAATAAAAAGTATAAGAATGGACTGCATGTTCTAAGGATAAATATAATTTTGTTAACACTCGTTTGTTGTGTACATAAGTATTGAGTGACAATATGGAATGTATTTCTTAGTAGGAATCATGCTTAGGAATAGTTAGAAAGTGGCTGATTTGGATGTCTTTTTCAAATTTTGAAGGATGTTAAATAGCCTCCTTGGATAGCTCTGGGCACTGGTCTGATATTTTTTGCCCTCAGGAGAATGTGCAGTACGTTTTGGGGTCCAACCCAGAATAGAGGTTCCATCCCACTCAGTTGGCTGGATCCACCTCTACACCGAATTGCTTCTTCTGCAGAGAAAAATGCTCCTTCTATGTTCGGTTACAGCTTCTCCCGGCCACCCTACCAGACTCGGGCAGCAGAGCAAGGAAGGGCTCGAGCATCGGCCCCACTCACCTTCCTCGGGTACTTGTACGGGGCCGTCACTGCCTTCACGTGCTCCTGCAGCTCCTTGGCGAGCTGGTCCGGGTCATGGGACAGAAACTGTGGGGTCAGGACAATGAAGGCCTTCACCACCTGCAACGCAGAACCAGAGCCGGGGCTCAGGGTGAGTGCCACCCAGTTGCCCGGTTTAAAAGTAAGTGTTTATGCAATGAATGGCAACGCAAGCTGACACCTGAGCCTTTGGAAAAGGACAAGGCCAGGTTCAAACACAAATGCTTCCAATTTCTCCTCTTTCCCTTGCAAAATCACTTAACCTCAAATTCCTTCTCTGTGACATGCGCAGAGTACAGGCTCATCCCATGGAGCTGAACACGGTGGCCTTATGTTCAGATCCCATGACATGATACACAGAAAACATGCACCCAGTGTAACTTTATTATTACCCCCAGCATCATTGTTGTCATCATCATTTTTACCACTAATGTATGTACAGTTCTGTGCCTGGAACCTTGTGGGCATTTAATAATTGTTGGTAACTTATTGGTCTTATCGTTTTTATTTTTAAGTACTTGTTGATTCTTTTTAAAAAATACGTTTTTATTGATTTCAGGAAGGAAAGGAGCGGGAGAGATAGAAGCATCAATGATGAGAGAGAATCATCACCCTGCTTCCTCCTGCACACTCCCTACTGGGGTTCTAGCCTGCAACCTGGCATGTGTCCTGACAGGAATCAAACCTGGTTCCTGGGTCGACACTCAACCACTGAGCCACACAGGCTGGGCTGAACTTATTGCTTTTATATTGTTATTTATGTCCCCCATTTAATTGCACAGGGCCTTGTACATAGTAGGTGCTCAATAAATTCAATGAATGCATTGGAAACAGAGTGAGCAGATTTCCATCCTGGCTCCAGCACAGTGCAATCTGGGCAAGTTATTTAACTTCTGTATGCTGTCTCTTTGTCTATTAAAAGGTATAATAAGTAAGAGTCTCTAACTCAATAGGTTGTGAGGGTTAAATGAGCCAGCTCACCCAATAGCTAGTCAGGATGTCACGGATGATGTCACAGTGCCTCCTGCTGCCCACCTGGTGTAAGTGCGCTGCGCACACCAACTGCTCTGGAAGGTTCCCCTGCACCAGCCTTCCAGTGCCCACACGCAGACCCCATGACCTCCTGTCCTGCTCCTTTCTGGGGTCCAACCCCTGCAGGTCCAGGGGTCCCCAAAGGTGTGGACGGAGTCGGCGAAGAAGGAATGACACGGAGACAGCGTTCAGTTGATCGGCAGCCTAGCCAGGATCTCTAGCCAAGTTCTGGTCAGGATCTCCAGCCAAGTTCTGTAGCCAGGTTCTGTAGCCATGTTCCCTCACTCGGTTCTCCAGCCAGGTTCAGTAGCCAGGTTCTGTCCAGGATCTTTTGCCATGTTCTCTCCCGCGAAGTTCTTCTGTCTCTAGGTTCTGTCTCTAGGTTTTTCAGCCAGGTTCTCTCATTAGGTTCTGTCTCTAGGTTCTGTTGCCAGTTTCTGTCCAGGATCTTTTGCCATGTTCCGTCTCTAGGTTCTTCTCTAGGTTCTGTGTCTAGGTTCTGTATCTAGGTTCTGTGTCCTGTTGTCTTGTTACATCTGTATTTATACCAGTTGATTCCAATCCTATCAATCTCTATTGCAAAGCTTAGGGCGTTTCTTATCTCCATTCCAGGGAGTAAAGATTATGTAGCTTAAGCGTGATTGTTCGTAGCTAAAGTGATTAATTACCTGCCTGGCTCTTAGTTAAGGGGTTTTATTCCCTCCCTAACTTCAGGGGAAAATCCCTACCTGGGGAAACCACCTTTCTCAGAGAGGTGACCTTGGTTAAAACACATAGTGCCAAGAAGGTGAGCAAACATATTAAGAACAGTATGCCATATATGCCAGGTCCCTTGAAACAGCAAGGATGGGCCAGCTCCCGGCAGCTCCTCACCTGCCCTCGGATCGGGTCCGGGCTGCTCACCACAGCTGACTCAGCCACCGCCGGATGCTCAGCCAAGGCGCCCTCCACCTCTGCCGGCCCAATGCGGTACCTGTGGGACCAAGGGTTCCTGCTCTGGGTCTGAGCAGATGCCAGGGCTGGAGTGACCCAGGCCTCCAATCCCATGTTTGGGAGTCACAGCTTCCCTGGGCACAGAGGACAACCTTCACGAGAGCCAGAGGCCCGTGGAAAGGCTCTGCAGTGGGACCAGGATGTGGAGACCTGGGCATTCCAGGCTCAGATGCTCCCAGGTCTCCCCTCACTGCCTCTGGTGGGCGGGTGGGGGCGGAAGGCTGTCCTCCTGGGGCTGTGGGCGTGGCACCATGAGCTTCCCAGCAGGACGCTTACTGTGCTCTTGGGACCCTCAGACTGGGTCTTAAACATCTGGGTAAATTCTGTCTCACAACATCAGCATCTCATTTAGAAATTTAAAAAGTAAAACAAACTTAATTTCCCTGATGCATCCAAAGGAAAGTGTTACTTGTGTCACTTTTCCTCCCTACATCACCTAAACGGTAGGAACAACAGATTGGGGGCCACACTGCCTCGGTTCAGATCTGGGCTTCTCCCTGCACAACCTTGGAAACTTTCAGCAACTTAGTTCACTGGTCAGTGACTCAGTGTTCTCATCTGTAAAATAGGCATAATAATGGCATCTACTGGGTTAAGCAAAGCACAGAGGAGTGTACTTGCACACAGTGAGTACTCCATACGCTTAGCTGCTATTGTTGTTGTTCTGTGACATGTGTTCTAGTAGAGGAACACAGAGAATAATTTCCCCCAACCAATGGGGACAAAAAGGGGCTCAAATAAGGCCTCCCTTCCCAATCCTATATCCCCTCTTTAAATTTCACAGTGTCTACTGTGGTTGCACTTCCAGGCCTTCTTGACCTTTATTTTGATGTTGTGGGAGATGCACAGATACCCCGGCCAGGGCCCTGTAGACATGGCTGCATCAGGAATAGGCTGAGGGTCCCATCCCCAGTGCATGGAGAAATGGTGAAGCAAGCTAGAGCTGCCAGGCCCCAGGTCAGCCACACCTACCCAGAGGCGTTGATGATGTCATCATCCCTCCCCAGGAACCAGATGTAGCCCTCTTCATCTATAGTTGCTTTGTCCCCAGTGTTGTAAAAGTCCCCACACTCCACTTTGGCTGTCTTCACTGGGTCATTCTGCAAAGAGAAGGGCGCTCTTGTTAAAGGCTGTGGGATTAGAGATGTTGAGCTGCAACCTGGGGCTCAGATCTGGGTTTGAATCCTGCTTCTCACTCCACCAGGCACCTGTGCAAATTTTGTAAATCTCTCTTTGTCTATTTGCTTTACATGCAAACACTCAACGCATGCTACTGGTCAATAATGCACAAAACACACTGACAATTGATATTAATATAACACAGTAGCTGAATAGATGAAAGGTGTCAATAAACATTTGCTAAATGAATTTTCTTCCCCAAGTGCTATCTCATCTCATCCTCAAAGAAAGCTTGTGGCTCTGGCCAGTGTGGCTCAGTTGGTTGAGCAACGGTTGCCAGTTCACTTTCTGGTCAGGGCACATACCCAGGTTGTCGACTCAGTCCCTAGTAGGGGCCGTGCAGGATCTAGCTGGTCAATGTTTGATGAAATAATGGCAGACTCCTCTAACCAGGTGGAGGAAAAAGTCACATAAGTTCAGAAGGCACATAGAACCCCAAGTAGCAGAACCCAAACAGGCCTGTGCCCGGACATATCATAATTAAAATGCCCAAAATTGAAAACCAAGAGAGAATCTTAAAGGCAGTGAGAGGAAAGCAAACTGTTACCTACAAAGGAGTTCCCATAAGGCTGACACCTGACTTCCCATCAGAAACTCCACAGGCCAGAAGGGAATGGCATGAAGTACTCAAAGTAATGGAAAGCAAGGATCTGAAACCAAGATCACTATAGCCAGCAAGGCTATCATTCAAAATAGACGGTCAAATAAAGAACTTCCCAGACAAAAAAAAAAAAAAATGCCCAAAGGAGTACATCACCGCCAAGCCAGCATTACAAGAAATGCTACAGGCACTGCTGTAATGAGAAGGAGAAACAGAGAGAGAAACCTACACATACAGAATTACAATGCAACAAATAAGTACCTATCAATAACCCTAAATGTAAATGGATTAAATGGTCCAATCAAAAGGCATAGGATAACTGAATGGATACAAAAATATGAGCCAACCTCAGAACAAAAGACATGCACAGGATGAGAGTGAAGGAATGGAAAAAAATGTTTTCCATGCAAATGGAAAGGAACAAAAAGCAGGAGTAGCAATACTCATATCCGAAAAAATAGAGTTAAAAATGAAGGCCATCACAAAAGACAACAAAGATCACTTTAGTACACAATACTAAAGCGATGGATCCAACAAGAGGATAGAACCCTGGTAAACATATACACACCCAATACAGGAGCACCTAAATATATTTAAAAAACTGCTAGAGGACTTTAACGGAGAGATTGACAACAATGCAGTCATAGCAGGGGACTTTAACACCTGCTGACTTCACTGGATGGATCTTCCAGACAAAAACGTGACAAAGAAACAGCGACTCTAAAGGACACACCGGATCAGATGGATTTAATTGACATTTATAGAACATTTCACCCCAAAGCAGCAGAATATACATTCTACTCCAGTGCACATGGATCATTCACAAAGATAGACCACATGTTAGGACACAAAACAAGTCTCTACAAGTTCAAGAAGATAGAAATCATAACAAGCAACTTCTTATATCACAGTGGAATGAAATTAGAAATCAACTACAGTAAAAACACCCCAACAACATTCAAACACATGGAGGCTAGATAGCATGTTATTAAACAAAGTATGGGTTACCAACGACATCACGAAATAAATAATGGCCCTAACTGGTTTGGCTCAGTGGATAGAGCATCGGCCTGCAGACTGAAAGGTCCCAGGTTTGATTCTTGTCAAGGGCATATACCTTGGTTGTGGGCACATCCCCAGTAGGAGGTGTGCAGGAGGCAGCTGATCAATGTTTCTCTCTCATCGATGTTTCTAAATCTCTATCCTTCTCCCTTCCTCTCTGTAAAAAATTAATAAAATGTATTTAAAAAATAAAGAATAAAGCCTTCCTGGAAACAAATGAAAATGAACACACAACAACCCCAAATCTCTGAGACACAGCAAAAGCAGTCCTGAGAGGGAAGTTCATAGCACTACAGGCCTACCTCAACAAACAAGAAAAATCAGCAATAAACTAACCCTTCAACTGAAAGAACTAGAAAGAGGACAAAAAGAAAAACCCAGAGTAAGTAGAAGGAAGGAAATAATAAAGATTAGAGCAGAAATAAATAACATAAAGACTAAAAAAACAATACAAAAAAATCAATGAAACCAAGAGCTGGTTCTTTGAAAGGATAAAGAAAATTGATGAATGGTTTAGCCAGGGTTTTTTACTGTTAGTTGATAGCAGCGTCCCCTGGAGGCCAGAGTGATGACAACAGTGACACCAAGAGAGAGACCCTCTGATGGCTGTTCTTTGGGAGAAAGGAGGTGGAATCTGAGATCAATGTCAGGTGTGCCCGCCCTTCCAGGGCCCATCTTGGAAGCTGAGAATTTCCTCTGAGTGCCCTCTCCTACCCTGGGAGGGCTGGGGGTTATCTGGGCAGTTTCCTTAGAGCCCATCACATTTCTGTAATCCCTGGATTTCCCATTAGGCTTTGGGGCTGAAAGACATGGGTTTGAATCTTAGATCTGCCGTTTATTTGTCATGGGGAAGCACATGACTCCTAAGGTCTGCAGGCGGTGTGTCTGAGAAGTGGGGGAGGGGAGGCCTCAGGAGGCTCAGGACAGTGACTACGTTTGTTCCCACCCTGTTGGTAAAGTGGATGGTAGCATGTGAACCCAGCCAAAGCCGGCATTCTTAATCATCAGCCCCAAGTCGGATATCCTGAAGGCAGGCTTCCCTACCCCATCAGTGCCTCATGGGTTAGGAGAGGAAAGGCTGTGAGCTTTGGGGGAACTAGACCTGGCTTCACTGAACTGGAGACAATAACGGAGATGGGAGGAGTCTCAGGATGCAGAGTGGAGTCCCCTCCCTTCTCAATGCAGGGGTGCCCGGGACAGGGAATGGCAGGCGGGGTGCCCTCACCTCAAACATGAATAGGCCGATGGGCTTGGTGGGCTTGATCCTGATGCCAAGGTTGCCCTCAGTGTTGGGCGGCAGGATGTTGCCCTCGTCGTCGATGATCTGGAGCAAGAGGTCTGTGAGTCTCCCTGCAGGGCTCCCAGCACTCCTGCCCACCCAAGCTCTGCCTGGCTTATGCGTGTGACACCAGTGGGGACCATGGGGAGGTCCCTGGCAGAAAACAGGATGAAGCTGTCAAGTCTTTGAAATCAGCAAGTCATGGGGGTGTTTGTTTCCTGGGACGTGGACGTCGCATGTGTCTTCAAGCTACAAAACGGGGTCGGGACAAGCTAAAAGTCCCAGTGGGTGGACAGAGCTGTGGGCGCTCCTCCAGGTCCCCTGTGCCACAGCTGTGTGTGCGGCCTCGGCTGGCACGGTGAGCTGCACTGAGGCCCACAGTACTGAAACCTCCCAGGAAATCAGAGGGAAGTAGGAGGAGAGGAGGAAGGACACCACGGGCAGGGGGCACGGCTGCTTCTGCAGTCTGGTGTCACAGGGGGTCCCATCCCAGCTGAGCCCTCAGTGCTCCCTGGCGCCGCCTTTAGCACCAAACCTGGACATCGAAGGGTGGGATGGCTTTCCCCATGGAACCGGGCTTGACCTGTGATCCCCGGAGGGTGGCGCATGTGAATCCCTGGGCACAAAAGGAAGAGAATACCAGTGGTCAAAGGGTGCAGGCGGATCACAGAGCAGCGGTCATGGGTCACTGCTCATAGAGCCTGTGGGGAGCTGGGAGCTCTGCATCCCGGGCCACAGGGTCCCATGGGGGAGGCCAAGAAAGGAGCAAAGGGCTGAGCTCAGGGCTGTGGGCGGGTTGTGGGTGGGGGAGTGCCCACTGCACGCCAGGCTGTGTCCATTTGACCAACACTTACTGAAGACTGCAGCTGACAGGATCCCTGCCCCATCTGCCCTCAGGGCTGCGCTGAAATCACTTAGGTTGCTCCTCTGCCACCACTCCCACCCCATTGCCCTCCTGGTGACCTCTGCCTCCTTCCTGGTTCTCTGAAGCTACCATCTGTCCTAGAGGGAAGCCTTCACAGTCAGAAGATGAGGTGATGCCCTGGGTCTCCTCTGTCAGAGGGGCCGGGCCGGCACCCCCTCTCAGAGCCTGTGGGGTAGGAAGCTGCACAGGCCACACCCACGAGCTCACCTGGCTCCTCAGGGCAACCAGCCCAGACTCAGGCCCCAGGAGCAGGCCTGGGCTACCCTCCCTCGGTGGTATTTTCTCCGCATTTCTGTTGTCGCCAACAGGGCATTATACTGACTTTTGTGGGTGTTTCCCTCCATAGAAAACAAGCGTCTGAGCATAGAGACGGCCCCTTGGCTCTGCACCCTAGACACCTGGCGTAGGTGCCCCCACATCAGTGAGGACAGCAGGCAGGCCCTGGGGGAAGTGCAGGCTGGGCACAGCCCTGGGGAGAACACACCCCTTCCACTCCCCTCACCACCACCCGCAGGGTTAGCATTCTGTTCCCATTTTGTAGGTGGGGAAGCTGAGCTTCTGGCAGGTCCCACCTATGCCTATGGGCTTGAAGCTGCCACTGGCGATGCTGAGAGGAACTGACACCTGAGCTCCTGGGAGAGGAAGGCCTCCCTCTCCAAGCTGCTGCTCACACTTCAGGGCCCAGAACCGCCCACAGGTGAGCGAGCGGGTTGCAAGGGCTTTGGGAAATGAGACTCTGGGGGCAGTGAGGAGGGAGTATTCTGTGGCTTCAAGCAAAGGGACTGGGGTTATGGGTGTAGCGTGTGCTTCTCTTTGTCCGAAAGTGAACTGGGAGCCATGCAAGGTCAGGCCTAGAGCCCTCACATTTCTCAGGCTGGAAGCAGACCGCTTAACTGACTAAAATAAAACATTATTTTTTTGCAAAAAATAACAACATACCGTCATACAAATATGTGAATCAGGACCAAAAGAGCCTGGCCTATGCATCCGGGGGTTGAAGATGCCAGCACGGCAGACTCCACAGCCTGCCCACTGCGTGCTCAGTGATCGCCTTGGGGGTCACAGTGTGTGTGTGTGTGTGTGTGTGTGTGTGTGTGTGTGTGTGTGTGATGCCTCTGCTCCCTCCTCCCCTCCTGCTCCTGCCCCACAATCAAACCTGTGCACTGCCCTCATACACACCCAGAGATGAGCTTCCCGGGCCCAGCCCCTGCCTGGCCCTGTGGCTGCTGCTTAGGGAGGGAAGGTGATGTGGGCAGCACTCGCAGGCTGGGCCTCCGTGAGGCAGGAGGTGCCTCCATGGCCATTGCTCCTCCCGGCTCCCCTGATCCCAGGGACCCAGCCCCTGTCCTCATACCCCTTTGGAAGGTTTTGTCCAATAGTCGTCAGCACACTGAGGTCTTGACAAGTCAAAGACTGTGTGTGAATCGTCTCTCTGCAAACTTTTGGGGCCAATCAGCCTAGAACTCCAGAGCCGCCCTCTGCTGGCTGTGGGGACAGTGGGGCCTGTGCACACGCTCTGGCAGATTCAGCTCCTCTGCTGGGCTGGGTGGCCCAGAGGGGCCCGTCCACCTACCGTTTCCGACTGTCCGTAGACCTGGTGTATCAGAAGGCCTGTCCGTTGTCTCCACTTCTCTTGCTCCTCGGGCAGCACGGCCTCCCCGCCAGCAGCGCAATGCTCCAGAGTGGGGAACCTGAGGCTTGGGGGAGACAGAGCTTCAGGGCAGACATCTGGCTCTCTCCCCTCCCTCACACCCCCCTCCCCCACACCTCTCCTGGGACACAGAGTCAGGAGTAGTGGACAAGGGGCTGGTTTCATTAGGGGTGTCTTCCTCACTCATTTGGAGCTTTCGCCAAAATAGGTAAAATTAGCAGAGGCTCCAGTGGAGTCATTAGTGATGCCATGATGGGATTTTTACTGGGTTTGGACCAAGTTCATCATCTGAGGAATGTTGCAAAGAGTGGCTGTCATATGAGCTTTGAAATACAGATTGAGGCAGACTCCAAGGGCATGCTGTGATGGAGGCTAAGTGAATAAAAGCAAGTTGTATTTCAGAGTTAGTTTCATAAGGGTAGTTGTTCAACTACTTGACATTTTAACTCTGTGCCTAAAAGTTATTAGGTCTGATTTTTGAAGCAGCCATTCCCATTTTAGAGTCTCTAAAATATACATAAGTGCCCATTAGGTTCAAAGACAAGATTAGCTCAAAATTAATCTACAAACACAGGGAAATACAAAAATAATACTATAGCAAAATGACACTACCTGCATCAGATTGGTAAAAATTAAAGACTCTGACAAGAACAAATGTTGTCAAAAACGTAGAACAAGGGAATCCTGCCTCCCTGCTAGTGGGCACACACGCGATTCGATACTTTGGAAAATGGGTGGTAGGATGCGGTGTCAGTGTGACTCAGCAATTTCTCCTAGAAAGACCCCCACACAAATGAGTGCTGATGTGCACAGGGTGAATGTGCAAGAACAGCGTTAGTCATCAGCAGCCCTCGAATGAAAACCACCCAGATGTCCATTAGTGGTAGAACAGAATGAAGAAAATATGGACTTTTTATAAAGTGAGATATTATATAGCAATAAAGGTTAGCTACGGCAATATGATGCAACATGGGCACATCTTAGAAATATAACTTGTAAAAAGAAGCCAGACATTACAGAATAATATGATTACAAAGCTCACAAGCAAGTAAAAGAGACTAATATTTCCTTAGGAGGTAAACTACAAGTGGTGGGGTGGGGGAGGGGAGAATAACACACACAAATGAGTGAACACCATAAAAGTCAAGATAGTGAGTTCCTGTAGGGAGTTCGAGGGGTCTGAGTAGGTCACTGGGGGCTGGCAATGTTCTCTTATTGTGACTTGAATGAGTGGTTACATACTGGTTTAATTTTCAACAATTTCTTAATCTACAAATTTATGTCTTATGTATTTTTCTGTGTGTTTGTTATTTAACAATTAAAAAGTTTAAAAGAGAAAAAAGGCCGCAATGATGCAAGGCTCACTGTTTCATTTGAATCTGAATCCTGCTTAATTAACTAATTAGACTGGCTGATATTATCGCTATCAGCATTACACACACACACACACACACACACACACACACACACACACACACGCTCTCAAAGAACCAGAGTTAAAACAGTCAGACTGTTACCATCCTTGGCTGGTGATTGAAAGAAACAGAGCCAGGGGAGAGGCTGACAACGTGGAGCACAGGCAGCTGGGAAGCAGAGGCCTGTTTGCTTCACCAGGAGGCTCCAGTTTCACCCAAGAAATGGCAGCACAGTCCCCCCAAGGGGATTAACACCCTCCCTTCCCGCTCTGGGTTGGGATTGTGTGTGGGAGGGGATGGGGGAGATCAGGAACTTCCCAGTAAAGTCAAAATGGCGCAGGGGGATGTGTGGGACCACAGAGGCTGTCAGTCTAACCTGGGAAAGATCCTTGGCTAGGGGTGGGCCCAGTGCATGCCCCTGGAATCTTGGGAAGTTAGTGGATTGTTTTGAAAAAGCTCCTGGTTGAATCCCGGTGGGGGGTGTGTGTGTGGGGGGGTGTAATGCTGGCTCTCTCTCTTGCCTGGGAACCCAGTGGCCCAATTTGTTCCTGTCCCCTCCGCCCAGGAGCAAAGGACCATGCAGGTCTAGAGGTCACCTGGGCGGGGGGGAGACGCCCAGGCCAAAGGTTCGTGAAGCAGAAACTCCGGGCATTGGCCTTTGCGTTGGCTGTTGAAGAGGAGACTGGACTCTTTCCAGGGCAGGGCCCCGAGAGATGGGGTATTGGGAAGTCGGGAGGAGACCTCTATTGATGTTACCTAACAAATAAACCACATCGCCACATCGCAGTCTCCCGGGCGTGGATCCTTGGGATTCTTTCCTCCCAACCCTGTGGAAGAGCCTGTTCCCCACCGACAACAAGACCGCAGTGAAATAGACTCCGTACAATCCTACCCAAAGATTGTGAACACAACAGGCCACTTCTACATACCTGCCAAAATTCTCCTGCAGAATCATTCGATATACAGAGGGCGCAGCAAAGTACTGGGTGATGGGGTATTTAAAGAGTGTCTACAAATCGAGCAGAGAAAAATTTTATTTATATGGTTAAGATGAAAAATACTGGCCAATTATTACCATTCTTTTGTTGTTGGTGGTGGTAACTCTATTTTTTAAATTATTACCCTTTTAATTCTGATCTCCCTTCTAGGAGAGCACATTTATTCATGATGTGCTCATGACAATAACAGCAACTCTTACCAGTTCTTGAGTGCTTTCAGGTGCAGGCCTCAGGGCTAAGCACTTTACACACTTTGCCTGTATCATCTCAATATTCCCAACAATTTTACGAGGTAGTAATTATTAAAACTCCCATCTTACAGGTGAGGAGACTGAGCTCAGAGAGCTACGGTTACCCCTAACAATGTTAAAGGTGTGAAAAGGAAATAGAACCATCCTATTCCAAGGGCTCTGGTTTTAAACACTTCAATAAATTCACACACACACACCAGCTACCTGGCCCTGGAGGAGCCAGGAGACCTGAGATTGTTCTGGTTGCTTTAATTTCTCAAAATGTGTATTCTGGGAGACTCACCCACTGACTCAGCGCCTTACATTTGAGACCCCCAGAGCCCAGGTTCTATCAGCCTAATGGGCTTCTTTGTTACACACACTCTTCTCAGCAGGGCCAGCTTTTGAGCCTGAAACATGGGTTTCTCCAGGAGTTTGTTCACACTGAGAGATTAGTCCTCTTACCTCCACAATGACCTTAGGGTCAAACTGGGGCAGATGGTGGATGAAGACTGTAGACCCTGCTGTCCATGGTTCAAACAAGGTCCCCATGATAGCCACAATCCAGCCTGGATCTGACAGGCACCACAGGACATCAGAGGCCTTCAGCTGCAGTAATTTCCTGCTGACTCCAAAATACAGTGGCCTCAGCTTTGTAACCAGAGTTGCATTCCCGGTCAAGGCACATGCCCGGGTGTGGGCACGATCTCTATTCATTGATATTTCTATCTCTTTTTCCCTCTCCTTTCCTCTCTGAAACCAATCTATACCAATAAAAGGGTAATATGCTAATTAGACCAGAAGTCCATCTGAACAAAGCCATGGTGGTGGGGCCAATGCTGAGGGGGTTACGGGTGATCAGGCTGTCAGGGGAGAGCATTTAAGAGGATCGGGTGAAAGGGGAGAGCAGTTAGGGATCAGGCTGGGAGGCAGGCAAGTGGTTAGAAGCTAACGGTCCCGGATTGTAAGAGAGATGTCTGACTGCTGGTTTAGGCTTGATGCCAGCAGTAGGACATCCCCTGAGGGGTCCCAGATTGGAGAGGGTGCAGGCTGAGCTGAGGGATACCTCCCTGACCCCATACACAAATTTCATGCACTGGGCCTCTAGTTAAATATAATTTTAAAATGTGCAAGTTTGAGTCCTGCACTGTTATTCATTAAAAAAATAATAAATAATAATAATAATAAACGGAGGGTGGGTCGGATATCCTCCAGTGAGGATTAACAAAAAAATTAAAATAACAGAAATAGCTGGTAGATGGAAATTTGAATCCAGTGGCTACTCAGCTAGGTCTGAAGCGTTTCTCGACCCTACTCTTACTGTTTCTGAGGGACCTCTGTATGCATAACTCCTTTAGAAAAACTCAACTCTCCCATGAGCAGCTATGGCTTTGAAGTGCTCATCTATTAGTAGGGAGGCACCTGGGGAGCCATTCACACTCCCTGTTCCCGTCTCTCTGAGGGCTGTGGCACACCCACAGGAAATTACACACTAGGGACCTCTGTTCTGAGCTTCAGACCCAACTGCCCACCAAGCATCTCTTCTGGGACGTCTCTCGGGCATCTCACACCCACAGCATCCTAATCTCTCCTGCCTCCCGGGACTAATTCTTCTCCAGTGCTCTCTGTGTTTCAGTGAATGTCATTACTGCCCAAGCTCAAAACCTGGGAGTCCATCTTGACTCTCCAGCCCCTCTTACCTCCCACATCTAGCCAGCACACCCTCCCATTCTAGCTCTGAAATTCTCAGACTTCTTAACTTCCTCGTGCCCCCATCACCTTGTCCAAGCCACCACCATCTTGCACCTAAATTATTCTAAGACCCTCTAACAGGTCTTTCTAAATCTATTTTTTCCAAGCCATTCTTCACCCTGCAGCCACAGTGATCTTTTCAAAATACAAATTGGATTAGGTCTCTCCCTGGTTAACAACCTTTCAATACCGCCCAGTGTTTTCCCTATAAGCTCAATCTCTACACCAAAGTCCCTACGACCCTGTGTGTTCTGGGCCCCACTCACTTTCTTGGCTCCTCCCATCTGTGCCTCTCTGACACCCACAGCAGCAGCTCCTCTCAAATCTCTGTAGTTCTATGAGTGCTACTTTTTAAAAATATTTTTTTTATTGATTTCAGAGAGGAAGAGACTGGGAAAGAGAGATAGAAACATCAATGGTGAAGAGAATCATTGATTGACTGCCTCCTGCATGCCCTACTCAAGGGATGGATCTCGAAACCTGGGCACATGCCCTGATCTGGCATTGAACCATCACCTCCTGGTTCATAGGTCGATGCTCAATCACTGATCCACGCCAGCTGGGCTATGAACACTACCTTTTATATCTTTGTGCCTTTGCTTGTGTTATTCTGATGTCACAGAAAACTCTCCCCTTCTTTCCACCCCCAATCCTCCAAGGTTTTGTTGATCAAGTAATATCATTAGCACAGATACCCAATGTGCACAAGACACCTTCTCTACCCGTTGCTCTGCTTAATAAGGTACAAAATACATAGAACTTTGCCAGGGCTGACCAGCAGACCCTGAGAGATGGATGGACAGATTACTTTGACACATGTGTCTGTGAAAGAGAAGGCTAAGGGGCTTGTTTGGCTTTAGGAACCCAAACAGTCCTGATTGCCTGCCCTGTTAGCCTTTTATTGTAACAACAGCTTTAACTAAAATTAACCTTTAGATACAATCAGCAGGGTAAAATGCTTCCTCAAGGTTGGGTCTTAAAGACTAAACATAGAGATTCCAGCAAAACACCCAGGAGAGATCTGACTTTTGTGGAAAAGTCAAGGTAGGGGCTGCCTCCTTTGGGAAGGTCCCCAGATGCCCCCGATCTTTTGGAGAATCCTCCTTACAGACTTGCCAACCAAGGCCCATACTCCCCTCCACAGAACTTGGTCTGGTCTGAATATTATTAGTTGGGGAGGAGGAAGTAGGAGGGAAATGATGTTTGGTTTAAAATTGATTATATGGTTAACCCAAGGCTATGTCTTCAGCCTCTACAATTATTGATTTTAGGTTAAAGGCAGTGGCCTGGTTCCAGGTAATACTTCCCCCAAATGGCTCATGATTGGGAAACTCCACCTCTGTATCTGTATAGATCACATAGCTAGAACCTTCTGTCCTCCTCCCAGCAAACCTGGAACCAGTGACAAAGACACATGGCTTGTCATTTGTGCAGCTTGCAGAATGCCTGCTGCCTCCGCCCGCGTTCCCTCCACACCTGTGAAGGTGCTCAGGCAGGGCACCTTGTCACTGGGAGGCTTCTGTCAGCACACACTTAGAAGTCCAGACCTTTGCCTCAGAGACCCTCAGTGGTCTGAACCACAGAGAGCAGAAGGGAGAAGCAGGATGGACTCAGTTCTACTTAGAGCACCTTTCCCAACACACACACACACACACACACACACACACACACACACACACACACACACACACACCCCTTGCCCCAGACTGTGACCCAGCCTCTAAGTTGCTGCCCTCTTTCCTACCATGAAGGGAAGGAGTGTCGCAAGGCAAGTCCATGGCTGTGTTTTGCCATCTTGGGGAAGCCGGTGGTGCCACTGGTAAAGAAGATGACCATTGGGTCCGTGGTCTTTGACTTAATACAGGTGTGATCTGGGGATGCTGATCTACAAAGGGATTGAACAGAAAAGGAGAGAAGTCAGGTCTCCTGGCTCCACCCTCAGGGTCAGCAAAAGACATAACATGAGGCTCAAAGTCAGAAACCTGGTTTGCTTGTATAGATTTTAGAGAGAGGAAGGGAGAGAGGGAGAAGGGGGAGAGAGAGATGGATTTTCTGTTCCACTTATTTATGCTTTCATTGGTGGATTCTTGTGTGTGTCCTGACCAGGAATCCAACCCACAACCTTTGCATTCTAACCGACTGAGTACCTGGCCAGTGGAGAAACTGGGCTTTTGCAACACTGGAGGAAGAACTGGTCTCCAGGTCTGAAGCATCAAACAGAGTTTATGGGTGACTTGGGTAAGAGGACTGACATTTCTTCATTTAAAAAATGGGGAAACACAGCCAATTATTTTATGATTTAACAAACATTGAAATAGAACTTCCTGTTTCCGAAAATGCTCTAAATGACTTACACATAAGAGCTCATTCAATCTTCAGAGCAATCCTAAGAGGTGCCTATCCCCAACTTGTCATGCTCCCTTTGTGGATGAGGAAACTGAGGCTCAGAGAGGTTAGGTAACTTGCCTGAAGACACACAGCCAGCAATTGGCAGAGCCAGGGTTCAAACCCTGTGTGATACATAGACTGTCCTCTTACACTGCTAAGCTTCTTTTCACACAAACTAACTTTGCAGGAAGTTCACTCCATAACCTTGGTGATAAGGGGTGGGGAGGAGTGGGGAGGAGTGGAGAAAGCAAGGGACAGTGAGAGTGAAAGAAAAAGAATCATTTGGCCTTGATTCCTGGGAGCTTCTACACTCAGTTTTCCGGGCCTGCGATGATTGGGTTTGTGAGCTTCGTGTGTTATTCAAATAAATTTCAAACCATCCACATGCTGGAGGGAACACTGGCTCTTGCTGAGAAATGGTACCATCCTGACTCTGAGCAATATAAGGGATTTTTCAACAGTATTATTTTTTAAACTATGTTGTATTGATTTCTGAGAAGAAGGAAGAGGTAGAAACATCAATGATGAGAGAGAATCATTGATTGGCTTCCTCCTGCACGCCCCTCCCTCCCCACCTTGGTTCCAGGCTGCAACCTGGGCATGTGCCCAGACTAGGAATGGAACCTCGACTTCCTGATTCGTAGGTCAACACTCAGCCATGGGCCATGCGGGCTGGGCAACAGTATTATTTATTTAAGTTTTATTTAAAACTCTCTGACTTCATTTGTTTATTCAAATTATAAAAGAAAGTTTATCTAGAAAGCCACAGAGGTAGTAGAAGTGAGCAGCTGGGCTGCACTGGCTCAGGAAACAAGTTCGGGGCAGAAGAAGGGCCCTTGGAGTTGAGGAGAGAGAAAGGCAAAGGTAGCGCCAGGGGAAGGCCAGGGCGTGCTCCCTGGGGGGAGAGCCCAACTCTCGGACCTTAGAGTCCACCAGAAGGTGTGACTCTGCTGTGTTTGCCTTTTGGGGTTGAATAACATTTTACTTTAAAAACAGAAGGGTTACTTCAAGAAAACAAACCCAGTGCAACTTATATGTTATAAACCAATGTTACCTCAGAAAAATAAGAGACAAAGAAAAGAAACCCAGCAAGGTTTGAGCTGTGGGTCAAACAGGCGGCTCAGTGGAACTAACCTCACAGGTGATCTGATTATAAATTCCTGACCAGACAGGGCATGGCGGGGAGTCAGACCCCTGACTCATAACTTCTCTGGTGAAAGGTTTATCATTGCCTTAAACAAGCCTGTCCATTGTTCTTGTGCATCTAGGTTAACGTGCCCTTCCTACAAAACTGTTTTTCTCCGGAGCATTTGAGGTCTTGCTCCCCAGCCTATGTAGTCAGTTTGGCTCAAACAAACGCATAAAAATTTCTACAGGTGTGGAATTTTCTTAGGTCGACAGTGTAAAATATCCCTTTGGATATTCTGAAGGCTCAAAGAATTAAAGGATTGGAGCTGGAGGGTCTTTCTGACCACCTGTCAGTTTTCTAGCTTTCTAAGGAAACCCAGAACCTGGGAGATGTTTGCCCCCCAAACCCTCTGTCAGTCACAACCTCATTTTTTTCTTGCAGTCTCAACTTTCACCTTCAAGATCCATTTTAACCTCTCATTCAACTTATCTATAATAATAAAATCATAATATGCTAATTAGACTGGATGTCCTTTTGGATGACCTTCTGGATGAAGCTGGGGTTGTGGGGGAAGCCCAGGTCCCGGGTGCCAGAGGGAAGCTGGTCCAGCACCCATGGGAAGGAAGGCCTACTCTTGTACGAATTATATGCATCAGGCCTCTAGTTCATATATATCCTATCTAATAATAGACAAACATGGTAATTGACCGTACCTTCGATACACCTCCCATTGGCTAATCAGCACGATATGCAAATTAACCACAAAGATGGTGGTTAATTTGCATATACCGGCTGGGAGCGAAGACTGAAGACAAAATGGAAGCGAAGCGCTACAGAAGGGAGCAAAGTAGAGGTGGCGGAGACAGGAACGGAGCCAAGACTTCGGACATGGGAGGCGGGAGGGCAAACCCAGCCAGATGGCTGGGAGTGGGAGGGGGAACCCAGCAGGAGTGGCTGGGAGCTGGAGGGGAAATCCAGCAGGAGTGGGTGGGAGCGGGAGGGTAAACCCAGCAGGAGTGGGTGGGAGCGGGAGGGGATACCCAGCAGGAGTGGCTGGGAGTGGGAAGGGATACCCAGCAGGAGTGGGTGGGAGTGGGAAGGGATACCCAGCAGGAGTGGGTGGGAGCGGGAGGGGATACCCAGCAGGAGTGGCTGGGAGTGGGAAGGGATACCCAGCAGGAGTGGGTGGGAGCGGGAGGGGAAACCCAGCAGGAGTGGGTGGGAGCAGGAAGGGAAACCCAGCAGGAGTGGGTGGGAGCGGGAGGGGAAACCCAGCAGGAGTGGCTGGGAGTGGGAAGGGAAGGGATACCCAGAAGGAGTGGGTGGGAGCGGGAGGGGAAACCCAGCAGGAGCGGCTGGGAGTGGGAAGGGATACCCAGCAGGAGTGGGAGGGGAAACCCAGCAGGAGTGGGTGGGAGCAGGAGGGGAAACCCAGCAGAAGCTGCTGGGAGTGGGAAGGGATACCCA
Organism: Myotis pilosus; assembly: GCA_036010255.1. Taxonomy (NCBI): domain Eukaryota; kingdom Metazoa; phylum Chordata; class Mammalia; order Chiroptera; family Vespertilionidae; genus Myotis; species Myotis pilosus. The sequence continues at coordinate 104,556,196 of JASKON010000003.1, forward strand.
GCAGGAGTGGGTGGGAGTGGGAGGGGATACCCAGCAGGAGTGGCTGGGAGTGGGAAGGGATACCCAGCAGGAGTGGTTGGGAGGGGGAGGGGAAACCCAGCAGGAGTGGGTGGGAGTGGGAGGGGAAAACCAGCAGGAGCGGCTGGGAGTGGGAGGGGAAACCCAGCAGGAGTGGCTGGGAGTGGGAAGGGATACCCAGCAGGAGTGGGAGGGGAAACCCAGCAGGAGTGGCTGGGAGAGGGAGGGAAACCCAGCAGGAGTGGGTGGGAGTGGGAGGGGAAACCCAGCAGAAGTGGCTGGGAGAGGGAGGGAAACCCAGCAGGAGTGGCTGGGAGAGGGAGGGAAACACAGCAGGAGTGATTGGGAGAGGGAGGGAAACCCAGCAGGAGTGGGTGGGAGTGGGAGCGGAAACCCAGCAGGAGCAGCTGGGAGCAGGAGCAAAGCCCGCCTCAGTGGGTTTCACTCGCTTCTCTGCTTCGCTACATTAGCAGGAAGCCCTATTCTTGCAGGAATCTTCCTGCAATGAGCCTCTAGTGTATTTATATTTATATATGAACTAGAGGCCCGGTGCACAAAAATTAGTGCACTCGGGGGCGGGGGAGAGGGGGCCCCTCAGCCCAGCCTGTGCCCTCTTGCAGTCTGGGACCCCTTAGGAGATGACCACCTGCTGGCTTAGGCCTGCTCCCCGGGCGATTGGGCCTAAGATGGCAATCAGACATCCTTCTGGCAACCTGGCAGCCCTCGGGGGATGCCCACTTGCCAGCAGGGAGTAGACCTAAGCTGCAGTCGGACATCCTTAGTGCTGCTGAGGAGGCAGGAGAGGCTCCCACCACCACCGCTGTACTGGCAGCCATCAGCCTGGCTTGTGGCTGAGCAGAGCTCCTCCCATGTCAGAGCACCCTGACCACCAGAGGGCAGCTCCTGCATTGAGCGTCTGCCCCCTGGTGGTCAGTGTGTGTCATAGTGACCAGTCATTCCCAGTCCTGTTGTTAGGGTCAGTTTGCATATTACCCTTTTACTATATTGTATAGAGGCCTGGTGCATGGGTGGGGGCCGGCTGGTTTGCCCTGAAGGGTGTCCCGGATCAGGGTGTTGGTCCCGCTTGGGTGCCTGGCCAGCCTGGATGAGGGGATGATGGCTGTTTGCAGCTGGTCACACCCCCTTCAGGGTAGGCGTCTCCAATGGGGTGCCTGGCCAGTCTGGGTGAGGGGCTGAGGGCTGTTTTCAGGCTAGCAGGTGACTGAAGCTCCCAACCTCTCCTTTTTTTCTTTTTATTCTGGGACTTATTTACCTTCTATGGCTGTCCCTGGAGCTGAGAGCCAGCTTTAGCTCTGAGGCTCGGCTCCAGCTCTGAGACCTCGGCTGCTGAAAGAAGGTATCTGCGTTTGTTTGGGTTCTATAATTGTAACACGGTTGCGGTCCTGCTAGCTCCAGCTCTGATGGCTGAAAGCAAGTTTCTGGGGTTTTGTTTAGCTTCTATAATTGCAATACTGTTTCTTAGACTGCAGCTCAGGGGCCGGCAATGGCAGGCAGGGAACCTTGGCTTCCTCCATCACTGGAGCAAGCAAGCCTCCTGTTCGCTTCAGCTGGCCGCCATCTTGGTTGGCAGTTAATTTGCATACCTTGCGGATTAGCCAATGGGAAGGGTAGCAAAGTTATGGTTAATTACCATTTTTCTCTATTATTAGATAGGATAATCTTTTAGGTTCCCACCTACAAGAATCTTGAAACACAGTAATCCTCAGACATTTCACCTCCTTTCACATCTCAGGGGTGATCAAACTTTAGGGAGAGAAGCATAGAAGTGCAATGTCCTGATATTACAGATGAAGCAACCTTGGCTAAGAGAGGGGCAGGAAGTAGCCCAGGGTCACACAGCAGGTCAGGGACACAGCTGGGAGGAGGTTTCTGGAGCCAGGCCTGGTGAGCTTCCTACCACCAGCTCTCTGTCTACAGCGCTTGGGTGTGGAGAGCCTTCTCCCACCGTTTCTCAGAGAGCACCTCTGTCTGACCCGAAACTCACTGAATCAGAGATTGGAAGTCCAGCCACCCCTCACGGCTGTGGTCAGACACCAGGAGCTTGATTTTCAGAGCGGGACACTCAGAAGCCACAGAGTCCACCTCTGGGGCAAGGTCATCTGTGGTCACGATGCTCTGGGCATTCGACTGCTTTAGTCGGTAGAGAATGTCCTTGGCCTTCAGCTGGGTTGTCCCTGGAATGAATATAATCCCTGGGGATGAGAAAGAAATTATCTGTTTAATTTCCTCTTTCACAACCATGGGCTTCAGGCCTGGCATATCAGCATAGAAATCCCCTAACCTGTTGGTATGCAAAGACCTGCAGTATCAGCACCACCGAGCCACACCCCAAACCTACCGAATCAGAACTTGCATTTAAAAATATATATTCATATTGATTTCAAAGATGAATGGAGAGGGAGATAGAAATATCAGTGATGAGAGAATCATTGATCGGCTGCCTTCGGCAAACCCCCACACTGGGGATTGTGTCTGCAACGTGGGCATGTGCCCCAACCAGGAATTGAACCTTGACCTCCTGCTTCATAGGTCAATACACAACCACTGATGCAAGGCAGCAGGGCAGAACCTGCATTTTAAGAGGACCTCCAAGTGATTCCCACACACATTAAAATTTGAAACGCTTGCTCTCAACCTGTCTACTCTAGCTGGGTGCAGCCAGTAGACAGGTGGGTCCTACTTTGCAAGAGTTTACATGGGACCTGGGAGCACAGATGCAAGGAGGACAGAGTCTTTGACATCAGGAATAGCTGCATCCCAGCCCCCACCCCTTTCTGCTCCCACCCCCTTCACTCATCCCTGTGTCATTGGGAATCCCTTCTTTCCTTCATCCCTCACATCCAAATTAACCACGTTGCCCCTTGAACTTTCCTACCCTCCCTCCCATCTTCTCTCGCCAACAATTAGTTCCAGTCTTTGTGTGCACCTATTGGATTCTGATCTCGCCACCAGATGCCTTGCCCTGGAACTTCTGTGTTATTACCTGAAGTTCCCCAGAGCATCGACATTCCCCTCACATTTCCTGTAGTTAGGACTAGAAGGTAATGCAACCCTTGACAGCCATTTGGAAGCTTCCCGCCACAGGAGAAGAAAGACCAGGAAAAGCTTGCTGGACACCAGGAATCGGACCATGTAAGGAACTGGAACTGTCCTGAAGCCCCCTGATCGCACCCCTGCATTCCATCCCCATTCCAAGCCCACCAGCTCAGCCCCCAAACCCACTGATAACAAGAGATTCCCACCCGTGACTGCACATCAGGATGAAACTGCAGCTCCTGGGTGCCCACCAGTCCCTTGGCTCAGTGCTGTGCAGCCCTTCCCTTTGGATATCCCACCCCCACCCTCCTTTCCTTAAATAAACTCAGTGTTCTTTAATCACTTCTGAGATGGCCATTTAGCCTGCCTGCCCACCATGTTCACATTCACTTCGCTTCACTAACACCTGTTTCCTCTCTGCAGGAAAACAGCTCGCTCCCCATTCTGACTCTGAAGACGCTGCCCACGCTCCACCTTTCTCTCCCACACCTCTATTCTCTATTTCAAAATGGCCATTCACATAGACAACTCCTGACTCTAAGCCTTTGCATGTGCTAAGCCCGTTCTTGGAATTCCCTTTCTCTGCTTCTACTCCTCTTTAGTTATGCTTTTCCCAGAGGGTTCAGCTCACGTCTTAGCTCTACAGATGACACGGCTTCTTTATGCTCCCTCTGCTGTTGCTATTTACGTTTGATTCCACATGACTTTGATTGATTAATCCACTATTTTATGAGGAAAAAAAGAGAGAGAATATATAAGCAAGAGCATGAACAGACTGTTGTGTAAATGTGTGATTCAACTGAAGTGATTAAAAAAAATCCATGAGTGCCATTCTGATTCTAAATTAGATGATAGATAGATAGATAGATAGATAGATAAGCAATTAAAAGGGAAAGGGAAATTCCTACCGAAGAATGCTAACTAATGAATGTAGAGGGGGTGATATAAACAGAAAATCCTCATGTAAAACCACCATAATAATATTCAACTCAGTCAAGAATCATCAGGGGATACTGAAACCACAGGGTGAAAGACAGTGGGGGAGCAGGATAGTCACTAGTCTCATACGTGTTACCCCACAGTCAGGAAGAGAAAAGGCGTCCTGACAAAGTTGAATACCACCCTTCTAATGAGATGAACAGTATCACTGATGGAAAAGAAAACAACTGCATAGACCACTCATGTGATGCACAGACAAAGACACAACACTGTCCTCTCAGCCTGCCTGCTAAGATGTTTTAAGATGAATATAATCATGAAGCAAGAGTCAGAAATACCAATTTGGGTGCACCTCCTGCAAAGCAACTGGCTTAGACACTTCAAAAATGTCATTGCCGTGCAGAAAAGGCTAGAGAGCCCTTCTAGATTAAAGGAGACTGAGAAGACATGACACCTAAATGCAATGCATGATCCTCAATTGGATTTTGAACTTAAAGAAAGAAATGGCTGTCAGGGACATGATGAAGGCAATTGGGGACTGTTGACTATGGATAGCTATCAGGTAACACATATTGTACCAATGTCAGACTTCTTGTTTGATAAGCCTGCTCTGGTGATGGTGAAGGAAATGTCTGGGATCCAGGGTTTATGGGTATTTACATGGTATTTATGGGTGTCACATTGAGTGCAACTGACTCTGTAATAACTCAGTGGGGGGCTCCAATATGGCAAAAGGTTAACAGTAAATGAATTTCAAAAAAGTAATAATGTCTGAGACTGTGCAAGGGAAAGTGTGTGTGTGTGTGTGTGTGTGTGTGTGTGTGTGTGTGTGTGTGTGTGACATTGCATGTGAGCATATGTGAGGGTGAGGGAGAGAGTGGGGGATAAGGGGTAAAATACGTGAGGTCTGAGAAAGAGAAAAACTGTGAAGAAGAAAGAATGTAGGGAAGAGGAAGCACCTAGTGAAGCATCCATCTTATATAAAAACTGCTGTTTGAAACTTTAACCCTGCATTTTGTCTCGGTAATGCTTGCTGGCTTAAATAATAAGGAAAATAAGACTACTCCAGTTTCAGAGAGGCCATTAAACCTTCCCCAGACGAAGTTATCAGTGTTGACACCTGGCCAAGCCTTTGGTTGAGGTCTCAAAGCCCCAGCACATAGGGGCTCTTAAAGAACTTGCAAAGGGGACCAGAACAGAACCCCATATTTGGGAGACAAAGAGGGTAAAAAAGTATAAATACAGGAAACTTTCTGTGTGACAGGGCCCGGAATTTGAGAGGTAATTTTCCTCTGGGCCCATCTGTAATCTACACTAATAAAAGAGAAAAATGGTAATTGGCATACGACGCTACCCTTTTCATTGGCTAATCAGGGCTATATGCAAATTAACTGCCAAATCAGATGGCAGTTAACTGACAACAAAGATGGCGGTTAATTTGCATATGTAGGCACAATGCAGGGAGGCGAAAGGGAAAGCAGGAGGAAGCCCCCTGCCACTGACAGTGATCGGAAACCCAGGGGGGAGCTAAGAGCTGGTGGGCAGGGCAAAGGCGGCCCTGGGGCCGCCTTTGCCCTGCCCCCCAGCCATGATCTGAGAATCAGGCGCCTTTGCCACCCTGGCCAGTGATAGCAGGAAGTAGGGGTGGAGCCAGCAATGGGAGATGGGCATGGTCGAAGCTGGCAGTCCCAGGAGCTAGGGGTCCCTTGCCTGGGTATAAAGCAGAACCCACGATCGCAGGGCCGCTGCAGCTGCGGGTCCCCGCTGTCTGGGCCGGACGCCTCAGCCAGAGGCGTTGGCCTGGGCAGGGGCTGATCCTGCAACCGCGGGGAGCTGAGGGTCCCCTGCCCAGGCCTAATGCCTCGGCCAGAGGTGTTAGGCCTGGGCCGGGGCAGAGCGGGAGATCGCGGGGAGCTGGGGGTTCCCTGCCCAGGCCTGACACCTCTGCCGGAGGCCTCAGGCCTGGTCAAGGGGCCGATCTGGTGATTGGTGATCGGAGGGTGATGAGAGTCAACTCCTCTGGCCGAGGCATCAGGCCTGGGCGGGGGGGCGGAGCAAGCGATCAGAGGGAGATGGGGGTCCCCTGCCCAGGCATGATTCTTGGGCCAGAGGCCTCAGGCCTGGGCGGGGGTTAGAGCCAGTGATCGAAGGGAGATGGGGGTCCCCTGTCCAAGCCTGACACCTCTGGCGGAGGCGTCAGGCCTGGGCAAAGGGTCGATCAAGCGATTGGAGGGTGATGGGGGTCTACACCTCTGGCCAAGGTATCAGGCCTGGGCAAGGGGCAGAGCCAGCAATCGGAGGAGTCTGGGGGTCCCCTGCCCAGGCCTGACGCCTAGGCCAGAGGCATCAGGCCTGGGCTGGGGGCAGAACCAGTGATGGGGGGAAATGAGGATCCCCTGCCCAGGGCTGACACCTCTGTCAGAGGCATCAGGCCTGGGCAAGGGGCCGATCCTGCGATTGGAGGGTGATGGGTGTCAACGCCTGAGGGCTCCCAGTATGTGAGAGGGGGCAGGCTGGGCTGAGGGACACTCCCCCCCCCCCCAAAACCTGGTGCATGAATTTCGTGCACCGGGCCCCTAGTATTAATAATAAATGTAACTCCATCTCTGTAAGCGTTGCTTGTTTCTTCTCCGGTTTTCTGTAACCCTGGTATTCCTGGACCAGTTGGCTCCAGGACATCCCTAAGGTCGCTACGGGTCTCTGAGTCACTGACCTGTTCGGATGCAGCCCATGGCCACCAGCCACCACTCAGGCAGTCGAGGCAGAATCAAGGCGAGACGGTCTCCCTGCTGCAGGCCACAGGTCTGCGTGAAGACGTTGGCTGCGCGGCAGGTGAAGTCTGTCAGCTCTCTGAAACTCCACTTCACTTCGTCTCCTTGGCTGTTCACCCACCACAGGGCTGGGTTGGGGCCTCTCTTGCCTTCCTGGTCAAGATCACACACCATGTGTTACTTCCTGCTTCAGAGGAAAAGGGCACTTATTTCCCCAATTCACTGTCACAGTCACATTCCAGTGTGAGCATAGCTCAGGAACTGAGACCCCATTTTATTTATTTATTTATTTATTTATTTATTTATTTATTTATTTATTATTATTATTAATCCTCACTCGAGGATATTTTCCCATTGATTTTTAGAGAGAGTAGAAGAGGGAGGGAAAGACCGAGAAAAATATCAATGTGATTGGTTGTCTCCTGTATGGGTTCTGACCATTGCCCGGGCCAGGGAAGAGCCTGCAATCGAACCATGTGCCCTTGACTGGACTTGAACCTGGGACCCTTTGGTCCATAGGCTGATACTCTATGCACTGAGCCAAACCAGCTAGGACCTGAGACCTCATTTTAAATCATTTAAAGAGCCAAGAAAAGTTAGGGTGTGATCCAGCCAACTTCTTCTGGTCTACTGTAGCCACCTCCTCTCAAGTCATATAAAACCATGAATAGTTTCATGTCTCCAAGTGAAGACTTAAAGCTCCATCCCCACGTGTCTTAGTTCCATGCAGACAGTGCATTCCTCTTTGTGCCCCAGCATTCTCATCTAGGAAGTGGGGACAATATTACCTAGAAGGTCGTAAAGTCTAAATGAGTTATTTATTGAGTAAAGTGTACATAACAGTAGGCGCTCAATAAATATGACTATTATGATAATTGCTACACAATAGAAGTGGCTAATTTAGACTCGGAATATCTTGTGGAATTAATTTTTAAAATTAAGTTGCCTCTAAAGGTGAAATTCATAAGAAGCAGACTGGGAAGGCTCAGACCCCTATTAGAAACATCAAGTAAACAGACTAAAATGGCTTTGTTCGGGCTCTTAAAACAGTCAAGGATCTGCAGCAACCAACAAATGCCCAAACAGCTAAAGCCACACTCAGAAAGGTAGGGCATGTGACGTTTGGGCTCACGTTTTTTTTAAAAAAAAAATGTTTTATTGATTTTTTACAGAGAGGAAGGGAGAGGGATAGAGAGTTAGGAACATCGATGAGAGAGAAATATCAATCAGCTGTCTTCTGCATGCCCCGTCCTGGGGCTGGGCTCACTTTTGCACCCCCCTTCTCTGATGTGGTGCCCCAGGATTGGGAGGACTTGCCAGGTTCCGAGCCTCTTTTTGGGACAGGCATAAAAGAGTGAAACTTGTTTGCAATATTCAGTGGGGAGTGAGATGTAGCTGGAAAGGAATTTACTTATTCATTTATTTATAAGTTCCCTAATAAAAACTAATGTTGAGTATCTTTTGTGCTTTTTTGCTGTCTGTGTGACTCTCAAGTGAGATGTCTGTTCAGAATCTTTTGCCAATTTTCTAAGTGGGTTGTTCCTTTTTTATTATTGAGTTTGAGTCCTTTGTATATTTTGAATATGTCTTTTTTCTTTTCTTTATATATCTTTATAATTATTATTATTACTAGAGGCCCAATGCATGAAAATTCATGCACTGGAGGAGGCGTCCCTCAGCTCAGCCTGCCCTCTCTTACAGTCTGGGAGCCTTCAGGGGTGAGAGGTGACCCGGCGATCAGGGGAAGGCGACGCCCATCACACCTCTGCTGCTGCCACTGCTGGCAGCGCAAGGCTCAGCTGGTCCTGGTTACCTGAGCCTTGGGCGGCCCTAGGTGGCTGGGCAGCGGACATCTGAGGCTTGCCTGTGTCTTGGGCATCAGCTGGGCAGCCACCATTCGAGGATTGCCTGCACCTAGGGCTGGCCCTGGGAGGTTGGGCAGCTGCCATCTGAGGCATGCCTGTGCCTTGGGTCGGCCCTTGCCGGCTGGGGGGCTGAGAGGACTGGGGGACTCCAGAGGCAGGCATGTGGAGTGGCCGGGTCTGCCTGGGGCGGGCCTGGCCTTGCTACATGCCTGCCGCCCCGGCGTGGCTGAGGGGACTGGATGCCACCATCTTGTGGTTGTGGGCGTTGCCATATTTGAGGGCATAACAGTCAATTAGCATATTCCCTCCTTATTGACTGTGGGCGCCACCATCTTTGTGATGGCATGAGGGTCAATTAGCATATTCCCTCTTTATTAGATAGGATTATTCAAATTTATCTAGGAATATGGTTTTTATAAGCAATTGAAGGTAAGTTGTTATTAGATTATAATAGATTTCTATAACTTTAAGACATCATATGTAATATACACAATTCACAGAATATACAAAGAAGGAAATGAGAAGAGAATCAAAACATACCACTACAAAAAATATCTACCAAACATAAAAGAAAGCTGTAAAAGAGGAAATGAGGAACAAAAATAAAAGCTATATCAAGATCAAGAAAGCATTAACAAAATGGCAGTAGTAATTCCTTCCATATCAGTAATTACTTTAAATGTAAGAGAACTAAATTTCCTAATCAAAGACAGAGATTGGCAGGATCTAACTATATTCTGTCTACAAAATTATAGAATTAATAAAACCATTTTTTGCAATAAAATGCTAACTATACATCAATTTATATAAGCAAAACCATATTTACATTATAATTCAAATTGAATAATAATTATTCACTTATTCATTCAATATTAGTTAGATCTTATTATTTCTTAGGCCCTGTTCTTAGACCACAAGGATTCAGGCAATACAGAAACTTATGAGTAGAAAAGGTTCTTAGAAACAAAAGGATTTCTTCAAATTTCTCATCACATTTTTCCTCCCTGAATGTTAGCACTGAAAATGGTTTAGTGTACATTTTTCCCTGACAGATGCACAAAAATGATCCTTTGACTCAGATGACTGGAACCAAAGAATGTATCTCATCTGAGATAAGATTAATATATGTGCATATTTGTGCTGCTCCAGCATGGCCAACAGTGAACCTGAGGAGGGGCAGTGAAGGATTGAAGAAAAGACAGACAAGAGAATACAGCTGGGGCTCGGTATATCTCCTGTGCCTGGATGAGGACACAAAAGACCGAGCCTGCAAACCGATGCTTTATTTTATAGTCTGATTAAAACAAGAGTAGATTAACATGTCTATAAATGTTCTTGTTTTGGCAACACCTGCTGCACCTCCCACAGCCCACTAGCTACTTAGGAAGGAATTAGGGAGGGCTACAAGGTCAGGCTTCATTATGCTAGGGCAGCTCTGCCCCCCAGGCTGGGACTTGTTTGTGGCCCTGTCACAGGTCAGCCCGAGGCTTGAACCTAGAGCTGCTCCCTACACATATAAATGTGTGTCTTTACAACTTTAAAAAAATCAGTGCTGTGAAAAAAATCCTTGCCCAACAGGTTAAAGAATATTAACAATTATTGATGACAAGTTGTGCACTGCTTACATACAGGGAGCCTAGTACAGTACACAAGATTTCCGCAGGATTTTAAAAATGATGGAAAAGCTGGTATATCAAGTAGAAAACAATTGTTGCTCAGAATTAAGTCTGTGTTAGATCCTAACTCCTGAACCTTGAAGAAGGTATCATTTTAGTAGTCATATATTTTTGTGTTAAGGATTAATTTGATAATGTGATGTTGACTTGAACCTGTTTTCAAGAAGATAAAATACAACTCTTAAACTAGATTTGAAATTTAAAGTTTTAAGGGGTGAGATCTGAAACCAAGGGATATTGAGAAATAGTTTTAAAAGATAAAACACTGAGTAAGTAACTCAGCAGCAGAAAGAAATGAATAGCCCTGGCCAGTGTGGTTAGAGTGTCTACCCTTGCTCCAAAGGGTTTTGGGTTTGATTCCTGGTTAAGGGCAATTCCCAAGGTTGCAGGTTCGATCCCAGCTGGATATCAACTCATGGATGTGTCTCTCACATGTTTATGTTTGTCTCTCTTTCTCCCTCTCCTTTCTCCCTCCCACTCCCAATCTCTTTAAAAAAACATCAATGGGAAAAATATCCTGCGGTGAGGATTAGAAAAGAAAAAAAAGAAAAAGAAAAAAGAAATAATCAAACAACTAATCCACAAAAACATTATGCTAAGTGAAAGAAACCAGACACAAAAGAGTGCAAGAGCAGGTCTGTGGCTGCCTGGGGCTCAGGGTGGGGTGGGAGGGGATTGTCTGAGAAAGGTCAAAGAAAGCTTTTGGGGTGATAGGAATAGTCTAGAACTCAGTTTCAGGTGTACAACCTAATGATTAGATATTTATATAACTTATGAATATAACATTGTATGTCAATTGTAATTGAAAACAATTTTTAATTATAAAAAAATAAAGCCCTGACAAGTTTGGCTTAGTTGTTAGAACATAGGCCTGTGGGCTGAAGGGTCTGGAGTTAGATTTCCAGCGAAGGGCATGTACCTCAGCTGTAGGTTCATTCCCTGACAGGGCAACTAATTGATGTGTCTCTCTCACATCAATGTTTCTCTCTCTCCTCTCTCTCCTCTTCCTGTTACTCCCTTCCCCTGTCTCTAAAAAATCAATGGGAAAAAATATCCTTGGGTGAGGATGAATAAAGACATCACACTCACAATAAAAGAAACAAAACCTTCACACATGTGAGTTTATTGCATGTAAAAAAGTTTTGCTTCATATTCTTAAAATTTTTTATTTATTGATACATTTTAAAGAGAGAGGAAGTGTAAGAGAGAAACATTTGTTGTTCCCTTTATTTATGCATTCATTGGTGATTCTTGTGTGGGCCCTGACCAGAAATCAAACCCACAACCGTGGTGGGTTGGGACGATGCTCTAAGTGAGCTACCCAGCCAGAGGGACAAAGCACTTTCTTTTGTTTTATAATGAATTCCTTGCCAACACACACACACACACACACACACACACACACACACACACTCAGGAGAGGGCACACAAAAATGTTGGATTTCTAACTTAAGACTGTTAAGTTTTGAGGGAAGTTCAGGGAGCAGAGTGGACCCCAGTGGTGTGCCATCTGCAGAGTCTTTAATAAGAAGAGCACCAAGATCTATGAATTGTAAGGCAGGTTTCAAATTAATTTACTCCACAAATGTTTGTTGAGAAACTTGTCAGACACCACACATCCCGAGAGAGACACTGATCATGCTTAAGGCAATTGGATAAGTGAAACAGACAGATCAGAAGTGTTCTGAGAATGAAAATGAATGGAATGAGGGTGCTAGGGGCACATTGGGAGATACGGAGGAATTGACAATCACTGATAACAATGATATAAAACCCAACAAGAACAGGTATTACATGGGGACTTTTATTTACTTGGTGGTTATCTCTGTAGGTGGATGCATGAACTAATGAGTAAGAATATTATGAAGATAAATGTGAAAATGAAGTGCTGGGCCCCTTTCCTCCTCTCTGCCTCCTCCCACTCCAGCCCATCTCATGGTCCACAAGGTCTCCATCAGATTTTTGGTCTGACAGTAATGGAAGTCAATTTATAGTCTTAAGGCAAAGATTTGGCATCTTCAGATCATGGGACCATGTTTAAAAAAATGTATTTTAGAACTAGACAATCTGGACCCAAATTCAGCTCCTCTACTTAGGTATGTAATTTCTGTAGTTAATGTAAAACTCAGATACTCAGTTTTCTCATCTGGGAAATCCTATCCAATAAAGAGGGAATATGCTAATTGACCCTCACACCATCATAAAGATGACTGCACCCACAGCCAATAAGGAGGGAATGTGCTAATTGACTGCCCCACCCTCAAAGATGGCGGCACCCACAGCCACAAGATGGTGGTGCCCAGTCCCCTCAGACCCCTAGCAACCCAGGGCTGTCATAGGCTCAGGTAACCAGTGCCTGCCGAGTCTTGCGCTGCCAGCAGTGGCAGCAGTGAAGGTGTGATGGGGCATCGCTTTCCCTTGATCACCAGGTTGCCTTCCACCCCTGAGGGCTCTCGGACTGAGAGGTGGCAGGCCGGGCTGAGGGACCCCCCTATCCCCCCGCTCCAGTGCATTAATTTTCATGCACCGGGCCTCTAGGGTGGATAACAAAAATGGTCTTCATAACCAAGGCTCTGTTTTCCTGGGAGTTCTTATGTAAACTCAGAGAAATGAAAAAGAAAGAGGGAGAAGAAGCCCCATGAACGGCATATAAGCCTTGAGCACTAACACGTGAATGCATATGTTAAATTCACGGGAAACTTAAACATTCCATCAACTCTCTGACTGCATTGCAGGTGGATTCTCTCTTTGTTCAAAGATAATGTTGGGTAACTTTTCACACTGTGGTCATCACCAGCTGGGACTTAGTAGCTGGAATACCACCTGTTGTCCACCCCATCCCCTGGGGTAGACATCATGGCTCCCCTTTTGATTTCAAGCACTTGGTTTCTTCTGAAGAGACCTGTAAACTCTAGAGGCTGCAGGCACTGGTTAATCTGGAGAGACCCCAATGCCACACCCACGTAGGAGTTGGTGGCGAGGCCTGCAGTGACCTTCCTCTCCCCACTGAGCTCTAAGTGTCAGGTGCGCAGGGGCACCAGCAGGGGGCCTGTCCCTTCCCTCTGAGAGCAGCCTGAAGTTGACCCCAGTTTGATGAGATAAATCCCAGTTAGGCTCACAGTCCCATTAGTGGAAGGTCAGAATTCATATTACCGTCAAGTTGCTGACCTTTAGTTAGAACTTTGCATTTGGTCACAATTATCTGACTGTGTAGCAGGTACACTACCCGCTGTCTTGTTTCTTAAGTGAGATTATCCCCATTTCACAGATTAAACCACGGAGGCCCAGAGAAGTGCGAAGTGGCCAGGGTGAGAATTGAGAATTGAACCCGAAAACATAAGCTTCTCCCATGACACTGGTAAGGTGAGGTCTGCCTGTATCGGCTGTATCGGATCTGTGCCCTTCAGACTCTGAGGAGCAAGAAAAGCCAGAGAGATCCCCCTAGCCTCCCCCCATCACAGGCGCCTCCTCACCTTCTCCATTTGAGTCCAGTAGTCCAGGACATCACTGGCAAAGTTAAATTTCTCAGGTCTATCATGGTCATTCCATCTCGGGGCGCCAATTGCTGATACAGACTGGAAGTGCAAGGTCCGAGGGGCCAGGTGGAAGGCGTGGCAGGATTTGTGGGTGCCCCAAAGGACCCGGAGCCTCATCAGCCACTGCATGGCGGAGCAGTCCTCAGGAAGCAGGCACGGACTTCTCGGTCACCACCTGCTTTGGGAAGAGATGGCTAATAGGTCAGTCCTGGAGCAGGACTTTCCTCCACAAGACGAGGCACATTCTGGTTAATGGCTGCGGTTCTGTTTCAGCTGACCAGTATTTGGAGGCACAACTTAGTGACTGAGGATTTAGGATTTCTCTTCCCCGCTCAGGAACCACAGGCAGAGAATGATGGGGAGGTATTATATAGGGTGTTCCAAAATTCACGCAAGATTTGAATTTTGTGTGAGCATCAACAACAACAACAACATAAAGTAAAATCCTAATTTTACTTGGTTTATTGAATCAGATTCTAATATCTGATGTTCTTTGATTTCAATCCTTTCAATTTGCTAAGCATTACCAAGTACCAATTATGGCCCAGGGGCGGGGACAATGAAGACCAATGAAGACCATGGCGTTGTGTATGTGCCAGCAAAGCTGTGGAGGCCATTTACCCGATGTGCTATTTTATATATAAGCCTATACTGTATTCTTTATGAACCAATAAAAAAATTTACAATTTTCAATTATAAACCTGTGTTTTCTATCAAAATTACTTCTTGCGTGAATTTTGGGACGCCGTATAGCTACTAGATGAGATTGGTACACCTTCCTGAGGGTCTTCTTCCTTCTCTCTCACCCCCTGGGAGTTAAGCTCAGGTTGGCAGCCATGGCACCAGCCCCTTTGTGGGTAACTCACCATTTGAAAGTCCTGTTCTCCACGCTAGCCTGGCTCTAAGACCTCTCTTCCTGACGAGCCTAACTGTGCCGTTCTCATGGAACCTGTTATATTTTTAGATGATCCCAGCCCCTGTTCAAAGTTCATTGGTCCAGGGTTGAGCAATCATCCCTTATGAATTTTTAATCCAGACCGAGCTACCCACAATCCCTTTCTCAAATGTGTGTGTGTGTGCTTCTTACCGAGGTACTCTCTGTAACATTCTAAGTCTAACCACTGAGCAAGCATCAGCCAGGTCTGGAGGAAGAATCTTTAAAGAGGTAATTAAGTTAAAATGAGGTCACTAGGTGGACCCTAATCCGATATAACTGACGTCCTTATAAGAAGAGATCAGGACACAGACACATTGAGGGAGAATGTGGTGTGAACATGAAGACGGACAACTTCACGCCCAGAGCTAAGCCCAAGAAGAGATCCCCCTGTTGACCTTGATCTCAGACTTCTTGCCTCCTGAACTGTGAGCAATAAATTCCGGAGGTTTAAACCCCTCAGGCTGTTGTACTTTGTTATAGCAAACTTAGCTATCTGATACACTTCTCTTAATCAAATAAGAAAGAAATGACTTTGGCATTATCTTATCCTGTAAATGTGTTTGAAATTCAGATTTAATCTTTATCATGCAAGGGGATCAATCACTGCAAGCACCCACTGGGAGGACTGTGGGAGGTGAGAGCGTGCCCTTAGGAGCCAATCGACACAGGTTCAAATCCCAGCCCTTTCACTCCTCACCTACACAGCTCTGGGCAATTTTCTTAACCTCCCTAAAATATGGAAATATCAGCAACACCTGGAGTAGTGAATGAATAACTTCCTGTGTGAAGATGTGAGCACAGACTCAGCACAGGTGAATAATCCAGGCATGGAGGTTTCTGCTAACAAACACTCTCTCTGAGGAAACTCATTGAACAATCAGGCTTCAAAAGAGATGGCTGCTTGAGCTTTGGGATTAGCGTCTAATGAGAAGGAACAGGGATACTTTGCTGAGCAGACAGCACAGCGTGCAGCTTCTGCATTAATAGGTTAAGAAGGCTAAACATGGGGATATCTATACTTACATGACCATCTTCCATCTCTATCTTCATGTATATCTGTCTTAACTGCCAATATCTATATCTATAAGTATGTCAATATCTGCTGTCACTAGCTTTATCATATCTATACCTATAACTACATCGATAGCTGTATTTATATCTATATCCATGTTGATATTGATATGTCTCACTATGAAGCGCTATAGTGATATTTATAACTACATTTGTATCTGCGAGTGGGTCCATGACTAGACTACACCAGATGTTTGAGGTTAATTTGCTATATGTATGTGCAGAGGCATCGAGACAGTAGTTTTACTGTATGCATTGCGCAGGTGCACCATTATCTTATGTAACGAATGTCACTATTTGGCAAGAAGCCTCTTTTTTTCTGAGTTGGTGTAAGAATGTGTTGCTGACCAGCCAGTGTGCGGCTGCTTTGTGGGACTACATTGAAGAACTGCTTTGTCTGATAGGTCCTGGGTTAGCAATGGCTACTTTGTCTGCAATGAAGTCTCTCCTATATGCCTGCGGTGACTCATGTCTTCTTCTGATTCCTGCGTCCATGGAGGTCCAGCCCTTAGCAGGGGGGCTGTGACCAGACACTGTGTCTATAGCTATGTACTGCATTTTTCTGTGTATAAGATGCTAACTTTTTAAAAAATCATTCTACTGAAAATTGAGGGGTGTCTTATAGACGGATGTTAGCCCAGGAAGTTGCTGCACGGGTTCGTAGCTGCCTATACTTTGTCAAACAGGCTTCCTCCAATCACGAGCCTTATTGTTACTGACATCAGCTGATGCTGTAGTGGATGTGGAGGAGAGAGTGCGCAGATGCAACAGGGACCTGAGCGTTCTGAGCCCATAAAGATGTCAAAAAATAAAAAGATACATACCGGTAAGGGATTGTCTTACTCTGCAAAATTCAAACTGAATGTAATCAGCTGTGCAAAAGAGCACGGAAATAGAGCAGAAGAGAGACAGTTTGGATCTCCTCCCACTGAGTGTATGATAAGCCAGTGGAGAAAACAGGAAGAACAACTCCTTAAGATGCAAAAACAGGAGAAGGCCTTAAGAGGAAAACCAGAAAAATGGGCAAATTTGGAGCAGAGGCTTAAGACTTGGATTATGGAGCAGCGCCAGAGTGGCTTATGTGTGTCAACCAAGCTTATTCAATGTCAGGCAAAATTGTTTTCAAGGGAAATGAATATTGTTGATTTTATAGGAAAGGCAAAATGGTGCTTCACTTTTATGAGGAAAGAAGGGTTGGCCATGAGAACAGAAACAAAGTTAGCTCAGAAAATGCCACCAGTTTATGAGGCCGATCTCACATATATAGACAGTGACTCAGAAGACAGCAGTGATACAATAGAAGTTGGAGATAGTGATATGTCTGGAACTAATAGTGATGAAGAAGGGAGCAGTGATGCAACAGAGGCTGAATAAAGTGACATGCTGCAAAATATCATAGTACTGGTATGTAAACATTACCTGCAGTAATTACTAAATAAAAATGTGTTCTGTTTTATGTTTAAAATATAGATTTCTTAATATTGGGTTGGAAAAGTGGGAGGCATCTTATACATGGGGGCATCTTATGTATGAAAAAATACGGTATATGTATATGTATATGTTTATGTGTATGTGTATATGTTTGCACATTCCTCACAATGTTTGACATTGGAACTCAATAAAATGTTAGATTTTCCCTTTCTGCCATAATTTGGAAAACTAAAAGATGAAAATTGGGGGAGAAGATATAGTGTGTCTAAAAAATGTGTGAATTACAGATAAATATATTTTCCACTCATTAAATATTTACTGTGCCACACATGGTTTTAGAACATCAGAGATTATTTAGGCTTCAAGAGTTCTTACCCTCTTGGGCTTTATAATCTAAGGCAGTGATTTTCACCCTGTGTACCACAAGAATTTTTTAAATATGCAATACCTGACTATTTAGTCAGTGGAACTGACCTCTTTTCCCTTAGAGTGTCAATTTTAAAAAAAGACATCATCCAACACAACAATAGACAGCTAGTGTGCATGAATAAAAATTATAACACCTTTTGGTCAGATCGGAAAAAAATATAGTATATTTTTTAGTGTGCCCCCTTGTTGTAGGGATTAGTTGATGTGTGCTATGGGATAAAAATGATGAAAAATCACTGGTCTAAGGACATCCTAGAAAATAGTTTTAAAGAACAATCATTTGGACCTGGCTGGCATGGCTCAGTGGTTGAGTGTCGACCTATGAACCAGGAGGTTGAGGTTTGATTCCTGGTCAGGGCACATGCCCGGTTGCGGGCTGAATCCTCAGTGTGGGGCGTGCAGGAGCAGCCAATCAATGACTTTCTCTCATCATTAATGTTTTTATGTCTCTTTCCCTCTCCTTTCCTCTCTGAAATCAATTAAATATATCTATATGTATAAATATATATAAAAGAATAATCCTTTGAAATGCTTTAAGGTGGATTTCAATTTGGCACAGGGTTTTGAGAGGTGGCTCGGCCCACTACTCTATGCCTAGGCCCACAGTGCCTTGAGATCTAGCAACAAAGCTCTGAGTTCATGAGACTTCAGCATCAAAAAACTATTTATTTTATCAGATAACAGACTTAGTGTGTCCCAGGGGATCTTAGAGTTACACAGCCAGGTTTGGTTCCACTGCCTACCAGCTGAGTGATTTTGGCCACTATTTGTGTCTCTGAACTTGAGGGCATAGTAACAATGCCTACCACCCAGCTGCCCACAGGATTAGTAAAATAATCTACAAAAATCTCTTTGCCAGTACTGTGTCTAATAAGGGTAAGGGCTCAATAAATGTTGAGGTGCCCTGTACCACCCAGCAAATTCTAAAGTCGACCCCCCTGCTAGGTATGATTTTTTAGGAAATGAGAGCCACAACCTTTATATAATGTGAACCCACTGCTGCATGGTGCAGTCTTATTCCAGGTAGTCACCCTCTGGGTCTTTTTTAGTCCCCTCCGCACCCTCCACCCCATGCACAGCTGTCTGACATCACATTTATCACCTGTTATGTGCCAGCAACTGTGCTAGTTACAGCCTGTGCATATGCCCATGGATATCACCACCTTCATTTTGCAGTTCAGGAAATAAGTCTCAGAGAGGTTGCTGCTCAGATGTGTCCCCTGGGCACACCTAATCTCTTATGTGTTTTTTAATTAGAGAGAGAGAGAGAGAGAGAGAGAGAGAGAGAGAGAGAGAGAGAGAGAGAGATTTGTTGTTCCATTTATTTATGCATTTATTGAGTGCTTCTCGTATGTGCCCAGACTGGGCATAAAATCCACAACCTTGGCGGGTCTGGATGACACTCTAACCAACTTTGCTACCCAGCCAGGGTATGGTTGTTTTGTTGAGGTTCTGATTAGATGGAATAATCTGTGGAAGCATATAGCACAGTGCTTGGCATAATCAATGTTGGTTGTTTGTATTAATTTGGGATTTGAAGTATAATGTTGCACTAGCAAAATGCAGGGTCTTTGGAATCCGAAAGTCTTGAGCTGAAATTCTGGCTCAGCCACTTATAATATGGTCCCTGTGCAGGCCATTTGCTATTCCAACCTTGGTCTTCTGGTCTGAGAAATGGAGGTGTAAGGGCTGCTGCTCAGATGTGCCCCTGGGCTCTCTGAAAGGACTGCATGAGGTAATGCCTGGGAAGCACCTGGCCCAGGCATGCAGATGTGAGTGGGTACTGTCACAGGTACTGGCTTGAACTATTAGTTCTCTCCTAGAGCCATTTGGGGGTGTTGTTGGGCGTACTGTTGGGGGGTAGGCGCATTTCCATTGTTCTGGCCCCACTTTCCCATTACATTTTACCTCCCATTGAACCAGGAGAGAAATACCACTGTTCAAAGTCACCAGCATAGATTGCTGGAAACACTTAGAACACCCCTGCTGTGGCTGAGGGTACCTTGCTCTGAGCGTGGGTCTTGTTCTTCCTGAGTGACTCATTAATGATGAACTTTTTGCTCAGACAGACTTTTATGTCATGGAACGAGTGAAAGAGAAGGCAGAGCTAGTAAAGGTTAAACACCAAAACTATCAAAGTACAAAAAACCCCCTGTCATTCAAGCAGAAAAAGCAGTCACTCATCACTTTTGAGAAGAGAATGGAGACAGGAAGAAAAGACCATAGGATCCTCTCTGGATCTCAGTGGATCTCCTGTGGGGAACTTAACAACAGTGTTGAGGTCAAGGAGCCAGGAGCCAGGAAGCCTGTGTTTCAGTCAGTTGCCAGTTGCCAGCTCTGTGACATTGAGAAGGTTTCTTGTCCTTTGGTGCCTCAGTTTTCTCAACTTTGACAATGGGTATGGGGTAGAGATGTAGAACTCTCTGAAGACTGCATGCACACATTTCTTTCATTGCCAAGCCTCTCTTGCAGTGAGAATGAGGCCACTGAATTCCAGTTCTGGTTCGTGAACCCCACTTGGAGGTGTCACAACTCCCTGGTCTAGGGCATTTCAGGACAGGTCTGAGTTTGGACACTCTCTTCCCTGACTCACTAGTCCTGGAAACCACGTGTGAAGGTGCTAAACATCAAAACATGGCAGAGAATCTATCAGCCCAGTTCTCTGAGTAACTGCAGCCCTCTCCTGTCAACCTGAACACGTTACACCCATTAACTTTCTAAACCTTATGACAAACCTACAGAGCATACATTCATGCAATAGACATATAATGGGCACCCTCCAGGTATGGATATAGCTTTGGACATGTCTATCAAAGTTACTGCTCTCAAGTTTATATTCCCATGAGAGGGAGGCAGAAGACTGCAAACAAAAGAATCAATCAGAAAGAGAGGAATCAAGATAGCAGCATAGGCAAACATCTGAACTTGCTGCCTTGCACAACCACATCAAAACTACAACTAAAAGAAAAAATGGATATCATCCAGAACCATGGGAAGGCTGGCTGACTGGAAGTTATACAACAAGAAGGAAAGCGAAAAGCCCACTGAGACTGGGAGGAGGTGTGGAGGTACAGAGGTGCGTGTGGAAATGGACTGGTAACTGGGAGCGCTGTTGACTTTTTCATTTGGGAGAGAGACACAAGCTCCTGACTGCTCTGAACTCCAGTTCCAGGTGAGATTCTGGGGACCCAGACTCACATGGGGAGAAACTGGACTGTCTGGCATTGGGGTGGAACATGAGGGCAGATTGTTCTCAGAGGTGCTCACAGTGATCATTGTTCCTGCACCGTGCCATGGGACACAGAGACCCAAGGACCTCTTCGGGGCAGAGCTGACTGGCAGCCATTGCTGTTTTCTCCACCCTGGTGATTCCCTGAGACCCCATACCACCCAATTTACAACCCTACCCAAGCTGTGCACAGAGGCTTTTCCATATGAATGGCCTGGCCTTTTGCAATCTAAAACCTAACAAACTGCAGCTGCGTCAGAGAGCCCAGGGCTTCCAAAAGAAGGCCCAAGGATCAATAGCAGCCTGCATTGCTTCACAGCTGGACCTCATAAGGGCACCTCCAAACCCCAAACAAAGAGGAGGTGTTTGCCGATCTCTCTGTAGCTCCTGCTGGGTGGCCACAGGCAGTGGCTGACTCTGCACCTCCTTGGAGATCCAAGAGCCAGTGTAACCAGTGGTCAGAGTGAGATCATACCAGATAACAACTCTTTACATCCATAAGTACACACCCATGGGGCAGACTCAGTGAGCACCAAAGCCCCACTGAAGGAAGTCCTGCCCCAAAAGGGTGTCTCCAGCACAGAAGTTCTCCCATTGTAGACAGAACTGGTCCTCACAGCAAATTGGCTTGAAGGTCAATTCCTCCCAATGATACCAATGGCAATCAAGGCTTAACTACAATAAGATTGTGCACACAAAGGGGTGCACCAAGAGTGTCCACCTCAGGTAATGAGGGAGGCTGAGCCACAAGGCCCTATAGGACACCTAGCACACAAAGCCACAGGGAAGCAGCCAAAATGCAGAGACAAAGAAACATGTCCCAAATGAAAGAAATGGAGGAAAACAAACTACTGGATATAGAGTTCAAAACCACGGTTATAAGGTTACTCAATGATCTTCTAGAAAACTGGGAAATTTAGTGAGACCCTCAAGGATATGAAAAAGGACCAATTAGAAATTAGGCATACACTGACTGAAATAAAGAATAATATACAGAGATCAAACAGCAGACCAGAGGAGCCCCAAAATCAAGTCAAAGATTTGAAATACGTAGAAGGAAAAAACACCCAACCCGAAAATCAAAAAGCAAAAAGAATCCAAAAATATGAAGATAGTGTAAGGAGCCTCTGGGACAACTTCAGGCATACAAACATCTGAATTATAGGGGTGCCAGAAGAAGAGAGAGAGCAAGATCTTGAAAACCTATTTGAAGAAATAATGACAGAAAACTTTCCCTACCTGGTGAAAGAAATAGACTTACAAGTCCAGGAAGTGCAGAGAACCCCAAACAAAAGGAACCCAAAGAGGACCACACCAAGACACATCATCATTAAAATGCCAAGGGCAAAAGACAAAGAGAGAATCTTCAAAGCAGCAAGAGAAAGAAAGTCAGTTACCTACAAGGGAGTACCCATATGACTGTCAGCTGATTTCTCAACAGAAACTATGCAGGCCAGAAGGGAGTGGCAAGAAATATTCAAAGTGATGAATAGTAAGGACTGACAACCAAGATTACTCTACCTGCAAAGTTATCATTTAAAATTAAAGGTCAGATAAAGAGCTTCACAGATAAGAAAAAGCTAAAGGCATTCATAACCACCAAACCAGTATTATATGAAATGCTGAAGGGTATTCTTTAAGAAGAGAAAGAAGAAAAAGGTAAAGATAAAAATTATGAACAACAAAGTGACAACAAATACATATCTATCAACAGGTGAAACTAAAAATCAAGTGAATAAAAATCTGATGAACAGAATAAACCAGTGATAGAAAGGGATTGGACTGACAATTCTCAGGGCAAGGTGGTGTGGAGGGTGTGGGAAGAGACTGGATAAAAACTGTACACCTATGGACAAGGACAGTTGGGGGGTGGTGAACTAAGGGCATGGGATGGGGTGGGAACTGGGTGGAGTGCAACTATGGGGGAAAAAAGGAAGAGCAACTGAAATAATCTGAACAATAAAGACTTATTTAAAAATCAATTAAATTAACAAGGGAATCTCAAATGCTAATAGGTGTCCAGAAGAAAATAGAAGAAGATAATAGAACAAGTGTGACGGGGGGTTGGAGGGCTGACTAAGGTTATCCTCTCTTAGGAAGTGACATTTTGTCACAGGAGAAGGAGGAGAAGGAGCCAGCCATGCGAAGACCATGGGAAAAGCATTCCAGGCAGGAGGAGCACCAAGTACACAGGCTGGAGGCTGAGCTTTCCAAGGACTAGATCGAGGCTGGGGTGGCCGATTAGTGAGTGAGGAAGATGAGTCTGGGTTCAGAGACACAGGCAGGAGACACAGCACAAAGGAGACTCTTTTGGGCCATAATTAGGAGTTTGGATTCTGCATGAAGTGTGGTGGTGTGTCCTGAGAGGATTTTAAGAGGAAAGAGACATAATTCACTATTCAATTAAGTGGCTAGTGTCTTGGTTACTTAATTTTGAAATAAATTAGCATGGGAAAGAGGTAATTTGGAAGTAACAAGATCAGGTTTGTATTGTAGAGAGCTCACTGGCAGTTCTGTGAGACGGGCTTTTGAAGTGAGGAGGATGCTGGATGGCCTAAGCTGTGATGATGGCTTGGGCAATCTTGACACAATGACCATGGAGAAGTGGCGGGTGTGGGGTGGCATTTTGAGACACCATCAGGAGGACTTACTAGTACTGATGGTTGCATAGAGGAAATGAAGAAAAGAGGGATTGAGGTGACTCTCCAGATTTTGGCTTCTGCAATGACACGTGTAGTCGGTCATGGTATACCTCTGTGGAAGCACACTGAAGAGCTTGCCTAACATGGCCAAGGGCTTGAGGCCTGCCTTTCTTTAAGGCGGTCTGCCTTGCTCACGTCTCCTGACGATATTCTGCTTCTATCCTACCTGCCACACGTCTCCATCTCTGATTTCTGGCTTCTTTTATCAAAAACAATAGATATGAGCTGCTCAACTGAGTAACTGGGTACTGGGTGAGAGGGAATCCCACTCTCTCTACATTTTCTGATCAACCCTATCTGCTCTGGAAGGAAAAAAAATTTTGACTCTGGAATTTATGACACTGCACAAACTGGGTTGGTTTTATGTTTGGCCAAGCCACAGGAATTCACCAGTGCCTTCCCCAGGCATTTCAGATCCCCTATTGCATCGACTTGTGTCCTGGAGAGGAAGCCATTTGAGATAATGTTTGGAAGACACTCAAAGTGCCCAGCATATGGAGCAATGGAAAGTCCTTTTCAAATGGCAGCTGTTGTTGTTTTTAAAACAGACTCCAGTGCCAAATAGGCAAAGCTGAGATCCTCTTTACCAGTTACCATATCACACAGATCCTGAGAAAGTCATTGCAATGCTGTGCTTCAGTTTATTCACCCAAAAATAAGAATAGCAGTACCTACCTGATAGAATTAATATGAGAATTAAAGGAGATAATACATGCAGACTGCTTGGAACAATTCCCGGCACATAGTAAGAATAGTAGTAGTAGTAGTAGTACTGTTAGAGAGGAAGGGCAGTGGGAAGAGAGAAGATATAATTACTCCTTTTGGACTTCTTGCCTAAAGGAACATAACCTCATTTATACATATACATATACATATACATATACATATACATATACATATACATATACATATACATATACATATACTAGTGACCTGGTGCACAAAATCTGTGCACATTAAAAGGGAATTAATTAGAGGAAATATTTTAATATTGCTCTTTGCCCTTTCCCTATAATAGAAGTGTCAGAGATGAAAGAAAATTAATAAAATGTATATGAAAATCTTCCTCCCGTCAGAGTCTGGGGCTTGCCGCAGGACCCAGAATCAAGTCCTCGCCCACCCACGTGCACCTCAAAATTGTGCGAGACCCTGAACTGACCAGCCCCACCCCCATTGGGCTAGATTTAGACCTGGCCGGGCCGAACCCATCAAGCCCCACTGGGTGGGGGTATGGCTTCTGGTTGCCTGGCCCGGTGCCGGGGCGGGTGGACAACCTGAGGTCCCCTGTCAAGTCCCACCAGGCCGGGGGAACAGCCTTAGGTCCTTGCTGATTGCTTGTTAAGGCTCATATGGGAACTCGGCCTCCACTGTGGGTGCAGCCATCTTGTGTTACAGAATCCGCCTCTGCTGTGGGCACTGCCATCTTTGTGATGGCATGACGGTCAATTTGGATATTCCCTCTTTATTAGATAGGACTAGAGGCACGATGCACAAAATTTGTCCAAAGGGACTGTCTTGGCCCTGGTGCCCTGGCTGCCTCGTGGCCCCACGGAACTGCCGACTGGTTGTTCTGGAAGGTTGTTCTGCCATCCTGTCTAATTAGCATATTACCTCTTTATTATATAGGATTAGTACCTTGTATTTCTTTTCATTAAAGAAATGAATTAATTGAGACTCAAATTTCTCATGACTAAAAAATATTGACTCAAATTTATTGGAAATTGATTATGTTACAGGCACTGTAACAAAATATTTACATGTCATGTATAATAATAAAAGCATAATATGCTAATTAGACTGGACAGCCTAACAACCATCTGGACATCCTTCCGGACGTCCTTCCTGACTACCTTAAGATGAAGCTGGGGCTGCAAGGGCCGAGGTAAACAGCCGAGGTTGCAAAGGGCTGTGAGGCCTGGCTGAGGCTGTGAGGGGCTGCGAGGGCCAGCCGAGGCAGCTTTGGATGCGAGTTCCAAGCCTTTTGCGCGAATTTTGTTCATCGGGTCTCTAGCATAATATAAATATTATTTGGGAATTACAATTATTGACTCAGAGGAGATTAAAAATGGAGGCAGAGTAAGTGGATGCTGCACAGACACCCTCCCAGTAACAAACTGGAATTATCAGGTGTACTGATTAATTACAAGGTGTAACGGATTTTTTTCAATAGATGGGGTTACACATATGGGGATATATATGAAATTTGATATGTATGCTATTTTGTTGTATTGACAACAAGCTTCAGAACTTCATATGTCAAATTTGCTGAAGTTGTTAACATCATAGATATTTTTACACTTAAAAATATTGAATTTTGTGCCAAAAAAGGGCATTTGTGGAAAGTTATAATTCATTAATTTATTTTGAAGAAAAGTGCTGCTGAATACTTCGGGAAGCTTATGGTGAACATGCTCCATCTCAAGATACTTGTGAACGCTGCTTAAAAAGCTTTAAAAGTGATGATTTCGATGTGATAGAACGTCCAGGTCAACTGAAAAAGTTTGAAGAGCAACAGTTACAAGCATTATTGGATGAAGGTGCGTGTCAAACTCAAAAATAACTTGCAGAAAGATTAAACATTGCTCAGCAACAATTTCCGACAGTTTACAGGCAATGGGAAAGATTTTAAAGGAAAATGAAAATGGGTGCCACATCAACTGAACGAAAGACAAATAGAAAACCGAAAAGTCATCAGTACAATGTTGCTGCAGTGGTGAGAAAGAAAGTCTTTTTTGCATCAAATTGTGACTGGTGATGAAAAGTGGATTTATTTTGAGAATCCCAAATGCACAAAACCATGGGTTGATCCAGGTCAACCATCAACATCGACTCCAAGGCCAAATCGCTTTGGAAAGAAGACAATGGTGGAATTGAAGAAGACATTTGGTGGGATCAGGAAGGTGTGGTGTATTATACACTTCTCAAACCAGGTGAAACCGTTAATACTGATCGCTACCGACAAGAAATAATCTGTTTGTACCAGGCTTTGATCATGAAACAACCAGAAAGTTTCGAAGGCACGGCAAAGTAATTTTGCTTCATGATGAAGCACCATCACACACTTCAAAAGCAGTTAAATACACTTTAAAAGATCTTGCCTGGGAAGTATTAACCCACCCTCCATATTCATCAGACCTAGCTCCTTCAGATTACCACTTGTTCTGATCAATGGCACACACACTTTCTGAGCAGCACTTCAAAACATACGAAGAAGTGGAAAATTGGATCTCTGAATGGTTTGCCTCAAAACAAGAAAAGTTCTATTGGGAAGGTATCCACAAATTACCTGAAAGATGGGGATATGTGTAGGTTGCAATGGACATTACTTTGAATAAAGCACTTTTGATGTTTCTCTTGAAATTATCATGTGTTTTTTTTTTATTACAAAATCCGCCATTAACTGCTACACCTAGTAGAAATAAAATACAGAAAAACTGCCTTAATAATCAATGGATGACTCGCTAGAGAGAACCCTGATAATGGAGGACCAAAAGTGGAGACTGCATATAGACTGGTAGGAGGGGCAGAGTGGAGAAAGGGATGGCCGGGCATCCACAGATAGCAACTGGAGTTCCAGAGAGATATCTCAGCTGTGGGGTTAGCCAATGAGAGCTCTGGGGCCTAAACACCAAGCTGTCCTCCGCCCCCACCTCCCCCACACCCTGTAAAGAGCACCAGAACTGAGAAGGGTACCCACATAACATCTGGGTGAAAAGAACTGGAGTTGCTGTCTGCCAGGAAGACATGGTGGAAATTCAGGCACCCTCTTAAAGGGCCAACACACAAAATTTCCTGTGTAGCCGCCCACTTTGTGCTCAGGCAGAGGGAGGGCAGAGTGGACTAGAGCTGTGGGAGCAGAAGCCAGGATCAGGAGCTCTGGGTTAGAGCTCAGAAGGCAGATACCATTGTTTCTTGTGCTGAGTCAGTCCCCTATGCAGCAGAGGACATTTTTCCCACACAGACATTTGCTGTACAGCAGGCTTTGCCTGGGGGCAAGACAGTTGACCCACCCTATTAGAAAACACCTTGCCCCACAGTGCTGAGTTCCTGAGGTCACTTAAGAGGCTAAAAATAACAGTTAGCCTCCAAGTAGAAGCATCTGCCCCACCCTGTTGAAAAAATCTCTTGCCACACCTGAGGATGATTGCCTGAGGGCAATTCAAGTCAGAATCCTTTCAGTTTTCAGGCAGAGGCAGTCTCTGGAGGCTTTAAGTTTTTGCCTGATCTAATTAGTCAGAAAAAGCATTTGACACAGCTCTGCACTAGAAGTTGAGAGGGGTAGCAGATGTACTTAATACACAGTGACAAACCCAAACACACAGCCAAAAGGAGGAGACAAAGAAACCACCCCCAAAAGAAAGAACATGAGACTTCTTCAAAAGAAGAGATGAATGAAGCACAGATAAAAAATTTATCTGAAAGAGTTCAGGGTAATGATGGTAAAGATGCTCAACACCATGAAAAAAAAGATACAGTAACTCTGACTCTGAAAACAGAAATAACGAATGACATACACAAATAGATAACACCTTGGAAGGAATACACAGCAGATTAGGGGAAGCTGAGGATGGAATAGTGAATTAGAAGACAGAGTTGGAAAAAAAATCACTCAATAAGAGAACCAATAAGAAAAACCATTAAAAAACAATAGAACAGCTTACGGGAACAGTGGGACAACATGAAACTGAAGCGTAGTGGTCCCTCCTTTGGAGAAACTGCTGTTATTCTTAGTCTGTTATTCTGTAGGTCAACTCTGTTATTTTTAGGCTGTAGAATAACTTTTTTTTTGCTTGAATAATGTAAAAGATAAACTTAACTGTCTGACCTTGCAAGCTAGCCATCTGAAGGGACTGCTACACTGATACTGATAATAATTCCCATATTCTCATGCCAAGTGTTTGTTCTTCCAAGGTTACAGGTGTCTATATAGCTATGTACTCAAAGTTACAAAATTGTCTGTACAGATGACAGGTGTTTGTTAGATATGATATGTGCTCAAGGTTACAAATTGTCTGTAAAAATAACTTACACAAGGACATAAAAGAATATAAAAAGAAAATGCTTCCTCCTTTGGGTGTTCAGAATTTGACAGAGGTAATCTGCTCTGAACCTGCATGCAATAAAGATGACTCCTAACTAATTGGCTTATTAAGGCATCTTGTCAGCTCACTGATTTGGGATACAGCAAAATGTGGCAATGTTCACATAGTAGGTGTGCCAGGAGAGGCAAAGAGGGAGGAAGGGACAGAGAACATGTTTGAAGAAATAATGGCAGAAAACTTCCCTAACCTGGTACAGGAAAAAGTCACACAAGTCCAGGAGGCATAGAGAATCCCAAGCAAGAAGAATCCAAACAGGCCCACGACCAG
The DNA here is from genome assembly GCA_036010255.1 of Myotis pilosus. Classification (NCBI taxonomy): domain Eukaryota; kingdom Metazoa; phylum Chordata; class Mammalia; order Chiroptera; family Vespertilionidae; genus Myotis; species Myotis pilosus. The sequence continues at coordinate 104,585,226 of JASKON010000003.1, forward strand.
GCACATCATCATCAAATTGCCAAAAAATTAGAGACCAAGAGAGAATCTTAAAGGCAGCAAGAGAAAGGAAAACTGTTACCTACAAAGGAGTTCCCATAAGGCTGACACCTGATTTCTCATCAGAAACTCTACAGGCCAGACGGGAATGTCATGAAGTACTAAAGGTAATGGAAAGCTAGGATCTGAGACCAAGATCACTATATCCAGCAAAGGCTTTCATTCAAAATAGACGGTTAAATGAAGAGTTTCCCAGTGGGGTTAGGGGGAAGGCTGAAGGACTACATCACCCCTAAACAGTACCTGTACATTTTGCTGTGAGTTTGTGTGTGTGTGCCCTCTTGCAAAGGACTTTAGAGGCAATCTCCCTAAGAGTGACTCCCAGGGGTGAGGGAAAAGGAGACAATATGTGATTCTCCCCTCCCGCCCCCCGCCCCCCCCCAGGCTGAGCCTCTTCTGTCCCTGCTGCTCCCAGCCTGTGATGTGCTCCTGGGGGTCTGATCCGAAGGATGGATGAAGTGAAGGGTTAGTTCATAGAACCCCACGACCAGGTTGGGAGAGAAGGTGAGGCAGACTCTGGTGGCAGAAAGAACTTAAAGAGTGTGGAGGGGGAGTTTTTAGGGAGGACTCTGGGCCTTGGGAGAAGGGCTGGAAGACCCTGGATCCCTGGGAAGGCATGCGTGGGTGGGTGCACATGGGGGAAAGCTGAGGGGTAAGACCACTAGGCCCCTGGGCCCTCCTAGGAATGAGGGACGGGGCACCTCTGGAGAAGCTGGGAGAGTCCTGTGGAACCCGGTCCTGGAGAGCCGGCCACTCACTTGCCCACTCCGGGCCTAGGCTGGGACCCAGCTGAGGCAGGTGCCTGGGCTGCTCAGAGCATCACTCCCAGAACTCTGGGTCCTGGACATCGACTGGACGTGCAGGGCCACCTGGGAACACTGGGGTGTGTGTGGGAGGCAACAGGAGTGAGAATCAGGCCCTGTGCTCTCTCCAGGGGGCGGGGAGGAGAGCAAGGAGGGACCAAATTCAGCACAGGTTCATGTACACGATGAAGGCACAACGCAGGATCACCCTTGATGTCGATGTCAGCACTTTATTATCTTCAGCCCCGATCTGAGCGCCCGCCTGGGCATCCAAAGGAACAAGAGCCTGGGAGGCAGGGTGGTGACTGATGTTCACTTAAAAGAACAGAAACGCGGGAATGCTGGCCGTCCTGGGCCCTTCCCCATCAGCCCTCAACATCGCCCCTCGCCCCACCATGTGGGGACATTGAGGCAGCCAGGTGTGTGCCCAAGGTCACACCCAGAAGGGATGCTGAATTTACTGCCGTTGCATCTGACCAAACTCCTTTTCCCGAAGTTCACTCCTTTTGATCTTGCCAGTGACGGTTTTGGGCAGCTCAGGGACAAACTCCACCTGGGTGAGGAGAAAGCAAACCATCCTGAGTCCTGCTGTCATTTCCTACCAGTCCCCACTCCTCCCTTCACCCTGCACGTCCCCCAAACAGGCTGCAGCAGGTGGTGGCCTCAATGGTGGGGCCAAGTATGTCAGGTCCTCCTCCTGACCCCTGAAGCTGGCTGCTGCCCTATGACGTGCTCTGACCAATGAAATGTGGGGGAGTGGCCCTAACCAGTTTGGCTCAGTGGATAGAGCGTCGGCCTGCAGACTGAAGGGTCCCAGGTTCGATTCTGGTCAAGGGCATGTACCTTGGTTGCGGGCACATCCCCAGTAGGGGGTGTGCAGGAGGCAGCTGATCCATGTTTCTCTCTTATCAATGTTTCTAACTCTCTATCCCTCTCCCTTTCTCTCTGTAAAAAAAATAAAAGAAATGTGGGGTAGTGAAGCTTGCCACCTCCCACAGGAGAGTTGGAACCTCTGAGCCTGGCCACCCTCTCTGTCCCTCTCTGACTGCACCTGTCAGGTCCCTATGTGGTGGCTGCTCAGGGTGGGCATGTGGCTGTGGGGTTCTTTGTTACAATAACATGGTTTCCAACATGGGGTACACACCCTACAGGGTGTCAATTTGATTTTTAAGGGGAGCAATTGGAGAATGAGTTATCAACAGTAAATTTTTTCCATTTCTTATGGTTCTAGGGGCCTCATATACAGTATATAAATATATATTGTGTCATAGTTATGCATTCAGTTCTCCATTATGTTTTAAAACTTTAGTTGCTATTTTTTCACATCACTTAATATTATTATTATTATTAAACAATCTCAGCACTTCAACTGTGCTTCTGTTCTTTTATTTTTTCTCTTTCATGGGTGCTATGTTCTTTGGAAGCTTGTTTAGACCAAGTTAATGACCTTTTAGGCTTCCTCCACATGAATAAGAGTTCACTTTTTGAATAATAAGAATTATATGTCACAAGGGGGGCCTCATGATTTTAGAGATGCTTAGATGGGGCATGGCCAAAAAACGGTCCTAACTGGTACGCATCCCCTGTTCTATCTCTAGGAGGCAGCAGAGCCTGACATTAAAAGCAAGAACGCTGCTGCTGTTGGAGACACAGGGTTTGAGGTCCAGCTCTGCCTGTATTAACTCTATTCTCTGAGCCTCAGTTTGAACTCTGTAAAATACATGGTTAGACCATCTCAGGCTGCAGAGAGGATTAAATGAAATAATAATGCACATGAAGCATTGAATCCAGGGCCTGGCACATGAAGTAAATATTCAGTAACTGTTAACTACAGAGCTTTACAAGATGCACTGACTATAAACATTCAGACAATGTAGGAAATGTTAACTGTTGGCATCCGTATCCTTTCAGACTATGTTTTTAAACAAATACGACGATATTATGCATATTCTCTCATAGCCTGCTTTTTGTCTTAATAATATATTGTGGTACTATTATGTTAAAAATAAAAATCTACATCATTTTCAAATACAGGATAATATTACTTTTAACACATCATTCAATAATTTCCTGTATTGGATATTTTTGTTATTTTCACAGAATAGTTAAAACAAATGCAGCCCTGGCCAGCTTCCTCAGTGGTTGGAGCATCATTCCACACAGCGAAGGGTCGCGGGTTTGATTCCAGATCAAGGGCATGTACCTGGATTGCAGTTTCCATCCAGGGCCTCAGTTGCTGTGCGTACAGGAGGCAGCCAATTGATGTGTCTCTCTGCATCAATGTTCCTCTCACTCTCTCTCCCTCCCTCTTTCTCTCCCTCCTTTCCTCCCTTCCTTCCACTCTTTTTAAAAATCAATGGAAAAAATATCCTTGGTGAGGATTGACAGTAAATAAAGATGTAAACAGAAAAACAAATGCAGTAGAATAGAAAGAAGAAGAATGAACTGCCACAGATGAGATTTAAAATGGCGGCAGAGGAAGTGGATGCTGCACAGATATGCTCCCAGGAACAAACTGGTATTACAACTAAAATGCAGAAAAACTTCCTGAATAATCAACAGAAAACTCGCAGGAGAGAACCCTGATATCTGAGGACCGAAAGTGGAGACGGCATAGAGACTGGTGGCGGGGACCCGCGGAGGCTCGAAAGGGCTGGTGGGGTGCCAAGGACAGCAACTGAAGCCCCAGAGAGATATCTCAGCTCTGGGGGTGCTACTGAGAACTCTGGGGTATCTTCCCCAAGCTGGGCTCCCCAGCAGAAAGATCCTAACTGAGGACGGTACCCACATAACATCTGGCTGTGAAAAGCAGTGGGGTGCTGTCTGCCAGGGAGTAACAGCTGAAAATTCAGGCACCCCCTTAAAGGGCCAACACACTAAATTCCCTGTGGAGCCACCCACCTTGTGCTCTGGCAGAGGGAGGGTGAAGTGGACCGGAGCTGTGAGAGCAGAACCCAGGACCGGGGACTCAGGGGAAAGAGCTCAGAAGGCAGACACCCCAAGTTTCCTGGGCTGGTTCATTCCCTCAAGGAGACACCGTGCCCACATGGACATTTGCCTTGCCTGGAGGGAGACAGTTGATACACCCTATTGGAAAATCCCTAGCCCTCAGGGGAATGTGCAGCATGTTTTGGGGTCTGACCCAGAATAGAGGTTCCATCCCACTCAGTTGGCTGGATCCACCCCTAAGCTGAATTGCTTCTTCTGCAGAGAAAAATGCTTGTTCTATGTGCGGTTTCAGCATCTCCCGGCCACCCGACCAGACTCGGAACAGCAGAGCAAGGAAGGGCTCGATCATCGGCCCCACTCACCTTCCTCGGGTACTTGTATGGGGCTGTCATTGCCTTCACATGGTTCTGCAGCTCCTTGGCGAGCTGGTCCGGGTCATGGGACAGAAACTGTGGGGTCAGGACAATGAAGGCCTTCACCACCTGCAACGCAGAACCAGAGCCGGAGCTTAGGGTGAGTGCCACCCAGTTGCCTGGTTTAAAAAGTAAGTGTTAATGCAATGAATGGCAACACAAGCTGACACCTGAGCCTTTGGAAAAGGACAAGGCCAGGTTCAAACACAAATACTTCCAATTTCTCCTCTTTCCCTTGCAAAATCACTTAACCTCAAATTCCTTCTCTGTGACATGCCCAGAGTACAGGCTCATCCCATGGAGCTGAGCATGGCAGCCTTATGTTCAGATTCCATGAGATGATACACATAAAACACGCACCCAGTGTAACTATTATTACCCCCAGCATCATTGTTGTCATCATCATTGTTACCACTAATGTATGTACAGTTCTGTGTCTGGAACCTTGTAGGCATTTAATAATTGTTGGTAACTTATTGATCTTATGGTTTTATTTTTTAAGTAGTTGTTGATTCTTTTTAAAAAATACGTATTTATTGATTTCAGAGAGGAACAGAGTGGGAGAGATAGAAGCATCAATGATGAGAGAGAATCATCACTCGGCTGTCTCCTGCAGGCCCCCTACTGGGGATCTGGCCCTCATCCTGACATGTGTCCTGACAGGAATCACACCCGGTTCCTGGGTCGACACTCAACCACTGAGCCACACAGGCTGGGCTGCACTTATTGCTTTTATATTGTTATTTATGTCCCCATTTAATTGCACAGGGCCTTGTACATAGTAGGTGCTCAATAAATCCAATGAATGCATTGGAAACAGAGTGAGCAGATTTCCATCCTGGCTCCAGCACAGTGCAATCCGGGCAAGTTATTTAACTTCTGTGTGCTGTCTCTTTGTCTATTAAAAGGGTATAATAAGTTGGAGTCTCTAACTCAATAGGTTGTTGTGAGGGTTAAATGAGCCAGCTCACCCAATAGCTAGTCAGGATGTCACGGATGATGCCACAGTGCCTCCTGATGCCCACACGGTGTAAGGGCGCCGCGCATACCAACTGCTCTGGAAGTTTCTCCTGCACCAGCCTTCCAGTGCCCACACGCAGACCCCCATGATCTCCTGTCCTGCTCCTCACCTGCCCTCGGATGGGGTCCGGGCTGCTCACCACAGCTGACTCAGCCACCGCCGGGTGCTCAGCCAGGGCGTTCTCCACCTCTGCCGGTCCAATGCGGTACCTGTGGGACCAAGGGTTCCTGCTCTGGGTCTGAGCAGATGCCAGGGCTGGAGTGACCCAGGCCTCCAATCCCATGTTTGGGAGTCACAGCTCCCCTGGGCACAGAGGGCAACCTTCACGAGAGCCAGAGGCCTGTGGAAAGGCTCTGCAGTGGGACCAGGATGTGGAGACCTGGGCATTCCAGGCTCAGATACTCCCAGGTCTCCCCTCACTGCCTCTGGTGGGCGGGTGGGGGCGGAAGGCTGTCCTCCTGGGGCTGTGGGCGTGGCACCATGAGCTTCCCAGCAGGACGATTACTGTACTCTTGGGAGCCTCAGACTTGGTCTTAAACGTTTGGGTAAATTCTGTCTCACTACATCAGCATCTCATTTAGAGATTTAAAAAGTAAAACCAACTTAATTTCCCTGATGCATCCAAGGGAAGTTGTTACTTGTGTCACTTTTCCTCCATAAATCACCTAAGCGGTAGGAACAACAGATGGAGAGCCACACTGCCTCGGTTCAGATCTGGGCTTCTCTCTGCACAACCTTGGAAACTTTCAGCAACTTAGTTCACTGGTCAGTGACTCAGTGTTCTCATCTGTAAAACAGGCACAATAGTGGCATCTACTGGGTTAAGCAAAGCACAGAGGAGTGTACTTGCACACAGTGAGTGCTCCATACGCTTAGCTGCTATTGTTCTGTGACACGTGTCTCATTAACGGAACACAGAGAATAATTTCCCCCAACTAATTGGGACAAATAGGGGTCAAATAAGGCCTCCCTTCCCAATCCTATATCCCGTCTTTAAATTGCACAGTGTCTACTGTGGTTGCACTTCCAGGCCTTCTTGAACTTTATTTTGATGTTGGGGGAGGTGAACAGCTACCCCGGCCAGGACCCTGTAGACATGGCTGCATCAGGAAAAGGCTGAGGGTCCCACCCCCAGTGCATGGAGGAATGGTGAAGAGCTGCCAGGTCCCAGGTCAGCCACACCTACCCAGAGGCGTTGATGATGTCATCGTCCCTCCCCAGGAACCAGATGTAGCCCTCTTCATCAATAGTTGCTTTGTCCCCAGTGTTGTAAAAGTCCCCACATTCCACTTTGGCTGTCTTTGCTGGGTCATTCTGCAAAGAGAACGGCGCTCTTGTTAAAGGCTGTGAGGTTAAAGATATTGAACTGCAAACTTGGGCTCAGATCTGGGATTGAATCCTGCTTCTCACTCCACTAGGCACCTGTGCATGTTTTGTAAATCTCTCTGAGTCTGTTTGCTGTACATGCAAACACTCAATGCACACTACTGGTCAATTAATGCACAAAACACACTGACAATTGATATTAATATAACACAGTAGCTGAATAGTTGAAAAGTGTCAATAACACTTGCTAAATGAATTTTCTTTCCCATGTGTGTCTCATCTCATTCTCAAAGAAAGTCTATAGGGCCCTGGCCAGTGTGGCTTAGTTGGTTGAGCATCATACCATGTACCAAAAGGTTGCCAGTTCACTTCCTGATAAGGGCACATGCCCAGGTTGTGGGCTCAGTCCCTATTAGGGGGCATGAAGGAGCCAGCTGGTCAATGTTTGAGGAAATAATGGCAGAAAATATCTCTAACCTGGTGGAGGAAAAAGTCACACAAGTTCAGGAGGCACAGAGAACCCCAAGCAAGAAGAACCCAAACAGGCCCGTGCCCCAACATATCATAATTAAAATGTCAAAAATTATAAACCAAGGGAGAATCTTAAAGCAAGAGGAAAGGAAACTCTTACCTACAAAGGAGTTCCCATAAAGCTGACACCTGACTTCTCATTAAAATCTCTATAGGCCAGACGGGAATGTCATGAAGTACTCAAGGTAATGGAAAGCAAGGATCTGAAAGCAAGATTACTATACCCAGCAAGGCTATCATTCAAAATGATGGTCAAATGAAGAGCTTCCCAGACAAAAAAAAAAAGGCCAACGAGTACATCACCACCAAGCCAGCATTACAAGAAATGCGATAGGCACTGCTGTAATGAGAAGAAGAAAGACAGAGAGAAACCTACACATACAGAATTAAATTGGCAATAAATAAGTACCTATCAATAAACCTAAATGTAAATGGATTAAATGGTCCAAACAAAAGGCATAGGATAACTGAATGGATACAAAAATATGAGCCAACTATATACTGTCTATAAGATTCCCACCTCAGAACAAAAGACATACACAGGATGAGAGTGAAGGAATGGAAAAAAAGTTTTCCATGCAAATGGAAAGGGTAAAAAAAAGTGGGAGTAGCAATACTCATATCTGATAAAATAGACTTCAAAATGAAGGCCATCACAAAAGACAACAAAGATCACTACACAATACTAAAGGGATGGATCCACCAATGGGGATAGAACCCTGTTAAACATATACACACCCAATAGAGGAGCACCTAAATATATTCCAAAAACTGCTAGAGGATTTTAAGGGAGAGATTGACAACAATACAGTCATAGCAGGGGACTTTAACACCTGCTGACTTCACTGGATGGATCTTCCAGACAAAAACGTGACAAGGAAACAGCGACTCTAAAGGACACACTGTATCAGATGGATTTAACTGACATTTATAGAACATTTCACCCCAAAGCAGCAGAATATACATTCTTCTCAAGTGCACATGGATCATTCACAAAGATAGACCACATGTTAGGACACAAAACAAGTCTCTACAAGTTCACGAAGATAGAAATCATAACAAGCAACTTCTCATATCACAGCGGAATGAAATTAGAAATCTACTACAGTAAAAGCACCCCAAAACATTCAAATACGTGGAGGCTAGAAAGCATGTTATTAAACAAAGAATGGGTTACTAATGAAATCCCATATAATAAAGAGGTAATATGTAAATTTACCCTCATGCCCTCACAAGATGGCTGCCTAGGACCAGGCCGGCAGGGGGGTTAATGAGAGACAACCAAAGGACTTAACAAGAAGGCTGAGTGGGGCAACAAGGCTGGCAAGGATTTAGTAAGGGACGACCAAACAACTGAGCAAGCATGCTCCGTGGGGAGACCAGGCTTGCAGGAGGGGTAGTTGGGTGCGATCAGGTCAGCAGGGGGAGAAGTTGGGCACAACCAGGCCATCAGGGGGACAGTTGGGGTGATTAGGCTGGCAGGGGAGGCAGTTAGGGAAAACCAGGCCAGCAGGAGGGGCAGTTAGTGGCAATCAGTCTGGTGTGTGTGTGGGGGGGAGTTAGGGGTGACCCAGCAGGCAGGCAGGTGAGCGATTAGGAACCAGCAGTCCAGGATTGTGAGAGGGATGTCCGACTGCAGGTATAGGTCCGATCCCCAGGATTGGGCCTAAACCTGCAGTCAGACATCCTCCTAGGGGCCCCATATTGGAGAGGGTACAGGCTGGGCTTAGGGGACCCCCCCTGCCATGCACCAATTTTGTGCACGGGTCTCTAGTCAAGAAATAAATTTTAAAAAACTTACTGGAAAAAAATAAAAATGAACACACAACAACCTAAAATCTCTGGGACACAGCAAAAGCAGTCCTGAGAGGGAATTTATAGCCCTTCAGGCATACCTCAAAAAACAAACAAAAAAGTTAACAATAAACTATTTAACCCTTCAACTTAAAGAACTAGAAAGAGAACACCAAGAAAAACCAGAGTAAGTACAAAAAGGGAGATTATAAAGATTAGAGCAGAAATAAATAACATAGATAACATTGAAAAAAAAACAAAAAATCAATGAAACCAAGAGCTGGCTCTTTGAAAAGATAAAGAAAATTGATGAATGGTTTGGCCAGCGTTTTTTTACTGTTGGTTGGTAGTATCACATGAGGAGCAGCGTCCCCTGGAGGCCAGAGTGATGACAACCGTGAAACCAGGAGAGAGACCCTCTGATGGCTGTTCTTTGGGAGAAAGGAGGTGGAATCTGAGATCAATGTCAGGTGTGCCCGCCCTTCCAGGGCCCATCTTGGAAGCTGAGAGTTTCCTCTCAGTGGCCTCTCCAACCCTGGGAGGGCTGGGGGTTATCTGGGCAGTTTCCTTAGAGCCCATCACATTTCTGTAATCCCTGGATTTCCCATTAGGCCTTGGGGCTGAAAGACATGGGTTTGAATCTTAGGTCTGCTGTTTATTTGTCATGGGGAAACACATGACTCCTACAGTCTGCAGGCGGTGTGTCTGAGAAGTGGGGGAGGGGAGGCCTCAGGAGGCTCAGGACAGTGACTAGGTTTGTTCACACCCTGTTGGTAAAGTGGATGGTAGGATGTAAACCCAGCCGAAGCCGGCATTCTAATCATCAGCCCCAAGTCCGATGATCCTGAAGCTAGGCTTCTCTACCCCATCAGTGCCTCATGGGTTAGGAGGGGAAAGGCTGTGAGCTTTGGGAGAACTAGACCTGGCTTCACTGAACTGGGGCACATAATGGAGATAAGAGGTGTCTCAGGATGCAGAGTGGAGTCCCCTTCCTTCTCCTTCCAGGGGTGCCTGGGACAGGGAGCGGCAGGCGGGGCGCCCTCACCTCATACAACATGAACAGGCCGATGGGCTTGGTGGGCTTGATCCTGATGCCAAGGTTGCCCTCAGTGTTGGGCGGCAGGATGTTGCCCTCGTCGTCGATGATCTGGATCAAGAGGTCTGTGAGTCCCCCTGCAGGGCTCCCAGCACTCCTGCCCACCCAAGCTCTGCCTGGCTTATGCGTGTGACACCAGTGGGGACCATGGGGAGGTCCCTGGCAGAAAACAGGATGAAGCTGTCAAGTCTTTGAAATCAGCAAGTCATGGGTGTGTTTGTTTCCTGGTATGTGGACGTCCCATGTGTCCTCAAGCTACAGAACAGGGTCAGGACAAGCTAAAAGCCCCGGCGGGTGGACAGAGCTGCGGGCGCTCCTCCATGTCCCATGTGCCACGGCTGTGTGCGGCCTCCGCTGGCACTGTGAGCTGCACTGAGGCCCACAGTACTGAAGCCTCCCAGGAAATCAGAAGGAAGTAGGAGGAGAGGAGGAAGGGCACTGCGGGCAGGGGGCATGGCTGCATCTGCCATCTGGTGTCACAGGGGGTCCCATCCCAGCTGAGCCCTCAGTGCTCCCTGGCCCCGCCTTTAGCACCAAACCTGGATGTCGAAGGGTGGGATGGCTTTCCCCATGGAACCGGGCTTGACCTGTGATCCCCGGGGAGTGGCGCAAGTCAATCCCTGGGCACAAAAGGAAGAGAATACCAGTGGTCAAAGGGTGCAGGCGGATCACAGCGCAGCAAGAATCCTACACAAGCACACCTGCTTGCAGGGGTCATGGGACGCTGCTCATAGAGCCTGTGGGGAGCTGGGAGCTCTGCATCCTGGGCCACAGGGTCCCGTGGGGGAGGCCAAGAAAGGAGCAAAGGGCTGATCTCAGGGCTGTGGACGGGTTGTGGGTGGGGGAGTGCCCACTGCACGCCAGGCTTGGGTCCATTTGACCAACACTTACTCAAGACTGCAGCTGACAGGATCCCTGCCCCATCTGCCCTCGGGGCTGTTCTGAAATCACTTAGGTTGCTCCTCTGCCACCAGTCCCATCCCATAGCCCTCCTGGTGACCCCTGCCTCCTTCCTGATTCTCTGACGCTACCATCTGTCCTAGAGGGAAGCCTTCACAGTCAGGCAGATAAGTTGCCTCCATCAGAGGGGTCAGGCTGGCACCCCCTGTCATAGCCTGTGGGGCAGGAAGCTGCACAGGCCACACCCATGAGCTCACCTGGCTCCTCAGGGCAACCAGCCCAGACTCAGGCCCCAGGAGCAGGCCTGGGCGACCCTCCTTCGGTGGTACTTTCCCCGCATTTCTGTTTTTGCCAACAGGGCATTATACTGACTTTTGTGGGTGTTTCCCTCCAGAGAAAACAAGCGTCTGAGCATGGAGACGGCCCCTTGGGCTCTGCACCCTAGACACTTGGTGAACGACCCCCCACATCAGTGAGGACAGCGGGCAGGGCCTGGGGGATGTGCAGGCTGAGCACAGCCTGGGGGAGAACACACCCTTCCCCTCCCTTCACCACCACCCGCAGGGTCAGCATTCTGTTCCCATTTTGGACACTGGAAAGCTGAGCTTCTGGCGGGTCCCACCTATGCCTATGGGATTGAAGCTGCCACTGGCGATGCTGAGAGGAACTGACACCTGAGTTCCTGGGAGAGGAAGGCCTCCCTCTCTAAGCTGCTGCTCACACTTCAGGGCCCAGAATCGCCCACAGGTGAGCGAGCGGATAGCAAGGGCTTTTGGGAAATGAGGCTCCGGGCAGCGAGGAGGGAGGATTCTGTGGCTTCAAGCAAAGGGACTGGGGTTATGGGTGTAGCGTGTGCTTCTCTGTTCAAAAGTGAACTGGGAGCCATGCAAGGTCAGGCCTAGAGCCCTCACATTTCTCAGGCTGGAAGCAGACCGCTTACCTGACTAAAATAAAGCTTTTCCTTTGCAAAAAAAACAACACACCCTCAGACAAATATGTGAATTAGGACCAAAAGAGCCTGCCCTGCAGGTACTGAGAGGGGGTGACTCTGTGAGCTGAGGGGATAGTGGGAGGCGGGGAGAGTGGCTGTGTCACCATCAGAGGGTTGAAGATGCCAGCACAGCAGACTCCACAGCCTGCCCACTGCGTGGTCAGTGATTGCCTTGGGGGTCACAGTGTGTGTGTGTGTGTGTGTGTGATGCCTCTGCTCCCTCCTCCCCTCCTGCTCCTGCCCCACAATCAAACCTGTGTGCTGCCCTCATACACACGCAGAGATGAGATTCCAGGCCCAGCTCCTGCCTGGCCCTGTGGCTGCTGCTTAGGGATGGAAGGTGATGTGAGCAGCACTCTCAGGCGGGGCCTCCGTGAGGCAGGAGGTGCCTCCATGGCCATCACTCCTCCTGGCTCCCCTGATCCCAGGGACCCAGACCCTGTCCTCAGACCCCTTTGGACAGATAAGTTGCCTTCATCAGAGGACAGCACACTGAGGTCTTGACAAGTCAAAGACTGTGTGTGAATTGTCTCTCTGCAAACTTTTGGGGCCAATCAGCCTAGAACTCGAGAGCCGCCCCTCTGCTGGCTGTGGGTCCAGTGTCGCCTGTGCACACGCTCTGGCAGATACAGATCCTCTGCTGGGCTGGGTAGCCCTGCGGGGCCCGTCCACCTACCGTTTCCGACTGTCCGTAGATCTGGTGGACCAGAAGGCCCGTCTGTTGTCTCCACTTCTCTTGCTCCTCAGGCAGCATGGCCTCCCCGCCAGTAGAGCAATGCTCCAGAGTGGGGAACCTGAGGTTTGGGGGAGACAAGGTGTCCACAGAGCTTCAGAGCAGACATCTGACCACCCCACCCCCAAACCCTCCTGTTCCTCAGAGTCAGGAGTGGTGGACAGGGGGCTGGTTTCATTCGGGGTGTCTTCCTCACTCGTCTGGAGCTTTCTCCAAAGTAGGTAAAATTAGCAGAGTCTCTACTGTTGTCATTAGTGATGCCCCGATTGAATTTTTACTGGGTTTGAACCAAGTTCATCATCTGAGGAATGTTGCAAAAGGTGGCTGTCATATGAGGTTTGAAATACAGATAGAGGCAGACTCCAAGGGCATGCTGGGATGGAGGCTATGTGAATAAAAACAAGTTGTATTTCAGGGTTAGCTTCATAGAGTAATTGTTAAACTTCTTGAGATTTTAACTCCATGACTAAAACTTATTAGGTCTTGTTTTTGAAGCAGCAATTTCCATTTTAACAGGCAAAAGATTTATACGATCTGAAGAGAAACCAGAGTATAGCAATTTCCATTTTAGAGTCTCTGAAGTATACATAAGTTTAATCTCCAACATTTACAGAAAACTCATACAACTTAACAAAAGGAAGATAAACAATCCAATCAAAAAATGGGCAAAGGACCTAAATAGACACTTTTCAAAAGAGGACATTCAGAAAGCCAAGAGACATATGAAAACATGCTTAAAGTCACTTATCAAAATCAAAACAACAATGAGGTATCATGTCACACCTGTCAGAATGGCTATCATCAACAAATCAAAAAATGACAAGTGCTGGAGAGGATGTGGAGAAAAAGGAACACTTGTGCACTGCTGGTGGGAATGCAGACTGGGGCAGACACTATGGAAGACAGTATGGAGTTTCCTCAAAAAACTGAAAATGGAACTCCCATTTGACCCTGTGATCCCACTTCTAGGAATATATCCCAAGAAAACAGAAACACCAATCATAAAGGATATATGCACCCCTATGTTCATAGCAGCACAATTCACCATAGCTAAGATCTGGAAACAGCCTGAATGCCCATCAGCAGATGAATGGATTAGAAAACTGTGGTACATCTACACGATGGAATACTATGCTGCTGTAAAAAAGAAGGAATTCTTACCATTTGCAACAGCATGGATGGAACTGGAGAGCATTATGCTAAGTGAAATAAGCCAGTCAATGAAGAAAAATGCCACATGATCTCACTCATTTATGGATAATGAAGACCATTATAAACTGATGAACAGAAATAGTTACAGAGGCAGAGCAGCATGGAACAGACTGTCAAATTACAGTGGGAAGGCCGGGGAAGGTTGGAAGGCGGGAGGGGGGGATAAGACATCAACCAAAGGACTTGTATGCATGCATATAAGCATAACCAATAGACACTAGACAATAGGGGGTAGGGGAGGCTGGGAGAAAGTCCAGGGGCGGGGGGGAAGGAAATATATGTAATACTCTTTGTAATACTTTAAGCAATAAAAAAAAATGTCCACAAGTTAAAAAAAAATTATACATAAGTGCCCATTAGATTCAAAGACAAGATTAGCTCAAAATTAATCTACAAACATGGGGAAATAAAAAAATAAAACTATAGCAAAATAACACTACATCCATCAGATAGGTAAAAATTAAAGACTCTGACAAGAACAAATGAGGGAATCCTGCCTCCCTGCTAGTGGGCGCACATGGGGATGGGATACTTTGGAAAATAGGTGGTAGGATGTGGTGTTAGTGTGACTCAGCAATTTCTCCTAGAAAGACCCCCACACAAATGAGTGCTGATGTGCACAGGGTGAATGTTCAAGAACAGTGTTAGTCATCAGCAGCCCTCAAATGAAAACCACCCAGATGTCCATTAGTGGTAGAACGGATTGAAAAAAATGTGGACTTTTTATAAAGTGGGATGTTATACAGCAATAAAAGTTAGCTATAGCAATATGATGCAACATGGGCACATCATAGAAATAAAATGTTTAAAAAAGAAGCCAGACATTACAGAATAATATGATTACAAAGCTCACAAGCAAGTAAAAGAGACTAATATTCCCTTAGGAGGTAAACTACAAGTGGTGGGGTGGGGGAGGGGAGAATAACACACAGATGAGTGAACACAATAAAAGTCAAGATAGTAAGTTCCTGTAGGGAGTTGGAGAGGTCTGAGTAGGTCACTGGGGGCTGGCAATGTTCTCTTATTGTGACTTGAATGAGTGGTTACATACTGGTTTAATTTTCAACAATTTCTTAATCTACAAATTTATGTCTTATGTATTTTTCTGTGTGTTTGTTATTTAACAATTAAAAAGTTTAAAAGAGAAAAAAGGCCACAATGATGCAAGGCTCACTGTTTCATTTGAATCTGAATCCTGCTTAATTAACTAATTAGACTGGCTGATATTATCGCTATCAGCATTATACACACACACACACACACACACACACACACACACACACACACACACGCTCTCAAAGAACCAGAGTTAAAACAGTCAGACTGTTACCATCCTTGGCTGGTGATTGAAAGAAACAGAGCCAGGGGAGAGGCTGACAACGTGGAGCACAGGCAGCTGGGAAGCAGAGGCCTGTTTGCTTCACCAGGAAGCTCCAGTTTCACCCAAGAAATGGCAGCACAGTCCCCCCAAGGGGATTGACACCCTCCCTCCCCCTCTTGGTTGGGATTGTGTGTGGGAGGGGGATGGGGGAGGTCAGGAACTGCCAAGTAAAGTCAAAAAGGCCCAGGGGGAGGTGTGGGACCACAGAGGCTGTCTGTCTAACATGAGAAAGATCGTTGGCTAGGGGTGCGCCCAGTGCATGCCCCTGGAATCTTGGGAAGTTAGTGGGTTGTTTTGAAAAAGCTCCTGGTTGAGACCCGGGGGGTAATGCTGGCTCTCTCTCTTGCCTGGGACCCCAGTGGCCCAATTTGTTCCTGTCCCCTCCGCCCAGGAGCAAAGGACCATGCAGGTCTGGAGGCCACCTGGGCCGGGGGAGACGTCCAGGCCAAAGGATCATGAAGCAGAAACTCTGGGCATTGGCCTTTGTGTTGGCTGTTGAAGAGGAGGCTGGACTCTTTCCAGGGCAGGGCCCGAGAGATGGGGCATTGGGAAGCCGGGAGTAGACCTCTATTGATGTTACCTAACCAATAAACCACATCGCCACATCACAGTCTCCTGGGCGTGGATCCTTGGGATTCTTTCCTCCCAACCCTGTGGAAGAGCCAGTTCCCCACCGACAAGACCGCAGTGAAATAGACTCCGTACAATCCTACCCAAAGATTGTGAACACAACAGGCCACTTCTACATACCTGCCAAAATTCTCCTGCAGAATCATTCGATATACAGAGGTCGCAGCAATGCACTGGGTGATGGGGTATTTAAAAAGTGTCTAAAAAGTGAGCAGAGAAAATTTTATTTTTATGGTTAAGATGAAAAACACTGGCCAATTATTACAATTCTTTTGTTGTTGGTGGTGGTAACTCTATTTTTTAAGTTATTACCCTTTTAATTCTGACCTCCCTTCTAGGAGAGCACGTTTATTCATGATGTCCTCATGACAATAACAGCAACTGCTGCCAGTTCCTGAGTGTTTTCAGGTGCAGGCCTCAGGACTAAGCACTTTCTATACTTTGCCTGTATCATATCAATATTCCCAACAATTTTATGAGGTAGTAATTATTAAAACTCCCATCTTACAGGTGAGGAGACTGAGCTCAGAGAGCTACGGTTACCCCTAACAATGTTAAAGGTGTGAAAAGGAACTAGAACCATCCGATTCCAAGGCCTCTGGTTTTAAACACTTCAATAAATTCACACACACACACACCAGCTACCTGGCCCTGGAGGAGCCAGGAGACCTGAGATTGTTCTGGTTGCTTTAATTTCTCAAAATGTGTATTCTGGGAGACTCACCCACAGACTCAGCGCCTCACATTTGAGACCCCCAGAGCCCAGGTTCTATCACCCTAATGGGCTTCTTTGTTACACACACTCTTCTCAGCAGGGCCAGCTTTGGAGCCTGAAACATGGGTTTCTCTGGGAGTTTGTTGACACTGAGAGATTAGTCCTCTTACCTCCACAATGACCTTAGTGTCAAACTGGGGCAGATGATGAATGAAGACTGTAGACCCAGCTGTCCATGGTTCAAACAGGGCCCCCACGATAGCCACAATCCAGCCTGGATCTGACAGGCACCACACGACATCAGAGGCCTTCAGCTGCAGTACTTTCCTGCTGACTCCAAAATACAGTGGCCTCAGCTTTGTAACCATAGTTGCATTCCCGGTCAAGGCACATGCCCGGGTTGTGGGCACGATCTCTATTCATTGATATTTCTATCTCTTTTTCCCTCTCCTTTCCTCTCTGAAACTAATCTATACCAATAAAAGGGTAATATGCTAATTAGACCAGAAGTCCATCTAAACAAAGCCATGGTGGTGGGGCCAAGGCTGAGGGGGTTACGGGTGATCAGGCTTTCAGGGGAGAGCATTTAGGATGATCGGGTGACAGGGGAGAGCAGTTGGGGATCAGGTTGGCAGGCAGGCAAGTGGTTAGGAGCCAGTGGTCCCGGATTGTGAGAGGGATATCTGACTGCTGGTTTAGGCCTGATCCTGGCAGTGGGACATCCCCTGAGGGGTTCCAGATTGGAGAGGGTGCAGGCTGAGCTGAGGGATACCTCCCCAACCCCATGCACAAATTTCACTCAGCAGGTCTCTAGTTAAACATAATTTTAAAATGTGCAAGTTTGAGTCCTGCACTGTCATTCATTAAGAAAAATTAAAAAAATAAAAAAATCACGGGGGGGGGGGGGGTGCAGATATCCTCCAGTGAGGATTAACAAAAAACTTAAAATAACAGAAACAGCTGATAGATGGAAAATTGAATCCAGTGGCTACTCAGCTAGGTCTGAAGCATTTCTCCACCTTACTCTTACTGTTTCTGAAGGACCTCTGTGTGCATAACTCCTTTAGAAAAACTCAACTCTCCCATGAGGAGCTGTGGCTTTGAAGAGCTCTTCTATTACTAGGGCGGGGCCTGGGGAGCCATTCACACTCCCTGTTCCCGTCTCTCTGAGGGCTGTGGCACACCCACAGGAAATTACACGCCAGGGACCTCTGTTCTGAGTTTCAGACCCAACTGCCCACTGAGCATCTCTTCTGGGAAGTCTCTCGGGCATCTCACACCCACAGCATCCTAATCTCTCCAGCCTCCCGGGACTAATTCTTCTCCAGTGCTCTCTGTGTTTCAGTGAATGTCATTACTGCCCACGCTCAAAACCTGGGAGTCCACCTTGACTCTCCAGCCCCTCCTCCCTCCCACATCTAGCCAGCACACCCTCCCATTCTAGCTCTGAAATTCTCAGATTTCTTAACTTCCTCGTGTCCCCAGCACCTTGTCCAAGCCACCACCATCTTGCACCTAAATTATTCTAAGACCCTCTAACAGGTTGTTCTAAATATATTCTTTTTCCAAGCCATTCTCCACCCTGCAGCCACAGTGATCTTTTCAAAATACAAATTGGATTAGGTCTCTCCCTGGTTAACAACCTTTCAATACCGCCCAGTGTTTTCCCAATAAGCTCAATCTCTACACCAAAGTCCCCACGACCCTGTGTGTTCTGGGCCCCACTCACTTTCTCGGCTCCTCCAATCTGTGCCTCTCTGACACCCACAGTAGCAGCTCCTCTCAAATCTCTGTAGTTCTATGAGTGCTAGTTTTTAAAAATATTTTTTTTATTGATTTCAGAGAGGAAGAGACAGGGAAAGAGAGATAGAAACATCAACGGTGAAGAGAATCATTGATTGACTGCCTCCTGCATGCCCTACTCAAGGGATGGATCTCAAAACCTGGGCACATGCCCTGATCTGGCACTGAGCCATCACCTCCCGGTTCATAGGTTGTTGCTCAATCACTGATCCACGCCAGTTGGGCTCTGAACACTACCTTTGATATCTTTGTGCCTTTGCTTGTGTTATTTTGACGTCACAGAAAACTCTCCCCTTCTTTCCACCCCCAATCCTCCAAGGTTTTGTTGATCAAGTAATATCATTAGCACAGATACCCAATGTGCACAAGACACCTTCTCTACCCGTTGCTCTGCTTAATAAGGTAAAAAATACATAGAACTTTGCCAGGGCTGACCAGAAGACCCTGAGAGAGGGATGGACAGATTACTTTGACACATGTACCTGTGAAAGAGAAGGCTAAGGGGCTTGTTTGGCTTTAGGAACCCAAACAGTCCTGATTGCCTGCCCTGTTAGCCTTTTATTGTAACAACAGCTTTAACTAAAATTAACCTCTAGATACAATCAGCAGGGTAAAATGCTTCTTCAAGGTTGCGTCTTAAAGACTAAACATAGGGATTCCAGCAAAACACCCAGGAGATTGGACTTTTTTGGAAAAGTCAAGGTAGGGGCTGCCTCCTTTGGGAAGGTCCCCAGATGCCCCCGATCTTTTGGAGAATCCTCCTTACAGACTTGCCAACCAAGGCCCATACTTCCCCACAGAACTTGGTCTGCTCTGAATATTACTCCTTGGGGAGGAGGAAGTAGGAGGGAAATGATGTTTGGTTTAAAATTGATTACATGGTTAACCCAAGGCTATGTCTTCAGCCTCTACAATTATTGATTTTAGGTTAAAGGCAGTGGCTTGGTTCCAGGTATTACTTCCCCCTAATGGTTCATGACTGGAAAGCTCCACCTCTGTATCTGTACAGATCACTTAGCTAGAACTTTCTGTCATCCTCCCAGCAAACCTGGAACCAGTGACAAAGACACATGGCTTGTCATTTGTGCAGCTTGCAGAATGCCTGCTGCCTCCGCCCGCGTTCCCTCCACACCTGTGAAGGTGCTCAGGCAGGACCCCCTTGTCACTGGGAGGCTTCTGTCAACACACACTTAGAAGTCCAGATCTTCACCTCTGAGACCCTCAGTGGTCTGAACCACAGAGAGCAGAAGGGAGAAGCAGGATGGACTCAGTTCTACTTAGAGCACCTTTCCCAACACACACACACACACACACACACACACACACACACACACACACACACACACCCCTTGCCCCAGACTGTGACCCAGCGTCTAAGGTGCTGCCCTCTTTCCTACCATGAAGGGAAGGAGTGTCGCAAGGCAAGTCCATGGCTGTGTTTTGCCATCTTGGGGAAGCCGGTGGTGCCACTGGTAAAGAAGATGACCATTGGGTCCGTGGTCTTTGACTTAATACAGGTGTGATCTGGGGATGCTGATCTACAAAGGGATTGAACAGAAAAGGAGAGAAGTCAGGTCTCCTCGCTCCACCCTCAGGGTCAGCAAAAGACACAACATGAGGCTCAAAGTCAGGAACCTGGTTTGCTTGTATAGATTTTAGAGAGAGGAAGGGAGAGAGGGAGAAGGGGGAGAGAGAGATGGATTTACTGTTCCACTTATTTATGCATTCATTGGTGGATTCTTGTATGTGCCCTGACCAGGAATCCAACCCACAACCTTTGCATTCTAACCAACTGAGTACCTGGCCAGTGGAGAAACTGGGGTTTTGCAACACTGGAGGAAGAACTGGTCTCCAGGTCTGAAGCATCAAACAGAGTTTATGGGTGACTTGGGTAAGAGGACTGACATTTCTTCATTTAAAAAATGGGGAAACACAGCCAATTATTTTACAATTTAACAAACATTGAAATGGAACTTCCTGTTTCCGAAAATGCTCTAAATGACTTACACATAAGAGCTCATTCAATCTTCAGAGCAATCCTAAGAGGTGCCTATCCCCAACTTGTCATGCTCCCTTTGTGGATGAGGAAACTGAGGCTCAGAGAGGTTAGGTATCTTGCCTGAAGACACACAGCCAGCAATTGGCAGAGCCAGGGTTCAGACCCAGTGTGATACATAGACTGTCCTCTTACACTGCTAAGCTTCTTTTCACACAAACTAACTTTGTAGGACGTTCACTCCATAACCTTGGTGATAAGGGGCAGGGAGGAGTGGGGAGGAGCGGAGAAAGCAAGGGAGAGTGAGAGTGAAAGAAAAAGAACCATTTGGCCTTGATTCCTGGGAGCTTCTACACTCAGTTTCCCGGGCCTGCGATGATTGGGTTTGTGAGCTTCGTGTGTTATTCAAATAAATTTCAAACCATCCAAATGCTGGAGGGAACACTGGCTCTTGCTGAGAAATGGTACCATCCTGACTCTGAGCAATATAAGGGATTTTTCAACAGTATTATTTTTTAAACTATGTTGTATTGATTTCTGAGAAGAAGGAAGAGGTAGAAACATCAATGATGAGAGAGAATCATTGATTGGCTTCCTCTTGCATGCCCTCCCTCCCCACCTTGGTTCCAGACTGCAACCTGGGCATGTGCCCTGACTAGGAATGGAACCTCTACTTCCTGATTCATACGTCAACACTCAGCTCCTGCCATGTGGACTGGGCAACAGTATTATTTATTTATTTATTTATTTATTTATTTATTTATTTTTAGTTTTATTTTTTTAAGCTCCTTGAAGCAAGACTATATAGAGACAAGACCCCAACCTCACTGATTCTAATATTTGTGGTCATATTTGATATTTCCAAGATGAAAAACACTATTCATTCACTGCTCTTTTGAGGGGAGCTTGATGCAAAAGGAATCCTTTTCATTTTTTAATTAAAAATTTTTATTGTTTAATATATTACATAAGTCTCCTTTTTCCCCCATTGACCTCTCCCCGGCCAACCCCAATCCCCAGCACATGCCCTCACCATCCCCCACTCCTGGTTATGCTCATATGCATACAGTCCTTTGGTTGATCGCTTACGCCCTCACTGCCCACCACCACCCACCCTCACCTCCTACCCTCATAGGTTAGCAGTCGGTTCGATCCTTCTATGACTTGGGTTCTATTTTGTTCATCCGTTTATGTTGTTCATTATATTCCACAAATGAGTGAGGTCATGTGATATTTATCTTTTCTGACTGGCTTATTTCATTTAGCATAATGCTTTCCAGTTCCATCCATGCTGTTGAAAATGGTAAGAATACCTTCTTTTTTACAGCAGCATAGTATTCCATGGTATAGATTTGCCACAGATTTTTTAATTAAATCTTTATTGTTCAGATTATTACATTTCTTCCTCTTTTTCCCCCTCCATAACTCCCCTCCTCCCAGTTCCCACCCCACCCTCCACCCTCACTCCCCACCCACTGTCCTCATCCATAGGTGCACGATTTTTGTCCAGTCTCTTCCCGCATCCCCCACACCCCTTTCCCCCCTGCAAGAATAGTCAGTCCATTCCCTTTCTATGTCCCTGATTCTATTATAATCACCAGTTCATTCTGTTCATCAGATTATTTATTCACTTGATTCTTAGATTCACTTGTTGATAGATGCATATTTGTTGTTCATAATTTGTATCTTTACTTTTTTCTTCTTCTTCCTTTTCTTAAAGGATACCTTTCAGCATTTCATATAATACTGGTTTGGTGGTGATGCACTCCTTTAGCTTTTCCTTATCTGTGAAGCTCTTTATCTGGCCTTCACTTCTGAATGATAGCTTTGCTGGATAAAGTAATCTTGGTTGTAGGTTCTTGGTATTCATCACTTTGAATATTTCTTGCCACTCCCTTCTGGCCTGCATAGTTTCTGTTGAGAAATCAGCTGACAGTCATATGGGTACTCCCTTGTAGGTAACTGAGTTTCTTTCTCTTGCTGCTTTTAAGATTCTCTCTTTGTCTTTTGCTCTTGGCATTTTAATTATGATGTGTCTTGGTGTGGTCCTCTTTGGATTCCTTTTGTTTGGGGTTCTCTGCGCTTCCTGGACTTGTAAGTCTATTTCTTCCACCAGGTAGGGGAAGTTTTCTGTCATTATTTCTTCAAATAGGTTTTCAATATCTTGCTCTACTCATCTTCTGGCACCCCTATAATTCAGATGTTGGTATGCTTGAAGCTGTCCCAGAGGCTCCTTACGCTATCTTCATATTTTTGGATTCTTTTTTCATTTTGCTTTTCAGGTTGGGTGTTTTTTGCTTCTTCACATTTCAAATCTTTGACTTGATTCTTGCGCTCCTCTGGTCTGCTCTTGGGAGTCTGTATAATATTCTTTATTTCAGTCAGTGTATGCTTAATTTCTAGTTGGTCCTTTATCACAACATCAAGGATCTCATTAGATTTCTTGAGGATCTCACTATATTTATCGACGGTCTCACCAGTCTTTTCGAGGGCCTTACTAAATTTATCGGCGGCTTCTAGACAGTTCTTGAGAGACCTTAAAAGTGTGGTTTTGAGCTCTATATCCAGCATTTTTCCTTCCTCCATTTCTGTCCTGTTTCTTTGTCTCCACTTTTTATGCTTTCTTGGTGCACCCCCTAGTGGTCTTTGTGAGCCGTCTTGTTGTAGTTAAGCCTTGATTGTTGTAGGTAACACTGGGGGGTATTTGACCTCCAGGCCAACTGGCTGTGAGAATCAGCTGTGTCTGCAGTGGGAGAACTTCTGTCCTCTAGGGAGGTGCTAATCTAGTCTTTGCCTGAGGCTAACCAGCAAATGCCTCTGTGCAAGGCTTGGGTGGGGCGGGTCCCAGGGGATCAACAGGGCGGGCCGACCGAGGAAGCAGTTATGGCTGCTCTCAGTCCTGTCCCCAGAGGCTCTGACTCTCAGTGTCCCAGCGCCTGTTCAAGTACCTCGGAGAGAAAGCTGCCCTCGAGTTCCAACTGATGCCAGACAGCCCCGCTTCTCCCATTTGAGTCTGGGTCCCAAGAGACTCGCCCAGAACTGGAGCCCAGAGCCTGAGACTCCCTCCCGATTGAAAACGACAACCTCGCCCTCAGCCGCCAGCCCGCTCCGCACGCACCTCCGCACCTTAGTATTTTACTTCTGTACTGCACCTCCTCTGAGTCTTGGTATGCTTTTCTCTTTCCTTCTAGTTGTAGAATTTTCCCTCAGCCAGCTTTCCTGTGGTTCTGGGTGATGTCCGTTCCGTCTTTTAGTTGTATTTTTGAAATGGTTATGCGAGGCAGCATTCTCCAGTGTTTACCTATGCCACCATCTTGGTTTTGGCCAACAGTATTATTTATTTAAGTTTTTTTTTTTTTACAAACTCTCTGACTTTATTTATTTATTCAAATTATAAAAGGAAGCTTATCGAGAAAGCCACAGAGGTAGTAGAAGTGAGCAGCTGGGCTGCACTGGCTCAGGAAACAAGTTTGGGGCAGAAGAAGGGCCCTTGGTGTTGAGGAGAGAGAAAGGCAAAGGTAGCGCCAGGGGAAGGCGAGGGCGTGCTCCCTGGGGGGAGAGCCCAACTCTCGGACCTTAGAGTCCACCAGAAGGTGTGACTTCACTGTGTTTGCCTTTTGGGGTTGAATAACATTTTACTTTAAAAACAGAAGGGTTACTTCAAGAAAACAAACCCAGTGCAACTTATATGTTATAAACCAATGTTACCTCAGAAAAACAAAAGAGACAAAGAAACCCAGCAAGGTTTGAGCTGTGGGTGGAAAAGGGGGCTCTTAGAACTAACCTCACAGGTGATCTGATTATAAATTCCTGACCTGGCAGGGCATGGCGGGGAGTCAGACCCCTGACCCATAACTTCTCTGGTGAAAGGTTTATCATTGCCTTAAACAAGCCGTCCATTGTTCTTGTGCATCTAGGTTAACGTGCCCTTCCTACAAAACTGTTTTTCTCCGGAGCATTTGAGGTCTTGCTCCCCAGCATATGTAGTCAGTTTGGCTCAAATAAACTCATAAAAATTTCTACAGGTGTGGAATTTTCTTAGGTCGACAGTGTAAAATATCCCTTTGGATATTCTGAAGGCTCAACAAATTAAAGGATTGGAGCTGGAGGGTCTTTCTGACCTCCTGTTATTTTTCTAGCTTTCTAAGGAAACCCAGAACCTGGGAGATGTTTCCCCCCAAAACCCTCTGTCAGTCACAACCTCATTTTTTTCTTGCAGACTCAACTTTCACCTTCAAGATCCATTTTAACCTCTCATTCAACTTATCTATAATAATAAAATCGTCATATGCTAATTAGACTGGACGTCCTTTTGGACAACCTTCTGGATGAAGCTGGGGTTGTGAGGGAAGCCCAGTCTCCGGTGCCAGAGGGAAGTTGGTGCCAGCAGCCGTGGGAAGGAAGGCCTACTCTTGTAGGAATTATATGCATCGGGCCTCTAGTTCATATATATCATATCTAATAATAGACAAACATGGTAATTGACTGTACCTTCGATACACCTCCCTTTGGCTAATCAGCATGATATGCAAATTAACCACAAACAAAGATGGCGGTTAATTTGCATATACCGGCTGGGAGCAAAGACTCAAGACAAAATGGAAGTGAAACGCTACAGAAGGGAGCAAAGTAGAGGCAGCGGAGACAGGAACAGAGCCAGGACTTCGGACATGGGAGGCAGGAGGGCAAACCCAGCCAGATGGCTGGGAGTGAGAGGGGAAATCCAGCAGGAGTGGCTGGGAGCAGGAGGGGAAACCCAGTAGGAGTGGCTGGGAGCGGGAGCGGAAACTCAGCAGGAGTGGGAAGGGAAATTCAGTAGGAGTGGCTGGGAGTGGGAGGGGAAACCCAGCAGGAGTGGGAGGGAAACCCAGCAGGAGTGGGAGGGGAAACCCAGTAGGAGTGGCTGGGAGCGGGAGGGGAAACCCAGCAGGAGTGGGAGGGGAAACCCAGTAGGAGTGGCTGGGAGTGAGAGGGGAAATCCAGCAGGAGTGGCTGGGAGCGGGAGGGGAAACCCAATAGGAGTGGCTGGGAGCGGGAGGGGAAACCCAGCAGGAGTGGGAGGGGAAACCCAATAGGAGTGGCTGGGAGCAGGAGGGGAAACTTAGCAGGAGTGGGAAGGGAAACCCAGTAGGAGTGGCTGGGAGTGGGAGGGGAAACCCAGCAGGAGTGGGAAGGGAAATCCAGTAGGAGTGGCTGGGAGTGGGAGGGGAAACCCAGTAGGAGTGGGAGGGGAAACCCAGTAGGAGTGGCTGGGATCAGGAGGGGAATCCCAGCAGGAGAGGCTGGGAGCAGGAGGGGAATCCCAGCAGGAGGGGCTGGGAGCAGGAGGGGAAACCCAGTAGGAGTGGGAGGGGAAACCCAGTAGGAGTGGGAGGGGAAACCCAGTAGGAGTGGGAGGGGAAACCCAGTAGCAGTGGGAGGGGAAACCCAGTAGGAGTGGGAGGGGAAACCCAGTAGGAGTGGGAGGGGAAACCCAGCAGGAGTGGGTGGGAGCGGGAGGGGAAACCCAGCAGGAGTGGGTGGGAGCGGGAGGGGAAACCCAGCAGGAGTGGCAGGGGAAACCCAGTAGGAGTGGCTGGGAGCAGGAGGGGAAACCCAGCAGGAGTGGGTGGGTGCGGGAGGGGAAACCCAGCAGGAGTGGCTGGGAGCAGGAGGGGAAACCCATCAGGGGGTGCTGGGAGCGGGAGGGGAAACCCAGCAGGAGTGGGAGGGAAACCCAGCAGGAGTGGGAGGGGAAACCCAGCAGAAGTGGCTGGAAGCGGGAGGGGAAACCTAGTAGGAGTGGCTGGGAGCGAGAGGGGAAACCCAGCAGGAGGGGCTGGGAGTGGGAGGGGAAACCCAGCAGGAGTGGCTGGGAGTGGGAGGGGAAATCCAGCCCGCCTCAGCAGGTTTCGCTCCCTTCTCTGCTTTGCTCCAGTTGCAGGAAGCCCTATTCTTGCAGGAATCTTCTTGCAATGAGCCTCTAGTGTATTTATATTTATATATGAACTAGAGGCCCAGTGCACAAAAATTTGTGCATTCAGGGGGGATGGGGAGGTCCCTCAGGACCTGTGCCCTCTCATAGTCTGGGACCCCTCAGGAGATGACCACCTGCTGGCTTAGGCCTGCTCCCTGAGGGATTGGGCCTAAGATGGCAATCAGACATCCCTCTGGCAGCCCGGCAGCCCTCGTGGGATGCCCACTTGCCAGCAGCGAGTAGACCTAAGTTGCAGTCGGACATCCTTAGTGCTGCTGAGGAGGCAGGAGAGGCTCCTACCACCACCGCTGTACTGGAAGCCATCAGCCTGGCTTGTGGATGAACAGAGCTCCTCCCATGTCAGAGCACCCTGACAACCAGAGGGCAGCTTCTGCATTGAGCGTCTGACCCCTGGTGGTCAGTGTGTGTCATAGTGACCAGTCATTCCCAGTCCTTCTGCTGTTAGGGTCAGTTGCATATTACCCTTTTACTATATTGGATAGAGGCCTGGTGCACGGGTGGGGGCCGGCTGGTTTGCCCTGAAGGGTGTCCCGGATCAGGGTGGGGGTCCCGCTTGGGTGCCTGGCCAGCCTGGATGAGGGGATGATGGCTGTTTGCAGCTGGTCACACCCCCTTCAGGGTAGGTGTCTCCACTGGGGTGCCTGGCCAGTCTGGGTGAGGGGCTGAGGGCTGTTTTCAGGCTGGCAGGTGACTGAAGCTCCCAACCTCTCCTTTTTTTCTTTTTTTTTATTCTGGGATTTATTTACCTTCTATGGCTGTCACTGGAGCTGAGAGCTGGCTCTAGCTCTGAGGCTCGGCTCCAGCTCTGAGACCTTGGCTGCTGAAAGCAGGTATCTGCATTTGTTTGGGTTGTATAATTGTAACACTGTTGTGGTCTTGCTAGCTCCAGCTCTGATAGCTGAAAGCAAGTTTCTGGGGTTTTGTTTAGCTTCTATAATTGCAACACTGTTTCTTAGACTGCAGCTCAGAGGCCGGCAATGGCAGGCGGGGAACCTTGGCTTCCTCCATCACTGGAGCAAGCAAGCCTCCTGTTCGCTTCAGCTGGCCGCCATCTTGGTTGGCAGTTAATTTGCATACCTTGCGGATTAGCCAATGGGAAGGGTAGCAAAGTTATGGTTAATTACCATGTTTCTCTATTATTAGATAGGATAATCTTTTAGGTTCCCACCTACAAGAATCTTGAAACACAGTAATACTCAGACGTTTCACCTCCTTTCACATCCCAGGGGCGATCAAACTTTAGGGAGAGAAGCATAGAAATGCAATGTCCTGATATTACAGATGAAGCAACCTTGGCTAAGAGAGGGGCAGGAAGTAGCCCAGGGTCACACAGCAGGTCAGGGACACAGCTGGGAGGAGGTTTCTGGAGCCAGGCCTGGTGAGCTTCCTACCACCAGCTCTGTCTACAGCACTTGGGTGCGGATGGCTTCTCCCTCCGTTCCTCAGAGAGCACCTCCCTCAGACCCGAAACTCACTGAATCAGAGATCGGAAGTCCAGCCACCCCTCACGGCTGTGGTCAGACACCAGGAGCTTGATTTTCAGAGCGGGACACTCAGAAGCCACAGAGTCCACCTCCGGGGCAAGGTCATCTGTGGTCACGATGCTCTGGGCATTCGACTGCTTTAGTCGGTAGAGAATGTCCTTGGCCTTCAGCTGGGTTGTCCCTGGCATGAAGATAATCCCTGGGGATGAGGAAGAAATTATTTCTTTCATTTCCTGTTTTACAACCATGGGCTTCAGGCCTGGCTTATCTGCATAGAAATCTCCTAACCTCTTGGTATGCAAAGACCTGCAGTATCAGCAACCACCAAGCCACACCCCAAATCTACCGAATCAGAACCTGCATTTAAAAAAATATATTCATATTGATTTCATAGACTAATGGAGAGGGAGATAGAAATATCAGTGATGAGAGAATCATTGATCGGCTGCCTTCTGCAAACCCCCACACTGGGGATTGGGTCTGCAACCTGGGCATGTGCCACAACCAGAAATTGAACCTTGACCTCCTGCTTCATAGGTCAATACACAACCACTGATGCAAGGCAGCAGGGCAGAACCTGCATTTTAACAGGACCTCCAAGTGATTCCCACGCACATTAAAATTTGAAACGCTTGCTCTCAACCTGTCTACTCTAGCTGGGTGCAGCCAGTAGACAGGTGGATCCTACTTTGCAAGAGTTTACATGGGACCTGGGAGCACAGATGCAAGGAGGACAGAGTCTCTGACATCAGGAAGAGCTGCATCCCAGCCCCCGCTTTTCCTGCTCCCACCCCCTTCACTCATCCCTGTGTCATTGGGAATCCCTTCTTTCCTTCATCCCTCACATCCACATTAACCACGTTGCCCCTTGAACTTTCCTACCTTCCCTCCCATCTTCTCCCACCAACAATTAGTTCCAGTCTTTGTGTGCACCTATTGGATTCTGGTCTCGCCACCAGATGCCTTGCCCTGGAACTTCTGTGTTATTACCTGAAGTTCCCCAGAGCATCGACGTTCTCCCACATTTCCTGTTGTTAGGACTAGAAGGTAATACAACCCTTGACAGCCATTTGTAAGCTTCCCGCCACAGGAGAAGAAAGACCAGGAAAAGCTTGCTGGACACCAGGAATCGGACCATGTAAGGAACTGGAACTGTCCTGAAGCCCCCTGATCGCACCCCTGCATTCCATCCCCATTCCAAGCCCACCAGCTCAGCCCCCAAACCCACTGACAACAAGAGATTCCCACTAGTTACTGCACATAAGGATGAAACTGCAGCTCCTGGGTGCCCACCAGCCCCTTGGCTCAGTGCTGTGCAGCCCTTCCCTTTGGATATCCCACCCCCACCCTCCTTTCCTTAAATAAACTCAGTGTTCTTTAATCACTTCTGAGATGGCCATTTAGCCTGCCTGCCCACCATGTTCACATTCACTTCTCTTCACTAACACCTGTGTCCTCTCTGCAGGAAAACAGCACGCTCCCCATTCTGGCACTGAAGACGCTGCCCACGCTCCACCTTTCTCTCCCACACCTCTATCCTCTATTTCAAAATGGCCATTCACATAGGCAACTCCTGGCTCTAAGCCTTTGCATGTGCTAAGCCCATTCTTGGAATTCCCTTTCTCTGCTTCTACTCCTCTTTAGTTATGCTTTCCCCAAAGGGTTCAGCTCACATATTGGGTTTCTCATGGGCCATCTCTTAGCTCTACAGGTGACATGGCTTCTTCATGCTCCCTCTGCTGTTGCTATTAACGTTTGATTCCACATGAATTTGATTGATTAATCCACTATTTTATGAGGAAAAAAAGAGAGAGAATATATAAGCAAGAGCATGAACAGACTGTTGTGTAAATGTGTGATTCAACTGAAGTGATTAAAAAAAATCCATGAGTCCCATTCTGATTCTAAATTAGATAGATAGATAGATAGATAGATAGATAGATAGATAGATAGATAGATAAGCAATTAAAAGGGAAAGGGAAATACCTACAGAAGAATGCTAACTAATGAATGTAGAGGGGGTGATGTAAACAGAAAATCCTCATGTAAAACCACCATAATATCATTTAACTCAGTCAAGAATCATCAGGGGATACTGAAACCACGGGGTGAAAGACAGTGGGGGAGCAGGATAGTCACTAGTCTCATACGTGTTACTGCACAGACTACTTACTAGTCAGGAAGAGAAAAGGTGCCCTGACAAAGTTGAATACAGCTCTTCTAACGAGATAAACAATATCACTGATGGAAGAGAAAACAACTGCATAGACCACTCATGTGATGCACTGACAAAGATACAACACAGTCTTCCCAGCACTCCTGCTAAGATGTTTTAAGATGAATATAATCATGAAGCACGAGTTTGAAATACCACTTTGGGTGCACCTCCTGCAAAGGCTTAGACACTTCAAAATGTCATTGCCGTGCAGAAAAGGCTAGAGAGCCCTTCTAGATTAAAGGAGACTGAGAAGACATGACACCTAAATGCAATGCATGATCCTCAATTGGATTTTGAACTTAAAGAAAGAAATGGCTGTCAGGGACATGATGAAGGCAATTGGGGACTGTTGACTATGGATAGCTATCAGGTAACACATATTGTACCAATGTCAGACTTCTTGTTTGATAAGCCTGCTCTGGTGATGGTGAAGGAAATGTCTGGGATCCAGGGTTTATGGGTATTTACATGGTATTTATGGGTGTCACAATGTCTGCAACTGACTCTGTAATAACTCAGTGGGGGCTCCAATATGGCAAAAGGTTAACAGTCAATGAATTTCAAAAAAATAATAATGTCTGAGACTGTGCAAGGGAAAGCATGTGTGTGTGTGTGTGTGTGTGTGTGTGTGTGTGTGTGTGTGACATTGCATGTGAGCATATGTGAGGGTGAGGGAGAGAGTGAGGGATAAGGGGTAAAAGACGTGAGGTCTGAGAAAGAGAAAAACTGTGAAGAAGAAAGAATGTAGGGAAGAGGAAGCACCTAGTGAAGCATCCATCTTATATAAAAACTGCTGTTTGAAATTTTAACCCTGCATTTTGGCTCTGTAATGCTTGCTGGCTTAAATAATAAGGAAAATAAGACTACTCCAGTTTCAGAGAGGCCATTAAACCTTCCCCAGACAAAGTTATCAGTGCTGGCACCAGGCCAAGCCTTTGGTTGAGGTCTCAAAGCCCCAGCACATAGGGGCTCTTAAAGAACTTGCAAAGGGGGCCAGAACAGAACCCCATATTTGGGAGACAAAGAGGGTAAAAAAGTATAAATACAGGAAACTTTCTGTGTGACAGGGCCCGGAATTTGAGAGGTAATTTTCCTCTGGGCCCGCGTGTAATAATAATAATAAGTGTAACTCCATCTCTGTAAGCGTTGCTTGGTTCTTCTCCGGTTTTCTGTAACACTAGTATTCCTGGACCAGTTGGCTCCAGGACATCCCTAAGGTCTCTATGGGTCTCTGTGTCATTGACCTGTTCGGATGCAGCCCACGGCCACCAGCCACCACTCAGGCAGTCGAGGCAGAATCAAGGCGAGACGGTCTCCCTGCTGCAGGCCACAGGTCTGCGTGAAGACGTTGGCTGCGCGGCAGGTGAAGTCTGTCAGCTCTCTGAAACTCCACTTCACTTCGTCTCCTTGGCTGTTCACCCACCACAGGGCTGGGTTGGGGCCTCTCTTGCCTTCCTGGTAAGATCACACACCATGTGTTACTTCCTGCTTTAGAGGAATAGGGCACTTATTTCCCCAATTCACTGTCACAGTCACATTCCAGTGTGAGCATAGCTCAGGGACCAAGACCCCACTTTACTTTATTTATTATTATTATTATTATTATTATCTTTAATCTTCACTCTAGGATATTTTCCCGTTGATTTTTAGAGAGTGTGGAAGAGGGAGCAAAAGACCCATTGATTTTTTGAGAGAGTGGAAGAGGGAGGGAAAGACCGAGAAAAATATCAATGTGATTGGTTGTCTCCTGTATGGGCCCTGACCAGTGCCTGGGCCAGGAAAGAGCCTGCAATCAAAGCATGTGCCCTTGACTGGACTCGAACCTGGGACCCTTTGGTCCATAGGCTGATACTCTATGCACGGAGCCAAACCAGCTAGGGCCTGATACCTCATTTTAAATCATTTACAGAGCCAAGGAAAGTTAGGGTGTGATCCAGCCAACTTCTTCTGGTCTACTGTAGCCACCTCCTCTCAAGTCATATAAAACCATGAATGGCCTTCATGTCTCCAATTGAAGTCTTAAAGCTCTATCCCCACGTGTCTTAGTTCCATGCAGAGAGTGTGTTCCTCTGTGTAACCCAGCATTCTCATCTAGGAAGTGGGGACAATATTACCTAGAAGGGCGTAAAGTCTAAATGAGTTATTTAATGAGTAAAGTGTACATAACAGTAGGCGCTCAATAAATATGACTATTATGATAATTGCTACACAATAGAAGTGGCTAATTTAGGCTCTGAATATCTTGTGGAATTAATTTTTAAAATTAAGTTGCCTCTAAAGGTGAAATTCATAAGAAGCAGACTGGGAAGGTTCAGACCCCTATTAGAAACATCAAGTAAACAGACTAAAATGGCCTTGTTGGGGCTCTTAAAACAGTCAAGAATCTGCAGCAACCAACAAATGCCCAAACAGCTAAAGCCACACTCAGAATGGTAGGGCATGTGACATTTGTGCTCACGTTTTTTAACAAAAATATGTTTTATTGATTTTTTACAGAGAAGAAGGGAGAGCGATAGAGAGTTAGAAACATTGATGAGAGAGACACATCAATCAGCTGCCTCCTGCACGCCCCCTACTGGGGCTATGCTCACTTTTGCACCCCCCTTCTCTGATGTGGTGCCCCAGGGTTGGGAGGACGTGTTGCCAGGTTCCCAGCCCCTTTTTGGGACAGAAGGAAAAGAGTGAAATTTATTTGCAATATTCAGTGGGGAGTGAGATGTAGCTGGGAAGGAATTTACTTATTCATTTATTTATAAATTCCCTAATAAAAACTAATGTTGAGTATCTTTTGTGCTTGTTTGCTGTCTGTGTGACTCTCAAGTGAGATGTCTGTTCAGAATCTTTTGCCAACTTTCTAAGTGGGTTGTTCCTTTTTTATTGAGTTGGAGTCCTTTGTATATTTTGAATATGTCTTTTTTTTCTTTTCTTTATATATCTTCAAAGTTATTATTATTATTACTAGAGGCCTAATGTATGAAAATTCATGCACTGGAGGAGGCGTCTCTCAGCCCAGCCTGCCCTCTATCACAATCTGGGAGCCCTCAGGGGTGAGAGGTGACCCAGCGATCAGGGGAAGGCGATGCCCATCACACCTCTGCTGCTGCCACTGCTGGCAGCGCAAGTCTCAGCTGGTCCTGGTTACCTGAGCCTTGGGTGGCCCTAGGTGGCTGGGCAGTGGATATCTGAGGCTTGCCTGTGCCTTGAGCATCAGCTGGGCAGCCACCATTCGAGGCTTGCCTGCACCTAGGGCTGGCCCTGGGAGGTTGGGCAGCTGCCATCTGAGGCATGCCTGTGCCTTGGGTCAGCCCTGGCCGGCTTGGGGGCTGAGAGGACTGGGGGACTCAGGAGGCAGGCATGTGGAGTGGCCAGGTCTGCCTGGGGCGGGCCTGGCCTTGCTACATGCCTGCCGCCCCGGCGTGGCTAAGGGGACTGGATGCCACCATCTTGTGGTTGTGGGCATTGCCATATTTGAGGGCATAACAGTCAATTAGCATATCCCCTCCTTATTGGCTGTGGGCGCCACCATCTTTGTGATGGCATGAGGGTCAATTAGCATATTCCCTCCTTATTAGGTAGTATTATTCAAATTTATCTAGGAATATGGTTTTTATAAGCAATCGAAGGTAAGTTGTTATTAGCTTAAAATAGATTTCTATAACTTTAAGACATTATATGTAATATACACAATTCACAGAATATACACAGAAGGAAATGAGAAGAGAATCAAAACATACCACTACAAAAAATATCTACCAAACATAAAAGAAAGCTGTAAAAGAGGAAATGAGGAACAAAAATAAAAGCTATATCAAGATCAAGAAAACATTAATAAAATGGCAGTAGTAATTCCTTCCATATCAGTAATTACTTTAAATGTAAGAGAACTAAATTTCCCAATCAAAGACAAAGATTGGCAGGATCTAACTATATTCTGTCTACAAAATTATAGAATTAATAAAACCATTTTTTGCAATAAAATGCTAACTATACATCAATTTATATAAGCAAAACCATATTTACATTATAATTCAAATGTAATAATAATTATTCACTTACTCATTCAATATTAGTTAGATCTTATTATTTCTTAGGCCCTGTTCTTAGACCACAAGGATTCAGGCAATATAGACACTTATGAGCAGAAAAGGTTCTTCTAAACAAAAAGAATTCTTCAAATTTCTCATCACATTTTTCCTCCCTGAATGTTAGCACTGAAAATGGTTTAGTGTACATTTTTCCAGCAATTTTTCCCTGACAGATGCACAAAAATGATCCTTTGACTCAGATGACTGGAACCAAAGAATGTATCTCATCTGAGATAAGATTAATATATGTGCATATTTGTGCTGCTCCAGCAAGGCCAAGGATGAACCTGAGGAGGGGCAGTTGAAGGATTGAAGAAAAGACAGACAAGAGAATACAGCTGGGGCTCGGTGGATCTCCCATGCCTGGATGAGGACACAAAAGGCCCAGCCTACAAGCCAATGCTTTATTTTATAGTCTGATTAAAACAAGAGTAGAGTAACATGTATACAAATGTTCTTGTTTTGGCAACACCTGTTGCACCTCCCACAGCCCACTAGCTACTTAGGAAGGAATTAGGGAGGGCTACAAGGTCAGGCTTCATTATGCTAGGGCAGCTCTGCCCCCCAGGCTGGGACTTGTTTGTGGCCCTGTCACAGGTCAGCCCGAGGCTTGACCCTAGAGCCGCTCCCTACACATATAAATATGTGTCTTTACAGCTTTAAAAAATCAGTGCCGTGAAAAAAATTTTTGCCCAACAGGTTAAAGAATATTAACAAGTATTGATGACAAGTTGTGCACTGCTTACATACAGGGAGCCTAGTACAGTACACAAGATTTCCGCAGGATTTTAAAAATGATGGAAAAGCTGGTATATCAAGTAGAAAACAATTGTTGCTCAGAATTCAGTCTGTGTTAGATCCTAACTCCTGCAACTTGAAGAAGATATCCCTTTAGTAGTCCTGTATTTTTGTGTTAAGGATTAATTTGATAATGTTTTGTTGACATGAAGCTGTTTTCAAGAAGATAAAATACAACTCTTAAACTAGATTTGAAATTTAAAGTTTTAAGGGGTGAGATGAAACTAAGAATATTGAGAAATAGTTTTAAAAGATAAAACACTGAGCAAGTAGCTCAGCAGCAGAAAGAAATGAACAGCCCTGGCCAGTGAGGCTAGAGTGTCTGCCCTTGCTCCAAAGGGTTTTGGGTTTGATTCCTGGTTAAGGGCAAGTCCCAAGGTTGCAGGTTTGATCCCAGCTGGATATCAATTCATGGATGTGTCTCTCACATGTTTATGTTTGTCGCTCTTTCTCCCTCTCCATCCCCCTCCCCCTCCCAATCTCTTTTAAAAAAATCAATGGGGAAAATATCCTCTGGTGAGGATTACAAAAGAAAAAAAAAAACAAAAAGAAAAAAGAAAGAAACAAACAACTAATCCACAAAAACATTATGCTAAGTGAAAGAAACCAGACACAAAAGGGTGTAAGAGCAGGTCTGTGGTTGCCTGGGGCTCAGGGTGGGGTGGGAGGGGATTGTCTGAGAAAGGTCAAAGAAAGCTTTTGGGGTGATAGAAATAGTCTAGAACTCAGTTTCAGGTGTACAACCTAATGATTAGACATTTATAAACTTATGAATATAACATTGTATGTCAATTGTAATTGAAAACAATTTTTAATTATAAAAAAATAAAGCCCTGACAAGTTTGGCTCAGTTGTTAGAACTTAGGCCTGTGGGCCGAAGGATCTGGAGTTAGATTTCCAGCCAAGGGCATGTACCTCAGCTGTAGGTTCATTCCCAGGCCCTGACAGGGCAGCCAATGGATGTGTCTCTCTCACATCAATGTTTCTCTCTCTCTCTCCTCTTCCTCTCACTCCCTTCCCCTGTCTCTAAAAAAATCAATGGGAAAAAATATCCTTGGGTGAGGATAAATAAAGACATCCAAGTCACAATAAAACAAACAAAACCTTCACACATGTGATTTTATTGCAGGTAGAAAAGGTTTGTCTCATATTCTTTAAAATTTTTGTTTATTGATTCATTTTAAAGAGAGAGGAAGTGAGAGAGAGAAACATTTGTTGTTCCATTTATTTATGCATCCATTGGTGATTCTTGTATGGGCCCTGATCAGAAATCAAACCCACAACCTTGGTGCGTTGGGACGATGCTCTAAGTGAGCTACCCAGCCAGAGGGACAAAGCACTTTCTTTTGTTTTATAATGAATTCCTTGCCAACACACACACACACACACACACACACACACACACACACACTCAGGAGAGGGCACACAAAAATGTTGGATTTCTAACTTAAGACTGTTAAGTTTTGAGGGAAGTTCAGGGAGCAGAGTGGACCCCAGTGGTGTGCTATCTGCAGAGTCTTTAATAGGAGGAGCACCAAGATCTATGAATTGTAAGGCAGGTTTCAAAATTAATTTACTCCACAAACGTTTGTTGAGAAACTTGTCAGACACCACACATCCCTAGAGAGACACTGATCATGCTTAAGGCAATTGGAAAAGTGAAACAGACAGATCAGAAGTGTTCTGAGAATGAAAATTAATGGAATGAGGGTGCTGTGGGGACATTGGAAGATATGGAGGAATTGACAATCACTGATAACAATGATATAAAACCCAACAAGAGCAGGTATTCCATGGGGAATCCTATTTACTTGGTGGTTATCTCCATAGGTGGATGCATGAGCTAATGAGTAAGAATATTATGAAGATAAATGCGAAAATGAAGTGCTGGGCCCCTTTCCTTCTCTCTGCCTCTTCCCACTCCAGCCCATCTCATGGTCCACAAGGTCTCCATCAGATTTTTGGTCTGGACAGTAATGGAAGTCAATTTATAGTCTGAAGGCAAAGATTTGGCATCTTCAGATCATGAGAACAAGTTTAAAAAAATGTATTTTAGAACTAGACAATCTGGACCCAAATTCTGCTCCTCTACTTAGGTATGTAATTTCTGTAGGTAATGTAAAACTCACATACTCAGTTTTCTCATCTGGGAAATCCTATTTAATAAAGAGGGAATATGCTAATTGACCCTCACACCATCCCAAAGATGATGGCACCCACAGCCAATAAGGAGGGAATATGCTAATTGACTGTCCTGCCCTCAAAAGATGGGAGCACCCACAGCCAATAAGGAGGGAATATGCTAATAGACCCTCACACCATCACAAAGATGGCGGCACCCACAGCCAATAAGGAGGGAATATGCTAACTGACTGCAACACCCTCAAAGATGGGAGCACCCACAGCCAATAAGGAGGGAATGTGCTAATTGATTGCCCTGCCCTCAAAGATGGTGGCACCCATAACCACAAGATGGTGGTGCCCCGTCCCCTCAGACCCCTAGCCACCCAGGGCTGCCATAGGCATAGGTAACCAGTGCCTGCTGAGTCTTGCGCTGCCGGCAGTGGCGGCAGCAAAGGTGTGATGAGGCATCGCTTTCCCTTGATCACCAGGTTGCCTTCCACCCCCGAGGGCTCCTGGACTGAGAGGTGGCAGCAGGGCTGAGGGACCCCCCTCCCCAGTGCATTAATTTTCATGCACCGGACCTCTAGTGTGGATAATAAAAATGGTCTTCATAACCAAGGCTCTGTTTTCCTGGGAGTTCTTATGGAAACTCAGAGAAATGAAAAAGAAAGAGGGAGAAGAGGCCCCATGAAAGGCATATAAGCCTTGGACACTAACACATGAATGCATATGTTAAATTCGCGGTAAACTTAAACATTCATCAACTCTCTGGCTGCATTGCAGGTGGATTCTGGCTTTGTACAAAGATAACGTTGGGTAACTTTTCACACTGTGATCATCACCAGCTGGGACTTAGTAGCTGGAATACCACCTGTTGTCCACCCTATCCCCTGGGGTAGACATCACGGCTCCCCTTTTGGTTTCAAGCACTTGGTTTCTTCTGAAGAGACCTGTAAACTCTAGAGGCTGTAGGGACTGGTTTCTCTGGACAGACCCCAATGCCACACC
The DNA here is from genome assembly GCA_036010255.1 of Myotis pilosus. Lineage (NCBI taxonomy): Eukaryota > Metazoa > Chordata > Mammalia > Chiroptera > Vespertilionidae > Myotis > Myotis pilosus. The sequence continues at coordinate 104,623,271 of JASKON010000003.1, forward strand.
CACGTAGGAGTTGGTGGCGAGGCCTGCAGTGGCCTTCCTCTCCCAACTGGAGGACGGCTGACTGAGCTCTCGGTGTCAGGTGTGCAGGGGCACCAGCAGGTGGCCTGTCCCCTTCCTCTGAGTGCAGCCTGAAGTTGACCCCAGTTTGATGAGATAAATCCCAGTTAGGCTCACAGTCCCATGAGTGGAAGGTCAGAATTCACATTACTGTCAAGTTGCTGACCTTGAGTTAGAACTTTGCATTTGATCACAATTATCTGACTGTGTACCAGGTACACTACTCGCTATCTTGTTTCTTAAGTGAGATTATCCCCATTTCACAGATAAAACCACTGAGGCTCAGAGAAGTGCGAAGTGGCCAGGATGAGAATTGAGAATTGAACCCGAAAACATAAGCTTCTCCCATGACACTGGTAAGGTGAGGTCTGCCTGTATTGGCTGTATCTGGTCTGTGCCCTTCAGACTCTGAGGAGGGAGAAAAGCTAGAGAGATCCACCTATCCTTCCCCCATCACAGGCGCCTCCTCACCTTCTCCATTTGAGTCCAGTAGTCCAGGACATCACTGGCAAAGTTAAATTTCTCAGGTTTATCATCGTCATTCCATCTCGGGGCGCCAGTTGCTGATACAGACTGGAAGCGCAAGGTCCGAGGGGCCAGGTGGAAGGCGTGGCAGGATTTGTGGGTGCCCCAAAGGACCCGGAGCCTCATCAGCCACTGCATGGTGGAGCGGTCCTCAGGAAGCAGGCACGGACTTCTCAGTCACCACCTGCTTTGGGAACAGACGGCTAATAGGTCAGTCCTGGAGCAGGACTTTCCTCCACAAGAGGAGGCACATTCTGGTTCATGGCTGCGGTTCTGTTTCAGCTGACCAGTATTTGGAGACACAACTTAGTGACTGAGGATTTAGGATTTCTCTTCCCAGCTCAGGAACCACAGGCAGAGAATGATGGGGAGGTTTATATAGGGTGTCCCAAAATTCACGCAAGATTTAAATTTTGTGTGAGCATCAATAACAACAACAAAAAATGAAATCCTAAGTTTACTTGGTTTGTTGAATCAGATTCTAATATCTGATGTTCTTTGATTTCAATCCTTTCAATTTGCTAAGCATTACCAAGTACAAATTATGGCCCAGGAGTAGGGACAATGAAGACCAATGAAGACCACAGCATTGCATATGTGCCAGCAAAGCTGTGGAGGCCATTTATCGATGTGCTATTCCATACATAAGCCTATACTATATACTTTATGAACCAATAAAAAATTTATAATTTTCAATTATAAACCTGTGTTTTCTATCAAAATTACTTCTTGCGTGAATTTTGGGACACCATATAGCTACTAGATGAGATTGGTACACCCTCCTGAGGGTCTTCCCTTCTCTCTCACCCCCTGGGAGTTAAGCTCAGGTTGGCAGCCATGGCACCAGCCCCTTTGTGGGAAACTCACCATTTGAAAGTCCTGTTCTCCACGCTAGCTTGGCTCTAAGACCTCTCTTCCTGCCGAGCCCAACTGTGCCGTTCTCATGGAACCTGTTATATTTTTAGATGATCCCAGCCCCTGTTCAAAGTTCATTGGTCCAGGGTTGAGCAATCATCCCTTATGAATTTTTAATCCAGACCGAGCTACCCACAATCCCTTTCTCAAATGTGTGTGTGTGTGCTTCTTACCGAGGTACTCTCTGTAACACTCTAAGTCTAACCACTGTGTGAGCAACCAGCCAGGTCTGGAGGAAGAATCTTTAAAGAGGTAATTAAGTTAAAATGAGGTCACTAGGTGGGCCCTAATCTGATATAACTGACGTCCTTATAAGAAGAGATCAGGACACAGACACATTGAGGGAGAATGTGGTGTGAACATGAAGACAGACAACTTCACGCCCAGAGCTAAGCCCAAGAAGAGATGCCCCCCACTCTCTGCTGACCTTGATCTCAGACTTCTTGCCTCCTGAACTGTGAGAAATAAATTCTGGAGGTTTAAGCCCCTCAGGCTGTTGTACTTGGTTATAGCAAACTTAGCTATCTGATACACTTCTCTTAATCAAATAAGAAAGAAATGACTTTGGCATTATCGTATCCTGTAAATGTGTTTGAAATTCAGATTTAATCTTTATCATGCAAGGGGATCAATCGGCACAAGCACCCACTGGGAGGACTGTGGGAGCTGAGAGCGTGCCCTTAGGAGCCAATCAGCACAAGTTCAAATCCCAGCCCTTGCACTCCTCACCTACACAGCTTTGGGCAATTTTCTTAACCTCCCTCTAAAATATGGAAATATTAGCAACACCTGGAGTAGTGAATGAATGACTTCCTGTGTGAAGATGTGAGCACAGACTCAGCACAGGTGAATAATCCAGGCATGGGGGTTTCTGCTAACAACACTCTCTCTGAGGAAACTCAGGCTTCAAAAGAGATGGCTGCTTGAGCTTTGGGATTAGCATCTAATGAGAAGGAACAGGAATACGTTGCTGAGCAGACAGCACAGAGTCCAGCTTCTGCATTAATAGGTTAGGAAGGCTAAACATGGGGATATCTATACTTACATGTCCATCTTCCATCTCTAGCTTCATGTATATCTGTCTTAACTGTCAATTTCTGTATCTATAAGTATGCCAATATCTGCTGTCACTAGCTTTATCATATCTATACCTATAACTACATCGATAGCTGTATTTATATCTATATCCATGTTGATATTGATATGTCTCACTATGAAGCACTATAGTGATATTTATAACTACATTTGTATCTGCGAGTGGGTCCGTGACTAGACTACGCCAGATGTTTGAGGTTAATTTGCTATATGTATGTGCAGAGGCATCGAGACAGTAGTTTTACTGTACGCATTGCGCAGGTGCACCATTATCTTATGTAACGAATGTCACTATTTGGCAAGCAGCCTCTTTTTTTTGAGTTGGTGTAAGAATGTGTTGCTGACCAGCCAGTGTGCAGCTGCTTTGTGGGACTACATTGAAGAACCGCTTTGTCTGATAGGTCCTGTGTGAGCAATGGCTACTTTGTCTGCAATAAAGTCTCTCCTATATGCCTGCGGCAACTCATGTCTTCTTCCGATTCCTGCGTCCATGGAGGTCCAGCCCTTAGCAGAGGGGCTGTGACCAGACACTGTGTCTATAGCTATGTACGTTTCCGTGTATAAGATGCTAACTTTTTAAAAAATCATTCGACTGAAAATCGAGGGGTGTCTTATACACAGATGTTAGCCCAGGAAGTTGCTGCACGGGTTCGTAGCTGCCTATACTTTGTCAAACAGGCTTCCTCCAATCACGAGCCTTATTGTTACTGACATCAGCTGATGCTGTAATTGGATGTGGAGGAGAGAGTGCGCAGATGCAACAGGGACCTGAGCATTCTGAGCCCATAAAGATGTCAAAAAATAAAAAGATACATACCGGTAAGGGATTGTCTTACTCTGCAAAATTCAAATTCAATGTAATCAGCTGTGCAAAAGAGCACGGAAATAGAGCAGAAGAGAGACAGTTTGGATCTCCTACCACTGAGTGTATGATCAGCCAGTGGAGAAAACAGGAAGAACAACTCCTTAAGATGCCAAAAAAAGAGAAGGCCTTAAGCGGAAAACCAGCAAAATGGGCAAATTCAGAGCAGGGACTTAAGACTTGGATTATGGAGTAGGACCAGATTGGCTTATGTGTGTCAATCAAGCTTATTCAATGTCAGGCAAAATTGTTTGCAAGGGAAACAAACATTGTTGATTTTACAAGAAAGGCAAAATGGTGCTTCAATTTTATGAGGAAAGAAGGGTTGGCCATGAGAACAGAAACAAAGTTAGCTCAGAAAATGCCACCAGTTTATGAGGCCGATCTCACATATATAGACAGTGACTCAGAAGACAGCAGTGATACAATAGAAGTTGGAGATAGTGATATGTCTGGAACTAATAGTGATGAAGAAGGGAGCAGTGATGCAACAGAGGCTGAATAAAGTGACATGCTGCAAAATATCATAGTACTGGTATGTAAACATTATCTGCAGTAATTACTAAATAAAAATGTGTTCTGTTTTATGTTTAAAATATTGATTTCTTAATATTGGGTTGGAAAAGTAGGAGGCTTCTTATACATGGGGGCATCTTATGTATGAAAAAATACGGTATATGTATATGTATATGTTAAGTGTATGTGTATATGTATGCACATCCCTCACAATGTTTGACATTGGAACTCAATAAAATGTTAGATTTTTCCTTTCTGCCATAATTGGGAAAACTAAAAGATGAAAATTGGGGGAGAAGATATAGTGTGTTTAAATAATGTGTGAATTACAGATAAATATATTTTCCACTCATTAAATATTTACTGTGCCACATATGGTTTTAGAGAATCAGAGATTATTTAGGCTGCAAGAGTTCTTACCCTCTTGAGCTTTATAATCTAAGGCAGTGATTTTCACCCTGTGAACCACAAGAATTTTTTAAATATGCAATACCTTACTATTTGGTCAGTGGAACTGACCTCTTTTCCCTTAGAGTGTCAATTTTAAAAAAGGACATCATCCAACACAACAATAGACAGCTAGTGTGCATGAATAAAAATTATAACACCTTTTGGTCAGATCGAAAAAAAATATAGTATATTTTTTGGTGTGCCCCCTTGTTGTAGGGATTAGTTGATGTGTGCTATGGGATAAAAATGATGAAAAATCACTGGTCTAAGGACATCCTACAAAATAGTTTTAAAGAACAATCATTTGGACCTGGCTGGCATGGCTCAGTGGTTGAGTGTCGACCTATGAGCCAGGAGGTTGAGGTTTGATACCAGGTCAGGGCACATGCCCAGGTTGCAGAGTGAATCCTCAGTGTGGGGCGTGCAGGAGCAGCCAATCAATCACTTTCTCTCATCATTAATGTTTTTATGTCTCTTTCCCTCTCCTTTCCTCTCTGAAATCAATTAAATATATATATGTGTATAAACATATATATAAAAGAATAATCTTTTGAAATGCTTTAAGGTGGATTTCAATTTGGCACAGGGTTTTGAGAGGTGGCTCGGCCCACTACTCTATGTTCAGGCCCACAGTGCCTTGAGATCCAGCAACAAAGCTCTGATTTCATGAGACTTCAGCATCAAAAAACTATTTATTTTATCAGATAACAGACTTAGTGTGTCCCAGGGGATCTTAGAGTTACACAGCCAGGTTTGGTTCCACTGCCTACCAGCTGAGTGATTTTGGCCACTATTTGTGTCTCTAAACTTGAGGGCATAGTAACAATACCTACCACCCAGCTGCCCACAGGATTAGTAAAATAATCTACAAAAATCTCTTTGCCAGTACTGTGTCTAATAAGGGTAAGGGCTCAATAAATGTTGAGGTGCCCTGTACCACCCAGCAAATTCTAAAGCCGACCCCCCTGCTAGGTATGATTTTTTAGGAAATGAGAGCCACAACCTTTATATAAAGTGAACCCACTGCTGCATGGTGCAGCCTTATTCCAGGTATTCACCTTCTGGGTCTTTTTTAGTCCCCTCCGCACCCTCCACCCCATGCACAGCTGTCTGACATCACATTTATCCCCTGCTATGTGCCAGCAACTGTGCTAGTTACAGCCTGTGCATATGCCCATGGATATCACCACCTTCATTTTGCAGTTCAGGAAATAAGTCTCAGAGAGGTTGCTGCTCAGATGTGTCCCCTGGGCACACCTAATCTCTTATGTGTTTTTTAATTAGAGAGAGAGAGAGAGAGAGAGAGAGAGAGAGAGAGAGAGAGAGAGAGAGATTTGTTGTTCCATTTATTTATGCATTTATTGAGTGCTTCTCATATGTGCCCAGACTGGGTATCAAATCCACAACCTTGGCGGGTCTGGATGACACTCTAACCAACTTTGCTACCCAGCCAGGTTATGGTTGTTTTGTTGAGGTTCTGATTAGATGAAATAATTTGTGGAAGCATATAGCACAGTGCTTGGCATAATCAATGTTGGTTGTTTGTATTAATTTGGGATTTGAAGTATAATGTTGCACTAGCAAAATGCAGGGTCTTTGGAATCCGAAAGTCTTGAGCTGAAATTCTGGCTCAGCCACTTATAATATGGTCCCTGTGCAGGCCATTTGCTATTCCAACCTTGGTCTTCTGGTCTGAGAAATGGAGGTGTAAGGGCTGCTGCTCAGATGTGCCCCTGGGCTCTCTGAAAGGACTGCATGAGGTAATGCCTGTGAAGCACCTGGTCCACGCATGCAGGTGTGAGTGGGTACTGTCACAGGTACTGGCTTAAACTATTAGTTCTCTCCTAGAGCCATTTGGGGGTGTTGTTGGGCGTATTGTTGGGGGGTAGGCGCATCTCCACTGTTCTGGCCCCACTTTCCCATTACATTTTACCTCCCATTGAACCAGGAGAGAAATACCACTGTTCAAAGTCACCAGCAAAGATTGCTGGAAACACCTAGAACACCCCTGTGGTGGCTGAGGGAAACCTTGCTCTGAGCGTGGGTCTTGTTCTTCCTGAGTGACTCATTAATGATGAACTTTTAACTCAGACAGACTTTTATTTCATGGAATGAGTGAACGAGAAGGCAGGGCTAGTAAAGGTTAAACACCAAAACTATCAAAGTACAAAAAAAACCCCTGGCATTCAAGGAGGCACCTTGAACACTAAAAAGTAGTCACTCATCACTTTTGAGAAGAGAATGGGGACAGGAAGAAAAGTGCATGGGATCTTCTCTGGATCTCAGTGGATCTCCTGTGGGGAACTTAACAACAGTGTTGAGGTCAAGGAGACAGGGGCCAGGAAGCCTGGGTTTCAGTCAGTTGCCAGTTGCCAGCTCTGTGACATTGAGAAGGTTTCTTGTCCTTTGGTGCCTCAGTTTTCTCAACTTTGACAATGGGTATATGGTAGAGATGTAGAACTCTCTGAAGACTTCATGCACACGTTTCTTTCATTGCCAAGCCTCTCTTGCAGTGAGAATGAGGCTACTGAATTCCCGCTCTGGTTCGTGAACCCCACTTGGAGGTGTCACAACTCCCTGGTCTAGGGCATTTCAGGACAGGTCTGAGTTTGGACACTCTCTTCCCTGACTCACTAGTCCTGGAAACCACGTGTGAAGGTGCTAAACATCAAAACATGGCAGAGAATCTATCAGCCCAGTTCTCTGAGTAACTGTGCAGCCCTCTCCTGTCAACCTGAAAACTTTACACCCATTAACTTTCTTAACCTTATGACAAACCTATGGAACATTCGTTCATGCAATAGACATATAATGGGCACCCTCCAGGTATGGATATAGCTTTGGACATGTCTATCAAAGTTACTGCTCTCAAGTTTATATTCCCATGAGAGGGAGGCAGAAGACTGCAAACAAAAAATCAATCAGAAAGAGAGGAATCAAGATAGCAGCATAGGCAAACACCTGAACTTGCTGCCTTCACAACCACATCAAAACTACAACTAAAAGAAAAAATGGATATCATCCAGAACCATGGGAAGGCTGGCTGACTGGAAGTTATACAACAAGAAGGAAAGCGAAAGCCTACTGAGACTGAGAGGAGGTGTGGAGGTGCGGAAGTGTGGAGGTACAGAGGTGTGTGTGGAAATGGACTGGCAACTGGGAGCGCTGTTGACTTTTTCATTTGGGAGAGAGACACAAGCTCCTGACTGCTCAAAACTCCAGTTCCGCACAAGATTCTGGGGACCCAGACTCATATGGGGAGAAACTGGACTGTCTGGCATTGGGGCGGAACACGAGGGTGGCTTTTTCTCAGAGGTGCTCGCAGCGATCATTGTTCCTGCACTGTGCCGTGGGACACAGAGACCCAAGGACCTCTTCGGGGCAGGGCTGACTGGCAGCCATTGCTATTTTCTCCACCCTTGTGATTCCCTGAGACCCCAAACCACCCAATTTACAACCCTACCCAAGCTGTACACAGATGCTTTTGCATATGAATGGCCTGGCCTTTTGCAATCTAAAACCTAACAAACTGCAGCTGCGTCAGAGAGCCCAGGGCTTCCAAAAGAAGGCCCAAGGCTCAATAGCAGCCTGCATTGCTTCACAGCTGGACCTCATAAGGGCACCTCCAAATCCCAAACAAAGAGGAAGTATCTGCAGATCTCTCTGTAGCTCCTGCTGGGTGGCCTCAGGCAGTGGCTGACTCTGCACCTCCTTGGAGATCTAAGAGCCAGTGTACCCAGTGGTCAGAGTGAGATCATACCAGATTACAACTCTTTACATCCATAAGAGACACTCTCAAGGGGCAGACTCAGTGAGCACCAAAGCCCCACTGAAGCAAGTCCTGCCCCATAAGGGTGTCTTCAGCACAGAAGTTCTCCCATTGTAGACAGAACTGGTCCTCACAGCCAATTGGCTTGGAGGTCAATTCCTCCCAGTGATACCAATGGCAGTCAAGGCTTAACTACAATAAGACTGTGCACACAAAGGGGTGCACCAAGAGTGTCCACCTCAGGCAATGAGGGAGGCTGAGCCACAAGGCCCTATAGGACACCTAGCACACAAAGCCACAGGGAAGCAGCCAAAATGCAGAGACAAAGAAACATGTCACAAATGAAAGAAATGGAGGAAAACAAACTACTGGATATAGAGTTCAAAACCACGGTTATAAGGTTACTCAATCATCTTCTAGAAAACTCTGGGAAATTTAGTGGGACCCTCAAGGATATGAAAAAGGACCAATTAGAAATTAGGCATACACTGACTGAAATAAAGAATAATATACAGAGATCAAACAGCAGACCAGAGGAGCCCCAAAATCAAGTCAAAGATTTGAATATGAAGAAGCAAAAAACACCCAACCTGAAAAGCAAAATGGAAAAAAAATCCAAAAATATGAAGATAGTGTAAGGACCCTCTGGGACAACTTCAGGCATACAAACATCTGAATTATAGGGGTGCCAGAAGAAGAGAGAGAGCAAGATCTTGAATACCTATTTGAATAAATAATGACAGAAAACTTCCCCTACTTGGTGAAAGAAATAGACATACAAGTCCAGGAAGTGCAGAAAACCCCAAACAAAAGGAGTCCAAAGAGGACCACACCAAGACACATCATAATTAAAATGCCAAGGGCAAAAGACAAAGAGAGAATCTTAAAAGCAGCAAGAGAAAAACAGTTAGTTACCTACAAGGAGTACCCATAGGATTGTCAGCTGAATTCTCAACAGAAACTTATGCAGGCTAGAAGGGAGTGGAAAGAAATATTCAAAGTGATGAATAGTAATTACCCACAACCAAGATTACTCTACCCTGCAAAGTTATCATTTAAAATTAAAGATCAGATAAAGAGCTTCACAGATAAGAAAAAGCTAAAAGCATTCATCACCACCAAACCAGTATTATATGAAATGCTGAAGGGTATTCTTTAAGAAGAGGAGGAAGAAGAAAAAGGTAAAGATAAAAATTATGAACAACAAAGTGACAACAAATACATATGTATCAACAAGTGAATCTAAAAATCAAGTGAATAAAAAATCTGATGAACAGAATAAACCAGTGATAGAAAGGGATTGGACTGACAATTCTCGGGGCAAGGTGGTGTGGGGGGTGTGGGAAGAGACTGGATAAAAACTGTACACCTATGGACGAGGACAATTGTGGGGGGAATTAAGGGCATGGGATGGGGTGGGAACTCGGTGGAGTGCAGCTATGGGCGAAAAAAGAAGAGCAACTGTAATAATCTGAAAATAAAGACTTATTTAAAAATCAATTAAATTAACAAGGGAATCTCAAATGCTAATAGGCGTCCAGAAGAAAATAGAACAAGATAATATAGCAGTGTGACTGGGCGGGGGGTGGGGGGCTGACTAAGGTTATATTACTATATCACACAGATCCTGAGAAAGTTATTGTAATGCTGTGCTTCAGTTTATTCACCCAAAAATAAGAATAGCAGTACCTACCCAATAGAATTAATATGAAAACTAGAGGAGATAATACATGCAGACTGCTTGGAACAATTCCCGGCACTTAGTAAGAATAGTAGTAGTAGTTGTAGTAGTACTATTAGAGAGGAAGGGCAGTGGGAAGAGAGAAGATATAATTACTCCTTTTGGACTTCTTGCCTAAAGGAACATAACCTCATTTATACATATACATATACATATACATATACATATACATATACATATACATATACATATACTAGTGACCTGGTGCACAAAATCTGTGCACATTAAAAGGGAATTAATTGGAGGAAATATTTTAATATTGCTCTTTGCCCTTTCTCTATAATAGACGTGTCAGAGATGACAGAAAATTAATAAAATGTATATGAAAATCTTCCTCCTGTCAGAGTCTGGGGCTTGCCGCAGGACGCAGAATCAAGTCCTTGCCCACCCACGTGTGCCTCAAAATTGTGCGAGACCCTGAACTGACCAGCCCCACCACCATTGGGCTAGATTTAGACCTGGCCGGCCTTAACCCATCAGGCCCACCAGGTGGGGGTATGGCTTCATGTTGCCTGGCCCGGTGCCGGGGCAGGTGGACAGCCTGAGGTCCCCTGTCAAGTCCCACCAGGCGGGGGGCACAGCCTTAGGTCCTTGCTGATTGCTTGTTAAGGTTCACATGGGAACTCAGCCTTCACTGTGGGTGCAGCCATCTTGTGTTACAGAATCCGCCACTGTTGTGGGCACTGCCATCTTTGTGATGGCATGACGGTCAATTTGGATATTCCCTCTTTATTAGATAGGACTAGAGGCATGATGCACAAATTTTGTACAAAGGGACTGCCTCGGCCCTGGCACCCTGGCTGCCTCATGGCCCCACAGACCAGCCGACTGGTTGTTCTGGAAGGTTGTTCTGCCTTCCTGTCTAATTAGCATATTACCTCTTTATTATATAGGATTAGTACCTTGTATTTCTTTTCATTAAAAAAATGAATTAATTGAGACTCAAATTTTTCATGACTAAAAAATATTGACTAAAATTTATTGGAAATTGATTATGTTACAGGCACTGTAACAAAACATTTACATGTCATCTATAATAATAAAAGCATAATATGCTAATTAGACTGGACAGCCTAACAACCATCTGGACATCCTTCCAGACGACCTTCCCGACTACCTTAAGATGAAGCTGGGGCTGCGAGGGCCGAGGCAAACAGCCGAGGTTGCAAGGGGCTGTGAGGGCTGGCTGAGGCTGTGAGGGGCTGCGAGGGCCAGCCGAGGCAGCTGGGGATGCGAGTTCCAAGCCTTTTGCACGAAGTTTGTTCATCGGGCCTCTAGTATAATAGAAATATTATTTGGGAATTACAATTATTGACTCAGAGATTAAAAATGGTAGTGGAGAACGTGGATGCTGCACAGACATCCTCCCAGTAACCAACTGGAATTATCAGGTGTATTGGTTAATTACTAGGTATAATGGATTTTTTCAATAGATGGAGTTACACAGATGGGGATATATATGAAATTTGATATGTATGCTATTTTGTCGTATTGACAACAAGCTTCAGAACTTCATATGTCAAATTTGCTGAAGTTGTTAACATCATAGATATTTTTACACTTAAAAATATTGAATTTTGTGCCAAAAAAGAACATTTGTGGAAAGTTATAATTCATTAATTTATTTTGAAGAAAAGTGCTGCTGAATACTTCGGGAAGCTTATGGTGAACATGCTCCACCTCAAGATACTTGTGAACACTGGTTAAAAAGCTTTAAAAGTGATGATTTCGATGTGATAGACAAAGAATGTTTGGCTCAACCGAAAAAGTTTGAAGACCAACAATTACCAGCATTATTGGATGAAGATGCGTGTCAAACTCAAAAACAACTTGCAGGAAGATTAAACATTGCTCAGCAAACAATTTCTGATCATTTACAAGCAATGGGAAAGATTTTCAAGAAAGGAAAATGGGTGCCACAACAACTGAATGAAAGACAAATAGAAAACCGAAAAGTCATCAGTACAATGTTGCTGCAGTGATGAGAAAGAAAGTCTTTTTTGCATCAAATTGTGACTGGTGATGAAAAGTGGATTTATTCTGAGAATCCCAAATGCACAAAACCATGGGTTGATCCAGGTCAACCATCAACATCGACTCCAAGGCCAAATCGCTTTGGAAAGAAGACAATGCTCTGCATTTGGTGGGATCAGGAAGGTGTGGTGTATTATGTGTTTCTGAAACCAGGTGAAACCATTAATACTGATCGCTACCAACAGCAACTAATCTGTTTGTACCAGGCTTTGATCATGAAACGACCAGAATGTTTCAGAAGACACGGAAAAGTAATTTTGCTTCATGATGAAGCACCATCACACACTTCAAAAGCAGTTAAATACACTATAAAAGATCTTGCCTGGGAAGTATTAACCCACCCACCATATTCACCAGACCTTGCTCCTTCAGATTACCACTTGTTCTGATCAATGGCACACACACTTTCTGAGCAGCACTTCAAAACATACGAAAAAGTAGAAAATTGGGTTTCTGAATGGTTTTCCTCAAAACAAGAAAAGTTCTATTGGGAAGGTATCCACAAATTACCTGAAAGATGGGGATATGTGTAGGTAGCAATGGACATTACTTTGAATAAAGCACTTTTGATGTTTCTCTTGAAATTATCATGGGTTTCTTTTTATTACAAAATCCGCCATTATTAACTGCTACACCTAGTAGAAATAAAATACAGAAAAACTGCCTTAATAATTAATGGATGACTCGCTAGAGAGAACCCTGATAATGGAGGACCAAAAGTGGAGACTGCATATAGACTGGTAGGAGGGGCAGAGTGGAGAAAGGGATGGCCGGGCATCCACAGATAGCAACTGGAGTTCCAGAGAGATATCTCAGCTGTGGGGTTAGCCAATGAGAGCTCTGGGGTCTAATCACCAAGCTGTCCCCCCCCTCCCCCAGTCCCTGTAAAGAGCACCAGAACTGATAAGGGTACCCACATAACATCTGGGTGAAAAGCACTGGAGTTGCTGTCTGCCAGGAAGACATGGGGGAAATTCAGGCACCCTCTTAAAGGGCCAACACACAAAATTCCCTGTGTAGCCGCCCACTTTGTGCTCAGGCAGAGGGAGAGTAGAGTGGACTAGAGCTGTGGGAGCAGAAGTCAGGATCAGGGGCTTTGGGGTTAGAGCTCAGAAGGCAGACACCATGGTTTCCTGTGCTGAGTCAGTCCCTATGCAGCAGAGGACATCTTTCCCACAAAGACTTTTGCTGTACAGCAGGCTTTGCCTGGGGGCAAGACAGTTGACCCACCCTATTGAAAAACACCTTGCCCCACAGTGCTGAGTTCCTGAGGTCACTTAAGAGGCTTAAAATAACAGTTAGCCTCCAAGTAGAAGCATCTGCCCCACCCTGTTGAAAAAAACCTCTTGCCACACCTGAGGACGATTGACTGAGGGCAATTAAAGTCAGAATCCTTTCAGTCTGCAGGCAGAGGCAGTGTCTGGAGGCTTTAAGTCTTTGCCTGATCTAATTAGTCAGAAAAAGCGTTTGACACAGCTCTGCACTAGAAGTTGAGAGGCGTAGCAGATGTACTTAATACACAGTGACAAACCCAAACACACAGCCAAAAGGAGGAGACAAAGAAACACCCCCAAAAGAAAGAACATGAGACTTCTTCAAAAGAAGAGATGAATGAAGCACAGATAAAAAATTTATCTGAAAGAGTTCAGGGTAATGATGGTAAAGATGCTCAACACCATGAAAAAAAAGATACAGTAACTCTGACTCTGAAAACAGAAATAACGAATGACATACACAAATAGATAACACCTTGGAAGGAATACACAGCAGATTAGGGGAAGCTGAGGATGGAATAGTGAATTAGAAGACAGAGTTGGAAAAAAAAATCACTCAATAAGAGAACCAATAAGAAAAACCATTAAAAAACAATAGAACAGCTTACGGGAACAGTGGGACAACATGAAACTGAAGCATAGTGGTCCCTCCTTTGGAGAAACTGCTGTTATTCTTAGTCTCTTATTCTGTAGGTCAACTCTGTTATTTTTAGGCTGTAGAGTAACTTTTTTTTGCTTGAATAATATAAAAGATAAACTTAACTGTCTGACCTTGCAAGCTAGCCATCTGAAGGGACTGCTACACTGATACTGATAATAATTCCCATATTCTCATGCCAAGTGTTTGTTCTTCCAAGGTTACAGGTGTCTATATAGCTATGTACTCAAGGTTACAAAATTGTCAGTACAGATATGACAGGTGTTTGTTAGATATGATATGTGCTCACAGTTACAAATTGTCTGTAAAAATAACTTACACAAGGACATAAAAAATATAAAAAGAAAATGCTTCCTCCTTTGGGTGTTCAGAATTTGACAGAGGTAATCTGCTCTGAACCTGCATGCAATAAAGATGACTCCTAACTAATTGGCTTATTAAGGCATCTTGTCAGCTCACTGATTTGGGATACAGCAAAATGTGGCAATGTTCACATAGTAGGTGTGCCAGGAGAGGCAAAGAGGGAGGAAGGGACAGAGAACATGTTTGAAGAAATAATGGCAGAAAACTTCCCTAACCTGGTACAGGAAAAAGTCACACAAGTCCAGGAAGCATAGAGAACCCCAAGCAAGAAGAACCCAAACAGGCCCACGACCAGACACATCATCATTAAAGTGCCAAAAATTAGAGACCAAGAGAGAATCTTAAAGGCAGCAAGAGAAAGAAAACTGTTACCTACAAAGGAGTTCCCATTAGGGTGACACCTGATTTCTCATCAGAAACTCTACAGGCCAGACGGGAATGTCATGAAGTACTAAAGGTAATGGAAAGCTAGGATCTGAGACCAAGATTACTATATCCAGCAAAGGTTTTCATTCAAAATAGACGGTTAAATGGAGAGCTTCCCAGTGGGGATAGGGGGAAGGCTGAAGGACTACATCACTCCCAAGCAGTACCTGTACATTTTGCTGTGAGTTTGTGTGTGTGCGCCCTCTTGCAAAGCGTTTTAGAGGTGATCTCCCTAAGAGTGACTCCCAGGAGTGAGGGAAAAGGAGACAATATGTGCTTCTCCCCCCCCACCCCCCCAGGCTGATCCCCTTCTGCCCCTGCTGCTCCCAGCCTGTGATGTGCTCCTGGGGGTCTGATCCGAAGGATGGATGAAGTGAAGGTTTAGTTCATAGAACTCCAAGCCCAGGTTTGGGTAGAAGGTGAGGCAGACTCTGGTGGCAGAAAGAACTTAGAGAGTGTGGAGGGGGAGTTTTTAGGGAGGACTCTGGGCCCTGGGAGAAGGGCTGGAAAACCCTGGGTCCCTGTGAAGGAATGCGTGGGCTGGTGCACATGGGCGAAAGCTGAGGGGTAAGACCACTAGGCTCCTGGCTCCTCCTAGGAATGAGGGATGGGACACCCCTGGAGAAGCTGGGAGAGTCCTGTGGAACCCGGTCCCTGGAGAGCCGGTCACTCACTTGCCCACTCCGGGCCTAGGCTGGGACCCAGCTGAGGCAGGTGCCTGGGCTGCTCAGAGCATCACTCCCGGAACTCTGGGTCCTGGACATCGACTGGACATGCAGGGCCACCTGGGAACACTGGGGTGTGTGTGGGAGGCAACAGGAGTGAGAACCAGGCCCTGTGCTCTCTCCAGGGGGAGGGGGGAGAGCAAGGAGTGACCACATTCAGCACAGGTTCATGTACATGATGAAGGCACAACGCAGGAGCACCCTGAAGCCCATGTTAGCTCTTTATTATCTTCAGCCCCAATCTGACCGCCCGCCTGGGCATCCAAAGGAACAAGAGCCTGGGAGGCAGGGTGGTGACTGATGTTCACTTAAAAGAACAGAAATGCGGGAATGCTGGCCGTCCTGGGCACTTCCCCATCAGCCCTCAACATCCCCCCTCAACCCCCCATGTGGGGACATTGAGGCAGCCAGGGGTGTGCCCAAGGAACACCCAGAAGGGATGCTGAATTTACTGCCGTGGCATCTGACCAAACTCCTTTTCCCGAAGTTCACTCCTTTTGATCTTGCCAGTGACGGTTTTGGGCAGCTGGGAGACAAACTCCACCTGGGTGAGGAGAAAGCAAACCATCCTGAGTCCTGCTGTCACTTCCTACCAGTCCCCACTCCTCCCTTCACCCTGCATGTCCCCCAAACAGGCTGCAGCAGGTGGTGGCCTCAAGGTGGGGCCAAGTATGTCAGGTCCTCCTCCTGACCCCCTGAAGCTGGCTGCAGCCCTGTGAAGTGCTCTGACCAATGAAATGTGGGGTAGTGAAGCGTGCCACCTCTCACAGGAGAGTGGGAACCTCTGAGCCTGGCCACCTTCTCTGTCCCTCTCTGACCGCACCTGGCAGGTCCCTGTGTGGTGGTTGCTTCAGGGTGGGCATGCGGCTGTGGGGTTCTTTGTTACAATAACATGGTTTCCAACATGGGGCACATGCTCCACAGGAGATCAATTTGATTTTTAAGGGGAGCAATTGGAGAATGAGTTATCAACAGTGAATTTTTTCCATTTCTTATGGTTCTAGGGGCCTCATATACAGTATATAAATATATATTGTGTCATAGTTATGCATTCAGTTCTCCATTATGTTTTAAAACTTTAGTTGCTATTTTTTCACATCACTTCATATTATTATTATTATTATTATTAAACAATCTCAGTACTTCAACTGTCCATTTGTTCCTTTATTTTTCTCTTTCATGGGTGCCATGTTCTTTGGAAGCTTGTTTACACCAAGTTAATGGCCTTTTAGGCTTCCTCCACATGAATAGGAGTTCACTTTTTGAATAATAAGAATTATATGTCACAAGGGGGGCCTCATGATTTTAGACATGCTTAGACGGGGCATGGCCAAAAAACGGTCCTAACTGGTACGCATCCCTGTTCTATCTCTAGGAGGCAGCAGAGCCTGATATTAAAAGCAAGAACGCTGCTGCTGTTGGAGACACAGGGTTTGAGGTCCAGCTCTGCCTGTATTAACTCTATTCTCTGAGCCTCAGTTTGAACTCTGTAAAATACATGGTTAGACCATCTCAGGCTGCGGAGGGGATGAAATGAAATAATACTGCACATGAAGCATTGAATCCAGGGCCTGGCACATGAAGTAAATATTCAGTAACTGTTAACTACAGAGCTTTACAAGATGCACTGACTATAAACATTCAGACAATGTAGGAAATGTTAACTGTTGGCATCCGTATCCTTTTAAACTTTTTTTTTAAACAAATACAATAATATTATGCATATTCTCTCATAGCCTGCTTTTTGTCTTAATAATATATTGTGATACTATTATGTTAAAAATAAAAATCTACGTCATTTTCACTTACACGATAATATTACTTTTAACACATCATTCAATAATTTCTCTATTGGATATTTTTGTTATTTTCACACAATAGTTAAAACAAATGCAGCACTGGCGACCTGCCTCAGTGTTTGGAGCATCAGCCCACACAGCGAAGGGTCACAGGTTTGATTCCAGATCAAGGGAATGTACCTGGATTGCAGTTTCCATCCAGGGCCCCAGTTGCGGTGTGTACAGGAGGCAGCCAATTGATGTGTCTCTCTGCATCAGTGTTCCTCTTACTCTCTCTCCCTCCCTCTTTCTCTCCCTCCTTTCCTCCCTTCCTTCCACTCTTTTTAAAAATCAATGGAAAAAATATCCTTGGTGAGGATTGACAGTAAATAAAGATGTAAACAGAAAAACAAATGCAGTAGAATAGAAAGAAGAAGAATGAACTGCCACAGATGAGATTTAAAATGGCGGCAGAGGAAGTGGATGCTGCACAGATATGCTCCCAGGAACAAACTGGTATTACAACTAAAATGCAGAAAAACTTCCTGAATAATCAACAGAAAACTCGCAGGAGGGAACCCTGATATCTGAGGACCGAAAGTGGAGACGGCATAGAGACTGGTGGCGGGGACCCGCGGAGGCTCGAAAGGGCTGGTGGGGTGCCAAGGACAGCAACTGAAGCCCCAGAGAGATATCTCAGCTCTGGGGGTGCTACTGAGAACTCCGGGGTATCTTCCCCAAGCTGGGCTCCCCAGCAGAAAGATCCTAACTGAGGACGGTACCCACATAACATCTGGCTGTGAAAAGCAGTGGGGTGCTGTCTGCCAGGGAGTAACAGCTGAAAATTCAGGCACCCCCTTAAAGGGCCAACACACTAAATTCCCTGTGGAGCCACCCACCTTGTGCTCTGGCAGAGGGAGGGTGAAGTGGACCGGAGCTGTGAGAGCAGAACCCAGGACCGGGGACTCAGGGGAAAGAGCTCAGAAGGCAGACACCCCAAGTTTCCTGGGCTGGTTCATTCCCTCAAGGGGACACCGTGCCCACATGGACATTTGCCTTGCCTGGAGGGAGACAGTGGATACACCCTATTGGAAAACACCTCGCCCTCAGGGTAATGTGCAGCCTGTTTTGGGGTCTGACCCAGAATAGAGGTTCCATCCCACTCAGTTGGCTGGATCCACCCCTAAGCTGAATTGCTTCTTCTGCAGAGAAAAATGCTTGTTCTATGTGTGGTTTCACCATCTCCCGGCCACCCGACCAGACTCGGGACAGCAGAGCAAAGAAGGGAGCGAGCATTGTCCCCACTCACCTTCCTCGGGTACTTGTACGGGGCTGTCATTGCCTTCACATGGTTCAGTAGCTCCTTGCCGAGCTGGTCCGGGTCTTGGGACAGAAACTCTGGGGTCAGGACAATGAAGGCCTTCACCACCTGCAACGCAGAACCAGAGCCAGGGCTCAGGGTGAGTGCCACCCAGTTGCGCGGTTTAAAAAGCAAGTGTTTATGCAATGAATAGCAACACAAGCTGACACCTGAGCCTTTGGAAAAGGACAAGGCCAGGTTCAAACACAAATACTTCCAATTTCTCCTCTTTCCCTTGCAAAATCACTTAACCTCAAATTCCTTCTCTGTGACATGCGCAGAGTACAGGCTCATCCCATGGAGCTGAGCATGGTGGCCTTATGTTCAGATTCCATGAGATGATACACATAAAACACGCACCCAGTGTAACTTTATTATTACCCCCAGCATCATTGTTTTCATCATCATTTTTACCACTAATTTATGTACAGTTCTGTGCCTGGAACCTTGTGGGCATTTAATTGTTGGTAATTTATTGATCTTATTGTTTTATTTTTTAAGTAGTTGTTGATTCTTTCTTTAAAAATAGGTTTTTATTGACTTCAGAGAGGAACAGAGTGGGAGAGATAGAAACATCAATGATGAGAGAGAATCATCACTCTGCTGCCTCCTGCAGGCCCCCTATTGGGGATCTAGCCTGCAACAGAGCATGTGTCCTGACAGGAATCAAACCTGGTTCCTGGTCAACACTCAACCACTGAGCCACACAGGCTGGGCTTAACTTATTGCTTTTATATTGTTATTTATGTCCCCATTTAATTGCACAGGGCCTTGTACATAGTAGGTGCTCAATAAATCTAATGAATGCATTGGAAACAGAGTGCTCAGATTTCTATCCTGGCTCCACCACAGTGTAATCCGGGCAAGTTATTTAACTATTGTGTGCTGCCTCTTTGTCTATTAAAAGGTATAATAAGTTAGAGTCTCTAACTCAATAAGTTGTTGTCAGGGTTAAATGAGCCACCTCACCCAATATTTAGTGAGGATGTCACGGATGATGTCACAGTGCCTCCTGCTGCCCACAGGGTGTAAGGGTGCTGCGCACACCAACTGCTCTGGAAGTTTCTCCTGCACCAGCCTTCCAGGGCCCACACGCAGACCCCATGACCTCCTGTCCTGCTCCTCACCTGACCTCGGATCCGGTCCGGGCTGCTCACCACAGCTGACTCAGCCACCGCCGGATGCTCAGCCAGGGCGCTCTCCACCTCTGCCGGCCCAATGCGGTACCTGCGGGACCAAGGGTTCCTGCTCTGGGTCTGAGCAGATGCCATGGTTGGAGTGACCCAGGCCTTCAATCCCATGTTTGGGAGTCACAGCTTCCCTGGGCACAGAGGGCAACCTTCACAAGAGCCAGAGGCCTGTGGAAAGGCTCTGCAGTGGGACCAGGATGTGGAGACCTGGGCATTCCAGGCTCAGATGCTCCCAGGTCTCCCCTCACTGCCTCTGGTGGGCGGGTGGGGGTGGAAGGCTGTCCTCCTGGGGCTGTGGGCGTGGCCCAAAGAGCTTCCCAGCAGGATGCTTATTGTACTCTTGGGAGCCTCAGACTTTGTCTTAAAGTTTAGAGATATTCTGTCTCACAACATCAGCATCTCATTTAGAGATTTAAAAAGTAAAACAAATTTAATTTCCCTGATGCATCCAAGGGAAGTTGTTACGTGTGTCACTTTTCCTCCATAAATCACCTAAATGGTAGGAACAACAGATGGGGAGCCACACTGCTTCGTTTCAGATCTGGGCTACCTTGGAAACTTTCAGCAACTTAGTTCACTTAGCAGTGACTCAGTGTTCTCATCTATAAAATAGGTACAATAATGGCATCTACTGGGTTAAGCAAAGCACAGAGGAGTGTACTTGCACACAGTAAGTACTCCATAAGCTTAGTTGCTATTGTTGTTCTGTGACATGTGTCCTAGTAGAGGAACACAGAGAATAATTTCCCCCAACTAATTGGGACAAGTAGGGGCTCAAATAATGCCTCCCTTCCCAATCCTATATCCCCTCTTTAAATTGCACAGTGTCTACTGTGGTTGCACTTCAGGCCTTCTTGAACTTTATTTTGATGTTGCGGGAGATGCACAGATACCCAGGCCAGGGCCCTGTAGACATGGCTGCATCAGGAATAGGCTAAGGATCCCATCCCCAGTGCATGGAGGAATGGTGAAGCAACCTAGAGCTGCCAGGCCCCAGGTCAGCCACACCTACCCAGAGGCATTGATGATGTCATCGTCCCTCCCCAGGAACCAGATGTAGCCCTCTTCGTCAATAGTTGCTTTGTCCCCAGTGTTGTAAAAGTCCCCACACTCCACTTTGGCTGTCTTCACTGGGTCATTCTGCAAAGAGAACGTCGCTCTTATTGAAGGCAGTGAGGTTAGAGATGTTGAGCTGCAACCTGGGGCTCAGATCGGCATTTGAATCCTGCTTCTCATTCCACTAGGCACCTGTGCACGTTTTGTAAATCTCTGTGAGTCTGTTGGCTGTACATGCAAACACTGAATGCATGTTACTAGTCAATTAATGCACAGAACACACTGACAGTTGATATTAATATAACACAGTTGCTGAATAGATGAAACGTGTCAATAAACATTTGCTAAATGAATTTTCTTCCCCATGTGTGTCTAATCTCATTCTCAAAGAAAGTCTATAGGGCCCTGGCCAGTGTGGCTCAGTTGATTGAGCATCATTCCATGTACCAAAAGGTTGCCAGTCACTTCCTGATGAGGGCACATGCCCAGGTTGTGGGCTCAGTCCCTATTAGGGGGCATGAAGGAGTCAGCTGGTCAATGCTTGAGGAAATAATAGCAGAAAATATCTCTAACCTGGTGGAGGAAAAAGTCACACAAGTTCAGGAGGCACAGAGAACCCCAAGCAAGAAGAACCCAAACAGGCCCATAACCCGACATACCATAATTAAAATGCTAAAAATTAAAAACCAAGAGAGAATCTTAAAGGCATCAAGAGGAAAGCAAACTGTTACCTACAAAGGAGTTCCCATAAAGCTGACACCTGACTTCTCATTAAAATCTCTATAGGCCAGATGGGAATGTCATGAAGTACTCAAGGTAATGGAAAGCAAGGATCTGAAAGCAAGATTACTATACCCAGCAAGGCTATCATTCAAAATGATGGTCAAATGAAGAGCTTCCCAGACAAAAACAACAACAACAACAAAAAAAAACGGCCAACGAGTACATCACCACCAAGCCAGCATTACAAGAAATGCGATAGGCACTGCTGTAATGAGAAGGAGAAACAGAGAGAAACCTACACATACAGAATTAAATTGGCAATAAATAAGTACCTATCAATAACCCTAAATGTAAATGGATTAAATGGTCCAAACAAAAGGCATAGGATAACTGAATGGATACAAAAATATGAGCCAACTATACACTGTCTATAAGATTCCCGCCTCAGAACAAAAGACATACACAGGATGAGAGTGAAGGTGCCGGGGTCCAACCCCAGCGGGTCCAGGGGTCCCCAAAGGTGTGGACGGAGTCGGTGAAGAAGGAACGACACGGAGACAGCCTTCAGTTGATCAGCAGCCCCTCCAGGATCTCCAGCCACAATCTCCAGCCAAGTTCCGTGTCCATGTTCTCTTGCTAGGTTCTCCAGCCAGGTTCTCCAGGTTCTCCAGCCAGGTTCTGTAGCCATGTTTTCTCGCTAGGTTCTCCAGCCAGGTTCGGTTGCCAGGTTCTGTAGCCGGGTTCTTCAGCCAGGTTCTGTCTAGGTTCTCCAGCCAGGTTCTGTAGCCAGGTTCTGTCCAGGATCTTTTGCCATGTTCTCTCCAGCGAAGTTCTTCTGTCTCTAGATTCTGTGTAGGTTCTGTCTTCTAAGTTCTGTCTCTAGGATCTTCATCTAAGTTCTGTCTCCTGTTGTCTTGTTACATCTGTATTTATACCAGTTGATTCCAATCCTATCAATCTCTATTCCAAAGGTTAGGGTGTTTCTTATCTCCATTCCAGGGAGTAAAGATTATGTACTTAAGCATGATTGTTCATAGTTAAAGTGATTAATTACCTGCCTGGCAGTTAAGAGGTTTTATTCCCTCCCTAACCTCAGGGGAAAATCCCTACCTGGGGAAACAACCTTTCTAGGAGAGGTGACCTTGGTTAAAACACAGCGCCAAGAAGGTGAGCAAACTTATTAAGAACAGTATGCCATATATGCCAGGTCCCTTGAAACAGCAAGGATGGACTGGCTCCTGGCAAATTCCCCCTTTTTTATCTTTTAAAAGCAGGCATTAAAAAGAAAAATCCCAAATGCTCTCTTGTATCCATTTTAAGAGTAGGATTGGCGCTTTTCGCTATTACCTGAGTCCTGATCTATCATCCCAGGGAGAGCTTGCCAATCCTGCACTTTCCCGGGGTGGAAAGGCTGCAGTGGGGTTAAGGATAAGGCTCCTTGAGCCTACCTTCTCCCATGCCATTACATTTACCTTTCCTTCCTCAGAAAAGCATGGACATACTTCTTGTATAAAACATTCTGTCTGACTGGGAGTAACCTTAATTCCTCTGCTAGCAAGCATCAATACAGAGTCTTTTTTCTTAAGACTCAGTATGGCACATCTTCTTAATCTAAAGATCAATACAGAGTCTTCTTTCTTTGGACTCAGTATGGCACATCTTCTCAATCTAAGTTCTGTACTATCCACCTTCTTACCGTACTTATCCTCTATAGGGGGGTTTGCAGCATTCTGGTGGAGTCCTATCCGTCCCGAATGTGGGGGTTTTCAATAGGGGGGGGCTTACCTATGGGAATCCTGTTCCAGGGGTTCCCAAAGATGTGGACGGAGTCAGCAAAGACTATCGGCCCTCTTCCTACGGTGGAGTCCTATCCGTCCCGAGTGCGGGGCGCATACCTGGGGTCCCTGTTCGGGCGCCAGATGCCGGGGTCCAGCCCCAGCAGGTCCAGGGGTCCCCAAAGGTGTGGACGGAGTCGGCGAAGAAGGAACGACATGGAGACAGCCTTCAGTTGATCAGCAGCCCCGCCAGGATCTCCAGCCACAATCTCCAGCCAAGTTCCGTGTCCATGTTCTCTTGCTAGGTTCTCCAGCCAGGTTCGGTTGCCAGGTTCTGTCTAGGTTCTCCAGCCAGGTTCTGTAGCCAGGTTCTGTCCAGGATCTTTTGCCATGTTCTCTCCAGCGAAGTTCTTCTGTCTCTAGATTCTGTGTAGGTTCTGTCTTCTAAGTTCTGTCTCTAGGATCTTCATCTAAGTTCTGTCTCCTGTTGTCTTGTTACATCTGTATTTATACCAGTTGATTCCAATCCTATCAATCTCTATTCCAAAGGTTAGGGTGTTTCTTATCTCCATTCCAGGGAGTAAAGATTATGTACTTAAGCATGATTGTTCATAGTTAAAGTGATTAATTACCTGCCTGGCAGTTAAGAGGTTTTATTCCCTCCCTAACCTCAGGGGAAAATCCCTACCTGGGGAAACAACCTTTCTAGGAGAGGTGACCTTGGTTAAAACACAGCGCCAAAAAGGTGAGCAAACATATTAAGAACAGTATGCCATATATGCCAGGTCCCTTGAAACAGCAAGGATGGACTGGCTCCGGCAAATTTTTTTTCTTCCTTTTTTTTAACTTTTATCTCACAGAAACCATTCGTAAAGAGCATTGCTGGGGTCCAAAATTTTCTATGCAAATGGAAAGGGTTAAAAAAAATTGGGAGTAGCAATATTCATATCCGACAAAATAGACTTCAAAATGAAGGCCATCACAAAAGACAACAAAGATCACTACACAATACTAAAGGGATGGAACCACCAATGGGGATAGAACCCTGTTAAACATATACACACCCAATACAGGAGCACCTAAATATATTCCAAAAACTTCTAGAGGATTTTAAGGGAGAGATTGACAACAATACAGTCATAGCAGGGGACTTTAACACCTGCTGACTTCACTGGATGGATCTTCCAGACAAAAACGTGACAAGGAAACTGACTCTAAAGGACATACTGGATCAGATGGATTTAATTGACATTTATAGAACATTTCACCCCAAAGCTGCAGAATATACATTTTTTCTGAAGTGCACATGGATCATTCACAAAGATAGACCACAAAACAAGTCTCTACAAGTTCAAGAAGATAGTAATTATAACAAGCAAATTCTCATATCACAGTGGAATGAAATTAGAAATCTACTACAGTAATAGCACCCCCAAACATTCAAACATGTGGAGGCTAGAAAGCATGTTATTAAACAAAGAATGGGTTACCAATGAAATCCCATATAATAAAGAGGTAATATGTAAATTTACCCTCATGCCCTCACAAGATGGACCAGGCCTAGGACCAGGCCAGCAGGGGGGTTAATGAGAGATAACCAAAGGACTCAACAAGAAGGCTGAGTGGGGCAACAGGGCTGGCAGGAGTTTAGTAAGGGATGACCAAACAACTGAGGAAGCAGGCTGTGTGGGGAGACCAGGCCTGCAGGAGGGGCAGTTGGGGGCGATCAGGTCAGCAGGGGGAGAAGTTGGGTACAACCAGGCCAGCAGGGGGACAATTCGGGGCGATCAGTCTGGTGTGTGTGTGGGGGGAAAGTTAGGGGTGATCCGGCAGGCAGGCAGGTGAGTGATTAGGAACCAGCAGTTCAGGATTGTGAGAGGGATGTCCGACTGCAGGTTTAGGTCCGATCCCCAGGATTGGGCCTAAACCTGCAGTCAGACATCCCCCAAGGGGTCCCATATTGGAGAGGGTGCAGGCTGGGCTTAGGGGGACCGCCCCCCCGCCATGCACAAATTTTGTGCACAGGTCTCTAGTCAAGAAATAAATTTTAAAAAACTTACTGGGAACAAATGAAAATGAACACACAACAACCTAAAATCTCTGGGACACAGGAAAAGCAGTCCTGAGAGGGAAATTCATAGGCCTACCGGCATACCTCAAAAAAACAAACAAAAAATTAACAATAAACTACTTAACCCTCCAACTTAAAGAACTAGAAAGAGAACACCAAGAAAAACCAAAGTACAAAAAGGGAGATTATAAAGATTAGAGCAGAAATAAATAACATAGATAACATTGAAAAAATACAAAAAATTAATGAAACCAAGAGCTGGCTCTTTGAAAAGATAAAGAAAATTAATGAATGGTTTAACCAGTGTTTTTTAACGTTGGTTGATAGTATCACATGAGGAGCAGCGTTCCCTGGAGGCCAGAGTGATGACAACAGTGACTCCAAGAGAGAGACCCTCTGATGGCTGTTCTTTGGGAGAAAGGAGGTGGAATCTGAGATCAATGTCAGGTGTGCCCGCCCTTCCAGGGCCCATCTTGGAAGCTGAGAGTTTCCTCTCAGTGGCCTCTCCTACCCTGGGAGGGCTGGGGGTTATCTGGGCAGTTTCCTTAGAGCCCATCACAGGTTCCATAATCCCTGGATTTCCCATTAGGCTTTGGGGCTGAAAGACATGGGTTTGAATCTTAGATCTGCCGTTTATTTGTCATGGGGAAGCACGTGACTCCTACGGTCTGCAGGCGGTGTGTCTGAGAAGTGGGGGAGGGGAGGCCTCAGGAGGCTCAGGACAGTGACTAGGTTTGTTCCCACCCTGTTGGTAAAGTGGATGGTAGGACGTGAACCCAGCCGAAGCCGGCATTCTTAATCATCAGCCCCAAGTTCGATGATCCCGAAGCCAGGCTTCTCTACCCCATCAGTGCCTCATGGGTTAGGAGGGGAAAGGCTGTGAGCTTTGGGGGAACTAAACCTGGCTTCACTGAACTGGAGCACATAACGGAGATGGGAGGAGTCTCAGGATGCAGAGTGGAGTCCCCTCCCTTCTCGCTGCAGGGGTGCCCGGGACAGGGAGCGGCAGGCGGGGCGCCCTCACCTCATACAACATGAACAGGCCGATGGGCTTGGTGGGCTTGATCCTGATGCCAAGGTTGCCCTCAGTGTTGGGCGGCAGGATGTTGCCCTCGTCGTCGATGACCTGGAGCAAGAGGTCTGTGAGTCCCCCTGCAGGGCTCCCAGCACTCCTGCCCACCCAAGCTCTGCCTGGCTTATGCGTGTGACACCAGTGGGGACCATGGGGAGGTCCCTGGCAGAAAACAGGATGAAGCTGTCAAGTCTTTGAAATCAGCAAGTCATGGGGGTGTTTGTTTCCTGGGACGTGGACGTCCCATGTGTCTTCAAGCTACAAAACTGGGTCAGGATAAGCTCAAAACCCCAGTGGGTGGACAGAGCTGTGGGCGCTCCTCCATGTCCCTCGTGCCACGGCTGTGTGTGCGGCCTCGGCTGGCACGGTGAGCTGCACTGAGGCCCACAGTACTGAAACCTCCCAGGAAATCAGAGGGAAGTAGGAGGAGAGGAGGAAGGACACCGCGGGCAGGGGGCATGGCTGCATCTGCCGTCTGGTGTCACAGGGGGTCCCATCCCAGCTGAGCCCTCAGTGCTCCCTGGCCCCGCCTTTAGCACCAAACCTGGACTTCGAAGGGTGGGATGGCTTTCCCCATGGAACCGGGCTTGACCTGTGATCCCCGGGGAGTGCCGCAAGTCAATCCCTGGGCACAAAAGGAAGAGAATACCAGTGGTCAAAGGGTGCAGGCGGATCACAGAGCAGCAAGAACCGTACACAACACCCCTGCTCATAGAGCCTGTGGGGAGCTGGAAGCTCTGCATCAGGGGTCCTCAAACTTTCTAAACAAGGGGCAAGTTCACTTGTTTAAAACCTCAGACCGCTGGAGGGCCGGACTATAGTTTAAAAAAAAAACACTATGAACAAATCCCTATGCACACTGCACATATCTTATTTTGAAGTAAAAAACCAAAACAGGAACAAATACAATATTTGTATTTGCATGTGGCCCACGGGCCGTAATTTGAGGACCCCTGGTCTGCATCCTGGGCCACAGGGTCCCGTGGGGGAGGCCAAGAAAGGAGCAAAGGGCTGAGCTCAGGGCTGTGGGCGGGTTGTGGGTGGAGGAGTGCCCACTGCATGCCAGGCTTGTGTCCATTTGACCAACACTCACTCAAGACTGCAGCTGACAGGATCCCTGCCCCATCTGCCCTCGGGGCTGTGCTGAAATCACTTAGGTTGCTCCTCTGCTACCACTCCCACCCCATTGCTCTCCTGGTGACCTCTGCCTCCTTCCTGGTTCTCTGAAGCTACCATCTCTCCTAGAGGGAAGCCTTCACAGTTAGAAGACGAGGTGATTCCCTGGGTCTCCTCTATCAGAGGGGTCGGCCAGCACCCCATCTCAGAGCCGGTGGGGCAGGAAGCTGCACAGGCCACACCCACGAGCTCACCTGGCTCCTCAGGGCAACCAGCCCAGACTCAGGCCCCAGGAGCAGGCCTGGGTGACCCTCCTTCGGTGGTACTTTCCCCGAATTTCTGTTGTGGCCAACAGGGCGTTATACTGACTTTTGTGGGTGTTTCCCTCCAGAGAAAACAAGCGTCTGAGCATAGAGACGGCCCCTTTGGCTCTGCACCCCTGACACCTGGTGCAGGTGCCCCCACATCAGTGAGGACAGTGGGCAGGCCCTGGGGGATGTGCAGGCTGAGCACAGCCTGGGGGAGAACACACCGCTTCCACTCCCCTCACCACCACCCGCAGGGTCAGCATTCTGTTCCCATTTTGGACACTGGGAAGCTGAGCTTCTGGCGGGTCCCACCTATGCCTATGGGTGTGAAGCTGCCACTGGCGATGCTGAGAGGAACTGACACCTGAGCTCCTGGGAGAGGAAGGCCTCCCTCTCTAAGCTGCTTCTCACTTCAGGGCCCAGAATCGCCCACAGGTGAGCGAGCGGGTTGCAAGGGCTTTGGGAAATGAGACTCTGGGCAGCAACGAGGAAGGATTCTGTGGCTTCAAGCAAAGAGACTGGGGTTATGGGTGTAGCGTTTGCTTCTCTGTTCAAAAGTGAACTGGGAGCCATGCAAGGTCAGGCCTAGAGCCCTCACATTTCTCAGGCTGTAAGCAGACCGCTTAACTACTAAAATAAAACTTTTCCTTTGCAAAAAAACAACACACCGTCAGACAAATATGTGAATTAGGACCAAAAGAGCCTGCCCTACAGGTCCTGAGAGGAGTGACTTTTTGAGCTGACACAATAGTGGGAGGCGGGAAGAAAGGCTGTGTCAGCCTCAGGGGGTTGAGGAAGCTTTGGGAGAGAGTCAGCCCCACGTCCTACCACTGAAGCCCTGCCCACTGCGTGCTCAGTGACACCCTTGCGGGTCACAGTGTGTGTGTGCATGCTCGCGCGTGAGTACGTGTGTGTGTGTGTGTGTGTGTGTGTGCGTGCGCGCGCGCGCGCGTGTGTGATGCCTCTGTTCCCTCCTCCCCTCCTGCTCCTGCCCCACAATCAAAACTGTGTGCTGCCCTCATACACACCCAGAGATGAGCTTCTGGGGCCAGCTCCTGCCTGGCCCTGTGGCTGCTGCTTAGGGAGGGGGGGTGATGTGGGCAGCACTCACAGGCGGGGCCTCCATGAGGCAGGAGGTGCCTCCATGGCCATTGTTCCTCCCGGCTCCCCTGATCCCAGGGACCCAGCCCCTGTCCTCAGACCCCTTTGGAAGGTTTTTTCCAATAGTCGTCAGCACACTGAGGCCTTGACAAGTCAAAGACTGTGTGTGAATTGTCTCTCTGCAAACATTTGGGGCCAATCAGCCTGGAACTCCTGAGCAGCCCTCTGCTGGCTGTGGGGACAGTGGGGCCTGTGCACACACTCTGGCAGATTCAGCTCCTCTGCTGGGCTGGGTGGGCCCTGCGGGGCCCGTCCACCTACCGTTTCCGACTGTCCGTAGAGCTGGTAGAGCAGAAGGCCTGTCCGTTGTCTCCACTTCTCTTGCTCCTCGGGCAGCACGGCCTCCCCGCCAGTAGAGCAATGCTCCAGAGTGGGGAACCTGAGTTTGGGGGAGACAAGGTGTCCATAGAGCTTCAGAGCAGGCCCTGGGCGCTCCTATCCAGGCCCAGGAGTTAGGAGCCCATCCACCTTTCTGCTTCCTCACTTCCTTACTTGTCTTCTGGGTGGACGTCATTTACTTCCTGTCCGTCAGTCCCTATGAACTGTTCTTCAGGCGGGGAGGGGGAGCGGTGGTGGGTGGTGGTGGTGATAAGGCTATGGGTTCAGTTAGGCATCTAACTAATTTTGGACATTGAGACGTCATCTGAGGGAAGCTTCTATGTGGAAAGAGTGATGTTTTATAAACCATGAGGGGGTAAAGGCTAGGACTTTGGGAACACAGAGGGATGGTTATTGGACTGCTCTTCCTGCCTTGGGGGAGATGGGTTATGTGAACTGAAGGGCTTTTGTGTTCCCGAGGGGAGAATGCAAGTTAGGGATTGTCAATCAATTGCTTTGGTCATTAAGGAAGATTGGGCTGAGTGTGGGAAACAGGACAGGGTCACAGGTAGCAGCCCTTTAAGAAGGAATTTTGGAGACAACAGAAAAGTCTGCTATGAGCCTGTAGCAGGTATATCTTGTACTAGGCACGCCATGCGCTGTACATTATTTCTTCTCCATTTTCCTCAGGAAAATTCCAGAAATAATACAAAAACAATCAACCAATCATAATGGACTCCCTGAAGGAAATGAGAAGTGACTAAGGTCTGAGCATCAGCAGGCTGAGCTGGACCAGTTCTTGGCGATGAGGGAAGTGGCAGATCTCTGGCTCCTCTCCCCCACTCCGCCCAAACCCACTCCCCCGGCCGCCACAATATTTCTCCTGGGACACAGAGTCAGGAGTGGTGGACAGGGGGCTGGTTTCATTTGGGGTGTCTTCCTCACTCTTCTGGAGCTTTCTCCAAAGTAGGTAAAATTAGCAGAGGCTCCAGTGGAGTCATTAATGATGCCCTGATTGGATTTTTACTGGGTTTGGACCAAGTTTGTCATCTGAGGAATGTCGCACAAAGTGGCTGTCATATGAGCTTTGACATACAGATCGAGGCAGACTCCAAGGGCATGCTGTGATGGAGGCTAAGTGAATAAAAGCAAGTTGTATTTCAGAGTTAGCTTCGTAAGGGTACTTGTTCAACTCCTTGACATTTTAACTCTGTGCCTAAAAGTTATTAGGTCTGATTTTTGAAGCAGCCATTTCCATTTTAGAGTCTCTAAAATATGCATAAGTGCCCATTAGGTTCAAAGACAGGATTGCAGTTTAGCTCAAAATTAATCTGTAAACACGGGGAAATACAAAATAAAACTATAGCAAAATGACACTACACCCATCAGATTGGTAAAAATTAAAGACTCTGACAAGAACAAATGCTGTCAAAGATGTGGAACAAGGGAATCCTGCCTCCCTGCTAGTGGGCGCACACGGGTTGGGATACTTTGGAAAATGGGTGGTAGGATGCGTTGTCACTGTGACTCAGCAATTTCTCCCAGAAAGACCCCACACAAATGAGTGCTGATGTGCACAGGGTGAATGTGCAAGAACAGTGTTAGTCATCAGCAGCCCTCGAATGAAAACCACCCAGATGTCCATTAGTGGTAGAGCGGATTGAAGAAAATGTGGACTTTTTATAAAATGGGATATTATACAGCAATAAAAGTTAGCTATAGCAACATGATGCAACATGGGCACATCTTAGAAATATAACATTGTAAAAATAAGCCAGACATTACAGAATAATATGATTACAAGGTGCACAGGCAAGTAAAATAGACTGATTTGTTTCAGAATATTTCCATAGTAGGTAAACTACAAGGTGAAAAAAAAAAGAAACAACACACAAATGAGTGAACACCATAAAAGTCAAGATAGTGAGTTCCTTTAGGGAGTTGGAGAGGTCTGAGTAGGTCACCGGGGGCTGGCAATGTTCTCTTATTGTGACTTGAATGAGTGGTTACATATTGGTTTAATTTTCAACGATTTCTTAATCTACACATTTATGTCTTCTGTTTGTTATTTCATAATAAAAAAAAGTTTTAAAAAGAAAAAAATGCACAGTGATGCAAGGCTCAGTTTCATTTGGATCTGAGTCCTGCTTAATAAACTAATTAGACTGGCTGATATTATCACTACCAGCATTTCACACACACACACACACACACACACACACACACACACACACACACACACACACTCTCACTGTCCTCAAAGATTCAGAGTTAAAACAGTCAGACTGTTACCATCCTTGGCTGGTGATTGAAAGAAATAGAGCCAGGGGAGAGGCTGACAACGTGGAGCACAGGCAGCTGGGAAGCAGAGGCCTGTTTGCTTCACCAGGAGGCTCCAGTTTCACCCAAGAAATGGCAGCACAGTCCCCCTAAGGGGATTAACACCCTCCCCCCTCTGGGTTGGGATTGTGTGTGGGAGGGGGATGGGGGAGATCAGGAACTGCCCAGTAAAGTCAAAATTGTGCAGGGGGAGGTGTGGGACCACAGAGGCTGTCAGTCTAACCTGGGAAAGATCGTTGGCTAGGGGTGCGCCCAGTGCATGCCCCTGGAATCTTGGGAAGTTAGTGGGTTGTTTTGAAAAAGCTGCTGGTTGAGACCCGGGGGGTAATGCTGGCTCTCTCTCTTGCCTGGGACCCCAGTGGCCCAATTTGTTCCTGTCCCCTCCCGCCCAGGAGCAAAGGACCATGCAGGTCTGGAGGCCACCTGGGTCGGGGGAGACAGCCAGGCCAAAGGATCATGAAGCAGAAACTCCAGGCATTGGCCTTTGTGTTGGCCTGTTGAAGACGAGATGGGACTTTTTCCAGGGCAGGGCCCCGAGAGATGGGGCATT
The DNA here is from genome assembly GCA_036010255.1 of Myotis pilosus. Taxonomy (NCBI): domain Eukaryota; kingdom Metazoa; phylum Chordata; class Mammalia; order Chiroptera; family Vespertilionidae; genus Myotis; species Myotis pilosus. Next base: position 104,655,499 of record JASKON010000003.1, read on the forward strand.
GGGAAGCCAGGAGGAGAACTCTATTCATGTTACCTAACCAATAAACCACATCGCCACATCGCAGTCTCCTGGGTCTGATTCCTTGGGATTCTTTCCTCCCAACCCCAGGGAAGAGCCTGTTCCCCACCGACAACAAGACTGCAGTGAAACAGACTCCGTAAAATCCTACCCAAAGATTGTGAACACAACAGGCCACTTCTACATACCTGCTAAAATTCTCCTGCAGAATCATTCGAAATACGCAGGGCACAGTAATGTACTGGGTGATGGGGTATTTAATGAGTGTCTACAAGGTGAACAGAGAAAAATTTTATATTTATAGTTAAGATGAAAAATACTGGCCATAAACAACAACAACAACAAAATACTGGACAATTATTACCATTTTAATGCTGATGTCCCTTCTAAGAGAGCCCATTTACTCATTTGTTAATTCCTCCAGTATCTATATATTGAACATGCATGTGTTTATGAACTGAGAGAGTAGAGTTGATGAGAAGTGAGAGACTGATAATATAGAAGAAAGGGTATAATGGATTAAAGATGAGCAGTGAGGGGCTCCAATGGAAGGGCCTGGAGAAGAAATGGCCCCACAGTGGTGAGGGGAGGGGCTTGGACTTGAGCGGTGGGGAGGCAGGTCTGCGGAAGGAAAGCAAGGATGCAGTGAGTGGAGACACAAACAGCATGTTCAGGAGCAGGGAGTCATTTGAAAGGGTTTATGGAGGCAACTTCAATCGTCACCATGATGTGCTCATGACAATAACAGCAACTGCTACCAGTTCCTGAGTGTTTTCAGGTGCAGGCCTCAGGGCTAGCACTTTACACACTTTGCCTGTATCATCTCAATATTCCCAACAATTTTATGAGGCAGTAATTATTAAAACCCCCATCTTACAGGTGAGGAGACTGAGCTCAGAGAGCTACGGTTACCCCTAACAATGTTAAAGGTGTGAAAAGGAGCTAGAACCATCCTATTCCAAGGGCTCTGGTTTTAAACACTTCAATAAATTCACACGCACACACCAGCTACCCGGCCCTGGAGGAGCTAGGAGACCTGAGATTGTTCTGGTTGCTTTAATTTCTCAAAATGTGTATTCTGGGAGACTCACCCACTGACTCAGCGCCTCACATTTGAGACCTTCAGAGCCCAGTTTCTATCACCCTAATGGGCTTCTTTGTTACAGACACTCTTCTCAGCAGGGGCCAGCTTTTGAGCCTGAAACATGAGTTTCTCTGGGAGTTTATTGACACTGAGAGATTAGTCCTCTTACCTCCACAATGACCTTAGTGTCAAACTGGGGCAGATGATGGATGAAGACAGTAGACCCTGATGTCCATGGTTTAAACAGGGTCCCCACGGCAGCCATAATCCAGCCTGGATCTGACAGGCACCACAGGACATCAGAGGCCTTCAGCTGCAGTAATTTCCTGCTGACTCCAAAATACAGTGGCCTCAGCTTTGTAACCAGAGGAGGATGTGACTGAGGGCTTGAGAATCTGGTTCTCAGGCAGCGAGCCACCCCGTCTCACTCTCAAGTCATGTGGTTTGTGTGGGGCACCAGACTCACTGCCACCCCAGTCCCAAAGGCACGCCAATCGGATTTCCTGGTCACACACCACTTCAACTGGTCCATCATAATGATCCTTAAGGCTGGGAATACTGGGATGAAGTCTGTTGCTCTTTTTCAGGATTCATATCTGTTATTGGTACAGTTTTGGGCAATGGTGGCAGCCATCGGGGACAATAAGGGAGGGGCCTTTCTGAGAACAGCATCAAAACATAACAGAAACAGCCCGAGCCAGTTTGACTCAGTGTTTAGAATGTTAAACCATGGACTGAAGGGTCTTGGGTTTGATTCTGGTCAAGGGCATGTGCCTCAGTTGCAGGCAGCCCTGGTTGGGGTGCGTGTGGGAGGCAACCAATTGATGTGTCTCTCTTACATCAATGTTTCTCTCTCTCTGTCTCTCCCCCTCCCACACTCTCTAAAAATCAATGAAAAACAAATATCCTCATGTGAGGATTAACTACAAAATAATAATAATAAAAAAACAGGGGGTTGGGTGCACTAGAAGGAGGGAATGGGAGGGAAAGGGAACATATGTAATACTTTGAACAATATACATTTAATATTTTAAAACACACACACACACAACAGAAACAGCTGGTAGATGGAGAGACAGAAAATTTAATCCCGTGGCTACTCAGCTAGGTCTGAAGCATTTCTCCACGCTACTCTTACTGCTTCTGAGTGACCTCTGTGTGCATAACTCCTTGAGAAAAATTCAAATCTCCCATGAGGAGCTGTGGCTTTGAAGAGCTCTTCTATTAGTAGGGAGGCGCCTGGAGAGCCATTCACACTCCCTGTTCCCATCTCTCTGTGAAATTACACAGGAAATTACACGCCAGGGACCTCTGTTCTGAGCTTCAGACCCAACTGCCCACTGAGCATCTCTTCTGGGACGTCTCTCAGGCATCTCACACCCACAGCATCCTAATCTCTCCTGCCTCCCGGGACTAATTCTTCTCCAGTGCTCTTTGTGTTTCAGTGAATGTCATTACTGCCCAAGCTCAAAACCTGGGAGTCCACCTTGACTCTCCAGCCCCTCCTCCCTCCCACATCTAGCCAGCCCACCCTCCCATTTTTTTCCCAAGCCATTCTCCACCCTGCAGGACAGTGATCTTTTCAAAATACAAATTGGATTAGGTCTCTCCCTTGTTAACAACCTTTCATTACACCAATAAGCTTATTGTTTTCCCAATAAGCTTATTATTATTTAGTCTCTGCACCAAAGTCCCCATGACCCTGAGTGCTCTGGGCCCCATTCAATTTCTCAGCTCCTCCCATCTGTGCCTCTCTGACACCCACAGCAGCAGCTCCTCTCAAATCTCTGTAGTTCTATGAGTGCTACTTTTTAAAATATATATTTTTATTGATTTTAGAGAGGAAGAGACTGGGAAAGAGAGATACAAACATCAATGGTGAAGAGAATCATTGATTGACTGCCTCCTGTATGCCCCACACCATGGATGGATCCCACAAGCTGGGCACCTGCCCTGACCTGCCATTGAGCCATGACCTCCTGGTTCATAGGCTGATGCTAAATCACTGAGCCACACCAGCTGGGCTATGAACACTACCTTTTACATCTTTGTGCCTTTGCTTGTGTTATTCTAACTACACAGAAAACTTTCCCCTTCTTTCCACCCCCATTCCTCCAGGGTTTTGCTGACCAAGTGATATCATCAGCACAGATACCCAGTGTCCAAAAGACACCTTCTCTGCCCCCTGGTCTGCTTAATAAGGTACAAAATGCATAGAACTTTGCCGGGGCTGAGCAGTAGATTCTAACAGATTACTTTGACACATGTGTCTGTGAAAGAGAAGGCTAAGGGGCTTGTTTGGCTTTGGGAACCAAAACAGCCCCGATTGCCTGCCCTGTTAGCCTTTTATTGTAACAACGGCTTGAACGAAATTTAACCTCTAGATACAATCAGCAGGGTAAATACCTGGGAGAAAGCACCTGCTTCTTCAAGGTCGGGTCTTAAAGACTAAACATACAGATTCCAGCAAAACACCCAGGGGATTGGCCTTGTTTGGAAAAGTCAAGGCAGGGGCTGCTGCCTTCGGCAAGGTCCCCCCAGAGGCTCCTGACCTTTTCAAATTCCTCCTTACAGACTTGCCAACCAAGGCCCATACTTCCCTGCAGAACTTGGTCTGCTCTGAATATTACTCCTTGGGGAGGAGAAAGTAGGAGGGAAAAGATGTTTAGTTTAAAATTGATTACATGGTTAACCCAAGGCCATGTCTTCAGCCTCTACAATTATTTATTTTAGTTTAAAGGCAGTGGCCTGGTTCCAGGTATTACTTCTCCCAAATGGCTCATGATTGGGAAACTCCACCTCTGTATCTGTAGAGTTCACACAGCTAGAACTTTCTGTCCTCCTCCCACCAAACCTGGAACGAGTGACAAAGACACATGGTTTGCCATTTGTGCAGCTTGCAGAATGCCTGCTGCCTTCATCCACGTTCCCTCCACACCTGTGAAGGTGCTCAGGCAGGACCCCCTTGTCACTGGGAAGCTTCTGTCAACACACACTTAGAAGTCCAGACCTTCACCTCGGTTCAGTGGTCTGAACCACAGAGAGCAGAGGGAGGAGTAGGATGGACACAGTTCTACTTAGAGCACCTTTCCCAACACACACACACACACACACACACACACACACACACACACACACACACCCCTTGCCCCAGACTGTGACCCAGTGTCTAAGTTTCTACCTTCTTTCTTACCATGAAGGGAAGGAGTATCGCAAGGCAAGTCCATGGCTGTGTTTTGCCATCTTGGGGAAGCCGGTGGTGCCACTGGTAAAGAAGATGACCATTGGGTCTGTGGTCTTTGACTTAATACAGGTGTGATCTGGGGATGCTGATCTACAAAGGGATTGAACAGAAAAGGAGAGAAGTCAGGTCTCCTGGCTCCACCCTCAGGGTCAGCAAAAGACACAACATGAGGCTCAAAGTCAGAGACCTCATTTGCTTGTATAGATTTTAGAGAGAGGAAGGGAGAGAGAGAGAGGGAGAGAGAGACAGACAGACACACACAGAGAGAAACATGGATTTATTGTTCCACTTATTTATGCATTCATTGGTGGATTCTTGTATGTGCCCTGACCAGGGATCAAACCTACAACCTTGGCACTCTAACCAACTGAGTACCTGGCCAGTGCAGAATCTGGGGTTTTGCAACACTGGAGGAAGAACTGGCCTCCATGCACAAGAACAATGGACAGGCTTGCTTAAGGCAAAGATAAACCTTTCACCAGAAAAGTTATGTGTCAGGGGCCTGACTCCTCGCCATGCCCTGCCTGGTCAGGAATTTATGATCAGATCACCTGAGAGGTTAGTTCCACTGAGCCAGCTGGGCTGCACTGGCTCAGGAAACAAGTTCGGGGCAGAAGAAGGGCCCTTGGAGTTGAGGAGAGAGAAAGGCAAAGGTAGCGCCAGGGGAAGGCCAGGGCGTGCTCCCTGGGGGGAGAGCCCAACTCTCGGACCTTAGAGTCCAACAGAAGGTGTGACTTCACTGTGTTTGCCTTTGGGGTTGAATAACATTTTACTTTAAAAACGGAAGGGTTACTTCAAGAAAACAAACCCAGTGCAACTTATATGTTATAAACCAATGTTACCTCAGAGAAACAAGAGACAAAGAAAAGAAACCCAGCAAGGTTTGAGCTGTGGGTGGAACAGGAGGCTCAGTGGAACTAACCTCGCAGGTGATCTGATCATAAATTCCTGACTGGGCAGGGCATGGCGGGGAGTCAGGCCCCTGACTCATAACTTCTCTGGTGAAAGGTTTACCTTTGCCTTAAGCAAGCCTGCCCATTGTTCTTGTGCAGGTAGGATAACACGTCCTTGAAATACGGAAAGTGATGTCCCTTGTAGGGGGTGGTACTCCGCAAGAGAGCACTTAATCTTAACTGTCCTGTCATCCCATCCCCACCTGGCTTTCTCCCACCTTCCTGTAACCTTTCTTGCGTCACCTCCTGAATGTCAAATGCAGGAAAGAAGCTACAAAACGGTTTTCCTCCAGAGCATTTCAGATCTTGCTCCCGAGCATATGTTGTCAGTTTGGCTCAAATAAACTCATAAAAATTTTCTACTGTTATGGGTGTTTCTTAGGTCGACTGTGTAAAAAATGCCTGAAGGCTCACAGAATTAAAGGATTGGAGGTGGAGGGTCTTTCTGACCTCCCGGCATTTCCCTAACTTTCTAAGGGCACCCAGACCCTTGGAGATTTTTGTCCCCCAAACCCTCTGCCAGTCACAGCCTCATTTTTTTCCTGCAGTTCCAACTTTCTCCTTTAAGATCCAATTTAACTTCTCATTCAAATTATTCATATATATGTGTTTATATTTATGTGTGAATAATCTTTTCAATTCCCACCTACAAGAAGCTTGAAACTCAGTAATCCTCTGAAGTTACACCTCCTTTCACATCACAGGGGTGATCAAACTTTAGGGAGAGAAGCATAGAAGCGCAATGTCCTGATATTACAGATGAAGCAACCTTGGCTAAGAGAGGGGCAGGAAGTAGCCCAGGGTCACACAGCAGGTCAGGGACACAGCTGGGAGGAGGTTTCTGGAGCCAGGCCTGGTGAGCTTTCTACCACCAGCTTTCTGTCTACAGTGCTTGGGTGCGGAGGGCCTTCTTCCACCATTCCTCAGAGAGCACCCCCCTCAGACCCGAAACTCACTGAATCAGAGATCGGAAGTCCAGCCACCCCTCACGGCTGTGGTCAGACACCAGGAGCTTGGTTTTCAGAGCGGGACACTCAGAAACCACAGAGTCCACCTCCGGGGCAAGGTCATCTGTGGTCACGATGCCCTGGGCATTAGACTCCTTTAGTCGGTAGAGAATGTCCTTGGCCTTCATCTGGGTTGTCCCTGGCATGAAGATAATCCCTGGGGATGAGAAAGAAATTATCTGTTTCATTTCCTTTTTCACAACCATGGGCTTCAGGCCTGGCTTATCTGCATAGAAATCCCCTAAGCCCTTGCTATGCAAAGACCCGCAGTGTCAGCACCACTGCGCCGCAACAAACCTACCGAATCAGAACCTGCATTTTTTAAAATTTTGTTTAAAATACATTTTCATTGGTTTCAGAGAGGAAGGGAGAGGGAGAGAGAGATAGAAACAGCAGTCATCAGAGAGAATCATTGGTCGGCTGCCTGCTGCACACCCCCACACTGGGGATCAGGTCTGCAACCCGGCATGTACCCCAACCGGGAATTGATCCATGATCTGATGGTTCATAGGTCAATACACAACCACTGAGCCAAGGGGACAGGGCCAGAAACTGCATTTTGACAGGACCTCCAGAGATTCCCACCCACATTAAAACTTGAAACGCTTGCCCTAACCTGTCTACTCTAGATGGGTGCAGCCAGTAGACAGGTGGATCCTACTTTGCAAGAGTTTACATGGGACCTGGGAGCACAGATGCAAGGAGGACAGAGTCTCTGACATCAGGAATAGCTGTATCCCAGTCCCCGCTTTTCTGCTCCCACCCCCTTTCTCATCCCTTTGTCATTGGGAATCCCTTTGTTATGTCCAGATTTCAGGATCCCCAAAAGACCACCGAGGAGTCAGCTGAGTCCGATGCAAAAGCAAAGAGTCTTTATTCGAGCTAGCTCGGCTCTCCGACCACACTCATTGACGCAGTGGCAAGCGGCAGAGAGAGAGAGAGAGCTCTGTGTGGAGAGGGGTTTTATAGGGGGGTTGGAGTAAGGGGAGGAGAGAGGACTGTGGGTCCTGCCGATTGGCCGGGCACAAGTCGGTGTCTTGTTACACAGGATGTGGTCGTATCTATGGCATGCACTTCCCTTGATTATCATTGGTTAATTTAAAGAAATCCTAGGTGTGGCTAGCAGAGGCTTGGGCTTCCGAGAAGAAGCTCCTTGCCGAGCACATGGCTACGGCTGCTGCCCAAAAATGGAGGATCCAGGGTAAGATGGAGGGCATAGCCCTTGCCCTGAGACTTCTGGCTCAATCATGAGATGGACTGCATTTCTATTTCACCGTTGCTAGAGACCTGTACTAGGCGCATAGAACTATCAACTGAACCACCCCTTTATGCTTCTTGACAAATTGGACTAATCTGTTAATAATGCAAGGGCCGAAAGTCAACAGCATTAAGAGGACTACAAGGGGTACAGCGAGGTCTGCTGTCCTCCTGAGGGTGATCTGCAGTGGGTGTGTCTCGTTAGAGGTCATCTTCCACTCAGGCTCCCTGCTGTCCTGGGCACAGAAGGAGCTGGGCTTGTGACCTGGCAGCGACAAACTATAACAAATGGTCTGGTGGAAGGGAAAGAAAACATTTCAGTTTTAACAACTTAAAAACAGCAAGAATTGTAACTGACCACCTTCCAGGACAGCTAATACATAGCTATAACAATGTCCCTCAGTGTGGGAGACTGGACACTTGCCAGTTACTCCCAAAGACTACCAAGGATTGTAGACCATCACCGGTCTACAGCAACTGCTGGCAGCTACAGCTACATTTAAACCTGTAAGAGAATCAAAGGTTAATACAACATATTAATACAGTGAAACATAATATTGGCACCATGGCCGCTTCAGGCAGCCAAATCCTCTGCTACTAAACATGAGATATGGTAGGGCTATACAGACATCTTATGGAGGTGACTAAAGTCTACTCTTGACCTTCCTATATAAGGCAAAATTGTCCTTATCTCTTTGGAGCTATGTCCATGAAGATGTATACAGTTTCTGCAGGTCACTGTCAAGGCTGTGCCCTGTGGCCAGCTCTTCTTTCTAGCAATAAACACAGTCTGTCCAATTTCCTTAATGTATTCTGGCACAGGAGAAAGTTGTTTTGCTGTACACAGGTAGCTTAACCCCTATACCACTGGGCTTGGATCTCTGCCCAGCAAACTGTAGTATACAAGTTCAATACGCAGCCTCCGGTTCTCCTAACCCAACAAGGTTTTGGCCAGTCTCTGAGTCAGACTCCTCCTCTTCTTGGAGAACTTCAAAGTCCCCATGGCTTCCATGTCCAGGGAGAGTGCCCCTTTGTTAACCCTGCCCATCAGCCACAGCGCTCCGCTCTCCTGCCTTTCCACCAGTTCCCTTTGTGGCAGAGCAGCAACCAGGCCTCCTCCAAGGGAGCGCACCGGAAGGGGACATCAGCCCCCCTTGCGAGCCAACTGCTTCACCTAGGGTCTCCTGGGGGCCCGGCCAGAGCGTCCCCCAGCAAATCCTGGAAGCCACTGCCCTCTCGCAGTGGCATGGACTCATGCAAGTGGTTCAGGAGCTGGACGGTGTTGTGACTTCAGCTTCGTTCCTCCTCCACTTTTCTAGTGGTCTGCAGCTGGTAACATAACTGCTAACACCCCCGCCCCCCTTGTCTCAGCCCAGGCTGGTTGCTTGTCTCCCTTTAAGCAATGGGAGTTTCAAAGAAAACTACAGACTGCTCCCATAGAGTCCTCCCTCCCAGAGGCTGGGGTCCGACCTGTGGGGAAATATGACTCCTAGTCGGCTGGAAAGATAATGGGTGCATAGGGAGGTCTCCTGCAGACAGAAAGCCTGGAGATCACCTGAAATCCAGCTATAGACGCTCTCAGAATCAGGAGGACGGAGGAAGGGAAAGACCAGGCCATGTCCTCCATGAGGATTCCAACAAACAATTGAGAACAGCAAGTCAAACAAAACACAGTCACAGGCAGGGTTAGGAATGATAGGGGGTGGCCTGCCAAACATGATTTCATAGGGAGTAAAGCCCAGGGTGTAAAGGGCATACGGTGGGAGAGCCACCCAGTCCCCGCCAGTCTTCATGGTTAATTTGGTAAGGGTCTCCTTTAGAGTTCTGTTCATCCTTTCTACCTTCCCTGAACTCTGGGGCCTATAAGAATTTCCAATTTGCCCCAATAGCCCTGGCTACTACCTGTGTTACCTGTGAAACAAAGGCTGGTCTGTTGTCGGATCCTATCATAACAGGAAAACCATACCTGGGTAAGACGTCTTCCAGCAGCTTACCATGAAATGAAAATTTTGGTTAATACCTTCTGAATAATTACCTATTTCAAGTTAGCCAAATTTAATTAATTTGAAAACTTGACAACTATTGTACTGTCAAATTTAATACTCTAACAATAATTTTAATTTACATCCTTGTGAAGGCTTTGAGCATTCCTGTTGCTAGGCTATATTTAGAAATAGGGTCTGTTAGCCAAGCCTCCGTTTATCTGGATTCTGATTTCAGCTGGACCAAATCTCTTTCTTTTATTTGGTTCCTGATCTGGGCTGGGCATGGGAAGCAAGAAGCAGCCATGGGAACAGGAGACCTTCCTCAGAAGGGGCGAGTGTTCAAGCCTCTGCACAATTGGGGTGTGTGAGGATCTGTGCCCCACCTTTGTTGAACCCCAAGTTCTCTCCTACTGGCCCCCCCAACTGTGCCTGTCTTAGGTCACCCCTCCTGAGGGGGTCTTACCCGTCATTGACTACCAGCCATCCTCTGGGCCAAGTAGGGTGATGTGAGGTTCAGTTCTGTCTCCTTGTTAACCTATGTCCCTCTGGCCTCCATGCCCAGCAACTGCCTTTGGATCCCCTCACCTGCTGGTGGGGCCCCGGCCTTGATCATGCGGAACCCAGGTTTCTTCTCCAGAGAGGGCCCAGCTTACGCCATTGGGCCAGAGACAGATCCATGGTACCAGCTTTTCATGATCTCAGCTTGAATGGAGAGCTCAGATAACAGCTGCAGACAATTGGAATCCTCTTGGCAAAAAAAGGTCAAGAGAGGTCAATACAGAATGCTTAAGTGCCTTCCCAGGGGGCCCTCCACACAGTGGAAGGGAATAAATCCTTTCATGTCCTTAAGTTGCTGCCAAACATTCAAAGAATTAATTTATAAGTTTGTTTGGGATAAAGCATCAAAAAATATTAATGAAACTTGTAGAATAATACCATGTAAGAATATCATGACATCTTAATTTTACCATACTTCACTTTAGAAATTGGATTACTGCCATCAGTCCCTTTTAAAGACTTTGACATAAGCTACCTAACTTTTGTTTAGGGAGGGAACATATAACCTTTAATTGTCCTTAGTTTAAGGAAAGCAGGGTTTTCTAGATTTAAGAGATTAGAAAAATGACTTAGCCTTTTTTTAAGGAATACGAGCTCTATTGTCGGCCCTTATAAAGCCAACTGCTCAAAACATTGGTCTTTCATATCACTTAAATTATATTAAGACCGTGATTGCTAACTTTATTAAGCATTAAAAAGTCTTCTTAAAAATAGTATTAAATAAATCCACGAGGCAAGCACACTTTCTGCCTCATCCACATTTCCATAGTAAAACTCCACCTTAAAGTTCCACCCCTGAAATTCCATCCTGCCTCAGTGAGTAGACATTTCCTTTTGGCTAAATCAGAGGGAGGGGCCTTTTGCTGTTTCAAGATGGCAGCCCCCAGGAGCACGGCAAGCCATGTGGCTGACATGGTGGCTGCCAAGTCATGCAGCCCAAATGGTGGCTGTCTACACTGGTTTTTTTTGACCGAGCAAACCAAAATCCCTGAAAGATAGATGGCCAACATTATATTGCAGACAAACTGAAATCTCATTAGCTGTTTATACCTTTCATAATTATCTTAAAGAATATCAATTAAATTTAAACTGGTTTTTGTCAGACCAATAAGCAAAGGCATTTAGCTACCACAACTACACAATTTTTCCCAATTCAATCCGAACCTTAAACTTTTAGCTGGCAAGTCAAATATTCAGCATTTCTCAATCAGTAACATTTTTTTAAGAATAAACTTCAAAAATGCAAGACATAATCAACCAACAGATTCAATTCTGTCCTCTAGCATTATTTCAGCATTATTTCACTTCAAAATACCTAGACATAAGTTTTTATCATTTGAATTCAGTAAGCTCCAAGGTCCCAAGTTTCCAGCGGTTCTGGAAAACCACACCTGAGGCTGGCAAGCAGGTTTGGCCCAGCCCTTGACTTTAAAATGACCATAATGCTTAAAGGAGTAGTTTGAGTTTGTCCCATAATGTCCGTCAAGTAAGTCCACAAAATAAAACAGAAAAAAACCCAACACAAACACAGACAACTAAAGGGCCCCAAAAAGTACAGCCTTCCAACTCCATGGCAGCAAACTCGAAAGCTAGACGATGGCCGTTTGCCAACTGGCGGGAGTGACCCGCCTTGTCTCAGATCCTCGAGGGGAAACCACATCCCTCGTGAGGGGAATATGCATCCCTCCTGAAGAGTAGAACGTCTTCCGACTCTCCCCGCCCATGGTCCTTCAGCAGTGCGTCCACCTAGACCACTTCGGGAACTACAGAATTTCAGAAGTGAGCTCACACAGTACAGAACATATAACACACAGAACAGAATGCACAACACACAGACACCTGCCGTGGCCAGTCAGACTATCCAGATCGGGGGGTCCCTCGAGGGTCTTGGGGATTCCGGATGAGCCCCCGAATGTTATGCCCAGATTTCAGGATCCCCAAAAGACCAGCAGGGAGCTAGCTGAGTCCGATGCAAAAGCAAAAAGTCTTTATTCAAGCTAGCTCGGCTCCCTGACCACACTCACCCATGCAGCAGCAAGTGGCAGAGAAAGAGCTCTGTGTGGAGAGGGGTTTTATAGGGGATTGGAGTAAGGGGAGGAGAGAGGACTGTGGGGCCTGCAGATTGGCTGGGCGCAAGTTGGTGTCTTGTTACACAGGATGTGGTCATATCTATGGTGTGCACTTCCCTTGATTATCATTGGTTAGTTTAAAGAAATCCTAGGTGTGGCTAGCAGAGGCTTGAGCTTCCAGGAAGAAGCTCCTTGCCAAGCACATGGGTAAGGCTGCTGCCCAAAAATGGAGGATCTGGGGTAAGATGGAGGGCGTAGCCCTCACCCTTTCACCTTTTTTCCTTCATCCCTCACATTGAAATTAACCACATTGTCCCTGGAACTTTCCTACCTTCCCTCCCTTCTGCTGTCACCAACAATTAGTTCAAGTATCTGTGTGCACCCACTGGATTCTAATCTCCCACCAAATGCCTTGCCTTGAACTTCTGTGTTACTACCTGTGTAAGTTCCCCAGAGCATCGATGTTCCTCCAGCATTTCCTGTTGTTAGGACTAGAAGGCAATAAAACGCTTGACAGCCATTTGGAAGCTTCTGGCCACAGGAGAACAAAGACCAGGAAATGCTTTCTGGACACCAGGAATCAGTCCATGTAAGGAACTGGAACTGTCCTGAAGCCCCCTGATCCCACACCTGCACTCTATCTCCATTCCAAGCCAACCAGCTCAGCCCCCAAACCCACTGACAACAAGAGATTCCCACCCGTGACTGCACATCAGGATGAAACTGCAGCTCCTCGGTGCACCTTCAGCTCCTTGGCTCCTGGCTGTGCAGCACTTCCCTTTGGATACCCCACCCCCAACTTCCTTTTCCTTAAATAAACTCAGTTTTCTTTAATCACTTCTGAGATGGCCATTTAGCCTGCCTGCCCACCACATTCACCTTCACTTCTCTTCACTAACACCTGTGTCCTTTCTCCAGGAAAACAGCACGCTCCCCATTCTGACTCTGACGATGCTGCCCACGCTCCACCTTTCTCTCCCACACCTCTATTCTCTATTTCAAAATGGCCATTCTTAATATGGGCAACTCCTGACTCTAAGCCTTTGCATGTGCTGAGCCCATTCTTGGACTTCCCTTTCTTTGCTTCTACTGCTCTTTAGTTATGCTTTCCCCAAAGGGTTCAGCTCACATATTGGGTTTCTCATGGGCCATCTCTTAGCTCTACAGGTGACACGGCTTCTTCATGTTCCCTCTGCTGTTGCTATTAACGTTTGATTCCACAGGAACTAGATGGATTAATCAACTATTTTATGAGGGAAAAAAAGAGGAATATATAAGCAAGAGCATGAACAGACTGCTGTGTGAACATATGATTCAACTGAAGTGATTAAAAAATCCATGAGTCCTACAGTAATTCTAAATTAGATAGGTAGATAGATAGATAAGCAATTAAAAGGGAAAGGATAATATCTACAGAAGAATGTTAACTAAAGAATGTAGAGGGGTGATATAAACAGAAAATCCTCATATAAAACCACCATAATAATATTGAGCTCAGTGAAGAATCATCAGGGGACACTCAAATCACGGGGTGAAAGACAGTGGGGGAGCAGGATATTCACTAGTCTGATACGTGTTACCCCACAGACTACTTACCAATCAGGAAGAGAAAAGGTGCCCTGACAAAGTTGAATACCACCCTTCTAATGAGATGAACAGTATCACTGATGGAAGACAAAACAACTGCAGAGACCCCTCATGTGATGCACCAACAAAGACACAACACTGTCCTCCCAACATGCCTGCTAAGATGTTTTAAGATGGATATAATTATGAAGCAAGAGTGTGAAATACCAATTTGTGTGCACCTCCTGCAAAGCAACTGGCATAGACTATTCAAAAATGTCATCACCTTGCAGAAAAGGCTAGAGAGCCCTTCTAGATTAAAGGAGACTGAGAAGACATGACACCTAAATGCAATGCATGATCCTCAATTGGATTTTGTACTTAAAGAAAGAAGTGGCTGTCAAGGATGTGATGAAGGCAATTGGTGACTGTTGGCTATGGTTAGCTACCAGGTAACATATATTGTACCAATGTCAGACTTCTTGTTTGATAAGCCTGCTCTGGTGATGGTGAAGGAAATGTCTGGGATCCAGGGTTTATGGGTATTTACATGGTATTTATGGGTGTAACAATGTCTGCAACTGACTCTTTACTAACTCAGTGGGGGGCTCCAATATGGCAAAAGGTTCACAGTTGATGAATTTCATAAAAGGAATAACGTCTGAGACTGTGCAAGAGAAAGTGTGTGTGTGTGAGACATTGTGTTTGAGCGTATGTGAGGGTGAGGGAGAGAGTGGGGGATAAGGGGTAAAATATGTGAGGGAGTCTGAGAAAGAGAAAGACTGTGAAGAAGAAAGAATGTAGGGAAGAGGAAGCACCTGGTATTCCAGGACCAGTTGGCTCCAGGACATCCCTAAGGTCTCTACGGGTCTCTCTGAGTCACTGACCTGTTCGGATGCAGCCCACGGCCACCAGCCACCACTCAGGCACGCGAGGCAGAATCAAGGCGAGACGGTCTCCTTGCTGCAGGCCACAGGTCTGCGTGAAGACGTTGGCTGCATGGCAGGTGAAGTCTGTCAGCTCTCTGAAACTCCACTTCACTTCGTCTCCTTGGCTGTTCACCCACCACAGGGCTGGGTTGGGGCCTCTTTTGCCTTCCTGGTCAAGATCACACACCATGTGTTACTTCTTGCTTCAGAGGAAAAGGGCACTTATTTCCCCAATTCACTGTCACAGTCACATTCCAGTGGGAGCATATCTCAGGGCCTAAGACCCCATTTTAAATTATTTAAAGAGTCCAGAAAAGTTAGGGGCAGAGTGTGACCCAGCCACCTTCTTCTGGTCTACTGTAGCCACCTCCTCCCAAGGCACATAAAACCATGAATAGCTTCATGTCTCCAAGTGAAGACTTAAATCTCCATCCCCATGTGTCTTAGTTCCATGTAGACAGTGCATTCCCCTGTGTACCCCAGCATTCTCATGTACAAAGTGGGGACAATATTACCTAACAGGTCATAAAGTCTAAATGAGTTATTTAATGAGTAAAGTGTACATAACAGTGCCTGGAACAGTAGGTGCTCAATAAATATGACTATTATTATAATTGCTACACCTTAAAGAGGCTAATTTAGGTTCTGAATATTTGGGGAAATTAATTTTTAAAATTAAGTGACCTCTAATGGTAAAATTCATAAGAAACAGACTGGGAAGGTCCAGCCCCTATTCCTTCAGAGAAACATCAAGTAAACAGACTGAAATGGCTTTGTTGGGACTCTTGAAATAGTCAAGGATCTGCAGCAACCAACAAATGCCCAAACAGCTAAAGCTACACTCAGAACGGCAGGGCATGTTGTGATGTTCTGCTCACTTTTGCACCCCCTTCTCCGATGTGGTGCCCCAGGGTTGGGAGGAGGTATTGCCGGTGTCTCAGCCCCTCTGGAACAGAAGGAAAAGAGTGAAACTTGTTGGCAACATTCAGTGGGGGGTGAGATGTAGCTGGAAAGGAATTTGTTTATTTATTTATAGATTCCCTAATAACAAGTAATGTTGAGTACCTTTTTGTACTTCTTTTGCTAACTGTGAGTCTCTCAAGTAAACTGTTCAGATCTTTTCCCAATTTTTCAAGTGGGTTGTTTCCTTTTTATTGAGTTTGAGACCTTTGTATGTTGTGGAAGCAAGTCTTTACTTTTTTACTTTCTTTATATATCTTTTTTTTAAAATATATTTTATTGATTTTTTACAGAGAGGAAGGGAGAGAGATAGAGAGTTAGAAACATTGATGAGAGAGAAACATTGATCAGCTGCCTCCTGCACATATCCTACCGGGGATGTGCCCACAACCCAGGTACATGCCCTTGACCGGAATCGAACCTGGGACCTTCCAGTCCACAGACCGACGCTCCATCCACTGAGCCAAACCAGTTTCAGCTTCTTTATATATCTTTATTATTTCTTAAATTTATCAAGAAATAGGGTTTTTATAAGCAATTAAAGTTAAGTTCTTATTAAAATATATTGTTATAACTTTAAGACATTATATGTAATACTAGAGCCCCGGTGCACAGATCGTGTTGCAGTGGGGTCCCTCAGTCTGGCCTGCACCCTCTCACAATTCAGGACCCCTCAGGGGATGTGAGACTGTGGGTTTCGGCCCAATCCCCGCAGGCTAGTCCGACGGACCCCACTAGAGCATGAATCTGTGCACCAGGCCTCTAGTATGCATATAAGATGTTTGTTTAATCTCTTCCCACCCTCCAACCTCCCCATTACCTCTGAGATTCATCAGTCTGTTCCATGTTTCCATGCCTGTGCTTTGTGCATCTTCCCCCTGATGGTCAATGCATGGCATAGCTACCAGTTGAACGGTCGAATGGTCAGACACTTAGTATATTAGCCTTTTATATATATAGATATGCAATTCATAGTATATACACAGACGGAAATGAGAAGAGAATCAAAACATATCACTACAAAAAAACCACACACACACAAAACACCAACCAAACACAAAAGAAAGCTTTAAAAGTGGAAATGAAGGTCAAAAATAAAAGGTATGATACCAAAGAAACAATTAACAAAATGGCAGCAATAAGTCTTTCACTATCAGTAATTACTTTAAATGTAAGCAAACTACATTTCCCAAAAGCAAAGATTGGCAGGATATAACTATATGCTGTCTACAAAATTATCCTATATAGTAAAAGGCTAATATGCAAATTGGCCGAACAGCAGAAAGACTGGTTGCTATGACATGCACTGACCACCAGGGGCAGATACTCAACACAGGAGCGGCCTCTGGTGGTCAGTGTGCTCCCACAGAGAGAGTGCTGCTCAGCCAGAAGCCGGGCACACAGCTGGCCAACACAGTGGTGGTGGCGGGAGCCTTTCCCACTTCTGCTGCAGGTGGGCAGTAAGGAGCGAAGGGTCCCAGACTGCGAGAGGGATGTCTGACTGCCAGATGAGGTACATCCCCCGAGGGGTCCCAAGCTGTGAGAAGGTGCAGGCCAGGCTGAGGGACACCCTCCCACCCCAGTGCACGAATGTCATGCACTGTGTCTCTAGTAGAATTAATAAAAACAAATTTTAAAATTCAGATTTTTTACAATAAAATGCTAACAATATAATATCAATTTATATAAGCAACACCATATTTACATTATAATTCAAATCCTATATAATAAAAGCCTAAGTGGCCTCACAAGATGCCACCACAAGATGGCCAGCAGGGGAGGGCAGTTGGAGGTGATCGGGCCAGCAAGGGAACACAGTTGGGGGCAACCAGGCCTGCAGGGGTGGGCAGTTGGGGTGACCAGGCCTGCAGGGGAGGGTAGTGCGGGGGGGGGGCAATCAGGCCAGCAGGAGAGCAGTTAGGCATCAATCAGGCCAGCAGGGGAGCAGTAAGAAGGCGATCAGGCTGGCAGGCAGAAGTGGTTAGGGGCAATCAGGCAGGCAGGCAGGCGAGCGGTTAGGAGCCAGCAGTTCCAGAGTGTGAGAGGGATGTCCGACTGCTGGGTTTATGCCTGATCCCACAGGGATTGGGTCTAACCCGCAGTCAGACATTCCCCAAGGGGTCCCAGATTGGAGAGGTTGCAGGCCGGGCTGAGGGACACCACCCCGGGCATGAATTTCATGTACCAGGCCTCTGGCATAATAATAATTGTTCACTTATTCATTCAATATTAGTTAGATCTTATTATTTCTTAGGCACTGTTCTTAGACCAAAAGGATATCATGGTAAACAAGGTACACATATGTGTCCATATGTAAATGTTTTAAATATTTATGGCCAATTTTTTTGTTTAAGTCAACTGTCTTCTTTTCCCCAAGTGTTATATAATGAACATGGTTTTTAAAAAAATATTTTTTATTCCCCAAACAAAACATGTTCAGCATAAAAATTCAGGCAATACTGAAACTTATGAGCAGAAAAGGTTCTTATAAACAAAAGGATTTCGTCAAATTTCTCAATACAGTTTTACTCCCTGAATGTTAGCACTGAAAATGGCTTAGTGTATATATTTTCCAGCAATTCCCCCTCACAGATGCACAAACATGATCCTTTGACTCAGATGATTGGAACTAAAGAATGCATCTCATCTGAGATAAGATTAATATATGTGCATATACATGTGTGTCGTTACAGCTATAAAAAGAATCAGTGCTGTGAAAAATATTCTTTCCCAACAGGATAAAGAATATTAACAAGTATTGAAAAGTTGTGCACTGCTTATACAGGGAGCCTGGTACAGTGCACAAGATTTCTGCAGGATTTTAAAAATGATGGAGAAGCTGGTATATCAAGTAGAAAACAATTGTTGCTCAGAATTCTGACTGTGTTAGATCCTAACTCCTGCACCTTGAAGAAGATATCATTTTAGTAGTCATGTATTTTGTGCTAAAGATTAATTTGATAATGTGACATTGACATGAAGCTGTTTTTGAGCGGATAAAATACAACCCTTAAACTGGATTTGAAACTTAAAGTTTAATGGGGTGAGATCTGACACCAAGGGATATTGAGAAATAGTTTTAAAAGATAAAACACTGAGCAGGTAACTCAGCAGCAGAAAGAAATGAACAGCTTTGGCCAGTGCGGCTAGAGTGTCTGCCCTTGCTCCAAAGCATTTCGGGTTTGATTCCTGGTTAAGGGCAAGTACCAGGGTTGCAGGTTCCATCCCAGCTGGATACCAACTAATGGATGTGTCTCTCACATGTCCATGTTCATCTCTCTTTCTCTTTCTCTTTTCTCCCACCCCCCTCCCACTCCCTCTCTAAAACAAACAAACAAACAAACAAACAAACAAACAAAAAAACAATGAAAAAATATCTTCCGGTGAGGACTAACAAAAAAAGAAAAAGAAAAAAGGACACAAGCAAGTAATCCACAAAAACATTACACTGAGTAAAAGAAACCAGACACAAAGGGGTGCAAGAGCAGGTCAGTGGTTGCCTGGGGCCCAGGGTGGGGTGGGAGGGGATTGGCTGAAAACTGACAAAAGAAAGCTTCTGTGGTGATAAGAATAGTCTAGAACTGTTTCAGGTGTACAACCTAATGAGTAGACATTCATATAACTTATGAATATAACATTGTATGTCAAATGTAATTGTAAGATTTTTTAAATGATTGAAAAAATAAACATCTGGTTGGTTTGCCTCAGCTATTTGAGCATTGGCCCTTGGAACCAAGGGTCACAAATTCGATTCCCAGACAAAGGCATGTAGCTTGGTTGCAGAATCATCGCTGGCCCCTGTCAGGGCACCTGCAGGAGGCCACCAACCAAAGTGTCTCTCTCTGCAATAAAATGAAACTAGAACACCAACTGACACCATACACAAAAATAAACTCAAAATGGATAAAGGACTTAAATGTACGACAGGAAACCATAAAAATTCTAGAAGAATCCAAAGGCAACAAAATCTCAGACATATGCCGAAGCAATTTCTTCACTGATACAGCCCCTAGGACACTTGAAACTAAAGAGAAAATGAACAAATGGGACTACATCAAAATAAAAAGCTTCTGCACAGCAAAAGAAACCATCAACAAAACAACGAGAAAACCCACTGTGTGGGAAAACATATTTGCCAATGTCATATCTGATAAGGGCCTAATCTCCAAAATTTATAGGGAACTCATACAACTTAACAAAAGGAAGATAAACAATCCAATCAAAAAATGGGCAAAGGACCTAAATAGACACCTTTCAAAAGAGGACATTCAGAGGGCCAAGAGACATATGAAAGCATGCTCAAAGTCACTAATCATCGACAGATGCAAATCAAAATAACAATGAGGTACCATCTCACACCTGTCAGACTGGCTATCATCAACAAATCAACAAACGACAAGTGCTGGAGAGGATGTGGAGAAAAAGGAACACTTGTGCACTGCTGGTGGGAATGCAGACTGGTGCAGCCACTATGGAAGACAGTATGGAGTTTCCTCAAAAAACTACATTTGAGGAGAAACTAAGATGGCGGCATAGATAAACACCGGGAAAATGATGCCGCTCACAACAATGGAATAATACCTCAGAAACACAATACGGACATCATCCAGAACCACAGGAAGCCTGGCTGACTGTAAATTCTACAACTAGAAGGAAAGAAAAGCACACTGAGAGCCAGAGGAGCTGCAGAAGTGAAGCGCAGAGGTAGGGGGCTCCGCGTGCGGAAAGGGGCTGGCACCTGAGGACGCAGCTGTCTTTTTGAATCTGGAGGGAGTCACAAGCTCCCGACGGCTCTGAACTCCGGTTCCGGGAAGTCTCTGGGGACCCAGGACTCATGCAGGGAGGAACTGGACTGTCTGGCAGCGGGCGATCTTGAGGGCGGCTTTCCCTCAGAGGTGCTTGCAGCCGTTACAGGACACTGAGACTCCCGGCTCCTTAGGGCAGGGCTGAGGCTCCGCCATAGCTGCTTGCTCCATCCTTTGATTCCTTGAGACCCCGCCCCACCCAGGCTGCGGCAGAGGCTTTTGCATATGAATGCCCCGGCCATTTGCAACCTGTAATTACCTAACTGCAGCCGGGCCAGACAGACCCAGAACTTATAAGAGAAGGCCCAAGGCCCCACAGCGCTTGCATCCTTCATAGCTGAGCCTTATCAAGGCACTTCCAAACTCCAACAAAAAGGGAAGGGGAATCTGCAGCCCTCTTCGTAGTTCCTGCTGGGTAACCTCAGGCAGAGGCTAAATTAGCACCTCCTTAGACTCAAGAGCCACTGTACCCAGTGGTCAGAGGGGGACCATCCAGATCACAACTTCTCAGATCTATAAGGGACACACTCAGGGTGCAGTCTCAGTGAGCACCAAAGCCCCACTGAAGCAAGTCGTGCCCCAGAAGGGTGTCTCCAGCACAGAAGTTCTCCCACTGCAGACACAGCTGATTCTCACAGCCAATTGGCCGGGAGGTCAATTCCTCCCAGTGATCCTACAGCAACCAAGGCATAGCTACAACAAGACTGTGCACAAAGCCCACAAGGGGGTGCAACCAAGAGTGTCCACCTCAGGTAACTGGGGAGGCTGAGCCACTGGGCCCTACAGGACACCTAGCACACAAAGCCTCTCTATCAACACAGGGAAGCAGCCAAAATGTGGAGACAGAGAAACAGGTCACGAATGGCAGGAATAGAGGAAAGCAAACGATTGGATATAGAGTTCAAGGCCACGTTTATAAGGTTTTTCAAGAATCTTATGGAAACCGCCGATAAATTTAATGAGTCCCTCAATAAGTATAGTGAGACCATGGAGGACATGAAAAAGGACCAACTAGAAATTAAGCATACACTGACTGAAATAAAGAATAATTTACAGAGATCCAACAGCAGACAAGAGGATCCCAAGAATCAAGTCAAAGATTTGAAATACAAAGAAACAAAAAAAAAATACCCAACCGAAAAAGAAAAAAGAAAAGAGATTCCAAAAATATGAAGATAGTGTAAGGAGCCTCTGGGACAACTTCAAGCGTACCAGCATCAGAATTATAGGGGTACCAGAAGAGAGAGGACAAGATATTGAAAACCTATTTGAAGAAATAATGACAGAAAACTTCCCCCGCCTGGCGAAAGAAATAGACTTACAAGTCCAGGAAGCACAGAGAACTCCAACCAAAAGGAATCCAAAGAGGACCACACCAAGACACATCATAATTAAAATGCCAAGAGCAAAAGACAAAGAGAGAATCTTAAAAGCAGCAAGAGAAAGACAGTCAGTTACCTACAAGGGAGTACCCATACGACTGTCAGCTGATTTCTCAACAGAAACCATGCAGGCCAGAAGAGAGTGGCAAGAAATATTCAAAGTGATGAATAGCAAGAACCTGCAACCAAGATTACTTTATCCAGCAAAGCTATCATTCAGAATAGAAGGTCAGATAAAGAGCTTCACGGATAAGAAAAAGCTAAAGAAGTTCATCACCACCAAACCAGCATTATATGAAATGCTGAAAGGTATTCTTTAAAAAGAGGAAGAAGAAAAAGGAACTCTTACCATTTGCCACAACATGGATGGAACTGGAGAGCAGATAAATACCACATGAACTCACTCATTTGTGGAATATAAGGAACAACATAAACTGATGAACAAGGACTGATCCAGAGATGGAGAGGCATTGATTGGCCTGTCGTGCTTTGGAGGGAGGGTAGGGGAGGGTGGGAGTAAGTGGGGAAGATCAACCAAAGGACTTACATGCAGGCATATAGGCCTAACCAATGGACACGGACAACGGGGAGGAGGGCAAGAGCGGGGGGGGGGGGGGTAGAGGGTAACGTGGGGACAAGGACACATATGTAATATCTTAATCAATAAAAAATATATTAAAAAAAAACACCTACATTTGACCCTGTGATCCCACTTCTAGGAATATATCCCAAGAAACCAGAAACACCAGTCAGAAAGGATATATGCACCCCTATGTTCATAGCAGCACAATTCACCATAGCTAAGATCTGGAAACAGCCTAAGTGCCCATCAGTAGATGAATGGATTAGAAAACTGTGGTACATCTACACGATGGAATACTATGCTGCTCTAAAAAGGAAGGAACACCTACCATTTGCAACAGCATGGATGGAACTCGAGAGCATTATGCTAAGTGAAGTAAGCCAGTCAATGAAGGAAAAATACCACATGATCTCACTCATTCATGGATAATAGAGGCCATTATAAACTTTTGAACAATAATAGATACAGAGGCAGAGCTGCCTCAAACAGATTGTCAAACTGCAGCGGGAAGGCCGGGAAGGGTTGGGGGGCAGGGGGTAGGGGGGGTAAGAGATCAACCAAAGGACTTGTATGCATGCATATAAGCATAACCAATAGACATAAGACACTGGGGGATAGGGGAGGCTAGGGGACTGTCTAGGGCGGGGGGAAAAAATGGACACATATGTAATACCCTTTGTAATACTTTAAGCAATAAAAAAAAAGAAAATAAGACACAAAAAAACAAAAAAAAAAACAAAGTGTCTCTCTCACATCCATGTTTCTCTCTCTCGCTCTCTCTCTCTCTCTCTCTCTCTCTCTCCCCCCAATGCCTCCCACCCTTCCCCTCTCTTTCTCTAAAAATTCAATGGAAAAAATATCCTTGGGTGAGGATTAAAAAATAAAAGATAAAAGATAAAGGCATCCAAGTCACAATAAAACAAACAAAACTCCCCCATGCATAAGTTTATTGCTTGTAGAAAAGGTTAGCTTCAGTATTTAAAAATGTTTTCATTTATTGATTGGTTTAGAGAGAGAGGAAGTGACAGAGAGAGAAACATCAATTTTTTTGTTCCCCTTATGTGTGCTTTCATTGGATTTGATTCCTGGAAATCAAACACACACACACACACACACACACACACACACACACACACACACACACATTGCTCAGCTGGTGTGGCTCAGTGGTTGAGCATCAACCTATGAATCAGGAGGTCTCAGTTCAATTTCTGGTTAGGGAACATGTCCAGGTTGCTGGCTTGATCCCCAGTCTGGGGTGTGCAGGAGGTAGACAATTAGTGATTCTCCCTCATCATTGATGTTTCTATCTCTCCCTACCTCTCCCTTCCTCTCTGAAATCATGAAAACTTATCTATAATAATAAAAGGGTAATATGCTAATTAGACCAGACTTCCTTGTGGACATCCTTCGGAACAAAGCTGAGGCTGGAGGGAAGCCAGCCAGGGGCCCCTGTGCCAGAGGGAAGCCAGTGCCAGCAGCCGGGGAAAGGAAGGCCTACTCTTGCACAAATTTCGTGCATTGAGCCTCTAGTTTAAAATAAAAAGAAGAGGCCACATAAAAATGTTGGATTTCTAACTAAGGGAGCTTCATTTTAAGGGAGGTTCAGGGAGCAGAGTGAACCCCAGTGGAGTGCCCTCTGCAGAGTCTTTAATAGCAGCAGCACCAAGATCTGTAGATTGTAAGGCAGGGTTCAGATTAATTTACTCCATAAATGTTTGTTGAGAAAGTTCTAGGTGTCAGACACCACACATCCCTAGAGAGACACTGGTCATAGTTAAGGCAATTGGAAAAATGGAAACAGATCAGAAGTGCTGTGAGAATGAAAGTTAATGGAATGAGGGTACTGGGGGGACAGTGTGAGATACAGAGGAATTGACAGTGACTGATAACAATGATATAAAACCCAACAAGAACAGGTATTCCATGGGGAATCCTATGTACTTGGTGGTTATCTCCATGGGTGGATGTGTGAACTAATGAATGAGAATTTTATGAAGATAAATGAGAAAATGAAGGGCTGGGCCCCTTTCCTTCTCTCCAGCCCATCTCATGGTCCACAAGGTCTCCCTCAGATTTTTGGTCTGGACAATAATGGAAGTCAATTTATAGTCTGAAGGAAAAGATTTGTGGTCTTGAGATCATGGGACCAGGTTTAAAGAAATATATTTTAGAACTAGACAACCTGGACCCAAATTCTGCTCCTCCACTTAGGCATGTAATTTCTGTAGGTTATGTAAAACTCAGATCCTCAGTTTTCTCATCTGGGAAATGTGGGTCACAAAAGTGCTCCTCATAACCAAGGCTCTATTTTCCTGGAAGTTCTTATGGAAACTCAGAGAAAGGAAAAAGAAAGAGGGAGAAGCCCCATGAAAGGCATATAAGCCTTGAACACTAACACGTGAATGCATATGTTAAATTCATGGGAAACTTAAACTCTCTGACATTGCCCTGACCAGTTTGGCTCAGTGGATAGAGTGTTGGCCTGTGGACTGAAGGGTCCCGGGTTTGATTTTAGTCAAAGGCATGTACCTTGGTTGCAGGCATATTCCCAGTGGGGGGTGTTCAAGAGGCAGCTGATCGATGTTCCTCTCTCATCGATGTTTCTAAGTCTCTATCCCTCTCCCTTCCTCGCTGTAAAAAATCAATAAAATATATTTAAAAAAACAAACAAAACAAAACTCTCTGACATCAACTCTGACTGCATTGCAGGTGAATTCTCTCTTTGTACAAAGATAACGTTGGGTAACTTTTCACACTGTGATCATCGCCAGCTGGGACTTAGTAGCTGGAACACCACCCATTGTCCACCCCAACCCCTGGGGTAGACATCACGGCTCCCCTTTTGGTTTCAAGCACTTGGTTTCTTCTGAAGAGACCTGTAAACTCTAGAGGCTGCAGGGACTGGTTTCTCTGGACAGACCCCAATGCTACACCCAAGTAGTCGCTGGCAGCCAGGCCTGCAGTGACCTTCCTCTCCCCACAGGGGGATAAATGACTGAGCTCTAGGTGTCAGGTTCTCAGGGGCACCAGCAGGTGGCCTGTCCCCTCCCTCTGAGTGCAGCCTGAACTTAAGCCCAAGTTTGATGAGCTGAATCCCAATTAGGCTCACAGTCCCATTAGTGGAAGGTCAGCATTCACATTACCATCAAGTTAGAACTTTGCATTTGGTCACAATTATCTGACTGTGTACCCAGTATTTTTACCTGCTGTCATGTTTCTTAAGGAGATTGTCCCCATTTCACAGATAGAACCACTGAGGCTCAGAGAAGTGGGAAGTGGCCAGGATGAGAATTGAACCCCAAAACATAAGCTTTTCCCATGACACTGGTAAGGTGAGGTCGGCCTGTACCAGCTGTATCAGGTCTGTGCCCTTCAGCCCCTGAGGAGCAAGATAAGCCAGAGAGATCCCCCCTCTCAACCCCCATCACAGGCGCCTCCTCACCTTCTCCATTTGAGTCCAGTAGTCCAGGACATCACTGGCAAAGTTAAATTTCTCAGGTCTATCATGGTCATTCCATCTCGGGGCGCCAGTTGCTGATACAGACTGGGAGTGCAAGTGCCTTGGGACAGGATGGAAGGTGTGTCAGTATTTGTTAGTGCCCCAAAGGACCCGGAGCCTCATCAGCCACTGCATGGCGGAGCAGTCCTCAGGAAGCAGGCACGGACTTCTCGGTCACCACCTGCTTCGGGAACAGACGGCTAATAGGTCAGTCCTGGAGCAGGACTTTCCTCCACAAGACGAGGCACATTCTGGTTCATGGCTGCAGTTCTGTTTCAGCTGACCAGTATTTAGAGGCACAACTTAGTGACTGAGGATTTAGGATTTCTCTTCCCAGCTCAGCGACCACAGGCAGAGCATGGTGGAGAGGGATTATAGCTACCAGATGAGAATGGTACACCTTCCTGAGGGCCTTCCCTTCTCTCTCACCCCCTGGGAGTTAAGCTCAGGTTGGCAGCCATGAGACCAGCTCCTTTGTGGGTAACTCACCATTTGAAAGTCCTGTTCTCCATGCTAGCCTGGCTCTAAGACCTCTCTTCCTGCTGAGCCCAACTGTGCGGTTCTCATGGAACCTGTTATATTTATAGATGATCCCAACCCCTGTGCAAAGTTCAGGTTTGAGCAATCATCCTTATGATTTTTTAATCCACTGAGGTACCCACAATCCCTTTCTCAAATGTGTGTGTGTGCTTCTTACCAAGGCACGCTCTCTAACACTAACCACTGAGCCAGCCTGCCAGGGCTGGAGGAATAATCTTTAAAGAGGTAATTAAGTTAAAATGAGGTCACTAGGTGGATGCTAATCTGATATAATGGCCATCCTTATAAGAAGAGATCGGGACACAGACACATAGAGGGAGAATATGGTGTGAACAAGAAGGTAGACAACTTCAAGCCCATAGCTAAGCCCAAGGAGACCCCCCTGTTGACCTTGATCTCAGACTTCTTGCCTCCTGAACTGTGAGCAATAAATTCTGGAGGTTTAAGCCCCTCAGGCTGTTGTACTTTGTTATAGCAAACCTAGCTATCTGATACACCTCGGTTAAATAAATAACAAAGAAATGCCTTTGGCATTATCATATCCTGTAAATGTGTTTGAAATTCTGATTTAATCCTCATCATGTGAGTGGGCCAAGCACCCCAAGCACCCAGTTAGGAGGACTGTGGGAGCTGACAGGGTGCCCTTGGGAGCCAATCGGCACAGGTTCAAACCCAGCCCCTGCACTCCTCACCTACACAGCTTTGGGCAATTTTCTTAACCTCCCTAAAATATGGAAATATTAGCAACACCTGGAGTAGTGAACGAATGACTTCCTGTGTGAAGATGTGAGCACAGACTCAGCACAGGTGAATAATCCAGGCATGGCAGTTTCTGCTAACAAACACTCTCTCTGAGGAAACTCATTGAACAATCAGGCTTCAAAAGAGATGGCTGCTTGAGATTTGGGATAAGCGTCTAATGAGAAGGAACAGGGATACGTTGCAGAGCAGACAGCACAGCGTCCAGCTTCTGCATTAATAGGTTAAGAAGGCTAAACATGGGGAAATCTATACTTACATGTCCATCTCTCTCTTCATGTATATCTGTCTTTATAATTGTCAATATCTATATCTATAATTATGCCAATATCTGCTGGCACTATCTGTAGCTTTATCATATCTATACCTATAACTACATCGATAGCTGTATTTACATCTATATCCATGTTGATATTGATATGTCTCACTATGAAGTACTATAGTGATATTTATAACTACATTTGTATCTTTGAGTGGGTCTGTGACTAGACTATGCCGCATGTTTGAGGCTAATTTGCTGTATGTATGTGCAAAGGCAACGACACGGTAGTTTCACCGTACGCACTGCGC
Organism: Myotis pilosus; assembly: GCA_036010255.1. Lineage (NCBI taxonomy): Eukaryota > Metazoa > Chordata > Mammalia > Chiroptera > Vespertilionidae > Myotis > Myotis pilosus. Next base: position 104,683,270 of record JASKON010000003.1, read on the forward strand.
AGGGGCACCATTATCTTATGTAACGAATCTCACTATTTGGCAAAAGGTCTCTTTTGTCTGAGTTGGTGTAAGAATGTGTTGCTGGGGGAAGAACCAAGATGGCAGCATAGCTACACACATGTACTTGCTGCCTTGCACAACCACATCAAAACTACAACTAAAAGACAATTTCAGACAGACATCATCCAGAACCACAGGCAGGCTGCTGAGTAGAAGTTCTACACAGAGAGGGAAAGAGAAAAGCACATTGAAGCTGGTAGGAGGTGCAGAGGTAGAGGGGTGTACAGAAATGGGCTGACAACTGGGTCCGCTGTTGTCTTTTTCAATCAGGAGCGGGATACAAACTCCCAATTGCTCTAAACTCCAGTTCTGGGCAAGACTCTGGGGAACCAGACTCATACGGAGAGAAACTGTACTGTCTGGCATCGGGACAGGAACGCGAGGGCGGCTTTCTGGCAGAGGTGCTTGCAGGGGTCATTGTTCCTGCATGGGTCTGTGGGACACAAAGACTTGGGAACCATTCCAAGGTGGGACTGACTAGCAGCCATTGCTAGTTGTTCGGCCTGGTGATTTCATGAGACCCCTCCCCACCCTATTTACAACCCCACCCAAGCTGGGCGAAGAGGCTTTTGCATATGAATGGCCTGTCCCTCTTGCAACCTAAAACCTAATAAACTGCAGCTGGGTCAGAGAGCTTCAGAGCTTCCAATGGAAGGTCTAAGGCTTTACCGCAGCCTGCATTGCTTCACAGCTGGGCCTCACCTGGGCACCTCCAAACCCCAAACACAGAGGAGGTATCTGCAGATCTCTCTGTAGCTCCTGCTGGGTGGCCTCAGGCAGTGGCTGACTCTGCACCTCCTTGGAGATCCAAGAGCCAGTGTACCCAGTGGTCAGCGTGAGAGCATAACAGAGTACAACTCTTCAGATCCATAAGCGACACACTCAGGGGGCAGACTCAGTGAGCACTAAAGCCCCACTGAAACAAGTCCTGCCCCATAAGGGTGTCTCCAGCACAGCATTTCTCCCATTGTATACACAGCTGGTCCTCGCAGACAATTGGTCTGGAGGTCAATTCCTTCCAGTGATACCAACAGAAATTAAGGCTTAACTATAACAAGATGTGCACACAGCCCACAAAGGAGTGCACCAAGGGTGTCCAACTCAGGTAAGTAGGGAGGCTGAGCCACTGGGCCCTATAGGACACCTAGCACACAAAGCCACTCTATCACCACAGGGAAGCAGGCAAAATGCAGAGACAAAGAAACAGGTCACAAATGAAAGAAATGGAGGAAAGCAAACTACTGGATATAGAGTTCAAACCCATGGTTGTAAGGTTACTCAAGAATCTTCTACAAAGCTCCGAGAAGTTTAGTGAGACCCTCAAGGATATGAAAAAAGACCAATTAGAAATTAAGAATATATTGACTGAAATAAACAATACTATACAGAGATCCAACAGCAAACCAGAGGTTCCCATGAATCAAGCAAAAGATTTAAAATACAAAGCAGCAAAAAACACCCAACCCGAAAAGCAAAAAGAAAAAAGAATCCAAAAATATGAAGATAGTGTAAGGAGCCTCTGGGACAACTTCAGGCACACCACTATCTGAATTATAGGGGTGCCAGAAGAAGAGAGAGAGCAAGATCTTGAATACCTATTTGAAGAAATAATGACAGAAAACTTCCCCTACCTGGTGAAAGAAATAGACTTACAAGTCGAGGAAGCGAAGAGAGTCCCAAACAAAAGGAGTCCAAAGAGGACCACACCAAGACACATCATAATTAAAATGCCAAGGGCAAAAGATTAAGAGAGAATCTTAAAAGCAGCAAGAGAAAAACAGTTAGTTACCTACAAGGAGTACCCATATGATTGTCAGCTGATTTCTCAACAGAAACTATGCAGGCTAGAAGGGAGTGGCAAGAAATATTCAAAGTGATGAATAGTAAGGACCTACAACCAAGATTACTCTACCCTGCAAAGTTATCATTTAAAATTAAAGGTCAGATAAAGAGCTTCACAGATAAGAAAAAGCTAAAGGAGTTCATCCCCACCAAATCAGTATTATATGAAATGCTGAAGGGTATTCTTTAAGAAGAGGAAGAAGAAAAAGGTAAAGATAAAAATTATGAACAACAAAGTGACAACAAATACGTATCTATCAACAAGTGAATCTAAAAATCAAGTGAATAAAAAATCTGATGAACAGAATAAACCAGTGATAGATAGGGATTGGACTGACAATTCTTGGGGTGAAGGTGGTGTGGGGGGTGCGGGAAGAGACTGGACAAAAATCTTACACCTATGGATGAGGACATTGCGGGTGGGGGCGGTAAGGGCATGGAGTGGGGTGGGAACCAGGTGTAGTGGAGCTATGGGGGGAAAAAAGAGGAACAGCTATAATCTGAACAATAAAGATTTATTTTTAAAAAATCAATTGAATTAACAAGAGAATCCCAAATGGTAATAGGTGTCCAGAAGAAAATAGAACAAGATAATATAGCAGTGTGACATGGCCGGGGCAGGGGGTCGGGGGAAGGTGAAGAAGGATATCCTCTCTAAGGAAGTGACATTTTGACCCTGAAGGAGGATACGATGCCAGCCATGCGAAGACCATGGGAAAAGCGTTCCAGGCAGGAGGAGCAGCAAATACAGAGGCAGGAGGATGAGCTTTCCAAGGAATAGATTGAGGCTGGGGTGGCCGATTAGTGAGTGAGGAAGATGAGTTTGGGGTCAGAGACACAGGCAGGAGACACAGCACAAAGGAGACACTTTTTGGGCATCATAAGGAGTTTGGGTTCTGTGTGAAGTGTGATGGGGTGTCTTGAGAGGATTTTAAGAGAAAAGAGACATGATTCACTATTCAATTAAGTGGCTGATGTCCTCGGTTGCTTAATTTTGAAATAAAATATCATGGGAAAGAGGTAATTCGGAAGTGACATGACCAGGTTTGTATTGTAGAGAGCTTGCTGACAGTTCTGTGAGAAGGGCTTTTGAAGTGAGGAGGATGCTGGATGTCCTAAGCTGTGATGGTGGCTTGGGCAAGCTTGACACAATGACGACGGAGAAGTGGTGGGTGTGGGGCGGCATTTCGAGACACCATCAGGAGGACTTACTAGTACTGATGGTTTGGATAGAGGAAATGAAGAAAAGAGGGATTGAGGTGACTCTCCAGCTTTTGGCTTCTGCAGTGACACGTGCAGTCGGTCATGGTATACCTCTGTGGAAGCACGCTGAAGAGCTTGCCTAACATGGCCAAGGGCTTGAGGCCTGCCTTTCTTCAAGGCGGTCTGCCGTGCTCACGTCTCCCGACGATATTCTGCTTCTATCCTACCTGCCACACGTCTCCATCTCTGATTTCTGGCTTCTTTTATCAAAAACAGTAGATATGAGCTGCTCAACTGAGAAACTGGGTACTGGGTGAGAGGGAATCCCACTCTCTCTACATTTTCTGATCAACCCTATCTGCTCTGGAAGGCAAAAAAATTTTGATTCTGGAATTTATGACACTGCACAAACTGGGTTGGTTTTATGTTTGGCCAAGGCATAGGAATTCACCAATGCCTTCCCCAGCCATTTCAGATCCAATATTGCATCGACTTGTGTCCCGGAGAGGAAGCCATTTGAGATAATGTTTGCAAGACACTCAAGGTGGCCTAGCATATGGAGCAATGGAAAGTGCCAAATAGGCAAAGCTGAGATCTTCTTTACCAGTTACCATATCACACAGATCCTGAGAAAGTCATTGCAATGTTGTGCTTCAGTTTCTTCACCCAAAAAATAAGAATAGCAGTACCTACCTGATAGAATTAATATGAGAATTAAAGGAGATAATACATGCAGACTGCTTGGAACAGTGCCCAGCACATAGCAGGAATAGTAGTAGTAGTAGTAGTAGTAGTAGTAGTAGTAGCACTGTTAGAGAGGAAGGGCAGTGGGAAGAGAGAAGATATAATTACTCCTTTAAGACTTCTTGCCTAAAGGAACATAACCTCATTTATACATATACATATACTAGTGACCTGGTGCACAAAATTTGTGCACATTTAAAGGGAATTAATTAGAGGAAATATTTTAATATTGCTATTTGCCCTTTCTCTATAATAGAAGTGTCAGAGATGAAAGAAAATTAGTAAAATGTATATGAAAACCTTCCTCCTGTCAGAGTCTGGTCCATGCCACAGGAACCAGAGTCATTTCAGATCCAATATTGCATCGACTTGTGTCCTGGAGAGGAAGCCATTTGAGATAATGTTTGGAAGACACTCAAAGTGCCCAGCATATGGAGCAATGGAAAGTGCTTTTCAAATGGCAGCTGTTGTTGTTTTTAAAACAGACTCCAGTGCCAAATAGGCAAAGCTGAGATCCTCTTTACCAGTTACTATATCACACAGATCCTGTGAAAGTCATTGCAATGCTGTGCTTCAGTTTCCTCACCTGAAAATAAGAATAATAACACCTACCTGACAGAATTGATATGAGAATTAAAGGAGATAATACATGCAGACTGCTTGGAACAGTGCCTGGCACATAGTAAGAATAGTAGTAGTAGTAGTAGTAGTGGTAGTACTGTTAGAGTGGAAGGGCAGTGGGAAGAGAGAAGATATAATTACTCCTTTAGGACTTCTTGCCTAAAGGAACTCATACACATAACCACATTTATACATATACTAGTGACCTAGTGCACGAAATTCATTTACTTTTAAAGGGAATTAATTAGAGAAAATATTTTAATTTTGCTATTTACCCTTTCTTTATAATAGAAGTGTCAGAGATGAAAGAAAATTAGTAAAATGTATATGAAAATCTTCCTCCTGTCAGATTCTGGTCCATGCCACAGGAACCAGAGTCAAGTCCCTGTCCACCCACGTGCGCTTTGAAATCACCCGAGATCCAGAACTGGCCGGCCCAACCTCCACTGGGCTAGATCAAGACCTGGTCAGCCCCACCCGTCAAGCCCCACTGGGTCGGGGGCATGGCCTCAAGTGGCCTGGCCCAGTGCCGGGGTGGGGGGCACAGCATGAGGTCCCCTGGCCAGGGCCCCCCGCAACCTGAGGTCCCCTGTTAAGTCCCACAAGGTGGGGGGGAGGGGCGGCCCAGCCTTAGGGCCTTACTGATTGCTCCTTAAGGCTCATTACTGGAACTCAGCCTCCACTGTGGGGGCAGCCATCTTGTGTTACAGGATCCCCACCTGTGCTGTGAGCACAGCCATTTTGTGACAGCATGGCAGATAATTTGTATATTCCCTCTTTATTAGATAGGACTAGAGGCGCGATGCACAAAATTTGTCCAAAGGTACTGCCTCAGCCTTCCAGGTCCTGGCTACCTCAGCCCTCATGGCCCTGGTTGCCTCATGGCCCGGTGGCCCCGCCCACTGGTTGTTCTGGAAGATTGTTCTGCCATCCTGTCTAATTAGCATATTAGCTCTTTATTATATAGGATTAGTACCTTGTATTTCTTTTCATTAACCCCTTCCCCGGCAGAAACGTGTATACACGTTTTCACAAAATGTTCTTTTTCAGTCGTCGACGAGTATACTAAGAAAATATGGTAAAAAAATATGGTTTATAGGAAGACGAGTTACAAACTGTTTTCATAACCAGCATCAAAAATACTATATAGAACCAAAATAAAAAAATTAGTCTGAAAAAGAAACGTTTTTAACAAAAAAATTGTTGGGGAAGGGGTTAAAGAAATGAATTAATTGAGACTCATATTTCTCATGAATAAAAAATATTGACTCAAATTTATTGAAAATTGATTAAGTTACAGGCACTGTAACAAACCATTTACATGTCATCTATAATAATAAAAGCCTTATATTCTAATTAGACTGGACAGCCTAACAACCATCTGGACATCCTTCCAGACGGCCTTCCAGACTACGTTCAGGTGAAGCTGGGGCTGTGAGGGCCGAGGCAAAAAGCCGAGGTTGCAAGGGGCTGTGAGGCCTGGCTGTGAGGGGCTGCGAGGGCCAGCCGAGGCAGTGGGGGATGCAAGGACCAAGATCCTTGCATGAATTTCATTCACTGGGCCTCTAGTATAATATATATATTATATGGGAATTACAATTATTGACTCAGAGGAGATTAAAAATGGGGGCGGAGTAAGTGGATGCTGCACAGACACCATCCCAGTAACAAACTGGAATTACTAGGTGTACTGGTTAATTACTAGGTTTAACAGATTTTTTTCAATAGATGGAGTTACACATATGGGGATATATAAGCAATTTGATATGTATGCTATTTTGTTGTATTGACAACAAGCTTCAGAACTTCATATGTCAAATTTGCTGAAGGTGTTAACATCATAGATATTTTCATGCTTAAAAATGTTGAATTGAATTTTGTGCCAAAAAAAGAGCACTTGTGGGAAGTTATAATTCATTAATTTATTTTGAAGAAAAGTGCTGCTGAATACTTTGGGAAGCTTATGGTGAACATGCTCCATCTCAAGATACTTGTGAATGCTGGTTTAAAAGCTTTAAAAGTAATGATTTCAATGTGAAAGACAAAGAATGTCCAGGTCAACGGTTAAAGTTTGAAGACCAACAATTACAAGTATTATTGGATGAATAGGTGTGTCAAACTCAAAAACAACTTGCAGAAAGAGTAAACATTGCTCAGCAAACAATTTCTGATCATTTACAAGTAATGGGGGAAAATTTTAAAGGAAGGAGAATTGGTGCCACATCAACTGAATGAAAGATATATGAAAAACCGAAAAATCATCAGTACAATGTTGCTGCAGTGGCGAGAAGAAGGTCTTTTTTTGCATGGAATTGTGTCTGGTGATGAAAAGTGGATGTATTTTGAGAATTCCAAACACACAAAATCACGGGTTGATCCAGTTAAACCATCAATATCAACTGCAAGGCCAAATTTCTTTGGGAAGACTATGCTCTGTGTTTGGTGGGATCAGGAAGGTGTGTATTATGAGCTTAGAAAACCAGGTGAAACCATTAATACTGATCGCTACTGACAACAAATAATCCATTGAACCACGCTTTGATTGTGAAATGACCAGAATGTTCCAGAAGACACAGCAAAGTAATTTTGTTTCATGATGATGCACCATCACACACTTCAAAACCAGTTAAAGACACGTTAAAAGATCTTGCCTGGGAAGTATTAACCCACCCGCTGAATTCACCAGACCTTGCTCCTTCAGATTACCACTTCTTCTGATTGATGGCACACACACTTTCTGAGCAGCACTTCAAAACATATGAAGAATTGGAAAAGTGGGTCTCTGAATGGTTTGCCTCAAAACAAAAAACGCTCTATTGGGATGGTATCTACAAATTACCTGAAAGATGGGGAAATGTGTAGGTAGCAATTGACATTACTTTGAATAAAGCACTTTTGATGTTTCTCTTGAAATTATCATGGGGTTTTTTAAATTACAAAATCTGCCATTATTAACTGCTACACTTAGTAGAAATAAAATACAGAAAAACTGCCTTAATAATCTATGGAAGACTTCCTAGACACAGTGCATCTCAACCTGTGGGTTGTGATCCCTTTGGGGGTCGAATGACCCTTTCCCAGGGGTCATCTAAGACCATCCTGCATATCAGATATTTACATTATGATTCATAACAGTAGCAACATTACAGTTATGAAGTAGCAATGAAAATAATTTATGGTTGGGTCACAATATGAAGAGCTGTATTTAAAGGGCCAGAAGGTTGAGAACCACTGCGCTAGAGTGAACCCTGACAATGGAGGACCAAAAGTGGAGACTGCATAAAGACTGGTAGGAGGGGCAGAAGGGGGAAGGGCTGGCTTGGCATCCACATACAGCAAATGGAGTTTTGAAGAGATATCTTAGCTGATTTTCCTTGAGAAGTCAGGGGTCTAATCCCCAAGCTGGGCCCCCCAGTAAAGAGCACCAGAACTGAGAAGGGTACCCATATAACATCTGTGTGAAAAGCACTGGGGTTGCTGTCTACCAGGGAAACATGCTGGAAATTCAGGCACCCTTTTAAAAGCCCAACACACAAAATTTCCTGTGGAGTCACCAACTTTGTGCTCAGGCAGAGGGAGGGCAGAATGGACTGGAGCTGTGGGAGCAGAAGCCAGGATTGGAGGCTCTGGGGTTAGAGCTCAGAAGGCAGACACCATGGTTTCCTGTGCTGATTCAGTCCCCTATACAGTGGAGGGCATCTTTCCCACACAGACATTTGCTGTACAGCAGGCTTTGCCTGGGGGCAAGACAGTTGACCCACCCTATTGAAAAACACCTTGCCCCACAGTGCTGAGTTCCTGAGCCACTTAAGAGACTAAAAATAACAGTTAGCCTCCAGGTAGAAGCAACTGCCCTACCCTCTTGAAAAAAACTCTTGCCACACCTGAGGATGATAGCCTGAGGGTAATTAAAGTCAGAATCCTTTCAGTCTGCAGGCAGAGGCAGACTCTGGAGGCTTTAAGTCTTTGCCTGATCTAATTAGTCAGAAACAGTGTTTGACACTGTTTTGCACTAGAAATTGAGAGACGTAGCAGATCTACTTAATACACAGTCACAAACCCAGACACACAGTCAAAATGAGGAGAAAAATAAATAGTCTCCAAAAGAAAGAACTAGAGAATTCTTCAAAAGAAGAGATAAATGAAGCACAGATAAGAAATTTATCTGAAACAGTTCAGGGTAATGATGGTAAAGTTGCTCAACAGCATGAAAAAAAAAAAGATATCCTAACTCTGACTCTGAAAAGAGAAATAGAGAATGCCATAGCACAAATAACACATTGGAAGGAATACACAGGAGATTACGGGAAGCTGAGGATGGAATAGTGAATTAGAAGACAGAGTTGAAAAAATCCCTCAATCAGAGAACCAAAAAGAAAAACAATTAAAAAACAGGAGGACAGCTTAAGGGAATAGTGGGGCAACATAAAACGTAACAATTTTCAAATAGTAGGTGTGCCGAAAGAGGCAGAAAGGGCAGAAGGGACAGAGAACAAGTTTGATAACAGCAGAAAACTTCCCTAACCTGGTAAAGGAAAAAGCCACACAAGTCCAGGAGGCACAGAGATCACCAAGCAAGAATAACCCAAACAGGCCCATGACCAGACACATCATAATTAAAATGCCAAAAATTAAAGACCAAGAGAGAATCTTAAAGGCAGCAAGAGAAAAGAAAACTGTTACCTACAAAGGAGCTCCCATAACGCTGACACCTGATTTGTCATCTGAAACTCTATAGGCCAGACAAAAATGGCATGAAGTACTCAAGGTAATGGAAGACAAGGATCTGAGACCAAGATAACTAACTATGTCCAGCAAGGCTATCATTCAAAATAGACGGTTAAATAAAGAGCTTCCCAGACCAAAAAAAAAAAAAAAAGGCTGAAGGAGTACATCACCCCCAAGCGGTATAGGTATCCGTACATTTCCCTGTGAGTTTGTGTGTCTGTGCCTCCTGGTAAAGGGCTTTAGAGGCGATCTCCCTAAGAGTGACTCCCAGGAGTGAGGGAAAAGGAGACAATAGGTGCTTCTTCCCCACCCCCAGGCTGAGCCCCTTCTGCTTCTGCTGCTCCCAGCCTGTGATGTGCCCCTGGGGGTCTCATCCGAAGGATGGATGAAGTGAAGGGTTAGTTCATAGAACCGCAAGCACAGGTTGGGGGAGGGGTGGGGCAGACTCTGGTGGCAGAAAGAACTTGAAGAGTGTGGAGGGGGAGTATTTAGGGAGGACTCTGGCCCTGGGAGAAGGGCTGGAAGACCCTGGATCCCAGGGAAGGAATGCATGGGTGGGTGCACATGGGGGAAAGCTGAGGGGTAAGACTCCTAGGCCCCTGATCCCTCCTAGGAATGAGAGACTGGGCACCTCTGGAGAAGGCTGGAAGAGTCCTGTGGAACCCGGTCCATGGAGAGCTGGTCACTCACTTGCCCACACCGGGCCTAGGCTGGGACCCAGCTGAGGCAGGTACCTGGGCTGCTCAGAGCATCACTCCCAGAACTCTGGGTCCTGGTCACCTACTGGACGTGCAGGGCCACCTGGGAACACGGGTGTGTGTAGGAGGCAACAGGAGCGAGAATCAGGCCCTGTGCTCCCTCCGGGGGGTTGTGGGCTGGGGGGGTTGAGGGGGGGTGGGGAAGAGCAAGGAGGGACCGCATTCAGCACAGGTTCGCATACACGATGAAGGCACAACGCAGGAGCACCCTTGATGCCGAAGTCAGCACTTTATTATCTTCAGCCCCAATCTGAGTGCCTCCTGGGCATCCAAAGGAACTGGAGCCTGGGAGGCAGGGTGGTGACTGATGTTCACTTAAAAGAACAGAAATGCAGGAATTCTGGCCATCCTGGGCCCTTCCCCATCAGCCCTCAACATCCCCCCTCAACCCCCCATGTGGGGACATTGAGGCAGCCAGGTGTGTGCCCAAGGTCACACTCAGAAGGGATGCTGAATTTATTGTCGTTGCATCTGACTAAACTCCTTTTCCCGAAGTTCACTCCTTTTGATCTTGCCAGTGACGGTTTTGGGCAGCTCAGGGACAAACTCCACCTGGGTGAGGAGAAAGCAAACCATCCTGAGTCCTGCTGTCACTTCCTACCAGTTCCCACTCCTCCCTTCACCTGCACGCCCCCCAAACAGGCTGCAGCAGGTGGTGGCCTCAATGGTGGGGCCAAGTATGTCAGGTCCTTCTCCTGACCCCCTGAAGCTGGCTGCTGTGACGTACTCTGACCAATGAAATGTGGGGTAGTGAAGCGTGCCACCTCTCACAGGAGAGTCTGAACCTCTGAGCCTGGCCACCCTCTCTGTCCCTCTCTGACCGCACCTGGCAGGTCCCTGCGTGGTGGCTGCTCAGGGTGGGCATGTGGCTGTGCAGCTCTTTGTTACAATAACATGGTTTCCAACATGGGCCACATGCCCCACAGGGGGTCAATTTGATTTTTAAGGAGAGCAATTGGAGAATGAGTTACCAACAGTGAATTTTTTCCATTTCTTATGGTTCTAGGGGCCTCATATACAGTATATAAATATATATTGTGTCATAGTTATGCATTCAGTTCTCCATTATGTTTTAAAACTTTAGTTGCTATTTTTCACATCACTTAATATTATTATTATTTTTAACAATTTCTTAGTGATTTCCTCTTCAGTACTTCAACTGTCCTTTTGTTCTTTTATTTTTCTCTTTCATGGGTGCCATGTTCTTTGGAAGCTTGTTTAGACCAAGTTAATGGCCTTTTAGGCTTCCTCCACATGAATAGGAGTTCACTTTTTGAATAATAAGAATTATATGTCAAAAGGGGGGGCCTCATGATTTTAGAGATGCTTAGATGGGGCATGGCCAAAAAACGGCCCTAACTGGTACGCATCCCCTGTTCTATCTCTAGGAGGCAGCAGAGCCTGACATTAATAGCAAGAACGCTGCTGCTGTTGGAGACACAGGGTTTGAGGTCCAGCTCTGTCTGTATTAACTCTATCTTCTGAGCCTCAGTTTCAACTCCGTAAAATACATGGTTAGACCATCTTAGGCTGCAGAGAGGATTAAATGAAATAATACTGCACATGAAGCATTGAATCCAGGGCCTGGCACATGAAGTAAATATTCAGTAACTGTTAACTACAGAGCTTTACAAGATGCACTGACTATAAACATTCAGACAATGTAGGAAATGTTAACTGTTGGCATCCGTATCCTTTCAGACTATGTTTTTAAACAAATACGATAATATTATGCATATTTTCCCATAGCCTGCTTTTTGTCTTAATAATATATTGTGGTACTTTTATGTTAAAAATAAAAATCTACATCATTTTCAACTACAGGGTAATATTACTTTTAACACATCATTCAATAATTTCTCTATTGGACATTTTTGTTATTTTCACACAATAGTTAAAACAAATGCAGCCCTGACAGATCTGGCTCAGTGGTTGGAGTGTGGGCCCACACAGTGAAGGGTCGCGGGTTTGATTCCAGATCAAGGGCATGTACCTGGATTGCAGTTTCCATCCAGGGCCTCAGTTGCTGTGCGTACAGGAGGCAGCCAATTGATGTGTCTCTCTGCATCAGTGTTCCTCTTACTCTCTCTCCCTCCCTCTTTCTCTCCCTCCTTTCCTCCCTTCCTTCCACTCTTTTTAAAAATTAATGGAAAAAATATCCTTGGTGAGGATTGACAGTAAATAAAGATGTAAACAGAAAAACAAATGCAGTAGAATAGAAAGAAGAAGAATGAACTGCCACAGATGAGATTTAAAATGGCGGCAGAGGAAGTGGATGCTGCACAGATATGCTCCCAGGAACAAACTGGTATTACAACTAAAATGCAGAAAAACTTCCTGAATAATCAACAGAAAACTCGCAGGAGAGAACCCTGATATCTGAGGACCGAAAGTGGAGATGGCATAGAGGCTTGTGGTGGTGGGGGGGTGGGTGCGGGCGGGCGGGCGGAGGCTTGAAAGGGCTGGCTGGGCGCCCAAGGACAGCAACTGAAGCCCCAGAGAGATATCTCAGCTGTGGGGGTGCCACTGAGAACTCTTCCCCAAGCTGGGCTCCCCAGCAGAGAGATCCTAACTGCCAGGGAGTAACAGCTGAAAATTCAGGCACTCCCTTAAAGGGCCAACACACTAAATTTTCTGTGAAGCCACCACCTTGTGCTCTGGCAGAGGGAGGGTGAAGTGGACCGGAGCTGTGAGAGCAGAACCCAGAACCGGGGGCTCAGGGAAAAGAGCTCAGAAGGCAGATATGCCAAGTTTCCTGGGCTGGTTCATTCTCTCAAGGGGACATCTTCCCCACATAGACATTTGCCTTGCCTGGGGGGAGACAGCTGATATACCTTATTGTCAAACACCTTGCTCTGAGGCCACTTAAGAGATTTAAAGTAACAATTAGCCACCAGGCAGAAGCAACTGCCCCACCCCGTTGATAAAACTCTTGCCACAACTGAGGACAATCACCCGGGGGCAATTCAAGTTGGACTCCTATAAGTCTGTAGGTAGAGGCATCCTTTGGAGGCTTTGAGTCTTTGCCTGATCAAATTAGTCAGAAACAGCCTTTAACACTGTCCTGCACTAGAGATTGAGAGGTGTGGAGCGTCTAACTCAGGGTTCGTCAAACTATGGCTCACAGGCCACATGCAAATACAAATATTGTATTTGTTTCCGTTTTGTTTTTTTTACTTCAAAATAAGATATGTGCAGTGTGCATAGGAATTTGTTCATAGTTTTTTTTTTTTAAACTATAGACTGGCCCTCCAACGGTCTGAGGGACAGTGAACTGGCCCCCTATTTGAAAAGTTTGAGGACCTCTGGTCTAACTCATACATAGTCACAAATCCAAACAGACAACCAAAATGAGGAGACAAAGAAACAACCCTCAAATGAAAGAACTAGAGAATTCTTCAGAAGAAGAGATAAATGAAGCAGAGATGAGAAATTTATCTGAATTAGAGTTCAGAGTAATTATGGTAAAAAAAAAAAAAAAAAAAGCTCAACAGCATGAAAAATTTATAGTAACTATAAAAAAAGAACAGTCTGAGATAAAGAATGACATAACACAAATAAAGAACACATTGGAAGGAATACACAGAAGATTAGGGGAAGCTGAGGATCAAATCAGTGAATTACAAGACACTCAATCACAGAACCAAAAAGAAAAAAAACATTAAAAAAACAGGAGGACAGCTTAAGGGAGCTGTGGGAGAACATGAAACATAACAATATTAGAATAACAGGTGTGCCAGAAAAGGCATAAAGGGAGAAAGGAATAGAGAAGGGTTTTTTTTTATTGCTTAAAGTATTATAAAGGGTATTACATATGTCTCCTTTTTTTCCCCCACCCTTGACAATACCCTGGCCTCCCCTACCTTGTTCCCCCCCAGTGTCTCATGTCCATTTGTTATTCTTATATGCATGCATATAAGTCCTTCAGTTGATCTCTTACTCACCTCCCCTTCTGCCCCCCTAACCTCCCTGGCCTTCCTGCTGTAGTTTGACAGTCTGAGGCAGGTCTGCCTCTGTATCTATTTTTGTTCATAAGTTTATAATGGTCTTTATTATCCATGAATGAGTGAGATAATGTGGTATTTTTCCTTCATTGACTGCCTTATTTCACTTAGCATAATGCTCTCCAGTTCCATCCATGCTGTTGCAAATGGTAAGAGTTCCTTCTTTTTTACAGCAGCATAGTATTCCATCATGTATATGTACCACAGTTTTCTAATCCATTCATCTACTGATGGGCATTCAGGCTGTTTCCTGATCTTAGCTATGGTGAATTGTGCTGCTATGAACATAGGGGTGCATATATCCTTTCTGATTGGTGTTTCTGGTTTCTTGGGATATATTCCTAGAAGTGGGATCACAGGGTCAAATGGGAGTTCCATTTTTAATTTTTTGAGGAAGTAGAGAAGGTTTTTGAAGAAATAATGGCAGAAAACTTCCCTAACCTGATAAAGGAAAAATCACACAAGTTCAGGAAGCACAGAGAACCCCAAACAATAAGAATCCAAACAGGCCATGGCCAGACACATCATCATTAAAATGTCAAAAATTACAGACCAAGAGAGAATCTGAAAAGCAGCAAGAGAAAAGAAAACTGTTACCTACAAAGGAGTTCCCACAAGACTGACACCTGATTTCTCATCAGAAACTCGATAGGACAGACGGGAACGGCATGAAGTGCTCAAGGTAATGGAAAGCAAGGATTTGAGACCAAGATTACTATATCCAGCAAGGCTATCATTCAAAATAGATGGTCAAATAAAGAGCTTCCCAGACCAAACAAACAAACAAACAAACAAACAAAAAAGACTAAAGGAGTACATCATCCCAAAACCAGCATTACAAGAAATACTAAAGGTATTGCTGTAATGAGAAGAAGAAAGAGAGAGAAACCTAGCCATACAGAATTAAAATGGCAATAAATAAGTACCTATCAATAATAACCCTAAATGTAAATGGATTAAATGCTTCAATCAAAAGGCGTAGGGGCCCGTCTGGCATGGCTTAGTGGTTGAGTGTCCATCAATGAACCAGGAGGTCACGGTTTGATTCCCAGTCAGGCCATATGCCTGGGTTGCAGGCTTAATCCCCAGTAGGGGGCAGGCAAGAGGCAGCTGATCAATGATTCTCTCTCATCATTGATGTTTCTATCTCTCTATCTCTCTCCCTCTCTCTTCCTCTCTGAAATCAATAAAAATATCCCTACAAGGGATCTCCTATTAGAATATCAGCTGACTTCTCAACAGAAACACACCAGTCAATAAGGGAATGGAATGAAATATACAAAGTGATGCAAAGCAAGGGAATGAATCCAAGAATACTATACCCAGCAAGGCTATCATTCAAAATTGAAGGTGGAATCAGGAGCTTCACAGACAAAAAAGGGCTAAGAGAGTTTATTACCACCAAACCAGCAATGCAAAAAATGCTAAAGGGACTGCTGTAATAAAAAGAAACAGAAAGACAAGAAGAAACACACATTAAGAATAAAAATGACCACAAGTACTTTTCAATAATAACATTTAATGTAAATGGATTAAATGCTCCAATCAAAAGAGACAGGGTAGCTGAATGGATAAGAAAACATGACCCATATATTTGCTGTCTGCAAGAGACTCACCTCAGAACAAAGGATTCACACAGACTGAGAGTGAAGGGATGGAAAAAAATTTTTCAGGCAAATGTAAATGAGAAAAAAGCTGGGGTTGCGATACTTATATCTGACAAAATAGACCTCAAAGTAAAGGCCATAACAAGAGATAAGGACGGCCACTACATAATACTAAAGGGAGCAATTCAACAAGAAGATATAACTCTGGTAAACATATATGCACCCAATACAGGAGCACCCAAATACATAAAACAACTTCTGGAAGATATCAAGGAGAGATCGATAGCAATACAGTCATAGTAGGGGAGTTTAATACCCCACTGACACCACTGGATAAATCCTCTAGACAAACAATCAGCAAAGAAACAGCAATCCTAAATGACTCAGTAGATCAGATCGACTTAATTAACATCTTCAGAATATTTCACCCCAAAGCTACAGAATATACATTCTTCTCCAGTGCACATGGGACATTTTCAAAGATAGACCATATATTAGGACACAGGCAAAGTCTCTTCAAATTCAAGAGAATAGAAATCATAACAAGCATCTTCTCAGATCACAATGGCATAAAATTAGAAATCAACTACAATAAAAACATTGAAAAAAAATCCAACACTTGGAGGCTAAATAGCATGGCCTAAACAGACACACAAAATCCAACACTTGGAGGCTATTAAGCAATGACTGGGTTACCAGAGAGATCAAAGAAGAAATAAAAAGTATCCTGGAAACAAATGACAATGAAAACACAACAATCCAAAATCTATGGGACACAACGAAAGCAGTGCTGAGAGGGAAGTTCATAGCTCTACAGGCCTACCTCAAAAAACAAGAAAAACTGGCAATAAGTCATCTAACCCTACAACTCAAAGAGTTAGAAAGAGAGCAACAAGAAAAGCCCACAGTATCCAGAAGGAAGAAAATAATAAAGATCAGAGCAGAAATAAACAACATAGAGACCAAAAAAACAATACAAAAGATCAATGAAACCTAGAGCTGGTTCTTTGAAAGGATAAACAAGATTGATGAACCTCTGGCCAGGCTCACCAAGAAACAAAGAGAGAGGACCCAAATAAACAAAATCAGAAATGAAAGAGGTGAAGTAACAACTAACCCTACTGATATACAAAGGATTGTCAAAAAATACTACAAACAACTCTACTCCAATAAACTGGACAACCTCAACGAAATGGACACATTCCTAGAAAAATACAAGTTTCCAAAACTCAATCAGGAAGAATCAAAAAACCTGAATAGGCCAATAACTACTGATGAAATTGAAACAGTAATCAAAAAGCTTCCAGCAAACAAAAGCCCTGGACCAGATGGCTTCACAGGGGAGTTTTACCGAACATTCAAAGAAGAACTAAAGCCAATCCTTCTCAGAATATTCCAAAAAATTCAAGAGGAAGGCACACTTCCAAGCTCTTTCTATGAAGCCAGCATTACCCTAATCCCAAAGCCAGATAAAGACACCACAAAGAAAGAGAATTACAGGCCAATATCCCTGATGAACATAGATGCTAAAATCCTCAACAAAATTCTAACAAACCATGATACTGTACTTAGCAAACCCTAAAGAATCCATCAAAAAATTATTAGATGTAACAAATGAATTTGGCAATGTAACAGGATACAAAATTGACGCCAAGAAATCTATGGCATTTTTATACGTCAATAGTGAACTTACAGGAAGAGAAATTTAAAAAGCAATCCTTTTTACCATCACACCAAAAAAAATTAAGATACCTAGGAATAAACTTAACCAAGGAGGTAAAAGACCTCTATCCAGAAAACTACAGGACATTGAAAAAAGAGATATAGGAAGAAATAAACAGATGGAAGAACATACCGTGTTCATGGATTGGTAGAATCAACATAATCAAAATGTCCATACTACCCAAAGCAATCTATAGATTCAATGCACTCCCCATTAAAATACCAACGGCATATTTCACAGATCTAGAAAGAACACTCCAAAAATTCATCTGGAATAAATAAAAATAAAAAAACCCGAATAGCTGTTGCGATCCTGAGAAAGAACAAATTAGGAGGGATCTCAATTCCAGATATTAAGTTGTATTACAAAGCCACTGTTCTCAAAACTGCCTGGTACTGGCACAAGAACAGACACATAGACCAATGGAATAGAATAGAGAACCCAGAAATCGATCCAAACCACTATGCTCAATTAATATTTGACAAAGGAGGCAAGAACATACAATGGAGTCAAGACAGTCTCTTCAATAAATGGTGCTGGTAAATTTGGTCAGACACATGCAAAAAAATGAAACTAGACCACCAACTTACACCAGACACAAAAATAAACTCAAAATGGATAAAGGACTTTAATGTAAGACGGGAAACCATAAGATTATTAGAGGAATCCACAGGTAGCAAAATCTCAGATATATGCCGAAGGAATTTCTTCAGTGACACTGCTCCTAGGGCAATGGAAACTAAAGGGAAAATAAACAAATGGGACTATATCAAAAAGCTTCTGAACAGCAAAAGAAACCATCAACAAAACAACAAGAAAACCCACTGCATGGGATAACATATTTGCCAATGATATCTCTGATAAGGGTTTAATCTCCAACATTTATAGGGAACTCATACAACTTAACAAAAGGAAGATAAACAAACCCAATAAAAAAATGGGGAGAAACCAAGATGGCGGCATAGGTTAACGCCGGAGATTGCTGCCTCGAACAACCACTTCAGAGATACAACTAAAGGACGGACGAACATCATCCAGAACCACAGGGAGGCTGGCTGAGTGGAAATTCTACAACTAGGAGGAAAGAGAATATCATACCCAGACTCAGAGGAGGCGCAGTGCTGACGTGAAATTCTCAGGTGCGTGTGCGCGCAGAGCGGGCTGGCAGCGGAGGTCGCGGTTGTTGTTTTCAATCCGGAGGGAGTTTCAGACTCTGAGCTCCAGATCCGGGTGAGTCTCTGGGGACCCAGACTCAAACAGGAGAAGCGGGACTGTCTGGCTTTGGTCGGAACTCAAAGGCAGCTTTCTCTCCGAGGTTTGCAGCAGTTGCTGGGACTCTGAGAAGCAGATCCCTTAAGGACGGAACTGAGAGCAGCCATAACTGCTCACTCCACCCGCCCTGTAGATCCCCAGGGACCCATCCCACCCAAGCCCTGCCCAGAGCCATTTGCCGGATAGCCGCAGGCAAATGCTAGATTAGCACCGCCCTAGAGATCCAGCACAGAAGCTCTCCCACTGCAGACACAGCTGACTCTCATAGCCAGTTAGCCTGGAGGTCAAATCACCCCCGGTATTGCCGAAAACAATCAAGGCTTAACTACAACAAGACTGTGCACAAAGACCACTAGGGGGTGCACCAAGAAAAGATTAAAAAATGCGGAGACAAAGAAACAGGACGCAAATGTCAGAAATGGAAGATATAGAGCTCAAAACCACACTTTTAAGGTCTCTCAAGAACGGTCTAGAAGCTGCCGATAAACTTAGTAAGGCCCTCGAAAAGACTGGTGAGACCGCCGATAAATGTAGTGAGATTCTCAAGAAATCTAATGAGACCCTCGATGTTGTGATAAAGAAACCAACTAGAAATTAAGCATACACTGACTGAAATAAAGAATATTGTACAGACACCCAACAGCGGACCAGAGGAGCGCAAGAATCAAGTCAAAGATTCGAAATGCGAAGAAGCAAAAAACACCCAACTGGAAAAGCAAAATGAAAAAAGAATCCGAAAATACGAAGATAGTGTAAGGAGCCTCTGGGACAGCTTCAAGCGTACCAACATCAGAATTATAGGGGTGCCAGAAGAAGAGAGAGGGCAAGATATTGAAAACCTATTTGAAGAAATAATGACAGAAAACTTCCCCCACCTGGTGAAAGAAATAGACTTACAAGTCCAGGAAGCGCAGAGAACCCCAAACAAAGGAATCCAAAGAGGACCACACCAAGACACATCATAATTAAAATGCCAAGAGTAAAAGACAAAGAGAGAATCTTAAAAGCACCAAGAGAAAGAAACTCAGTTACCTACAAGGGAATACCCATACGACTGTCAGCTGATTTCTCAACAGAAACTTTGCAGGCCAGAAGGGAATGGCAAGAAATATACAAAGTGATGAATACCAAGAACCTACAACCAAGATTACTTTATCCAGCAAAGCTATCATTCAGAACTGAAGGTCAGATAAAGTGCTTCACAGATAAGGAAAAGCTAAAGGAGTTCATCACCACCAAACCAGTATTATATGAAATGCTGAAAGGTATCCTTTAAGAAGAGGAAGAAGAAGAAAAAGGTAAAGATATAAATTATGAACAACAAACATGCATCTATCAACAAGTGAATCTAAGAATCAAGTGAATAAATAATCTGGTGATTATGATAGAATCAGGGACATAGAAAGGGAATGCACTGACTATTCTTGGGGGGGGGGGAGGGGAATGGGTGCGGGAGATGCGGGAAGAGACTGGAGAAAAATCGTGCACCTAAGGATGAGGACAGAGGGTGGGGAGTGAGGGCAGAGGGTGGGGCGGGAGCTGGGAGGAGGGGAGTTATGGGAGGGAAAAGAGGAACAAATGTAATAATCTGAACAATAAAGATTTGATTTTAAAAAAAGGGCAATGGACCTAAATAGACACTTTTTGAAAGAGGGCATACATAAGGCTGAGAGACATGAAAACATGTTCAAAGTCACTAATCATCTGAGAGATGCAAATCAAAATGACAATGAGGTACCATCTCACACCTGTCAGAATGGCAATCAACAAATCAACAAATGGCAAATGCTGGCGAGGATGTGGAGAAAAAGGAACCCTCGTTTACTGCTGGTGGGAATGCAAACTGGTGCAGCCACTGTGGGGAACAGTATGGAATTTCCTCAAAAAACTAAAAATGGAACTTTCATTTGACCCAGTGATCCCACTTCTAGGACTATATCCCAAGAAACCAGAAAAACAAATCAGAAAGGATATATGCATCCCTATGTTCATAGCAGCACAATTTACAATAGCTAAAATTTGGAATCAGCCTAAGTGCCCATCAGCAGATGAGTGGATTAAAAAACTTTGGCACATCTAAACAATGGAATACTATGCAGCTGTAAAACGGAAGGAACTCCTACCATTTGCAGCAGCATGGATGGAGCTGGAGAGCATTATGCTAAGTGAAATAAGCCAATCAGAGAAAGATTAGTATCACATGCTCTCACTCATTTGTGGATTATAACAAAAACAGATGTAGAGACAGAGAAGCATCGATCAGATGCCCAAAACTCAGAGGGGACGCTGGGGAGGGTGGAGCTGATGGGGAAAGATCAACCAAAGGACTTGTATGCATGCACATGAGCATAAGTGATGGATGTGAACAACAGGGGGTGAGGGTGAGGGCAGGATTGGGGGGATGAGGGGACATTGGGGGAATAAGGACACATTTGTAATATCTTCTTCAATAAAGGGGGAAAAATAGAGCCAGAGGAAAAAATATTTTAGAAGATAATAGAAGTAATCCTGTTATTTGCCGATTTTTAATATTGCCTACAACTTTTGTGATATTATAGTATGTTAGCACAGTTTTGGTAATATTATTATATTTAAAATCTTTTTTTCTTGAAACATTAATGTTTTTTGCACGTAATATATTTAAAATTATGTTTCTTGAAATGTTGTTTATTCATATAACATTATTATATTTAAAATCGTCTTCCTTGAAATATTAATTTATTGCATGTAAAGGCCTAATTATTTTGTATCTAAAAAAAAGAATGGACTGCATGTTCTAAGGATAAATACAATTTTGTTAACACTCGTTTGTTGTGTACATAAGTGTTAACTGACAGTATCGAATGTATTTCTTAGTATGAATCACACTTAGGAATAGTTAGAAAGTGGCTGGTTTGGATGTCTTTTTCAAATTTTGAAGGATGTTAAATAGCCTCCTTGTATAGCTTTGGGCACTGGTCTGATTTTCATGCCCTCAGGGGAATGTGCAGGATGTTTTGGAGTAGAGGTTCCATCCCACTCAGTTGGCTGCATTCACCTCAAGCTGAATTGCTTGTTCTGCAGAGAAAAATGCTCCTTCTATGTTCGGTTTCAGCGTCTCCCGGCCACCCGACCAGACTCGGGGCAGCAGAGCAAGGAAGGGCTCGAGCATCAGCCCCACTCACCTTCCTCGGGTACTTGTACGGGGCTGTCACTGCCTTCACGTGCTCCTGCAGCTCCTTGGCGAGCTGGTCCGGGTCATGGGACAGAAACTGTGGGGTCAGGACAATGAAGGCCTTCACCACCTGCAACGCAGAACCAGAGCCGGGGCTCAGGGTGAGTGCCACCCAGTTGCCTGGTTTAAAAGTAAGTGTTTATGCAATGAATGGCAACGCAAGCTGACACCTGAGCCTTTGGAAAAGGACAAGGCCAGGTTCAAACACAAATACTTCCAATTTCTCCTCTTTCCCTTGCAAAATCACTTAACCTCAAATTCCTTCTCTGTGACCTGCGCAGAGTACAGGCTCATCCCGTGGAGCTGAACATAGTGGCCTTATGTTCAGACTCCATGAGATGATACACAGAAAACACGCACCCAGTGTAACTTTATTATTACCCCCAGCATCATTGTTTTCATCATCATTTTTACCACTAATGTATGTACAGTTCTGTGCCCTGAACCTTGTGGGCATTTAATAATTGTTGGTAACTTATTGATCTTAGTTTATATTGATTTCAGAGAGGAAAGGAGGGGGAGAGATAGAAGCATCAATGATGAGAGAGAATGATCACTCTGCTGCCTTCTGCAGGCGCCCTACTGGGGATCTAGCCTGCAACAGGGCATGTGTCTGGACAGGAATCAAACCTGGCTCCTGGGTCAACATTCAACCACTGAGCCACACAGGCTGGGCTGCACTTATTTTTTTTTTTTAATATATTTTATTGATTCTTTACAGAGAGGAAGGGAGAGGGATAGAGAGTTAGAAACATCGATGAGAGAGAGACATCGATCAGCTGCCTCCTGCACATCTCCTACTGGGGATGTGCCCGCAACCCAGGTACATGCCCTTGACCGGAATCGAACCTGGGACCTTTCAGTCCGCAGGCCGACGCTCTATCCACTGAGCCAAACCGGTTTCGGCTGGGCTGAACTTATTGCTTTTATGTTGTTATTTATGTCCCCATTTAATTGCACAGGGCCTTGTACATAGTAGGTGCTCAATAAATCCATTGAATGCATTGGAAACAGATCCTCAGATTTCCATCCTGGCTCCAGCACAGTGCAATCCGGACAAGTTATTTAACTTCTTTATCGTGTCTCTTTGTCTATTAAAATGGTATAATAAGTAAGAGTCTCTAACGCAATAGGTTGTTGTGAGGGTTAAATGAGCCAGCTCACACAGTTTCTAGTCAGGATGTCACAATAATGCCACAGTGCCTCCTGATGCCCACACCGTGTAAGTGTGCCGCGCATACCAACTGCTCTGGAAGGTTCCCCTGCACCAGCCTTCCAGGGCCCACACACAGACCCCATGACCTCCTGTCCTGCTCCTCACCTGCCCTCGGATGGGGTCCGGGCTGCTCACCACAGCTGACTCAGCCACCGCCGGGTGCTCAGCCAGGGCGTTCTCCACCTCTGCCGGCCCAATGCGGTACCTGTGGGACCAAGGGTTCCTGCTCTGGGTCTGAGCAGATGCCAGGGCTGGAGTGACCCAGGCCTCCAATCCCATGTTTGGGAGTCACAGCTTCCCTGGGCACAGAGGGCAACCTTCAAGAGAGCCAGAGGCCTGTGGAAAGGCTCTGCAGTGGGACCAGGATGTGGAGACCTGGGCATTCCAGACTCAGATGCTCCCAGGTCTCCCCTCACTGCCTCTGGTGGGCGGGTGGGGGCAGAAGGCTGTCCTCCTGGGGCTGTGGGCGTGGCACCATGAGCTTCCCAGCAGGACGATTACTGTACTCTTGGGAGCCTCAGACGTTGTCTTAAACGTTTAGAGAAATTCTATCTCACTACATCAGCATCTCATTTAAAAATTTAAAAAGTAAAACAAATTGAATTTCCCTGATGCATCCAAGGGAAGTTGTTACTTGTGTCACTTTTCCTCCATAAATCACCTAAACGGTAGGGACAACAGATGGGGAGCCACACTGCCTCGGTTCAAGTCTGGGCTTCTCCCTGCACAACCTTGGAAACTTTCAGCAACTTAGTTCGCTTATCAGTGACTCAGTGTCCTCATCTGTAAAACAGGCACAATAGTGGCATCTACTGGGTTAAGCAAAGCACAGAGGAGTGTACTTGCTCACAGTGAGTGCTCCATACGCTTAGCTGCTGTTGTTGTTGTTGTTCTGTGACATGTGTCCCATTAATTAGAGGAACACAGAGAATAATTTCCCCCAACCAATGGGGACAAATAGGGGCTCAAATAAGTCTCCCTTCCCAATCCTATATCCCCTCTTTAAATTACACAGTGTCTACTGTGGTTGCACTTCCAGGCCTTCTTGACCTTTATTTTGATGTTGGGGGAGATGCACAGATACCCCAGCCAGGGCCCTGTAGACATGGCTGCATCAGGAATAGGCTGAGGGTCCCATCCCCAGTGCATGGAGGAATGGTGAAGAGCTGCCAGGTCCCAGGTCAGCCGCACCTACCCAGAGGCGTTGATGATGTCATCGTCCCTCCCCAGGAACCAGATGTAGCCCTCTTCATCAATAGTTGCTTTGTCCCCAGTGTTGTAAAAGTCCCCACACTCCACTTTGGCTGTCTTCACTGGGTCATTCTGCAAAGAGAACAGCGCTCTTACTGAAGGCAGTGAGGTTAGAGATGTTGAGCTGCAACCTGGGGCTCAGATCTGCATTTGAATCCTGCTTCTCATGCCACCAGGTACCTGTGCAACTTTTATAATCTCTCTGAGTCCATTTGCTTTACATGCAAACACTCAATGCATGCTACTGGTCAATTAATGCACAGAACACATTGACAATTGATATTAATATAACACAGTAGCTGAACAGATGGAAGGTGTCAATAAAGATATGCTAAATGAATTTTTTTCCCTAAGTGTTATCTCATCTCATCCTCAAAGAAAGCTTGTGGCCCTGGCCAGTGTGGCTCAGTTGATTGAGCATCATCCCTTGTACCAAAAGGTTGCCAGTTCACTTCCTTGTCAGGGCACAGGCACAGGTTGTGGGCTCAGTCCCTAGTAGGGGGTGTGCAGGAGACAGCTGGTCAATGTTTGACGAAATAATTGTGGAAAAGTTCTCTAACCTGGTGGAGGAAAAAGTCACACAAGTTCAGAAGGCACAGAGAACCCCAAGCAAGAAGAACCCAAACAGGCCCATGCCCCGACACATCTTAATTGAAATGCCAAAAATTAAAGACTGAGAGAATCTTTTCTTTAAAAATATATATATATATATATATATATATTTTGCCCTGACCAGTTTGGCTCAGTGGCTAGAGCGTCGGACTATGTACTTAAGAGTCCCAGGTTCGATTCCAGTCAAGGGCTAGTACCTTGGTTGCGGGCACATCCCCAGTAGGGGGTGTGCAGGAGGCAGCTGATCTATGTTTCTCTCTCATGGATGTTTCTAACTCTCTATCCCTCTCCCTTTCTCTCTGTAAAAAATCAATAAAATATGTTTAAAATATATTTTTTTTATTGCTTTCAGAGAGGAAGGGAGAGGGAGAGAGAGATAGAAACATCAGTGATGAGAGAGAATCATTGATGGGCTGCCTCCTGCATGCCCCCATGGGAGATCGAGCCCATAACCCGGGCATGTGTCCCTTGACTGGAATCAAACCTGGAACCCTTCAGTCCACAGGCTGACGCTCTATCCATTGAGCAAAACCAGCCAGGGCAAGACTGAGAGAATCTTATAGGCAGCAAGAGGAAAGCAAACTGTTACCTACAAAATAGCTCCCATAAGGCTGACACCTGACTTCTCATCAGAAACTCTATAGGCCAGACGGGAATGGCATGAAGTACTCAAGGTAATGGAAAGCAAGGATCTGAGACCAAGATCACTATAGCCAGCAAGGCTATCATTCAAAATAGTCCGTCAAGTAAAGAGCTTCCCAGACAAAAAAAAAAAAAAAAAAAAAAGCCAGAGGAGTACATCACCGCCAAGCCAGCAATAGGGCAGTGGCTCTCCCCTTCTGGCCCTTTAAATACAGTGCCTCATGTTGTGACCCAGCCATAACATTATTTTCGTTACTACTTCATAACTGTAATGTTGCTACTGTTATGAATCGTAATGTAAATATCTGATCTGCAGGATGGTCTTAGGCGACCCCTGTGAAAGGGTCGTTCGACCGCCAAAGGGGTCGCGACCCACAGGTTGAGAACCGCTGCTACAAGGACTGCTGTATTGAGAAGGAGAAACAGAGAGAAACCTACACAGACAGAATTAAAATGGCAATAAATAAATACCTATCAATAACCCTACATGTAAATGGATTAAATGGTCTAATAAAAAGGGATAGGATAACTGAATGGATACAAAAATATGAGCCAACTATCTACTGTTTATAAGAGTCCCATCTCAGAACAAAAGACATACACAGGATGAGAGTGAAGGAATGGAAAAAAGTTTTCCATGCAAATGGAAAGGGTAAAAAAAAGCTGGAGTAGCAATACTCATATCCGACCAAATAGACTTCAAAATGAAGGCCCTCACAGAAGACAACAAAGATCACTACACAATACTAACGGGATGGATCCAACAAGCGGATAGAACCCTGGTAAACATATATGCACGCAATATAGGAGCACCTAAATATATTTTTAAAACTGCTAGAGGACTTTAAAGGAGAGATTGACAACAATGCAGTCATAGCAGGGGACTTTAACACCCTGCTGACTTCACTGGATGGATCTTCCAGACAAAAACGTGACAAGGAAACAGCGACTCTAAAGGACACACCGGATCAGATGGATGTAACTGACATTTATAGAGCATTTCACCCCAAAGCAGCAGAATATACATTCTACTCCAGTGCACATGGATCATTCACAAAGATAGACCTCATGTTAGGACACAAAACAAATCTCTACAAGTTGACGAAGCTAGAAATCATGTCAAGCAACTTCTCATATCACAGTGGAATGAAATTAGAAATCTACTACAGTAAAAGCACCCCAAAACATTCAAACACATGGAGGCTAGATAGCACGTTATTAAAGAAAGAATGGGTTACCAATGACATCAAGAAATAAATTAAAAAAAACCTTCCTGGAAACAAATGAAAATAAACACACAACAACCCCAAATCTCCGAGACACAGCAAAAGCAGTCCTGGAAGGGAAGTTCATAGCACTTCAGGCATACCTCAAGAAACAAGAAAAATCAACAATAAACTAACCCTTCAATGAAAGAACTAGAAAGAGGACAACAAGAAAAGCCCAGAGTAAGTAGAAGGAAGGAAATAATAAAGATTAGAGCAGAAATAAATAACATAAAGACTAAAAAAAAATACAAAAAAATCAATGAAACCAAGAGCTGGCTCTTTGAAAGGATAAAGAAAATTGACGAATGGTTTAGCCAGCGTTTTTTTACTGTTGGTTGATAGTATCACATGGGGAGCAACGTCCTCTGGAGGCCAGAGTGATGACAACAGTGAAACCAGGAGAGAGACCCTCTGATGGCTGTTCTTTGGGAGAAAGGAGGTGGAATCTAAGATCAATGTCAGGTGTGCCCGCCCTTCCAGGGCCCATCTTGGAAGCTGAGAATTTCCTCTCAGTGGCCTCTCCTACCCTGGGAGGGCTGGGGGTTATCTGGGCAGTTTCCTTAGAGCCCATCACATTTCTGTAATCCCTGGATTTCCCATTAGGCTTTGGGGCTGAAAGAGAGTTTTGAATCTTAGATCTGCCGTTTATTTGTCAGGGGGAAACGCATGACTCCTACAGTCTGCAGGCGGTGTGTCTGAGAAGTGGGGGAGGGGAGGCCTCAGGAGGCTCAGGGCAGTGACTAGGTTTGTTCCCACCCTGTTGGTAAACTGGATGGTAGCATGTGAACCCAGCCGAAGCTGGCATTCTTTTTTATTTTTCTTTTTTTAAAATATATTTTATTGATTTTTTTATAGAGAAGAAGGGAGAGGGATAGAGTTAGAAATATCGATGAGAGAGAAACATCGACCAGCTGCCTCCTGCACGCTTCCCACTGGGGATGTGCCCGGAAGCAAGGTACATGCCCTTGACTGGAATCAAATCCGGGACCCTTGAGTCTGCAGGCCGACATCTATCCACTGAGCCAAACCAGCTAGGGCACGAAGCTGGCATTCTTAATCATCAGCCCCAAGTCTGATGATCCCGAAGCCAGGCTTCCCTACCCCCGTGGTCGGCAAACTGCGGCTCGTGAGCCACATGCGGCTCTTTAGCCCCTTGAGTGTGGCTCTTCTTAAGCCTTAGGAGTACCCTAATTAAGTTAATAACAATGTACCTACCTATATACTTTAAGTTTAAAAAATATGGCTCTCAAAAGAAGTCTCAATCATTGTACTGTTGATATTTGGCTCTGTTGACTAATGAGTTTGCCGACCACTGCCCTACCCCATCAGTGTCACATGGGTTTGGAGGGGAAAGGTATGAGCTTTGGGGGAACTAGAACTGGCTTCACTGAAATGGAGCACATAACGGAGATGGGAGGAGTCTCAGGATGCAGAGTGGAGTCCTCTTCCTTCTCGCTGCAGGGGTGCCCGGGACAGGGACCGGCAGGCGGGGCGCCCTCACCTCATACAACATGAACAGGCCGATGGGCTTGGTGGGCTTGATCCTGATGCCAAGGTTGCCCTCAGTGTTGGGTGGCAGGATGTTGCCCTTGTCGTCGATGACCTGGAGCAAGAGGTCTGTGAGTCCCCCTGCAGGGCTCCCAGCACTCCTGCCCACCCAAGCTCTGCCTGGCTTATGCGTGTGACACCAGTGGGGACCATGGGGAGGTCCCTGGCAGAAAACAGAATGAAGCTGTCAAGTCTTTGAAATCAGCAAGTCATGGGTGTGTTTGTTTCCTTTTACGTGGACGTCGCATGTGTCTTCAAGCTACAAAACGGGTCGGGACAAGCTAAAAGCCCCAGCAGGTGGACAGAGCTGTGGGCGCTCCTCCATGTCCCGTGTGCCACAGTTGTGTGCGCGGCCTCGGCTGGCACTGTGAGCTGCACTGAGGCCCACAGTACTGAAACCCAGGAAATCAGAGGGAAGTAGGAGGAGAGGAGGAAGGGCACTGCAGGCAGGGGGCACGGCTGCTTCTGCTGCCTGGTGTCACACGGGGTCCCATCCCAGCTGAGCCCTCAGTGCACCCTGGCCCCGCCTTTAGCACCAAACCTGGACATCGAAGGGTGGGATGGCTTTCCCCATGGAACTGGGCTTGACCAGTGATCCCCGGGGAGTGCCGCAAGTCAATCCCTGGGCACAAAAGGAAGAGAATACCAGTGGTCAAAGGGTGCAGGCGGATCACAGAGCAGCAAGAATCCTACACAAGCATACCTGCTCGCAGGGGTCATGGGACGCTGCTCATAGAGCCTGTGGGGAGCTGGGAGCTCTGCATCCTGGGCCACAGGGTCCCGTGGGGGAGGCCAAGAAAGGAGCAAAGGGCTGAGCTCAGGGCTGTGGGCGGGTGGTGGGTGGGGGAGTGCCCACTGCATGCCAGGCTTGGGTCCATTTGACCAACACTTACTCAAGACTGCAGCTGACAGGATCCCTGCCCCATCTGCCCTCGGGGCTGCACTGAAATCACTTAGGTTGCTCCTCTGCCACCAGTCCCACCCCATTGCCCTCCTGGTGACCTCTGCCTCCTTCCTGGTTCTCTGAAGCTACCATCTCTCCTAGAGGGAAGCCTTCACAGTCAGGCAGATAAGTTGCCTCCATCAGAGGGGTCAGGGCAGCACCCCCTCTCATAGCCTGTGGGGCAGGAAGCTGCACAGGCCACACCCATGAGCTCACCTGGCTCCTCAGGGCAACCAGCCAGACTCAGGCCCCAGGAGCAGGCCTGGGCGACCCTCCTTCGGTGGTACATACCCCGCATTTCTGTTTTTGCCAACAGGGCATTATACTGACTTTTGCAGGTGTTTCCCTTCAGAGAAAACAAGCGTCTGAGCATGGAGACGGCCCCTTGGGCTCTGCACCCTAGACACCTGGCGAACGACCCCCCACATCAGTGAGGACAGCGGGCAGGGCCTGGGGGATGTGCAGGCTGAGCACAGCCTGGGGGAGAACACACCCTCCCCTCCCCTCACCACCACCCGCAGGGTCAGCATTCTGTTCCCATTTTGTAGGTGGGGAAGCAGAGCTTCTGGCAGGGCCCACCTATGCCTATGGGATTGAAGTGCCACTGGCGATGCTGAGAGGAACTGACACCTGAGCTCCTGGGAGAGGAAGGCCTCCCTCTCCAAGCTGCTGCTCACACTTCAGGACCCAGAATCGCCCACAGGTGAGCGAGCAGGTTGCAAGTGCTTTTGGGAAATGAGGCTCCGGGCAGCGAGGAGGGAGGATTCTGTGGCTTCAAGCAAAGGGACTGGGGTTATGGGTGTAGCGTGTGCTTCTCTTTTTAAAAGTGAACTGGGAGCCATGCAAGGTCAGGCCTAGAGCCCTCACATTTCTCAGGCTGGAAGCAGACCGCTTACCTGACTAAAATAAAACTTTTCCTTTGCAAAAAAAGAACAACACACCCTCAGACAAATATGTGAATTAGGACCAAAAGAGCCTGCCCTGCAGGTCCTGAGAGGGGGTGACTCTGTGAGCTGAGGGGATAGTGGGAGGCGGGGAGAGTGGCTGTGTCACCATCAGAGGGTTGAAGATGCCAGCACAGCAGACTCCACAGCCTGCCCACTGCGTGGTCAGTGATTGCCTTGGGGGTCACAGTGTGTGTGTGTGTGTATGCGTGTGCATGTGTGTGTGTGTGTGTGTGTGTGTGATGCCTCTGCTCCCTCCTCCCCTCCTGCTCCTGCCCCACAATCAAACGTGTGCGCTGCCCTCATACACACCCAGAGGTGAGCTTCCAGGCCCAGCTCCTGCCTGGCCCTGTGGCTGCTGCTTAGGGAGGGAAGGTGACCTGTGCAGCAATAGCAGGCGGGGCCTCCGTGAGGCAGGTGGCGCCTCCATAGCCATCGCTCCTCCCGGCTCCCCTGATCCCAGGGTCGCCGCCCCTGTCCTCAGACCGATTTGGAAGGTTTTGTCCAATAGTCGTCAGCACACTGAGGTCTTGACAAGTCAAAGACTGTGTGTGAATCCTCTCTCTGCAAACTGATTTGGGGCCCATCAGCCTAGAATTACGGAGCCACCCTCTGCTGGCTGTGGGTCCAGTGGGGCCTGTGCACAGGCTCTGGCCAACTCTGCTGGGCTGGGTAGCCCTGCGGGGCCCGTCCACCTACCGTTTCCGACTGTCCGTAGACCTCGTGGACCAGAAGGCCAGTCCGTTGTCTCCACTTCTCTTGCTCCTCAGGCAGCATGGCTTCCCCGCCAGTAGAGCAATGCTCCAGAGTGGGGAACCTGAGGTTTGGGGGAGACAAGGTGTCCACAGAGCTTCAGAGCAGACATCTGACCACCCCACCTCCACACCCTCCTGTTCCTCAGAGTCAGGAATGGTGGACAGGGGGCTGGTTTCATTAGGGGTGTCTTCCTCTCTCGACTGGAGCTTTCTCCAAAGTAGGTAAAATTAGCAGAGTCTCCACTGTTGTCCTTAGTGACGCCCTGATTGAATTTTTACTAGGTTTGAACCAAGTTCATCATCTGAGGAATGTTGCAAAAGGTGGCTGTCATATGACCTTTGAAACACAGATAGAGGCAGACTCCAAGGGCATGCTGGGATGGAGGTATGTGAATAAAAACAAGTTGTATTTCAGAGTTAGCTTCATAGAGTAATTGTTCAACTCCTTGAAATTTAACTCTGTGCCTAAAACTTATTAGGTCTTGTTTTTGAAGCAGCAATTTCCATTTTAGAGTCTCTGAAGTATACATAAGTTTAATCTCCAACATTTATAGAAAACTCATACAACTTAACAAAAGGAAGATAAACAATCCAATCAAAAAATGGGCAAAGGACCTAAATAGACATTTTTTCAAAAGAGGACATTCAGAACGCCAAGAGACATATGAAAACCTGCTTAAAGTCACTTATCAAAATCAAAACAACAATGAGGTACCATCTCACACCTGTCAGACTGGCTATCATCAACAAATCAAAAAATGACAAGTGCTGGAGAGGATGTGGAGAAAAAGGAACACTTGTGCACTGCTGGTGGGAATGCAGACTGGGGCAGACACTATGGAAGACAGTATGGAGTTTCCTCAAAAAACTGAAAATGGAACTCCCATTTGACCCTGTGATCCCACTTCTAGGAATATATCCCAAGAAAACAGAAACACCAATCATAAAGGATATATGCACCCCTATGTTCATAGCAGCACAATTCACCATAGCTAAGATCTGGAAACAGCCTGAATGCCCATCAGCAGATGAATGGATTAGAAAACTGTGGTACATCTACACGATGGAATACTATGCTGCTGTAAAAAAGAAGGAATTCTTACCATTTGCGACAGCATGGATGGAACTGGAGAGCATTATGCTAAGTGAAATAAGCCAGTCAATGAAAGAAAAATGCCACATGATCTCACTCATTTATGGATAATAAAAACCATTATAAACTGATGAACAGAAATACATACAGAGGCAGAGCAGCATTGAACAGACTGTCAAATTACAATGGGATGGCCGGGGAAGGTGGGAGGGCTGGAGGGGGTGGGTGTAAGAGATCAACCGAAGGACTTGTATGCATGCATATAAGCATAACCAATAGACACTAGACACTGGGGGGTAGGGGAGGCCCGGAGAAAGTCAAGGGGGTGGGGGTGTGGAAGGAAATATATGTAATACTCTTTGTAATACTTTAAGCAATAATTTAAAAAAAATGTCCACAAGTTAAAAAAAGATTTATACATAAGTGCCCCTTAGATTCAAAGACAAGATTAGCTCAAAATTAATCTACAAACATGGGGAAATAAAAAAATAAAACTATAGCAAAATAACACTACATCCATCAGATTGGTAAAAATTAAAGACTCTGACAAGAACAAATGAGGGAATCCTGCCTCCCTGCTAATGGGCGCACACGGCAATGGGATACTTTGGAAAATAGGTGGTAGGATGCCGTGTCACTGTGACTCAGCAATTTCTCCTAGAAAGACCCTCACACAAATGAGTGCTGACGTGCACAGGGTGAATGCACAAGAACAGTGTTAGTCATCAGCAGCCCTCGAATGAAAACCACCCAAATGTCCATTAGTGGTAGAACGGATTGAAAAAAATGTGGACTTTTTATAAAGTGGGATGTTATACAGCAATAAAAGTTAGCTACAGCAATATGATGCAACATGGGCACATCATAGAAATAGAATGTTTAAAAAAGAAGCCAGACATTACAGAATAATATGATTACAAAGCTCACAAGCAAGTAAAAGAGACTAATATTTCCTTAGGAGGTAACTACAAGGGGGGTGGGGGAGAGGAGAAAAACACACACAAATGAGTGAACACCATAAAAGTCAAGATAGTGAGTTTCCTTTAGGGAGTTGGAGAGGTCTGAGTAGGTCACTGGGGACTGGCAATGTTCTCTTATTGTGACTTGAATGAGTGGTTACATACTGGTTTAATTTTTAACAATTTCTTAATCTACAAATTTATGTCTTATGTATTTTTCTGTGTGTTTGTTATTTAACAATTAAAAAGTTTAAAAGAGAAAAAAGGCCGCAATGATGCAAGGCTCACTGTTTCATTTGGATCTGAGTCCTGCTTAATTAACTAATTAGACTGGCTGATATTATCGCTACCAGCATTTCACACACACATACACACACACACACACACACACACACACACACACACGCTCTCAAAGAACCAGAGTTAAAACAGTCAGACTGTTACCATCCTTGGCTGGTGATTGAAAGAAACAGAGCCAGGGGAGAGGCTGACAACGTGGAGCACAGACAGCTGGGAAGCAGAGGCCTGTTTGCTTCACCAGGAAGCTCCAGTTTCACCCAAGAAATGGCAGCACAGTCCCCCCAAGGGGATTGACACCCTCCCTCCCCCTCTTGGTTGGGATTGTGTGTGGGAGGGGGATGGGGGAGGTCAGGAACTGCCCAGTAAAGTCAAAATGGCGCAGGGGGAGGTGTGGGACCACAGAGGCTGTCAGTCTAACCTGGGGAAAGATCATTGGCTAGGGGTGCGCCCAGTGCATGCCCCTGGAATCTTGGGAAGTTAGTGGGTTGTTTTGAAAAACTCCTGGTTGAGAGCCGGGAGGGTAATGCTGGCTCTCTCTCTTGCCTGGGACCCCAGTGGCCCAATTTGTTCCTGTCCCCTCCGCCCAGGAGCAAAGGACCATGCAGGTCTGGAGGCCTCCTGGGCTGGGGGAGACGTCCAGGCCAAAGGATCATGAAGCAGAAACTCCGGGCATTGGCCTTTGTGT
Source organism: Myotis pilosus (assembly GCA_036010255.1). Classification (NCBI taxonomy): domain Eukaryota; kingdom Metazoa; phylum Chordata; class Mammalia; order Chiroptera; family Vespertilionidae; genus Myotis; species Myotis pilosus. The sequence goes on from JASKON010000003.1 coordinate 104,717,262, forward strand.
TGGCTGTTGAAGACGAGATGGGACCTTTACCAGGGCAGGGCCCCGAGAGATGGGGCATTGGGAAGCCGGGAGGAGACCTCTATTGATGTTACCTAACAAATAAACCACATCGCCACATCGCAGTCTCCTGTCTGTGGATCCTTGGGATTCTTTCCTCCCAACCCCATGGAAGAGCCTGTTCCCCACCAACAAGACCACAGTGAAATAGACTCTGTAAAATCCTACCCAAAGATTGTGAACACAACAGGCCACTTCTACATACCTGCCAAAATTCTCCTGCAGAATCATTCGATATACAGAGGGCGCAGCAATGCACTGGGTGATGGGGTATTTAAAAAGTGTCTAAAAAGTGAGAAGAGAAAATTTTATTTTTATGGTTAAGATGAAAAATACTGGCCAATTATTACAATTCTTTTGTTGTTGGTGGTGGTAACTCTATTTTTTAAATTATTACCCTTTTAATTCTGATCTCCCTTCTAGGAGAGCACATTTATTCATGATGTCCTCATGACAATAACAGCAACTGCTGCCAGTTCCTGAGTGTTTCCAGGTGCAGGCCTCAGGACTATGCACTTTCTATACTTTGCCTGTATCATCTCAATATTCCCAACAATTTTTTGAGGGAGTAATTATTAAAACCCCCATCATACAGGTGAGGAGACTGAGCACAGAGAGCTAAGTTACCCCTAACAATGTTAAAGGTGTGAAAAGGAACTAGAACCATCCGATTCCAAGGCCTCTGGTTTTAAACACTTCAATAAATTCACACACACACATACCAGCTACCTGGCCCTGGAGAAGCCAGGAGACCTGAGATTGTTCTGGTTGCTTTAATTTCTCAAAATGTGTATTCTGGGAGACTCACCCACAGACTCAGCGCCTCACATTTGAGACCCCCAGAGCCAGGTTCTATCACCCTAATGGGCTTCTTTGTTACACACACTCTTCTCAGCAGGGCCAGCTTTTGAGCCTGAAACATGGGTTTCTCTGGGAGTTTGTTGACACTGAAAGATTAGTCCTCTTACCTCCACAATGACCTTAGGGTCAAACTGGGGCAGATGGTGGATGAAGACACTAGACCCTGCTGTCCATGGTTCAAACACGGCCCCCATGACAGCCAATATCCAGCCTGGATCTGACAGGCACCACAGGACATCAGAGGCCTTCAGCTGCAGTAATTTCCTGCTGACTCCAAAATACAGTGGCCTCAGCTTTGTAACCACAGTTGCATTCCCAGTCAAAGCACACGCCCGGGTTGTGGGCACCATCTCTAATCATTAATGTTTCTATCTCTTTTTCCTCTCCCTTCCTCTCTGAAACCAATTAAATATAATTTTAAAAAGTGCAAGTTTGAGTCTTGCACAGTCATTCATTAAAAAAAAAATAATAATAATGTGGGAAAAATATCCTCAGGTGAGGATTAACAAAAAATAAAATAAAATAAAATAACAGAAACAGCTGGTAGATGGATAATTGAATCCAGGGGCTACTCAGCTGGGCCTGAAGCATTTCTCCACCCTACTCTTACTGCTTCTGAAGGAACTCTGTGTGCATAACTCCTTGAGAAAAACTCAACTCTCCCATGAGGAGCTATGGCTTTGAAGAGCTCTTCTATTAGTAGGGAGGCGCCTGGAGAGCCATTCACACTCCCTGTTCCCATCTCTCTGAGGGCTGTGGCACACCCACAGGAAATTACATGCCAGGGACCTCTGTTCTGAGCTTCAGACCCAACTGCCCACTGAGCATCTCTTCTGGGACGTCTCTCGGGCATCTCACACCCACAGCATCCTAATCTCTCCTGCCTCCTGGGACTAATTCTTCTCCAGTGCTCTCTGTGTTTCAGTGAATGTCATTACTGCCCAAGCTCAAAACCTGGGAGTCCACCTTGACTCTCCAGCCTCTCTTCCCTCCCACATCTAGCCAGCACACCTTCCCATTCTAGCTCCTAAAATCTCAGACTTCTTAACTTCCTCATGTCCCCAGCACCTTGTCCAAGCCACCACCATCTTGCACCTAAATTATTCTAAGACTCTCTAACAGGTCTTTCTAAATCTATTCTTTTTTTCCAAGCCAATCTCCACCCTGAAGGACAGTGATATTTTCAAAATACAAATTGGATTAGTTCTCTCCCTTGTTAACAACCTTTCCATACCGCCCACTGTTTTCCCATAAGCTCAATCTCTACACCAAAGTCCCCACGACCCTGTGTGCTAACTCCACTCACTCTCTCAGCTCCTCCCATCTGTGCCTCTCTGACACCCTGAGCAGCAGCTGTTCTCAAATCTCTGTAGTTCTAAGAGTGCTACTTGTTATATCTTTGTGTGTTTGCTTGTGTTGTTCTGACTACATAGAACCCCCCCTTCTCTCCACCCTCATGTCTTCAGGATTTTTTTTGGTTAAGTGATATTGTTCACACAGATACCCAGTGCCCACAAGACACCTTCTCTGCCCGCTGGTCTGGTTAATAAGGTACAAATTATATAGAACTAGGTGGAGAGGAAGAAGTAGGAGGGCCAAGATTAGTTTAATATTGATTAAATGATTAACCCAAAGCTATGTCTTCAGCCTCTACAATGATTTATTTTAGGTTAAAGGCAGTGGCTTGGTTCCAGGTATTACTTCCCCCTAATGGCTCATGACTGGGAAACTCCACCTCTGTATCTGTACAGATCACATAGCTAGAACCTTCTGTCCTCCTCCCAGCAAACCTGGAACCAGTGACAAAGACACATGGCTTGTCATTTGTGCAGCTTGCAGAATGCCTGCTGCCTCCACCCGCGTTCCCTCTACACCTGTGAAGGTGCTCAGGCAGGGCCCCTTGTCACTGGGAGGCTTCTGTCAACAACACACTTAGAAGTCCAGACCTTCACCTCAGAGACCCTCAGTGGTCTGAACCACAGAGAGCAGAAGGGAGAAGCAGGATGGACTCAGTTCTACTTAGAGCACCTTTCCCAACACACACACACACACACACACACACACACACACACACACACACACAAACCCCTTGCCCCAGACTGTGACCCAGCCTCTAAGTTGCTGCCCTCTTTCCTACCTTGAAGGGAAGGAGTGTCGCAAGGCAAGTCCATGGCTGTGTTTTGCCATCTTGGGGAAGCCGGTGGTGCCACTGGTAAAGAAGATGACCATGGGGTCCGTGGTCTTTGACTTAATACAGGTGTGATCTGGGGATGCTGACCTACAAAGGGATTGAACAGAAAAGGAGAGAAGTCAGGTTTCCTGGCTCCACCCTCAGGGTCAGCAAAAGACACAACATGAGGCTCAAAGTCAGAAACCTGGTTTGCTTGTATAGATTTTAGAGAGAGGAAGGGAGAGAGAGAGGGGGGGGAGACAGACAGACACACACAGAAAGAAACATGGATTTTCTGTTCCACTTATTTATGCATTCATTGGTGGATTCTTGTATGTGCCCTGACCAGGGAATAAACCCACAACATTGGCACTCTAACCAACTGAGTACCTGGCCCAGGCAGAAACGGGTTTTGCCACACTGGAGGAAGAACTGGTCTCCCGGTCTGAAGCATCAGTGTTTATGGGTGACTTGGGTAAGAGGACTGACATTTCTTCTTTTAAAAAATGGGGAAAACACAGCCCATTTTTTAAATGAAGAAATGTCAGTCCTCTTACCCAAGCAATCCTAAGAGGTGCCTATCCCCAGCTTCTCATGCCCTCTTTGTGGATGAGGAAACGGGCTCAGAGAGATTAGGTAACTTGCCTGAAGACATACAGCCAGCAATTGGCAGAGCCAGGGTTCAAACCCGGTGTGATGCATAGACTGTCCTCATCCTGACCCTGCTAAGCTTCTTTTCACACAAACTATGTTTACAGGAATTTCACTCCATAACCTTGGTGATAAGGGGCAGGGCGGGCGGGGGGAGAGGAGTGGAGAAAGCAAGGGAGAGTGAGAGTGAAAGAAGATAGAATCAGGGGCCTTGATTCCTGGGAGGTTCTACACAGTCTTCAGGGCCTGTGATGATTGGGTTTGTGAGGTTCCTCTGCTGTTCAAAGAAACTGCAGATCGTCCAAATGCTGGAGGGAACACTGGCTCGTGCTGAGAAATGGTACCATCCTGACTCTGGGCAATTTAAGGGATTTTTCAACAGTATTATTTTTTAATACGTTTTATTGATTTCTGAGAGGAAGAGGTAGAGAGAGGTAGAAACATCAATGATGAGAGAGAATCATTGATTGGCAGCCTCCCAAATCCCCCCTCCCCCCCCACCCCCAACCTTGGTTGGAATCTGCAACCTGAGCATGTGGCCTGACTAGGAATGGAACCTCGACCTCCTGGTTTATAGGTCAACGCTCAGCCACTGAGCCATGTGGGCCGGGCAACAGTATTATTTATTTGTTTGTTTGTTGAACTCTCTGACTTTATTTGTTTATTCAAATTATAAAAGAAAGTTTATCTAGAAAGCCACAGAGGTAGTGGAAGTGAGCAGCTGGGCTGCACTGGCTCAGGAAACAAGTTTGGGACAGAAGAAGGGCCCTTGGAGTTGAGGAGAGAGAAAGGCAAAGGTAGCGCCAGGGGAAGGTGAGGGCGTGCTCCCTGGAGGGAGAGCCCAACTCTCGGACCTTAGAGTCCACCAGAAGGTGTGACTTCACTGTGTTTGCCTTTTGGGGTTGAATAACATTTTACTTTAAAAACGGAAGGGTTACTTCAAGAAAACAAACCCAGTGCAACTTATCTATACTAATAATAGAGGAATATGCAAATTGTCCAGGATGCCATCACTTTAACAGTAACAACCAAACAGCAGGCTGCATGGGGTGACAAGGCCAGCAGGGGGGTTAGTGAGGGACGACCAAACAACTGAACAGCAGGCTATGTGGACGACCACGTTGGCAGCGGAGTATCTGAGGGGACCAGGCTTCCAGGGGAGGCAGTGAGGGCCAACCAGGCCAGCAGGGGGAGGCAGTTGGGAATGACCAGGCTGACGGGGATGGGGTCAGTTAGGGGCAACCAGGCTGGCAGAGGGGGGCAGTTGGGAGTGAGCAGGCCAAGAGAGAGAAGCATTTGGGGTGACCAGGCCAGCATGGGGGGCAGTAAGGGGTGACCAGGTCGGCGGGAGGGGGCAGTTAGGGGCAACCAGACTGGCAGAGGGATAGTTAGGGTCAACCAAGTCGGCAGATGGGGACAGTTAGGGGCCACCAGGATGGCAGGGTGGTCAGTTGGGGGTGACCAGGCCATCAGGAGGGGCAGTTAGGGGCAATCAGGCCATGGGAGTTAGGGGGGCAGTTGGGGGCAATCAGGCTGGCAGGCAGAGTTGGTTAGGGGTTATTAGGCCGGCAGAGGGGGCAATTAGGGGCAATCAGGGAGGCAGGCAGGTGAGCAGTTAGGAGCCAGCAGTCCTGGATTATGAGGGATATCCGACTGCCCGGATCAAGCCTAAACCGGCAGTCGGACATTCCCCTGAGGGGTCCCAGATTTAAGAGGATGCAGGCTGGGCTGAGGGGACCACCCCCTTCCATGCACCGGGCCTCTAGTATGTTATAAACCAATGTTACCTCAGAAAAATAAAAGAGACAAAGGAAAGAAACCCAGCAAGGTTTGAGTGGCTGGTGGAACAGGAGGCTCAGTGGAACTAACCTCACAGGTGATCTGATCATAAATTCCTGACTGGGCAGGGCATGGTGGGGAGTCATGTCACTGACACGTAACTTCTCTGGTGAAAGGTTTATCTTTGCCTTAAGCAAGCCTGTCCATTGTTCTTGTGCAGGTAGGATAACAAGCCCTTGAAATACGGAAAGTGATATCCCTTGAAGGGGGTGCTACCCCCCAAGAGAGCACTTAATCTTAACTGTCCTGTCATCCCATCCCCACCTGGCTTTCTCCCACTTTCCTGTAATCTTTTTTGCGTCCCCTCCTGAATGTCAAATGCATGAAAGAAGCTACAAAACTGTTCTTCTCAGGAGCATTTGAAGTCTTGCTCCCCAGCATACTAATATGTTGTCAGTTTGGCTCAAGTAAAATTTTCTACATGTCCGGAAGTTTCTTAGGTCGACAGTGTAAAAAATGCCTGAAAGCTCACGGAATTAAAGGATTGGAGGTGGAGGGTCTTTCTGACCTCCCCGCATTTCCCTAACTTTCTAAGGGCACCCAGCCCCTGGGAGATGTTTGCCCCCAAAACCCTCTGCCAGTCACAGCCTCATTTTTTTCTTGCAGTCTCAACTTTCACCTCAAAGATCCATTTTAACCTCTCATTCAACTTCTCTATAATAATAAAGGCATCATATGCTAATTAGACTGACCGTCTTTCCAGATGACCTTTCAAACCAAGCTGGGGCTGTGAAAGAAGCCCGGGGCCGGGTGCCAGAGGGAAGCCAGTGCCAGCAGCCAGGGGAAGAAATGCCTACTCTTGTACAAATTTCGTGATGGGGCCTCCTCTATTCATATATATGCATTCATATTTATATGTGAATAATCTTTTAGGTTCCCAGCTACAAGAAGCTTGAAACACAGTAATCCTCTGAAGTTACACCTCCTTTCACATCTCAGGGGTGATCAAATTTTAGGGAGAGAAGCATAGAAGTGCAATGTCCTGATATTACAGATGAAGCAACCTTGGCTAAGAGAGGGGCAGGAAGTAGCCCAGGGTCACACAGCAGGTCAGGGACACAGCTGGGAGGAGGTTTCTGGAGCCAGGCCTGGTGAGCTTCCTACCACCAGCTCTCTGTCTACAGCGCTTGGGTGCGGAGGGCCTTCTCCCACTGTTCCTCAGAGAGCACCTCCATCTGACCGGAAACTCACTGAACCAGAGATCGGAAGTCCAGCCACCCCTCACGGCTGTGGTCAGACACCAGGAGCTTGGTTTTCAGAGCGGAACACTCAGAAGCCACAGAGTCCACCTCCGGGGCAAGGGCATCTGTGGTCACGATGCTCTGGGCATTCGACTGCTTTAGTCGGTAGAGAATGTCCTTGGCCTTCATCTGGGTTGTCCCTGGCATGAAGATAATCCCTGGGGATGAGAAAGAAATTATCTGTTTCATTTCCTTTTTCACAACCATGGGCTTCAGGCCTGGCATATCAGCATAGAAATCCCCTAACCTCTTGGTATGCAAAGACCCACCGTATCGCCCTGACTGGTTTGGCTCAGTGTAGAGAGTGTCGGCCTGTGGACTGAAGGGCTCCAGGTTTGATTATGGTCAAGGGCATGTACCTTAGTTTCGGGCACATCCCCAGTAGGGGGTCTGCAGGAGGCAGCTGATCAATGTTTCTAACTCTCTACCCCCATCCCTTCCTCTCAGTAAAAAATCAATAAAATATATTTTTAAAAAAAGACCTGCAGTATCAGCTCCACCGTGCCATACCCCAACCTACAGAATCAGAAAGTGCATTTTTAAATTTTTTTATTTAAAATACATTTTTATTGTTTCAGAGAGGAAGGGAGAGGGAGAGAGATAGAAACATCAGTGATGAGAGAGAATCATTGATCGGCTGCCTGCTGCACACCCCCACACTGGGGATCGAGTCTACAACCCCGGCACATGCCCCAACTGGGAATTGAACCATGACCTCCTGGTTCATAGGTCAATGGGCAAACACTGAGCCAAGGCAACAGGGCCAGAACCAGTATTTTAACAGGACCTCCAACTGATTCTGACGCACATTAAAACTTGAAACACTTGCCCTCAACCTGTCTACTCTAGCTGGGTGCAGCCAGTAGACAGGTGGGTCCTACTTTGCAAGAGTTTACATGGGACCTGGGAGCACAGATGCAAGGAGGACAGAGTCTCTGACATCAGGAAGAACTGCATCCCAGCCCCCACTTTTCTGCTCCCACCCCCTTCTCTCATCCCTGTGTCATTGGGAATCCCTTCTTTCCTTCATCCCTCACATCCACATTAACCACATTGTCCCTTGTACCCTTCTACCTTCCCTCCCATCTGCTGTCGCCAACAATTAGTTCAAATATTTGTGTGCACCTACTGGATTCTAATTCCCCACCAGATACCTTGCCTTAAACTTCTGTGTTATTACCTGGGTAAGTTCCCCAGAGCATCAACGTTCCCCCCACATTTCCTGTTGTTAGGACTAGACAGCAATACAACCCTTGACAGCCATTTGGAAGCTTCCCGCTACAGGAGAAGAAAGACCAGGAAATGCTTGCTGGACACCAGGAATCAAACCATGTAAAGAAGTGAAACTGTCCTGAAGACCCCTGATCGCACACCTGCACTCCATCCCCATTCCAAACCCACCGGCTCAGCCCCCAAACCCACTGACAAGAGATTCCCAACCGTGACTGCACATAAGGATGAAGCTTCTGCTCCTGGGTGCTGCCATCAGCCCCTTGGCTCAGTGCTGTGCAGTCCTTCCCTTTGGATGTCCCACCCCCACCCTCCTTTCCTTAAATAAACTCAGTTTTCTTTAATCACTTCTGAGATGGCCATTTAGCCTGCCTGCCCACCACGTTCACCTTCACTTCTCTTCACTAACACCTGTGTCCTCTCTCCAGGAAAACAGCTCACTCCCCATTCTGGCACTGAAGACGCTGCCCACACCTCTATTCTCTATTTCAAAATAGCCATTCACATAGGCAACTCCTGACTCTAAGCCTTAGCATGTGCTAAGCCCGTTCTTGGAATTCCCTTTCTCTGCTTCTACTCCTCTTTAGCTATGCTTTTCCCAAAGGGTTCAGCTCACATATTGGGTTTCTCATGGGTCATCTCTTAGCTCTACAGGTGACAAGGCTTTTTTATGCTCCCTGTATTGTTGCTATTAACGTTCGATTCCACAGGAGGTAGATGGATTAGTCCACTATTCTATGAGGAAAAAAGAGAGGGAATATATAAGCAAGAGCATGAACAGACTGTTGTGTAAACATGTGATTTAACTGAAGTGATTAAAAAAAATCCATGAGTCCCATTCTGATTCTAAATTAGATAGATAGATAGATAGATAGATAGATAGATAGATAGATATGCAAATAAAAGGGAAAGGGAAATATCTCCAGAAGAATGCTAACTAGGGAATGTAGAGGGGTGATGTAAACAGAAAATCCTCATATAAAACCACCATAACAATATTTAACTCAGTCAAGAATCATCAGGGGACACTAAAACCACAGGGTGAAAGACAATGGGGGAGCAGGATAGTCACTAGTCTCATACGTGTTACACCACGGACTACTTACTAGTCAGGAAGAGAAGAGGCGCCCTGACAAAGTTGAGTACCACCCTTCTAATGAGATGAACAGTATCACTGATGGAAGACAAAACAACTGCATAGACCACTCATGTGATACACCAACAAAGACACAACACTGTCCTCCCAGCTTGCCTGCTAAGATGTTTTATGATGAATATAATCATGAAGCACGAGTGTGAAATATCAATTTGGGTGCACCTCCTGCAAAACAACTGGCTTGACACTTCAAAATGTCATTGCTGTGCAGAAAAGGCTAGAGAGCCCTTCTAGATTAAAGGAGACTGAGAAGACATGACACCTAAATGCACTGCATGATCCTCAATTGGATTTTGGATTTAAAGAAAGAAATGGCTGTCAAGGACATGGTTAAGATAATTGGGGAATGTTGAGTATGGTTAGCTATCAGATAACATATATTGTACCAATGTCAGACTTCTTGTTTGATAAGCCTGCTCTGGTGATGGTGAAGGAAATGTCTGGGGTCCAGGGTTTATGGGTATTTACATGGTATTTATGGGTGTCACAGTGAGTGCAACTGACTCTTTATTAACTCAGTGGGGGCTCCAATATGGCAAAAGGTTCACAGTTGATGAATTTCAAAAAAGTAACAATGTCTGAGTCTGTGCAAGAGAAAGTGTGTGTGTGTGTGTGTGTGTGTGTGTGACATTGCGTTTGAGTGGATGTGAGGATGAGGGAGAGAGTGGGGGATAAAAGGTAAAATATGTGAGGGAGTCTGAGAAAGAAAATGACTGTGAAGAAGAAAGAATGTAGGGAAGAGGAAGCACCTAGTGTTCCAGGACCAGTTGGCTCCAGGACGTCCCTAAGGTCTCTACGGGTCTCTCTGAGTCACTGACCTGTTCGGATGCAGCCCACGGCCACCAGCCACCACTCAGGCACTCGAGGCAGAATCAAGGCGAGACGGTCTCCCTGCTGCAGGCCACAGGTCTGCGTGAAGACGTTGGCTGCGCGGCAGGTGAAGTCTGTCAGCTCTCTGAAACTCCACTTCACTTCGTCTCCTTGGCTGTTCACCCACCACAGGGCTGGGTTGGGGCCTCTTTTGCCTTCCTGGTCAAGATCACACACCATGTGTTACTTCCTGCTTCAGAGGAAAACGGCTCTTATTTCCCCAATTCACTGTCACAGTCACATTCCAGTGTGAGCATAGCTCAGGAACTGAGACCCATTTTATATTATTTATTATTACTAGACGCCCGGTGCACAAAAATTTGTGCACTCGGGGGGAAAGGGGGGTCCCTCATCCTGGCCTATGCCCTCTTGCAGTCTGGGACCCCTCAGGAGATAACGACCTGCTGGCTTAGGCCTGCTCCCGGGTGGCAGAGGGCAGGCCTAATCCCTAGGTGCAGCCCCTGGTCCGGCTCAGAGCAGGGCCGATTAGGGAGTTGGGGCGCCGCCCCCTGTCATACACAGAGCAGGGCTGATTGGGAGGTTGTGATGCCACCCTCAGTCACGCTCAGGGTAAGGCCGATTGGGAGGTTGGGACATGGCCCGCTGTCACACTCAAGGCAGGGTCGATGGGGAGGTTGCGGTGCCACCCCCTGTCACACACAGAGTAGGGCCAATCAGGGGGTTGGGGCGCTGCCCCCGTCACTCACAGAGGAGGGCCCATCAGGCCCCCGTCACTCACAGAGGAGGGCCCATCAGGGGGTTGGGGAGCTCCCCCCTGTCACACACAGAGCAGGGTCAATCAGGGGGTTGGGGAGCTCCGCACTGTCACTCACAGAGTAGGGCCGATAGGGAAGTTGGGGCACCGCCCCGTCACACACAGAGCAGAGCCGAACAGGGGGTTGGGGCGCTGCCACTGTCACACTCAGGGCAGGGCCGATGGGGAGGTTATTGCTCTACCCTATCACACACAGAGCAGGGCCTGGGGGGGGGGGGGTTGGGGTTGGGGCACCGCACCCTGTCACACACAGAGCAGGGCCGATCAGGGGGTTGGGGCACCACACGCTGTCACACACAGAGCCGCAGAGCGATCAGGGGGTTGGGGAGCTCCCCCCTATCAGGCACAGAGCAGGGCTGATCAGCGGGTTGGGGCACCTTCCCCTGTCACTACCAGAGCAGGGTGGATAGGGAGGTTGTGGCCCCGCCCTCTGTCACACACAGAGCTTCAGGGCGATCAGGAGGTTTGGACGCTGCCCCCTGTCACGCTGATCCCGGTTCCAGGAGGCCTCGCGGCTCCCCTGATCCTGGTGCTGGGAGGCATATTACCCTTTTACTATATAGGATAGAGGCCTGGTGCATGCGTTGGGGCTGGCTGGTTTGCCCTGAAGGGTGTCCTGGATCAGGGTGGGGGTCCCCACTGGGGTGCCTGGCCAGTCTGGGTGAGGGGATGAGGGCTGTTTTCAGGCTGGGGGTGACTGAAGCTCCCAACTGCTCCTTTTTTTCTTTTTCTTTTTTTTATTCTGGGCCAGCTTTAGCTTTGAGGCTTGGCTCCAGCTCTTAGGCCTCTGCTGCTGAAAGTAGGTTTCTGGCCTTTGCTTACAATGTTGTGATCCTGCTGGCTGGAGCCCGGCCGGACTAAAGCAGGTTTCTGGGGTTTTGTGTAGCTTCTATATTTGTTACATAGTTGCAACTCAGAGGCCTGCAGCGGCAGGCGGGGAACGTTGGAGTCCTCCGTCACTGAAGCAAGCAAGCCTCATGTTAGTTTCAAGCTGCCTGGCTGCTGGCCCCCATTTTGGCTGGCAGTTAATTTGCATATTTCCCTGATTAGCCAATAGGAAGGGTAGCAGTCGTATGCCAATTACCATGTTTCTCTTTTATTAGATAGGATTATTATTTTTTAATCCTCACTCGAGGATATTTTTCCATTGATTTTTAGAGAGAGTGGAAGAGTGAAGGAAAGACCCATTGACTTTTAGAGAGAGTGGAATAGGGAGGAAAGACAGAGAAAAATATCGATGTGAGAGAAACACATAGATTGGTTGCCTCCTGTATGGGCCCTGACCAGTGCCCGGGCCGGGAAGAGCCTGCAATCGAGGCATGTGTCTTTGACCGGACTCGAACCTGAGACCCTTTGGTCCATAGGCCAACACTCTATGCACTGAGCCAAACCAGCTAGGGCAGCCGTGGGCAAACTATGGCCCGCGGGCCAGATCCGGCCGTTTGAAATGAATAAAACTATTGAAAAAAAAAAGACCATACCCTTTTATGTAATGATGTTTACTTTGAATTTATATTAGTTCACACAAACACTCCATCCATGCTTTTGTTCCGGCCCTCTGGTCCAGTTTAAGAACCCATTGTGGCCCTCGAGTCAAAAAGTTTGCCCACCCCTGAGCTAGGGCCTGAGATCTCATTTTAAATCATTTAAAGAGCCAAGAAAAGTTAGGATGTGATCCAGCCAACTTCTTCTGGTCTGCTGTAGCCACCTCCTCTCAAGTCATATAAAACCATGAATAGTTTCATGTCTCCAATTGAAGACTTAAAGCTCCATCCCCACGTGTCTTAGTTCCATGTAGACAGTGCATTCCTCTTTGTGCCCCAGCATTCTCATCTAGGAAGTGGGGACAATATTACCTAGAAGGTCGTAAAGTCTAAATGAGTTATTTAATGAGCAAACTATACATAACAATAGGTGCTCAATAAATATGACTATTATTATAATTGCTACACAATAAAAGAGGCTTATTTAGGCTCTGAATATTTTGTGGAATTAACTTTTAAAATTAAGTGACATCTAAAGCTGAAATTCATAAGAAGCAGACTGGAAGGTCCAGGCCCCTATTTCTTTAGAGAAACATCAAGTAAACAGACTAAAATGGCTTTGTAGGGGCTCCTGAAACAGTCAAGGATCTGCAGCAACCAACAAATGCCCAAACAGCTAAAGCCACACTCAGAATGGTAGGGCATGTGATGTTTGTGTTCACTTTTTAAAAAATATATATTTTATTGATTTTTTACAGAGAGGAAGGGAGAGGGATAGAGAGTTAGGAACATCGATGAGAGAGAAACATCGATCAGCTGCCTCCTGCACGCCCCCTACTGGGGCTGGGCTCACTTTTGCACCCCCCTTCTCTGATGTGGTGCCCCAGGATTGGGAGGACGTGTTGCCAGGTTCCCAGCCCCTTTTTGGGACAGAAGGAAAAGAGTGAAATTTATTTGCAATATTCAGTGGGGAGTGAGATGTAGCTGGAAATGAATTTACTTATTTATTTATTCATTTATTTATAAATTCCCTAATAAAAAGTAATGTTGAGTATCTTTTTGTATGCTTGTTTGCTGTCAGTGTGACTCTCAAGTGAGATGTCTGTTCAAAATCTCTTGCCAATTTTCTAAGTGGGTTGTTTCTTTTTTATTGTTGAGTTTGAGTCCTTTGGGTATTTTGGATGTGTCTTTTTTTTCTTTTCTTTATGTATCTTTATAATTATTATTATTACTAGAGGCCCAGTGCATGAAAATGCATTCACTGGCAGGATGTCCCTCAGCCCATCCTTCCCCCTCTCACAGTCTGGGAGCCCTCAGGAGCGGGAGGCAACCCGGCAATCAGGGAAAGGCAACGCTTCATCAAACCTCTGCTGCTGCCACTGCTGGTTGCAGAAGCCTAGGCTGGCTCTGGTTACCTGAGCCTCGGGTGGCACTGAGTGGCTGGGCAGCCACCATCGGAGGTGGCTGGGGGACTGAGGGGACTGGGGGACTCCAGAGGCAGGCCTGGCCTTGCCACACTCTTGCCACCCCGGCGGGCCTGAGGGGACTGGGCGCCACCATCTTGTGGCTGTGGGCGTCGCCATCTTTGAAAGTGTGGCAGTCAATTAGCATATTCCCTCCTTATTGGCTGTGGTCACCACCATCTTTGTGACTGCATGAGAGTCGATTAGCATAGTCCCTCTTTGTTAGATAGGATTATTCAAATTTATCTAGGAATATAGTTTTTATAAGCAATTGAAGTTAAGTTATTAGATTAAAATAGATTTCTATAACTTTAAGATGTTATATGTAATATACACAATTCACAGGATATACATAGAAGGAAATGAGAAGAGAATCAAAACATATCCTACAAAAAAATCTACAAAACACAAAAGAAAGCTGCAAAAGAGGAAATGAGGAACAAAAACAAAAGCTATGATATCAAGAAAACAATTAACAAAATGGCAGTACTAATTCCTTCCATATCAGTAATTACTTTAAATGTAAGAGAACTAAATTTCCCAATCAAAGACAAAGATTAGCAGGATCTAACTATATGCTGTCTACAAAATTATAGAATTAATAAAACCATTTTTTGCAATAAAATGCTAACAATACATCAATTTATATAAGCAAAACCATATTTACATTATAATTCAAATTTAAAAATAATTTTTCACTTATTCATTCAATATTAGTTAGATCTTATTATTTCTTAGGCCCTGTTTTTAGACCACAAGGATTTAGGCAATATAGACACTTATGAGCAGAAAAGGTTCTTCTAAACAAAAGGATTTCTTCAAATTTCTCATCACATTTTTACTCCCTGAATCTTAGCACTGAAAATGGTTTAGTGTATATTTTTCCAACAATTCCTCCCCCACCCCCGCTCACACACACACACAAATGCACAAACATGATCCTTTGACTCAGATGATTGGAACCAAAGAATGTATCTCATCTGAGATAAGATTCATATATGTGCTGCTCCAGCAAGGCCAACAGTGAACCTGAGGAGGGGCAGTTGAAGGATTGAAGAAAAGACAGACAAGAGAATACAGATGGGGCTCGGTGGATCTCCCATGCCTGGATGAGGACACAAAAGACCGAGCCTGCAAACCGATGCTTTATTTTATAGTCTGATTAAAACAAGGGTAGACTAACATGTACACAAATGTTCTTGTTTTGGCAACACCTGCTGCACCTCCCACAGCCCATTAGCTACTTAGGAAGGAATTAGGGAGGGCTACAAGGTCAGGCTTAATTATGCTAGGGCAGCTCTGCCCCCCAGGCTGGGACTTGTTTGTGGCCCTGCCATAGGTCAGCCCGAGGCTTGACCCTAGAGCCGCTCCCTACACATATACATGTGCGTCGTACAGCTTTAAAAAAATCAGTGCTGTGAAAAAAATTCTTGCCCAACAGGTTAACGAATATTAACAAGTATTGATGACAAGTTGTGCATTGCTTACATACAAGGAGCCTAGTACAGTATACAAGATTTCTGCAGGATTTTAAAAATGATGGAAAAGCTGGTATAGCAAGTAGAAAACAATTGTTGCTCAGAATTCTGACTGTGTTAGATCCTAACTCCTGCACCTTGAAGAAGATATCACTTTAGTAGTCATATATTTTTGTGTTAAGGATTAATTTGATAATGTGATGTTGACATGAAGCTGTTTTTGAGAGGATAAAATACAACCCTTAAACTAGATTTGAAACTTAAAGTTTTAAGGGGTGAGATCTGAAACCAAGGGATATTGAGAAATAGTTTTAACAGATAAAACACTGAGTAAGTAACTCAGCAGTAGAAAGAAATGAACAGCCCTGGCCAGTGCGGCTAGAGTGTCTGCCCTTGCTCCAAAGGGTTTCGCGTTCGATTCCTGGTTAAGGGCAAGTTCCAGGGTTACAGGTTCCATCCCAGCTGGATACCAACTAATGGATGTCTCTCACATGTTTATGTTTGTCTCACTTTCTCCCTCCCCCTCCCACTCTCTCTAAAAAAAAAAAATAATGGAAAAAATATCCTCCAGTGAGGATTACAATAAAAAAAAGAAAGGAAACAAAAAAAAGGAAACAAACAACTAATCCACAAAAACATTATGCTGAGTAAAAGAAACCAGACACAAAAGGGTGCAAGAGCAGGTCAGTGGTTGCCTGGGGCTCAGGGTGGGGGTGGGAGAGGATTGGCTGAGGAAGTTCAAAAGAAAGCTTTTGGGGTGATAGGAATAGTCTAGAACTCAGTTTCAGGTGTACAACCTAATGATTAGACATTTATATAACTTATAAATATAACACTTTATGTCAATTGTAATTGAAAACAATATTTAATGATAAAAAAAATAAAGCCCTGACAGGTTTGGCTCAGTTGTTAGAATATAGGCCTGTGGGCTGAAGGGTCTAGAGTTAGATTTCCAGCCAAGGGCATGTACCTCAGCTGTAGGTTCATTCCCAGACCCTAACAGGGCAGCCAATGGATGTGTCTCTCTCACATCAATGTTTCTCTCTCTCTCTCCTCTTCCTCTCACTCCCTTCCCCTGTCTCTAAAAAAATCAATGGGAAAAAATATCCTTGGGTGAGGATAAATAAAGACATCCAAGTCACAATAAAACAAACAAAACCTTCACACATGTGAGTTTATTGCAGGTAGAAAAGGTTTGTCTCATATTCTTTAAAATTTTTGTTTATTGATTCATTTTAAAGAGAGAGGAAGTGAGAGAGAGAAACATTTGTTGTTCCATTTATTTATGCATCCATTGGTGATTCTTGTATGGGCCCTGATCAGAAATCAAACCCACAACCTTGGTGCGTTGGGACGATGCTCTAAGTGAGCTACCCAGCCAGAGGGACAAAGCACTTTCTTTTGTTTTATAATGAATTCCTTGCCAACACACACACACACACACACACACACACACACACACACACTCAGGAGAGGGCACATAAAAATGTTGGATTTCTAACTTAAGACTGTTAAGTTTTCAGGGAGGTTCAGGGAGCAGAGTCGACCCCAGTGGTGTGCCCTCTGCAGAGTCTTTAATAGGAGCAGCACCAAGATCTATGAATTGTAGGGCAGGTTTCAAAATTAATTTACTCCACAAACGTTTGTTGAGAAACTTGTCAGACACCACACATCCCTAGAGAGACACTGATCATGCTTAAGGCAATTGGAAAAGTGAAACAGACAGATCAGAAGTGTTGTGAGAATTAAAATGAATGGAATGAGGGTGCTGGGGGGACAGTGGGAGATACGGAGGAATTGACAATCACTGATAACAATGATATAAAACCCAACAAGAACAGGTATTCCATGGGGAATCCTATTTACTTGGTGGCTATCTCCATGGGTGGATGCGTGCACTAATGAATGAGAATTTTATGAAGATAAGTGCGAAAATGAAGTGCTGGGCTCAATTCCTTCTCTCTACCTCCTCCCTTTCCCGCCCATCTCACAGTCCAAAAGGTCTTCATCAGATTTTTGGTTTGGACAGTAATGGAAGTAAATTCATAGTCTGAAGGAAAAGATTCGGCGTCATCAGATCATGAGACCACGTTTAAAAAAATGTATTTTAGAACTAGACAACCTGGACCCAAATTCTGCTCCTCTACTTAGGTATGTAATTTCTGTAGGTTACGTAAAACACAGACCCTCAATTTTCTCATCTGGGAAATCCTATCTAATAAAGAGGGAATATGCTAATTGACCCTCATGCTGTGGCAAAGATGAAGGCACCCACAGCCAATAAGGAGGGAATATGCTAATTGACTGTCCTGCTGTCAAAGATGGTGACACCCACAGCCAATAAGGAAGGAAGATGCTACTTGACTGTCATGTCTCAAAGATTGTGTCGCCCACAGCCAATAAGGAGGGAATGTGCTAATTGACTGCCATGCCCTCAACGATGGCGGTGCCCAAAGCCACAAGATGGCGGTGCCCAGTTCCCTCAGCCCCCCAGCAGCCTGAGGCTGGCCCAAGGTGCAGGCAAGCCATGGATGGCAGCTGCCCAGGGCTGCCCTAGGCTCAGGTAACCAGGGCCAGCTGAGGCTTGCACTGCCAGCAGTGGCAGCAGCAGAGGTGTGACGGGACACTGCCTTCCCCTGATCACCAGGTCACCTCCCACCCCTGTGGTCTCCCGGACTGTGAGAGGGGGCATCTGGGCTGAGGGACACCCCCCTCCCCCAGTGCATGAATTTTCATGCACCAGCTTCTAGTGTGGATAATAAAAGTGTTTTTCATAACCAAGGCTCTATTTTCCTGGGAGTTCTTATGGAAACTCAGAGAAAGGAAAAAGAAAGAGGGAGAAGAAGCCCCATGAATGGCATATAAGCCTTGAACACAAACACGTGAATGCATATGTTAAATTCGCGGGAAACAAACATTCCATCAACTCCCTGACCGCATTGCAGGTGGATTCTCCCTTTGTACAAAGATAACGTTGGGTAAATTATCACACGGTGATCATCATCAGCTGGGACTTAGTAGCTGGAACACCACCCATTTTCCACGCCAGCCCCTGGGGTAGACATCAAGGCTCCTCTTTTGGTTTCAAGCACTTGGTTTCTTCTGAAGAGACCTGTAAACTCTAGAGGCTGCAGGGACTGGTTTCTCTGGACAGACCCCAATGCCACACCCACATAGGAGTTGGTGGTGAGGCCTGCAGTGGCCTTCCTCTCCCCACAGGGGGATGGCTGACTGAGCTCTAGGTGTCAGGTGCCCAGGGGCACCAGCAGGGGGCCTGTCCCCTCCCTCTGAGTGCAGCCTGAAGTTGAGCCCCAGTTTGATGAGTTGAATCCCAGTTAGGCTCACAGTCCCATCAGTGGAAGTTCAGCATTCATATTACCATCAAGTTGCTGACCTTGTAGTTAGAACTTTGCATTTGGTCACAATTATCTGACTGTTTACCAGATACTTTTACCTGCTGTATTATTTCTTAAGTGAGACTGTCCCCATTTCACAGATAAAACCACTGAGTCTCAGAGAAGTGCAGAAGTGGCCAGGGTGAGAATTGAGAATTGAACCTGACAACATAAGCTTCTCCCATGACACTGGTAAGGTGAGGTCTGCCTGTATCGGCTGTATCGGATCTGTGCCCTTCAGCCTCTGAGGATCGAGAAAAGCC
Organism: Myotis pilosus; assembly: GCA_036010255.1. Taxonomy (NCBI): domain Eukaryota; kingdom Metazoa; phylum Chordata; class Mammalia; order Chiroptera; family Vespertilionidae; genus Myotis; species Myotis pilosus. The sequence continues at coordinate 104,736,195 of JASKON010000003.1, forward strand.
AGAGAGATCCACCTATCCTCCCCCCATCACAGGCGCCTCCTCACCTTCTCCATTTGAGTCCAGTAGTCCAGGACATCACTGGCAAAGTTAAATTTCTCAGGTCTATCATGGTCATTCCATCTCGGGGCGCCAGTTGCTGATACAGACTGGAAGCGCAAGGTCCGAGGGGCCAGGTGGAAGGCGTGGCAGGATTTGTGGGTGCCCCAAAGGACCCGGAGCCTCATCAGCCACTGCATGGCGGAGCAGTCCTCAGGAAGCAGGCACGGACTTCTCGGTCACCACCTGCTTTGGGAACAGATGGCTAATAGGTCAGTCATGGAGCAGGACTTTCCTCCACAAGACGAGGCACATTCTGGTTCATGGCTGCGGTTCTGTTTCAGCTGACCAGTATTTGGAGACACAACTTAGTGACTGAGGATTTAGGATTTCTCTTCCCAGCTCAGGGACCACAGGCAGAGCATGGTGGGGAGGGATTGTAGCTATCAGATGAGATTGTACACCTTCCTGGGGGTCTTCCCTTCTCTCTCACCCCCTGGGAGTTAAGCTCAGGTTGGCAGCCATGGGACCAGCCCCTTTGTGGGAAACTCACCATTTGAAAGTCCTATTCTCCATGCTAGCCAGGCTCTAAGACCTCTCTTCCTGCCGAGCCAAACTGTGCCGTTCTCATGGAACCTGTTATATTTTTAGATGATTCCAGGCCCTGTTCAAAGTTCATTGGTCCAGGGTTGAGCAATCATCCCTTACCAATTTTTAATCCAGACTGAGCTACCCACAATCCCTTTCTCAAATGTGTTTGTGTGTGCTTGTTACCGAAGGGTGTAAAGGCACGCGCTCTGACACTCTAACCACTGAGCAAACCAGCCAGGGCTGGAGGAAGAATCTTTAAAGAGGTAATTAAGTCACTAGGTGGACCCTAATCTGATATAACTGAGGTCCTTATAAGAAGAGATTGGGACACAGACACATAGAAGGAGAATGTGGTGTGAACATGAAGACGGACAACTTCACGCCCAGAGCTAAGCCCAAGAAGAGACCCCCCTGTTGACCTTGATCTCAGACTTCTTGCCTCCTGAACTGTGAGCAATAAATTCTGGACGTTTAAGCCCCTCAGGCTGTTGTACTTTGTTATAGCAAACCTAGCTATCTGATACACCTCTGTTAAATAAATAACAAAGAAATGACTTTGTCGTTATCATATCCTGTAAATGTGTTGAAATTCTGATTTAATCTTAATCATGTGAGGGGGCCAAGTGCCTCAAGCACCCAGCTGGGAGGACTGTGGGAGCTGACAGGGTGCCCTTGGGAGCCAATCGGCACAGGTTCAAACCCAGTCGCTGCACTCCTCACCTACACAGCTTTGGGCAATTTTCTTAACCTCCCTCTAAAATATGGAAATATTAGCAACACCTGGAGTAGTGAACGAATGACTTCCTGTGTGAAGATGTGAGCACAGACTCAGCACAGGTGAATAATCCAGGCATGGGGGTTTCTGCTAACAAACACTCTGAGGAAACTCATTGAACAATCAGGCTTCAAAAGAGATGGCTGCTTGAGCTTTGGGATTAGCGTCTAATGGGAAGGAACAGGAATACGTTGCTGAGCAGACAGCACAGCGTCCAGCTTCTGCATTAATAGGTTAAGAAGGCTAAACATGGAGAAATCTATACTTACATGTCCATCTCTATCTTCATGTATATCTGTCTTTATAACTGCCAATGTCTATATCTATAATTATGCCAATATCTGCTGTCACTATCTGTAGCTTTATCATATCTATACCTATAACTACATCAATAGCTGTATTTATATCTATATCCATGTTGATATTGATATGTCTCACTATGAAGTACTATAGTGATATTTATAACTACATTTGTATCTGTGAGTGGGTCTGTGACTAGACTACGCTGGATGTTTGAGTCTAATTTGCTATATGTGTGTGCAGACGCAACGACATGGTAGTTTTACTGTACACACTGGGCAGGTGCACCATTATCTTATGTAACTAATGTCACCATTTGGCAAGAAACCTCTTTTGTCTGAGTTGGTATAAGAATGTCTTGCTGACCAGCCAATGTGCGGCTGCTTTGTGGGACTACATTGAAGAACTGCTTTGTCTGATAGGTCCTGTATTAGCAATGGCTACTTTGTCTGCAATAAAGTCTCTCCTATATGCCTGCGGCAACTCATGTCTTCTTCTGATTCCTGAGTCCATGGAGGTCCAGCCCTTAGCAGAGGGGCTGGGACCAGACACTGTGTCTATAACTATGCACTGCATTTTTCCGTGTACAAGACGCTATTTTTTCCTCAAATCATTAGGCTGAAAATCGAGGGGCATCTTTTACATGGAAGTCAGCCAAGGAGGGAGCTGCTGCCCATACCTTGTCAAACATGCTTCCTCCAATCACGAGCCTTATTGTTACTGATGACAGCTGATACCGTAATTGGAGGTAGAGGTAGAGAGTGTGCAGATGCAACATGACCAGAGCATTCTAAACCTATAAGGATGTCAAAGAATAAAAAGATACATACCAGTAAGGGATTGTCTTACTCTTCAAAATTCAAACTGAATATAATCAGCTGTGCAAAACAACATGGAATACAGCAGAAGAGAGACAATTTGACACTCCTCCCACTGAGTGTATGATCAGCCAGTAGAGAAAACAGGAAGAACAACTCCTTAAGATGCCAAAACAGGAGAAGGCCTTAAGAGGAAAACCAGCAAAATGGGCAAACTTGGAGCAGAGACTTAAGACTTAGGTTATGGAGTAGGACCAGATTGGCTTATGTGTGTCAACCAAGCTTATTCATTGTCAGGCAAAATTGTTTGCAAGCAAAATGAACATTGTAGATTTTACAGAAAAGGCAAAATGGTGCTTCAATTTCAGGAGGAGAGAGGAATTGGCCATGAGGACACGAACAAAGTTAGCTCAGAAAATGCCACTAGTTTATGAGGATGATCTCACATATATAGACAGTGAGTCAGAAGACATCAGTGATACAATAGAAGTTGGAGATATTGATATGTCTGGAACTAATAGTGATGAAGAAGGGAACAGTGATGCAACAGAGGCTGAATAAAGTGATATGCTGCATAATACCATAGTACTGGTATGGAAACATTACCTGCAATAATTACTAAATAAAAATGTGTTCTGTTTTATGTTTAAAATTTTGATTTCTTAATTTTGGGTTGGAAAATGGGGGCATCTTATATATGGAGGTGTCTCATGCATGGAAAAATACAGTATATGTATATGTATATGTATATGTATATGTATATGTATATGTATATGTATACATATTCCTCACAATTCCTGACATTGGAACTCAATAAAATGCTAGATTTTCCCTTTCTGCCATAATTGGGAAAACTAAAAGATGAAAATTGGGGAAAGAAGATACAGTGTGCCTACAAAATGTCTGAATTAAAGATAAACATATTTTCCACTCATCAAATCTTCTGTGCCACATATGGTTTTAGAACATCAGAGATTATTTGGGCTGCAAGAGTACTTACCTTTTTGGGCTTTATAATCTAAGGCAGTGATTTTCACCCTGTGAACCACAAGAATTTTTAAAACATGCAATACCTGACTATTTATTCAGTGGAACTGACCTCTTTTCCCTTAGAGTGTCAATTTTAAAAAAAATGGCAACAGCCAACACAGTAGCCAGCCAGTGTAGATGAATAAACATGATACCAAGTTTTGGTCTGATTGAAAAAAAATATAGTATACTTTTTGGTGTTCTCCCGATTGTAGTAATTAGTTGATGTGTGCTATGGGATAAAAATGATGAAAAATCACTGGTCTAAGGACATCCTACAAAATAGTTTTAAAGAACAATCATTTGGACCTGGCTGGCATGGCTCAGTTGTTGAGTGTCGACCTATGAGCCAGGAGGTTGAGGTTTGATACCAGGTCAGGGCACATGCCCAGGTTGGGGGCTGAATCCTCAGTGTGGGGCGTGCAGGAGCAGCCAATCAATGACTTTCTCTCATCATTAATGTTTCTATCTCTCTTTCCCTCTGAAATCTTTTGAAATGCTTTAAGGTGGACTTCAGTTTGACACTGGGTTTTGAGAGGTGGCTCGGCCCACTACTCTATGCCTAGGCCCACAGTGCCTTAAGATCCAGCAACAAAGCTCTGATTTCATGAGACTTTAGCTGAAAAAACTATTTCTTTCATCAGAAAATAGACTTAGTGTGTCCCAAGGGATCTTAGAGTTACACAGCCAGGTTTGGTTCCACTGCCTACCAGCTGAGTGATTTTGGCCACTATTTGTGTCTCTGAACTTGAGGGCACAGTAACAACACCTGCCATCCAGCTGCCCACAGGATTAGTAAGATAATCTACAAAAATCTCTTTGCCAGTACTGTGTCTAATAGGGTAAGGGCTCAATAAAGCACCCAGAAAATATAAAGCCAACCCCCCTGTTAGGTATGGAAATTTTTTAGAAAATGAAAGCCACACCCTTTATATAATGTGAACCCACTGCTGCATGGTGCAGCCTTATTCCAGGTATTCACCCTCTGGGTCTTTTTTCGTCCCCTCCGCACCCTCCACCCCATGCACAGCTGTCTGACGTCACATTGATCACCTGCTATGTACCAGCCACTGGCTTAGGTACAGTCTATACATATCCCCATGGATCCCCTACTCAATATCACCACCTTCATTTTGCAGTTAAGGAAATGAAGTATCAGAGAGGTTGCTGCTCAGATGTGTCCCCTGGGCACACCTAATCTCTTATGTGTTTTTTAATGAGAGAGAGAGAGAGAGAGAGAGAGAGAGAGAGAGAGAGAGAGAGAGAGGTTGTTGTTCCATTTATTTATGCATTTATTGAGTGCTTCTTGTATGTGCCCAGACTGGGCATCGAATCCACAACCTTGGCGGGTCTGGATGACACTCTAACCAACTGAGCTACCCAGCCAGGATATGGTTGTTTTGTTGTGGTTCTGATTAGATGGAATAATCTGTGAAAGCCTATAGCACAGTGTATGGCATAATCAATGTTGGTTGTTTGTATTAGTTTGAGATTTGAAGTATAACATTGGTGTACTAGCAAAATGCAGGGTCTTTGGAATCCCACAGCTAAAATTCTGGCTCAGCCACTTATAAGATGGCCCATGTGCAGGCCATTTGCTATTCTAACCTTGCTCTTCTGGTCTGAGAAATGGAGGTGTAGGGGCTGCTGCTCAGATGTGCCCCTGGGCTCTCTGAAAGGACTGAATGAGGTAATGTCTGGAAAGCCCCTGGCCCAGGCATGCAGATGTGAGTAGATACTGTCACAGGTAGTGGCTTGAACTGTTAGTTCTCTCCTAGAGCCATTTGGGGGTGTTGTTGGGCATGTTGATGGGGGGTAGGCGCATCTCCACTGTTCTGGCCCAACTTTCCCATTGCATTTTACCTCCCAACCTCCATTAAACCAGGAGAGAAATACCACTGTTCAAAGTCACCAGCAAAGATTACTGGAAACACCTAGAACACCCCTGCCGTGGCTGAGGGAAACCTTGCTCTGAGTGTGGGTCTTGTTCTTCCTGAGTGATTCATTAATGATGAACTTTTTTCTCAGTCAGACTTTTATGTCATGGAATGAGTGAAAGAGAGGGCAGGGCTAGTAAAGGTTAAACACCAGAAGTATCAAAGTACAAAAAAACCCCTGTCATTCAAGCAGAAAAAGTAGTCACTCATCACTTTTGAGAAGAGAATGGAGACAGGAAGAAAAGTCCACGGGATCCTCTCTGGATCTCAGTGGATCTCCTGTGGGGAACTTAACAACAGTGTTGAGGTCAAGGAGACAGGGGCCAGGAAGCCTGGGTTTCAGTCAGTCGCCAGTTGCCAGCTCTGAGCATTGAGAAGGTTTCTTGTCCCTTGTTGCCTCAGTTTTCTCACCTTTGACAATGGGTATGTGGTTGGAACAGGGGGTTCCTCGGGGGTGAGGACAACGGAGCCCAACGCGCTGGGGCGTTTGCATGCACGACTTGGGAGGCCAGGTTCAGAGACACAGATCTAAGTTTATTGAGGAAGTACAGCCGTATATAAAGGGGTAAGCAGCCAATACAATAAGGACATGCTTGCTATGTTATCCAATGGGCGTGAGGGTCAGGGCTAAGAGTAGGTGGCTCTTGGAGATTTGTCAGGCGGGCGTTGCTGCTTCCTGGTGTGCCAAGGAAGCCTGTTTGCTGGAGTGTGTTCACAGCGTTGCATCGGCCGCAGCACTGAGATAAATCTCTTGAGCTCTGCCCACATATGGTAGAGATGTAGAACTCTCTGAAGACTATGTGCACACGTTTCTTTCATTGCCAAGCCTCTCTTGCAGTGAGAATGAGGCCACTGAAGTCCAGTTTTGGTCTGTGAAATGCCAGTGAGCTCCCTACAATTGGGGTTGGAGGTGTCACAACTCACTGGTCTAGGGCATTTCAGGCCAGGCCTGAGTCTCGACACTCTCTTTCCTGACTCACTAGTCCTGGTAACCACGTATGAAGGTGGTAACATCAAAATATGGCAGAGAATCTATCAGCCCAGTTCTCTGAGTAACTGCAGCCCTCTCCTATCAACTTAAATACGTTACACCCATTAACTTTCTTAACCTTATGACAAACCTATGGAGCATTCGTTCATGCAATAGACATATAATGGGAACCCTCCAGGTATGGATATAGCTTTGGACATGTCTATCAAAGTTACTGCTCTCAAGTTTATATTCTCATGAGAGAGGGGCAGAAGACTGCAGACAAAAAAATCAATTAAATTATCAAGAGAATCCCAAATAGTAATAGGTGTCCAGAAGAAAATAGAGCAGGATAATATAGAGCAGTGTGACTGGGCGGGGGGCCGGGGGGTGACTAAAGATACCCTCTTAGGAAGTGACATATTGAGAAATGAAGGAGGAGAAGGAGCCAGCCATGCGAAGTCCATGGGAAAAGCGTTCCAGGCAGGAGGAGCAGCAAGTACACAGGCTGGAGGCTGAGCTTTCCGAGGAATAGATCGAGGCTGGGGTGGCCGATTAGTGAGTGAGGAAGATGGGTCTGTGGTCAGAGACACAGCCAGGAGACAAAGCCCAAAGGAGACACTTTTTGGCCATCATAAGGAATTTGGATTCTGCATGAAGTGTGATGAGGTGTTCTTGAGAGGATTTTAAGAGAAAAGAGACATGATTCACTCTTCACTTAAGTGGCTGATGTCCTTGGTTACTTAATTTTGAAATAAAATAGCATGGGAAAGAGGTAATTCGGAAGTGACATGATCAGGTTTGTATTGTAGAGAGCTCACTGACATTTCTGTGAGAAGGGCTTTTGAAGTGAGGTGGATGCTGGATGGCCTAAGCTGGGATGGTGGCTTGGGCAAGCTTGACACAATGACGACGGAGAAGTGGCGGGCGTGGGGCGGCATTTTGAGACACCATCAGGAGGACTTACTAGTACTGATGGTTTGGATAGAGGAAATGAAGAAAAGAGGGATTGAGGTGACTCTCCAGCTTTTGGCTTCTGCAATGACACATGTAGTTGGTCATGTTATACCTCTGTAGAAGCATGCTGAAGAGCTTGTCTAACATGGTCATGGATTTGAGGCCTGTCTTTCTTTTTTTTAAAAAAATAAAATATTTCTTTATTGATTTCAGGGAGGAAGGGAGAAGGAGAGAGAGATAGAAACATCAATGATGAGAGAGAATCATTGATTGGCTGCCTCCTGCACACCCCCTGCTGGGGAATGAGCCTGCAACCCAGGCATGTGCCCTTATGCCGGAAGCACAAGTGACTGTGCTTGACACAGTCACTGCAGGGAAGAAACATCTGCATAGCATATGTTTAAAGGGACCTGGCGTATATGGCATACTGTTCTTAATATGTTTGCTCCCCTTCTTGGCGCTATGTGTTTTAACCAAGGTCACCTCTCCGAGAAAGGTTGCTTCCCCAGGTAGGGATTTTTCCCTGAAGTTAGGGAGGGAATAAAAATCACTTAACTAAGTGCAAGGTGGGTAATTAATCACTTTAACTACGAACAATCACGCTTAAGCTACATAGTCTTTACTCCCTGGAATGGAGAGAAGAAACGCCCTAACCTTTGGAATAGAAATTGATAGGATTGGAATCAACTGGTATAAATACAGATGTAACAAAACAATAAAAGATGGAACCTGGAAGATGGGGGCATAGGTAAACACCGGAGTTTGCTGCCTCGAACAACCACTTCAAAAATACAACTAAAAAAAGGAACGGACGTCACCCAGAACCACAGGAAGGCTGGCTGAGGGGAAATTCTACAACTAGAAGGAAAGAGAAAAGCATGCCGAAACTCAGAGAAGGTGCGGCGTGGAAGTAAAATACAAAGGTGCAGAGGTGCGTGCAGAGTTGCGTGTGGAGCGGGCTGGCGGCTGAGGGTGCGGTTGTCTGTTTCCATCGGGAGGGAGTCTCAGCCTCTGCGTTCCAGTTCCAGGCGAGTCTCTGGGACCCAGACTCAAACGGGAGAAGCGGGACTGTCTGGCATTGGTCGGAACTCGAGGGCAGCTTTCTCTCCGAGGTAATTGCAGAGGTTGCTGGGACACTGAGAGGCAGAGCCTCTGGGGACAGGACTGAGAGCAGCCATAACTGTTTGCTCTGCCCACCCTGTTGATCCCCTGGGACCCGCCCTGCCCAAGCCCTGCACAGAGGCATTTGCTGGTTAGCCTCAGGCAAAGGCTAGATTAGCACCTCCCTAGAGGACAGAAGTTCTCCCACTGCAGACACAGCTGATTCTCACAGCCAGTTGGCCTGGAGGTCAAATCCCCCCCAGTGTTACCTACAACAATCAAGGCTTAACTACAACAACACTGCACACAAAGACCACTAAGGGGTGCACCAAGAAAGCATAGAAAATGTGGAGACAAAGAAACAGGACACAAATGACAGAAATGGAGGAAAGCAAACTGCTGGATATAGAGTGCAAAACCACACTTTTAAGGTCTCTCAAGAACTGTCTAGAAGCCACCGATAAATTTAGTAAGGCCCTCGAAAAGATTGGTGAGACTGCCAATAAATATAGTGAGATCCTCAAGAAATCTAATGAGACCCTCGATGTTGTGATAAAGGACCAACTAGAAATTAAGCATACACTGACAGAAATAAAGAATATTATACAGACTCCCAACAGCAGACCAGAGGATCGTAAGAATCAAGTCAAAGATTTGAAATGTGAAGAAGCAAAAAACAGCCAACCAGAAAAGCAAAATGGAAAAAGAATCCAAAAATACGAAGATAGTGTTAGGAGCCTCTGGGACAGCTTCAAGCGTACCAACATCCAAATTATAGGGGTGCCAGAAGATGAGAGAGAGCAAGATATTGAAAACCTATTTGAAGAAATAATGACAGAAAACTTCCCCTACCTGGTCGAAGAAATAGACTTACAAGTCCAGGAAGCGCAGAGAACCCCAAACAAAAGGAATCCAAAGAGGACCACACCAAGACACATCATCATTAAAATGCCAAGAGCAAAAGACAAAGAGAGAATCTTAAAAGCAGCCAGAGAAAGAAAGTCAGTTACATACAAGGGAGTATCCACACGACTGTCAGCTGATTTCTCAACAGAAACTTTGCAGGCCAGAAGGGAGTGGCAAGAAATACTCAAAGTGATGAATGCCAAGAACCTACAACCAAGATTACTTTATCCAGCAAAGCTATCATTCAGAACTGAAGGTCAGATGAAGAGCTTCACAGATAAGGAAAAGCTAAAGGAGTTCATTGCTGGGAGCCGGTCCATCCTTGCTGTTTCAAGGGAGCTGGCACATATGGCATACTGTTCTTAATATGTTTGCTCACCTTCTCGGCGCTGTGTTTTAACCAAGGTCACCTCTCCAAGAAAGGTTGTTTCCCCAGGTAGGGATTTTCCCCTGAAGTTAGGGAGGGAATAAAACCTCTTAACTGCCAGGCGGGTAATTAATCACTTTAACTATGAACAATCATGCTTAAGTACATAATCTTTACTTCCTGGAATGGAGATAAGAAACGCCCTAACCTTTGGAATAGAGATTGATAGGATTAGAATCAACTGGTATAAATACAGATGCAACAAGACAGAGAGAGACAGAACTTAGTCAGAACCTAGAGAGGCAGACCGAGAGACAGACCCGAGACACGGAACTCAGAACCTACAGACGGAACTTAAGAGACAGAACTTACGAGACAGAACTTAGGAGTCAGAACTTGCACGGAACTTGGAAGACAGAACCTGGCTGGAGATCCTAACCAGAACTTCGCTGGAGATCCAGACCAGAACTTGGCTAGAGGAACCTGGCTATGATGATCACCCGATGGCTGCCTCCGTGTCAAGAGAACCTGACTAGAACTTGGACAGAACCTGGCTGCGGAGCTTGGTTGGAGAGCCTAGACAGAGCCTGGCGACCGAGCCTGGCTGGAGAGCCTGGGCCAAGCCTGGCTGGGGAGCCTGGCGAGAGAACATGGCTACAGAACTTGGCTGGAGGACCTGGAGAACCTGGCTGGAGAAACTAGCAAGAGAACATGGACACAGAACTTGGCTGGAGATTGTGGCTAGAGATCCTGGCAAGGCTGCTGATCAACTAAACGCTGTCTCCTTGTCATTCCTTCTTCGCTGACTCCGTCCACACCTATGGGGAACCCATGGACCTGCTGGGGCTGGACCCCGGCAGTTCATCACCACCAAACCAGTATTATATGAAATGCTGAAAGGTATCCTTTAAGAAGAGGAAGAAGAAGAAAAAGGTAAAGATACAAATTATGAACAAGAAATATGCATCTATCAACAAGTGAACCTAAAAATCAAGTGAATAAATAATCTGATGAACAGAATGAACTGGTGATCATAATGGAACCAGGGACATAGAAAGGGAATGGACTGACTATTCTTGGGGGGGAAAGGGGTGAGGGGGATGCGGGAAGAGACTGGACAAAAATCGTGCACCTATGGGTGAGGACAGTGGGTGGGGAGTGAGGGCAGAAGGTGGGTGGGAACTGGGAGGAGGGGAGTTATGGGGGCGGGGGAGGAACAAATGTAATAATCTGAACAATAAAGATTTAATTAAAAAATAATAAAAAAAAATAAAAGACGGAACCTGGCTGGAGATCGGGTTAGAACCAGGCGAGAGAACCCAACCATGCTGATCAACTGAACGCTCCTTCCGTGTCATTCCTTCTTCGCCTACTCTGTCCACACCTTTGGGAACCCCTGGACCTTCTGGAGCTGGACCTCAACACCCTTGGCCAGAATCGAACCTGGGACCCTTCAGTCCACAGGCTGACGCTCTATCCACTGAGCCAAGCCGACTAGGGCAGAGGCCTGCCTTTCTTTAAGACGATCTGCCGTGCTCACATCTCCCGACAATATTCTGCTTCGATCCTACCTGCCACACGTCTCCATCTCTGATTTCTGGCTCATTTCATCAAAAACAACAGATATGAGCTGCTCAACTGAGAAACTGGGTACTGGGTGGGGGGGACTCCCACTCTCTTTATATTATCTGATCAACCCTATCTGCTCTGGAAGGAAAAAAGAATTTTGACTCTGGAATTATGAAACTACAAAATCTCAGTTGGTTTTATGTTTGGCCAACCCATCGGATTTCACCAATGCCTTCCCCAGCCATTTCAGATCCAATATTGCATCGACTTGTGTCTTGGAGAGGGAGCCATTTGGGATAATGTTTGGAAGACACTCAAAGTGGCCCAGCATATGGAGCAATGGAAAGTGCTTTTCAAATGGCAGCTGCTGTTTTTAAAACAGACTCCAGTGCCAAATAGGCAAAGCTGAGATCTCTTTACCAGTTACCATATCACACAGATCCTGAAAAAGTCATTGCAATGCTGTACTTCAGTTTCCTCACCTGAAAATAAGAGTAATAGTACCTACCTGGTAGAATTGATATGAGAATTAAAGGAGATAATACATGCAGACTGCTTGGAACAGTGCCTGGCACATAGTAAGAATAGTAGTAGTAGAAGTAGTACTTTTAGAGAGGAAGGGCAGTAGGAAGAGAAAAAACATAATTACTCCTTAAGGACCTCTTGCTTAAAGGAACTCATAAGCATAACCTCAATTATACATATACTAGAGGCCTGATGCACAAAATTCATGTAAGGGGCCCAGCCTTTCCCTCCCCAGCTGTCTTGGCACTTGTGGCCCTGGTTGCCTCATGACCCCACCCATTTGTCTTTATGGAAGGTTGTTCTGCTGTCCAGTCTAATTAGCATATTAGCTCTTTATTATATAGGATTAGTCTACCATTCTCAGCACAGCCATGGGTGAACCTGAGGGGGTTGCAGTGAGAGATTAGAAAAGACAGACAAGAGAATAAAACTGGGTCTGGGTGGGACACTGCTCTCTCTGATGGAGAGATAGCACCACAGCCTGCAAGCCGAGTCTTTATTTCATAGCCAGATTCCATGAGGCAAAGTAAGGGCGTGGTCAAGATGTTTACAACATTCTCTCGGGTTATAATTGTGCTGAGAGGGCTTTGCCCTCCAAGCTAGGAATTGCATGTGGCTTTGCCACGAGGGGACCATGCACTCTCATTAGTCAGAAGTTTGAACCTGTCCAAACACTGTAGCCACTCTCCACAGTTTAGAACCTTGTATTTCTTTTTTTAAAAAGAAATGAATTGAGACTCAGAAATTTTTCATGACTAAAAAATTACTGACTCAAATTTATTAAAAACTAATTATTTTACAGGCACTTTAACAAACCATATACCTGTCACCTATAACAATAAAAGCGTAGTATGCTAATTAGACTGGAAAGCCAAAATGACCTTCCAAACGCCCTTCCAGACGACCTTCCGGACAACCTTCCAGACGAAGCTGGGGCTGCGAGGGCTGAGGCAAGCTGCCTAGGCTGTGAGGGGCTGTGGAGGCCGCCTGAGTCAGCCAGGCCTGCAAGAGCCAAGGCCCTTGCACAAATTTTGTTCATTGGGCCTCTAGTATAATATAAATATTATGTGGAAAGTACTATTATTGAATCAGAGGAGATTCAAAATGGCAGCAAAGTAAGTAGATGCTGCACAGACACCCTCCCAGGAACAAACTGGAATTAGAAATAAAATACAGAAAAAATGCCCCAATAATCAATTGAAGACTTGCTGGAGAGAACCCTAATAATGGAGGACCAAAAGTGGAGACTGCATAGAGGCTGGATGGAGGGGCAGTGGGGGGAAAGGGCTGGCTGAGCATCCACAGACAGCAAGAAGTTCCAGAGAGATATCTCTGCTGTGGGTTATGCCACGGAGAACTCTGGGGTCTAATCTCCAAGCGCCCTGCCCCCGCCCCAGTAAAGAGCACCAGAAATAAGAAGGGTACCCACATAACATCTGGGTGAAAAGCACTGGGGTTGCTGTTTGCCAGGGAGACATGCTGGAAATTCAGGCACCCTCTTAAAGGGCCAACACACAGACTTCCCTGTGGAGCCACCCACTTGTGCTCAGGCAGAGGGATGGCAGATGGACTGGAGCTGTGGGAGCAGAAGCCAGGATCGGGGGCTCTGGGGTTAGAGCTCAGAAGGCAGACACCATGGTTTCCTGTGCTGAGTCAGTCCCCTACGCAACAGAAGACATCTTTTCTACACAGACATTTGCTATGCAGCAGGCTTTGCCTAGAGGGGAGACAGTTGACCCACCCTATTGGAAAACACCTTGCCCCACAGTGCTGAGTTCCTGAGGTCACTTAAGACACTAAAATAACAGCCTCCAGGTAGAAGCCACTGCCCCACCCTGTTGAAAAAAAAACTCTCACCGAAACTGAGGACAATAGCCTGAGGGCAATTCAAGTCAGAATCCTTTCAGTCTTCAGGCAGAGGAGTACTCTGGAAGCTTTAGGTCTTTGCCTGGTCTAAGTAGTCAGAAACAGCATTTGACTCTGTACTGCACAAGAGATTGAGAGGTGTAGCAGATCTACTTAATAAACAGTCACAAAACCAAACATACAATGAAAATGAGGAGACAAAGAAACAAACCCCAATGAAAGAACAAGAGAATTCTTCAAAAGAAGAGATAAATGAAACACAGATAAGATATTTATCTGAAACAGAGTTCAGGGTAATGATGGAAAGATGCTCAACTGCATGAAAAAGAGATATGCTAACTCTGACTCTGAAAACAGAAGTAAAGAATGACATAGCACCAATAAATAACACATTGGAAGGAATACACAGCAGGTTAGGGAAAACTGAGGACCAAATCAGTGAATTAGAGGACAGAGTTGAAAAAAAAAATCACTCAATCAGAGAACCAAAAAGAAAAACAATTAAAAACAGGAAGACAGCTTATGGGAACAGTGGGGCAACATGAAACATAACAATTTTCACATAGTAGGTGTGCTGAAAGAGGCAGAAATGAGTAAGGGACAGAGAACATGTTTGAAAATGGCAGAAAACTTCCCTAACCTGACAAAGGAAAAAGCCACACAAGTCCAGGAGGCACAGAGATCACCAAGCAAGAAGAACCCAAACAGGCCCATGACCAGACACATCATAATTAAAATGCCAAAAATTAAAGACCAACAGAGAATCTTAAAGGCAGCAAGAGAAAAGAAAACTGTTACCTACAAAGGAGCTCCCATAGGTTGACACCTGATTTCTCATCTGAAACCCTACAGGCCAGACAAAAATGGCATGAAGTACTCAAGGTAATGGAAGACAAGGATCTGAGACAAAGATCACTACATCCAACAAGAGTATCATTTAAAATAGACGGTTAAATAAAGAGCTTCCCAGACCAAAAAGAAAAAAAAAAGGCTCAAGGACTACATCACCCCCACTCGGTATAGGTATTGGTACATTTCCCTGTGAGTATGTGTGTCTGTGCCCCCGGGCAAACAGCAGCTTTAGAGGCGATTTCCCTAAGAGTGACTCCCAGGAGTGAGGGAAAAGGAGACAATAGGTGCTTCTTCCCCACCCCAGGCTGAGCCCCTTCTGCTCCTGCTGCTCCCAGCCTGTGATGTGCCCTGGGGTCCCATCCCAACAATGGATGAAGTGAAGTGTCAGTTTATAGAACCCCAAACCCAGGTTGGGGGAGGGGTGGGGCAGACTCTGGTGGCAGAAAGAACTTGAAGAGTGTGGAGGGGAAGCTTTTAGGGAGGACTCTGGCCCTGGGAGAAGGGCTGGAAGACCCTGGATCCCTGGGAAGGAATGCGTGGGCTGGTGCACACGGGGAAAGCTGAGGGTTAAGAGCTCTAGACCCCTGGCCCCTCCTAGGAATGAGGGATGGGGCACCTCTGGAGAAGCTGGGAGAGTCCTGTGGAACCCGGTCCCTGGAGGGCTGGTCACTCACTTGCCCACACCGGGCCTAGGCTGGGACCCAGCTGAGGCAGGTGCCTGGGCTGCTTAGAGCATCACTCCCAGAACTCTGGGTCCTGGACATCGACTGGACATGCAGGGCCACCTGGGAACACTGGGGTGTGTGTGGGAGGCAACAGGAGCGAGAATCAGGCCCTGTGCTCTCTCCAGGGGGAAGGGGGAGAGCAAGGAGGGACTGCATTCAGCACAGGTTCATGAACATGATGAAGGCACAACGCAGGAGCACCCTGATGCCGATGTCAGCACTTTATTATCTTCAGCCCCGATCTGAGGGCCCGCCTGGGCATCCAAAGGAACAGGATCCTTGGAGGCAGGGTGGTGACTGTTGTTCACTAAAAAGAACAGAAATGCGGGAATGCTGGCTGTCCTGGGCCCTTCCCCATCAGCCCTCAACATCCCCCCCTCGCCCCGCCATGTGGGGACATCGAGGCAGCCAGGTGTGTGCCCAAGGTCACACCCAGAAGGGATGCTGAATTTACTGCCATTGCATCTGACCAAACTCCTTTTCCCGAAGTTCACTCCTTTTGATCTTGCCAGTGATGGTTTTGGGCAGCTCAGGGACAAACTCCACCTGGGTGAGGAGAAAGCAAACCATCCTGAGTCCTGCTGTCACTTCCTACCAGTCCCCACTCCTCCCTTCACCCTGCACGTCCCCCAAACAGGCTGCAGCAGGTGGTGGCCTCAATGGGGGGCCAAGTATGTCAGGTCCTCCTCCTGACCCCCTGAAGCTGGCTGCAGCCCTGTGACGTGCTCTAAACCAATGAAATGTGGGGAGTGAAGCGTGCCACCTCTCACAGGAGAGTCGGAACCTCTGAGCCTGGCCACCCTCTCTGTCCCTCTCTGACCGCACCTGGCAGCTCCCTGTGTCGTGGCTGCTTCTCTACCTGGTCCCAGGAGACCAGGGTGAGTATGTGGTATGAGCATCGGAGCTGCCTTCCCTAGAATAAGCCACGTGGCTGTGGGGCTGATTGTTACTCACAGCAACATCTAGCCCATCCTAACTGGTACGCATCCCTGTTCTAGCTCTAGGAGGCAGCTGAGCCTGACATTAAAAACAAGAACACTGCTGCTGTTAGAAACACGTGGTTGGAGGTCCAGCTCTGCCTGTATTAACTCTATTCTCTGAGCCTCCATTTCAACTCCGTAAAATACTTGGTTAGACCATCTCAGGCTGCGGAGAGGATGAATGAAATAATAATGCACGTGAAGCATTGAATCCAGGGCCTGGCACATGAAGTAAATATTCAGTAACTGTTAACCACACAGCTTTACAATATGCACTGACTATAAACATTCAGACGATGTAGGAAATGTTAACTGTTGGCATCTGTATCCTTTCAAACTTTCTTTTTAAACAAATACAATAATATTATGTATATTCTCTCATAGCCTGCTTTTTGTCTTAACAATATATTGTGGTACCTTTATATTAAAAATTAGAAAATCTACATCATTTAAAATTACAAGATAATATTACATTTCACAAAATTTTATAACTTCTCTATTGGACAAATGCAGCCCTGGCCAGTGTTTCTCAGGGATTGGAGCGTCGGCCCACACAGCGAAGGGTCTCAGGTTTGATTTCAAGTTCAGGGCATGTACCTGGATTGCAGTTTCCATCCCTGGCACTAGTTAGGGTGTGTATTGGAGGCATCCAATTGATGTGTCTCTCTACATCAATGTTTCTTCTCTCTCTCTCTCTCTCTCTCTCTCTCTCTCTCTCTCTCTCTCTCTCGTCCTCTCTCCCTCCCTCCCCTCATTCCATGCTCTCTAAAAATCAATGGGAAAAATATCCTCATGTGAAGATTGACAATAAATAAATCTGTAAACAGAAAAACAAATGCAGTACAATAAAAAGTACAAGAATGGACGGCATGTTTTAAGGTTAAATATAATTTTGTTAATATTCATTTGTTGTGTACATAAATAAGTACTGAGTGACTGTATCAAATGTATATCTTAGTATGAATCACGCTTATGAATAGTTAGAAAGTGGCTGGTTTGGATGTCTTTTTCAAATTTTGAAGGATATTAAATAGCCTCCTTGGATAGCTTTGGGCACTGGTCTGATATTTTTTGCCCTCAGGGGAATGTGCAACACGTTTTGGGGTCCAACCCAGAATAGAGGTTCCATCCCATTCCGTTGGCTGCATCCACCCCTAAGCCGAATTGCTTGTTCTGCAGAGAAAAATGCTCCTTCTATGTGCGGTTACAGCGTCTCCCGGCCACCCGACCAGACTCGGGCAGCAGAGCAAGGAAGGGCTCGAGCATCGGCCCCACTCACCTTCCTCGGGTACTTGTACGGGGCTGTCACTGCCTTCACGTGCTCCTGCAGCTCCTTGGCGAGCTGGTCCGGGTCATGGGACAGAAACTGTGGGGTCAGGACAATGAAGGCCTTCACCACCTGCAACGCAGAACCAGAGCTGGCCTCAGGGTGAGTGCCACCCAGTTGCCCGGTTTAAAAGTAAGTGTTTATGCAATGAATGGCAACGCAAGCTGACACCTGAGCCTTTGGAAAAGGACAAGGCCAGGTTCAAACACAAATACTTCCAATTTCTCCTCTTTCCCTTGCAAAATCACTTAACCTCAAATTCCTTCTCTGTGACCTGCGCAGAGTACAGGCTCATCCCATGGAGCTGAGCATGGCGGCCTTATGTTCAGATTCCATGAGATGATACACAGAAAACACGCACCCAGTGTAACTTTATTATTACCCCCAGCATCATTGTTTTCATCATCATTTTTACCACTAATGTATGTACAGTTCTGTGCCCTGAACCTTGTGGGCATTTAATAATTGTTGGTAACTTATTGGTCTTATTGTTTTTATTTTTTAAGTAGTTTTTCATTCTTATTTTTAAAATATGTTTTTATTGATTTCAGAGAGGAATGGAGGGGGAGATAGAAACATCAATGATGAGAGAGAATCATCACTCTGCTGCCTCCTGCAGGCCCCCTACTGGGGATCTAGCCCAAAACCTGGCATGTGTCCTGACAGGAATCAAACCTGGTTCCTGAGTCGACACTTAACCACTGAGCCACACAGGCTGGGCTGCACTTATTGCTTTTATATTGTTATTTATGTCCCTACTATGCACAGGCCTTATACATAGTAGGTGCTCAATAAATCCAATGACTGCATTGGAAACAGAGTGCTCAGATTTCGATCCTGGATCCAGCACAGTGTAATCCGGGCAAGTTATTTAACTTCTGTGTGCTGTCTCTTTGTCTATTAAAAGGTATAGTAAGAAAGAGTCTCTAACTCAATAGGTGTTAAATGGGTTAAATGAGCCACCTCATCCAATAGCTAGTCAGGATGTCACGGATGATGCCACAGTGCCTCCTGCTGCCCACACGGTGTAAGTGTGCTGGGTACACCAACTGCTCTGGAAGGTTCCCCTGCACCAGCTTTCCAGTGCCCACACACAGACCCCATGACCTCCTGTCCTGCTCCTCACCTGCCCTCGGATGGGGTCCGGGCTGCTCACCACAGCTGACTCAGCCACCGCCGGGTGCTCAGCCAGGGCGTTCTACACCTCTGCCGGTCCAATGCGGTACCTGCGGGACCAAGGGTTCCTGCTCTGGGTCTGAGCAGATGCCAGGGCTGGAGTGACCCAGGCCTCCAATCCCATGTTTGGGAGTCACAGCTTCCCTGGGCACAGAGGGCAACCTTCACGAGAGCCAGAGGCCTGTGGAAAGGCTCTGCAGTGGGACCAGGATGTGGAGACCTGGGCATTCCAGGCTCAGACGCTCCCAGGTCTCCCCTCACTGCCACTGGTGGGGGGGGGGCGGGGAAAGGCTGTCCTCCTGGAGCTGTGGGCGTGGCACCATGAGCTTCCCAGCAGGATGCTTTCTGTACTCTTGGGAGCCTCAGACTTGGTCTTTTTATTATTATTATTATTAATTAAATCTTTATTGTTCAGATTATTACATTTGTTCCTCTTTTCCCCCCCCATAACTCCCCTCCTCCCAGTTCCCACCCCACCCTCCTCCCTCACTCCCCACCCACTGTCCTCATCCATAGGTGCACGATTTTTGTCCAGTTTCTTTCCGCATCCCCCTCACCCCTTTCCCCCCCAAGAATAGTCAGTCCATTCCCTTTCTATGTCCCTGATTCTATTATAATCACCAGTTCATTCTGTTCATCAGA
The DNA here is from genome assembly GCA_036010255.1 of Myotis pilosus. Taxonomy (NCBI): domain Eukaryota; kingdom Metazoa; phylum Chordata; class Mammalia; order Chiroptera; family Vespertilionidae; genus Myotis; species Myotis pilosus. The sequence continues at coordinate 104,755,644 of JASKON010000003.1, forward strand.
TTATTTATTCACTTGATTCTTAGATTCACTTGTTGATAGATGCGTATTTCTTGTTCATAATTTGTATCTTTACCTTTTTTTCTTCTTCCTCTTCTTAAAGGATACCTTTCAGCATTTCATATAATATTGGTTTGGTGGTGATGAACTCCTTTAGCTTTTCCTTATTTGTGAAGCTCTTTATCTGACCTTCAGTTCTGAATGATAGCTTTGCTGGATAAAGTAATCTTGGTTGCAGGTTCTTGCTATTCATCACTTTGAATATTTCTTGCCACTCTCTTCTGGCCTGCATGGTTTCTGTTGAGAAATCAGCTGACAGTCGTATGGGTACTCCCTTGTAGGTAACTGACTGTCTTTCTCTTGCTGCTTTTAAGATTCTCTCTTTGTCTTTTGCTCTTGGCATTTTAATTATGATGTGTCTTGGTGTGGTCCTCTTTGGATTCCTTTTGTTTGGGGTTCTCTGCCCTTCCTGGACTTGTAAGTCTATTTCTTTCACCAGGTAGGGGAAGTTTTCTGTCATTATTTCTTCAAATAGGTTTTCAATATCTTGCCCTCTCTCTTCTTCTGGTACCCCTATAATTCTGATGTTGGTACGCTTGAAGTTGTCCCAGAGGCTCCTTACACTATCTTCATATTTTTGGAATCTCTTTTCTTTTTTCTTTTTCGGTTGGGTATTTTTTGTTTCTTTGTATTTCAAATCTTTGACTTGATTCTTGGGATCCTCTTGTCTGCTGTTGGATCTCTGTAAATTATTCTTTATTTCAGTCAGTGTATGCTTAATTTCTAGTTGGTCCTTTTTCATGTCCTCCATGGTCTCATTATACTTATTGAGGGACTCATTAAATTTATCGGCGGTTTCCATAAAATTCTTGAAAAACCTTATAAACGTGGCCTTGAACTCTATATCCAATCGTTTGCTTTCCTCTATTTCTGCCATTCGTGACCTGTTTCTCTGTCTCCACATTTTGGCTGCTTCCCTGTGTTGATAGAGAGGCTTTGTGTGCTAGGTGTCCTGTAGGGCCCCGTGGCTCAGCCTCCCCAGTTCCCTGAGGTGGACACTCTTGGTGCACCCCCTTGTGGGCTTTGTGCAGAGTCTTGTTGTAGCTATGCCTTGGTTGCTGTAGGTTCACTGGGAGGAATTGACCTCCCGGCCAATTGGCAGTGAGAGTCAGCTGTGTCTGCAGTGGGAGAACTTCTGTGCTGGATCTCTAGGGCAGTGCTAATCTAGCATTTTCCTGCGGCTATCTGACAGATGGCTCCGCACAGGGCTTGGGCAGGGCGGGTCCCTGGGGATCTGCGGGGATGGAGCAGTTATGGCGGCTCTCAGTTCCATCCCTAGGGACTCTGCCTCACAGAGTCCCAGCAACTGCTGCAAACCTCGGAGAGAAAGCTGCCCTCGAGTTCTGACCGAGGCCAGACAGTCCCGCTTCTCCCGTTTGAGTCTGAGTTCCTAGCGACTCGCCCGGCTCTGGAGCTCAGAGTCTGAAGCTCCCTCCCGATTGTAAACAACAACCGCGCCCTCCGTGCCTCCAGCCCGCTCCGCGCGCACTCCGTACCTGAGTATTTCACGTCAGCACTGCGCCTCCTCTGAGTCTGGGTATGATATTCTCTTTACTCCTAGTTGTAGAATTTCCACTCAGCCAGCCCTCCTGTGGTCCTGGATGGTGTCCGTTCCGTGTTTCAGGCATAATATGAATTGGTTGTTTGAAGCAGCAATCTCTGGTGTTAACCTATGCCGCCATCTTGGTTCTCTCCAGAACCTGCATTTTTAAAAATTTTGTTTAAAATACACTTTCATTTATTTCAGAGAGAAAGAAAGAGGGAGAGAAATAGAAACATCAGGGATCAGAGAGAATCATTGAGCAGCTGCCTTCTGCACACCCCCACACTGGGGGTCAAGTCTGCAACCTGGATATGTGCCCCAACTGGGAATTGAAGCATAACCTCCTGGTTCATAGGTCAATGGGTAAACACTGAGCCAAGACGACTGGGCCAGAATCTGCATTTTACCCAGACCTCCAGTGATTCCCACGCACATTAAAACTTGAAACGCTTGCCCTAAACCTTTCTACTGTAGCTGGGTGCAGCCAGTAGACAGGTGGATCCTACTTTGCAAGAGTTTACATGGGGCCTGGGAGCACAGGTGCAAGGAGGACAGAGTCTCTGACATCAGGAAGAGCTGCATCCCAGCCCCCGCTTTTCTGCTCCCACCCCCTTCTCTCATCCCTGTGTCATTGGGAATCCCTTCTTTCCTTCATCCCTCACATCCAAATTAACAACATTGTCCCTTGTGCTTTAATACCCTCCCTCCTATGTGCTGCCACTAACCATTAGTTCAAGTATCTATTGGATTCTAATCTCCCCACCAGAAGCCATGCCTTGAACTTCTGTGTTACTACTTATATAAGTTCCCCAGAGCATTAAACTTTCCCCCACATTTCCTGTTAGGCATAGAAAGCAATACAACTATTGACAGCCATTTGTAAGCTTTCCACTATAGGAGAAGAAAGACCAGGAAAAGCTCAGCCCCCAAACCCACTGATGACAAGAGATTCCCACCCGTGACTGCACATCAGGATGAAACTGCAGCTCCTGGGTGAACCATCACCCCCTTGGCCCAGTGCTGTGCAGCCCTTCCCTTTAGATATCCCACTCCTACCCCCTTTTCCTTAAATAAACTCAGTTTTCTTTCATCACTTCTGAGATGGCCATTTAGCCTGCCTGCCCACCACGTTCACCTTCGCTTCTCTTCACTAACACCTGTGTCTTCTCTCCAGGAAAACAGCACGCTCCCAATTCTGGCACTGAAGACGCTGCCCACGCTCCACCTTTCTCTCCCACACTCTATTCTCTATTTCAAAATGGCCATTCTTAACATGGGCAACTCCTGACTCTAGCCTTAGCGTGTGCTAAGCCCATTCTTGGAATTCCCTTTCTTTGCTTCTACTCCTCTTTAGCTATGCTTTTCCCAGAGGGTGCAGCTCACGTCTTGGGTTTCTCATGGGCCATCTCTTAGCTCTACAGTTGACATGGCTTCTTCATGCTCCCTCTGCTGTTGCTATTAACATTTGATTCCACAGGAACTAGATGGATTGATCCACTATTTATAAGGAAAAAAGAGAGAGGACTATACAAGCAATAGCATGAACAGACTGTCGTGTGTACATGTGATTCAACTGAAGTGATTTAAAAAATCCATGAGTCCCATTCTAATTCTAAATTAGATAGATAGATACATAGATAGGTAATTAAAAGGGAAAGGGAAATATCTCCAGAAGAATGCTAATTAATGAATGTAGAGGGGTGATGTAAACAGAAAATCCTCATTTAAAACCACCATAATAATATTCAACTCAGTCAAGAATCATCAGGGGACACTCAAACCACGGGGTGAAAGACAGTGGGGGAGCAGGATAGTCACTAGTCTCATACGTGTTACCCCACAGACTTATTACCAGTCAGGAAGAGAAAAGGTGCCCTGACAAAGTTGCATGTCACCCTTCTAATGAGATAAACAGTATCACTGATGGAAGAGAAAACAACTGCATAGACCACTCATGTGATGCACCGACAAAGACACAACACTGTCCTCCCAACATGCCTGTTAAGATGTTTTAAGATGGATATAATCATGAAGCAAGAGTGAGAAATACCAATTTGTGTGCACCTCCTGCAAAGCAACTGGCATAGACATTTCAAAAATGTCATCGCCGTGCAGAAAAGGCTAGAGAGCCCTTCTAGATTAAAGGAGACTGAAAAAACATTACACCTAAATGCAATGCATGATCCTCAATTGGATTTTGAACTTAAAGAAAGAAATGGCTGTCAAGGACATGATTAAGGCAATTGAGGAATATTGATTATGGATAGCTATCAGGTAACATTATTGTACCGATGTCAGACTTCTTGTTTGATAAGCCTGCTCTGGTGATGGTGAAGGAAATGTCTGGGGTCCAGGGTTTATGGTATTTACGTGGTATTTTTGGGTGTCACAATGTCTGCAACTGACTCTTTACTAACTCAGTGAGGGGCTCCAATATGGCAAAAGGTTTTCAATTGATGAATTTCAAAAAAAGTAATAATGTCTGAGACTGTGCAAGAGGAAGTGTGTGGCATCAAGACAGTCTCTTCAATAAATGGTGTTGGGAAAATTGGACAGATACATGGAAAAAAATGAAACTAGACCTCCAACTTACACCATACACAAAAATAAACTCAAAATGGATAAATGACTTAAATGTAAGACGGGAAACCATAAAAATCTTAGTATAATCCATAGGCAGCAAAATATCAGACCTATGTCTTAGCAATATCTTTACAGATACAGTTCCTAGGGCAGTGATGGCGAACCTTTTGAGCTCAGCATGTCACCATTTTGAGAAACCCTAACTTAACTCTGGTGCCGTGTCACATATAGAAGTTTTTTGATATTTGCAACCATAGTAAAATAAAGATTTATATTTTTGATATTTATTTTATATAATTAAATGCCATTTAACAGAGAAAAATCCACCAAAAAATGAGTTTGTGTGTCACCTCTGACACGTGTGTCACCATCAATGCCCTAGGGTAATGGAAGCTAAGGAGAAAATAAACAAATGGAACAACATCAAAATAAAAAGCTTCAGCATGAAAAAAAACCCATCAACAAAACAAAAGAAAGCCCACTGGATGAGGAAAACACATTTGCCAATGTTATATCCAATAAGGGTTTAATCTCCAACATTCACAGGGGGCTCATACAACTTAACAAAAGGAAGATAAGCAATCCAATCAAAAAATGGGCAAAGGACCTAACTAGACATTTTTCAAAAGAGGACATAGAGAAGGTCAAGAGACATATGAAAACGTGCTGAGTCACTAATCATCCAAGAGATGCAAATCAAAACAACAATGAGGTACCATCACACACCTGACAGAATGGCTATCATCAACAAATCAACAAACGACAAGTGCTGGAGAGGATGTGGAGGAAAAGGAACCCTCATGCACTGCTGAAGGGAATGCAGCCACTGTGGAAGACAGTATGGAGTTTCCTCAAAAAATTAAAAATGGAACTCCCATTTGACCCAATAATCCCACTTCTAGGAATATATCCCAAGAAATTAGAATCACCAATGAGAAAGGATGTAGGCACCCCTATATTCATAGCATCACAATTCACCATAGCTAAGATCTGGAAACAGCCTAAGTGCCCATCAGCAGATGAAAGGATTATAAAATGGTGGTACATCTACACCACGGAATACTATGCTGCTGTAAAAAGGAAGGAACTCCTACCATTTGCAGCAGCATGGATGGATCCGGAGAACATTATGCTAAGTGAAATAAGTCAGAGAAAGATAAATATCACATGATCTCACTCATATGTGGAATATAATGAACAACATAAACTGTTAAAGAAAAACAGATCCAGAGACAGAGAAGCATTGATCAGGCCGTCAAACCTCAGAAGCAAGGTAGGAGAGGGTGTGGGTATGGGGAAGAGATCAACCAAAGGATCTGTATGCATGCATATAAGCTTAAACAATGGACATAGGCACCACAGAGGGAGGGCATGAGGTGGGGGGGGCTGAAAGTGGGGGGCAAGAAGGGGATAAGGCACATATGTAATACCGTAATCAATAAAGAAAAAAGAGAGAAAGAGAAAGTGTGTGCGTGTGTGTGTGTGTGTGTGTGTGTGTGTGTTTGTGTGTGACATTGTGTTTGAGCGTATGTGAGGGTGAGGGAGAGAGTGGGGGATAAAAGGTAAAATATGTGAGGGAGTCTGAGAAAGAGAAAGACTGTGAAGAAGAAAGAATGTAGGGAAGAGGAAGCACCTGGTATTCCAGGACCAGTTGGCTCCAGGACATCCCTAAGGTCTCTACGGGTCTCTGAGTCACTGACCTGTTTGGATGCAGCCCACGGCCACCAGCCACCACTCAGGCACTCGAGGCAGAATCAAGGCGAGACGGTCTCCCTGCTGCAGGCCACAGGTCTGCATGAAGACGTTGGCCGCGCACCAGGTGAAGTCTGTCAGCTCTCTGAAACTCCACTTCACTTCGTCTCCTTGGCTGTTCACCCACCACAGGGCTGGGTTGGGGCCTTGTCTGCCTTCCTGGTCAAGATCACACACCATGTGTTACTTCCTGCTTCAGAGGAAAAGGGCACTTATTTCCCCAATTCACGGTCACAGTCACATTCCAGTGGGAGCATAGCTCAGGGCCTAAGACCCCATTTTAAATCATTTAAAGAATCCAGAAAAGTTAGGGGCAGAGTGTGATCCAGCCACCTTCTTCTGGTCTACTGTAGCCACCTCCTCCCAAGGCACATAAAACCATGAATAGCTTCATGTCTCCAACTGAAGACTTAAAGCTCCATCCCCATGTGTCTTAGTTCCATGTAGACAGTGCATTCCTCTTTGTGCCCCAGCATTCTCATCTACGAAGTGGGGACAATAATATTACCTAGCAGGTCATAAAATCCTAATGAGTTATTTAAACAAGTAAAGTGTACATAATAGTGCTTGGCACAGTAAGTGCTCAATAAATACAACTATTATCATAATTGCTACACAATAAAAGAGGCAAATTTAGGTTTTGAATATTTAAAGAAATTAAGTTTTAAAATTAAATTACCTCTAATGGTGAAATTTGGAAGAAGTAGACTGGGAAGGTCCAGCCCCTATTCCTTCAGAGAAACATCAAGTAAACAGACTAAAATGGCTTTGTTGGGGCTCTTGAAACAGTCAAGGATCTGCAGCAACCAACAAATGCCCTAACAGCTAAAGCCACACTCAGAACAGCAGGGCATGTTGTAATGTTCTGCTCACTTTTGCACCCCCTTCTCTGATGTGGTGCCCCAGGGTTGGGAGGAGGTGTTGCCAGAGTTCCAGCCCCTCTGGAACAGAAGGAAAACAGTGAAACTTATTGGCAACATTCAGTGGGGGGTGAGATGTAGCTGGAAGGGAATTTATTTATTTATTTATTTATTTATTTATTTATTTATTTATAGATTCCCTAATAACAAGTAATGTTGAGTATATTTTTGTATAGTTATTTGCTATCTGTGAGACTCTCAAGGAAAATATTTAGATCTCTTCCCAATTTTCTAAGTGGTTGTTTCATTTTTATTGAGTTTGAGACTTTTATATGTTTGGATACGTCTTTTTTACTTTTCTTTATATATCTTTATTATTTCTTAAATTTATATAGGAATAGAGTTTTTTGTTTTGGTTTTGGTTTTTATTTTAATATATTTTATTGATTTTTTTACAGAGAGGAAGGGAGAGGGATAGAGAGCTAGAAACATCGATCAGCTGCCTCTTGCACACCCCCCACTGGGGATATGCCCGCAACCAAGATACATGCCCTTGACTAGAATCAAACCTGGGACCCTTTGGTCTTCAGGCCAATGCTCTATCCACTGAGCAAAACCGATCAGGGCAGGAATAGAGTTTTTATAGGCAATTAAAGTTAAATTGTTTTTAGTTTAAAATACATTATTATAACTTTAAGAAACTATATGTAATATATGCAATTCACAATATATACACAGAAGGAAATGAGATGAGAATCAAAACATATCAATACAAAAAAACAAAAAAACAGGAGAAACCAAGATGACAGCATAGGTAAACACCGGAAATTGCTACCTCACACAACCACTTCAAAAATACAAAGAAAAGACAAAATTGACATCATCCATTACCACAGGAAGGCCTCCTGAGTGGAAATTCTACAACTAGAAGGAAAGAGTAAAGCACACTGAGACTCAGAGGAGGTATGGAAGTAAAGTGCAGAGGTACAGAGGCGCACGTGGAAAGGGCTGGCAACTGGGGAGGTGGTTGTCTTTTGCAAACAGCTTGTCTTTTTCAAGCTCCCAACTGCTCTGAATTCCTGTTCTGGGTGAGTCTCTGGGGACCCAGACAAATACGGGGAGAAACTGGACTGTTTGGCATTAGGCGGAACTCGAGGGAGGCTTTCTCTCAGAGGTGCTTGCAGCGATTACCAGGACACTGAGATTCGGGGCATCTTAGGGTAGGCCTGGGGAGCAGCCATAGCTGCTTGCTCCACCCTGTTGATCCCCTGAGACTCTGCCCCACGCAAGCTGTGTGCAGAGGCTTTTGCATATGAAAGGCCTGGCCCTTTGCAACCTGAAAATTACCTAAAAAAATGCAGCTGGGTCAGAGAGACCCAGAACTTCCAAAAGAAGGACCAAGGCCCCACAGCAGCTTGCATTGCTTCACAGCTGGGCCTCATCTGGGCACCTCTAAACCCCAAACAAAGAAGAGGAATCTTCAGATGTCTCCATAGCTTCTGCTGGGTAGCCTCAGGCAGAGGCTATATTAGCACCTCCTTAGAGATCCAAGAGCCAGTGTACCCAGTGGTCAGAGTGGGGCCATCCAGATTACAACTCCTCAGATCCATAAGGGACACACTCAGGGGGCAGACTCTGTGAGCACCAAAGCCCCACTGAAGCAAGTCTTGCCCCAGAAGGGTGTCTCCAGCACAGAAGTTCTCACACTGCAGACACAGCTGATTCTCACAGCCAATTGGCCTGGAGGTCAATTCCTCCCAATGATACCAACTACAATCAAGGCTTAACTACAACAAGACTATGCACAAAGACCACAAAGGGGTGCACCAAGAGTGTCTACCTCAGGTAATTGGGGAGGCTGAGCCACTGGGCCCTATAGGACACCCAGCACAGAAAGCCACTCTATCAACACAGGGAAGCATAAAAAATGCAGAGACAAAGAAACAGGTCACAAATGACAGATATGGAGGAAAGCAAACTACTGGATATAGATAGAGTTCAAAACCACACTTTTAAGGTTTTTCAAGAATTTTCTAGAAACCGCTGATAAATTTAGTGAGACACTCAAGAAATCTAGTGAGACCCTTGAGGTTATGAAAAAGGACCAACTAGAAATTAAGCATACACTGACTGAAATAAAGAATATTATACAGAGTTCCAATAGCAGACTAGAGGATTGCAAGAATCAAGTCAAAGATTTGAAATACAAAGAAGCAAAAAACACCCAACCAGAAAAACAAACAGAAAAAAGAATCTAAAAATATGAAGATAGTGTAAGGAGCTTCTGGGACAACTTCAAGTCTACCAACATCCGAATTATGGGGGTGCCAGAAGAAGAGAGAGAGCAAGATATTGAAAACCTATTTGAAGAAATCATGACAGAAAACTTCCCCTACCTGGTGAAAGAAATAGACTTACAAGTCCAGGAAGCACAGAGAACCCCAAACAAAAGGAATCCAAAGAGGACCACACCAAGACACATCATAATTAAAATGCCAAGAGCAAAAGACAAAGAGAGAATCTTAAAAGCAGCAAGAGAAAGACAGTCAGTTACCTACAAGGGAGTACCCATACGACTGTCAGCTGATTTCTCAACAGAAACCATGCAGGCCAGAAGAGAGTGGCAAGAAATATTCAAAGTGATGAATAGCAAGAACCTGCAACCAAGATTACTTTATCCAGCAAAGCTATCATTCAGAACTGAAGGTCAGATAAAGAGCTTCACAGATAAGAAAAGGCTAAAGGAGTTCATCACCATCAAACCAGTATTATATGAAATGCTGAAAGGTATCCTTTAAGAAGAGGAAGAAAAAGAAAAAGGTAAAGATACAAATTATGAACAACAAATACACATCTATCAACCAGTGAATCTAAAAACCAAGTGAATAAATAATCTGATGAACAGAATAAACTGGTGAATATAATAGAATCAGGGGCATAGAAAGGGAGAGGACTGACTATTCGTGGGGGGGAAAGGGGTGTGGGGGGTGCGGGAAGAGACTGGACAAAAATCGTACACCTATGGATGAGGACAGTGGGGGGGGGGTAAGGGAAGAGGGTGGGGTGGGAACTGGGTGGAGGGGAGTTATGGGGGGAAAAAGAGGAACAACTGTAATAATTTGAACAGTAAAGATTTAATTTAAAAATAAAAAATAGAAAAAAGAGAGAAACGGTGCTTAGCCCATGCAGTTTGGGTGAAGCTGACCCCACACTCTGGTCCAGAAGGAGACCTTAGTCTAGTCCCTCTGCCTGATGTTTCTGGCCATAACAGTTGTATGAACTAATAAGTTTCCCTTTAAAAAAAATAATGTCGAGGAGAAAGAAGATGGCGGTGATATAGGCAGATGCGTCCCAGGTCGTGTTCCGGAGCAAATGGAGTGAGCAGCTGAAACTAAGAACACCCACCCCGAATTGGTGAAATTGCTCAGCTGGTGAGATGGTTTGCAGCCGGGAAGGGCAGAACTCCCCTGGGAAGGTAAAAAAAAAAAAAAAACAGGGATTTGGGCAGGAAAGTTTGCCAGACCTCTGAGCCCAAAGGGTCGGAGGGAGACCACGTGGCAGACAGCCTCGTCCCTTGGGACAGGCAGAGCCCCTGACTGGGGAAAGGAGATCCGTGGGATTCCTGGCACCGCCAGGGGATCTGAGAGCTGGGTTCTGTGATCACGGAGGACTGAGCCTAAAGGGGGCAGCCTGAAGAGCTGACCTGACCATGCAGTGCCCGTAAAAGAAGAGTTTACAGAAACCAAGCCTTCCCCGTTTCCGCAGCCGGCGTTTGTTTGTTTGTTCTCACTGAATCCTGTTCATGGGACATTTCAGATTCAGACACTCACCTGTGCTGAAGAGAGGGAGAGGGTGCAGAGGAGTGGAATCTGGGGAGAGACTGAGGAGAGAAGGGGGGCCAGGAGAGGTGGCAGCGAATTGAGTGCTGAGACACCCCTTAGCCCAGGACTGGGGCAGCCATTCTCTCTGGAGAGTGAGACTCCTCTCCCCAGCCCCCAGGCAAGGAGCACAGCCACACCCATATTCCACCCTGAACGAGATCAAGGATTAAAATAATCTGATCAGCCCCTGGGAGTTAATAGGGTCTGGCCTATAGAGGGATTTTCAATGCCGTACAGCCTCAGAGGCCAAGCCCAGAACACTGCCACCCAGAGGCTGAGCCACAAACTGACTCTGCTAAACACAAAATAAGGCAGTCTGGGAAACAAATACGGCCTGCTTTAAAATAAGGACTGTGGTTTGCAACACAGAGGAACAGTGTATCGCAGGGAAACTCAACACTCTCCTGAATACCTGGCAGGACTAAAGGCGTGCCATACTGAAGAATAGAAGAACCTAAGGACCTCACTACTGCAATTTTTTTTTCTTTTTTCACCTTTTAACTAAGAAACCAATTTTTTTTTCCTTCTTCTTTTTTTCCCCTCTTTTTCCATCACCTGATTTTACCCTTTTAATTACTACCTTCTTATTTTTAACCAGTATTATTACTGCTACCATTTTACCATCTTTTAAAGTGCCATTTTATTTTCTCTTCATTTTATTTTGGGATTAGTGTTCTCCATTCTATTTTCATCGTTATATTATTGGTTGTTTCTAGTTTGCATCCATCTACAGGGAGCTGTTGCTGGAATTTGCTGGGATTAGTGGCGGTTCTATAGGAGTATTCTCCTCACATAAAGTCTCTTCCCCTCTTCCACTTCATTCTCTCTTTTCGCTCTTTTTTTTCTTGCTTTTATTTCCCCCCCTTCTTTTTCCCAATTTCATTTTTGCACTCCTTTTTTTGGTCCCTACTTTTCTTTTCTTTTTTCTCTTTTATCTTTTTCTCTTCCTTCTTCCTTATCCCCTAATTCTCTTAATTCGGGTGGTCGCCTTTATTTGGGGTTATTAATATCGTGAATATATTTGTGTTTAGTGCCTGGTACGTGGTGCCTTGTTGTGTTGTATTTTGTGCCCTTAAATCAATGCAGCAGATCCAAGCAACAGCAACCTCCTGAGCACCATACCCTCTGTTAAGGAACAGCAGCTGTACGTGAAACTGCCCCCCACCAGCCAGAAGAGCCACCACAGCTGTGAACAGCACGCACCGGAGGAGCTGCTGCCAACTGAAGAGCAGCTGCTACTGCAACTGCCCGAAGAGCAACCACAGACCAAAGGCTCACTGCCACCCAGGGAGCAGCCACTGAACGACTCAACGTCTAGATATGTCAGTGAGATCAAACATGGGTAGACAAAGAAACCCCCAAAGGAAAGAGAAGGAGGACTCTCCAGAAAAGCAGCTAAGTAATACAGAGGCATGCAACATGACAGAAAAAGAATTCAGAATAAGGGTCCTAGAGTGCATAAACCGGATGGAGGAAAAAATCGACAACCTCTGCAAGAAGCAAGAAGAAACAGATGAAAAAATCAATAACATATGGAAGAAGCTAGAAGAAACAGATGAAAAAATCAACAACTTAAGTAAGACCCAAGAAGAAATGAAGAGTGATGTAGCTAAAATAAAAAACACCATTGAAAGTATCAACAGTAGACTAGGGGAAGCAGAGGACCGAATTAGTGAATTAGAAGACAAGGAAGCAAAACACACCCCAAATGTACTGCAGTTGGAGAAAAAAAATTAAAAGACAGGAGGAGAGCCTAAGGGAGCTTTGGGACAACATGAAATGAAACAACATACGAATAATAGGGGTACCAGAACAACAGAAAGAGGAACAAGGATTAGAAAACCTATTCGAAGAAATAATATCAGAAAACTTCCCTGAGGTGGGGAAGAAAAAAGTCACACAAGCCCAGAGAGTCCCAAACAAGGTGAACCCGAAAAAACACACACCAAGACACATCATAATTACCATGGCAAATGTTCAGGACAAAGAGAGAATCTTACAGGCCGCAAGAGAGAGACGGAAAGTCACATACAAGGGATCTCCCATTAGATTATCAAATGATTTCTCAACAGAAACACATCAGGCCAGAAAAGAATGGATGGAAATTTACAAAGTGATGCAAAGCAAAGGACTGAATCCAAGAATACTCTATCCAGCAAAGCTATCATTCAAACTTGAAGAGGAAATAAGAAGCTTCAGAGACAAAAAAGGCTAAGGGAGTTTATCACCACCAAGCCAGCAATGCAAGGAATGCTAAAGGGTCTGGTATAAAAGGAAGAAATAAAAAGCTCAGAAAGAAAACAACCACACAAAAAAAGAAATGGCTACAAACAAGTACCTTTCGATAATAACTTTAAACGTAAACGGACTAAATGCTCCAACCAAAAGACATTAAGTGGCTGAATGGATAAAAACACATGACCCATACATCTGCTGTATACAAGAACCCTACCTCATTAGAAGGGACTCACACAGACTGAAAGTGAAAGGATGGAAAAATATCTTTCAGGCAAATGGAAAGGAAAAGAAAGCTGGGGTAGCAATACTTATATCGGACAAAATAGACCTCAAAGTGAAGGCCATAACAAGAGATAAGGAAGGCCACTTCATAATACTAAAGGGATCAATACAACAAGAAGATATAACCCTGGTAAACATATATGCACCCAATGCAGGAGCGCCCAAATTTATAAAAAAAACTCCTGGAAAATATCAAAGGAGAGATCGACAACAATACAATAATAGTAGGGGACTTTAATACACCACTGACAGCACTGGATAAGTCCTATAGACAAACAATCAGCAAAGATACAGAAATCCTAAATGACTCACTTGATCAGATGGACTTAATAGACATCTTCAGAACGCTTCACCCCAAAGCCAGGGAATATACATTCTTCTCAAGTGCTCATGGGACATCTTCAAAAATAGACCACATATTGGGTCACATGCAAAGTATCCCCAAATTCAAGAAGATTGAAATCATAAAAAGCATCTTCACAGACCACGATGGCATAATACTAGAAATAAACTACAATAAAAACAACCCAAAATACTCAAACACCTGGAAGCTGAATAGCATGCTATTAAATATTGATTGGGTTACCAATGAGATCAAAGAATAAATTAAAAACATCCTGGAAACTAATGACAATGAAAACACAACAATCCAAAACCTATGGAACACAATGAAAGCAGTCCTGAGAGGGAAGCTTATAGCTCTACAGGCCTATCTCAAAAAACAAGAAAAAATGGTAGTAAATCATCTAACTCTACATCTCAAAGATTTAGAAAGAGAGCAACAAGAAAACCCCAGAGTGAGCAGAAGGAAGGAGATAATAAAGATTAGAGCAGAAATAAATGACATAGAGACCAAAAAAACAATACAGAAAATCAATGAAACCCAGAGCTGGTTCTTTGAAAGGATAAACAAGATTGACATACCCCTAGCCAGACTCACCAAGAAGCAAAGAGAGAGGACCCAAATAAACAAAATCAGAAACGATAAAGGCGAAATAACAACAGACCCCACAGAAATACAAATGATTGTTAAAAAATACTATGGACAACTCTACTCCAACAAACTAGACAACCTGGAGGAAATGGGCAAATTCATAGAAAAATAAAACATTCCAAAACTCAATCAGGAAGAATCTAAAAATATCAATAGGCCAATAACTATGTTAGAAACTGAAGCAGTCATCAAAAAGCTTCCAGCAAACAAAAGTCCAGGACCAGACGGCTTCACAGGGGAGTTTTACCAAACATTCAAGGAAGAACTAAAACCTATCCTCCTCAGACTACTACAAAAAATTCAAGAGGAAGGAACACTTCCAAGCTCATTCTATGAAGCCAGCATCACCCTAATACCAGAACCAGGTAAAGACAACACAATGAAAGAGAATTACAGGCCAATATCCCTAATGAACATAGATGCCAAAATCCTCAACAAAATCTTAGCAAATCGGATCCAGCAGTACATCCGAAAGATCATACACCAAGACCAAGTAGGATTTATCCCAGGGATGCAAGGATGGTACAATATCCGAAAATCAATAAACGTGATACATCACATAAACAAATTGAAAGTAAAAAACCACATGGTCATATCAATTGATGCAGAAAAAGCATTTGACAAAATTCAGCACCCATTTTTGATAAAAACTCTCAGTAAGGCGGGAGTAGAAGGATCATACCTCAACATAATAAAAGCCATATATGACAGGCCCACAGCCAGCATCATACTCAATGGACAAAAACTAACACCATTTCCCCTAAGAACAGGAACAAGACAGGGATGCCCCCTCTCACCACTTCTGTTCAACATAGTACTGGAAGTGTTAGCCACTGCAATTAGGCAAGAAGAAGAAATAAAAGGCATCCAAATTGGAAAAGAGGAAGTAAAACTGTCCTTATTTGCAGACGACATGATATTATACATACAAAACCCTAGAGACTCCATCAAAAAGCTATTAGACTTAATACATGAATCTGGCAATGTAGCAAGATACAAAATTAACCCCAAGAAATCTGAGGCATTTCTATATACCAATAGTGAACTTTCAGAAAGAGAGATTATAAAAACAATCCCGTTTACCATCGCACCAAAAAAATTAAGCTACCTAGGAATAAACTTAACTAAAGAGGTAAAAGACCTCTACTCAGAAAACTACAGGATGTTGAGAAAAGATATAGAGGAAGACATAAACAGATGGAAGAACATACCGTGTTCATGGATTGGTAGAATCAACATCATTAAAATGTCCATACTACCCAAAGCAATCTATAAATTCAACGCACTTCCCATTAAAATACCAGCGGCATACTTCAGAGATCTAGAACAAACTCTCCAAAAATTCATCTGGAATAAAAAAAGACCCCGAATAGCTGCAGCAATCCTGAAAAAGAACAAAGTAGGTGGGATCTCAATACCAGATATCAAGATGTATTACAAAGCCACTGTTCTCAAAACTGACTGGTACTGGCACAAGAATAGGCATATAGATCAATGGAATAGTATAGAGAGCCCAGAAATCGGCCTGAACAAATATGCTCAATTAATATTTGACAAAGGAGGCAAGAACATACAATGGAGCCAAGATAGTCTCTTCAATAAATGGTGTTGGGAAAATTGGACAGATATATGCAAGAAAATGAAACTAGACCATCAACTTACACCATACACAAAAATAAACTCAAAATGGATAAAGGACTTAAATGTACGGCAGGAAACCATAAAAATTCTAGAAGAATCCAAAGGCAACAAAATCTCAGACATATGCCGAAGCAATTTCTTCACTGATACAGCTCCTAGGACACTTCAAACTAAAGAGAAAATGAACAAATGGGACTACATCAAAATAAAAAGCTTCTGCACAGCAAAAGAAACCATCAACAAAACAAGGAGAAAACCCACTGTGTGGGAAAACATATTTGCCAATGTCATATCTGATAAGGGCCTAATCTCCAAAATTTATAGGGAACTCATACAACTTAACAAACGGAAGATAAACAATCCAATCAAAAAATGGGCAAAGGACCTAAATAGACACCTTTCAAAAGAGGACATTCAGAAAGCCAAGAGACATATGAAAACATGCTCAAAGTCACTAATCATCCGAGAGATGCAAATCAAAACAACAATGAGGTACCATCTCACACCTGTCAGACTGGCTATCATCAACAAATCAAAAAATGACAAGTGCTGGAGAGGATGTGGAGAAAAAGGAACACTTGTGCACTGCTGGCGGGATGCAGACTGGTGCAGCCACTATGGAAGACAGTATGGAGTTTCCTCAAAAAACTGAAAATGGAACTCCCATTTGACCCTGTGATCCCACTTCTAGGAATATATCCCAAGAAACCAGCAACACCAATCAGAAAGGATATATGCACCCCTATGTTCATAGCAGCACAATTCACCATAGCTAAGATCTGGAAACAGCCTAAGTGCCCATCAGTAGATGAATGGATTAGAAAACTGTGGTACATCTACACGATGGAATACTATGCTGCTCTAAAAAGGAAGGAACTCTTACCATTTGCAACGGCATGGATGTAACTGGAGAGCATTATGTTAAGTGAAATAAGCCAGTCAATGAAGGAAAAATACCACATGATCTCACTCATTCATGGATAATTGAGACCATTATAAACTTTTGAACAATAATAGATACAGAGGCAGAGCTGCCTCAAACAGATTGTCAAACTGCAGTGGGAAGGCCGGGGAGGGTTGGGGGGCGGGAGGTAGGGGGGTAAGAGATCAACCAAAGGCCTTGTATGCGTGCATATAAGCATAACCAATGGACATAAGACACTGGGGGATAGGGGAGGCTAGGGGACTGTAAACAAACAAAGAAACACAAACCAAACAGAAAAGAAAGCTGTAAAAGAGGAAATGAAGGACAAAAAGAAAAGCTATGATATCAAGGAAACAATTAACAAAATGGCAGTAATAAGTCCTTCCCTATCAGTAAGTATTTTAAATGTAAGCAAACTACATTTCCTAAAGACAAAGATTGGCAGGATCTAACTATATGCTGTCTACAAAATTATCCTATATATTAAAAGGCTAATACACAAATAGACCTAATGGCGGAACAACCAGCCTCTATGACAAGCACTGACCACCAGGGGGTAGATGCTCAATGCAGAAGGTTGAACGCCACTTCACAGAGGGAGCGCCGCTCAGCCAGAAGCCAACCTCAGGGCTGGCCAGCCAGCGTAGCAGTGGTGGCGGGAGCCTCTCCCACTTCCACTGCAGTCGAGCGGTAAGGAGCAAGGGGTCCTGGATTGCAAGAGGATGCAGGCCAGGCTGAGGGTACTGGCCCCTCTACCCCAACAGTGCACAAATCACATGCACCAGGTTTCTAATAGAATTAATAAAACCAATTTAAAAATTCAGATTTTTTTACAATAAAATGCTAAAAATAAAATATTAATTTTTATAAGCAAAACCATATTTACATTATAATTCAAATTTAATAATAATCATTCACTTATTCATTCAATATTAGTTAGATCTTATTATTTCTTAGGCACTGTTCTTAGACCAAAAAGATACCATGGTAAACAAGGGACACATATGTGCCCATATGTAAATGTTTTAAATATTTATGGCCAATTTTCTTATTTAACTCAACTGTCTTATTTTCCCATTATTTTTTTATAATGCACATATTTTTAAAAATATATATTTTTTTATTCCCCAAACAAACATGTTCAGAGTAAAAATTCAGGCAATACAGAAACTTATGAGCAGAAAAGGTTCTTCTAAACAAAAGGATTTCTTCAAATTTCTCATCACATTTTTACTCCCTGAATGTTAGCACTGAAAATGGTTTAGTGTATATTTTTCCAGCAATCCCCCCCCCCCCAAATGCACAAGCATGATCCTTTGACTCAGATGATTGGAACCAAAGAATGTATCTCATCTGAGATAAGTTAATATATGTGCATATACATGTGTGTCTTTACAGCTATAAAAAGAATCAGTGCTGTGAAAAATATTCTTGACCAACAGGATAAAGAATATTAACAAGTATTGATGACAAGCTGTGTACTGCTCAGATACAGGGAGCCTAGTACAGTATCAAGATTTCTGCAGGATTTTAAAAATGGTGAATAAGCTGGTATATCAAGTAGAAAACAATTGTTGCTCAGAATTCAGTCTGTGTTAGATTCTAACTCCTGCACCTTGAAGAAGCTATCACTTTAGTAGTCATGTATTTATGTGCCAAGGATTAATTTGATAAGGTGACATTGACATGAAGCTGTTTTCTAGAAGATAAAATACAACCCTTAAACTGGATTTGAAACTTAAAGTTTAATGGGGTGAGATCTGACACCAAGGGATATTGAGAAATAGTTTTAACAGATAAAACACTGAGTAAGTAACTCAGCAGCAGAAAGAAATGAACAGCCCCGGCCAGTGCGGCTAGAGTGTCTGCCCTTGCAGCAAAGCGTTTAGGGTTTGATTCCTGGTTAAGGGCAAGTACCAAGGTTGCAGGTTCCATCCCAGCTGGATACCAACTAATGGATGTGTCTCTTGCTTGCCCATGTTTGTCTCTCTCTCTCTCTCTCCTACCTCTTTCACCCTTCCCCTCCCTTTCTCGAAAAATTCAATGGAAAACATATTCTTGGGTGAGGATTAAAAAACAAACGAACAAACAAACAAATAAAGGCATCCAAGTCATAATAAAATAAACAAACTGCCACACATGTGAGTTTATTGCTTGTAGAAAGGTTAGCTTCAGTATTTTTAAAAAATTTTACTGATTGATTGGTATAGAGAAAGAGAAAGTGACAGAGAGAAACATCAATTTTTTTCTTCCCCTTATTTAAGCATTCATTGGTTTATTCTTGTATGTGACCACACCAGGGATCAAACCCACAACCTTGGCAGGTCAGGAAGCACTCTAACTAACTGAGCTACTAGGCCAGTGCCATGAAACACTTTCTTTTATTTTATAATGAACTCTTTGACAACACACACACACACACACACACACACACACACACACACACTCACAACAGGGCACATTGCTCAGCCTGTGTGGCTCAGTGGTTTAGAGTCAACCTATGAACCAGGAGGTCACGGTTTGATATCTGGTCAGGGCACATGTCCAGGTTGCAGGCTCAATCCCCAGTTTGGGGTGTGCAGGAGGCAGACGATCAGTGATTCTCCCTCAGCATTGATGTTTCTATCTCTCCCTACCTCTCCCTTCCTCTCTGAAATCAACAAAAACATATTTAAAATAAAAAGAAGAGGGCACATCAAAACATTGGATTTCTAACTAAGGGAGGTTCCTTTTAAGGGAGGTTCAGGGAGCAGAGTGAACCCCAGTGGAGTGCCCTCTGCAGAGTCTTTAATAGCAGCAGCACCAAAATCTGTAGATTGTAAGGCCTGTTTCAAATTAATTTACTCCACAAATGTTTGTTGAGAAACTTCTAGGTGTCAGACACCGCACATCCCTAGAGAGACACTGATCATGCTTAAGGCAATTGGAAAAGTGGAAACAGATCAGAAGTGCTGTGAGAATGAAAGCTAATGGAATGAGGGTGCTGGGGGGACAGTGGGAGATACGGAGGAATTGACAGTGACTGATAACAATGATATAAAACCCAACAAGAACAGGTATTCCATGGGGAATCCTATTTACTTGGTGGTTATCTCCATGGGTGGATGCGTGAACTAATGAATGAGAATTTTATGAAGATAAGTGTGAAAATGAAGTGCTGGGCTCAATTCTTTCTCTCTACCTTCTCCCTCTCCAGCCCATCTCAAGGTCCTAAAGGTTTTCATCAAGTCAAGAGATGTTTTGGTGTCATCTAATTTGGTGTCATCTAATTTTTTAACAGGTTAAAAAATGGATTTTATAAGTAGAAAGCCTGGACCCAAATTCTGCTCCTCTACTTAGGTAACTAATTTCTGTAGGTTATTGAAAACTCTTGAAACCTCGGTTTTCTCATCTGGGAAATGAGGATCATAAAAGTGCCCATTTAATTTGACCATTAAATGCAACGGGCTTGACATGGCATATAAACATGCTCTTCATAACCAAGGCTCTATTTTCCTGGAAGATCTTATGGAAACTCAGAGAAAGGAAAAAGAAAGAGGGAGAAGCCCCATGAAAGGCATATAAGCCTTGAGCACTAACACGTGAATGCATATGTTAAATTCATGGGAAACTTAAACATTCCATCAACTCTCTGCATTGCAGGTGAATTCTCCCTTTGTACAAAGATAACGTTGGGTAACTTTTCACACTGTGATCATCATCAGCTGGGACTTAGTAGCTGGAACACCACCCATTGTCCACTCCATCCCCTGGGGTAGACATCACGGCTCCCCTTTTGGTTTCAAACACTTGGTTTCTTCTGAAGAGACCTGTAAACTCTAGAGGTTGCAGGGACTGGTTTCTCTGGACAGACCCCAATGCCACACCCACGTAGGAGTTGGTGGTGAGGCCTGCAGTGGCCTTCCTCTCCCCACAGGGGGACGGCTGACTGAGCTCTAGGTGTCAGGTGTGCAGGGGCACCAGCAGGGGGCCTGTCCCCTCCCTCTGAGAGCAGCCTGAAGTTGACCCCAGGCTGCTCTCAGATGAGCTGAATCCCAGTTAGGCTCACAGTCCCATCAGTGGAAGGTCAGCATTCACATTACCATCAAGTTGCTGACCTTTAGTTAGAACTTTGCATTTGGTCACAATTATCTGACTGTGTACCAGATACTTTTACCTGCTTGTTTCTTAAGTGAGATTGTCCCCATTTCACAGCTAGAACGACTGAGGCTCAGAGAAGTGCAGAAGTGGCTAGGATGAGAATTGAACCCCAAAACATAAGCTTCTCCCATGACACTGGTAGGGTGAGGTTGGCCTGTATCGGCTGTATCGGGTCTGTACCCTTCACCCTCCAAAGAGCAAGATAAGCCAGAGAGATCACGCCTATGCCCCTCCGCCCCCCACCCCCCATCACAGGTGCCTCCTCACCTTCTCCATTTGAGTCCAGTAGTCCAGGACATCACTGGCAAAGTTAAATTTCTCAGGTCTATCATGGTCATTCCATCTCGGGGCGCCAATTGCTGATACAGACTGGAAGCGCAAGGTCCGAGCAGCCAGGTGCAAGGCGTGGCAGGATTTGTGGGTGCCCCAAAGGACCCGGAGCCTCATCAGCCACTGCATGGCGGAGCAGTCCTCAGGAAGCAGGCACGGACTTCTCGGTCACCACCTGCTTTGGGAACAGATGGCTAATAGGTCAGTCCTGGAGCAGGACTTTTCTCCACAAGACGAGGCACATTTTGGTTCATGGCTGCGGTTCTGTTTCAGCTGACCAGTATTTGGAGGCACAACTTAGTGACTGAGGATTTAGGATTTCTCTTCCCAGCTCAGGGACCACAGGCAGAGCATGGTGGGGAGGGATTGTAGCTACCAGATGAGATTGGTACACCTTCCTGGGGGTCTTCCCTTCTCTCTCACCCCCTGGGAGTTAAGCTCAGGTTGGCAGCCATGGGACCAGCCCCTTTGTGGAAAACTCACCATTAGAAAGTCCTGTTCTCCATGCTAGCCTGGCTCTCAGACCTCTTTTCCTGCCGAGCCCAACTATGCGGTTCTCATGGAAACTGTTATATTTATAGATGATCCCAACCCCTATGCAAAGTTCATTGGTTCAGACTTCTTGCCTCCTGAACTGTGAGAAATAAATTAATGAGGTTTAAGCCCCTCAGGCTGTCTTACTTTGTTTGTTATAGCAGCTCTAGCTATCCAATACACTTCTCTTAATCAAATAACAAAGAAATGCCTTTGGCGTTATCGTATCCTGTAAATGTGTTTGAAATTCTGATTTAATCTTCATCATGTGAGTGGGCCAAGCACCGCCAGTACCCAGTTGGGAGGACTGTTGGAGCTGAGAGCATGCCCTCAGGAGCCAATCGGCACAGGTTGAAATCCCAGCCCCTGTACTCTTCACCTAAACAGCTTTGGGCAATTTTCTTAACCTCCCTCTAAAATACGGAAATATTAGCAACACCTGGAGTAGTGAATGAATGACTTCCTGTGTGAAGCATGTGAGCACAGACTCAGCACAGGTGAATAATCCAGGCATGGCAGTTTCTGCTAACAAACACTCTCTCTGAGGAAACTCATTGAACAATCAGGCTTCAAAAGAGATGGCTGCTTGAGCTTTGGGATTAGCGTCTAATGAAAAGGAACAGGGATACTTTGCTGAGCAGACAGTCCAGCCTCTGCATTAATAGGTTAAAAAGGCTAAACATGGGGATATCTATACTTACATGTCCATCTCTCTCTTCATGTATATCTGTCTTTATAATTGTCAATATCTATATCTATAATTATGCCAATATCTGCTGTCACTATCTGTAGCTTTATCATATCTATACCTATAACTACATCGATAGCTGTATTTATATCTATATCCATGTTGATATTGATATGTCTCACTATGAAGTACTATAGTGATATTTATAACTACATTTGTATCTGTGAGTGGGTCCGTGACTAGACTACGCTGGGTGTTTGAGGCTAATTTGCTATATGTATGTGCAGAGGCAACAACATGGTAGTTTTACTGTACGCACTGCGCAGGTGCACCATTATCTTATGTAATGAATGTCACCATTTGGCAAGAAACCTCTTTTTTCTGAGTTGGTACAAGAATGTGTTGCTGACCAGCCAGTGTGGGGCTGCTTTGTGGGACTACATTGAAGAACTGCTTTGTCTGATAGGTCCTGTGTTAGCAATGGCTACTTTGTCTGCAATAAAGTCTCTCCTATATGCCTGCAGCGACTCATGTCTTCTTCCAATTCCCGCGTCCACGGAGGTCCAGCCCTTAGCAGAGGGGCTGGGACCAGACACTGTGTCTATATCTCTGTACTGCATTTTTCCGTGTATAAGACGCTATTTTTTCCTAAAATCATTAGGCTGAAAATCGAGGGGCATCTTTTACATGGAAGTCAGCCAAGGAGGGAGCTGCTGCCCATACCTTGTAAAACAAGCTTCCTCCAATCAGGAGCCTTATTGTTACTGACAACAGCTGATGCCGTAATTGGAGGTAGAGGTAGAGAGTGTGCAGATGCAACATGACCAGAGCATTCTAAACCTATAAAGATGTCAAAGAATAAAAAGATACATACCGGTAAGGGATTGTCTTACTCTGCAAAATTCAAACTGAATATAATCAGCTGTGCAAAACAGCATGGAAACAGAGCAGAAGAGAGACAGTTTGACACTCCTCCCACTGAGTGTATGATCAGCCAGTAGAGAAAACAGGAAGAACAACTGTTTAAGATGCAAAAACAGGAGAAGGCCTTAAGAGAAAAACCAGCAAAATGGGCAAACTTGGAGCAGAGCTTAAGACTTGGATTATGGAGCAGGGCCATAGTGGCTTATGTGTGTCAACCAAGCTTATTCAATGTCAGGCAAAATTATTTGCAAGCAAAACGAACGTTGTTGATTTTAGAGGGAAGGCAAAATTGTGCTTCAATTTCAGGAGGAGATAGGGGTTGGCCATGAGAACATGAACAAAGTTAGCTCAGAAAATGCCACCAGATTATGAGGATGATCTTACATATATAGACAGTGAATCAGAAGACAGCAGTGATACAATAGAATTTGGAGAAATTGTTATGTCTGGAACTAATAGTGATGAAGAAGGGAGCAGTGATGCAACAGAGGCTGATAAAGTGACATGCTGCAAAATACCATAGTACTGGTATGTAAACATTACCTGCAGTAATTACTAAATAAAAATGTCTTCTGTTTTATGTTTAAAATATTGATTTCTTAATTTTGGATTGGAAAAGTGGGAGGCATCTTATACATGGGGGTGCCTTATGCATGGAAAAATACAGTATATGTATATGAATATGTATATGAATATGTATATGAATATGTATATGTATATGTATACATATTTCTCATAATGCCTGACATTGGAACTCAATAAAATGTTAGATTTTCCCTTTCTGCTGTAATTTGCAAAACTAAAAGATGAAAATTGGGGAGAGAAGATACAGTGTGCCTAGAAAATGTCTGACTTACAGATAAACATATTTTCCACTCACCAAATCTTCTGTGCCACATATGGTTTTAGAACATCAGAGATTATTTAGGCTGCAAGGGTTCCTACCCTCTTGGGCTTTATAATCCAAGGCAGTGATTTTCACCCTGTGAACCACAAGAATTTTTAAAACATGCAATACCTGACTATTTAGTCAAGAGCACTGAACTCTTTCCCTTAGAGTGTCAATATTAAAAAATGGCAACAGTCAACACAACAATAGACAGCTAGTGTGGATGAGCAAAAATTATACCAAGTTTTTGTCTGATTGGAAAAAAATATAGTATACTTTTCGGTGTGCTCCCGAGTTGTAGTGATTAGTTTATGTGTGCTATGGGATAAAAATGATGAAAAATCACTGGTCTAAGGACATCCTACAAAATAGTTTTAAAGAACAATCATTTGAACCTGGCTGGCATGGCTCAGTGGTTGAGTATCAACCTATGAACCAGGAGTTTGAGGTTTGATTCCCAGTCAGGGCACATGCCCAGGTTGGGGGCTGAATCCTCAGTGTGGGGCGTGCAGGCGCATCCAATCAAGGACTTTCTCTCATCATTAATGTTTCTATCTCTCTTTCCCTCTCCCTTCCTCTTTGAGCCCCAAAACACAGAGACCACAGGACTGCTTCGGGGAAGAGCTGACTGCTCTGCCATGGTGATTCCCTGAGACCCGCCCCACCCAATTTACAACCCCACCCAAGCTGTGCACAGATGCTTTTGCATATGAATGGCCTGACCTTTTGTAATCTAAAATCTAACAAACTGCAGCTGGGTCAGAGAGCCCAGGGCTTCCAAAGGAATGCCCAAGGCTCCATAGCAGCCTGCATTGCTTCACAGCTGGGCCTCATCTGAGCACCTCCAAACCCCAAACAAAGAGGAGGAATCTACAGATCTCTTTGTAGCTCCTGCTGGGTAGCCTCAGGAAGTGGTGGACTCCACCTCCTTGGAGATGCAAGAGCTAGTGTAACCAGTGGTCAGAGTGAGACCATACCAGATTACACCTCTTCACATCCATAAGGTACACACTCAGGGGGCAGACTCAGTGAGCATCAAAGCCCCAATGAAGCAAGTCCTGCCCCATAAGGGTGTCTCCAGCACAGCAGTTCTCCTATTGTAGACACAACTGGTCCTCACAGCCAATTGGCTTGGAGGTCAATTCCTCCTGGTGACACCAATAGCAATCAAGGCTTAACTACAATAAGACTGTGCACACAGAGGGGTGCACCAAGAGCAAACACCTCAGGTGACTGGGGAGGGTGAGCCACTGGACCCTATAGGACACCTAGCACACAAAGCCACTCTGTCAACACAGGGAAGCAACCAAAATGCAGAGACAAATAAACTTGTCACAAATGAAAGAAATGGAGGAAAGCAAACTACTGGATATAGCATTCAAAACCATGGTTATAAAGTTACTCAAGAATCTTCTAGAAACCTCTGAGAAGTTTAGTGAGACCCTCAAGGATATGAAAAAGGACCAATTAGAAATTAAGCATACACTGACTGAAATAAAGAATATACAGAGATCCAACATCAGACTAGAGGATACCAAGAATCAAATCAAAGATTTGAAATATGAAGAAGCAAAAAACACCCAACCCAAAAAGCAAAAAGAGTCCAAAATATGAAGATAGTGTAAGGAGCCCCTGGGACAGCTTCAAGCGTACCAACATCCAAATTATGGGGGTGCCAGAAGAAGAGAGAGAGCAAGATATTGGAAACCTATTTGAAGAAATCATGACAGAAAACTTTCCCTACCTGGGGAAAGAAATAGACTTACAAGTCCAGGAAGCACAGAAAACCCCAAACATGAAGAACCCAATGAGGTCCACACCAAGACACATCATAATTAAAATGCCAAGAGCAAAAGACAAAGAGAGAATCTTAAAAGCAGCAAGAGAACAACAGTTAGTTACCTACAAGGGAGTACCCATATGACTGTCAGCATATTTCTCAAGAGAAACTCTGCAGGCCAGAAGGGAGTGGCAAGAAATATTTGGTGATGAATAGTAAGGACCTACAATCAAGATTACTCTACCCAGCAAAGCTATCATTTAGAATTGAAGTTCAGATAAAGAGCTTCACTTATAACAAAAAGCTAAAGGAGTTCATCATCGCCAAATCAGTATTATATGAAATGCTGAAGGGTATTCTTTAAGAAGAGGAGGAAGAAGAAAAAGGTAAAGATAAAAATTATGAACAACAAAGTGACAACAAATACATATCTATCAACAAGTGAATCTAAAAATCAAGTGAATAAAAAATCTGATGAACAGAATAAACCAGTGATAGAAAGGGATTGGACTGACAATTCTTGGTGTGGGGGGTGTGGGAAGAGACTGGACTAAAATAGTACACCTATGTACAAGGACAGTTGTGGGGGCAACTAAGGGCATGGGATGGGGTGGGAACTGGGTGGAGTGCAGCTATGAGAGAAAAAGAGAAGAGCAACGGTAATAATCTGAACAATAAAGACTTATTTAAAAATCAATTAAAATTAACAAGAGAATCCCAAATGCTAATAGGTGTCCAGAAGAAAATAGAACAAGATAATATAGCAGTGTGACTGGGCGGGGGGTGGGAGGATGACTAAGGTTATCCTCTCTTAGGAAGTGACATTTTGTCATAGGAGAAGGAGGAGAAGGAGCCAGCCATGCGAAGACCATGGGAAAAGCATTCCAGGCAGGAGGAGCAGCAAGTACACAGGCTGGAGGCTGAGCTTTCCAAGGACTAGATCGAAGCTGGGGTGGCCGATTAGTGAGTGAGGAAGATGAGTCTGGGGTCAGAGACACAGGCAGGAGACACAGCACAAAGGAGACACCTTTTGGCCATAATAAGAAGTTTGGATTCTGCATGAAGTGTGATGGGGTGGCTTGAGAGGATTTTAAGAGAAAAAAAGACATGACTCAGTATCCAATTAAGTGGCTAATGCCCTTGGTTACTTAATTTTGAAATAAAATAGCATGGGAAAGAGATAATTCGGAAGTGACATGATCAGGTTTGTATTGTTGAGAGCTCACTGGCAGTTCTGTGAGAAGGGCTTTCAAAGTGAGGAGGATGCTGGATGGCCTAAGCCAGTGATGGCGAACCTTTTGAGCTCACCATGTCAGCATTTTGAAAAACCCTAACTTAACTCTGGTGCCGTGTCACATATAGAAATTTTTTGATATTTGCAACCATAGGAAAACAAAGACTTATATTTTTTATATTTATTTTATATATTTAAATGCCATTTAACAAAGAAAAATCAACCAAAAAAATGAATTCACGTGTCACCTCTGACACGCGTGTCATAGGTTCGCCATCACTGGCCTAAGCTGGGATGGTGGCTTGGGCAAGCTTGACACAATGACCATGGAGAAGTGGCGGGTGTGGGCAGCATTTCGAGACACCATCAGGAGGACTTACTAGTACTGATGGTTGCATAGAGGAAATGAAGAAAAGAGGGATTGAGGTGACTCTCCAGCTTTTGGCTTCTGCAGTGACACGTGCAGTCGGTCATGGTATACCTCTGTGGAAGCACGCTGAAGAGCTTGCCTAACATGGCCAAGGGCTTGAGGCCTGCCTTTCTTTAAGGCGGTCTGCCGTGCTCACGTCTCCCGACGATATTCTGCTTCTATCCTACCTGCCACACGTCTCCATCTCTGATTTCTGGCTTCTTTTATCAAAAACAGTAGATATGAGCTGCTCAACTGAGAAACTGGGTACTGGGTGAGAGGGAATCCCACTCTCTTTACATTTCCTGATCAACCCTATTTGCTCTGGAAGGAAAAAAAATTTTGACTCTGGAATTTATGACACTGCACAAACTGGGTTGGTTTTATGTTTGGTCAAGCCACAGGAATTCACCAGTGCCTTCCCCAGCCATTTCAGATCCAATGCTGCATCGACTTGTGTCCCGGAGAGGGAGCCATTTGAGATAATGTTTGGAAGACACTCAAAGTGCCCAGCATATGGAGCAATGGAAAGTGCTTTTCAAATGGCAGCTGTTGTTGTTTTTAAAACAGACTCCAGTGCCAAATAGGCAAAGCTGAGATCCTGTTTACCAGTTACCATATCACACAGATCCTGTGAAAGTCATTGCAATGCTGTGCTTGTTTCCTCACTCAAAGATAAGAATAATAGTACCTACCTGATAGAATTAATATGAGAATTGAAGGAGATAATATATATAGACTGCTTGGAACAGTGCCTGGCACATAGTAAGAATAGTAGTAGTAGTAGTAGTAGTAGTAGTAGTAGTACTGTTATAGAGGAAGGGCAGTGGAAAGAAAAAAAGATATAATTACTCCTTTAGGACCTCTTGCCTAAAGGAACTCATAAACATAACCTCATTTATACATATACTAGTGACCTGGTGCACAAAATTTGTGCCCATTTAAAGGGAATTAATTAGAGGAAATATTTTAAATTGTTATTTTCCCTTTCTCTATAATAGAAGTGTCAGAGATTAAAGAAAATTAGTAAAATGTATATGAACATCTTCCTCCTGTCAGAGTCTGGGGTGTGCCACAGGAACCAGAGTCAAGCCCCTGCCCATCCACGTGCGCCTCGAAATCGCATGAGACCCAGAACTGGCCAGCCCCACCCCCACTGGGCTAGATCCAGACTTGGCTGTCCCCAACCCATCAAGGCCCCTGGGTGAGGGGCATGGCCTCAGGTCACCTGACCCAGTGCCGGGGCTGGGCACACAGCATGAGGTCCCCTGGCTCGGGCCAAGGGGCACAGCCTGAGGTCCCCTGTCAAGTCCCATCAGGCAGGGGGGCTGCAGCCTTAGTTCCTTGCTATTGCTTGTTAAAGCTCGTTACAGAAACTTGGCCTCCACTGTGGGCGCAGCCATCTTGTGTTACAGAATCCACCTCTGCTGTAAGCTCCACCATCTTTGTGACAGCATGATGGTTAATTTGCATACTCTCTCTTTATTAGATAGGACTAGAGGTCAGATGCAGAAAATTTGTCCAAAGGGCTTGGCCCTTGCAGCCACAGCTGCCTCAGGCTTTGCAGCCCTGGCTGCTTCGGCCCTTATGGACTGGTTGCCTCGTGGCCCCGTGGCCCAGTTGCCCAGCCCACTGGTTGTTCTGGAAGGTTGTTCAGCCTTCCTGTCTAATTAGCATATTGCCTCTTTATTATATAGGATTAGTACCTTGTATTTCTTTTCATTAAAGAAATGAATTAATTGAGACTCAAATTTTTCATGACTAAAAAATATTGACTCAAATTTATTGAAAATTGATTATGTTACTGGAACAGTAACAAATCATTTACATGTAATTTATAATAATAAAAGCATAATATGCTAATTAGACTGGACAGCCTAACAACCATCTGGACATCCTTCCGGACGACCTTCCAGATTACCTTCAGATGAAGCTGGGGCTGCGAGGGCCGAGGCAAACTGCCAAGGTTGCAAGGGGCTGTGAGGGCTGGCTGAGGCTGTGAGGGGCTGCAAGGGCCAGCCTAGGCAGCGGGGGATGCGAGTTCCAAGCCTCTTGCATGAATTTTGTTCATCAGGCCTCTAGTATAATATAAATATTATTTGGGAATTACAATTATTGACTCAGAGGAGATTAAAAATGGGGGCGGAGAAAGTGGATGCAGCACAGACACCCTCCCAGTTACATACTGGAATTACTAGGTGTACTGGTTAATTACTAGGTGTAACATTTTTTTCAATAGATGGGGATACACATATGGGGAGATATATGCAATTTGACATGTATGCTATTTTGTTGTATTGACAACAAGCTTCAGAACTTCATATGTCAAATTTGCTGAAGGTGTTAACATCATAGATATTTTTATGCTTAAAAATGTTGAATTTTGTGCCCAAAAAAAGAGCTTTGGTGGGAAGTTGTAATTCATTAATTTATTTTGAAGAAAAGTGCTGCTAAATACTTTGGGAAGCTTATGGTGAACATGCTCCATCTCAAGATACTTGTGAATGCTGGTTTAAACACTTTAAAAGTGATTATTTTGATGTGAAAGACAAAGAATGTCCAGGTCAACCAAAAAAGGTTGAAGACCAACAATTACCAGCATTATTGGATGAAGGTGCGTGTCAAACTCAAAAACAACTTGCAGGAAGATTAAACATTGCTCAGCAAACAATTTCCTATCATTCACAAGCAATGGGAAATATTTTCAAGAAAGGAAAATGGGTGCCACATCAACTGAATGAAAGACAAATAGAAAACCGAAAAGTCATCAGTGCAATGTTGCTGCAGTGGCAAGAAAGAAAGTCTTTTTTGCATCGAATTGTGACTGGTGATGAAAAGTGGATTTATTTTGAGAATCCCAAATGCACAAAATCATGGGTTGATCCAGGTCAACCGTCAACATCGACTGCAAGGCCAAATCGCTTTGGAAAGATGACAATGATCTGCATTTGGTGGGATCAGGAAGGTGTGGTGTATTATGAGCTTCTAAAAGAGGTGAAACTGTTAATACTGATCGCTATCGAAAACAAATAATCCATTTGAACCACGCTTTGATCGTAAAATACCATAATGTTCCAGAAGACACAGAAAAGTAATTTTGCTTCATGATGACGCACCATCACACACTTCAAAACCAGTTAAAGACACTTTAAAAGATCTTGCCTGGAAAGTATTAACCCACCCACTGTATTCACTAGACCTTGCTCCTTCAGATTATCACTCATTCTGATTGATGGCACACACACTGTCTGAGCGGCACTTGAAAACAAACAAAGCAAGATATTGAAAACCTATTTGGAGAAATAATGACAGAAAACTTTCCCTACCTGGTGAAAGAATAGACTTACAAGTCCAGGAAGCGCAGAGAACCCCAAACAAAAGGAATCCAAAGAGGAACACACCAAGACACATCATAATTAAAATGCCAAGAGCAAAAGACAAAGAGAGAATCTTAAAAGCAGCAAGAGAAAGACAGTCAATTACCTACAAGGGAGTCATACGACTGTCAGCTGATTTCTCAACAGAAACTATGCAGGCCAGAGGGAGTGGCAAGAAATATTCAAAGTGATGAATACCAAGAACCTGCAACCAAGATTACTTTATCCAGCAAAGCTATCATTCAGAATTGAAGGTCAGATGAAGAGCTTCACAGATAAGAAAAAGCTAAAGGAGTTCATCACCACCAAACCAGTATTATATGAAATGCTGAAAGGTATCCTTTAAGAAGAGGAAGAAGAAGAAAAAAGTAAAGATACAAATTATGAACAACAAATATGCATCTATCAACAAGTGAATCTAAGAATTAAGTGAATAAATAATCTGATGAACAGAATGAACTGGTGATTGTAATAGAATCAGGGACATAGAAAGGGAATGGACTGACTATTCTTGTGGGGGGAAGGGGTCTGGGGGATGCGGAAAGAAACTGGACAAAAATCGTGCACCTATGAATGAGGACAGTGGGTGGGGAGTGAGGTTGAAGGGTGGGTTGGGAACAGGGAGGAGGGGAGTTATGGGGGGAAAAAAGAGGAACAAATATAATAATCTGAACAATAAAGATTTAATTAAAAAGAAAAGAAGTGGAAAATTGGGTCTCTGAATGGTTTGCCTCAAAACAAGAAAAGTTCTATTGGGACACTATCCACAAATTACCTGAAAGATGGGAATATGTGCCTCCTAACTAATTGGCTTATTAAGGTGTCTTGTCCAGCTCACTGATTTGCGATACAACAAAATGTGGCAATGTTCACATAGTAGGTGTGCCAGGAGAGGCAGGAAGAGAGGAACGAACAGAGAACATGTTTGAAGAAATAATGGCAGAAAACTTCCCTAACCTGGTAAAGGAAAAAGTCACACAAGTCCAGGAGGCATAGAGAACCCCAAGCAAGAAGAACCCAAACAGGCCCACGACCAGGCACATCATCATTAAAGTCCCAAAAATTAAAGACCAAGAGAGAATCTTAAAGGCAGCAAGAGAAAGGAAAACTGTTACCTACAAAGGAGCTCCCATAAGTCTGACACCTGATTTCTCATCAGAAACTCTACAGGCCAGACGGGAATGTCTTGAAGTACTCAAGGTAATGGAAAGCTAGGATCTGAGACCAAGATCACTATATCCAGCAAAGGCTTTCATTCAAAATAGACGGTTAAATGAAGAGCTTCCCAGTGGGGTTAGGGGGAAGGCTGAAGGACCAAATCACCCCCAAGCGGTACATGTACATTCCCCTGTGAGTTTGTGTGTGTGTGCCCTCTTGCAAAGGGCTTTAGAGGCAATCTCTCTAAGAGTGACTCCCAGGAGTGAGGGAAAAGGAGGCGATATGTGCTTCTTTCCCCCCCCCCCCCCGCCCCAGGCTGAGCCCCTTCTGCCACTGCTGCTACCAACCTGTGATGTGCCCCTGGGGGGTCTGATCTGAAGGATGGATGAAGTGAAGGGTTAGTTCATAGAACCCCAAGTCCAGGTTTGGAGGAGGGGGTGGGGAAGACTCTGATGGCAGAAAGAACTTAGAGAGTGTGGAGGGGGAGTTTTTAGGGAGGACTCTGGGCCCTGGGAGAAGGGCATTGAAGATCCTGGATCCCTGAGAAGGAAAGTGTGGGTGGGTGCACACAGGGGAAAGCTGAGGGGTAAGATCCCTAGGCTCCTGGTCCCTCCTAGGAATGAGGGACGGGGCACCTCTGGAGAAGGCTGGGAGAGTCCTGTGGAACCCGGTCCCTGGAGGGCTGGTCACTCACTTGCCCACACCGGGTTGGAGCATCACTCCCAGAACTCTGGGTCCTGGACATCGACTGGACGTGCAGGGCCACCTGGGAACACTGGGGTGTGTGTGGGAGGCAACAGGAGCGAGAATCAGGCCCTGTGCTCTCTCCAGGGGGAGGGGGGAGAGCAAGGAGGGACTGCATTCAGCACAGGTTCATGAACATGATGAAGGCACAACGCAGGATCACCCTTGATGCCAATGTCAGCACTTTATTATCTTCAGCCCCGATCTGAGGGCCCGCCTGGGCATCCAAAGGAACAAGAGCCTGGGAGGCAGGGTGGTGACTGATGTTCACTTAAAAGAACAGAAATGCAGGAATGCTGGCCATCCTGGGCCCTTCCCCATCAGCCCTCAACATCCCCCCTCGCCCCGCCATGTGGGGGCACAGAGGCAGCCAGGGGTGTGCCCAAGGTCACACCCAGAAGGGATCCTGAATTTACTGCCGTTGCATCTGACCAAACTCCTTTTCCCGAAGTTCACTCCTTTTGATCTTGCCAGTGACAGTTTTGGGCAGCTCAGGGACAAACTCCACCTGGGTGAGGAGAAAGCAAACCATCCTGAGTCCTGCTGTCACTTCCTACCAGTCCCCACTCCTCCCTTCACCCTGCACGTCCCCCAAACAGGCTGCAGCAGGTGGTGGCCTCAATGGTGGGACCAAGTATGTCAGGTCCTTCTCCTGACCCCCTGAAGCTGGCTGCAGCCCTGTGACGTGCTCTGACCAATGAAATGTGGGGGAGTGAAGCGTGCCACCTCTCACAGGAGAGTGGGAACCTCTGAGCCTGGCCACCCTCTCTGTCCCTCTCTGACCGCACCTGGCAGCTCCCTGCATGGTGGCTGCTTCTCTACCTGGTCCCAGGAGACCAGGGTGGGCATGAGGCATGAGCCATGTGGTTGTGGGGCTCTTTGTTACAATAACATGATTTCCCACATGGGGTACACGCCCTACAGGGTGTCAATTTGATTTTAAGGGGAGCAATTGGAGAATGAGTTATCAACAGTGAATTTTTTCTATTTCTTATGGTTCTAGGGGCCTCATATACAGTATATAAATATATATTGTGTCATAGTTATGCATTTCAGTTCTCCATTATGTTTTAAAACTTTAGTTGCTATTTTTCACATCACTTCATATTATTATTATTATTAACAATTTCTTAGTGATTTCTTCTTCAGTAATTCAATTGTCCTTTTGTTCTTTTATTTTTCTCTTTCATGGGTGCCATGTTCTTTGGAAGCTTGTTTAGACCAAGTTAATGGCCTTTTAGTCTTCCTCCACATGAATAGGAGTTCACATTTTGAATAATAAGAATTATACAACGGCATGGATGGAACTGGAGAGCCTTATGCTAAGTGAAATAAGCCAGTCAATGAAAGAAAAATACCACATGATCTCACTCATTCCTGGATAATAAAGACCATTATAAACTTATGAACAAAAATAGATACAGAGGCAGAGCTGCCTCAAACGGACTGTCAAACTGCAGCAGAAAGGCCGGGGAGGAGAGGGGGGCAGAATTGGTGGGGGGAGGGGGGGGTAAGGGATCAACTGAAGGACATATATGCATGCATATAAGCATAACCAATGGACATATGACATTAGGGGGTAGGGGAGGCCAGGGGATTGTCAAGAGTGGGGAGGAAAAGGAGACATATATGTAATACCCTTTGTAATACTTTAAGCAATAAAAATAAATAAATAAATAAATAAATAAATAAATAAATATAGATACGATTATATTAAAAAAAAAAAAAGAATTATATGTCACTAGGGCAGCCGTGGGCAAACTATGGCCCGCAGGCCAGATCCGGCCCGTTTGAAATGAATAAAACTAAAAAAAAAAAAAAAAAAGACCGTACCCTTTTATGTAATGATGTTTACTTTGAATTTATATTAGTTCACACAAACACTCCATCCATGCTTTTGTTCCACCCTCCAGTCCAATTTAAGAACCCATTGTGGCCCTCGAGTCAAAGAGTTTGCCCACCCCTGCACTGGGGGGGCCTCATGATTTTAGAGATGCTTAGATGGGGCATGGCCAAAAACTGGTCCTAACTGGTACGCATCCCCTGTTCTATCTCTAGGAGGCAGCAGAACCTGACATTAATAGCAAAATGCTGCTGCTGTTGGAGACACAGGGTTTGAGGTCCAGCTCTGCCTGTATTAAATCTAGTCTCTGAGCCTCAATTTTAACTTCCTAAAATACATGGTTAGGCCATCTCAGGCTGTGGAGAGGTTTAAATGAAATAATACTGCACATGAAGCATTGAATCCAGGGCCTGGCACATGAAGTAAATATTCAGTAACAACAACACAGCTTTACAAGATGCACTGACTATAAACATTCAATGTAGGAAATGTTAACTGTTGGCATCTGTATCCTTTCAAACTTTGTTTTTAAACAAATACGACAATATGCATATTCTCCCATAGCCTGCTTTTTGTCTTAATAATATATTGTGGTACTTTTATATTAAAAATAAAAAATTTACATCATTTTCAATTACAGGATAATATTACATTTAACACATCATTCAATAATTTCTCTATTGGACATTTTTGTAATTTTCACACAATAGTTAAAACAAATGCAGCCCTGGCCAGCTGCCTCAGTGGTTGGAGCATCAGCCCACACAGCGAAGGGTCACGGGTTTGATTCCAGATCAAGGGCATGTACCTGGATTGCAGTTTCCATCCAGGGCCCCAGTTGCGGTGTGTACAGGAGGCAGCCAATTGATGTGTCTCTCTGCATCAACGTTTCTCTCACACTCTCTCCCTCCCTCCTTCTCTCCCTTCCTTCCTCCCTTCCTTCCACTCTTTTTAAAAATCAATGGAAAAAATATCCTTGGTGAGGATTGACAATAAATAAAGATGTAAACAGAAAAACAAATGCAGTAGAATAGAAAGAAGAAGAATGAACTGCCACAGATGAGATTTAAAATGGCGGCAGAGGAAGTGGATGCTGCACAGATATGCTCCCAGGAACAAACTGGTATTACAACTAAAATGCAGAAAAACTTCCTGAATAATCAACAGAAAACTCGCAGGAGGGAACCCTGATATCTGAGGACCGAACGTGGAGACCGCATAGAGACTGGTGGCGGGGACCCGCGGAGGCTCAAAAGGGCTGGCTGGGCGCCCAAGGACAGCAACTGAAGCCCCAGAGAGATAGATATCTCAGCTGTGGGGGCTGCCACTGAGAACTCCGGGGTATCTTCCCCAAGCTGGGCTCCCCAGCAGAGAGATCCTAACTGAGGAGGGTACCCACATAACATCTGGCTGTGAAAAGCAGTGGGGTGCTGTCTGTCAGGGAGTAACAGCTGAAAATTCAGGCACCCCCTTAGAGGGCCAACACACTAAATTCCCTGTGGAGCCACCCACCTTGTGCTCTGGCAGAGGGAGGGTGAAGTGGACCGGAGCTGTGAGAGCAGAACCCAGGACCGGGGACTCAGGGGAAAGAGCTCAGAAGGCAGATATGCCAAGTTTCCTGAGCTGAGTCATTCCCTCAAGGGGATGCCCTCCCCACATGGACATTTGCCTTGCCTGGAGGGATACAGTTGGTACACCCTATTGGAAAACACCTTGCCCTGAGGCCACTTAAGAGATTAAAAATAACAATTAGCCTCTAGTCAGAAGCAACTGCCCCACCCTGTTGGATCTTATCAATAGACAGACATAGATTCAACAAAATCCAGTGCCCATTTTTTATAAAAACTCTCAGCAAAGTGGGAATAGAGGGAGTATATCTCAACATGATGAAGGCATATATGACAAACCAGCAACAAATATCATACTCAATGGGCAAAAACTAAAACCCTTTCCCCTAAGAACAGGAACAAGACAGGGATGCCCGCTTTCACCACTCCTATTTGACATAGTACTGGAAGTGCTAGCCATAGTGATCAGAAAAGAGGAAGAAATAAAAGACATCCAAATTGGAAAAAAAAAGAAGTAAAACTGTCATTATTTGCAGATGATATGATATTGTACATAGAAAACCCTAAAGACTCCATCAAAAAACTACTCAGCTTAATAAATGAATTCAGCAATGTAGCAGGACACAAAGTTAACACCCAGAAATCTGTGGCTTTTTTATACACCAATAGAGGCCTGGTGCATGAAATTCATGCATTCAAGGGTGTCCCACAGCCCATCCTGTGCCCTCTCAAAGTCCGGGAATGCTCAGGGAATGTCTGATAGTTGAGTTAGGCCCACTTGCCATGGGGAACAGGCCTGAGCCGGCAGTTGGACATCCTTAGCACTACTGCAGAGGCAGAAGAGGTCAATTCACTCACTGGCCAGCCATGAGCTCGGCTTCAGACTGAATGGTGCTCCTGCATTGAGTATCTGCCCCCTGGTGGTCAGTGCCTGTCATAGGTTGTTCTGTCAATTTGCATATTAGCCTTTTATTACATAGGATAATGAACTCACAGAAAGAGAAACTAAAAAATATCCCACTTACCATTGCAATAAAAAATTAAGATACCTAGGAATAAACTTAACTAACAAGGTAAAAGACCTATACTCAGAAAACTACAGAACATTAAAAAAAGAGATAGAGGAAGACATAAACAAATGGAAGAATATACCATGCAGCATGTCAGAAAAAGAATTCAGATTAAGGGTCCTAGAGTGCATAAACCGGACGGAGGAAAAAATCAACAACTTATGCAAGAATCAAGAAGAAGCAGTTGAAAAAATCAACAACTTATGTAAGAATCAAAAATAAATGGATGAAAAAATCAATAACTTATGTAAGAACCAAGAAGAAATGAAGAGTGATATAGCTGCAATAAAAAACACCATTGAAAGTTTAAGCAGTAGACAAGGAGAAATGGAGGAGCAAATTAGTGAATTAGAAGACAGGGAAGCAAAACACACCCAAACTGAACTGCAGTTGGAAAAAAAAATTAAAAGACAGGAGGAGAGCCTAAGGGAGCTATGGAACAACATGAAATGAAACAACATATGAATAATAGGGGTGCCAGAACAACAGAAAGAGGAACAAGGGTTAGAAAACCTATTGGAAGAAGTAATATCAGAAAACTTCCCTGAGGTGGGGAAGAAAAAAGTCACACAAGCACGGAAAGTCCCAAACAAGATGAACCTGAAAAGACCCACGCCAAGACACATCATAATTACCATGGCAAATGTTCAGGACAAAGAGAGAATCTTACAGGCCGCAAGAGAGAGACGGAAAGTCACATACAAGGGATCTCCCATTAGATTATCAAATGATTTCTCAACAGAAACACATCAGGCCAGAAAAGAATGGATGGAAATTTACAAAGTGATGCAAAGCAAAGGACTGAATCCAAGAATACTCTATCCAGCAAGGCTATCATTCAAAATTGAAGGGGAAATAAGAAGCTCCACAGACAAATAAAGGTTAAGGGAGTTTATCACCACCAAGCCAGCAATGCAAGAAATGCTAAAGGGACTGGTGTAAAAAGAAGAAATAAAAAGCTAAGAAAAAGAACAGGCAAAGGAACACTCGTGCACTGCTGGTGGGAATGCAGACTGGTGCAGCCACTGTGGAAGACAGTATGGAGTTTCCTCAAAAAGTTAAAAATGGAACTCCTATTTGACCCTGTGATCCCACTTCTAGGAATATATCCCAAGAAACCAGAAACACCAATCAGAAAGGATATATGCACCCCTATGTTCATAGCAGCACAATTCACCATAGCTAAGATCTGGAAACAACCTAAGTGCCCATCAGCAGATGAATGGATTAGAAAACTGTGGTACATCTACATGATGGAATACTACGCTGCTGTAAAAAAGAAGGAATTCTTACCATTTGCGACAGCATGGATGGAACTGGAGAGCATTATGCTAAGTGAAGTAAGCCAGTCAATGAAAGAAAAATACCACATGACCTCAATGGATAATTAAGACCATTATAAACTGATGAGCAAAAATAGATACAGAGGCAGAGCAGCATCGAACAGACTGTCAAACTACAGTGGGAAGGCTGGGGCGGTTTTGGGGGCAGAAGGTAAGAGATCAACCAAAGGATTTGTATGCATGCATATGAGCATAACCAATGGACACAAGACATTGGGGGGCATGGGAGGCTAGGGGAGGGTCAAGGGGAGAAAAACAGGAGACATATATAATACTCTTTGTAATACTTTAAGCAATAAAACATTTTTAAAAAAAGAGTATACAATGGAGTCAAGATAGTCTCTTCAATAAATGGTGTGGGATCATTGGAACAATTCATGCAAAAAAAAATGAAACTAGACCACCAACTTTCAGCATACACCAAAATAAACTCAAAATTGATAAAGAATTAAATGTAAGATGGGAAACCATAAAAATATTAGAAGAATCCATAGGCACCAAAATATCAGACTTATGCCAAAACCGGTTTGGCTCAGTGAATAGAGCATCGGCCTGCGGACTGAAAGGTCCCAGGTTCGATTCCAGTCAAGGGCATATACCTGGGTTGCGGGCACATCCCCAGTGGGAGATGTGCAGGAGGCAGCTGACCGATGTTTCTCTCTCATCGATGTTTCTAACTCTCTATGCCTCTCCCTTCCTCTCTGTAAAAAAAATAATAAAATATATTTTTTTAAAAAATCACACTTATGTTGTAGCAATATATTTACTGATGCAGCTCCTAGGACAATGGAAACTAAGGAGAAAATAAACAAATGGGACTACATCAAAATAAAAAGCTTTGCACAGCAAAAGAAACCATCAACAAAACAACAAGCGAGCCCACTGCATGGGAAAACACAGTTGCCAATGGTATATCCAATAAGGGTTTAGTCTCCTACCTTCACAGGGAACTCATACAACTTAACAAAAGGAAGATAAACAATCCAATCAAAAAGTGGGCAAAGGACCTAAATTGACAATTTCAAAAGAGGACGTACAGAAGGCCAAGAGACATATGAAAACGTGCTCAAAGTCACTAATTATCCAAGAGATGAAAATCAAAATGACAAGGAGGCACCATCTCACACCTGTCAGAATGGCTATCATAAACAAATCAACAAACAACAAATGCTGGGGAATTACTAATGTTTATTGCAGAGAAAAAGGAACTGCTGATGGGAATGCAGACTGGTGGAGCCACTGTGGAGAACAGAATGGAGTTTCCTCAAAAAATTAAAAATGGAACTCCCATTTGACCCAGTGATCCCACTTCTAGGAATATATCCCAAGAAATCAGAAACACCATTCAGAAAGGATATATGCACCCCTATGTTCATAGCAATTTACAATTGCTAAGATTTGGAAAAGCCTAAGTGCCCATCAGCAGATGAGTGGATTAAAAAAACGGTGGAATACTATGCTGCTGTAAAAAAAGAAAAAGAAAAGAAACTCTTATCATTTGCAACAGCATGGGTTGACCTGGAGAGTATTATGCTAAGTGAAACAAGCCAGTAGGAGAAAGAGAAATATCACATGATCTCACTCATTTGTGGAATTTAATGAACAACATAAACTGATAAACAAAAATAGACTCAGCAGAAAAAAAATATTTTAAAAGATAATAGAAGTAGCCGAAAACGGTTTGGCTCAGTGGATAGAGCATCGGCCTGCGGATTGAAGGGTCCCGGGTTCGATTCCGGTCAAGGGCATGTACCTGGGTTGCGGCCACATCCCCGATGGGAGATGTGCCGGAGGCAGCTGATCGATGTTTCTCTCTCATCGATGTTTCTAACTCTCTCTATCTCTCTCCCTTCCTCTCTGTAAAAAATCAATAAAATATATTTTTTTTAAAAAAAGATAATAGAAGTAATCCTGTTATTTGCAGATTTTTAATATTTCCTACAACTTTTGTGATATTATACAATGTTAGTACAGTTTTGGTAATACTGTTATATATAAAATCTTTTTTCTCTTGAATTATTAATGTTTATTGCATGGATTATTACTATATTTGAAATCTATTTTCTTGAAATATTGTTTATTGCTTGTAACATTATTATACTTAAAATAGTTTTTTGAAATATTAATGTTTATTGCATGTAAATGACTAATTACTTTGTATCTAAAAAAAGAATGGACTGCATGTTCTAAGGATAAATATAATTTTGTTAACACTCATTTGTTGTGTACATAAGTATTAAGTGGCAGCATCGAATGTATTTCTCAGTATGAATTATGCTTAGAAATAGTGAGAAAGCTGCTGATTTGGATGTCTTTTTTCAAATTTTGAAGGATGTTAAATAGCCTCCTTGTATAGCTTTGGGCACTGGTCTGATTTTCATGCCCTCAGGGGAATGTGCAGGATGTTTTGGAGTAGAGGTTCCATCCCACTCAGTTGGCTGCATCCACCTCTAAGCTGAATTGCTTGTTCTGCAGAGAAAAATGCTCCTTCTATGTTCGGTTTCAGCGTCTCCCGGCCACCCGACCAGACTCGGGGCAGCAGAGCAAGGAAGGGCTCGAGCATCGGCCCCACTCACCTTCCTCGGGTACTTGTACGGGGCTGTCACTGCCTTCACGTGCTCCTGCAGCTCCTTGGCGAGCTGGTCCGGGTCATGGGACAGAAACTGTGGGGTCAGGACAATGAAGGCCTTCACCACCTGCAACGCAGAACCAGAGCCGGCCTCAGGGTGAGTGCCACCCAGTTGCCCGGTTTAAAAGTAAGTGTTTATGCAATGAATGGCAACACAAGCTGACACCTGAGCCTTTGGAAAAGGACAAGGCCAGGTTCAAACCCAAATACTTCCAATTTCTCCTCTTTCCCTTGCAAAATCACTTAACCTCAAATTCCTTCTCTGTGACATGCGCAGAGTACAGGCTCATCCCATGGAGCTGAGCATGGCGGCCTTATGTTCAGATTCCATGAGATGATACACAGAAAACACGCACCCAGTGTAACTTTATTATTACCCCCAGCATCATTGTTTTCATCATCATTTTTACCACTAATGTATGTACAGTTCTGTGCCCTGAACCTTGTGGGCATTTAATAATTGTTGGTAACTTATTGGTCTTATTGTTTTTATTTTTTAAGTAGTTGATTCTTTTTTTAAAAAAAAATACGTTTTTATTGATTTCAGGAAGGAAAGGAGCGGGAGAGATAGAAGCATCAATGATGAGAGAGAATCATCACTCTGCTGCCTCCTGCAGGCGCCCTACTGGGGATCTAGCCCGCAACCTGACATGTGTCCTGACAGGAATCACATCTGGTTCCTGGGTCAACACTCAACCACTGAGCCACACAGGCTGGGCTGAAGTTATTACTTTTATATTGTTATTTATGTCCCCATTTAATTGCACAGGGCCTTGTACATACATAGTAGGTGCTCAATAAATCCATTGAATGCATTGGAAACAGATGCTCAGATTTCCATCCTGGCTCCACCACAGCGCAATCTGGGCAAGTTATTTAACTTCTGTATGCTGTCTCTGTCTATTAAAAGGGTATAATAAGTTGGAGTCTCTAACTCAATAGGTTGTTGTGAGGGTTAAATGAGACACCTCACCCAATAACTAGTCAGGATGTCACGGATGATGCCACAGTGCCTCCTGCTGCCCACATGGTGAAAGTGCGCTGGGTACACCAACTGCTCTGGAAGGTTCCCCTGCACCAGCCTTCCAGTGCCCACACGCAGACCCCATGACCTCCTGTCCTGCTCCTCACCTGCCCTCGAATGGGGTCCGGGCTGCTCACCACAGCTGACTCAGCCACCGCCGGGTGCTCAGCCAGGGCGTTCTCCACCTCTGCTGGCCCAATGCGGTACCTGTGGGACCAAGAGTTCTTGGGTCTGAGCAGATGCCAGGGCTGGAGTGACCCAGGCCCTCCAATCCCATGTTTGGGAGTCACAGCTTCCCTGGGCACAGTGGGCAACCTTCAGGAGAGCCAGAGGCCTGTGGAAAGGCTCTGCAGTGGGACCAGGATGTGGAGACCTGGGCATTCCAGGCTCAGATGCTCCCAGGTCTCCCCTCACTGCCTCTGGTGGGCGGGTGGGGGTGGAAGGCTGTCCTCCTGGGGCTGTGGGCGTGGCACCATGAGCTTCCCAGCAGGACGCTTACTGTACTCTTGGGACCCTCAGACTTGGTCTTAAACATCTGGGTAGATTCTGTCTCACAACATCAGCATCTCATTTAGAAATTTAAAAAGTAAAACCAACTTAATTTTCCTGATGCATCCAAAGAAAGGTGTTACTTGTGTCACTTTTCCTCCACATATCACAGAGGCACGAGGGACAACAGATGGGGAGCCACACTGCCTCGGTTCAGATCTGGGCTTCTCCCTGCACAACCATGGAAACTTTCAGCAACTTAGTTCGCTTATCAGTGACTCAGTGTCCTCATCTGTAAAACAGGCACAATAGTGGCATCTACTGGGTTAAGCAAAGCACAGAGGAGTGTACTTGCTCACAGTGAGTGCTCCATACGCTTAGCTGCTGTTGTTGTTGTTGTTCTGTGACATGTGTCCCATTAATTAGAGGAACACAGAGAATAATTTCCCCCAACCAATGGGGACAAATAGGGGCTCAAATAAGTCTCCCTTCCCAATCCTATATCCCCTCTTTAAATTACACAGTGTCTACTGTGGTTGCACTTCCAGGCCTTCTTGACCTTTATTTTGATGTTGGGGGAGATGCACAGATACCCCAGCCAGGGCCCTGTAGACATGGCTGCATCAGGAATAGGCTGAGGGTCCCATCCCCAGTGCATGGAGGAATGGTGAAGCAACCTAGAGCCTGCCAGGCCC
Organism: Myotis pilosus; assembly: GCA_036010255.1. NCBI lineage: Eukaryota > Metazoa > Chordata > Mammalia > Chiroptera > Vespertilionidae > Myotis > Myotis pilosus. The sequence goes on from JASKON010000003.1 coordinate 104,799,268, forward strand.
CAGATCAGCCACACCTACCCAGAGGCGTTGATGATGTCATCGTCCCTCCCCAGGAACCAGATGTAGCCCTCTTCGTCAATAGTTGCTTTGTCCCCAGTGTTGTAAAAGTCCCCACACTCCACTTTGGCTGTCTTTGCTGGGTCATTCTGCAAAGAGAACATTGCTCTTATTGAAGGCAGTGAGGTTAGAGATGTTGAGCTGCAACCTGGGGCTCAGATCTGCATTTGAATCCTGCTTCTCATGCCACCAGGCACCTGTGCAACTTTTGTAATCTCTCTGAGTCTATTTACTTTACATGCAAACACTAAATGCTGCTACTGGTCAATGAATGTATAAAATACACTGGCAATTGATATTACTATAACACAGTAGCTGAACAGATGGAAGGTGTCAATAAAGATTTGCTAAATGAATTTTCTTCCCTAAGTGCTATCTCATCTCATCCTCAAAAAAGCTTATGGCCCTGGCAAATGTGGCTCATTGGCTGAGCATCATCCCATGTGCCAAAAGGTTGCCAGTTCACTTCCTGGTCAGGGCACATGCCCAGGTTGTGGGCTTAGTCCCTAGTAGGGAGCGTGGAGGAACCAGTTGGTCTATGTTTGATGAAATAATGGCAGAATACATATCTAACCTGGTGGAGAAAAAAGTCACACAAGTTCAGGAGGCACAGAGAACCCCAAGCAAGAAGAACTGAAACAGGTCCATGCCCAACACATCATAATTAAAATGCCAAAAATTAAAAATCAAGAGAGAATCTTAAAGGCAGCAAAAGAAAAGCAAAATGTTACCTACAAAAGAGTTCCCATAAAACTGACACCTGACTTCTCACCAAAATCTCTATAGGCCAGAAGGGAATGGCATGAAGTACTCAAGGTAATGGGAAGCAAGGATCTGAGACCAAGATCACTATAGCCAGCAAGGCTATCATTCAAAAAAGACAGTCAAATAAAGAACTTCCTGGACAAGAAAAAAAAAAAAAAGGCCAAAGGAGTACATCACCACCAAGCCAGCACTATAAAAAATGCTACAGGCACTGCTGTAATGAGAAGGAGAAACAGAGAGAAACCTGCACATACAGAATTAAGATGGCAATTAATAAGTACCTATCAATAACCCTAAATGTAAATAGATTAAATGGTCCAATCAAAAGGGATAGGATAACTGAATGGATACAAAAATATGAGCCAACTATATACTGTCTATAAGATTCCCACCTCAGAACAAAAGACATACACAGGATGAGAGTGAAGGAATGGAAAAAAAAGTTTTCCATGCAAATGGAAAAGGTAAAAAAAAAATCGTGGAGTAGCAATACTCATATCCGACCAAATAGACTTCAAAATGAAGGCCCTCACAAAAGACAACAAAGATCACTGCATAATACTAAAGGGATGGATCCAACAAGTGGATAGAACCCTGGTAAACATATACACACCCAATACAGGAGCACCTAAATATATTGCAAAAACTGCTAGAGGACTTTAAAGGAGAGATTGACAACAATGCAGTCATAGCAGGGGACTTTAACACCCTGCTGACTTCACTGGATGGATCTTCCAGACAAAAACATGACAAGGAAACAATGACTCTAAAGGACACACTGGACCAGATGGATTTAATTGACATTTATAGAACATTTCACCCCAAAGCTGCAGAATATACATTCTACTCAAGATCATTCACAAAGATAGACCACATGTTAGGACACAAAACAAGCCTCTACAAGTTCAAGAAGATAGAAATCATATCAAGCAACTTCTCAGATCACAGTGGAATGAAATTAGAAATCAACTACAGTAGAAACACCCCAAAACATTCAAACACGAGAAGGCTAAATATCATGTTATTAAACAAAGAATGGGTTACCAACAAATACCTATATGATAAAGAGGTAATATGTAAATTAACCCTCACACCCTCACAAGATGGCTGCCTATGACCAGGCTGGCAGAGGGGTTAGTGAGAGACGACCAAATGACTGAAAAAGCAGTGTGCGTGGGGCGACCAGACTGGCAGGGGGATTAATGAGGGAAGACCAAACTACTCAACAGCAGGCTCATGAGGCGACCAGGCCAGCAGAGGGGGCAGTTGGGGGCAACCAGGCTAGCAGGGGGTGCACTTAGGGGCAACCTGGCCAGCAGAGGAGACACTTGGGGGTGATTAGCCTGGCAGGGGGGCAGTTAGAGGCAACCAGGCTGGCAGAGGGGGGCAGTTGGAGGCAATCGGGCTGGCAGGGCATGCAGTAAGTGGTGACCAGGCTGGTGGGGGGCGGGGGGGACAGTTAGGAGCGACCAGGTTGGCAGGGAGAGAGCACTTGGGGGTGACCCAGCCAGCTGCGGGGAGCAGTTAGGGGTGATCAGGCTGGCACGCAGAGGCAGTGAGGAGTGATGCGGCTGGCAGGAGGGGGCAGTTAGGGATGACCAGGCAGGCAGGCATGTGAGTGAATAGGAGTCAGGGGTCCAGGATTGTGAGAGGAATGTCTGACAGCAGAATTGGGCCTAAACCTGCAGTTGGAAATCCCCTGAGGGGTCCAGGATTGGAGAGGGTGCAGGCTGGGCTGAGTGAATTTTGTGCACTGCGCCTCTAGTCAAGAAATAAATTTTAAAAACTTACTGGAAACAAATGAAAATGAATACACAATAACCCAAAATCTCTGGGACACAGCAAAAGCACTTCTGAGAGGGAAGTTCCTAGCACTACAGGCATACCTCAAAAAACAAAAAAAATAGCAATAAACTACTCAACCCTTCAACTTTAAAAACTAGAAAGAGAACAACAAGCCCAGAGTAAGTAGGAAGGAAATAACAAAGATTAGAGCAGAAATAAATGACAGCGACTAAAAAAGAAAGTATACAAAAATCAATGAAACCAAAAGCTGGTTCTTTGAAAAGATAAAGAAAATTGATGAATGGTTTAACCAGCATTTTTTACTGTTGGTTGGTAGTATGAGGAGCAATGCCCCCTGGAGGCCAGAGTGATGACAACAGTGACACCAAGAGAGAGAACCTCTGATGGCTGTTCTTTGGGAGAAAGGAGGTGGAATCTGAAATCAATGTCAGGTGTGCCCACCCTTCCAGGGCCCATCTTGGAAGCTGAGAATTTCCTCTCAGTGGCCTCTCCAACCCTGGGAGGGCTAGGGGTTATCTGGGCAGTTTCCTTAGAGCCCATCACAGGTTCTGTAATCCCTGGATTTCCCATTAGGCTTTGGGGCTGAAAGACGGTTTTGAATCTTAGATCTGCCGTTTATTTGTCATGGGGAAGCACATGACTCCTACAGTCTGCAGGCGGTGTGTCTGAGAAGTGGGGGAGGGGAGGCCTCAGGAGGCTCAGGACAGTGACTAGGTTTGTTCCCACCCTGTTGGTAAACTGGATGGTAGCATGTGAACCCAGCCGAAGCTGGCATTCTTAATCATCAGCCCCCAGGTTTGATGATTATGAAGCCAGGCTTCCCTACCCCATCAGTGCCACATGGGTTAGGAGGGGAAAGGCTGTGAGCTTTGGGGGAACTAGACCTGGCTTCACTGAACTGGAGCACATAACGGGAGATGGGAGAAGTCTCAGGATTCAGAGTTGAGTCCCCTTCCTTCTCGCTGCAGGAGTGCCCAGGACAGGGAGTGGTAGGGGATGGAGGCGCCCTCACCTCATACAACATGAACAGGCCGATGGGCTTGGTGGGCTTGATCCTGATGCCAAGGTTGCCCTCAGTGTTGGGCGGTAGGATGTTGCCCTCGTCGTCGATGATCTGGAGCAAAAAGTCTGTGAGTCCCCCTGCAGGGCTCCCAGCACTCCTGCCCACCCAAGCTCTGCCTGGCTTATGCATGTGACACCAGTGGGGACTATGGGGAGGTCCCTGGCAGAAAACAGAATGAAGCTGTCAAGTCTTTGAAATCAGCAAGTCATGGGGGTGTTTGTTTCCTGGGATGTGGACGTCGCATGTGTCTTCAAGCTACAAAACAGGGTCGGGACAAGCTAAAAGCCCCGGTGGGTGGGCAGAGCTGCTAGTGCTCCCCAGGTCCCGAGTGCCACGGCTGTGTGCGGCCTCGGCTGGCACGGTGAGCTGCACTGAGGCCCACAGTACTGAAACCTCCCAGGAAATCAGAGGGAAGTAGGAGGAGAGGAGGAAGGAAACCGCCGGCAAGGGGCATGGCTGCTTCTGCCACCTGGTGTCACATGGAGTCCCATCCCAGCTGAGCCCTTAGTGCTCCCTGGCCCCGCCTTTAGCACCAAACCTGGACTTCGAAGGGTGGGATGGCTTTCCCCATGGAACCGGGCTTGACCTGTGATCCCCGGGGAGTGCCGCAAGTCAATCCCTGGGCACAAAAGGAAGAGAATACCAGTGGTCAAAGGGTGCAGGCGGATCACAGAGCAGCAAGAACCATACACAGCACTCGTGCTCGCAGGGGTCATGGGAAGCTGCTCATAGAGCCTGTGGGGAGCTGGGAGCTCTGCATCCTGGGCCACAGGGTCCCATGGGGGAGACCAAGAAAGGAGCAAAGGGCTGAGCTCGGGGCTGTGGGCGGGTTGTGGGTGGGGGAGTGCCCACTGCACGCCAGGCTTGGGTCCATTTGACCAGCACTTACTCAAGACTGCAGCTGAAAGGATCCCTGCCCCATCTGCCCTCGGGGTGCACTGAAATCACTTAGGTTGCTCCTCTGCCACCACTCCCACCCCATTGCCCTCCTGGTGACCTCTGCCTCCTTCCTGGTTCTCTGAAGCTACCATCTGTCCTAGAACAAAGCCTTCACAGTCAGAAGATGCGGTGATGCCCTGGGTCTCCTCTGTCAGAGGGCCTGGGCCGGCACCCCCTCTCAGAGCCTGTGGGGCGGGAAGCTGCACAGGCCACACCCATGAGCTCACCTGGCTCCTCAGGGCAACCAGCCCAGACTCAGGCCCCAGGAGCAGGCCTGGGCGACCCTCCCTCGGTGGTATTTTCCCCGAATTCCTGTTGTTTCCAACAGGGCATTATACTGACTTTTGTGGGTGTTTCCCTCCATAGAAAACAAGCGTCTGAGCATAGAGACGGCCCCTTTGGCTCTGCACCCCTGACACCTGGCACACGACCCCCCATATCAGTGAGGACAGTGGGCAGGGCCCTGGGAGATGTGCAGGCTGGGCACAGCCCGGGGACAAACACACCCCTTGCCCTCCCCTCACTACCACTCGCAGGGTCAGCATTCTATTCCCATTTTGTAGGTGGGGAAGCAGAGCTTCTGGCAGGGCCCACTTATGCCTATGGGCTTGAAGCTGCCATGGGAGATGCTGAGAGGAACTGACACCTGAGCTCCTGGGAGAGGAAGGCCTCCCTCTCCAAGCTGCTGCTCACACTTCAGGACCCAGAATCGCCCACAGGTGAGCGAGCGGATAGCAAGGGCTTTTGGGAAATGAGGCTCCGGGCAGCGAGGAGGGAGGATTCTGTGGCTTCAAGCAAAGGGACTGGGGTTATGGGTGTAGCGTGTGCTTCTCTTTGTCTGAAAGTGAACTGGCAGCCATGCAGGGTCAGGCCTCGAGCCCTCACATTTCTCAGGCTGGAAGCAGACCGCTTAACTGACTAAAACAAACATTTTCTTTTGCAAAAAACAACACACCATCATACAAATATGTGAATTAGGACCAAAAGAGCCTGCCCTACAGGTCCTGAGAGGAGTGACTCTGTGAGCTGAGGGGATAGTGGGAGGCGGGGAGAGTGGCTGTGTCACCATCAGGGGGTTGAAGATGCCAGCACAGCAGACTCCATGGCCTGCCCACTGCGTGCTCAGTGATTGCCTTGGGGGTCACAATGTGTGTGTGTGTGTGTGTGTGTGTGTGTGTGTGTGTGATGCCTCTTCTCCCTCCTCCCCTCCTGCTCATGCCCCACAATCAAACTTGTGTGCTGCCCTCATACACACCCAGAGATGAGATTCCGGGCCCAGCTCCTGCCTGGCCCTGTGGCTGCTGCTTAGGGAGGGAGGGTGATGTGGGCAGCACTCGCAGGCGGGGCCTCCGTGAGGCAGGAGGTGCCTCCATGGCCATTGCTCTTCCCGGCTCCCCTGATCCCAGGGACCCAGCCCCTGTCCTCAGACCCCTTTAGAAGGTTTTGTCCAATAGTCGTCAGCACACTGAGGTCTTGACAAGTCAAAGACTGTGTGTGAATCGTCTCTCTGCAAACTCATTTGGGGCCCATCAGCCTAGAATTACGGAGCCACCTTCTGCTGGCTGTGGGAACAGTGGGGCCTGTGCACATGCTCTGTCAGATTCAGCTCCTCTGCTGGGCTGGGTAGCCCTGCGGGGTCCGTCCTCCTACCGTTTCTGACTGTCCGTAGAGCTGGTGGAGCAGAAGGCCTGTCCGTTGTCTCCACTTCTCTTGCTCTTCGGGCAGCAGGGCCTCCCCGCCAGTAGAGCAATGCTCCAGAGTGGGGAACCTGAGGTTTGGGGGAGATAAGGTGTCCATAGAGCTTCAGAGCAGGCCCTGGACGCTCCTACCCAGGCCCAGGAGTTAGGAGCCCATCCACCTTTCTGCTTCCTCACTTCCTTACTTGCCTTCCGGGTGGACGTCATTCACTTCCTGTCTGTCAGTCCCTGTGAACTGTTCTTCAGGCCGGACGGGGGTTGGGGTGGGGGTTGGGGAAGGATGAGCCAATGGGTTCAGTTAGGCATCTAACTAAATTTGGACAATGAGACCGTGTCTGAGGGAAGCTTCTATGTGGAAAGAGTGATGTTTTATAAACCATGAGGGGTAAAGGCTAGGACTCCGGGGGGACACTAGGAGTTATGGGACTGCTCTTCCTGCTTTGGGGGAGATGGGTTATGTGAACTGAAGGGCTTTTGTGTTCCCCAGGGGAGAATGCAAGTTAAGGATTGTCAATCAATTGTTCTGGTCATCAAGGAAGATTGGGCTGAGTGTGGGAAACAGGACAGGGGTCACAGGTAGCAGCCCTTTAAGAAGGAATTTTGGAGACAACAGAAAAGTCTGCTATGAGCCTGTAGCAGGTATATCTTGTACTAGACACGCCGTGCGCTGTACATTATTTCTCCTCCATTTCCTCAGGGAAATTCCAGAAATAATACAAAAACAATCACCCAATCATAATGGACTCCCTGAAGGAAATGAGAAGTGACTAAGGTCTGAGCATCAGTAGCCTGAGCTGGACCAGTTCTTGGAGATGAGGGAAGTGGCAGACCTCTGGCTCCCCTCCCCCGCCCCACCCGAACCCACTCCCCCGGCCCCCACAACATTTCTCCTGGGACACAGAGTCAGGAGTGGTGGAGAGGGGGCTGGTTTCATTAAAGGTGTCTTCCTCACTCATCTGGAGCTTTCTTCAAAGTAGGTAAAATTAGCAGAGGCTCCAGTGGAGTCATTAGTGATGCCCTGATTGGATTTTTACTGGGTTTGGACCAAGTTCATCTGAGGAATGTTGCAAAAAGTGGCTGTCATATGAACTTTGAAATACAGATCGAGGCAGACTCCAAGGGTATGCTGCGATGGAGGCTAAGTGAATAAAAGCAAGTTGTATTTCAGAGTTAGCTTCGTAAGGGTACTTGTTCAACTCCTTGACATTTTAACTCTGTGTCTAAAAGTTATTAGGTCTGATATTTGAAGCAGCCATGTCCATTTTAGAGTCTCTAAAATATGCATAAGTGCCCATTAGGTTCACAGACAAGATTGCAGTTTAGCTCAAAATTAATCTGTAAACACGGGGAAATTCAAAATAAAACTATAGCAAAAAAACACTACACCCATCAGATTGGTAAAAATTAAAGACTCTGGCAAGAGCAAATGTTGTCAAAGATGTGGAACAAGGGAATCCTGCCTCCCTGCTGGTGGGCGCACACGCGATTGGATACTTTGGAAAATGGGTGGTAGGATGCGGTGTCACTGTGACTCAGCAATTTCTCCCAGAAAGACCCCACACAAATGAGTGCTGATGTGCACAGGGTGAATGTGCAAGAACAGTGTTAGTCATCAGCAGCCCTCGAATGAAAACCACCCAGATGTCCATTAGTGGTAGGGTGGATTGAAGAAAATGTGGACTTTTTATAAAATGAGATATTATACAGCAATAAACATTAGCTATAGCATCATGATGCAACATGGGCACATCTTTGAAATATAACGTTGTAAAAAGAAGCCAGACATTACAGAATAATATGATTACAAAGCTCACAAGCAAGTAAAAGGGACTAAATTTCCTTAGGAGGTAAACTACGAGGGGGGTGGGGAAGAAAAACACACACAAATGAGTGAACACCATAAAAGTCAAGATAGTGAGTTCCTCTAGGGAGCTGGAGAGGTCTGAGTAGGTCACTGGGGGCGGGTGATGTTCTCTTATTGTGACTTGAATGAGTGGTTAGATACTGATTTAATTTTCAACAATTTCTTAATCAAATTTATGTCTTATGTTTGTTATTTCAAAATAAAAAAGTTTTTTTAAAATATATTTTATTGATTTTTCACAGAGAGGAAGGGAGAGAGACAGAGAGTCAGAAACATCGATGAGAGAGAAACATCGATCAGCTGCCTCCTGCACATCCCCCACTGGGGATGTGCCCACAACCCAGGTACATGTCCTTGACCGGAATCGAACCTAGGACCTTTCAGTCCGCAGGCCGACGCTCTATCCACTGAGCCAAACCGGTTTTGGCAATAAAAAAGTTTTAAAAAGAAAAAACTCACAATGATGCAAGGTTCACTGTTTCATTTGGATCTGAGCCCTGCTTAATAAACTAATTAGACTGGCTGGTAATTATTGCTACCAGCATCTCTCTCTCTCTCTCTCTCTCTCTCTCTCTCTCTCTCTCTCTCTCTCTCTCTCACACACACACACACACACACACACACACACACACACACACACACACACGCTCTCAAAGATCCAGAGTTAAAACAGTCAGACTGTTACCATCCTTGGCTGGTGATTGAAACAGCCAGGGGAGAGGCTGACAACGTGGAGCACAGGCAGCTGGGAAGCAGAGGCCTGTTTGCTTCACCAGGAAGCTCCAGTTTCAAACCCAAGAAAGGGCAGCACGGTCCCCCCAAGGGGATTAACACCCCCCCCTCCCCCCTCTGGGTTGGGATTGTGTGTGGGAGGGGGATGGGGGAGGTCAGGAACTGCCCAGTAAAGTCAAAATGGCACAGGGGGAGGTGTGGGACCACAGAGGCTGTCAGTCTAACCTGGGAAAGATCGTTGGCTAGGGGTGCGCCCAGAGCATGCCCCTGGAATCTTGGGAAGTTAGTGGGTTGTTTTGGAAAAAGCTCCTGGTTGAGACCCAGGGGGTAATGCTGGCTCTCTCTCTTGCTTGAAACTCCAGTGGCCCAATTAGTTCCTGTCCCCTCTGCCCAGGAGCAAAGGACCATGCAGGTCTGGAGGCCACCTGGGATGGGGGGGGGGGGGGGGACTTCCCCCCCGGAAGTCTCATGAAGCAGAAACAGGAAGGATCATGAAGCAGAAACTCTAGGCATTGGCCTTTGCGTTGGCTGTTGAAGACGAGATGGGACCTTTTCCAGGGCAGGGCCCCGAGAGATGGGGCATTGGGAAGCCGGGAAGAGACCTCTATTGATGTTACCTAACAAATAAACCTCATCGCCACATCACAGTCTCCCGGGCGTGAATCCTTGGGATTCTTTCCTCCCAACCCCATGGAAGAGCCTGTTCCCCACCAACAAGACCGCAGTGAAATAGACTCCGTACAACCCTACCCAAAGATTGTGAACACAACAGGCCACATCTACATACCTGCCAAAATTCTCCTGCAGAATCATTCGAAATACAGAGGGCGCAGTAAGGTACTGGGTGATGGGGTATTTAAAGAGTGTCTACAAGGTGAACAGAGAAAAATTTTATTTTTATGGTTAAGATGAAAAATACTGGCCATAAACAACAACAAAATATTGGCCAATTATTAACATTTTTTTTCTGCTCTACCTTCTAAGAGAGCTCATTTATTCATTTGTTAATTCTTCCAGTATCTACATATTGAACATGCATGTGTCTATGGACTGAGGGACTAGAGTTGATGAGAAGTGAGAGACTGATAATATAAAGAAAGGGTATAATGGATTAAAGATGAGCAGTGAGGGGCTCCAATGGAAGGGTCTGGAGAAGAAATGGCCCCACAGTGGTGAGGGGAGGGGCTTGGACTTGAGCGGTGGGGAGGCAGGTCTGCGGAAGGAAAGCAAGGGTGCAGTGAGTGGAGACACAAACAGCATGTTCAGGAGCAGGGAGTCATTTGAAAGGGTTTATGGAGGCAACTTCAATCGTCACCATGATGTGCTCATGACAATAACAGCAACTGCTACCAGTTCCTGAGTGTTTTCAGGTGCAGGCCTCAGGGCTAGCACTTTACACACTTTGCCTGTATCATCTCAATATTCCCAACAATTTTCTGAGGTAGTAACTATTAAAACTCCCATCTTACAGGTGAGGAGACTGAGCTCAGAGAGCTACGGTTACCCCTAACAATGTTAAAGGTCTGAAAAGGAGCTAGAACCATCCTATTCCAAGGGCTCTGGTTTTAAACACTTCGATAAATTCACACGCACACACCAGCTACCCGGCCCTGGAGGAGCCAGGAGACCTGAGATTGTTCTGGTTGCTTTAATTTCTCAAAATGTGTATTCTGGGAGACTCACTGACTGACTCAGCGCCTCACATTTGAGACATCCAGAGTCCAGGTTCTATCACCCTAATGGGCTTCTTTGTTACGCACACTCTTCTCAGCAGGGCCAGCTTTTGAGCCTGAAACATGGGTTTCTCCGGGAGTTTATTCACACTGAGAGATTAGTCCTCTTACCTCCACAATGACCTTAGGGTCAAACTGGGGCAGATGGTGGATGAAGACTGTAGACCCTGCTGTCCATGGTTCAATCATGGTCTCCACAGTAGCCATAATCCAGCCTGGATCTGACAGGCACCATAGGACATCAGAGGTCTTCAGCTGCAGTACTTCCCTGCTGACTCCAAAATACAGTGGCCTCAGCTTTGTAACCACAGGAGGATGTGACCGAGGGCTCGGGAATCTGGTTCTCAGACAGCGAGCACCCATCTCACTCTCAAGTCATGTGGTTTGTGTGGGGCTCAGGACTCACTCCCACCCCAGTCCCAAAGGCACACCAATCGGATTTCCTAGGCACATGCCACTTCAACTGGTTCAATCATAATGATCCTTAAGGCTGGGGATACTGGGATGAAGTCTGTTGCTCTTTTTCTGGATTAGCATCTGTTATTGGTAGTTTGGGGCAATGCTGGCAGCCATTGGGGACAATAAGGGAGGGGCCTTTCTGAGAACAGCATCAAAACATAACAGAAAGAGCCCTACCCAATTTGACTCAATGTTTAGAACATTGCACTGAAGGGTCTTGGGTTTGATTCTGGTCAAGGGCATGTACCTCAGTTGCAGGCAGCCCTGGTTGGAGTGCGTGTGGGAGACAACAATTGATGTGTCTCTTTTACATCAATGTTTCTCTCTCTGTGTCTCTCCCCCTCCCACACTCTCTAAAAATCAATGAAAAACAAATATCCTCGTGTGAGGATTAACTAATAAATAATAAACAAACAGGGGGTGAGGTGGGCTTGAAGGAGGGAATGGGGGAAAACGGGAACATATGTAATACTTTGAACAATAGACATTTAATATTTAAACACACACACACACACACACACACACACATCAGAAACAGCTGGTAGATGGAAAGACAGAAAATTGAATCCAGGGGCTACTCAGCTGGGTCTGAAGCATTTCTCCACCCTACTCTTACTGCTTCTGAGGGACCTCTGTGTGCATAACTCTTTGAGAAAAACTCAACTCTCCCATGAGGAGCTATGGCTTTGAAGAGCTCTTCTTTTACTAGAGCAGGGCCTGGGGAGCCATTCACACTCCCTGTTCCCATCTCTCTGAGGGCTGTGGCACACCCACAGGAAATTACATGCCAGGGACCTCTGTTCTGAGCTTCAGACCCAACTGCCCACTGAGCATCTCTTCTGGGACGTCTCTCGGGCGTCTCACACCCACAGCATCCTAATCTCTCCTGCCTCCCGGGACTAATTCTTCTCCAGTGCTCTCTGTGTTTCAGTGAATGTCATTACTGCCCAAGCTCAAAACCTGGGAGTCCACCTTGACTTTCCAGCCCCTCTTACCTCCCACATCTAGCCAGCACACCTTCCCATTCTAGCTCTGAAATTCTCAGACTTCTTAACTTCCTCGTGTCCCCAGCACTTTGTCCAAGCCACCACCATCTTGCACCTAAATTATTCTAAGACTCTCTAACAGGTCTTTCTAAATCTATTCTTTTTCCAAGCCATTCTCCACCCTGCAGGACAGTGATCTTTTCAAAATACAAATTGGATTAGATCTCTCCCTTGTTAATAACCTCTCAATACCACCCATTGTTTTCCCAATAAGCTCAATCTCTACACCAAAGTCCCCATGGCCCTGTTTGCTCTGGGCCCCACACACTCTCTCAGCTCCTCCCCTCTGTGCCTTCCTGACATGCTGTGCAGCAGCTCCTCTCAAATCTCTTTGAATGCTACTTTAAAAAATATATTTTTATTGATTTCAGAGAGGAAGGGCCAGTGAAAGAGAGGTAGAAACATCAATGGTGAAGAGAATCATTGACTGCCTCCTGCATGCCCCACACCGAGGATGGATCCCGAAACCTGGGCACATGCCCTGACCTGCCATTGAGCCATGACCTCCTGATTCATAGGTGGATGCTCAGTCAGTGAGCCATGCTGGCTGGGCTATGAATGCTACCTTTTATATCTTTGCACCTTTCCTTGTGTTATTCTGACTACTCAGAATACTCTCCCCTTCTTTCCACCCCCATTCCTCCAGGGTTTTGCTGATCAATTAATATCATCAGCACAGATACCCAGTGTCCACAAGACACCTTCTCTGCCCCCTACTCTGCTTAATAATATACAAAGTACAAAGAACTTTGCTGGGGCTGACCAGAAGACCCTAAGAGACGGATGAACACATTGCTTTGACACACGTATATGTGAAAGAGAAGGCTAAGGGGCTTGTTCGGCTTTAGGAACCAAAAGAGCCCGAAATACCTGCCCTGTTAGCCTTTTATAGTAACAACAGCTTGAACTAAATTGAACCTCTAGATACAATCAACAGGGTAAATATCCTTGAGAAAGCACCTGCTTCTTCAAGGTCAGGTCTTAAAGACTAAACATAGAGATTCCAACAAAACACCCAGGGGATCAGACTTGTTTGGAAAAGTCAAGGTAAGGGCTGCTGTCTTTGTCAAGGTCCCCCCAGAGGCCCCCGGCCTTTTGGAGAATCCTCCTTACAGACTTGCCAACCAAGGCCCATACTTCCCCACAGAACATGGTCTGGTCTGAATATTACTAAATGGGGAGGAGGAAGTAGGAGGGAAACAATGTTTGGTTTAATATTGGTTACATGGTTAACGCAAGGCTATGTCTTCAGCCTTTACAATTATTTATTTTAGGTTAAAGGCAGTGGCTTGGTTCCAGGTATTACTTCCCCCTAATGGTTCATGACTGGAAAGCTCCACCTCTGTATCTGTACAGATCACACAGCTAGAACCTTCTGTCCTCCTCCCAGCAAACCTGGAACCAGTGACAAAGACACATGGTTTGCCATTTGTGCAGCTTGCAGAATGCCTGCTGCCTCCATCCACGTTCCCTCCACACCTGTGAAGGTGCTCAGGCAGGACCCCCTTGTCACTGGGAGGCTTCTGTCAACACACACTTAGAAGTCCAGACCTTCGCCTCTGAGACCCTCAGTGGTCTGAACCACAGAGAGCAGAGGGAGGAGTAGGATGGACACAGTTCTACTTAGAGCACCTTTCCCAACACACACAAACACACACACACACACACACACACACACACACACACACACACACACACACCCCTTGCCCCAGACTGTGACCCAGCCTCTAAGTTGCTGCCCTCTTTCCTACCTTGAAGGGAAGGAGTGTCGCAAGGCAAGTCCATGGCTGTGTTTTGCCATCTTGGGGAAGCCGGTGGTGCCACTGGTAAAGAAGATGACCATTGGGTCCGTGGTCTTTGACTTAATACAGGTGTGATCTGGGGATGCTGATCTACAAAGGGATTGAACAGAAAAGGAGAGAAGTCAGGTCTCCTGGCTCCACCCTCAGGGTCAGCAAAAGACACAACATGAGGCTCAAAGTCAGAGACCTGGTTTGCTTGTATAGATTTTAGAGAGAGGAAGGGAGAGAGTGGGGGGAGAGACAGAGAGAGAAAGAGAGAGAGAGAGAGAGAGAGAGAGAGAGAGAGAGAGAGAGAGAAACATGGATTTACTGTTCCACTTATTTATGCATTCATTGGGGGATTCTTGTATGTGTCCTGACCAGAGATCAAACCCAGAACCTTGGCACTCTAACCAACTGAGTTCCTGGCCAGTGGAGAAACTGGGGTTTTGCAACACTGGAGGAAGAACTGGTCTCCAGGTCTGAAGCATCAAACAGAGTTTATGGGTGACTTGGGTAAGAGGACTGACATTTCTTCATTTAAAAAATGGGGAAACACAGCCAATTATTTTATGATTTAACAAACATTGAAATAGAACTTCCTGTTTCCGAAAATGCTCTAAATGACTTACACATAAGAGCTCATTCAGTCTTCAGAGCAATCCTAAGAGGTGCCTGTCCCCAGCTTCTCAGGCTCCCTTTGTGGATGAGGAAACTGGGGCTCAGAGAGGTTAGGAAACTTGCCTGAAGACATACAGCCAGCAATTGGCAGAGCCAGGGTTCAGACCCAGTGTGATGTATAGACTGTCCTCTTACTCACACTGCTAAGCTTCTTTTCACACAAACTAACTTTACAGGAATTTCACCCCATAACCTTGGTGATAAGAAGTGGGGAAGAGAGAGTGAGGGAGAGGGAGAGTGAAAGAAATATATGTATCCATCTGGTGTACACTCGAGCCTGCAAAGGAAAACTGCAGGCCCCTCAGTGGACCTTGATTCCTGGGAGTTTCTACACTCAGTCTCCTGGGCCTGCGATGATAGGCGCCTGGGATGATTGGACGTGACCAATAAGCTTTCTGTGTTGTTCAAATAAACTGCAGATCATCCAAAGGCTGGAGGGAACACTGGCTCTTGTTGATATATGGTACCATCATGACTCTGGGCAACTTAAGGGATTTTTAAACAGAGCCCAACTCCGGACCCTAGAGTCTGAGACCAAACAAGGTGTGATGTCAGTGAAGTATTTGCCTTTTGGGGTTGAATAACATTTTACTTTAAAAATAGAAATGTTACTTCACGAAAACAAAGCCAGTACAATTTACACGTTATAAACCAATGTTAGCTCAGAAAAATAAAAGACAAAGAAAAGAAACCCAGCAAGGTTTGAGCTGTGGGTGGAACAGGAGGCTCAGTGGAACTAACCTCGCAGGTGATCTGATCATAAATTCCTGACCAGGCAGGGCAGGGTGAGGAGTCAGACCCCTGACACATAACTTCTCTGGTGAAAGGTTTATCTTTGCCTCAAGCAAGCCTGTCCATTGTTCTTGTGCAGGTAGGTTAACACGCCCTTGAAATACGGAAAGTGATATCCCTTGAAGGGGGTGTTACCCCGCAAGAGAGCACTTAATCTTAACTGTCCTGTCATCCCATCCCCACCTGGCTTTCTACACCTTCCTGTAACCTTTCTTGCATCCCCTCCTGAATGTCAAATGCATGAAAGAAGCTACAAAACGGTTTTCCTCCAGAACATTTCAGATGTTGCTCCCCAGCATATGTTGTCAGTTTTGCTCAAATAAACTCATAAAAATTTTCTACAGGTCCGGAAGTTTCTCAGGTCGACTGTATAAAAAACCCCTGACGGCTCACATAATTAAAGGATTGGAGGTGGAGGGTCTTTCTGACCTTCCAGCATTTCCCTAACTTTCTAAGGGCACCCAGCACCTGGAAGATGTTTGCCTCCAAAACCCTCTGCCAGTCACAGCCTCATTTTTTCTTGCAGTCTCAACTTTCACCTCAAAGATCCATTTTAACCTCTTATCCAAAGTATCCGTACTTTTATTTATATTTATATATGAACTAGAGGCCCAGTACAAAAATTTGTGCACTCGGGGGCGAGGGGGGTCCCTCAGCCCAGCCTGTGCCCTCTAGCAGCCTGGGACCCCTCGGGAGATAACGCCCTGCTGGCTTAGGCCTGCTCCTGGGTGGCAGAGGGCAGGCCCAATCCCTAGGTGCAGCCCCTGGTCAGGCTCAGAGCAGGGTGGATTGGGAGGTTGCAATGCCACCCTCAGTCACGCTCAGGGTAGGGCCGATTGGGGGGTTGGGGCACAGCCCTCTGTCACACTCAAGGCAGGGCCAATGGGGAGGTTGCGGTGCCACCCCCGTCACGCACAGAGCAGTGCCAATCAGGGGGTTAGGGTGCTACCCCATGTCACGGACACAGCAGGGCCCATCAGGGGGTTGGGGAGCTCCCCCCTGTCACACACAGAGCAGGGCCCATCAGGGGGTTGAGGAGCTCCCCCCTGTCACTCACAGAGTAGGGCCGATAGAGGAGTTGGGGCACCGTCCCCTGTCACACACAGAGCAGGGCGGATCAGCGGGTTGGGGCACCGCCACTGTCACACTCAGGGCAGGGCCGATGGGGAGGTTATGGCTCTACCCCGTCACACATAGAGCAGGGCCCTTGGCCGGGGGGGTGGTTGGGGCACCGCCCTCTATCACCCACAGAGCAGGGCTGATCAGGGGGTTGGGGCGCCACCACTCTCACACTCAGGGCAGGGCCGATGGGGAGGTTATAGCTCTACCCCGTCACACAGAGCAGGGCCCATGGGGGCAGGGAGTTGGGGTGCCGCACCCTGTCACACACAGAGCTGCAGGGCCGATCAGGGGGTTTGGGTGCTGCCCCCTGTCACGCTGATCCCAGTGCCAGGAGGCCTCGCAGCTCTGCTGATCCCGGTGCTGGGAGGCATATTACCCTTTTACTATATAGGGTAGAGGCCTGGTGCACAGGTGGGGGCTGGCTGGTTTGCCCTGAAGGGTGTCCTGGATCAGGGTGGGGGTCCCCACTGGGGTGCCTGGCCAGCCTGGGTGAGGGGATGATGGCTGTTTGCAGCTGGTCACACACCCTTCAGGGTAGGGGTCCCCACTGGGGTGCCTGGCCAGCCTGGGTGAGGGGATAATAGCTGTTTGCAGCTGGTCACACACCCTTCAGGATGGGGTTCCCCACTGGGGTGCCTGGCCAGCCTGGGTGAGGGGATGAGGGCTGTTTTCAGGCTGGGGGTGACTGAAGCTCCTAACTGCTCCTTTTTTCCTTTTTTTTTTTTTTATTCTGGGCCAGCTTTAGCTCTGAGGCTCCAGCTCTTAGGCCTCCGCTGCTGAAAGTAGGTTTCTGGCCTTTGCTTACAATGTTGCAATCCTGCTGGCTGAAGTCTGGTGGTATTTGTTACAATGTTTGAAACTGCAGGCTCAGAGGCCTGCAGCTGCAGGCGGGGAACGTTGGTTTCCGCTGTCACTGAGGCAAGCAAACCTCATGTTAGTTTCAAGCTGCCTGGCTGCCGGCCGCCATCTTGGCTGACAGTTAATTTGCATATCTCGCTGATTAGCCAATGGGAAGGGTAGCGGTCGTACACCAATTACCATGTTTCTCTTTTATTAGTGTAGATAATCTTTTAGATTCCCACCTACAAGAAGCTTGAAACACAGTAATCCTCTGAAGTTACACCTCCTTTCACATCCCAGGGGTGATCAAATTTTAGGGAGAGAAGCATAGAAGTGCAATGTCCTGATATTACAGATGAAGCAACCTTGGCTAAGAGAGGGGCAGGAAGTAGCCCAGGGTCACACAGTAGGTCAGGGACACAGCTGGGAAGAGGTTTCTGGAGCCAGGCCCGGTGAGCTTCCTACCACCAGCTCTCTGTCTACAGCGCTTGGGTGCAGATGGCTTCTCCCACCGTTCCTCAGAGAGAACCTCCCTCAGACCCGAAACTCACTGAATCAGAGATCGGAAGTCCAGCCACCCCTCACGGTTGTGGTCAGACACCAGGAGCTTGGTTTTCAGAGCGGGACACTCAGAAGCCACAGAGTCCACCTCCGGGGCAAGGGCATCTGTGGTCACGATGCTCTGGGCATTCGACTGCTTTAGTCGGTAGAGAATGTCCTTGGCCTTCATCTGGGTTGTCCCTGGCATGAAGATAATCCCTGGGGATGAGAAAGAAATTGTCTGTTTCATTTCCTTTTTCACAACCATGGGCTTCAGGCCTGGCTTATCTGCATAGAAATCCCCTAACTTCTTGCTATGCAAAGACCAGCATTGTCAGCACCACCAAGCCACACCCCAAAGCTACCGAATCAGAACCTGCATTTTTAAAAATATATTCATATTTTTAAAGGGAGAGGGAGAGAGAAACATCAGTGACAACAGAGAATCATTGATTGGCCGCTTCCTGCACGCCCCCCAACCTGGACATCCAGTGTTCCCTGACCTGGAATCAAACGGTGATATCCTGATTCACAGGTCAATGCACAACCACTGAGGAAGCTGCATGGCCAGAACCAGTATTTTAACAGGACCTCCAAGTGACTCCCACGCACATTAAAACTTGAAACACTTGCCCTAAACCTGTCTACTCTAGCTGGGTGCAGCCAGTAGACAGGTAGATCCTACTTTGCAAGAGTTTACATGGGGCCCGGGAGCACAGATGCAAGGAGGACAGAGTCTCTGACATCAGGAAGAGCTGCATCCCAGCCCCCCCCCCCTTTCTGCTCCCACCCCCTTCTCTCATCCCTGTGTCATTGGGAATCCCTTCTTTCCTTCATCCCTCACATCCACATTAACCACATTGTCCCTTGTACCTTCCTACCCTCCCTCCCATCTGCTGTCGCCAACAATTAGTTCCAGTATCTGTGTGCACCTATTGGATTCTGATCTCCCCACCAGATGCCTTGCCTTGAACTTCTGTGTTAGTTCCCCAGAGCATCGATGCTCCCCCTTCACGTTTCCTCTGGTGAAGACTATAGGGCAATGTAATCCTTACAACCATTTGTAAGCTTCCCACCATAGGAGAACAAATGCTTGCTGGACACCAGGAATCAAACCGTATAAGGATGTGAAGCTGTCCTGAAGACCCCTGATCAGACACGTGCACTCCATTCCCATTCCAAGCCCACCAGCTCAGCCCCCAAACCCACTTACGACAAGAGATTCCCACCCGTGACTGCACATAAGGATGAAACTGCAGCTTCTGGGTGCTGCCATCAGCCCCTTGGCTCCTGGCTGTGCAGCACTTCCCTTTGGATATCCCACCCCCACCCTCCTTTCCTTAAATAAACTCAGTGTTCTTTAATCACTTCTGAGATGGCCATTTAGCCTGCCTGCCCACCACGTTCACATTCACCTCGCTTCACTAACACCTGTGTCCTCTCTCCAGGAAAACAGCACGGTCCCCATTCTGGCACTGAAGACGCTGCCCACGCTCCACCTTTCTCTCCCACACCTCTACCCTCTATTTCAAAATGGCCATTCACATAGGCAACTCCTGACTCTAAGCCTTTGCATGTGCTAAGCCCGTTCTTGGAATTCCCTTTCTCTGCTTCTACTCCTCTTTAGTTATGCTTTTCCCAGAGGGTTCAGCTCACGTCTTAGCTCTACAGATGACACAGCTTCTTTATGCTCCCTCTGCTGTTGCTATTTACGTTTGATTCCAGATGACCTTGATGGATAAATCCACTATTTTATGAGGAAAAAAGAGAGAGAATATATGAGAATATATAAGCAAGAGCATGAACAGACTATTGTGTAAACGTGTGATTCAACAGAAATGCTTAAAAAGAAAATCCATGAGTCCCATTCTGATTCTAAATTAGATAGATAGATAGATAGATAGATAGATAGATAGATAGATAAGCAATTAAATGGGAAAGGGCAATTTCTACAGAAGAATGCTAACTAATGAATGTAGAGAGGGTGATATAAACAGAAAATCCTCATGTAAAACCACCATAATAATATTTAACTCAGTGAAGAATCATCAGGGGACACTCAAACCACGGGGTGAAAGACAGTGGGGGAGCAGGATACTCACTAGTCTCATACGTGTTACACCACAGACTAATTACCAGTCAGGAAGAGAAAAGGTGCCCTGACAAAGTTGAATACCACCCTTCTAATGAGATGAACAGTATCACTGATGGAAGACAAAACAACTGCAGAGACCCCTCATGTGATGCACCAACAAAGACACAACACTGTCCTCCCAGCGTGCCTGCTAAGATGTTTTAAGATGAATATAATCATGAAGCACGAGTGTGAAAAACCACTTTGGGTGCACCTCCTGCAAAGGCTTAGACACTTCAAAATGTCATTGCCGTGCAGAGAAGGCTAGAGAGCCCTTCTAGATTAAAGGAGACTGAGAAGACATGACACCTAAATGCAATGCATGATCCTCAATTGGATTTTGTACTTAAAGAAAGAAGTGGCTGTCGGGGACGTGATGAAGGCAATTGGGGACTGTTGACTTTGGATAGCTACCAGGTAACACATATTGTACCAATGTCAGACTTCTTGTTTGATAAGCCTGCTCTGGTGATGGTGAAGGAAATGTCTGGGATCCAGGGTTTATGGGTATTTACATGGTATTTATGGGTGTAACAATGTCTGCAACTGATTCTTTACTAACTCAGTGGGGGCTCCAATATGGCAAAAGGTTAACAGTTGATGAATTTCAAAAAAGTAATAATGTCTGAGACTGAGAGAGAGAGAGAGAGAGAGAGAGAGAGAGAGAGAGAGAGAGAGATTGCGTTTGAGCATATGTGAGGGTGAGGGAGAGAGTGAAGGATAAAAGGTAAAATATGTGAGGGAGTCTGAGAAAGAAAATGACTGTGAAGAAGAAAGAATGCAGGGAAGAGGAAGCACCTAGTGTTCCAGGACCAGTTGGCTCCAGGACGTCCCTAAGGTCTCTACGGGTCTCTCTGAGTCACTGACCTGTTCGGATGCAGCCCACGGCCACCAGCCACCACTCAGGCATGCGAGGCAGAATCAAGGCGAGACGGTCTCCCTGCTGCAGGCCACAGGTCTGCGTGAAGACGTTGGCTGCACGGCAGGTGAAGTCTGTCAGCTCTCTGAAACTCCACTTCACTTCGTCTCCTTGGCTGTTCACCCACCACAGGGCTGGGTTGGGGCCTCTCTTGCCTTCCTGGTCAAGATCACACACCATGTGTTACTTCTTGCTTCAGAGAAAAAGGGCACTTATTTCCCCAATCCACTATCATAGTCACATTCCATTTTATTATATTTATTATTATTATTCTTTAATCCTCACTCAAGGATATTTTTCCATTGATTTTTAGAGAGAGTGGAAGAGGGAGGGAAAGACCGAGAAAAATATCAATGTGAGAGAAACACATCGATTGGTTGCCTTCCGTATGGGCCCTGACCAGTGCCAGGGCCAGGGAAGAGCCTGCAATCGAGGTACGTGCCCTTGACCAGACTCGAACCTGGGAACCTTGGTCCATAGGCCGATGCTCTATGCAGTGAGCCAGATCAGCTAGGGCCTTAGGCCTCATTTAAATCATTTAAAGAGCCAAGAAAAGTTAGGGTGTGATCCAGCCAACTTCTTCTGGTCTACTGTAGCCACCTCCTCTCAAGTCATATGAAACCATGAATAGCTTCATGTCTCCAATTGAAGACTTAAAGCTCCATCCCCATGTGTCTTAGTTCCATGTAGACAGTGCATTCCTCTGTGTACCCCAGCATTCTCATCTACAAAGTGAGGACAATATTACCTAACAGGTCATAAAGTCTAAATGAGTTATTTAATGAGTAAAGTGTACATAACAGTGCCTGGCACAATAGGTGCTCAATAAATATGACTATTATTATAATTACTACACAATAAAAGAGGCTAATTTAGGCTCCGAATATTTTGCAAAATTAATTTTTAAAATTAAGTGACCTCTAATGGTAAAATTCATAAGAAACAGACTGGGAAGGTCCAGCCCCTATTCCTTCAGAGAAACATCAAGGAAACAGACTAAAATGTCTTTGTTGGGACTCTTGAAACAGTCAAGGATCTGCAGCAACCAACAAATGCCCAAACAGCTAAAGCCACGCTCAGAACGGCAGGGCATGTTGTGATGTTCTGCTCACTTTTGCACCCCCTTCTCTAATGTGGTGCCCCAGGGTTGGGAGGAGGTGTTGCTGGAGTCCCAGCCACTCTGGGACAGAAGGAAAAGAGTGAAACTTGTTTGAAACATTCAGTGGGGGGTGAGATGTGGCGGGAAAGGAATTTGTTTATTTATTTATAGATTCCCTAATAAAAAGTAATGGTGAGGATCTTTTTGTATGCTTGTTTGCTGTCTGTGTGACTCTCAAGTGAGATGTCTATTCAGAAACTTTTTCCAATTTTCTAAGTGGGTTGTTTCTTTTTTATTGTCCTTTGTATATTTTGGATATAAGTCTTTTTTAATTTTCTTCATATATCTTTATAACTAGAGGCCCCGTGCACGAATTCATACACAGGTGGGGTTCCTCAAACTGGCTGGCGATTGGGGCTGATCAGGGCCATCTTGCTCTGTCCCTATTGGGGTGATCGGCGCTGGCTGGCTGGGAGGGAGGGACCGCAGGAGGTTGGCTGTGGGAGCACACTGACCACCAGAGAGCAGTTCCTGTGTTGAGCATCTGCCCCGTGGCGGTCACGGCATGACAACTGGTCGACTGACTTCTGTCATTCAGTCATAAGGGTCACTTAGGCTTAGATAGATAGATAGATAGATAGATAGATAGATAGATAGATAGATAGATATAGATATAGCTATAGCTATAGATAGATAATAATTATTATTATTCAAATTTATCTAGGAATAGGGTTTGTATAGCAATTGAAGTTAAGTTGTTATTAGTTTAAAATAGATTTCTATAACTTTAAGACATTATATGTAATATACACAGTTCACAGAATATACACAGAAGGAAATGAGATGAGAATCAAAACATACCACTACAAAAAATATCAACCAAACACAAAAGAAAGCTGTAAAAGAGGAAATGAGGGACAAAAACAAAAGCTATGATATCAAGAAAACAATTAACAAAATGGCAGTAGTAAGTCCTTCCCTATCAGTAATTACTTTAAATGTAAGAGAACTAAATTTCCTAATCACAGACAAAGATTGGAAGGATCTAACTATATGCTGTCTACAAAATTATAGAATTAATAAAACCATTTTTTGAAATAAAATGCTAACAATATATCAATTTATATAAGCAAAACCATATTTATATTATAATTCAAATTTAATAATAATTTTTCACTTATTCATTCAATATTAGTTAGATCTTATTATTTCTTAGGCACTATTCTGAGACCAAAAGGATACCATGGTAAACAAGCCACACATATGTGCCCATATGTAAATGTTTTAAATATTTATGGCCAATTTTCTTGTTTAACTCGACTGTCTTCTTTTCCCCAAGTTTTACATAATGAACATGGCTTTTTAAAAAAGATTTTTTATTCTCAAAACAAAATATGTTCAGAGTAAAAATTCAGGCAATACAGAAACTTATGAGCAAAAAGTTTCTTTCTAAACAAAAGGATTTCTTCAAATTTCTCATCACATTTTTACTCCCTGAATGTTAGCACTGAAAATAGTTTAGTGTATATTTTTCCAGCAATTTCCCCCTCACAGATGCACAAACATGATCCTTTGACTCAGATGATTGGAACCAAAGAATGTAGCTCATCTGAGATAAGATTAATATATGTGCATATCCATGTGTATCTCTACAGCTTTAAAAAAATCAGTGCTGTGAAAAAAAATTCTTGCCCAACAGGTTAAAGAATATTAACAAGTATTGATGACAATTTGTGCACTGCTCAGATACAGGGAGCCTAGTACAGTACACAAGATTTCTGCAGGATTTTAAAAATTATGGAAAAGCTGGTATACCAAGAAGAAAGCAATTGTTGCTCTGAATTCAGACTGTGTTAGATCCTAAACTGGATTTGAAACTTAAAGTTTAATGGGGTGAGATCTGACACCAAGGGATATTGAGAAACAGTTTTAAAAGATAAAACCCTGAGTAAGTAACTCAGCAGTAGAAAGAAATGAACAGCCCTGGCCAGTGTGGTTAGAGCAGGGGTGGGCAAACTTTTTGACTGGAGGGCCACAATGGTTCTTAAACTGGATCCAAAAGCATGGATCGAGTGTTTGTGTGAACTAATATAAATTCAAAGTAAACATCATTACATAAAAGGGTACGGTCTTTTTTTTTTTTTAGTTTTATTCATTTCAAACGGGCCGGATCTGGCCCGTGGGCCGCAGTTTGCCCACGGCTAGGTTAGAGTGTCTGCCCTTGCACCAAAGCGTTTCGGGTTTGATTACTGGTTAAGGGCAAGTACCAGGGTTGCAGGTTTGATCCCGGCTGCATATCAACTAATGGAGGTATCTCTCACATGTCCATGTTTCTCTTTCTCCCTCTCCTTTCTCCCTCCCCCTCCCACTCTCTCTAAAAAAAAAATCAATGGAAAAAAATATCCCCTGGTGAAGATTACCAAAAAAAAAAAGAAAAAGAAAAAAAGACACAAACAACTAATCCACAAAAACTTGCTGAGTAAAAGAAACCAGACACAAAAGGGTGCAAGAGCAGGTCAGTGGTTGCCTGGGGCCCAGAGTGGCAGTGGGAGGGGATTGGCTGAGAAAGGACAAAAGAAAGCCTTTGGGGTGATAAGAAGAGTCTAGAACACAGTTTCAGGTGTACAATCTAATGATTAGACATTTATATGACTTACGAATAAAACACTGTATATCAATTGTAATGGAAAACACTTTATAGAATTATCCGATATAATAAAAGGCTAATATGCAAATTGTCCCCTCAACTGGGAGTTCAACCCAGAGTTACACCAGGGGCAGGGCCAGCCAGCCAACTGCCTGTGTCCCCTCTCCCCTGGCCCACTCAGCCCCCAATCAGCCTCCCCCGCCAACCACCCCAACCCCTCCCCTAGGCCAGCTTGTCCCAATTGGCCCCATTTGAGGCAAGCCAGCTGGACCCCACCCATTCACAAATTTGTGCACTGAGCCTCTAGTAAATAAAAAAAAAGCCCTGACAGGTTTGGCTCAGTTGTTAGAACGTAGGCCTGTGGGGTGAAGGGTCTAGGGTTAGATTTCCAGCCAAGGGCAGGTACCTCAATTGTAGGTTCATTCCCAGACTATGTCAGGGCAACCAATGGATGTGTCTCTCTCACATCAATGTTTCTCTCTCTCTCCTCTTCCTCTCACTCCTTTCCCCTGTCTCTAAAAAATCAATGGGAAAAAATATACTTGGGTGAGGATTAATAAAGACATCCAAGTCACAATAAAACAAACAAAACCTTCACACATGAGTTTATTTCATGTAGAAAAGGTTTGCCTCATATTCTTTAAAATTTTTTATTGATTCATTGCAGGTGAATTCTCTCTTTGTACAAAGATAATGTTGGGTAACTTTTCACACTGTGATCATCACCAGCTGGGACTTAGTAGCTGGAACACCACCCATTGTCCACTCCATCCCCTGGGGTAGACAACACGGCTACCCTTTTGGTTTCAAACACTTGGTTTCTTCTGAAGAGACCTGTAAACTCTAGAGGCTGCAGGGACTGGTTTCTCTGGACAGACCCCAATGCCACACCCAAGTAGTTGCTGGTGGCGAGGCCTGCAGTGGCCTTCCTCTCCCCACAGGGGGACGGCTGACTGAGCTCTAGGTGTCAGGTGTGCAGGGGCACCAGCAGGGGGCCTGTCCCCTCCCTCTGAGTGCAGCCTGAAGTTGACCCCAGTTTGATGAGATAAATCCCAGTTAGGCTCACAGTCCCATGAGCGGAAGGTCAGAATTCACATTACCATCAAGTTGCTGACCTTGTAGTTAGAACTTTGCATTTGGTCACAATTATCTGACTCTGTACCACATACGTTTACCTGCTTGTTTCTTAAATGAGGTTGTCCCCATTTCACAGATAGAACGGCTGAGGCTCAGAAAAGTGCAGAAGTGGCCAGGATGAGAATTGAACCCGAAAACATAAGCTTCTCCCATGACACTGGTAAGGTGAGGTCTGCCTGTATCAGCTGAATCGGATCTGTGCCCTTCAGCCTCTGAGGAGCAAGATAAGCCAGAGAGATCCCCCTAGCCTCCCCCCATCACAGGTGCCTCCTCACCTTCTCCATTTGAGTCCAGTAGTCCAGGACATCACTGGCAAAGTTAAATTTCTCAGGTCTATCATGGTCATTCCATCTCGGGGCGCCAATTGCTGATACAGACTGGAAGCGCAAGGTCCGAGGAGCCAGGTGGAAGGCATGGCAGGATTTGTGGGTGCCCCAAAGGACCCGGAGCCTCATCAGCCACTGCATGGTGGAGCAGTCCTCAGGAAGCAGGCACGGACTTCTCGGTCACCACCTGCTTTGGGAAGAGATGGCTAATAGGTCAGTCCTGGAGCAGGACTTTCCTCCACAAGAGGAGGCACATTCTGGTTAATGGCTGCGGTTCTGTTTCAGCTGACCAGTATTTGGAGGCACAACTTAGTGACTGAGGATTTAGGATTTCTCTTCCCAGCTCAGGAACCACAGGCAGAGAATGATGGGGAGGTATTATATAGGGTGTTCCAAAATTCACGCAAGATTTGAATTTTGTGTGAGCATCAACAACAACAACAACAAAAAATAAAATCCTAATTTTACTTGGTTTGTTGAAATCAGATTCTAATATCTGATGTTCTTTGATTTCAATCCTTTCATTTTGCTAAGCATTACCAAGTACCAATTATGGCCCAGGGGCGGGGACAATGAAGACCCATGAAGACCAAGGCGTTGCATATGTGCCAGCCAAGCTGTGGAGGCCATTTACCGATGTCCTATTCCATACATAAGCCTATACTGTATACTTTATGAATCAATAAAAAATTTACAATTTTCAATTATAAACCTGTGTTTTCTATCAAAATTACTTCTTGCGTGAATTTTGGGACACCCTATAGCTACTAGATGAGATTGGTACACCTTCCTGAGGGTCTTCTTCCTTCTCTCTCACCCCCTGGGAGTTAAGCTCAGGTTGGCAGCCATGGGACCAGCCCCTTTGTGGGTAACTCACCATTTGAAAGTCCTGTTCTCCACGCTAGCCTGGCTCTAAGACCTCTCTTCCTGCCGAGCCTAACTGTGCCGTTCTCATGGAACCTGTTATTTTTCTTAGATGATGCCAGCCCCTGTCCAAAGTTCATTGGTCCAGGGTTGAGCAATCATCCCTTATGATTTTTTAATCCATACTGAGCTACCCACAATCCCTTTCTCAAGTGTGTGTGTGTGTGTGCATGTGTGTGTGTGTGTGTGTGTGTTACCAAAGGGTGTAAAAGCTCTCTCTCTCTCTCTCTCTCTCTCTCTCTCTCTCTCTCTCTCTCTCTCTCTCTTCAGAGGAGGCCATGAAGTGCGCATCTGAGAACCTGTCAGGATTATGGTTCCTGTCATGTGAGACGACTGCTCCACACAAGAAAAGAAAACTGATGTGCAGATGCGGGGACTGAGGGCTGAGAGGACCTTGAACACCTTCCAGTTGCTGGTTCACAGTGTTCCTCAGGCCCGTCTGCATCTCCACTCCTTTCCTGTTAATATCCTTTCCCGGATTCTGTGAGCCAAGGAGTTTTCCTGCCTGAGACCAGGTTTCAGTCACTTGAGACTGTGAGGATATTGACAAATATACACAACCATACTCAGGACCGATGAGGCTAATGCCAGAGCACCTTCCCTCCTGGACTGGGGTCTAGCCTCAGGGCCCTCCCAGGACAGCGTGTGGGCACCTATTACCAGCGTTGGCCCAGGAAACTGCTTTGCCACTCCAGCTCCCAACAAATGCCCTTAAAATGGGAGCGGAAGGGGCAGAAATAGAATGTTGGGGAACCAGCTAGTATTGTAAGAAATATTAATCCTGCTCTGTTGACCGTGATTGTTCTATTCTGATTAAAGAAGGCACATTCTAACCTGGCTGGCAGCTGCACTCAGGACCTGGGAGCTCACCTGGAAATGGAAAGATTAACTTTGCTGCAGAAACTAGAATTGACAGCCAGCCCTTTTGCATCCCTGCAGGTCTTTGCAAATCTCCAGCCTGCTTACCTGATAACTGCCCATCTGGCCCACCCTTGGGATATTTCCCCCTGTAACCCTCGCCCTTGCACATCACTAAGCTGTTTGAAGACCCGCAGCCCTTTTGCATATCTGTAAACTGCCCATTTGCCCTTTTGACTACTTTCCTTTGTACTTCTACTGATATAAACAGCTGGCTTATGGTGGGAGGCAGAGCAGATTTTTGTGGACAACCTGCTGTTCTCCCATATTGCCTGCAATCTCTATATATAAAAGGCTAATATGCAAAGTGCCCCCTCAGGTGTTCGACCAAGAGTTCAAATGCTCACTATGAGGTGCGCTGACCACCAGGGGGCAGTGTGGAACATGGTGGGTGATCAGCCGCAGCAGTGGTGGGGCACTGAGGGAACAAGGAAAGGAGGAGGCAGGGAGGTGGAGAGGTTGGAGGTGGGGAGAGGGGAGGGAGAACCAGGCAGTGGACGAGGCGGGAAGGCAGGGACATGGCAGGCAACCAGTGGTGGTGGGGGGGTGCTGAGGAAGCCAGGGGAGGAGGTGGTGGGGAGGCAGGGTGGTGGGGAGGCGGGGAACTTGTTCAATGGCCAGCCAGGTCTAGGGACCCTGCCTGTGCACGGATTTCATGCACCAGGCCTCTAGTTTTGAAATAAATGCCCATATATGATTCAAGCCTGTCTCTGCTTAATTGGCTTGAGTAGTGACAGACAGCAAGAGCCCATTGTTTGTCTGGTTACAGAAGCAAAACCCTGTTTTCTTAGGGTCCTTCTTGAAGTTTGAGTGTAAAGAGTGGCTTAAGCTAGAATTATCTTTCCATGAGAATGTTGACTGAGGGAAGGTGACCTCACAAACAGTTTGGAGGTTCAAGCACATCATCACTGCAAACAGGGAAGCCCCTCCCCTGGTTTCAGCAGTCAGATGCTACTGCTTGACCAGAGATCCCCAGAATAGACCAATAAAACTTGACTCAGCTTACTTTCAGGTCCTTTTTAAAAATATATTTTGATTAATTTCAGAGAGGAAGGGAGAGGGGGAGAGAGATAGAAACATCAATGATGAGAGAGAATCACTGATCGGCTGCCTCCTGCACACCCCCCACTGGGAATCGAGCCCGAAATCCGGGAATTGAACCATGAGCTCCGGGTCATAGGCCAATGCTCAACCACTGACCCATAATAACCTAATCTCAATTAATTTTGATGCTGCCCCCAGAGCCCTGCTCTGCATTCCCAGTAGGAAAACCATAGCTAAATATGTGATTGGATTACTGTCTGCAGAAAAGAGTACAGACACAGGAGAAGTTCACCCCTTAGAGTTTGCTTGTCAGCGTGGTCCTTAGGCCACATGAACTACAATAAGCCCCTTCGTTTTTAGTGCCTGTCAACTAACAGTACTATCTTTTGTTTTGTCTGAGCACCTTTG
Organism: Myotis pilosus; assembly: GCA_036010255.1. NCBI lineage: Eukaryota > Metazoa > Chordata > Mammalia > Chiroptera > Vespertilionidae > Myotis > Myotis pilosus. Next base: position 104,828,741 of record JASKON010000003.1, read on the forward strand.
GGGAAGAAAGGCCCTGAGGTATCAGCTGATCCAGACCTGGCCCTCAAACACATTTCCTTTGGAGAAAAAATTATCTGCTCCATTTTTTGGTGTTTTGTTTTTGTTGCTTGCTTGCTTGTTTGCTAATCCTCAGCTGAGGATATTTTTCCCATTGAATTTTCAGAGAGAGGGGAAGGGGGGGGAGAGACAGGGAAAGAAAAACATCGATGTGAGAGAGACACCTCGATTGGTTGCCTCTCCCCTCCCGCCTCCCCAGCTCCCAACACCCCTTCAGTCTGAAGGCTGGCGCTCTAACCACTGAGAAAAACGGATTAGGGTTCCGCTCTATTTAAATGGGACGTTCTCCAACTTTGCAGGGTTCCCACCACTCCTTACTTTGCCACACCTCCTTGTTTCTGTACTTACTGTTCAGCCTCTGTTGACATTTGAGCTTAAAAACCCGGATCTAAGTCAATACCCCCAGAGGAATTTTTCCAGGTTGCAAAGCAAGTTTAGTAGCAGAGCTGGTCCGAGAAGCCCATTTCCCCTGCTATTATTTCCAACATGTACCTCCCTCCACCAGCACCAACTGGTTTAGAGCAAGAATACCAGACTCCGTGGCTATTTTCATACACAGACCTCAGAAGATCCCTTAAAATACCTGAGGACAGTTCTAAGCACCCCTTAAACCAAAGGGAGTGAAACAACAAAGAGACTAATTAATCCTCAGAATCAGACTGCACTCAGAGGAAGAACCTTCTGTTGTTGTTGTTAGTCCTCACCCAAGGAGACTTTTCTATTTAGTTAATTAGTTTATCCTCACCTCAGGATATTTTTCCATTGCTTTTCAGAGAGAGTGGAAAGGGGGAAGGCAGAGGAGAGAGAGAGACAGAGAGAGAGAGAGAGAGAGAGAGAGAGAGAGAGAGAGAGAAAGAGAGAGAGAGAGAAACATTGATGTGAGAGACATACATGGATTGGTTGCCTTCTGCATGCAATTGGGGCACAGGATGGAACCTGCAACCCAACTATGTGCCCTGACCATAATTGAACCCGGGACCCTTCCATGTGCAGGCCAATGCTCTAACCCCGTGGTTGGAAAAATCAGTAGTCAACAGAGCCAAATATCAACAGAACAACGATTGGAATTTCTTTTGAGAGCCACATTTTTTAAACATAAACTATATAGGTAGGTACACTGTTATTAACTTAATTAGGGTACTCCTAAGGCTTAGGAAGAGCCACACTCAAGGGGCTAAAGAGCCACACATGGCTCGCGAGCTGCAGTTTGCCGAACACTGCCTTAGAGTGTCAATTTTAAAAAATGACAACAGCCAACACAACAGTAGGCAGCCAGTGTGCATGAATAAAAATAATATCTATTTTTGGTCAGAGTGGCAAAAAATATAACATATTTTTGGTGTGCCACAGAGTGTGGGGAAGCACGGGACTTGGTTGGGAAGTTTGTAAGGAGGATTCTCCGAAAGGTCAGAGGCCTCTAAGGGGACCTTGCCAAAGGCAGCAGGCCCTGCCTTGACTTTTCCAAACAAGGGTGTTTTGCTGGAATCTTTATGTTTATTCTTTACATGACGTTGCTTAAAGGACACCACAGACGCATGTGCCTTCTCAAGGATACTTACCCTGCTGATAGTATCTAATAGTTAATTTTAGTTCACCCTTGTTGGAATAAAAGCTTAAGGAGGCAGGCGAATGGGACTGTCTGGTTCCTTTAGCCAGGCAGTCCCTTAGCCTTCTCTTTCACAGCAATCATGTGTCAGAGTAATCATTCATCCATCACCCAGGGTCTGCTGGTCAGCCCTGGCACCAGAGTTATAGTAATCACTTTATGTGTGCCATGGGATAAAAATGATTGAAAATTACTGATCTAAGCACATCCTATAAAATAGTTTTAAAGAACAATCATGTGAGTCTTGCTGACATGGCCCAGTGATTAAGTGTTGACCAGGAGATTGAAGTTCAATTCCTGGTCAGGGCACATGCCCAGGTTGTGGGCTTGATCCCCAGTGTGGGGTGTGCATTAGGCAGCCGATCAATGATTCTTTCTTGTCATTGATGTTTCTATCTCTCTCTCCCTCTCCCTTCCTCTCTGAAATCAATTGATAGATATAATATATAACATATGATATATGATATACAATATACTATATATAATATACAACATGTCACATGTGATACATGATGCATAATACATAATGCATGATACATGATACATAATATGTAATATATAATATATAATCTAATAATAGACAAACATGGTAATTGACCGTACCTTTGCTATGCTTCCCATTGGCTAATCAGGGCGATATGCAAATTAACTGCCAACAAAGATGGCGGTTAATTTGCATACATAGGCACAATGATGGGAGGCGAAAGGGGAAGGATAGTGATCGGAAACCCAGGCGGCAGGCAAGAGCCAGGTGGCAGGGCAAAGGTGGCCTGTGTTTGCATGCACACACATATACACATAACTGACTGCCCTCTCTGGAAGCATAGAAGAAGAAGAAGCTGCCAGAAAAAGAAGCCACCCATCTTTGGCCCAGGCACCAGTGCCTGCAGCTGGCTGCAGCCCAGGACACAGAAAAGCCACCCGCCCGAGGTCCCAGGCTGCAGCCACTCAGAGAAGCTGCCAGCCCTGTGGTCCAGGGCACCAGTGCCTGTGGCCAGGGAAATAGGTTCCCTCTTCTCCTACTGCAGTCATTACTTCAATATTCCCCTTCTGAATTTCTCTCCTGTGCTGCAACCCAACTCCATTTTTCATCGGAAGGATATGGAACAGAGAGAGCAGTGTTAAAAGCTTACATTTTTAAGCCGGTAAGGTTGATACTTAAACATATAAATGGAAAACTAGAGTCCTCCTTAAGGTCACAAAGGCTACAAAGGACAGGGACAGCGCATGACCTATTATATCCAGCAATCCATATGGGGACTGAACACTTTGCAATGATGTCAATTACTGAAGATATGAATCAACTAAAATAGTTGACAGGGACAATTCTTCCATCTTTGAAAATATTTACATCAAATCTGTTTAAATAGATTTTCATCTGCATAATATAACACATTCTGACAAGACCACCACCACCACCAATGTGGTCAGTGTTGTGCCGATAAATGTTTAATAACTGAGGGACCACCCCCTCGAGTGCACAAATTTTTGTGCACGGGGCTACTAGTATAATATATAATATATAATATATAATATATAATACAATCATTTGAAATACTTTAAGTTCAATTTGGCACTGGGCTTTGAGAGGTGGCTCGGCCCACTACTCTATGCCTAGGCCCACAGTGCCTTGAGATCCAGCAACAAAGCTCTGATTTCATGAGACTTTAGCCTGAAAAAAACTATTTATTGTATCAGAAAACAGACTCAGTGTGTCCCAGGGGATCTTAGAGTTACACAGCCAGGTTTGGTTCCACTGCTTACCAACTGAGTGATTTTGGCCACTATTTGTGTCTCTGAACTTGAGGGCACAGTAACAATACCCACCACCCAGCTGCCCACAGGATTAGTAAGATAATCTACAAAAATCTCTTTGCCAGTGACAATCCAAGTGCAATAGACACTGTGTCTAATAAGGGTAAGGGCTCAATAAATGTTGAGGTGCACTATAGCACCCAGCAAATTCTAAAGCCGACCCCTCTGTTAGGTAGGAAAAAAATTTAGAAAATTAAAGCCACAACCTTTATATAATGTGAACCCACTACTGCAAAGTGCACTCTTATTCCAGGTATTCACCTTCTGGGTTTTTTAATCCCCTCTGCACCCTCCACCCCATGCACAGCTGTCTAAAATTACATTGATCACCTGCTATGTACCAGCCACTGTGCTAGGCATGGCCTGTGCATATCCCCATGGATCCCCTACTGGATATCACCACCTTCATTTTCAGTTAAGGAAATGAACTATCAGAGAGGTTAGGACACTTACCAAAGGCCAGGCAACCTATAGTTGGGCTTTCAGATATTCAGTTCAGGACTCTGTATATACTTACTGCCCCCAGACACACACACAACACACACACACACACACATACAGAAGCTGCCATTCACCTCTCATTTGCCTCTGTCTTACCTGGAATTGGGGATTGTCTAGGAGACAGTTGGGTCAGGTCTTGGATTGTCACAGAAAAGAGAAGTTTGCATGTGTAGTCCTCTCAGGTTAGCAGTTTCCAGGAGTATGCACATAACCAAATTAAGCCCTAGGCCACACATGGGGTGGAAAACTTGGCAGGAATTGGATGATCTGAAAGGAAGAAGCTACTCAGGTAGGATAGAGCCGAGGGCAATCATAGGCCTGTGTGGAGAGACAATCATTAGAAAGACAAACCAGCCCTGACCAGTTTGGCTCAATGGACAGAGCGTCAGCCTGCGGACTCAAGGGTCCCAGGTTTGATTCAGGTCAAGGGCATGTACCTTGGTTGCAGGCACATCCCCAGTCAGTGGTATGCAGGAGGCGGCTGATCGATGTTTCTCTCCCATCAATGTTTCTAACTCTCTATCCCTCTCTCTTCCTCTCTGTAAAAAAATCAATAAAATATATATTTTTTTAAAAAAAAAGAAAGAAAGACAAACCATATGTGTGGGAGCAGGGTGGAGGGGGTCAATGGGCAGAAAAGGGAGGGACATCTGTAATACTTTCAACAATAAAGAGAAATTAAAAAAGAAAAACAGGAGAAACCAAGATGGCGGCATAGGTAAACACCAGAAATTGCTGCCTCGCACAACCACTTCAAAAATACAACTAAAAGACAGAACGGACATCATCCAGAACCACAGGAAAGCTGGCTGAGGGGAAAATCTACAACTAGAAGGAAAGAGAAAAGCATACCGAGACTCAGAGGAGGCGCAGTGTGGAAAATACAAAGGTGCGGAGGTGCGTGCGGAGCGGGCTGGCGGATGAGGGTGCAGTTGTCTGTTTCAATCCGGAAGGAGTCTCAGGCTCTGAGCTCCAGTTCCAGGCAAGTCTCTGGGAACCCAGACTCAAACGGGAGAAGTGGGACTGTCTGGCATCAGTCGGAACTCGAGGGCAGCTTTCTCTCCGAGGTTTGCAGCAGTTGCTGGGACTCTGAGAGGCAGAGCCTCTGGGGACAGGACTGAGAGCAGCAATAACTGCTCACTCCACCTGCCCACCCTGATGATCCCCTGGGACCCGCCCCGCCCAAGCCTTGCACAGAGGCATTTGCTGGATAGCCTCAGGCAGAGGCTAGATTAGCACCTCCCTAGAGATCAGGACAGAAGTTCTCCCACTGCAGGCACAGCTGATTCTCACAGCCAGTTGGCCTGGAGGCCAAATCCCCCCTAGTGTTACCTACAACAACCAAGGCTTAACTACAACAAGGCTGCACACAAAGACCACTAGGGAGTGCACCAAAAAGCATAAAAAATGCGGAGACAAAGAAACAAGACACAAATGACAGAAATGGAGGATATAGAGTTCAAAACCACACTATTAAGGTCTCTTAAGAACTGTCTAGAAGCCGCCGATAAACTTAGTAAGGCCCTCGAAAAGACTGGTGAGACCGCCGATAAATATAGTGAGATCCTCAAGAAATCTAATGAGACACCTGATGTTGTGATAAAGAACCAACTAGAAATTAAGCATACACTGACTGAAATAAAGAACATTATACAGACTCCCAACAGCAGACCAGAGGAGCGCAAGAATCAAGTCAAAGATTTGAAATGCTAAGAAGCAAAAAACATCCAACCAGAAAAGCAAAATGGAAAAAGAATCCAAAAATACGAAGATAGTGTTAGGAGCCTCTGGGACAGCTTCAAGCGTACCAACATCGAATTATAGGGGTGCCAGAAGATGAGAGAGAGCAAGATATTGAAAACCTATTTGAAGAAATAATGACAGAAAATTTTCCCTACCTGGTGAAAGAAATACACGTACAAGTCCAGGAAGCGCAGAGAACCCCAAACAAAAGGAATCCAAAGAGGACCACACCAAGACACATCATAATTAAAATGCCAAGAGCAAAAGACAAAGAGAGAATCTTAAAAGCAGCCAGAGAAAGACAGTCAGTTACCTACAAGGGAGTACCCATATGACTGTCAGCTGATTTCTCAACAGAAACTTTGCAGGCCAGAAGGGAGTGGCAAGAGATATTCAAAGTGATGAATGCCAAGAACCTACAACCAAGATTACTTTATCCAGCAAAGCTATCATTCAGAATTGAAGGTCAGATAAAGAGCTTCACAGATAAGAAAAAGCTAAAGGAGTTCATCACCACCAAACTAGTATTATATGAAATGCTGAAAGGTATCCTTTAAGAAGAGGAAGAAGAAGAAAAAGGTAAAGATACAAATTATGAATAACAAATACGCATCTATCAACAAGTGAATCTAAGAATCAAGTGAATAAATAATCTGATGAACAGAATAAACTGGTGATTATAATAGAATCAGGGACATAGAAAGGGAATGGACTATTTTTTGGGGGGAAAGGGGTGTGGAGATCTGGGAAGAGACTGGACAAAAATCGTACACCTATGGATGAGGACAGTGAGTGAGGAGTGAGGGCAGAGGGTGGGGTGGGAACTGGGTGGAAGGGAGTTATGGGGGAAAAAAAGAGGACAAATATAATAATCTGAACAATAAAGATTTAATTGAAAAAATAAATAAAAAAGAAAAACAAAACATATAAAGTCACCTCCAATTCTAATAGGATGACGCGCAGTGTGAAAGTCAAATGCAGCACTCTCACAGTTCCCTGAGGCTCACTGGCTTCCCTTTCCCAGCCCTGTCCCTCCAATGTTCTCATTTCAATGAGAGGCAAATGGCAGTGTTGCCTAGTAGTTAAAGCCAGTGCTCTGGAGGCAGAAAGATTTAAGTTGAAGCCTCAGGTCTGCCATTTACCATTTCTTTGACCTTCACTGACTCTTTTCTCTTTAGCTTTGGTTTCCTTATTCATAAAATAGGGGTGACAATAGTGACACCTAATCTTCTATGTGTATTTTTATTGATGAAAGAGAGAGAGAGAGGGAGAGAGAGAGAGAGAGAGAGATTGAGAAAGATTTGTTGTTCCATTTATTTATGCATTTATTGAGTGCTTCTTGTATGTGCCCAAACCAGGGATCAAACCCACAACCTTGGCAGGTCTGAATGACACTCTAACCAACTGAGCTACCCAGCCAGGGTATGGTTGTTTTGTTGTGGTTCTGATTAGATGGAATAATCTGTGGAACCATATAGCACAGTGCTTGGCATAATCAATGTTGGTTGTTTGTATTAGTTTGGGATTTGAAGTATAACATTGGTGTACTAGCAAAATGAAGGGTCTTTGAAATCCCAAAGTCTTGAGCTTATATTCTGGCTCAGCCACTTATAAGATGGCCCATGTGCAGGCCATTTGCTATTCTAATCTTGCTCTTCTGGTCTGAGAAATGGAGGTGTGGGGGCTGCTGCTCAGATGTGCCCCTGGGCTCTCTGAAAGGACTGCATGAGGTAATGCCTGGGAAGCCCCTGGCCCAGGCATGCAGATGTGAGTGAATACTGTCACAGGTAGTGGCTTGAACTGTTAGTTCTCTCCTAGAGCCATTTGGGGGTGTTGTTGGGCGTGTTGTTAGGGGGTAGGCACATCTCCACTGTTCTGGCCCAACTTTCCCATTGTATTTTACCTCCCAACCTCCATTGAACCAGGAGAGAAATACCACTGTTCAAAGTCACCAGCAAAGATTACTGGAAACACCTAGAACACCCCTGCCTTGGCTGAGGGAAACCTCGCTCTGAGTGTGGGTCTTGTTCTTCCTGAGTGATTCATTAATGATGAACTTTTAGCTCAGACAGACTTTTATTTCATGGAAGGAGTGAAAGAGAAGGCAGAGCTAGTAAAGGTTAAACACCAAAATATCCAAGTACAAAAAAAAAACCCTGCCATCCAAGGAGGAAAAGCAGCTACTCATCGCTTTTGAGAAGAGAAAGGGGACAGGAAGAAAATTCCATGGGATCCTCTCTGGATCTCAGTGGAACTCCTAGGTGGAACTGTAACATCAGTGTTCGGATCAAGAAGGCAGGGGCCAGTCACGCGATTCAGCACCTGGATTCTCGGTGAATCTTGGATTGTGCGACTCTCCCACCAAGCCCACTTCTTCAGCCACAGGCCTCACCCAACATGACACCTGGACCTCTTGGTGAGACCTAGAGTATGCACTACTACTGCCAAGCACACCACAGACTCCGCCCTCAGCATGGTCAGAGCCTCCAGGCCAGTGCAGGCTCTGCTCTCCATGAGCAGACAGAATTATCACCTGGCACACGCCCTACCCCTGGCCCAAGTCAGAGCTCCTGGTGTGACCTGTTGTGCCCAGCCACTGGTCACAGGACCAAGCTGCATGTGTGCTGCCAGAGTTCCTAGAGCAGGGGTGGGCAAACTTTTTGACTCGAAGGCCACAATGGGTTCTTAAACTGGACCGGGGGGCCGGAACAAAAGCATGGATGGAGTGTTTGTGTGAACTAATATAAATTCAAAGTAAACATCATTATATAAAAGGATACAGTCTTTTTTTTTTTTTTAGTTTTATTCATTTCAAACGGGCCGGATCTGGCCCGCGGGCCGTAGTTTGCCCACGGCTGTCCTAGAGCACCATCCTGCCTTGGGTGCCAGAGCCACACAGTGAATTGCATGCCAGAGGGCTCTGAGCTCTCACAGGGAGTTGCACACCAGAGGAACTGTGCACACGCCCCCACTGACCCTGAGAATCTGAAGTGGACAACTGAAGGACCAGAACCAGGGGAGAAGGGGTTACAACTCCAAGAAGAGACAATAAAGGTGTTAAACTCAAGGCAGACCCAGCCTCTGGTCTAGCAAGTTACAGATCATTGAACCACTAGGGGCTTTAACACCTTAGATCCCAAGCAGCGAGCCCAGGGCCAGAAAGATACAGCAAAATGGGGAAGCAAAGAAACAATCCAAAGGAAAGAAAAGGGGGATCACCAGGAAAGGAACTAAATGAAATGGAGGCATGCAATCTGTCAGAAAAAGAATTCAGAGTAAGGGCCATACAGTTCCTAAACCAGCTGGATGAGAAAATCAACAACTTGTGTAAGAAACAAGAGGAAATTAAGAATGATACAACTACAATAAAAAACACAATGGAAGGTTTCAATGGTAGCTTAGAAGAAGCAGAGGACCAAATAAGCAAGTTAGAAGACAGGGCAGAAAAACACACCCAATCTGGACAGCAATTGGAGAAAAAAATTAAAAAGCAGAAGCAGAACCTTAAGGGAGCTTTGGGACAACATGAAATGAAATAACATCCATATAGTATGGGTACCAGAAGGACAAGAAGAGCAGGGATTAGAAAACCTATTTAAAGAAATGACAGAGCCCTAACAGGTTTGGCTCAGTGGATAGAGCATCAGCCTGTGGACTGAAGGGTCCCAGGTTCAATTCCGGTCAAGGGCATGTAGCTTGGTTGTGGGCATAACCCCAGTAGAGGGTGTGCAGGAGGCAGCTGATTGATGTTTCTAACTATCTCTCTCTCTCTTCCTCTCTGTAAAAAATCAATAAAATATATATTTTTTAAAAGAAATGACAGAAAACTTCCCTGTTTTGGAAGAAAATAGTCCTACAAGCACAGAGTCCCAATCAAAATGAACCCAAAAGACCCACATCAAGACACGTCATAATTACAATGGCAAACATTAATGACAAAGAGAGAATCTGTGCAAGAGAGAGACAGAGAGTTACCTACAAGGGATCTCCATTAGGCTATCAAATGACTTCTCAACAGAAACACTTCAGGCCAGAAGGGAATGGAATGAACTATACAAAGTTATGCAAAGCAAGGGACTGAATCCAAGAATACTCTATCCAGTAAGGCTATCATTCAAAATTGAAGGGAAATCAGAAGCTTTGCAGACAAAAAAAGTCTAAGGGAGTTTATCACAACCAACCAGCAATGCAAGAAATGCTAAAGGGACTGTTGTAAAAAGAAGAAATAGAAAGAGAAGAAGGAACACAGACATAAAGGAATACAGGCTACAAATAAGTACCTATCAATAATAACCTTAAATGTAAATGGATTAAATGCTCCAATCAAAAGACATCAGCTGGCTGAATGGATATGAAAACATGACCCATATATATGCTGTCTGCAAGAGACCCACTTCAGGACAAGGAATTCACACAGACTGAAAGTGAAGGGATGGAAAAATATTTTTCAGGCAAATTGAAATTAAAAAAATAAATCTAGGGTCACAATACTTATATCCAACACAATAGACCTCAAAGTGATGGCCATAACAAAAGATAAGGAAGGCCACTGCATAATACTAAAGGAATCTATGCAATAAGAGGATAAAACTCTGGTAAACATATATACACCCATTGTAGGAGCACCCAAATATATAAAAAACCTTCTGGAAGATATTGAGAGAGATCAACAGCAATACAATTATAGTAAGGAACTTTAATGTCCCATTGACATCACTGGATAAATCCTCTAAACAAAAAATCAACAAAGAAACAGCAATCCTAAACAACTCACTAAATCAGATGAACTTAATTGACATCTTGAGAACATTTCACCCCAAAGCTACAGAAACACTTCAGGCCCGTGCACACGGGATATTTTCAAAGATAGATCACATATTGGGACTCAGGCAAAGTCTCTTCAAATTCAAGAAGATTGAAAGCATATCAAGCATCTTCTCAGATCACAGTGGCATAATATTAGAAATCACCTACAAGCAAAACAATCCAAAAACTCAAACACTTGGAGACTAAATAGCATGTTATTAAACAATGATTAGGTTACCAAAGAGGTCAAAGAATAATAAAAAAAAATCTTGGAAACAAATGACAATAAAAACACAGCAATCTAAAATCTATGGGACACAGTGAAAGCAGTCCTGAGAGGGAAGTTCATAGCATTACAGGCCTACCTCAAAAAAATAAAGAAAGAAAAGAAAAACTGGTAATAAATTATCTAACTCTACAACTTAAAGAATTAGAAAAAGAGCAACAAGAAAAGCCCAGAGTGAGAAGAAGGAAGGAGATAATAAAAGCGGGGGAGGGGGGGTGACATAGAGACCAAAAAAACACTATAAGAGATCAATAAAGCCAAGAGCTAGTTCTTTGAAAGGATGAACAAGATTGATGAACCTCTAGCCAGGCTCACCAAAAAACAAAGAGAGAGGACTCAAATAAACAAATCAAAAATGAAAGAGGCGAAGTAACAACAGACCCCACAGAAATACAAAGGATTGTACAAAACAATACTATAAACAACTCTATTCCAACAAACCCATCAACCTAGAAGAAATGGACATATTCCTAGAAAAATAAGGCATTCCAAAACTCAATCAGGAAGAATCAAAAAATCTGAATAGGCTGATAACGATGGAGGATATTGAAGCACTAATAAAAAAAATAACTTCCAGCAAACAAAATCCCTGGTCCAGAGGGCTTCACAGTGTTGTTTTACCAAACATTCAAAGAAGAACTAAAACCTGTCCTCCTCAGACTATTCCAAAAAAATTCAAGAAGAAGGAACACTTCCAAGCTCTTTCTCTGAAGCCAGCATTACCCTAATCCCAAAATCAGATAAAGGCACTGCAAAGAAAGAGAATTACAGGCCAATATCCCTGATGAACATAGATGCTAAAATCCTCAACAAAATTCTAGCAAATCAGATCCAGCATTATATTAGAAAGATCAGGCACTATGACATAGTGGGATTTACTCTGGGGATGCAAGGATGGTACAATATCTGCAAATCAGTAAACGTTATACATCACATAAACAAATTGTGAGACAAAAGTCACAATCATATCAATTGATGCTAAAAAAGCATTTGACAAAATCCAACACCCTTTCTTTCTTTTTAATATATATTTTTTAAATTAAATCTTTATTGTTCAGATTATTACATTTGTTCCTCTTTTCCCCCCCGACAACTCCCCTCCACTCGTTCCCACCCCACCCTCTGCCCTTACTCCCCACCCACTGTCCTCATTCATAGGTGCACGATTTTTGTCCAGTCTCTTTCCGCATCCCCTACACCCCTTTCCCCCACAAGAATAGTCAGTCCATTCCCTTTCTATGCCCCTGATTCTATTATAATCACCAGTTCATTCTGTTCATCAGATTATTTATTCACTTGATTTTTAGATTCACTTGTTGATAGATGTGTATTTGTTATTCATAATTTGTATCTTTACCTTTTTCTTCTTCCTCTTCTTAAAGGATATCTTTCAGCATTTCATATAATACTGGTTTGGTGGTGATGAACTCCTTTAGCTTTTTCTTATCTGTGAAGCTCTTTATCTGACCTTCAATTCTGAATGATAGCTTTGCTGGATAAAGTAATCTTGGTTGTAGGTTCTTGGCATTCATCACTTTGAGTATTTCTTGCCACTCCCTTCCGGCCTGCAAAGTTTCTGTTGAGAAATCAGCTGACAGTCATATGGGTACTCCCTTGTATGTAACTGACTTTCTTTCTCTGGCTGCTTTTAAGGTTCTCTCTTTGTCTTTTGCTCTTGGCATTTTAATGATGATGTGTGTTAGTGTGGTCCTCTTTGGATTCCTTTTGTTTGGGGTTCTCTGCGCTTCCTGGACTTGTACGTGTATTTCTTTCACCAGGTAGGGAAAATTTTCTGTCATTATTTCTTCAAATAGGTTTTCAATATCTTGCTCTCTCTCATCTTCTGGCACCCCTATAATTCGCATGTTGGTACGCTTGAAGCTGTCCCAGAGGCTCCTTACACTATCTTCGTATTTTTGGATTCTTTTTTTCATTTTGCTTTTCTGGTTGGGTGTTTTTTGCTTCTTCGCATTTCAAATCTTTGACTTGATCCTTGCGCTCCTCTGGTCTGCTGTTGGGAGTCTGTATAATATTCTTTATTTCAGTCAGTGTATGCTTAATTTCTAGTTGGTTCTTTATCACAACATCGAGGATCTCACTAGATTTCTTGAGGATCTCACTATATTTATCGGCGGTCTCAACAGTCTTTTCAAGGGCCTTATTAAATTTATCGGCAGCTTCTAGACAGTTTTTGAAACTCCTTAAAAGTGTGGTTTTGAACTCTGTATCCAGCAGTTTGCTTTCCTCCATTTCTGTCATTTGTGTCCTGTTTTTTGTCTCTGCATTTTTTATGCTTTCTTGGTGCACCCCCTTGTGGTCTTTGTGCACAGTCTTGTTGTAGTTCAGCCTTGATTGTTGTAGGTAACACTGGGGGAGATTTGACCTCCAGGCCAACTGGCTGTGAGAATCAGCTGTGTCTGCAGTGGGAGAACTTCTGTCCTGATCTCTAGGGAGGTGCTAATCTAGCCTCTGCCTGAGGCTATCCAGCAAATGCCTCTGTGCAAGGCTTGGGCAGGCGGGTCCCAGGGGATCATCAGGGTGGGCAGGCAGAGCGAGCAGTTATTGCTGCTCTCAGTCCTTCCTTCAGAGGCTCTGCTTCTCAGTGTCCCAGCAATTGCTGCAAGTACCTCAGAGAGAAAGCTGCCCTCAAGTTCCGACCAATGCCAGACAGTCCCACTTCTCCCCTTTGAGTCTGGGTCCCCAGAGACTCGCCAGGAGCTGGAGCTCAGAGCCTGAGACTCCCTCCCGATTGAAAACGACAACCGCGCCTTCAGCCGCCACCCTGCTCCACATGCACCTCCGCACCTTAGTATTTTACTTCCGCATTGCACCTCCTCTGAGTCTCGGTATGCTTTTCTCTTTTCTTTTAGTTGTAGAATTTCCACTCAGCCAGCCTTCCTATGGTTCTGGGTGATGTCCGTTCCATCTTTTAGTTGTATTTTTAAAGTGGTTGTGTGAGGCAGTAATCTCCAGTGTTTACCTATGCCGCCATCTTGGTTTCTCCCCTTTTTAATATATTTTATTGATTTTTTTACAGAGAGGAAGGGAGAGAGATAGAGAGTTAGAAACATCGATGAGAGAGAAACATCGACCAGCTGCCTCCTGCACACTCCCCACTGGGGATGTGTCCACAACCAAGGTACATGCTCTTGACCAAAATCAAACGTGGGGCCCTTGAGTCCTCAGGCCAATGCTCTATCCACTGAGCCAAATCGGTTAGGGCCCAACACCCTTCCTTGATAAAAACTTTCAGCAAAGTGGGAATAGAGGGGTCATACCTCAACATAATAAAAGCCTTATATGACAAACTTATAGCCAACATCAAATCAATTGACAAATGCTATAACTATTTCCCAGGAAAAAGACAGGGATGCCCACTTTCACTATTCCTGTTCAACATAGTATTGGAAGTGCCCGCCATAGCAATTGGACAAGAAGAAATAAAAGATATCCAAATTGAAAAAGAAGAAGTAAAACTGTCATTATTCACAGATGACATGATATTGTACATAGAAAACTCTAAAGACTCCATCAAAAAACTATATCTAATAAATGAATTTGGCAACGTAGCAGGATACAAAAATTAACACCCAGAAATCTATGGCATTTTTATTCCTGATAAAAACTGAACTTACAGAAAGAGTAACTAAAAACCAATCCCATTTACCAGTGCAACAACAAAAATTAAGATAACTAGGAATAAATTTAACTAAGGAGGTAAAAGACCTGTACTTGGCAAACTATACAATGTTGAAAAAAGTGACAGAGGAAGATATAAACAAGTGGAAGAATATACCATGTTCCTGGATTGGTAGAATCAACATAATTAAAATGTCCATTCTACTTAAATGTCCAATCTATAGATTCAATGCAAGCTCTATTAAGATACCAATGGACGGATGTGAGGGCGATCTGGCTGCGACATCTGTCACCCCATTGATCGCCAGGGTTGATTCGGCTGATCTGGTTGGCTAGGCGGGTGTCCCCCTCCTCCCTCACCGATCCATGTGCGTCCCTCCCGAAGCTGCGCACTCGGTCGAAGAGGACGACCTTCCCCCCCAAGGAGAGGACCGTTCTTTGGTCAAGGGTATACGAGTAGCTGCGCTCCCCTGCTAGAACCTCCAAACAAGCTCTCAAGATACCAATGGAATATTTCACAGACCTAGAACAAACTCTCCAAAAATTCATATGGAATTTTTTTTTAAAAGACCACAAATAGCCACAGCAATACTGAGAAAGAAGAACAACTTTGGAGGGATCACAATACCAGATATCAAGTTATATTACAAAGCCACTGTTTTCAAAACTGCCTGGTACTGGCTCAAGACCAGACATATAGACTAATGGAACAGAATAGAGAACCCAGAAATCAACCCAAGCCTTTATGATCAATTAATATTTGACAAAGGAGGCAAGAGCATATAAGGGAGTCAAGATAGTCTCTTCAATAAATAGTGTTGGGATAATTGGAACAATTCATGCAAAAAAATCAAACTAGACGACCAACTTCCAGCATAAACAAAAATAAACTCAAAATGGATAAAGGACTTAAATGTAAGATGGAAACCATAAAAATCTTAGAAGAATCCATAGGCAGCAAAACATCATACATATGTCATAGTAATATGTTTACTGATACAGCTCCTAGGGCAATGGAAACTAAGGAGAAAATAAACAAATGGGACTATATCAAAATAAAAAGCTTCTGCACAGCAAAAGAAACCATCAACAAAACAACAAGAGAGCCCACTGCATGGGAGAACATAATTGCCAATGTTATATCTGATAAGGGTTTAATCGCCAAAATGTATAGGGAACCATACAATTTAACAAAAGGAAGATAAACAATCCAATCAAAAAATGGGCAAAGGATCTAAATAGACACTTTTCAAAAGAGGACATTCAGAAAGCCAAATGACATATGAAAACATGCTCAAAGTCACTAATCACCAGAGAGATGCAAATCAAAACAACAATGAGGTACCATCTCACACCTGTCAGAATGATTATCATCAACAAATCAACAAACAACAAGTGCTGGAGAAGATGAGGAAAAAAAGGAACACTCGTGCACTGCTGGTGGGAAGGCAGACTGGTGCAGCCACTATGGAAGACAGTATGGAGTTTCCTCAAAAAGTTAAAATGAAAAAAAAAAAAAGTTAAAATGGCCGAGGCCGGTTTGGCTCAGTGGATGGAGTGTCGGCTTGTGGACTGGGGGGGTCCCGGGTTCGATTCCGGTTGGGGCATGTGCCTGGGTTGCAGGCACATCCCCAGTGGGGATGTGCGGGAGGCAGCTAATCGATGTTTCTCTCTCATCGATGTTTCTAGCTCTCTGTCTCTCTCCCTTCCTCTCTGCAAAAAATCAATAAAATATATTTTTTTTAAAAAAGTTAAAAATGGAACTCCCATTTGACCCAGTGATCCCACTTCTAGGAATATATCCCAAGAAACCAGAAACACCAATCAGAAAGGATATATGCATCCCTATGTTCATAGCAGCACAATTTACCATAGCTAAGATTTGGAAACAGCCTAAGTGCCCATCAGCCGATGAGTGGATTAGAAAACAGTGGTACATCTACACGATGGAATACTATGCTGCTGTAAAAAAAGAAGGAACTCTTACCATTTGCAACACATAGATGGAACTGGAGAGCATTATGCTAAGTGAGATAAGCCAGTCAATGAAAGAAAAATACCACAAGATCTCACTCATTTATGGATAATAAAGAGCATTATAAACTGATGAACAAAAATAAATACAGAGGCAGAGCAGCATCGAACAGACTGTCAAACTACAGCAGGAAGGCTGGGGAGGGATGGAGGAGGTGGTGATAAGAGATCAACTGGAGGACTTGTATGCATGCATATAAGCATAACCAATGGACACAAGACATTGGGGGGTAGGGGAGGCTGGGGGAAGGTCAAGGGGGGGAAAAGGAGACATATGTAAAACTCTTTGTAATACTTTAAGCAATAAAACAAAATTTTAAAAAAATCAAAATGAAAAGAGAAATAAAATAATATTGTTCATTAAAAAGAAAAAAGTGGGCAAAGGACCTAAATAGATATTTTTCAAAAGAGAACATAGAGAAGGCCAAGAGATATATGAAAACACGCTCAAAATCAGTAATCACCCAAGAGATGCAAATCAAAATGACAATGAGGTACTATCTCACACCTGTCAGAATGGCTATCATCAACAAAGAACAAGAGCTGGTGAGGATGTGGAGAAAAAGGAACCCTTGTGCACTGCTGGTGGGAATGCAGACTGGTGCAGCCACTATGGAAGACAGTATGGAGTTTCCTCAAAGAACTAAAAGTGGAATTCCCATTTGACCCAGTAATCCCACTTCTAGGAATATATCCCAAGAAATCGGAAACACCCATCACAAAGGATATATGCACCCTTATGTTCATAGCAGCACAATTTACAATAGCTAAGATTTGGAAACAGCCTAAGTGCCCATCAGCAGATGAGTGGATTATAAAATGATGGTACATCTACACGATGGATTACTATGCTGCTGTGAAAAAGAAGGAACTCTTACCAACAGCATGGATGGACCTAGAGAGCATTATGCTAAGTGAAATAAGCCAGTCGGAGAAAAATAAATAAATATAAATATCACATGATCTCACTGATTTGTGGAATATAATGAACAACATAAACTGATGAACAAAAATAGATCCAGAGATAGAAAAGCTTCAAACAGACCGTCCAACCTGAGAGGGAAGGCAGTTGGGGGATGGGGGGTAACCAAAGGACTTGTATGCATTCATGTGAGCATAACCCATGAACACAGACAGTAGAAGGGTGAAGGCAACAGTCCAGAAGAGGAGACATATTTAATAGTTAAAACAATAAAGAATTTAAAAAATTTTTAAATGTAGGAAACCAGATAGCAAACCTAGCAAAAGCACCCCTTTTCATAAATCAGTATGGGCAGGGCAAGGAGTCGGGTGTTTGTCTGAGCCTCTCAATGACCCAACATGACATTCCAGTGGTCTAATGGAACAGTCTCCAAAGAGGTAGGCACGGTGGTAGGATCTTACTGTAAATCTTTTGGAAACAAAAAAGTCTATCAAAAGTATACCGTTCTGCCCTAGCAGGTCACTCAGTGGTTAGAGCATCAGTCCAAGGACTGTAAGGTCTAAGGTTCGATTGGAGTCAAGGGCACATACCTGGGTTGCTGGCTAGACCCCGGCCCCAGTCAGGGTGCATGCAGGAGGCAACCAATCTATATGTCTCTCTCACACCCATGTTTCTCTCTCTGTCTCTCCCTCTCCCTTCTACACTCTCTAAAATCCATGGAAAAATATCCCCAAGTGAGGATTAACAACAACCAAAAAAAGCATATGGTTCTATTTATTCCACCCCATATATTTTCTATTCCTAAAATAGAAAGAATTGCAATCATTTTGATTCTTACCTACTGAATTTTCCATACCACTTACCACAACCTATCCTATTCTATATTTTTATTATCTTTTTTTTAATATATTTTATTGAGTTTTTACAGAGAGGAAAGGAGAGAGATAGAGAGTTAGAAACATCGATGAGAGAGAAACATCGACCAGCTGCCTCCTGCACACTCCCCACTGGGGATGTGCCCGCAACCAAGGTACATGCCCTTGACCGGAATCGAACCCAGGACCTCTCAGTCTGCAGGCCGACGCTCCATCCACTGAGCCAAACCGGTTTCGGCTATATTTTTATTATCTCAATCATTGTCTGCTTCTCTCTTTTCCCTCCCACAACAAACTAAAGTGTGAGTCTCATTGGGGAGGGAACTTTCTTTGTTAAAGTTGTATTCTCCCCTTTTTCGCAACAGGTTTGCCACCAGAACACAGGTGTCATGAAAACCACCACTAAATCAAACCCAAAATGGAAAAGGGAAAAAATATCACACCAACATCATTGTCATTGGACACGTAGATTCCGGGAAGTCTACCACTACTGGCCATCTAATCTACAAATGTGGTGGGATCAACAAAAGAACCATCTAGAAAATTTGAGAAGGAGACTGCTGAGATGGGGAAGAGCTCCTTCAAGTATGCCTGGGTCTTGGATAAACTGAAAGCTGACCGTGAGCGTGGTATCACCATTGATATTTCCCTGTGGAAATTCAAGACCAGCAAGTATTATGTGACCATCACTGATGCCCCAGGACACAGAGACTTCATCAAAAACATGATTACAGGCACATCTCAGGCTGCCTGTGCTGTCCTGATTGTTGCTGCTGGTGTTGGTGAATTTGAAGCAGGCATCTCCAAAAATGGACAGACTCGTGAGCATGCCCTTATGGCCTACTTACACACTGGGTGTGAAACAGCTGATTGTTGGTGTTAACAAAATGGATTCCACTGAGCTACCCTGCAGTCAGGAAATTGTTAAAGAAGTCAGCACCTACATTAATTAGCTACAACCTCAACACAGTAGCATTTGTGCCAATTTCTGGTTGGAATGGTGATTACATGCTGGAGCCAAGTGCTAACATGCCTTGGGTTCAAGAGATGGAAGGTCACCCGTAAAGATGGCAATGCCAGTGGAACCATGCTGCTTGGAGCTCTGGATGGCATCCTGCCACCAACTCACCCAACTGACAAGCCCCTGCATCTGCCCCTCCAGGATGTCTACAGAATTGGTGGTATTGGTCCTGTCCCTGTGGGCTGAGTGGAGACTGGTGCTCTCAAACCCGGAAGATGGTCACCTTTGCTCCAGTCAATGTGACAACTGAAGGGAAGCCTGTGGAAATGCACCATGAAGCTTTGAGTGAAGCTCTTCCTGGGGACCATGTGGGCTTCAACGTCAAGAACATGTCTGTCAAAGATGTTCGCTGAGGCCATGTGGCTGGTGACAGCAAAAAGGACCCACCAGGGGAAGCAGCTGGCTCCACGGCTCAGGTGATTATCCTGAGCCACCCAGGCCAGATCAGCGCTGGAGATGCACCTGTGCTGGATGGTCACACAGCTCACATCGCTTGCAAATTTGCTGAGCTGAAGGAGAAGATTGATTGTCATTCTAGGAAAAAGCTGGAAGATGGCCCCAAGTTTTTGAAATCTGGTGATGCTGCCATCGTTGATATGATTCCTGGCAAGTCCATGTGTGTTGAGAGCTTCTCTTACTACCCTCCTCTGGGCCGTCTTGCTGTTCGTGACATGAGACAGACAGTTGCTGTGGGTGTCATCAAAGCAATGGACAAGAAGGCAGCTGGAGCTGGCAAAGTCACCAAGTCTGCCCAGAAAGCTCAGAAGCTAAATGAATATTTATTCCCAACACCTGCCACCCCTGTCTTAACCAGTGATGGAAGAACGGTCTCGGAACTGTTTGTCTCAATTGGCCATTTAAATTTAATAGTAAAAAGCTGGTTAATAATGACAAGACATCGGAAAACCTTCAGAAGGAAAGGAGAATGTGTTGTGGGCCATTTGGTTCTTTTGTGTGTGTGTGTGTGTGTGGCAGTTTTTAAGTTATTAGTTTTTAAAATCAGTACTCTTTAATGGAAACATTACCAAAAATCTGTCACAGAATTTTGAGACCCATTAAAATAACGAAGTTAAAATATATATTTATACACACACACACACACACACACACACACACACACACACACACATTCTACCTGGGTGAGACAATACCAGTCCTAGGAATCACTTAACTACTAATCTATAGATATAAAAGGCTAATATGCAAAGTGTATCCTCGGGAGTTCGACCAGGAGAATGGGAGTTTGATCTCTCTCTATGACCTAGTGAGCTGACCACCAGGGAGTGGCACGGAACATGGCAGGCAACCAGCGGCAGTGGCAGGGTGCTGAGGGAGTGAGGGAAGGAGAAGAAGGGAGGCAGGGAAGTGGGGAACCTGATCGGCCCTGAGCACCAGCCTGGGCTAGGGACTCTACCTGTATATAAATTTTGTACACCGGGCCTCTAGTTGTTGTGCCAGGGTTCATGTCCCAGCATCAAGAAGGATTCAGGAATCTGAAAAAGGCTGCATGTAGATGACATAGGAATACAGAGACTAATAAAGAGTCCGGAGATGAGATATAATTTTGAAAGGCATTGGGGACCTTCAGCTAAAGGAAATGAAGACTTCCTCCTTGTCTAGGATCTTTGCTTTTATTAACACAATTTGTCCTAAGGCAAGGTGGAGATAATACACTTCAAAGGGTAAGGTTTCAAAGGGTACAGAGGCATTGTCAGTTTGGGGGATAGCCTAGGGCTGTTCAGGTGTTTGGCCAGTAGGAGGCAATAACATGTAGATTAAGATGCCCTTTAACTGTCTGGCAGCCACAATCTGTTTCCTATTCAGGTTTGGGAAATGCCTTTAGCCATTCCCAACAGGTGACTATATGTATGACTCATACATATAGTTTTGTATGAGTCAACCTTTTGATGAAACTCTTGATGCTCTGACATGCTGGCATTGAATAAATGAATGAAGGATGTGGCACCATCTACCAGCTATTATCCACAGGCAGTTGAACTCTATATCCCTTTTGGTTCCTTGTGCCTTGGAATCTTGGGGGAGGAGTGGGGATCACTTATCAGGTTTTGCTGGGCCCAAAAAGCTCAATCTTTGGCTGGTGCCTTCTCTAGAAGGAAAGGGAGAACTTGGAAATCAGATAATCTGATGCAAACAAGACAGGGAGCTCACTACTACTTATACAACCCAGAACATTGAGGGAAATGTCATTTTTAGAAAATTCCGAGATTGTTCAAGTTGAGATCTGGCTTCATGCCATGTACCTTCACTATTCCTGTGTTGGTTCTAGAGCCAGCCTTGGTGTCCCTGGGCTTTTACCTCCCTAGTGACAGTAACCAGGCAGGAGGACCAGCTGCTGGACACCAGGATTGTACCCATCATCCAGGATAATGTTGACTGAAGTACTGATCCATTAGCCCAAGCCAGGACCACAGTGATGGAGCTTCCCGAGGCTTTTCCTGTCCCACCCACACTGCTGGGAAGATGAAGAAAGGAAGCCAGTCCATCCTTGCTGCTTGACACGGTTGCTGCAGGGAAGAAACATCTGCACAGCATATGTCTCAGGGGACCTGGTGTATATGGCATACTGTTCTTGATGTGTTTGCTCCCCTTCTTGGCTCTATGTGTTCTAACCAAGGTCACCTCTCCGAGAAAGGTTGTTTCCCCAGGTAGGGGTTTTTCCCTGAAGTTAGGGAGGGAATAAAATCCCTTAACTAAGTGCCAGGCGGGTAGTTAATCACTTTAACTATGAACACTTTAACTACGCCCTAACCTTTGGAATAGAAATTGACAGGATTAAAATCAACTGGTATAAATACAGATATAACAAGACAATAAGAAACAACCTGGAGACAGAACCTGGCTGGAGAACCTAGACAGAACTTGGCTGGAGATCCTGGCTAGGCTGCTGATCAACTGAATGCTGTCTCCATATCCTTCCTTCTTCGCCGACTCTGTCCACACCTTTGGGGACCCCTGGACCTGCTGGGGTTGGTTGGACCCCAACACTGAGGGACAGTGAGTTCTTTTATAAGTGGCGTCCAGAGGGAGCTCCACTGGGGTGCAAATTTTAACACACCCTGAGTAAGGAAGGAGAAAACCAACTAAGCTCTCTACCATTTGGCTCTCTTCAAATACCCTCTCGGTCTCTTTGAAAGGATTTGGGGAGGGGAGGGTGGAATTATTTACCTCTAGGGAGGAGAACTGTGATTGCAGTGGGGGTGGCTTGTAGTGAATATCCTTTAACAGTTTTCAAGACATCTTTGGTATTATCCATTGGCAACAGTGAATAACGTGTAAATGATAAAAGGAAACAACAAAGGTTCTTTCAGGATAGGGCCCTCTGTAGGGCCCTTTCTGCATTACAGGTTTCAGATATCACATTCTTGCACGTTATCCGTGCAGCTTTCTGGGGGTCTGAACCTCCCAAACCAATTGCAGGGTGGGCTTTTTATTCAGCTCAAAGTCCCAAGGGCCTCTGTTTCTCGTGTCCTAGAACACTCTTCTTCTTTAAAAAAATAAAATAAAATATTTTTATTGATTTCAGAGAGGAAGGGAGAGAGGAAAAGAGATCGAAACATCAATGATGAGAGAGAATCATTGATCAGCTGCCTCCTGCACACCCTTACTGGGAATCGAGCCCACAACCGGGGCATGTGCCCCAACTGGAAATTGAACCGTGACCTCCTGGCTTGTAGATGGCTCAACCACCAAACCACACCAGCTGGGCGGGACCCTCTTCTTTTTTTGAGTACTGAGACCTTGAAGGGTGGTGGGAGATGGGATGGTATTCATCAGTGGGTAGAAAAGAATAACCAAAAAAGTCATGACTCTGTAACCACAGAACCAGTTCTGATGGTCCTATTCTGTTTCTTACAAGATACTGAGTTGTTTTTTCAGAGATAATAGAACAAAACTGTTATAAGGAGAAATTATCCGCGAGACAAGAAACCACGGCAAACCAAGAATTTGGTGAAACAGATCCTCTCCCTTCACAATCTGGAGAGGGAGTTTCTTTATTAACAGATTCGAATCCGGGCTGCCGCCGCGGCAGGATGCGCGCAAGAAGCAGCAGCAGCCCCGGGCGGTTACAGCCACAGTCTTTTATACACAGTTTAAACAGGGGGGTGGAGTGTTAGTACGAGCGCGGGAACAAAGAGGGCTAGTCCTTTCTTTGTCTAACTTCACGGGTTACATGCATCATCCAGGGGGCCTCCTGGAACTGTTATCTCCCTTTAAGGCATCCTGTCCGCTAGGTCACCTTTGACCAGTTGGCTAGGGTCTCGGGTCAAATGGCCAAGCAAGGAAGTTATAAATTTATTTTTTTTATTTTTTTATTTTTTTTAGTGCAGGGTAGGTAATTACCCCGGGGAGAAGCTATAAACTTTCTAATGCAGGGCTGGTAAGTATCCTGGGGAGAAGCTATAAACTTTCTAATGCAGGGCTTTCTTTATCCCAGGGAGGATTTCTCCCACGGTCCTACATTCCCCACTGCTTCTATCGACCTTCCCTAGTCAAATCTTTGACTAGGCGATCTGCAAGCAAGCGAGCGCGATTTCCAAAAGCCAAAGGTTAATGGTTAGCAAATGCTCCTATACTGGGGACTCTCCTACCTGGGGAAGTCGTCTATATGGAGTACTTAGAGCTAAAAGTTTAATGGTTTGAACTCTTTCACTAACGAAAGCTAGGATCCGGTTTATGAGTATTGGTCCACAAGTTAGCCCTACTAGAAGTAGTAAGAGGGGTCCTGCCAGAGCCGACAGGAGGGTAGTCACCCAGGGGGACCAATTATACAGTCCTTCAAACCAACCCTGGGCATTCTCTCGCTCTAATTCCCTATCCTTGAGTCTTTTACGTAGTACCTGAATGCTTTCTCGGATTATCCCAGAATGGTTAGCATAGAAGCAGCAGGCCTCTCCCAGGGCAGCACAGAGGCCTCCCTGTTGGAGAAATAGAAGATCCAGCCCTCGACGATTCTGGAGAACTACTTCAGCAAGGGAATCAAGGGCCTTTTCCAAGTGACTCACTTGGTCCTGTATCATTCTAATGTCTTCAGAAAACTGGACGGATAGCTTCTGGATGCTAACCTGACTGGTGGTTAGGGCAGCGGCGTTAACCGCTGCTGACCCAGCAATTCCTAGTCCAGCTAGTAAGGGCACCAGCAAGGGAGCTCGTTTCTGCAACCTTAGGTGTGGGTCCGGGGCTAGGAAGTGCTCCATCCCTGCCGACCCAGAATATAAAGACTTGGGGTATTACGTACGTCAGAATGCACAACTCAGGCCTCCCAGAAGGGGATAGGCAGCGTTGGAGACCAGAAGTACAGGCGAACCAGGTCCCCTCTGGGGTTAACAATAGGCTCGCAGTGCCTGAGCTCAGGAGGAACTGAAAACTACAGCTAGATTGATAGGGGGATTTGCTCATGGAGTAACTGCCATCTACGAAACAGGTCCCTTCGCCCTGTACATCTCCCAGGGTGAGATGGCTGGAGACCTGGAAACACTGCTGGACCTGGGAATCCTCACTCTCCACCTCGTCCGAGAGAGTCAGATTCCTGACCAGGGCTGTAGAATTCCCTACGGAGATGTTGGCTGCGATGCCAACATAATAGGGTGGGGCAGGATCCAGACAGAGCCAGCATTCAGTAGTGCTCTCTGGGTTCGAACTATTTAGGAGGGAAAAGACAGAGTCGAGAGTCCTCAAAAGCGAGTGCTGGGGAAAACTGGGAGGGACATCTGCAGGCCCTCCCGGAGGTGGGGTCTGGTCAGGTCCGAGGGTGGAAGTTGCTGCGAGGGCAGTGGGCTCCGGCCAGTGGATGGGTCTGGGTCCGGGGTTTAGTACCTTATTCGGACCTATGGGGTTAGGGGGGCGTCGGACTTGCAGTTTCTGAACTGTGAACAGGGCCCCTAGGTCCTGGCCCGGTAGGTACAGGCGGACCCCCCATGTCTTCCCAGTGGACCATGAGGCCTGACTCCCCTGCTTAACAAATATGGTGGTCGGATTACACTGATCTGACTGTGAACAACTCTCCGGTCTGGGGGTGGTATGCCTCAGGAACTGGATGTCCGAGTCTGTCTGCCCCTTCCAAGGGGCGAAGGTTTCACACCCCCAGTGATGGCAGTAATAATCCTCGATGCCTCCCAGGTCCGTCGTGGCTGGAACCCCGGACACCCGTAGAGGGGGGTGTGCCACAATTGTCTAGCGACATAAAGGGGATCACACTCCTTCCCTGCTACTCCCAGGCCAGACAAGTACGCCCCTCCCCCTGTTCCGGAGGCCTAGTTCGCGACAAAGGTCGCCAAACACCTTGCTAAGATCGAAGGCCAAGGTAGGGGTGGAGGAGTAGGTGACATTCTCAGTAATTAAATTCCCATCAGAAGTCCTAAGGAGTACCCACTGGGGTCTGACGAGGGGGTGGGTTACGCCTGAACACAAGGATGAAAACAGTATCAGAACTATAATTGTCCATCTGACCGGGTTAGCTTGACCTTCAGTGGGTCGGTGGAGGGGATGACCCGCCATATTCCTTGGTCGTCCTGAGTCGGTGCCTTCTTTAACCGGGAATGGTGAATCCATGCAGTCTTTCCCGCAACCCGGGCCGCCGTGGGCGTGCTGATGAGGACTTGGAAAGGCCCGTCCCACCAAGGAGTCAGCTGCGACGAGTTTATCTTCTTGACGTAGACCAGGTCACCAGGAGCGAAAAGCGGCTTCCCTGGAACCTCAGGATTGGGATTCGGGCGGGCGTCTGCAAGGGCGGCACGAGCCTGGGTACGAGCCGTCTGCAGGGCCTGTAGAGACTTAAGCAAAGTCTGTTGCTTGATGTTAGTTAAGTGTTCGAGCCCTACCCGGGGGACCACGGGAGGTTTGAGTCCATACAGGACTTCGAAGGGGGTGAGACCTTCTTTCCCTGGGGTACACCTTACCCGGAGGAGGGCCTGAGGAAGCAAACTTACCCAGTCGCCGCCAGTCTCTAGTTTCATTTTAGTTATTGTTTCCTTTAGGGTCCTATTGAGTCTCTCTACCTGTCCTGAGCTCTGTGGGCGATAAGCACAGTGGAGCTTCCAAGTAATTTGGAGGGTCGAGGCCAGCAGCTGGGTGAGCTTGGCTATAAATGCTGGGCCATTATCCGACCCCAGCTGGACGGGTAGGCCGAATCGGGGGACGATATCATTAACTAAGTGCTTCACTACTACCTGAGCCATCTCTCCTTTGGTTGGGAAGGCCTCAGCCCAACCTGAGAAGGTATCAATGAATACCAGCAGATAACGGTAGCCCCCCCTCGCCGGGGTCATTTTAGTGAAGTCTATTTCCCAGTGCTCTCCGGGGTGGTCCCCATGTCTTCTTGTTCCTACCTCTCGAACCAGGGGGCTCGGGCTGGCGTTTACCTGAGCACAAGCGACACATCGTCCTACAATGTCCTTTACAATCTTGTAGATACCACAAAGTAGGTAATATTTTCTAATCAGTTCAGTGAGTCTGCTCTCCCCTAGGTGAGTGGCGTGGTGAGTTTGTTCAACCACCCGCCTCCCCACTGCTTTTGGGAGGAGGATTCGCTCATCTGGCAACAGATACCAGCCGCCTGGGGTGGGTTTTCCCCTTAACTTCTTGCCTAGCGCTATCTCCTCTTTGGAGTAATGGGGTGGTTCTGCAAACAATTCCTCCGGGGACTGGGGTTTGAAGACCATGATGCTTGCCCCGTCCCCCTTGGCTGCAGCCTTTGCGGTCTGGTCAGCGTGCCGGTTTCCCCTAGCCACAAAGGAGTCATCCTTTTGATGACCGCGGCAGTGGATAACAGCCACCTTTTTAGGCCCCCAGACTGCTGTCAGGAGGTCTACTATTTCAGTTGCATGCTTAATGGCTTTTCCCCCTGCTGTGAGTAGTCCTCGCTCTTTGTATAGGGCCCCGTGCACGTGGAGAGTAGCAAAGGCGTACCTGCTGTCCGTGTAGATATTCACCTTCTTACCTTCCGCCCACCGGAGTGCTTCTGTAAGGGCAATCAACTCAGCCCTTTGAGCCAAGGTACCTTTGGGTAGTGCTTGTGCCCAAATTACTGAGTCTATGGTGACGACTGCTGCTCCGGCACGCCGCTCCCCATCCTCTACAAAACTGCTTCCATCTGTAAAGAGAGTTACCTCGGCATCTGGATGTGGCTGGTCCTTTAGATCCGGTCGAGCTGAGGTTAGCGTGTCCAACAGGTCTCCGCAGTGGTGCAGGGGCAGAGAATCATCAGTCTCAGGCAACAGGGTAGCAGGATTGAGGGCGGAGGTCAGTCGAAAACTCACGCGCAGAGGATCTAGTAAAAGTACTTGGTACTGGGTTATGCGAGCGTTAGTCATCCACCGGTCAGGGGGAGACCGGAGTAACCCCTCTAAGTTGTGGGATGATGTCACTTCCAGATTCTGGCCAAAGGTGAGCTTTGTGGCCTCCTTTACCAGGAGGGCCGCTGCGGCTATGGCACGTAGGCATCCGGGCCATCCTGCCGCCACGGGGTCTAATCTTTTGGACAAATAGGCAACAGGCCTTTTCCAAGGTCCCAAAGTCTGTGTCAGTACCCCCTTCGCAACACCTTGATTTTCAGCCACAAAGAGCTGGAAGGGCTTCTCTAAATCGGGTAAGCAAAGGGCAGGGGCCCGGATAAGAGCTTCCTTGAGAGTTTGAAAGGCCCTTTCTTCCTCTTCAGCCCATTCCAGTGGGCCGGCCCCTCCCTCAGTAGCTGAGTGTAGTGGCTTGGCGATTTCTGCGAAGCCGGGGATCCAAAGCCGGCAGTACCCCACCGTGCCTAAGAACTCCCGTACCTGCTTTTTGGTTTTCGGGGTAGGTATCTGGAGAACTGCCTGGACCCGGCTTTCAGCAAGAGTCCGGGCTCCTCCTTCTATCTGGAAACCAAGGTACACTACCTTCTTCACACAGAGTTGAGCCTTCCTTGCTGAGACTCGGTACCCCTGCTGGTCCAGGGCCTGTAGAAGGTCACGGGTGGCCTGGACACAGTTGTCCTTCGTATTGGTGGCCACCAGGAGGTCATCAACGTACTGGAGCAGAGTGACCCCCGGGTGCTCAACCCGGTAGCCCTGGAGATCCCGGCTTAGGGCCTCATCAAACAGGGTGGGGGAATTCTTGAACCCTTGCAGGAGTCTAGTCCAGGTCAACTGTCCCGACTCCCCCTCTTCTGGGTCGTTCCATTCGAAGGCAAATAGCAACTGACTCTTGGGGGCCAGAGGGAGGCAAAAGAAGGCGTCCTTTAAATCCAGGACGCTATACCAAGTTCGGTCGGGAGGCAGGAGGCTCAGGAGGGTGTAGGGGTTTGGCACCGTGGGGTGTATAGTCTCTACCCTTTTATTCACTTCTCTGAGGTCCTGGACCATGCGGTACTCCCCCGTCTCTTGCTTCTTTACAGGTAGCAGAGGTGTATTCCATGGGGACTGAACTGGGACTAGGATCCCGGCCGCCTTTAGCTTACGAATGTTCTCACGGACCCCTCTCCTTGCCTCGATAGTCATAGGGTACTGCCGCACCCTCACGGGCTGAGCCGTGCCGGTCAGCTGGACATGGATTGGAGCCTGTTCCTTTGCGAGGCCCGGGGGGTTCGTCTCGGCCCAAGCTCCTGGGATTTCCCTCCTCCATTTTTCTAGCAACTCTCCCCCCGGAGGGGGATTCTTTTTATAGAGGAGGTATTCTTCATCTATAGGCACTGTGACGAGTAATTTCCCTCCTACCTCGATCCGGGGCTCTTCCCTGCCGTCAAAGGTGATAGTGGCACGTAACTTGTGGAGGAGGTCCCTACCCAAGAGTGGGTCTGGGCACTCGGGGGTTACTAAGAAGGGATGAGTGACTAGCCCCCGGCCTAAGTCCGTGATCCTCCCTTCCGAGGTGGGGTAGCTCTTGGCCACCCCGGTTGCCCCCACCACTCTGATCTTCCAAGCAGTAGTGGGGCCCACTGGTGCCTGCACTACCGAATGAGTAGCCCCGGTATCCACTAAAAAGTCAATGAGTTGCCCCCCTACCGAGAGTTTTAGCCTGGGTTCCCGGAGGGCCGTGGGACCCTGAAACTTCTAGTCTACCTCTTCCACCAAGATTGGTGCCGGCTCTTTGCATGCTCCGGCTAGCTTGGGACAGTCCCTCTTCCAATGTCCTTCCTCCTTACAGTATGCACACTGGTTCGGGCCTAGCGCCCCAGCTCTCCGGTTTTTCTTGGGGCCGCCCTTGGCTCCTTTTCGGGGCTGCTCTTCCTGGGCCAAGAGAACTTTGGCCATTTTCTGTGTGAGTTCCTGGGTAGTTTTAGCAGGATCTTCCCGCTGGTCAAACACCTTCTGGGCCACGGCCACCAGCTCAGAGAGAGACTTTCCCTGAAACCCATCCAGCTTCTGCAATTTCCTTCTAATGTCGGGGGCTGCCTGAGACACAAACTGGAGGACAACTGCGGCTAGATTCTCTGGAGCCCTAGGGTCTATTGGCGTCCAGGTTCGATATGCCGTAGGGCTCTCATAGGGGCCCTGCATGACCTCTGTTATCTTGGAGAGGTTAGTAGGCTTCCTCGCAGCAGCCCTGAGTCCCCTAAGCAAGACCTGGCGGTACCGGTTAAGTGCTTCCTCCCCTCGATGGGTGTTGGGGTCCCAGTTGGGGCGGGAGGAGGGGAATTGCTCATCAATCTCTCTCTCGTTGGTGTTTATCTCCCCCTGGGGATCCCGCACCTGCTTCCTCCCCTCTGCCTTAATCCTCTCCCTCTCTTCGGTGGTGAAGAGAATCCGGAGGAGTTGCTGACAATCATCCCAAGTGGGCTGGTGAGTATAGAACACCGATTCTAACAGGGTAATCACTTCCTCTGGAGCCTCAGAAAACGGGGGATTTTGGTTCTTCCAATTATAGAGGTCAGAGGTGGTGAAAGGTACATAGGTGCGGAGCTGACGACCTGCACCGTCTCTCTCTCCCGTCTCTCTCAGAGGATACAGTCCAACCGCTTGAGCCTCCCCAGGCACTCCAAACTCAGCCCCACTCCGGGTGTGGTGCAGACTAGGGACCGTGGAGTCCAGCTGGGGTTTCTCGGGCGCAGTGGCCCCCGGCCCAGAGGTTCCTGCTGGCGCGCGGTACGGGGGCGGTGCTCCCCGGACTCTCCGGGGCCGGGGGGAGTACCGGGGGTCCTCCGGGGCCCTTTGGGGCCTGTTTGGCCAGAAAAACCTTGGCCCGTTCCCCTTTCTCTCCCTTCCTCTGGGGGCAGCCGCAGTCCTTTAAATAGGAGGGCTTATCAACTAAAATGTCAATCCAAGTATCAATATAGGGAATTTGATCCGGGTGGCCAAGGCTGCCGTAGCACGGCCCGCACTGCCCCGGCTGGACCCACGTCTAGGGTGCCCACGCCTGGCCACCCTACCCCAAGAGTGGGCCACTCGAGCTCACAAAACTTTCTCAAATCATAAACATTCACGGTTGCCCCATATCTCCTCGCCCTCTCCTGGAAGTCAGTAAAGTTCTTAATTAAACACTCAAGGGGGCTCAAGGGGCCCTTTGATCCACCCTGTCCCATCTTGGCCGAGAGGGAGAGGATGGTCAGTAAACAAATTGCAAATGCCAAACCCTACGCAGGCGCTGTCGCGGGCGCAACAAAGGCTGAAGAGAAGAGGCTTTTCACTGCCGCTCGGGGTCCCAGTAGGGGCAGAGTAAATGTCCCCCCCCCCCTCCCCGCACCAACCGAGCGTTCCGATAAAGTTCACAGAAAGTCACTAAGACAACAATCAACAACAATCCTAGAAGCAACAGAAAGACGAACCAATCCATCCTCTCAGTCACTCACACACCAAAACGAAACCGAGACTACAGTCGGGGCGTCCCCCTCCTGAGTCAGGTCCGGAACTTAAGGCAGCGTCCTGCCGTTCCTGGACCTCCAGATGCTCGCGAGCTACCAAAGACAAAGAACAGGATCCTGACTTACCGGCGCCGCGCAGGTCCCTAGGGAAGGAAGTGCCGGGTACCCGTCTGCTCAGGGGACTCTAACCCCCTCAGCGGGCAATTTGCTCGGGGGACTCTAACCCCCTCAGCGGGTAATAATCTCGCTGGGGCCTCCAAATGTTATAAGGAGAAATTATCCGCGAGACAAGAAACCACGGCAAACCAAGAATTTGGTGAAACAGATCCTCTCCCTTGACAATCTGGAGAGGGAGTTTCTTTATTAACAGATTCGAATCCGGGCTGCTGCCGCGGCATGATGCGCACAGGAAGCAGCAGCAGCCCCGGGCGGTTACAGCCACAGTCTTTTATACACAGTTTAAACAGGGGGGTGGAGTGTTAGTACGCGTGCGGGAACAAAGAGGGCTAGTCCTTTCTTTGTCTAACTTCACGGGTTACATGCATCATCCAGGGGGCCTCCTGGAACTGTTATCTCCCTTTAAGGCATCCTGTCCGCTAGGTCACCTTTGACCAGTTGGCTAGGGTCTCGGGTCAAATGGCCAAGCAAGGAAGTTATAAATTTATTTTTTTTATTTTTTTATTTTTTTTAGTGCAGGGTAGGTAATTACCCCGGGGAGAAGCTATAAACTTTCTAATGTAGGGCTGGTAAGTATCCCGGGGAGAAGCTATAAACTTTCTAATGCAGGGCTTTCTTTATCCCAGGGAGGATTTCTCCCACAGTCCTACAAAAACTGCAAAGTCATGCGGCAGAGGAAAAAAATGTTGCAAATTACTCATTGAACCAGATTTCCACCTTTACCCATTCCCCTACCTCTCATCCCCTATCTCCATCCACCATCCCCCGCCCATGGAGCCAAAAGACCGGACATGAACAGGACCTGAATGCCAGAACACTTTCAGAGGCCACTGTCTAGGACTCTAGACGGTCCCTGTGCCGACCCCTCAAGCCCATGCCCCAAAACCTGGATCAGGGAGACTGAACTCCTTGCTCATGGACTTCACAATAAAGCTTTTTTCTTTTCTCAAAAGCTGGTGCCATGGTATTGGCTTTTATGCACATCAGACAGCGAGCCCTTGCTTGGTAACAAGCCCATCAAACAGCTGGTCCCAGTGAAGTATAGTGGTCCCTCCTTTGGAAAAACTGCTGTTTGAAACTGCTGTTTGAGCTACTGTTATTCTTAGCCTCTTATTCTGTAGGTCAACTCTGTTATTTTTAGACTATAAAATAACTTTGTTTTTTGCTTGAATAGAAAAGATAAACTTAATTGTCTGACCTTGCAAGCTAGCCATCTAACTGATATGCTGATATTGATACCAGGTGCCTGTATAGATATGATACTCAAAGTTACAGGTGTCTGTATAGATAGCATATGTACTCAAGGTTACACGCTATCTACAAAAATAACTTACACAAAGAACTAGGATATAAAAAGGAAATACTCCCTCCTGTGTTTGTTCAGAATTTGACAGAAGTAATCTGCTCTGAACCTGCATGCAATAAAGATGACCCCTAACTAACTGGCTGATTAAGTTAGTTCATCAGCAAGTCTTGTCCAGCTTGCTGATTTGCCCGATACAACACTAGTTTCTATAAATGCCCCTGCTCTTTCTGTTAGGGGCAGGAACGGAATAGTGGGGACTAGCAATAATGATAAGAAATATTAATCATGCTCTGTTAACCCTGATTGTTCTGACCAGAGAAAGCACATTCTGACCTGGTGAGAGTTGCACTCCCTGGCACATGGGAGCTAACATCAGAATGCAGCCCATCCTGCTTTTCTGAGAACTGCCTGTCATGCTCATCCCGGAGGCCTGCCTTTGCCTGCCCTTTGGGACCCCAACCCCTATTGCCTGTACTCTGGTCCTGCAGGTGCCCAGAGGCACTCCCCCTCTGCTACCTCCCAGGCCCACATTGCCTGTAACCTGTAACCATTATTCCTTGACTTTCTCATGACTGTCATTTTTACTTTCCCATGTAATCTTTGTCCTTCTACCCAATATAAGCAGCTGGCTTATGGGGAGGGGTGGAGCAGATTTGGGAGGATGACCTACTGCTCTCTCATACTGAAACAGGAATTTTAGGGGAACATAGTGAAGTATGGTAGCAATCATCTCAAATAGAAACTATAGTTTAACTTTAACCCTGCTGTTTGGCATCTGTACTTATTTGCTTTGTTTAACAATGGAAAAGTTATTTTGATTTTCTGAACTTATGTATGCTATCCCATTGATTGTGATCTTACTGGTTATCGAAGCACGTTCTTCTGTACCTGGGAACTAGGACAGCACAATTGTCTTAAATTGCCTCAGTGTCCCCAAGACCCAGTGGCTCCAGACAATATGTTCCTGTCAACTCAGTGGTCCCAAGACCCAATGGCTCCAGGCAATGTGTTCCTGTCAACTTAGTGGTCCCAAGACCCGAGGGCTCTAGATAATGTGTTTCTGTCAACTCAGTGCCGGAGACCAAAAACTATAATTTAGCTAACATGCTTAAGTCTGCTTCTGTAAACTGCTTTTTGCAAACCAGGTTCCTCATTCCAAACCCTGGGACATAATCAATACCTTTGTGATCTTTGCCTATATAAATCTGATGTTGGGGCTGGGGAGGGCACTATGAGATTTGGGAGAGCGAAATGCCCCCTCATAGTCCCAGATTTGCAATAAATGTGACTCTTTAATTCAACTTTCTGAGGCATCCTTCTGTGATTCACGGGGTACATTATAACAATAGGCAGGAACATAGGGAATTTTTAGAATTGGGGTCCATGGAAAAAAACACAGGGCTACAGATTGGGAGAAGGTACCTTTCCATAACACAAGGAAGCCAGGTGCAGTTACATTTCCATAAGACAAGGAAGCAGCAACAGGTATATTTCCATAAGACAAGGGAACTGGAAGTAGCTAAAGAAGGTCTATATTTACAAAATAAATAAGGAAGAAAGCCCAGAAGGAATAGGAGGACAATGAGGGAGGAGGGCCTCAGGAGTCACTATAGTAACCAAATCAAAAGGGAATATTGATCAGAGGGAATATCAGGACACAGGAACTACAGCCTTTATAAACCATGGAAATGAAAGGGCAAGGACTACGCCCTCCACCTTGCCCCCGGGGTAAGAGCTACGCCCTCCACCTTGCCCCAGGGTAAGGGCTATGCCCTCCATCTTACCTTGGCCATGTGCTCAGCAAGGCTTCTTCCTGGAAGCCAAGCCGCTGCTGGCCACACCCAGGACTTCTTTGAACTGGCCAGTGACAATCAAGAGAAGTCACCATAGATATGACCACATCCTGTGTGACAAGACACCGACTTGGGCCTGGCCAATCGGCAGGGCCCACAGTCCTTTCTCCTCCCCTTGCCCCAACCCCCTATAAAGCCTCTCTCCACACAGAGTTCTCTCTCTCTGCCACTTGCTGCTGTGCCAGTAAGGGGGGGCAGGGGAGCCAAACCTAGGTTTGAAATAAATGACTCTTTGCTTTTGCATCGGACTCGCTGGCTCCCTGGTGGGCCCTTGGGAATCTTGAAATCTGGGCACAACAGAAACAGAAAGTCGGTGGGACCCTTTTCCCCTCCCCACGTGGGAGTCCATTCTGTGGGACTCTTCCCCTCTCCCCACGTGGGAGTCTGTACTTGTTATTCAAAAAACTTCCACCTTTGCTATACTACTGTGAAACGCCATAGCCAGCATGGCTTTTGGGTTCAAAGGCTTGGAGAAAGAGCTGATGTACAAATTAAAACACAAGACAAGAAATATAATTTTGAAATTATGGGGGAGCCAGGGAAAGCTTAACTGTAGAAGTCAAGTTCCACTGAGTCTCAGTTCCCCTATGCTTTTATTTACGAGAATACCCAATTGACTTTTAGGAATGCAAACAGACATACCAATGGTAATGTTTAGTAAACAGTAAGATTATCAGGTTGGGTGCTTTAGGCCAGTGAGTCAGCAGTAGGTAATAAAATGCAAATATTCACCCTGTGAATATCAAAGAGCCCAAATCCAGCCTTCTGACGGACTTCTCACATTTATATTAATTGTTGATCTTGGTTCTCAGTGTACTACCCTCTGTCTGTGGGTTTATTCAACTCCAGCAGACAACAAATCCGGGTTCCAGTCCAAAATTCCATATCAATACTGCCGGCATTATTGAAATAAACACTCATACATGATTCAATCCTTTCTCTGCTTAAGGCTCAAGTAGTGACAGGCAGCCTAGACCCATTGGTTGTCTGGTTTCATTTTGAGCAAATGATCCTTTTCTGCTCACTCCTCCCTCCTGTCTCTCTCCTTCTATTGTCAGGCTGGCTCTCTCTGTAGACTGAAGTTTTAGTAAAAGGTACCTAAAATTAAATCCAAGGTTATTTCTGCTCAGAGTTCATGCAGCCAGTTTGCCAGTTTTCTGTGTGCACCCTGACTGCATCTCTGATTGCTAAGGCAGCATTCATTCTTTTCTTTTCTTCCCTCTTCTTCCCTCTTCTTTTCTTTTCTCTTCTTTTCTTTTCTTTTCTTTTCTTTTCTTTTTAATAACACTAGAGGCCTGGTGCAGAGGGCAAAACCACTGAGACAGAACCTGAGGCCCTGTCTCAGTGGTTTTGCCCTCTGCAAAGCTTCAATAAATCTGCCTTTGCTTTTATCAGTGTCCTGGTCTAAATTCTTTTCTATCAGGAGACAAGAACCCAAAGTCTCAGTAATGATGATGTTGGGTCACACTCATTTCCCAGATGAGGAAACTGAGGCTCAGAGTGAGTAGGGTTTAACCAAAACCAAGGTTGGGCTGCCTGCTGCCATGAAAGCCAAACTCTTAAGACAGCTGCTGGTGAGAAAGGAAAGAGGTTTATTCAAGTGTTGGCTACCTGAGAAGGTGGGGGACTCTTACCCAAAGCCCATCTTCCTACCTCAGTGCAGGCAGAGGTTTTTATAAGGAGGGAGAGGGGAAGCAGAACAAAGAAATCAAGAGGAGAAGGTTGAAAAGTTCTCCATGTTCTAGCCAGCACAGTCTACTCTGATAAGGACCTTGAAACTGGTCAAGTGATGGTCTGCTGTGTCATCCTGGGTCTACATCATCCTGGTTCTATAGTTGAAGGTCAGCAAATCTCCTGGAACTGGGAGGAGTCTGTGTCTTCTGAAGTTAGTTCCTAGGATTCTTATACATGTAAACATGCTGTCTATCTACAAGCTCCATATCAGTCAGAGTCAGCATTTACAGAAACAATACCAACATAATGGTGGTGGGGTTACAATTCCTCACTCTTACAAGGACACTCTTCTGGAGTAACAGAACTAGAACTCAAATTCATAGCCTTAAACTCCAAAAGTCAGCTTCCTTTCTCTTCCATCCTTGACTATTTCCTTTTAGGTAAAATGACACTACTTGCCTTTTCTTTCGCGTTTTCATTTTGGCCCCATCCCTTCCCTTCTCTTCTGTAATTTTGTCCCATTCTTACTCTAGTGTTTCTCAAATTTCAGTCATCTATGTCTCGGCTTCATTTTCTTTTCTTCATTTTTTTCTATAACCGACTGTTGCCTATAGTCTTATTTACGCAGTATTTGTCTTTACATTGATTCCCTGAAATATTAAATTAAAAAACAAAAATATTAATCATCCAAATGAAACTGTACCACTACTATAATTTAAAAATTAATTTTAATAGCCACAACAGAAAAAAAAAACTAAAAATGCATACAATGAAAGTTCTAATTGCCGAAACCGGTTTGGCTCAGTGGATGGAGCGTCAGCCTGCGGACTGAAGGGTCCCCGGTTCGATTCCGGTCGGAGGCATGTGCCTTGGTTGCAGGCACATCCCCAGTGGGAGATGTGCAGGAGGCAGCTGATCGATGTTTCTCTCTCATCGATGTTTCTAGCTCTCTATCTCTCTCCCTTCCTCTCTGTAAAAAACCAATAAAATATATTTTTTTAAAAAAAGAAGAAAGTTCTAATTGTTATCGTTTTAAAATCTCATTTGGATATGGTTGCCTGACAAGTATTTGAGGCTGGTCTTGGTCTTTTGGTTAAAAAGGAGAATTGAGCTTTTGTAAGTTCCTTTTTGTTATAATGATGTTGCATAATAAACAATGTTCACACCTCAGTGGCTTAAACCAACACAGGCTTCTTTCTCACACACCTGCAGGTTGTCTGGGAGGCTCAGCTTCAGGATATAGGTTGGGGTTATGTCTACTCTCTGAGCCTTTCATTCTGGGACCAGCAATTCTCCAGAGCATATTCTTCTCATGATGAATGGCAAAAGCACCAAAATCCAAGCCAAAGCACAGAGTCACCTGTAAAACCTCTGTTTGTGTCATTCTTATTAACATTCTATTGGCCAAAGCAAAGTAAGGGCCAAGCTCAGCCTCATGGAGTGAAGAACTATATTCCTACCTTGAGTAGGGTAGGGGGCGGGCGGGTGAGTAGAGCGCGAAAATTTGCTGAATAACAACTATTCTCTACCATGATAAGAATAGAAGATGTAGAAGTAGCAAATGGGAACTTTCTAATTGACTTAATTGAAGAGAAATGGAAAAGGATTGCCTTGATCACATCATAATTCCTGTCCTAGTGATGAACTCACTCTGATTCTGAACAAAATCAGGAAGTGGTGAGGAACAGCCAGTGGGTGAGTGTGCTGTATTTGTCTACTAGGGTCGTTATAACGTAACACCATCACTGGACAGCTTAAACAACACAAACTTATTTTCTAACAGTTCTGAAAGCTGGAAGTCCAAGGTGAAGGTGCTGGCAAGGCTAGTTTTCTCTTTGCTTGCCTCTTCACATGGCTGTCTTTCAGTGCTTGCACCCCTGGTGTCTCTCTATATGATTTCATCTCTTCTTAGAAGGATACACTAGTCAGATTGGTTCAGAGCCCATAGTAATAGCCTCGTTTTAACTTAATCGCCTCTTTAAGGCCCTGTCTCCAGACACTTGCATTTTGAGGTCTTAGGCTTAGGGCTTCAGTACATTGAATGTAGGTGGTACAATTCAGTGCATAACAGTAGGAGAAAAGCAATGTTTGTCACATGTGTTCAAGTCCCTTCCTCCATCAAAAGTTGCTGCCTTGATCCTGTGCCTTTTCTTTGGTTCCTTCTTTCAATTAATGTTTATTAAAAAGAGTAGGCAAGCCGTAGCCAGTGTGGCTCAGTTGGTTGGAGTGTCATCCTGTGCACCCTGAAGGATCGCAGCAGGTTCAATTCCCAATCAGGGCACACACCTAGGTTTCAGGTTCGATGACCTGGTCAAGGGGAGTGTGGGAGGCAACCTATCAATGTTTCTCTCTCACTCGTCCTGTCTCTCTCTCTAGAATCAATGAGAAGCATGTCCTCAGGTGAGGATTACAAAAAAACAAATAAGAGTAAGAGCAGCCCTAGCCAGTTTGCTTAGTGGTTAGAGCATTGGCCCAGGGACTAAGCAGCGGTTCTCTACCTGTAGGTCACGACCCCTTTGGCGGTTAAATGACCCTTTCACAGGAGTTGCCTAAGACCATCCTGCATATCAGATATTTACATTATGATTCATAACAGTAGCAACATTACAGTTATGAAGTAGCAACAAAAATAATTTTATGGTTGGGTCACAACATGAGGTACTGTATTTAAAGGGCCAGAAGGTTGAGAACCACTGGAAAGAGTTGTGGTTTTGATTCTGGTCAAGAGCACCTACCTGGGTTTCAGGTTCAATCCCAGCCCCCTCTCTTGGGGTGTATGCAGTAGGCAACAAATCGATGTGTCTCTCTCACATCCATGTTTCTCTGTCTCTGTCTCGCGCCCTCCCTCCCACCTTCTCTAAAAAATCAATGGAAGTGGGAGTCTCTGGTACAGGCCCCCGAGGGGCTGCCCCGCCCAACTGCAGCGCCACGGCTGCTGCTGCTGCTGCTCATGCTCCTGGCCACTCCTGCTGCCCCTGGGAGCCGTGCCCAGGTCGCCCCGGTGCCACAGCCCGAGAACCCACCAGCCAACTCCCAGCCTGTGAACACCACGGGATGGGGTCTAGGGAGGCGGCGATGCCCCCTAACCCGCATATCCAGCCTGCTCCATGACCTGCCACCCTGAAGGCGGCCCTGATCGTGTGCCTTCACCGCTGCCTCATCGCCTGCCTGCTGCTGCGCGTCTTCAGGTCCGGAAAGAGGTGGAAGATGATCCTCAAGTATGACATCATCACCACCCAGGCTGAGCGCATGGAAATGGCCCCACTGAATGAAGAGGATGATGAGGATGAAGACTCCACAATATTCGACATCAAATACAGGTGAAATCTGTTTCCCGATGTGTTGGCATCCTGTGGAAAGTTGGCCAGCTGCACCTGGGTGAGAAGGATCTGGAAGCTGTCCTGTCCAAGGTGTTGAAACCAAAACAAACATTATTTATAACATCTGCTCAGAATGTCACCGCAGGAGAGAAACATGATGATAGAGAACCAAGATGGCGGCATAAGGTAT
This sequence comes from Myotis pilosus, assembly GCA_036010255.1. Lineage (NCBI taxonomy): Eukaryota > Metazoa > Chordata > Mammalia > Chiroptera > Vespertilionidae > Myotis > Myotis pilosus. Next base: position 104,868,357 of record JASKON010000003.1, read on the forward strand.
AAACCTGTGCATGCTGCCCGCCACAACAACATCGAAACTACAACTATAAGACAAAATAGCTATTATCCAGAACCACAGGAAAGCTGGCCAAGTGGAAGTTCTACAACTAGAAGGAAAGAAAGAAGCACATTGAGACTGGGTAGGAGGTGCAGAGGCGCCAAGAACAGGGGTACAAAGCTCGTTTAAGGCGAGATTCTGGGGTACCACACTCCTACGGGGAGAAACTGGATTGTCTTGCAGCGGTTTGGAAGTGAGGGTGGCTTTCTCACAGAGCTGCTTGCAGGGATCATTGTTGCTGTGGGGGCACGGGACTGTAGATACATGAGGAGTTGCGGAGACACTGACGACAGCCATTGCTGTTTGCTCTGCCCTGGTGATTCTCTGAGACCCCGCCCCACTCAAATTACATCCCCTCCCAAGCTGTGCTCAGCCGCACAAAGGAATCACCTTGGCTTTTGCAGCCTAATCTAACTGCAGCTGGGTCAGAGAGCTACAAAACTTCCAAATCGCAAAAAAAGAGGAGAAACCTGCTGTTATGGCTGTAGCTCCTGCTAGGTGGACTCACACAGTGGTTGACTTGGAGATAAAGGAGCCAGGATACCCCTGGTCAGATACCAGATTTCAACTCCTCACATGCATAAGGGACATACTCAAGAGGCAGACTCAGTGAGCACCAAAGCCCCACTGAAGCAAGTCCTGCCCCATAACGGTGTCTCCAGCACAGCAGTTCTTCTTATAGACACAGTGGGTCCTCGCAGTAAGCCAAAAATGCGAAGACAAAGAAACATGTCACAAATGAAAGAAATGGAGGAAAGAAAACTAATGGAGGACAGAGAGTTCAGAACCACAGATATAAGATTACTCAAGAATCTTCTATGAACCTCTGAGGAACTTAGTGAGACCTTCAAGGATCTTAATGAGAATGCCAAAAAAATGGAAAAGGACCAGTCAGAAATTAAGCATACACTGACTGAAATAAAGAATAATATACAGAGATCCAACAGCAGACAAGAGGATCCCAAGAATCAAGTCAAATATTTTAAATATGAAGAAGCAAAAGACAACAATGTGAAAAAGCAAACAAAAAAAGAATCCAAAAATATGAAGATAGTGTAAGGAGCCTCTGGGACAGCTTCAAGCGTACCAAAATCCAAATTATCAGGGTGCCAGAAGAAGAGAGAGAGCAAGATACTGAAAGCCTATTAGAAGAAATCATAACAGAAAACTTCCCCTACCTGGTGAAAGAAATAGACTTACAAGTCCAGGAAGCACAGAGAGCCCCAAACAAAAGGAATCCAAAGAGGACCACACCAACACACATCATAATAACAATGCCAAGGGCAAAATACAAAGAGAGAATCTGAAAAGCAGCAAGAGAAAAACAGTTAGATACCTACAAGGGAGTACCCATACGACTGTCAGCTGATTTTTCAACAGAAACCATGCAGGCCAGAAGAGAGTGGCAAGAAATATTCAAAGTCATGAATACCAAGAAACTACAACCAAGATTACCCAGCAAAGCTATCATTTAGAATTGCAGGTCAGATAAAAAGCTTCACATATAACAAAAAGCTAAAAAAGTTCATCACCACCAAACCAGGATTATATGAAATGCTGAAGGATATTCATTAAGAAGAGGAAGAAGAAGAAAAAGGTAAAGATAAAATCTATGAACAATAAAGTGACAACAAATAAATACCTATCAACAAGTGAACCTAAAAATTAAGTCAAAATAAACTGGTGAATATAATAGAAGCAGGGGCATAGAAAGAAAGTGAACTGACAATTCTTGGAGGGAAAGCGGTGTGGCGGGTGTGGTAAGGGATTGGACAAAAATCTTACACCTATGGGCATGTGTAGGCGGCCCTCATCCAAGGAACAGCAGCCTCCTGATCACCACACCCTCTGTCTGAGGAACAGCAGCTGTGTGTGAAGCCTCCCCACACCAGCCAGAGGAGCCACCACAGCTGTTAACAGCACCCAACAGAGGAGCTGCTGCCAACTGAGGAGCAGCTGCTACCACAACTGCCTGAGGAGCAACCGCAGCCCGAGGGGCCACTGCCACCCAAGGAGCAGTCACTGAATTACTCAACATGTAGATATGTTGGTGAGATCAAACATGGGTAGACAAAGAAAGCCCAAAGGAAAGAAAAGGAGGACTCGCCAGAAAAGCAGCTAAGTGAAACAGAGGCATGCATCATGACAGAAAAAGAATTCAGATTAAGGGTCCTAGAATGCATAAACCGGATGGAGGGAAAAATCAACAACTAATGCAAGAATAAAGAAGAAACGGCTGAAAAAAAACCAACAACTTATGTAAGAATCTAAAAGAAATGGATGAAAAAATCAATAACTTAGGTAAGAATCAACAAGAAATGAAGAGTGATATACCTGCAATAAAAAACACCATTGAAAGTTTCAAAGGTAGACTAGGAGAAGCGGAGGACCGAATTAGTGAATTAGAAGACAGGGAAACAAAACACACCAACACTGAACTGCAATTGGAGGAAAAAAATTAAAAGACAGGAGGAAAACCTAAGGGAGCTATGGGACAACATGAAACAAAACAACATGTGAATAATAGGGGTGACAGAACAACAGAAAGAGGAACAAGGGTTAGAAAACCTACTTGAAGAAATAATATCAGAAAACTTCCCTGAGGTCGGGAAGAAAAAAGTCACACAAGAACAGAGAGTCCCTTTTGGGGGGGAATGGACACATATGTAATACCCTTTGTAATAAAAAATAAAAAAAATTAAAAAAAATAAAAAAAAGAACAGAGAGTCCCAAACAAGGTGAACCTGAAAAGACCCACACCAAGGCACATCATAATTACCATGGCAAATGTTCAAGACAAAAAGAGAATCTTACAGGCTGCAAGAGAGAGATGGAAAGTTACATACAAGGGATCTCCCATTAGATTATCAAATGATTTCTCAACAGAAACACATCAGGCCAGAAAAGAATGGACGCAAATTTACACAGTGATGCAAAGCAAAGGACTGAATCCAAGAATACTCTATCCAGCAAGGCTATCATTCAAAATTGAAGGGGAAATAAGAAGCTTTACAGACAAAAAAAGGCTAAGGGAGTTTATCACCACCAAGCCAGCAATGCAAGAAATGCTAAAGGGACTGGTGAAAAAAGAAGAAATAAAAAGCTAAGAAAGAAAACAGGCACAAAAAATAGAAATGGCTACAAACAAGTACCTTTTAATAATAACTTTAAATGTAAATGGACTAAATGCTCCAATCAAAAGACATCAAGTGGCTGAATGCATAAAAAAACATGACCCATATATTTACTGTCCACAAGAGACCCACCTCAGAATAAGGGACTCACACAGACTGAAAGTGAAGGGATAGAAAAATATCTTTCAGGCAAATGAAAATGAAAAAAAAAACTGGGGTAGCAACACTTATATCGGACAAAATAGACCTCAAATGAAGGCCATAACAAGAGATAAGGAAGGCCACTTCCTAATACTAAAGGGATCAAGACAACAAGAAGATATAACCCTGATAAACATATATGCACCCAATGCAGGAGCACCCAAATACATAAAAAAAACTCCTGGAAGAGAGCAAAGGAGAGATCAACAACAATACAATCATAGTAGGGGACTTTAATACACCACTGACATCACTGGATAAATACTCTAGATAAAAAAAAAATCAGCAAAGAAACAGCAATCCTAAATGACTCACTAGATCAGATGAACTCAGTTGACATCTTCAGAACATTTCACTCCAAAGCCACGGAATATACATTCTTCTCAAGTGCTCAAGGGACATTTTCGAAAATAGACCACATATTGGGTCACAAACAAAGTCTCCACAAATTCAAGAAGATTGAAATCATACCAAGCATCTTCTCAGACCATGAAGGCATAATATTAAAAATAAACTACAATAAAAACAACCCAAAATACTCAAACATTTGTAAGCTGAATAGCATGTTATTAAATATTGATTGGGTTACCAATGAGATCAAAGAAGAAATTAAAAACATCCTGGAAATTAATGACAATAAAAACACAACAATCCAAAACCTATGGAACACAATGAAAGCAATCCTGAGAGGGAAGCTTATAGCTCTACAGGCCTATCTCAAAAAAACAAGAAAAAATGGTAGTAAATCACCTAACTGTACATTTCAAAGAACTAGAAAGAGAGCAACAAGAAAAGCCCAGAGTGAGCAGAAGGAAGGAGATAATAAAGATTAGAGCAGAAATAAATGACATAGAGACCAAAAAAACAATACAGAAAATCAATGAAACCAAGAGCTGGTTCTTTGAAAGGATAAACAAAATTGACAAACCTCTAGCCAGACTCACCAAGAAGCAAAGAGAGAGGACCCAAATAAACAAAATCAGAAATGATAGAGGCGAAATAACAACAGACCTCACAAAAATACAAACGATTGTTAAAAAATACTATGGACAAATCTACTCCAACAAACTAGACAAACTGGAGGAAATGGACATATTCCTAGAAAAATACAACATTCCAAAACTCAATCAGGAAGAATCCAAAATCTCAACAGGCCAATAACTATGGAAGAAATTGAAGAAGTCATCAAAAAGCTTCCAGCAAACAAAAGCCCAGGACCAGACGGATTCACAGGGGAGTTTACCAAACATCCAAGGAGGAACTAAAACCTATCCTCCTCAGACTACTACAAAAAATTCAAGAGGAAGGAACACTTCCAAGCTCATTCTATGAAGCCAGCATCACCCTAATACCAAAACCAGGTAAAGACAACACAATGAAAGAGAATTACAGGCCAATATCCCTCATGAACATAGATGCCAAAAGCCTCAACAAAATCCTAGCACATTGTATCCAGCAGTACATCAGAAAGATCATACACCATGACCAAGTAGGATTTATCCCAGGGATACAAGGATGGTACCATATCCGCAAATCAATAAACGTGATACATCACATAAACAAATTGAAAGAAAAAACCCACATAGTCATATCAATTGATGGAGAAAAAGCATTTGACAAAATCCACCAACCATTTTTGATAAAAACTCTCAGCAAGGTGGGAATAGAAGGATCATACCTCAACATAATAAAAGCCATATATGACAAACCCACAGCCAACATCATACTGAATGGACAAAAACTAACACCATTTCCCCTAAGAACAGGAACAAGACAGGGATGCCCACTCTCACCACTCCTGTTCAATATAGTACTGGAAGTACTAGCCATTGCAATTAGACAAGAAGAAAAAATAAAAGGCATCCAAATTGGAAAAGAAGAAGTAAAACTGTTCTTATTTGCAGATGATATGATATTATACATAAAAAACCCTAAAGACTCCATCAAAAAACTATTAGACTTAATAAATGAATTTGGCAATGTAGCAGGATACAAAATTAATCCCAAGAAATCTATGGCATTTCTATACACCAATAGTGAACTTACAGAAAGAGAGACTAAAGAAACAATCCCATTTACCATCGCACAAAAAAAATTAAGATACCTAGGAATAAACTTAACTAAAGAGGTAGAAGACCTCTACTCAGAAAACTACAGGACGTTGAAAAAAGAGATAGAGGAAGACAGAAACAGATGGAAGAACATACCATGTCCTTGGATTGGTAGAATCAACATCATGAAAATGTCCATACTACCCAAAGCAATCTATAAATTCAACGTACTTCCCAATAAAATACCAGAGACATATTTCACAGTCCTAGAACGAACTCTCCAAAAATTCATCTGGAATAAAAAAAGACCCCGAATAGCTGCAGCAATCCTGAAAAAGAACAAAGTAGGTGGGATCTCAATACCAGATATCAAGCTGTATTACTGCTGGGGTCCAACCCCAGCAGGTCCAGGGGTCCCCAAAGGTGTGGACGGAGTTGGAAAAGAAGGAATGACATGGAGGCAGCCTTTAGTTGATCACCAGACTTGCCAGGATCTCTAGCCACAATCTCCAGCCAAGTTCTGTGTCCATGTTCTCTTGCTAGGTTCTCCAGCCAGGTTCTCCAGCCAGGTTCTGTAGCCATGTTCTCTCACTAGGTTTTCCAGCCAGGTTCGGTAGCCAGGTTCTGTAGCCGGGTTCTTCAGCCAGGTTCTGTCTAGGTTCTCCAACGAAGTTCTGTCGCTAGGTTCTGTCTCTAGGTTCTGTGTAGGTTCTGTCTTCTAAGTTCTGTCTGTAGGTTCTGTCTCTGTCTTTTAAGTTCTGTGTCTCTAAGTTCTGTCTCTCTGTTGCCTTCTTACATCTGTATTTATACCAGTTGATTCAATCTTATCAATCTCTATTCCAAAGGTTAGGGCGTTTCTTATCTCTATTCCAGGGAGTAAAGATTATGTAGCTTAAGCATGATTGTTCATAGTTAAAGTGATTAATTACCTGCCTGGCACTTGGCTAAGAGGTTTTATTCCCTCCCTAACTTCAGGGGAAAATCCCTACCTGGGGAAACAACCTTTCTCAGACAGGTGATCTTGGTTAAAACACATAGCGCCAAGAAGGTGAGCAAACATATTAAGAAAAGTATTCCATATATGCCAGGTCCCTTGAAACAGCAAGGATGGACCGGCTCCCGGCATATTACAAAGCCACTGTTCTCAAAACTGCCTGGTACTGGCACAAGAACAGACATATAGATCAACTGAATAGAATAGAGAGCCCAGAAATCAACCCGAACCAATATGCTCAATTAATATTTGATAAAGGAGGCAAGAACATACAATGGAGTCAAGATAGTCTCTTCAATAAATGGTGTTGGGAAAATTGGACAGATATATGCAAGAAAATGAAACTAGACCACCAACTTACACCATTCACAAAAATAAACTCAAAATGGGCAAAGGACTTAAATATATGATGGGAAACCTTAAAAATACTAGAAGAATCCAAAGGCAACAAAATCTCAGACATATGTCGAATCAATTTCTTCACTGATACAGCTCCTAGGACATTGGAAACTAATGAGAAAATTAACAAATGGGACTACATCAAAATAAAAAGCTTCTGCACAGCAAAAGAAACCATCAACAAAACAACAAGAACGCCCCCTGCATGGGAGAACATATTTGCCAATGTTATATGTGATAAGGGTTTAATCTCCAACATTTATCGGGAACTCATACAACTCAACAAAAGGAAGATAAACAATTCAATCAAAAAATGGGCAAAGGACCTAAATAGACACCTTTCAAAAGAGGACATTCAGAAAGCCAAGAGACATTTGAAAACATGCTCAAAGCCACCAATCATCCGAGAGATGCAAATCAAAACAACAATGAGGTACCATCTCACACCTGTCAGAAGGGCTATCATCAACAAATCAACATATGACAAGTGCTGGAGAGGATGTGGAGAAAAAGGAACACTCGTGCACTGCTGGTGGGAATGCAGACTGGTGCAGCCACTATGGAAGACAGTATGGAGTTTACTCAAAAAACTAAAAATGGAACTCCCATTTGACCCTGTGATCCCACTTCTAGGAATATATCCCAAGAAACCAGAAACACCAATCAGAAAGCATATATGCACCCCTATGTTCATAGCAGCACAATTCACCATAGCTAAGATCTGGAAACTGTCTTAGTGCCCATCAGTAGATGAATGGATTAAAAAACGGTGATACATCTACACTATGGAATGTTATGCTGCTGTAAAACAGAAGGAATTCCTACCATTTGCAACAGCATGGATGGAACTGGAGAGCATTATGCTGAGTGAAATATGCCAGTCAATGAAGGAAAAATACCACATGATCTCACTCATTTATGGATAATAAAGACCATTATAAACTTACTAGAGGCCTGTTACACAAAAATTTGTGCACTCAGGGGGAGGGGGGTTCCTCAGCCTGGCCTGTGCCCTCTCACACTCTGGGACCCCTCGGGAGATAATGACATGCTGGCTTAGGCCTGCTCCCGGGTGGCAGAGGGTAAGCGCAATCCCTAGGTGCAGCCCCTGGTCGGGCTCAGAGCAGGGCCGATTGGGGAGTTGGTGTGCCGCCCCCTGTCATGCATAGAGCAGGGCAGATCGGGAGGCTGTGATGCCACCCTCAGTCATGCTCAGGGTAGGGCCGATTCGGGGGTTGGGGCGCTGCCCTCTATCGCCCACAGAGCAGGGCCAATCAGGGGGTTGGGGTGCCGCCACTCTCACACTCAGGGCAGGGCCGATGGGGAGGTTATGGCTCTACCCTGTCACACACAGAGCAGGGCCCGTGGGGGGTGGGGGGTGGGGCGCCGCACCCTGTCACACACAGAGCCGCAGGGAAATCAGGGGGTTGGGGAGCTCCCCCCTATCAGGCACAGAGCAGGGCTGATCAGGGGGTTGGGGCGCCTTCCCCTGTCACGAACAGAGCAGGGTGGATAGGGAGGTTGTGGCCCCACCCCCTGTCACACAGAGAGCCGCAGGGCAATCAGGGGGTTTGGGCCCTGCCTCCTGTCACACTGATCCCGGTGCTGGGAGGCTTCTCAGCTCCGCTGATCCCGGTGCTGGGAGCCATATTACCCTTTTACTATATAGGGTAGAGGCCTGGTGCATGGGTGGAGCCGGCTGGTTTGCCCTGAAGGGTGTCCTGGATCAGGGTGGGGGTCCCCACTGGGGTGCCTGGCCAGCCTGGGTGAGGGGATGATGGCTGTTTGCAGCTGGTCACACACCCTTCAGGGTGGGGGTCCCATTGGGGTGCCTGGCCAGTCTGGGTAAGGGGCTCAGGGCTGTTTTCAGGCTGACTGAAGCTCCCAACTGCTCCTTTTTTTCTTTTTCTTTTTCTTTTTTTATTCTGGGCCAGCTTTAGCTCTAGCTCCAGCTCTGAGGCCTCTGCTGCTGAAAGCAGGTATCTGGTTTGTTTGGGTTCTATAATCAAAACACTGTATCAACTTCAGCTCTGAGATCCTGGCTGGCTGAAAGCAGGTTTCTGGGGGTTTATTTAGCTTCTATATTTGTAACAATGTTTCAAACTGCAAGCTCAGAGGCCGGCAAGGTAGGCGGGGAACGTTGGTTTCCTCTGTCACTGGAGCAAGCAAGCCTCATGTTAGCTTCAAGCTGCCTGGCTTCTGGCTGCCATCTTGGCTGGCAGTTAATTTGCATATCTCGCTGATTGGCCAATGGGAAGGGTAGCGGACATACGCTAATTACGATGTTTCTCTTTTATTAGATAGGATGAACAAAATTAGATACAGAGGCAGAGCAGCCTCAAACAGACTGTCAAACTACAGCAGGAAGACTGGGGAGGGCTGGGGGGCAGGAGAGGGGACATAAGAGATCAACTGTGCCCTAACTGGTTTGGCTCAATGGATAGAGCGTCAGCCTGCGGACTCAAGGGCCCCAGGTTTGATTCCGGTCAAGGGCATGTACCTTAGTTGTGGGCACATACCCAGTAGGGAGTGTGCAGAAGGCAGCTGATCAATGTTTCTCTTTCATCGATGTTTCTAACACCCTATCCCTCTCCCTTCCTCTCTGTAAAAAATCAATAAAAGAGATCAACCGAAGGACTTGTATGCATTCATATAAGCATAACCAATGGACATAAGACACGGGGGGGTAGGGGAGGCCAGGGGATTGTCAAGGGCGGGGAGAAAAAAGGAGACATATGTAATACTCTTTGTAATACTTCAAGCATTAAGAAAAAAAAATGATGCAGCCCTAGCCTATTTGGCTCAGTGGCTAGAGCATCAACCTAAGGACTGAAGGGTCCCAGGTTTTCGATTCTGGTCAAGGGCACATGCTCGGGTTTCAGACTCGATCCCCAGTGTGGGGCGTGCAGGAGGCAGCCAATCAATGATTTTCTCTCATCACTGATGTTTCCATCTCTCTATCCCTCTCCCTTCTTCTCTGAAATCAATAAAAAAAGAAAAGAAAAAAGAATTTAATCCCTTTCATTGGATCTCTTACATTTGCCTGTTAGAATAATGCACTATTGCCTGTCTCTTTTTTGTTCTTATATGTTTATTTCTAATTTGCATATGTGGAATGAAGAGTCTTAAAAGGACTCAAGCCCTACAGATGGCATGCACTTTTCAAGATTTATTAAGAAAACAAAATGGGGGAGGTGCAGGAAGCCATCCACTGCCAATACTATCACGAGAGTGCACCAAGGAACACGGAAGGCCGATGGACCTTGGCTGTTAGCAGGGCTAATGCTAAGCACCATTGTTTTGTTGAGATTGTGGTGGCTCGAAGCAATTTCCTGACTTAAGAGTCTCAAAGTAAATGTTTACTGGACCTTACTGATCTTTACTGATCTTTATTGATCTTAGAGACAGTCTGTCTGCTACCTGTTTGCCATGCTTTACTGAGGGCAAGATGTGTATCTAAAACTGAATAAAAAGTGGATAAGGCCAGGGTTTGGTGTGCCTCTCCAAGAGAGAGGTCTCCACCTGGCCCCCCATGCCTTCTAAATTCTTATTTCTTGTCTAGTGTTTTCATTCGTGCATCGGCCCCTCCTTCAGGTCCTTAACCCTAGCCGTGTAGGTTGCAGCGCACACATATATTTTTCCCCTGATGTTCAAAATCCCTTATGCCAGTTCTGCTGAGCCCTTTAAACAAAAACAGAAAAAGGAAAGAAAAGGAGCCACAAAGATGCATATACTTCTGCTAGGGGCTGACCAGCTCCAAGGACTTTCACTTTGAACATTCACACAGCCATTCCCAACATAAGGCCAGAACCTAACCAAACCCAAAAGTCCAAAGGGTTAGACATTTGGAAGCCACAGATCCAGGAGAGCAGGATGCCAGCTCTCCTCACTGCACAGATGGGTATCCTTCTTGAGGTTCTTCATAACTCCTGATCTCTTTTACTTTTGTCAACAGTTGCTTTCAAGTTAATATTTTTTAAGTCAACATGTGTCTACCCTGTGCCCTTGGGAACGGCAGAAGCCCTCTTGCAGAGGAAGAAAGGGTAACAGTTTAAAGTGGTGTCCAGAGGATGGGAGAGGTGATTCTCCTGCGGTGACATTCTTTTTTTTCTTTTTAATTAATAAATCTTTATTGTTCAAATTATTACAGATGTTCTTCTTCTTTCCCCCCCAATAGCTCCCCTCCACCTGGTTCCCACCCCAACCCATGCCCTTACCACTTGCCACTGTCCTCATCCATAGGTGTAAGATTTTTTTCCCCAATTTTTACTTTTATTTTTTTATTGTTTTATTGCTTAAAGTATTACAAAGAGTATTACATATGTCTCCTTTTTAAAAAAAAATATTTTATTGATTTTTTACAGAGATAGAGAGTTAGAAACATCGATGAGAGAGAAACATTGATCAGCTGCCTCCTGCACATCTCCCACTGGGGATGTGCCCACAACCCAGGTACATACCCTTGACCAGAATCGAACCTGGGACCCTTCAGTCCGCAGGCCGATGCTCTATCCACTGAGCCAAACCAGTTTCGGCCATATGTCTCCTATCTTCCAGCCCTTAAAAATCCCCTGGCTTCCCCTACCCCCCCATTGTTTTATGTCCATTGGTTATGCTTATATGCATGCATGCAAGTCCCTCGGTTGATCTCTTACCCCACAACCTACCACGCCCCAACCCTCTCCAGCCTTCCGTTGTAGTTTGACAGTCTGTTCGAGGCTGCTCTGCCTCTGTATCTATTTTTGTTCATAAGTTTATAATGGTCTTTATTATCCATAAATGAGTGAGATCATGTCATATTTTTCCTTCATTGACTGGCTTATTTCACTTAGCATAATGTTCTCCAGTTCCATCCATGCTGTTGCAAATGGTAGGAATTCCTTTTTTTTTACAGCAGCATAGTATTCCATCGTGTAGATGTACCACTGTTTTCTAATCCATTCATCTACTGATGGGCACTTAGACAGTTTCCAGATCTTAGCTATGGTGAATTGTGCTGCTATGAACATAGGGGTGCATATATGCTTTCTGATTGGTGTTGCTGGTTTCTTGGGATATATTCCTAGAAGTGGGATCACAGGGTCAAATGGGAGTTCCATTTTTAGTTTTTTGGGGAAACTCCATACTGTCTTCCATAGTGGCTGCACCAGTCTGCATTCCCACCACCAGTGCATGAGTGTTCCTTTTTCTCCACATCCTCTCCAGCACTTGTCATATGTTGATTTGTTGATGATAGCCCTTCTGACAGGTGTGAGATGGTACCTCATTGTTGTTTTGATTTGCATTTCTCAGATGATTAGTGACTTTAAGCATGTTTTCAAATGTCTCTTGGCTTTCTGAATGTCCTCTTTTGAAAAGTGTCTATTTAGGTCCTTTGCCCATTTTTTGATTAGATTGTTTATCTTTCTTTTCTTAAGTTGTGTGAGTTCCCTATAAATGTTGGAGATTAAACCCTTATTGGTGATAACATTGGCAAATATGTTCTCCCATGCAGTGGGCGTTCTTGTTGTTTTGTTGATGGTTTCTTTTGCTATGCAGAAGCTTTTTATTTTGATGTAGTCGCATTTGTTAATTTTCTCATTAGTTTCCAATGCTCTAGGAGCTATATCGGTGAAGAAATTGCTTCGGCATATGTCTGAGATTTTGTTGCCTTTGGATTCTTCTAGTATTTTTATGGTTTCCCATCCTATATTTAACTCCTTTATCTATTTTCAGTTTATATTTGTGTATGGCATAAGTTGGTGGTCTAGTTTCATTTTTTTGCCTGTACCTGTCCAATTTTCCCAACACCATTTATTGAAAAGACTTTCTTGACTCCATTGTATGTTCTTGCCTCCTTTGTCAAATATTAATTGAGCATATTGGTTTGGGTCGATTTCTGGGCTCTCTATTCTATTCCGTTGATCTATATGTCTGTTCTTGTGCCAGTACCAGGCAGTTTTGAGAACAGTAATCTCAAAACTTTGTAATACAGCTTGATATCTGGTATTGAGATCCCACCTACTTTGTTCTTTTTCAGGATTGCTGCAGCTATTCGGGGTCTTTTTTTATTCCAGATGAATTTTTGGAGAGTTCGTTCTAGGTCTGTGAAATATGTTGCTGGTATTTTATTGGGAAGTACGTTGAATTTATAGATTGCTTTGGGTAGTATGGACATTTTCATGATGTTGATTCTACCAATCCAAGAACATGGTATGTTCTTCCATCTGTTTCTGTCTTCCTCTATCTCTTTTTTCAACGTCCTGTAGTTTTCTGAGTAGAGGTCTTTTACCTCTTTAGTTAAGTTTATTCCTAGGTATCTTAATTTTTTTTGTGCGATGGTAAATGGGATTGTTTCTTTAGTCTCTCTTTCTGTAAGTTCACTATTGGTGTATAGAAATGCCATAGATTTCTTGGGATTAATTTTGTATCCTGCTACATTGCCAAATTCATTTATTAAGTCTAATAGTTTTTTGATGGAGTCTTTAGGGTTTTTTATGTATAATATCATATCATCTGCAAATAAGAACAGTTTTACTTCTTCTTTTCCAATTTGGATGCCTTTTATTTTTTCTTCTTGTCTAATTGCAATGGCTAGTACTTCCAGTACTATATTGAACAGGAGTGGTGAGAGTGGGCATCCCTGTCTTGTTCCTGTTCTTAGGGGAAATGGTGTTAGTTTTTGTCCATTCAGTATGATGTTGGCTGTGGGTTTGTCATATATGGCTTTTATTATGTTGAGGTATGATCCTTCTATTCCCACCTTGCTGAGAGTTTTTATCAAAAATGGTTGGTGGATTTTGTCAAATGCTTTTTCTCCATCAATTGATATGACTATGTGGGTTTTTTCTTTCAATTTGTTTATGTGATGTATCACGTTTATTGATTTGCGGATATGGTACCATCCTTGCGTCCCTGGGATAAATCCTACTTGGTCATGGTGTATGATCTTTCTGATGTACTGCTGGATACAATGTGCTAGGATTTTGTTGAGGCTTTTGGCATCTATGTTCATGAGGGATATTGGCCTGTAATTCTCTTTCATTGTGTTGTCTTTACCTGGTTTTGGTATTAGGGTGATGCTGGCTTCATAGAATGAGCTTGGAAGTGTTCCTTCCTCTTGAATTTTTTGTAGTAGTCTGAGGAGGATAGGTTTTAGTTCCTCCTTGAATGTTTGGTAAAACTCCCCTGTGAAGCCGTCTGGTCCTGGGCTTTTGTTTGCTGGAAGCTTTTTGATGACTGCTTCAATTTCTTCCATAGTTATTGGCCTGTTGAGATATTTAGATTCTTCCTGATTGAGTTTTGGAATGTTGTATTTTTCTAGGAATATGTCCATTTCCTCCAATTTGTCTAGTTTGTTGGAGTAGAGTTGTCCATAGTATTGTGTTTTTTTTTTTTTTTTTTTATATATTTTTTTTTTCATAGTATTGTTTAACAATCATTTGTATTTCTGTGGGGTCTGTTGTTATTTTGCCTCTATCGTTTCTGATTTTGTTTATTTGGGTCCTCTCTCTTTGCTTCTTGGTGAGTCTGGCTAGAGGTTTGTCAATTTTGTTTATCCTTTCAAAGAACCAGCTCTTGGTTTCATTGATCTTATGTATTGTTTTTTTGGTCTCTATGTCATTTATTTCTGCTCTAATCTTTATTATCTCCTTCCTCCTGCTCACTCTGGGCTTTTCTTATTGCTCTCTTTCTAGTTCTTTGAGATGTAGAGTTAGATGATTTACTACCTTTTTTTCTTGTTTTTTGAGATAGGCCTGTAAAGGTATAAACTTCCCTCTCAGGACTGCTCTCATTGTGTCCCATAGGTTTTGGATTGTTGTGTTTTCATTGTCATTAGTTTCCAGGATGTTTTTAATTTCTTCTTTGATCTCATTGGTAACCCAATCAATATTTAATAACATGCTATTCAGCTTCCAAATGTTTGAGTATTTTGGGTTGTTTTTATTGTAGTTTATTTCTAATATTATGCCTTTGTGGTCTGAGAAGATGCTTGGTATGATTTCAGTCTTCTTGAATTTGGGGAGACTTTTTTGTGACCCAATATGTGGTCTATTTTTGAAGATGTCCCATGAGCACTTGAGAAGAATGTATATTCCGTGGCTTTGGGGTGAAATGTTCTGAAGATGTCAATTGAGTCCATCTGATCTAGTGAGTCATTTAGGATTGCTGTTTCTTTGCTGAATTTTTTGTCTAGAGTATTTATCCAGTGATGTCAGTGGTGTATTAAAGTCCCCTACTATGATTGTATTGTTGTTGATCTCTCCTTTGCTATCTTCCAGGAGTTTTTCTTATGTATTTGGGCGCTCCTGCATTGGGTGCATATATGTTTATCAGTGTTATATCTTCTTGTTGTATTGATCCCTTTAGTATTAGGAAGTGGCCTTCCTTATCTCTTGTTATGGCCTTCACTTTGAGGTCTATTTTGTCCAATATAAGTATTGCTACCCCAGCTCTTTTTTTATTTCCATTTGCCTGAAAGATATTTTTCTATCCCTTCACTTTCAGTCTATGTGAGTCCCTTATTCTGAGGTGGGTCTCTTGTAGACAGCAAATGTGTGGGTCATGTTTTTTTATGCATTCAGCCACTTGATGTCTTTTGATTGGAGCATTTAGTCCATTTACATTTAAAGTTATTATTAAAAGGTACTTGTTTGTAGCCATTTCTATTTTTTGTGCCTGTTTTCTTTCTTAGCTTTTTATTTCTTCTTTTTTCACCAGTCCCTTTAGCATTTCTTGCATTGCTGGCTTGGTGGTGATAAACTCCCTTAGCCTTTTTTTGTCTGTGAAGCTTCTTATTTCCCCTTCAATTTTGAATGATAGCCTTGCTGGATAGAGTATTCTTGGATTCAGTCCTTTGCTTTGCATCACTTTGTAAATTTCCGTCCATTCTTTTCTGGCCTGATGTGTTTCTGTTGAGAAATCATTTGATAATCTAATGGGAGATCCCTTGTATGTAACTTTCCGTCTCTCTCTTGCAGCCTGTAAGATTCTCTCTTTGTCCTGAACATTTGCCATGGTAATTATGATGTGTCTTGGTGTGGGTCTTTTCGGGTTCACCTTGTTTGGGACTCTCTGTGCTTGTGTGAATTTTTCTTCCCCACCTCAGGGAAATTTTCTGATATTATTTCTTCAAGTAGGTTTTCTAACCCTTTTTCCTCTTTCTGTTGTTCTGGCACCCCTATTATTCTTATGTTGTTTTGTTTCATGTTGTTGTCCCATAGCTGCCTTAGCCTTTCCTCCTGTCTTTTATTTTTTTTTCTCCAATTGTAGTTCAGTTTGGGTGTGCTTTGCTTCCCTGTCTTCTAATTCACTAATTCGGTCCTCCGCTTCTCCTAGTCTATTGCTGAAACTTTCAATGGTGTTTTTTATTGCAGCTATATCACTCTTCATTTCTTCTTGGCTCTTACATAATTTATTGATTTTTTCATCTGTTTCTTCTTGCTTCTTGCATAAGTTTTTGATTTTTTCCTCCATCCTGCATTCTAGGACCCTTAATCTGAATTCTTTTTCTGTCATGCTGCATGCCTCTGTTTCACTTAGCTCCTTTTCTGGAGAGTCCTCCTTTTCTTTCCTTTGAGAGTTTCTTTGTCTACGCATGTTTGTTCTCACCAACATATCTAGATGTTGAGTCATTCAATGACTGCTCCTTGGGTGGCAGTGGCCCCTCGGGCTGCGGTTGCTCCTTGGGTGGTTGTGGCATCAGCTGCTCCTCAGTTGACAGCAGCTCCTGTGGTGGGTGCTGTTCACAGCTGTGGTGGCTCCTCTGGCTGGTGGGGGGAGGCTTCACACACAGCTGCTGTTCCTCAGACAGAGGGTGTGGTGATTAGGAGGCTGCTGTCCCTTGGATGGGGGTGGGCTACACAAGCCGGGATTAAATTCTTTCGTTTCCTTTTTGAATTGCTAACCAGGTATCTAAGAAACTAGTTTGTAAGTTTGCCTGGGATAATTGTACAATATGCTGTTGTAATTCTAAAATATCAAGGGTTGTCTTACCTTTACCCCAAGCACCAAGAAGGTGATTTTTTATTGATTCCCAAGGGTGTAAGGTACTGTTATAGGGAACTGGGGTAACACAAATCTGGGAAAAATTATAATGACACTGTAAGGACATACTTTGCTCTAAGCTGTGGATTTTATCATCCATCATAAAACTGTATATTTTAGTACCAATAATTCTATCTCAAACTGGCTGTCAATTCTTCTTTGTATAGACAAAATCTTAGTCACATTTTCCTTAACTTGTACAAACTGAGAAGTTTGAACAGTTTGTACCATGGATGAAGCAGCAATGCCCACAGAAGTAACAATACTAGAGTAAAGAGTCCTGCAATTAACATTCCAAGAAATCTTTTTTGTCGTTTTAAGATTTTTACCAGGTCAGGTAACAGTTGGTAGGTTTGATGAGATTCCCAAGGCTTGGTTAGGTTAGTAGGAACCCAAGCAAAAGCTGGTTGTTTTAAAATCATGTATTAGGCCCTTCTGGCTGCTGAAACATGCCAGTGGGACATTCCTTGATAATCTGTTTTGCCTGCTGTCCAAGTGATTGAGAATTGTTTAGACAACATTTTGGCAGGCTGATGTAAAAGCTGATGAGATTCTGTGGCCTGTTTTAATAAAGCAACCAATTGATCAGCATATGCATTTCCTTTTGTTAAACAACCAGGCAGTTTGGTATAAGCCCTGATATGAGTAATATAAAAGGGGTATGGTCTTTGCTGTACAATTTTCTGTACCTGTTTAAATAGTATAAATAGACTTTGGTCACTGAGCCATTTTAATCGGGCAGTCTCAATTCTATTTACCAGGCCAGCAGCATAGGCAGAATCAGAAATAATATTAAGAGGCTCTTGGAAATCCTTGAAGTATGGTAGCAACCATTTCAGGTGGAAACTGTAGTTTAACTCTAACCCTGTTGTTTGGCTTAACAATAGAAAAGTTACTTTGATTTTCTAAATTGTGTAAGCCATCCCATTCGATTGAATGCCTTATCGATTGAATGACTACCCCATTGATTGTTATCATACTGGTCTTAGAGAGCACATTCTACTGTACCTGGAAACAGGACAGCTCAATTACCCTAAATTGTTTTAGTGGCCACACCATGGTGTGTTCCAGCTGACTCAGTGGTCCCGAGACCAGGACAGCACAATTACTCTAAATTGTCCTGACAACTCAGTGGTCGGGAGACCTGAGGGCTCTAGATAATGTGTTTCTATCAACTCAGTGATCCGGAGACCCCAAACTGTAATTTAGATAACATGCCTAAGTTTAACCCAGGTTACCCAAGGACTCTAGATAATGTATTTATGTCAATTCAGTGACCCCGAGACCCAAAACTGTAATTAACATGCTTAATTCTGCTTCTGTAACCTGCTTTTTTGGGAGGCAGGTGCCACATTCCAAACCCTGGGATATAATCAATACCTTTGTGATTTTTGCCTATATAAGTCTGGTTTTGCCACCATCTTATTGCTATGAGATTTGGGAATGGCCCCTCATAGTCCCGGATTGCAATAAATGTGACTCTTTAATTCGACTTCTTGAGGCGTCCTTCTGTGATTTGCGAGGTACATTACAACATTCTGCAATGCAGCCTTGATAGCTTCTAATTCAATTCTTTGCACAGAAGTGTGACTGGTCTGGATGACTCAGTTTGAATTCATTGCATGACAAGCAGCTTTACCATTAGATGACCATCAGTAAAAACAGTTAATGCTCCAGGAATAGGTTCCTGCCTAGTATTTTTTGGTATAATAATAGGGGTATAATATAAAAATTGTAGTAATTTGTTTTTTAGTAGGTGACAACTAAGTTCCCCTGAATATCCGCTTAGTCCAATTTGCCAATTCAAATCAGTCTGAAATAACATTTCTAATTGCTTCCCAATGAGGGGAAGATAGATGCATTGGGGGTCTTCTCTTCTAAGCTGCTTGCAGTGCTTTCTGAGTTGAGATATTAATTTAGCCATGAGTTCTATACAGTGGGGCCTTGACTTATGAGTTTAATTCATTCCATGACGGAGCTCGTAACTCAATTACTTGTATGTCAAATCAAAAAGTGAACAAGTGAGACACGTGATGCTGGGCTGATGTTGTGGCGTTCACTGTGACATTCACTGCGCCAACTAGTGGTGGGGTATCTGAAGCTGGCTCGTAACCCAAATTTTAGCTCGCAACTCAAAGCAAAAAATCGGCCGAGAGACAGCTCGTATCTCAAAAAACTTGTTAGTTGGGACACTCGTAAGTCAAGGCCCCACTGTATATGTAACTACAGTTTTAGAGGATTGATGCCCTAGGTGGACCCACTCAATAATAGTAGGAGAGTTTTTATTTGAAAGATGTCTCCAGTGAGACTATTTGCAGTAGGATTAATCTGTCCTAATAAAAGCAATTCAGGCTGTACCTGTGCTACTTGGGCTGAGGAAATTTTCTGCTCAATTCTTAGTAACTCCCTCCTAGCTTCATCTGTTAATGTTCAGGGCAAGGAAAGATTAGAGTCACCCCTAAGTATAGTGAATAAATTTGTCATTTCTCCCATAGAGATTTTTAGATAAGGTCTTAACCAATTAATGTCCCCTAATAATTTTTGAAAATCTTTTAAGGTTTTAAGGCTATCCTTTCCTATTTTCACCTTTTGAGGACTAATACATTGGTTTTCAATTACAGTTCCTAGATATTAGAAAGGCATTTCCCTCTACATTTTTTCCCAGAGTAATCTCTAAGCCACATTTAGGGAGTTTCTTTTAAAAACTTTTGCTTTCTTTTAAACAGCAACCAACTTGGTTGCCTTTCAGAAAAACAGGGAGGAGAGAAACATGCTGGTCAATACTGCAATGCCTACATCTCAAATAAAAGCAACTTTATTTTTACTTATGATGTCTCATTAATGGGGAGATTTAATGCTTGAATAATAACTTTTAGTTTACTTTGTAAATATTAGCAGAAGAGATTTTAAATTTTCTCCTTTTAATTAAGCTTTAATTTACTTCTAAACAATATTCTTTTTGGCTAGTGCTTATTTGCATATGTATGCAAATTTTACTTTGGACTTTACTAGAACCAATTGCTCATAAAATATTGGCTTCTCATATAAATGAGTTTATATGAGACCTTGATTATATTGTGAAAAGCTAATTTTAAGTAATTAAAGAATGCACCTTTATTGAAAAAGTAAAGTAAGCCAACTTATACATTTGACCTGTGAAGTACAGATGCCACCCCACCCCCCAGCCAATCTGAAGAGCAGGCTGGGTGCCAGTCTGAGGCATTATGTATGCTCCTGTCTTAAAATTCCGCTGCTGAATATTCTGGTTTTGCTTAAGATGTATTCAGCACCCTTGTCCTGCCCTCCCTTTCTGTATTAACCATTTACTCTGTCCTTGGCAGGGGAGATAAGGGTAATGGTCTAGCCTTTGTTTATGCCGGAAGCCAATTCCAGCATGACAGCAGGGCTGAATCTGGGAATGGCTGATGGCATTTCCCCAAACCTGAATAGGATACCTTAAATTGATTGTTTGCTGCCAGAAAGCTCAGGGCATCTTAATCTACATGTTATTGCCTCCTACTAGTCAAACACCTGAACAGCCGTAGGCTAACTCCCCAATCTGACAATGGACTCTATATATGAAACCCTGACCCTTTGAAGTGTATATCTCTGCCTTGCCTCAGGACAATTTGTGTTAATAAAAAGCATGGGGTCCTGAGCCTAAGGAGATCTTAGTTTCCTTTAAACTAGGCTCCTCTGACTCCCAAATGCCTTTCAAGATTATATTCCTTTGGTGGACTACTATTTAATCTACGCACAGCCTTCTCCCAGATTTCCTGAACCCTTCTTGATGCCGGAACAAGAACCCTGGCAGTTTAAACTTCCCTGGGATTTTATGACCCTTTAACAACTCTTGCAAATAGTTAACGTTAGAACTCATTTCTCTCTTTCAATGTTTCTCTTTTCCTTCTCAGCACATACACAACCTTCACAAATTTCACTTTCAAATTAGCCTTCAAACCTTTCTGTGTCCTTCAAAAATGCATAACCATGCCTTAGACCTTCCATTAAGTACTTCTACTCTAATTTTCTTTCTGTCATCAACTTGTATATACCTTCAGCAACTTGCACAGACCTTTTCCTTCTTTTTCTTTTAAAATGTATGTCCTGCCTTCTATTATTAAAACCATACAATATTTAAACCTTAATTTTCCAATGATAATTAAAAGTAAACAGCCAGCATTTCTTAGATTGACATTTATGAACATTCTCACCTTTAAGAAATATATTTTTAGATTTTCTGTAATAAAAGGTAAAACCAGGTGAACTTAAAACTTGTTGGAATATGTAGGTGTTTATCATTTAATCCAGCAATGTTCTAAAGCCTTTAAGTTACCAAGGACTTTGAAAAATTATGTATAGGCACATGAGGCTGAAGAAAAGGCAGGGGGAGGAGGGAGCAGGCCTCTAGCCACTTGGACTTAAGCTGCCACCATCTTCCTTAGAGATAACATCTAACTGCTGTGGCTTCTCTGCCTTTCCTGGGGAGAAGGGTGACTGGCCTTTCCTCTCACAGAGAATACAGTCAGTCTCCTCTTGAGTGACAGGACTTTCATTATTAATATATTTATAGTTATTACTGAAAAGCTTTATTACAAATCCTTCATTTTAGTTACATCTAGTTATTTGTGTTTTAACAACTTTGAGATTTTTTAAAGCCAATTATTATTCTTATACAAGGCATTTTTTTTTTTTGAAAATTCTGTAACAGATAACTTACTGACTTTCAGTGGCTTTAATGTCAAAGTATTGTTTTATCTTATTTTTCTTTATAAAAACAGGAGTGCCCCCAGGGCCTGTGAGGGAACCTTGGAATGTGGTTCATTATATTCAAGAATTGCCCATTATGATGGGAACACTAATCTCCTTGCCCAAACACAGCCTGTATATTTTCCTAGTGTCTTTTTTGCCATCTTTTTATTCCATAGCATCCGTGAAAAGATGGGGCTTAGACCAAGAGGCCACCCAAAATCAGGCGGGGTGCGCCTTCTCTTCAGCTAGCCTTTTTCTCTTCATGGGTATAGAAATCCCAGATACATCCCTAAATTGCGAGAAATGTCTCATCTATCCAAATTTCAAATGACGGATTGGGAAATAAAAACATGGCAAAAATGAGACTTTTAAGAATGCTCCTGAAAGCAGGCATCTATTTTACAGGATCACTAAGAGACCTAGTAATTAATGGGCTGGGGCCTTCTTTAGTTACCTTCCTTTGTCTAGACAGTGGTCGGCAAACTGTGGCTCGCGAGCCACATGCAGCTCTTTGGCCCCTTGAGTGTAGCCACAAAGTTTCAATCGCACTGTACGTGCGTGCCCGCACGTGGTATTTTGTGGAAGAGCCACACTCAAAGGGCCGCAGTTTGCTGACCACTGGTCTAGGGAATTTTCCTAGGACCTGTGTTATCAGCCACGTGTACGCTCATATTCTTTCTCCCCACCCACACATTCTGTTTGCTCTGGGGACATTTAGCAATGGCCTGGCCATCTACTGTTTCTTTTCTATTAAAATAAATTAAAGGCATGCTTCATAGACTAACAGTAAACACATTAAACCAAACGCAAAGACAGATAAAACAACAATCAACAGACAAGCTCGAATAACACACAGACAAGACTTAATAAATCAGAGTTCTTTTCATGGATCTTTCAGATGTTTTACATTGCCTGGAACTTACAGCCAGATGCAGCCTAGATCTCAGCCTGTTGTTCACAGATATTATCTGTTCTGCTCTCCATAGCGCTGACTGGCATCTAAAGTTGTTTTAGCTAAAAGCTGCCAGTCCCAAGTGTTACGGGTTCAATCAGTGAGATAGACCACCGACTCAGAATTTAAATTTAAGAGCCTTTGTTAAGCTGGCCAGCTGACTACAGTGCGTCCCTCCCCGTCTGGGAGTCTCGCAGCTTGTAGTGCAGACCAAGGGTCCCGCGAGGCTTTTTATTGGCGAGAACTACAAAGCATTAACTGGCAGGGTAAAAGTTCAGTAGGAAAACAGGGTCACACCTGGCCGGAGCATATCATAACACTTTGTTTCTTAAGACAATTAGTAATATTTCTATGTCACGGTTCCTGACCCTAACACCATTGGTAACCTTTCCATTCTGCAGTCCCTCCCCCCAACACATTCAGTAATTTTTTTCATGTCTCATTTCCTCCCCATAGCACACCAAGGCATCATATGGTAATTTTCATACAAAGCATTAGAGTCCTTTTGTAAAAGGACTGTAAGCCCATTTTCTCTAGCTGCTGAGCCTTCCCACACCAGAGGCGGAGGATCCGGGGCCTTAGGTGTTACAGACTTTTGATCCTCAATATGAAGTGGGCATAACGCAGTTCAAATAAGAACCCACACAGTTAAAGATGACAAGGGCACTCGTTTTCCTCGAGCCTGATTTAAGAGAGTACCTTTTGACACCTGAATTCCTTTATCCTTGAGAGTGCATGCTAAAAATTTACAATGATGTTTTTGCCTTTTACTCGAGTTTTGCCCCATTATAACCTGGCAGGATCAAAACGTTCCTCGTCCACTTATGGTCGCGACTCCAAAGCTGACACGGGCTTTGTGCACGGTGAATTTCCCACCTTTCCGGTGAATTTCCATTTTTCTTTTTTCACTTCGTTTTTCGCTCAGGCGAATCTTCTCCTTCAGATTCCTGTTCATGGCGCCAGAATGCTGCAACCTGCATAGCTTGGGTTCAGGATCTGAAGGAGGGGCTGACGCACAAATGAAAACACTAGACAAGAAATATGAATTTAGAAGGCATGGGAGGGGGCAGGTGGAGACCTCTTTCTTGGAGAGGCACACCAAACCCTGGCTTTATCTGCTTTTTATTTAATTTTAGATACACATCTTGCCCTCAGTAAAGCACAGCAAACAGCTAGCAGACACACCGTCTCCAAGGTCAATAAAGATCAGTAAAGACCAGTAAGGTCCAGTAAACATTTACTTTGAGACTCTTAAGTCAGGAAATTGCTTCGAGCCACCACTATCTCAACAGAACAATGGTGCTTAGCATTAGCCCTGCTAACAGCCAAGGTCCATCGGCCTTCCGTGTTCCTTGGTAGTATCGGCAGGATGGCTTCCCGCATGTGTGTACCTCTAAAATAATTTCTCCTTGTTTGAAGGAAAAAGAATGCCCTAGACAGCCTTTGGTTAGTAACATCCTTTGTGTCTCTCTGCCCTGTCATAGTTCTTACATTGTCAGTCTTAGACATCTAATTTTAAAATATCACTGTGGTAATTTAAATGCATGGTGGCTTGGTTGGTTAAAAAAGCCCACTGTCCCGGACTGTATTTGAACTGGCTCTCAGCCAGGCTGGTCTAGAAACCCACTGACTCAGGGGGTACCACAGGTCTGGGTCAGAGGTTCGGGTGGCTTCTGGAAGCAGGGTCTTCGGTTGACTTCTCAGGTTGATCAAGGTTCCCTTTTCACTGTTTCCCAGGTTGGGTGCTTCTGCTAAAGTCAACTGGCAGTGCCTTTGGGGCCCTGGGGCTCTGTTGTCCCTGGAAATGTGTTTTGTACTTTTTTTAAGAAGTTCTTTTCTGGCTTCCTGCAAAAACAAACAAACAAACAAATAAAATATCAATGGAAAAAATACCCTCAAGTGACGATTAACAAAAAACAACATAAACATTAAAAAAAAAAAAAAAAAGGAGTCATTAGCCAGAAAGAAAAATAAAGGAAAGGAATGAAGTCAATATAGAAAGGAGAGTAAAGGAGTGAGACATCCTGACAACATCATTTGTATACCTGTTACCACCCATGACGAAGGTTTCAACCTAGCCATGGCCATCTACTCTACAAAGCGTTAGAGTCCTTTTGTGAAAGGACTGTTAGGCCCATTTTCTCTAGCTGGTGAGCCTTCCCACACCAGAGGCAGAGGATCCGGGGCCTTAGGTGTTACAGACTTTTGATCCTCAATATGAAGTGGGCATAACGCAGTTCAAATAAGAACCCACATAGTTGGGAGCTGAGTCCGCGTGAGGTTAGAGGAAGATGCATCTTCAAAGAAGATCCTGGAGGAGTGTCCAGAAAGGGAGAAAAGTCAGAGGAAAAGATGCTGGAACCACAGGAGAATGGCTTGACTGACCTACCAGATTATGAGCATGTAGAAGATGAAACGTTTCCTCCTTTCCCTCCTCCAGCTTCTCCAGAGAGAGATGATGAAGGAGCTGAACCTGATGACGAGTCAGGAAGAGGAGCACCTGTTCCTATACCTCCAAGGAGAACAGTTAAAAGGAATATCCCCAAGCTTGATGCTCAGAGATTGATTTCAGAGAGAGGGCTTCCAGCATTAAGACATGTGTTTGATAAGACAAAATTTAAAGGTAAAGGTCATGAGGCTGAAGACTTGAAGACGCTAATCAGACACATGGAGCACTGGGCACATAGGCTATTCCCTAAACTGCAATTTGAGGATTTTATTGACAGAGTTGAATACCTGGGAAATAAAAAGGAAGTTCAGACCTGTTTAAAACGAATTCGACTTGATCTCCCTATTTTACATGAAGATTTTATTAGCAATAATGATGAAGTAGTGGAAAATAATGACCATGATGTAACTGCTACTGAATTAGATCCATTTTTGACAAACTCATTTGAAAATGCGACGTTTGCTTCTGAGTCAAGTAGAAGCCTAACTGAAGAGCAACAACAAAGAATTCAGAGAAATAAACAGCTGGCCTTGGAAAGAAGACAGGCAAAGCTACTGAGTAATAGTCAGTCCTTAGAAAATGACTTGTTAATGAACACATCCAGGGCGCAGACGGTTGAAGATGTTAATACGGGTGAGGATCAAAACGAGGAGAAGTCAGATGAACTTAAGGAAGACAGTCTAGATAATCTGCATGATGCTGCTGCTGCCAATACTGTAAACGAAGAGGAGGAATTAAAAATAGAGAAAACTCAACGGGACCAATCCTTTTAAATGTACAGCATTAACTTTATGCTTCATTCCGAAAAGTTACTGAGGTTGAAGAGGCCTCAACTAAGAGGAAATTAATTTGGTATCCTCAAAGTTTGAGATTACTATATATTTTGTCTACTTTGAGTGAAATCCTTATGTCGTAAAACCTTTACAGATTCCTGTTTAAAATCTGGTATTTATAATTATACTTGCTTCATATTAACTTTAGATAAGTCTATTTATTTTCTTTAGTGTTGTATATAGATATGACTTCATAACAATGACTGGTAGTTAATAAGCACCTTCTGCTGCCAGTGTGCCATTCTATGCCTTGTTTTCACTAAATTAGGTGGAGTTTTAAGATGTAAATATATGTGAATATTAATGTCCATTTAAATAAAAGAAATAAAAATCTTATCAACTATCTAAAAAAAAAAAAAAAAGAACCCACACAGTTAAAGATGACAAGGGCACTCGTTTTCCTCGAGCCTGATTTAAGAGAGTACCTTTTGACACCTGAATTCCTTTATCCTTGAGAGTGCACGCTAAAAATTTACAATGATGTTTTTGCCTTTTACTCGAGTTTTGCCCCATTATAACCTGGCAGGATCAAAACGTTCCTCGTCCACTTATGGTCGCGACTCCAAAGCTGGCACGGGCTTTGTGCACGGTGAATTTCCCACCTTTCCTCTCCATTGTACCTCCAGATATTTGGGACAATATAAAGGAGAAACTGGGGATAATAATGGCCAAGAGTCCAATTCTCTCTCAAATAGCTTATTGGATGGGCAGGTAGGACTATAGATTGAGACTGGCTCACTTCATATCTCAGAGACAAGCATAAGGCAGACATTTGCTTGATGCTGGGATATGAAAGTTAGCAGAACATGGTACATGTACTCAAGGGCTCATTGACAGGCTAGTGGATGATAGTGCGTGTTTAAGTTGCAGGGTGCACCTAATCCAGGTTCGTGAGCAACTCCCAGAGAAGGTCATGTGTGATCTGACCTAGGAAGGATGAGCAGAAGTCAGATCGACCAGGAGGTCACAGAACAGTGTTGCAGGAAGGCCACAGTGGGGGAAAGAATCGTGCATTTAGTTAACCAAAACAGTTGGAGGACGCAGGAATTCTGGTCCTAGATTTCGGGCCATAGTCTCCTGTCCCTCTGGTCAGTGCTATTGTTAAAATATTACCTGTCTCTCTAGGTCTATAGACCAGTACAAGATGGCTCAGCACACATATCAATTAAGAGTCTCATGTCCTCAAGTCTCAAATCTGTCTCCAGCTCGTGCTACTGGCATGTGATGTCCAATGCTGTCACTTCTGTGTTTGCAGGCTCACCAAGAGCAGTCTCGCACACCTTCTCTGCTGGGCAGTCTGGCATGTGCTCAGTGAAGTAAACATGTATGTTAAAAAAAAAATGGGTCTGCAATATCTCACTAATTTTTTAAAATTTTTATTGAATCTATTGAGTGATATTGGTTGATAAAATTACATAGGTTTCAGGTGTACAGTTCTATAATACATCTTTTTTTTTTTACTGTATTGTGTCTTCACCACCCCCAAATCAAGTCTCCTTCCAACACCATTTATCCCCCCTTTACCTTCTTCTACCTGCCCTCACCCCTCTTTTCCTCTGGTAATCACCATACTGTTGTCTGTTTCTATGAGTTGTGTGTGTGTGTGTGTGTGTGTGTGTGTGTGTGTGTGTGTGTGTGTGTGTGTGTGTTATTTTTTGCTTAATCCCTTCACTTCTTTTCTCACTAATTTTTGATGAAGGCTTCCTGGACAACCCTTGACCGTATAAATGCCAAGGTTCCATGTGTTTTAGTTGACTTTCAGTAGACCACACCTGGATGGTGATGTGCTCTTGGGGGCCCCTATGGAGGACTGCTCTTCAAAGGTGGCTTCCTGAGGAATGTCAAGAGGATCTGTGGGATCCATCAGGGTGATCTTGGAATACTGCTTGGTGGCTTATTCAGTCTGAAACATCACTCCATCCTTACAGAGGAAAATCTGTTCAACTAATCTCTTGCCAGGGATGACCAGCTCCTTGCAGGTTGAGTAAATGGTGGGAGAGTGGGGCACAACTGGAGGGGAGAGCAATGGGATGTGTACTCAACTCTCCCTACACATCTGTGGAGTGGAGAATACTGGTTATATCCTAGACTGGGGTTGTAGAGAACTTTTACTTCCTCCATTATAGATTTTAGATCTCTGCGGTGTTTGACTTTTTCACAGTGTACACCTATATTAGAAGTGGTGGGGAAAGGCAATTTTTAAAAAAATATATTTTATTCATTTTTTACAGAGAGGAAGGGAGAGAGATAGAGAGTTAGAAACACCGATCAGCTGCCTCCTGCACACCTCCTACTGGGGATGTGACGGCAACCAAGGTACATGCCCTTGACCGGAATCGAACCTGGGACCTTTCAGTCCGCAGGCCGACGCTCTATCCAATGAGCCAAACCAGTCAGGGAGAAAGGCAATTTTTAAGGGTTAATTTATTTCATCCCCTTCCTCCACTGGGTTCCAAGCATACTATACCGCCTTCTGATATGGCTTCTGTTGTATGTGTTGGGGACAAATACCATTAAATGTAAATAGTTACAATTTCCCCCACCTGCCTTCCATGGGAGGTCAGATCCTCAAAGAGAGCCGTCTTCGTTTTCCCCAAGTGGATGACGGATGCACATGAATAAGGACAAGCTGAGAGATGGCTAGCTGGCTTTACGTGTAAGGTGGATGAAGCCCCCAGGCAGAAAGCCAATTCTGAAGGCCGAGAAAGCAAAGAGGAAGAAGTGATGTGAGTGCTGCCCTCAGCAATGGAACTCTGTGAAGGGAGGGACTTGTAAAGGGATAATTAGGAAGTTATTCAATGTAACCCCCACCTCCCATCCTCAAGAGACCTGCAGTGAGGCTCCCTGTGACTTTTCAAGCATTTCAGATGTGATGATGTGAAGCATTAAAACTTAATAGACAAGGAAGCCCTAGCCAGTTTGGCTCAGTGGATAGAGCGTCAGCCTGCAGACTGAAGGGTTCCAGGTTCAGTTTTGGTCAAGGGCATGTACCTTGGTTGCAGGCTCCTCCCTGGCCTGGGGATGTGCAGGAGGCAACCAATAGATGGGTCTCTCATTGCTGTTTCTCCCCCTCCCACTCAAGTGAGGATTAAAAAAAAAAAAAAAAGAATAGGCCAGGAAGTCCCAGATGTCTTTGCTGTGCTGTGGCTCTCACAGGAAGGAACTGTGCTGCCCAGGCAAAGGGAGTTCTGGTCAGCTCCACATATGACTCAGCAGACTCCTGGTTTATACCTTGGTCCAGCGGTTCTCAACCTGTGGGTTGTGACCCCTTTGGGGGGTCGAACGACCCTTTCACAGGGGTCGCCTAAACCATCGGAAAACACATATATAATTACATATTGTTTTTGTGATTAATCACTATGCTTTCATTATGTTCAATTTGTAACAATGAAATTGGGGGTCACCACAACATGAGGAACTGTATTAAAGGGTCGCGGCATTAGGAAGGTTGAGAACCACTGCCTTGGTCTCTTGTGAGTTGCATCCTGAGAGACTGAGAGACAAGAGAGACTGACAAAATGGAATTTCTGGTCCTGCCGAACTGCAAACCAAATTCTATAGCAGTCACCTGACCAAGATGCTGCCTCCTCAATAGCCCTCCTGGGGCAGAGATTACTTCCTCATTTACTCTGCCATCTAAGAAATATTTATATTATTCACCAGGCACTAGGCTAAGTACTAAAGATACAATGATGGACAGAAACAGATATGAGCCTAGCCTTCATGCAGTTTGTAATGTAGGGGATGAGGGGTAGGACAGACATGAATCAAATTATGTCACAAATGTAAAATAATTGTGACAATTGCAGGAAATCCACACTTGCTTTGAGTGACTATAACAGAGGGGTTTGGCCTAGTCAGGGAGATCTGAAGGTGAGAAGGACATATGGAGGGAAAGGGGAGGGAAATGTGCTCCAGGCAGCCTTTGCGGAGGCCATGTAGGGGGACATGGCAGGTGTGAGACCCGAAGAAGATTGAGAAGGCTGAAACGGATTGGAAGAGGAGGGGTTGGAGCAGGAGACAGGGGTGCCAGAACATGAACACACTCCATTTTAAGAAGATTTCTCTAGCCAGAATGGATGAGGAGAGAAAATGTAAGAGGCTATTATTCAGACCTATTAGTGGATATACATCCCCCCAGATACCCACACAGGCCCCAAATGCATGAGGTGTTCACTGTGGCAGGTCCATCACCCTAAATCTGAGTGACTAAAATGTGGATGTCCACTATGAAATATTGCACAGTTGTTCTATGTAACAGTCTAAGTATATACATAGCAATAAGAACAGGTCTTAAAACCATAGCGCTGAGTAGAAAGAGTAAGAAATAGAGTGAGGTTTATAGCACAATACCATTTAGGTAAGTTAAAAATACACTCACACTAAACACCACACATGTTTTCCAAAGACACTCCATACACCATTGGGGAAGGTGACAGGAGTGGAGAAAGGAGATAAAAGGCTGTAAATACATAAAACAGGAGAGGCCTTGCAGAGCCCTGATGATAGTGTGCTACAGTGAGAAATGAGTAATTCACACTCTGCATCCAGGATTTTAAAAAATAAGGAGCTTTCGCAGTTGTTCAGGACAGCGTGGAGGCACCTTGGACTAGGGTGGATGTGGTGGAGATGAAAAGTGGATTGACTGTGTTATACCAATGAATACATGTAACGCATTTCAACAGTGCCTGATACAGAGTAGGTGCCCAACAAATGCGAACTGTTCTTATTTTTATATTGCAGACACTTAGTGATGGATCGAATATGTAAGGAAAGGGAGAGGGTGGTGTCAAAGAGAACTTCCAGGTGCTGGATCGGGCTATTGTTGCCAAGTGGGAGGTGAAAAAATGAAGTGAGGACCCACAATTCTTTTTGAAGAATGTGGATAGGAAGGGGAAGACAGAGTTATCCCTTGCATGTGGACAACACTCTAAAAAACCCCACTTTTTAAAAATTAATCAAGCCCGGCTGGTGTGGCCCAGTGGTTGAGTGTTGACCCATGAACCAAGAGGTCCCCGGTTTGATTCCTGGTCAGGGCACATGCCTGGGTTTCGGGCTCAATCCCAATGTGTGGGGCATGTGGGAGGCAGCCAATCGATGTTTCTCTCTCACTGATGTTTCTATCTATCCCTCTCCCTGCCTCTCTCTATAAAGTCAATTTTTAAAACATATTTTAAAAAATAAAATAAATAAAAGACATTATATCTTTTAAAAAAATAATCAAGTAAAACAGGTTTGTTGTAGAAACATCGTAAGAGATAAATTCAAACAAATTACTGAGTCCCAAATATCTCTGTGGAGCAACTAAGGTCCATATTTGACGTGCAGGAGAAATGGCTCCTGAGACCTTTACAAATGTAAACTTTGTGAAATCCCTGCTGGCATAAGTCTCTACAATGCAGGATATAGGGCTGAGGCTGGGTAAAAGGTCAAGTCATCCATTGAGATAGACACCACGGGGAAAAATTTAAAAAGCTGGTGGATGAAAATGATGCATGCAGTTTTGGGCTGAAACAGTTTGTGTTGAAGTCTGAGATTCTCCTAATGAATACAAAAATATTGAGGGCCTATTATGTGCCAGACACTGTACTGGGTGCTGGGAATACATAGATGAACAAAACCAATGATCCTCACCTCACTGAGTTGGCCAGAGTACCAAATATTCAAACAGAAAAATATGTAATAAACTTTGGTAGGGGTAATGTAAGAAATTATAAAATACTAGCATGTAAACCATTACAGGTAAATGTTTGCTCACATCCTTAATATGTTCCTGCGAAGATTCCCTAAAGACTCGATATCTGTGTCTACAGACTTGCTTTTTAAAATTATTTTTTAAAAATTAGACTTTTTTGTCCTCAGCAACATTGAGGCAGAAAACAAGAGTTCTCATATACCCACTGCTCCCTCTCAACAATTTTCTTTTTTAATGTTTTTTATTTTTAATTATTCTTTTACAGAGGCTTTGGAGAACGGGAAAGGATGCTGAAAACACGCAAGGACCCCAGTTTGTTAAAATGAGGTTGAGAGGAAGAGTCGAGAATGGGTAAATAAAAACTACATTTCCCAAGGGGCAGCGCGGCACGTCACATAAAATGGACGGCGCACGCGTAAAGGGGTCCTCCGCGTTGCGACTCGGCTCTTAAAAGGGTAAAAGAGTGGTTCTCGAGGTGCCGCGAATCTTCGAACGCAAGCGAGTTATTACATACAGACTTCGAAGAGCATTCGAGGGACCCGCCTACACCCGCCCTCGCAGTTTCCAGCGCGCCGTGCTTGTCCCGCCCGTGGACCGGTAGGTGGGGCTGGGACCCGATCTGAGAACCGGGGAGAGTGGCGGGAACGTAGGGCTGAGGTCCTCCCACTGCCTCCCCATTTCCCGGCCTGGCTGAGGCGGCTCCCGAGAGGCCGTGCGCACGCGCCTGGTCTCCCTGAGGAGGCGGGGCTCGGGAGAGGGAGGGGCCCCCGCGCGGGTCCTTGGGGTCTGCGCGTGCGCAGCAGGTCTTGCGAAGATGGGAAGCCGCAGTGGGCGGAGTTTGGTGCGGAGGCCGCCAAGGTGGGGTCCTCCGCCCAGGGGCGAGAAGGCGAGTGCTGAGATGGGCTCCGAGCTCGGGCGGTTTTATTATATTCTCAAGACGCGCCCCTCCTAACAAAACAACCTCCTTCCCCACCATATACCTCCAGTTGCTTTCCCTCAACTGCCTCCGTTTGCAGCCACAACTTCAGTCTTGACTGACTAGCAGCGCCCCCGTCAGGCCCCGTCCGCTCCTCTGAAACCGCTCATTCCCGAGGTCACCAGCCATCCAGAGGCCCCAAGCGCGCTGGGTCTCAGCCCCCGCGCAGTAGTTGATGCAGCTGATCACCGCCCCCTCGTGAAACACCTTCTGCATTTGGTGAGGGGGACGTTCTCGGCCTTGGCCTCCTTGGCCTCGGCGCTCTGGCCTCCTGCTGATGCTCGCCCTCTTGCTGTAATGCTTCCTCCGGCCTCCTCCTAATCTCTCCCCTGCTTTCACTTCCGAGCAGTTACCCGTTTTCGAGGCTTTAAATATAAATGCCACCTGTTGTGACAACTCTCAGGTGTCTGTCTTCAAACCCAGTGCTCCACCCTGGACTCCAGGTTTTTCTTCGGCTCTCACGGGGCACCTCTTAAATATCTGAAATTTTGGGTTTTGCCCTTCACCTTCCCCCGTCTTCCCTTTCTTCCGGTTCCCCAGGCCAAACACCTTGAGTTACATTCTTGGTGTCTTTTTCGTCTCCTCTCCTCCATCAACGTGCCAGCACATAGTTATCCTTGAGGCTTTGAAAGTTCACAACTGGGTATTGGATGGTAGATAGTCTCTTTGGCACATGGTTGGTTCTTTCTGCCTGAAAATTTGTGTTTTCAGTTCTCTGATATTCTCTGTCATTATTGAGATTTATCTACTTAACTGTACTCTGTTGTAGATGTCCCTTTTAGAACATTTATTTCACCTACAGAGACGTGTATGGAACTATTTTTTGAATGTCTGTGCTTCTTTCTGGACTGTTTGTCTCTCTCACTGTTTTATAGCCCACAGGCCTGGCACAGAGTAGGTGCTTGATAAATATTGGTAAATGAATCCTCCTATATAATAAAAGGCTAATATGCAAATCAACCAAACAGCACTATGATGCACACTGACCACCAGGGGACTTAATGCAGGAGCTTCCCCCTGGTGGTCAGTGCACTCCCACAGGGGGAGCACCCCTCAGCCAGAAGCCCTGAGCTGGGCTCACAGCTGGCAAGAGCAGCTGTGGTGACGGGAGCCTCTCCCGCCTCCACGGCAGCATAAGGATGTCCGACTGCCAGCTTAGGCCCGCTCCAGTCGGACATCCCCCGAGGGTTCGCAGTCCCGGCTGAAGGACCCTCTGCTCCCGAGTGCACGAATTTTGTGCACCGGGCCTCTAGTGAATTTATAAAAGGGAAGTACCACCTCGTCTCCATAGGTGGGAAGTAGACAATCCCTCTTAGAGTATGTTGGTAGCAACTACTATTTTCTGCAGTCGGGAAGAAGATCCTGAATAGCCCAGCTTCAGAATTGCTGCTGCGTATCACTTGAAAGACAGTTTTAAGAGGTTGCCAGGATTCAGTTCAGCAATCTGTTTCTGAGGACTTAGTAGCTGCCAGACCCTGTGTTTGTTGCTGGAAATAGAAAGTGAACAAAATTGCATCCCATTCTGCTGAGAGCTCATGGTTTGGCAGGAGAGACAAGTAAGTGAAATGGTTAGTCTTTCCATGTATGTGTGACAATAACAAGAATGAAAGTTTGCGTGTGGTGCTTGGACATTTGATTGCTCTTGGTGTTGGGGCATACGAGAGGGGCCTGGGGCAGCCAGATCCCCCTGCCAGTCATTTCTGGCTGTGAGCTGCTTTGTTCTTTACCCCAGTGCGCCATACAAATATTACCATGTTCTCTGTGCGCCGTGGTGTGGAAAGGGTTGGCCAGTACTGCTGTAAACTGTTAACGTTGCTGCCTTTTGATTTGAACCCTGAATGATGAGTACATTTTCGAGATCCAGCGGAGAAGAAGGGGAAGAATTAAGGGCATTTCAGGGAAGCATAACCGTCCGGACAGGCGTAACGGAAGTATGGAAGTCTGTGCTTGTTGGGGATGGGGGCACTGGAATTGTTTGGTGTGGGTATTGTAGGGTAGGGTCACTAGGACAGGTAGATCTGATTGAGAAGTGCTGTCCAGGATACGAAGCAATGTCTTGGAAGTGTTTAATAAACCACAATGTCCACCTAATAAATAAATACCTGGCCCAACCACAAGCACCATGTTCTCAGTGGGTGGGTCCATCGCAGTCCAGAGTTTTTAGTGACCAACTTTCTGGAGCTAGAAGCAGAGACATAGTAAGCCTTTTTTTTCTTTTTCTTATTTCTAAATTTGTATACAAAGGTTTTTTGTTGTTGTTGTTGTTTTATATTTTATTGATTTTTTACAGAGAGGAAGGGAGAGGGGTAGAGAGTTAGAAACATCTATGAGAGAGAAACATCGATCAGCTGCCTCCTGCACATCTCTTACTGGGGATGTGCCCGCAACCAAGGTACATGCCCTTGACCGGAATCGAACCTGGGACCTTTCGGTCCGCAGGCTAACGCTCTATCCACTGAGCCAAACTGGCTAGGGCTGTATACAAAGGTTTTAAAAGTGTGTCTCCTTTAGACTTTTTAAAAAATATGTTGTATTGATTTTTTTACAGAGAGGACGGGACAGGGATAGAGAGTTATAAACATCGATGAGAGAGAAACATCGATCAGCTGCCTCCTACACACCTCCCACTGGGGATATGCCTGCAACCAAGGTACATGCCCTTGACCGGAATTGAACCTGAGACCCTTCAGTCCCCAGGCCAACGGTCTATCCACTGAGCCAAACCTATTAGGGCTCATTTAGATTTTTGATGAATTGTCTGCATTGGAAAAACATATTTAATTTTGGTCACTTCAGGATTTGTGGTCACTATATCCCTGGAGTGGAAGGTAGTTTGGTGAGTTGGGTGTTGCTGATAATAAGGGCTGTTTGAACCCATAAAGCTTAGGTTTAGAGTCAGATAAATCTGGGTTTAAATCCCACTTCTGCCACTTCCTACTTGCGTGACCTGGATAAAGTCACATCTCCACAGTACTCAATGAATAGTACTTTCTTTGCAGGATTGTTAGGAGGGTTAAATAGCATAATCTACATAAACATCCTTAGCACATGGTAGGTACTCAATAAGGAATAGCTGTTATTAATTTTCTACCTTCTTTTTTCAGATGCCACAGTAAATCACCATCAGTGTAATCATAATAACCAAACAGATGATTGGTAGTTTACAGTGGCAGCTGCTTCTGTTTCCATGATCTCTTTTGCTATTGAATATGTGAAGTTGTGACAAAACAGAATTGGAAGGAAGAGCATAGATTTTAGAGTTCTCAGCCTTGGAATCCCAGCTTAATAACCAGTATTTCCTGACTGAGTGACCTAGTATAACTTAACCTATCTGAACTTCAGTTTCCCTAGATCAGTGGTTCTCAACCTTCTGGCCCTTTAAATACAGTTCCTCATGTTGTAACCCAACCATAAAATTATTTTTTTTTTTATGTAATTAATTTTTAGTTAATTAATTAGGGTTAGATAGAGGGAAGAGTAGGGTAAGAGGTGACTTATAATCTACCTATAAATTATGAATTGTGGAACCAAGTTCATGCTGGGGTAAAACCCCCGCAGGTCCAGGGGTCCCCAAAGGTGTGGACGGAGTCGGCGAAGAAGGAATGACACAGAGACAGTGTTCAGTTGATCAGCAGCCTAGCCAGGATCTCTAGCCAAGTTCTGGTCAGGATCTCCAGCGAAGTTCTGGTTAGGATCTCCAGCCAGGTTCTGTGTCCATGTTCTCTTGCTAGGTTCTTCAGCCAGGTTCAGTCACCAGGTTCTAGTCAGGTTCTCTTGCCAATTTCTGTAGTCAGGTTCAGTCCAGAATCTTTTGCCATGTTCTCTCGCTAGGTTTTCCAGCCAGGTTCGGTCGCCAGGTTCTGTAGCCAGGTTCTGTCTCTAGGTTCTGTCTAGGTTCTCCAGCCAAGTTATGTAGCCAGGTTCTGTCTCTAGGTTCTGTCTCCAGTTTCTGTCCAGGATCTTTTGCCATGTTCTGTCTCTAGGTTCTGTGTCTAGGTTCTGTGTCTTGTTACATCTGTATTTATACCAGTTGATTCCAATCCTATCAATCTCTATTCCAAAAGTTAGGGCGTTTCTTATCTCCATTCCAGGGAGTAAAGATTATGTAGCTTAAGCATGATTGTTCGTAGTTAAAGTGATTAATTACCCGCCTGGCACTTAGTTAAGGGGTTTTATTCCCTCCCTAACTTCAGGGGAAAATCCCTACCTGGGGAAACCACCTTTCTCAGAGAGGTGACCTTGGTTAAAACACATAGTGCCAAGAAGGTGAGCAAACATATTAAGAACAGTATGCCATATATGCCAGGTCC
Organism: Myotis pilosus; assembly: GCA_036010255.1. NCBI lineage: Eukaryota > Metazoa > Chordata > Mammalia > Chiroptera > Vespertilionidae > Myotis > Myotis pilosus. The sequence goes on from JASKON010000003.1 coordinate 104,905,186, forward strand.
CTTGAAACAGCAAGGATGGACCGGCTCCCGGCAAATTTCCCCTTTTTTATTTTTTAAAAGCAGGCATTAAAAAGAAAAACCCCAAATGCTCTCTTGTATCCATTTTAAGAGTAGGATTGGCACTTTCCGCTATTACCTGAGTCCTGATCTATCACCCCAGGGAGAGCTTGCCAATCCTGCACTTTCCCGGAGTGGAAAGGCTGCAGTGGGGTTAAGGATAAGGCTCCTTGGGCCTACCTTCTCCCATGCCTTTACAATTACCTTTCCTTCCTCAGAAAAGCATGGACATACTTTTGTATAAAACGTTCTGTCTGACTGGGAGTAACCTTAATTCCTCTGCTAGCAAGCATATGTGTTAAAACATCAATACAGAGTCTTATTTCTTTAGATTCAGTATGGCACATCTTCTTAATCTAAAGATCAATACAGAGTCTTCTTTCTTTGGACTCAGTATGGCACATCTTCTCAATCTAAGTTCTGTACTATCCACCTTCTTACCTTACTTATCCTCTATAGGGGGGTCTGCAGTACCCTGGTGGAGTCCTATCCGTCCCGAGTGTGGGGTTCTCAATGGAGGGGGGGGGGCTTACCTAAGGGAATCCTGTTCCAGGGGTTCCCAAAGGTGTGGACGGAGTCGGCGAAGACTGTCCACCCTCTTCCAATGGTGGAGTCCTATCCATCCCGAGTGGGGGTGTGGGGGGAGAGCCTTACCTAAGGGTCCCTGTTCGGGCGCCAGATGCTGGGGTCCAGTCCCAGCAGGTCCAGGGGTCCCCAAAGGTGTGGACGGAGTTGGCAAAGAAGGAATGACACAGAGACAGCGTTCAGTTGATCAGCAGCCTTGCCAGGATCTCTAGCCACACTCTCCAGCCAAGTTCTGTCTAGGATCTCCAGCCAGGTTCTGTTGCCATGTTCCCTCACTAGGTTCTCCAGCCAGGTTCTGTCCAGGTTCTCCAGCCAGGTTCAGTCACCAGGCTCTAGTCAGGTTCTGTTGCCATGTTCTATCCAGATTCTGTAGCCAGGTTCTGTCTCTAGGATCTTCAGCCAGATTCTGTAGCCAGGTTCTGTCTCTAGGTTCTGTTGCCAGTTTCTGTCCAGGATCTTTTGCCATGTTCTGTCTCTAGGTTCTGTCTAAAATTATTTTCGTTGCTACTTCATAACTGTAATGTTGCTACTGTTATGAATCATAATGTAAATATCTGATATGCAGGATGGTCTAAGGCAGGGGTGGGCAAACTTTTTGACTCAAGGGCCACAATGGGTTCTTAAACTTGCCGGAGGGCCGGAACAAAAGCCTGGATGGAGTGTTTGTGTGAACTAATATAAATTCAAAGTAAACATCATTACATAAAAGGGTACGGTCTTTTTTTTCAATAGTTTTATTCATTTCAAATGGGCCGGATCCGGCCCACGGGCCATAGTTTGCCCATGGCTGGTCTAAGGCGACCCCTGTAAAAGGGTCGTTCAACCGCCAAAAGGGTCAAGACCCACAGGTTGAGAACCGCTGCCCTGGAGAGAAAGAGGGTGTGCTATAGGATTGCTATAAGGTTTAAATGAGAATCACCTGTGTAAGCTCCATTACAGAAGGTCCAAAGTGGGGGAATGTTATTCTCTCCTTAACTTTAAAAAAAGCCTATTAATGAATGCAAATTCTTATTGATGGTGGCTGGGTTGAAGGTATGGGGTCTGAGGGTAGTGTTTTAGATACCTTTCTTCCCTTTGATTCAGAACAAAGCTTGTATTGTCTTACGCCCTATGGGATTAATTTTAGAGTGGTTTACGTATAGGATGTTTGGATTTGTATGAGGCCTTGACTGCTGGTTGAGGGCCAGAGTGTTGTTTTATGCTGGACGTTTAGCAGTTACATGCTTCCTTCCTGCAACCTTTGTACCTAAGTGTTACCTCTTAGGTACACTTAGTGTGGTCAGACTTCTCAGTTGCAGGTAAGAAAAAGCTAACCCAAACACTAGCCAGGGGGAAAAGGGTATAAGATTGCTATAAGGTTTAAATGAGAATCACTTGTGTAAGCTCCATTAAGCTTATTGACTCTTTTTTTTAAAAATATATATTTTATTGATTTTTTTTTTTATAGACAGAAAGGGAGAGGGATAGAGAGCTAGCAACATCGATGAGAGAGAAACATCGATCAGCTGCCTCCTGCACACCTCCACTGGGGATGTGCCCGCAACCAAGGTACATGCCCTTGACCGGAATCAAACCTGGGACCTTTGAGTCCACAGGCCGATGCTCTATCCACTGAGCCAAACTGGTCAGGGCAAGCTTATTGACTCTTAACTGAAGAGGCCTGGGTGTACCAGCTTCAGGCACAGCTAGATCCAGACAACTAAACTATGTCACCAGTGTTTTCTTTCTCCGCTCTGCTTTCCTCCATGTTGGTTTCTCTCTCAGGCAGGCAACAGCCTCCTCAGTTCCAGGCATCCCTGCTACTCTCTTAACCAACAACTGAAAGGCAGTATCTCTTTGCACATAGCTCCAGCAAAAGATCTGAAATTGATTTTTGTCCAGACTTGGGTCACAGCTTTCTTCCCAAACCAGTCATGGTGGTCAGGGAGAATGTCATATTGTCATTGGCCCAGGCAGGATTCTCATCCTTGGAGCCAAGGTGAGAGAGAGAGTTTCCCAAAAGGAAATTATAGAAAAGGTCCCAGGCAAGACACTCAGAGGTTGCTGCTGTGATGGTATTAGGCCAGCTTTCTTGCAAATAATGAAATTACACTCTTCACAAGATATTGGAAGAAGAAGAAAACCTATTTGAAGGTCTGGGGGGGTAACCAGAAGCAGGCAGTAACTGGGCAGGAGTTGGTACCCAGAAGAAAGGAATAACACTGGTGAGTGTCCTATCTGTTTGTCGTCGTATTTAATGCCTTGTGGGCATGATGATAAAAGTGCATCTTGGGAAGAAGATAGCCAAGAGAAGGAGTTCCAAATCTTTATATAAAAATAGTTTTTTGAGCCCTGGCTGGTGCGGTTCACTTGGTTGAGCATTGTCCTGTGCGGTGACAGGTCACCAGTTCGATTCCTGGTCAGAGCACAAGCCCAGATTGCAGGTTCAGTCCCCAGTTGGGGTGCGGTGTGTACAGAAAGCACTGATCAATGTTTCTCTCTCACATCAATGTGTTGTTGTTGTTGTTTTTCTCTCTCTCCCTCTTTCTATAAAATCAATTAAAAAAATATTTCAAAAAGTAGTGTTTTGGGGTAGTAAACACACAATACAGTGTACAGATGATGTGTTGTAGAATGTGCACCTGAAACCTGTATAATCTTGTTGACCAGTGTCACCCCAGTAAATTCAGTAAAAAGTAAAAACAAAACGACGACAGAAAGTAGTTTTAACCAAGTGTCCATCAGCTGATGAATAGATGAACAAAATGAGGTCTATCCATACAATGGAATGTTATTCGGCCATAAAAGAAATAAAGTACTGATACATTCTGCAACATGGAGGAACCATGAAAACATCATGCTAAGAAAAAGAAGCCAGTCATAAAAGGCTGCATAGTGTATGATTCTGTTATATAAACTGTCCAAAATGGGCAAATCCATAAAGACAGAAATAGAATAATGGTTTCCAATGACTGGGGGGAGGAGGGAATGGGGAGTGACTGCTGGTGGGTAAAAGTTTCTTATTGGGGAGATGAAAATATCCTAAGATAGTGGTGATGGTTACCCAATTTTGTGGATATACTAAAAAACACACAACACTAAATCAAACACTTTAAAAGAGTGAATTATATCGAAATTAAACTGTTCTTTTAAAAAATCTGCCAGACTTCTGAACTAGGCAAGCCTGGGGCATAATCCTAGCAGCTCAGCTAACGCAGACAGTGCCGTACAGATTTCAACTGATACCTCCCAGGGAAGACACTGGGAGGTTGAGTTCAATTATGTTTAAAAATATCAGAATAGCGGTTCCCTCTGTGGGTAGAACTGGATGGTGTGGCCTTCTAAGTCACTGGAAAGAAGAGAGAGTGTAGGAGCCAAAAAGTTCGGAGTACTGACGCTGCGTCTGTGATGCCTGGAACCGTGCAGGACTTGCCAGTCTCATGGTTCAAGATCAGTGATAAGATCACCTGGAACCCTGGACTCTGCTAGCAGCAGCCGGGAGCTGCGTGGCCTCCGTCAGGTGCACATAAGGTCGGGTGTAGTTCCATTCCCGGTACCTCGTTCCTGCTTGCTCCGCACCGGTAGGCATGGCATTCTCATCGTAGTGAGCCTCTGCTTAGAGTGTGTTTTGTGAGAAAATTCAAGTTCATAACTGACCTGATCTGGAGGTAGCAGTAGTTTGTTGTAAAATCATAAACGAGGTGGTTCGCCGAGGCAAGGCCCTTCCCGGTAGGCCCAGTGACCCTCCGGAGTCCTGCGCTCCTCTCAGGACTTCCACATTCTCTCCCGTGGGTAGAAATGAGGTGACATGGAAGCATTTTAAGTCACAAGTCACCATTTATATGTGTGCGGAGGCGGATGATTGGTGGAGGGCCTGTGTGTTGGAGGGGCCTCCTTTCCCACGGCTGCCTGCTGGTTGTAGGTTAGGCCCTGCCTGGTTTGGTGTATGACCTCCTTCCCCTCCAGACCACGTGGTCAGCTTTTTCATCTTGGTTTGCTGAACATTTCAGCCTCATCTCGTGTGTCTGTCTCAGCAACCACCATTTATAAAAGGTTTTAAGAAATACACACTTTTCACCCTAACTGGTTTGGCTCAGTGGATGGAGCGTCTGCCTATGGACTGAAAGGTCCCAGGTTCGATTCTGGTCAAGGGCATGTACCTTAGTTGCGGGCACATCCCCAGTAGGAGATGTGCAGGAGGCAGCTGGTCGATGTTTCTCTCTCATCGATGTTTCTAACTCTCTATCCCTCTCCCGTCCTCTCTGTAAAAAATCAATAAAATATTTTTTTTAAAAAAAAGAAATACACATTTTTCACCTGTGTATATATGTAATATCACTGGAGAAATAAAATACCCAAAAAACAATAGTGATTGCCTCTAGGGGTGGGAGGTATTGTACTTCTTGAGTTGTATGACTATTTTTTACTATGTACATATATTATCTACTCAAAGATTTTTCCCCTTTAGAGAACCAGGCTTTGTGTCCAGCCACAATGAGACAGAGATGGGATGATATTGTGATGATATGATGAGAACCTAAACTGAGACAGTGGTGGATATGGAAGAGACGGGCTGGGTTTGAGATTAATTTCTGAGGCAAATAGAATTTGAATGCAGACTGATCACAGAGACTGGTGGCTGGAGATGAACAAGAAGGAGGAATCAGGGACTCTCAGATTTCCAGAGTGGGAAGCTGGCTGGATAGGGATGGATGTCTTTAACCCACATCTGGAAGGCAGAGCAGTGCCAGACAGGAAGAGTGAGGCGTCTGAGGGGGCCTCTGTAGAACTATTCGGGTGGCAGCTGAGTTGGAGCCTGGAGAGAGGGCAGGGCTGTAGATACTGACCTGGAAGTTTCAGAATATGGGGGCTTGAAGCCAGTGAGCATGCTCATGCTTGGAGAATGGAAGAGGATGCCAGGGTGATCTTACACTGGGCTGGAGGAGGGCAGCAGGAAGGCTGTGAAGGTGATTAGAGAAATAGGGGAGATTGGAGGCCTGGAAACCCAAAGAGCAGGGTTTGGGGAAGCAGCGTGTGGTCAGGTGTTCAGTGCAGTGGGAAGTCCCAGGAGCTGGCAGGAGATCACCGAGGACTGAGGGAGAGCCAGGCTGTGATGGGTTGAGGAATGGATGGGAGTAGAAGGAAGGATGATGGGTTCTGTGTGCCAGCTCTGTGCTAGGTACAGAAGATAAAGTGACCCTTGTCCCCAGAATTGGACAGGCTAGGGGAGGAGGCAAATACAAAGAGAATTTTAATATGACTTGGTAGGCACAGTGGTAAAGAGATGCTCAGGCTATTATGGGAACGCAGAGAAGGTAATTTAGCCCAGGCTAGGATTAGTGGAGTAGGTGACTTGGTAGTAAGCCAGGCCTTAGAGAATAAGTCACTAAATCAGAGGATTAGGGGTGGTCTGGTTGTGGGAAGGACATCCCAGATCGAAGGAACAGCATGGACGCAGGCACGGAGGTAAGAAAGTACAGGCCTGTGTTCAAAAGAGGGACAGCTCAGCATTGCTGGGTGTAAAATGTGAGACAGACAATGATGAGAGGTGACTGACGGAGCTGGGCAGAGACAGATGGAAGCCTCTTCGTGGTCCTGCAGCCGTGCTATCTCACCTTGTTACTAGTTCTGACATTGTTTAGTGGATGTAGTGGGATAGGATTTTCTATTACAAGGTCATGTCATCTGCAGATAGAGATAGTTTTACCTGTTCCCTTCCAATCTGGACTGTTTTATTTCATCTTACTGCCTATTTACCCTAGCTAGAACCTGCAGAACAAGTTTGGCTTGTTCCTGCTCTCGGGGAAGCATTCAGTCTTTCACACTCAGTGTGATGTTAGCTGTGGCTATTCATAGACGCCCTCTCTCAGGTGTCATAATTACACCTACAAAGACCCTATTGCTAAGTAAGGTCACATTCACAGAGGGGACCGGAGCTGGGGAGTCCCCTTTGTTCCTAGTGTGAATATTACTTTTTTAATAAACAGAAGCAGAGATTTTAAGAAGATGTGACTAAGTGCATGGAGTTTACAATTTATTACCCAGTGTGAATCTGATCTTTGTGGGTATGATAACTTATTCTTTTTGTTACCTTTTATTGTCTTTTATTTTCTTTCTAATTACCTTTTAGTGCATTTTATTTTCATCAGTACATTAGTCTTTCCTTAAGTCAGATGTTTTTAGTAGTTGATTTCTCTTCCCTCTATCGTAAAAAAAAAAAAAAGTAACAGTGTTTTATGACATGGAAATTGTCTTTATATAAAATCTTATTTGAATCCCCTTTTTCAGAATTTTTTAAATGGAGACCAGAATACTTAAATCATTTGTCAGCAAAGCTGGGGCCTAAGCTGCAGCTTTTGGAAGTGACTCAATATTTGTGGATTATAATGAACAGTATAAACCAATGAACAAAAATAGATCTAGAGACAAAGAAGCATCTATCAGATGCTCAAACCTCAGAGGGAAGGCAGGGGAGGGTGGGGCCAAGGGGGAGAGATCAACCAAAGGACTTGTATGCATGCATATAAGCATAACCAATGGATACAGACACCGGGAGATGAGGGCATGAGTGGGGGGGATAGGTGAGAATGGGGGAATAAGGACACATTTGTAATATCTTAGTCAATAAAGGAAAAAAAATAAGTACTTCTTATAACTTGGCTCAACATATTGAATACAAACATCATTGGCTTAGGGTACAATTTCAGGGCTACCTGCCACTGCATCCATTTCCTAGGGCTGCCGTAACATATTATCACTGGCTGGGTGGCTTAACACAACAGGAATGTATTCTCTCACAGTTCTAGAATTCCAAAATCCGGAGGTTGGCTTGGTTCCAAAATCACGGGTGGGTTTCTTCTTGTGTGTTCGGACAATCTGTTCCTTGCCTCTCTCCCAGCATCTAGTGGTGGCCAACAGTCCTTGGCAGTAATCCTTGGTTTGCAGCTGCCTAAATCCAGTCTCTGCCTCTGTCACATGGCTGCCTTCTCAGTGTGTGTCTGTCTCTGTTTCTTCTCTTCTTATAAGGACACCAGTCATGTTGGATTAAGGGCCCACTTCTACTCTAGTAGGACTTGATCTTAACGTACATCTTAATTACACCTACAAGACCCTATTGCTAAGTAAGGTCACATTCACAGGTATCAGGGATTAGGTATTCAACATATCTTTTATATATATACTAGTAGCCCTGCGCATGAATCCGTGTGCCAGTAGCTCGCTGCCACCCCCCTGTAGCTCCCTCTGCTCCCCGCTGCCCCTCCCCTCATAGCTTGCTGCCCTGCCCTCCTGTACTCTCTGCCACCTGCTTGTAGCTTGCTACCCCACCCTCCTGCTAACCTGTGATCTGGTCGGTTGGTCGTTACGTAACAACCATTTGCATATTACATCTTTATTATATAGGACTAGGGGCCCAGTGCACAAATTCATGCACCATGAAAGGAATTGTGGGCCATGAGGCTGTGGTAGACACAGGAGTGGGTCTCAGCCCATCCTCCGCGCCCCCGCCGGGCCCCTCCCACCATGGCCCCCAGCCCCCTGTCTGCCGGAAGCCCCGCTCCCATTGCTGCTCCCATGCACTGACGGCATGGAGCAATTGGGGCCAGCGCCAGCAGCGGGTGCAAGGGAGGTTGCTGCCCCGATCACCCCTCAGGAGCAGGGGGAAGTGGAGAAGCCCTCGGGGGCAATCAGGGCCGGGAGCCACCGCTCACACCCACTGATAGTGCCGAGTGATCAGGACCGGTGCCGGGCACTGGCATTGGGTCCAAGGGGGGCCAGCACCAGCAGCAGGTGCGAGCGCTGGGCGGGATCACAGCATGCGGGAGCAAAGAATTTTCAGTAACCACCAGAGGCTCGCCCCAGTGACAGCAAACGGCGGCCCACCTTGGTCTGGCTGCCCGCCCCCACCTGCTCCACCATCCAACCATGGCCAACACCTGCCATGTTCTGCACATGCCCCCTGGTGGTCAGTGCACATCATAGCAACCAGTTGTTGGATTGTTCCGGTTGTTCCGCTGTTCGGTCTATTTGCATATTAGCCTTTTATTATATAGAATACACACACACACACACACACACACACATATGTACAGTGGGGCCTTGACTTAGGAGTTTAATTCGTTCCGTGATGGAGCTCGTAACTCAAATTACTCGTATGTCAAATCTATTTTCACCATTACAATGAATTGAAATGCCATTAATCCATTCTGGACACCCAAAGAACACCGCAATTGTTTTGTTAAATGTTTTTAAATAATAAAAATGTATTTAAAAATAACGAATATTGTATAAAAACACAATACTGAACAACAGAATGTAGTGCAATAAACTTACTTTATTAAGTTTAATGTACAGCATTTACCTTGGAGATCAAATGACTTAAAGATGCTGATGGAGTTGGAGGAGAAAGGCTGAACTGAATAACTGAATCTTATTTGCTGATTTTTGCCCTTTTCACCACGCTTTCATCACTTTCACCTACAGGAGTTTTCAGTAAAAACCTGTCCAATGAGATCTGTTTCATCCTCCCTTTCAGAATATTTCTGAAATGAATTAGGCAAGTGTCATTAAATAGCTCCATCGCACGCCCAGTTGCAATTTTTTCTGGGTGTTTCTTTTGAATAAAGTCTGAAAGTTTCTCCCACATTCCCAACATTTCCTTTATCTCACTTATAGAGATAACCTCCTCCTCCTCCTCTGTGTCATCTATTTCCTGCAAAACCTCCGTGTGCTGCTGCGTCTGTAGCTCCTTTAGCTCCTGCATTGTCAGTTCCTCGGAGTGCTCCTCGATGAGCTCGTTGATGTCACCTTCCTCTATATCCGTGCTCGCTGCCTCACCATGTCTGACAACGGAGTGAGTGCTGGTCCTCTTTTTAAAATTTTCGAACCAGCCCCGACTGGCTTTAAACGGCTCACCCGATGCCTCATCCATTGAAGTGCCTGGGGTCTGCTGCAGCAAATCAGTGTAAATAACTCATGCCTTCTCGCAGATTATAGCCTTCGTCACGGTATCTCCTGCGAGCTGCTTCTCCGATAACCACACCATCAGCAGCTTCTCCATATTTTCATGGATCGATGTCCGCTATATAGAAATTATTGTAACGCCCTTGGCTGGAGTTGTAGCCTGTATCGACTCCTTCTGCTTCAGTGTGGTGCAGGTCGTAGAAGTGCTACGCTCGTACTGCTTCGCCAAGTCGATTACATGCACACCTTGGTCATGTTTTTCGGTAATTTCTTTCTTTAATTCAGTGCACATCATCCGCTTCTTCTTCGCAGCATTGTCCTTCACATTTACTTTCTTCAGATCCATGGTTGAAAAAACGAAGTTTTGCAAAATAACTGCAAGCACAAATGCGAGCACAACACTGATGCTTCAACTAAGAGCTAACCGCTTAAAGTGAACGAGTGAGACACGAGATGCTGGGCTGATGTTGTGGCATTCACTGTGACGTTTGCTGCGCCAACTAGCAGTGGGGTATCAAGCTGGCTTGTAACCTGAATTTCAGCTCGCAACTCAAAGCAAAAAAATCGGCCAAGAGACGGCTCGTATCTTGAAAAACTCATTAGTCGGAACACTCGTATGTCAAGGCCCCACTGTATGTATGTATATATCTATTTATCTACACTAATAAAAGAGAAACATGGTAATTGGCATACGACCGCTACCCTTCCCATTGGCTAATCAGCGAGATATACAAATTAACTGACGGCCAAGATGGCGGCCGGCAGCCAGGCAGCTTAAACTGAACATGAGGCTTGCTTGCTTCAGTGATGGCCGACTCCAACGTTCCCCGCCTGCCGCTGCAGGCCTCTGAGCGGGCAGTTTGAAACATAGTAACATACAGAAGCTAAAAAAAACCCAGAAACCTGCTTTCAGCGAGCTGGGATCTCAGAGCTGGAGTCAGAGCTGGAGTTATACATTGTTTCGATTACCTACTTTCAGCAGCGGAGGCCTAAGAGCTGGAGCCTCAGAGCTAAAGCTGGCCCAGAATTTAAAAAAAAAAAAAAAAGAAAGAAAAAAAGGAGCGGTTGGGAGCTTCCGTCACCCGCCAGCCTGAAAACAGCCCTCAGCCCCTCTCCCAGACTGGCCAGGCACCCCAGTGGGGACCCCCACCCTGAATGGTGTGTGACCAGCTGCAAACAGCCATCATCCCCTCACCCAGGCTGGCCAGGCACCCCAGTGGGGACCCCCACCCTGATCCAGGACACCCTTCAGGGCAAACCAGCCAGCCCCACCCATGCACCAGGCCTCTATTCTATATAGTAAAAGGGTAATATGCCTCCCAGCACCGGGATCAGCGGAGCCGAGAGGCCTCCCGGCACTGGGATCAGCATGACAGGGAGCAGCGCCCAAACCCCCTGATAGCCCTGTGGCTCTGTGTGTGACGGGGTGGGGCCACAACCTCCTTATCCGCCCTGCTCTGTTCGTGACAGGGGAAGTCACCCCAACCTCCTGATCAGCCCTGCTCTGTCCCTGATAGCGGGGAGCTCCCCAACCTCTGATCGCCCTGCGGCTCTGTGTGTGACAGGGTGCGGCGCCCCAACCCCCTGATCGGCCCTGCTCTGTGTGTGACAGGGTGTGGCACCCCAACCCCCCCACCCCCGCCATGGGCCCTGCTCTGTGTGTGACGGGGTAGAGCCATAACCTCCACATCGGCCCTGCCCTGAGTGTGAGAGTGGTGGCGTCCCAAGCCCCTGATCAGCCCTGCTCTGTGGGTGATAGAGGGTGGCATCCCAACCCCCTGATCCGCCCTGCTGTGTGTGTGACAGGGGGCGGTGCCCCAACTCCCCTATCGGCCCTACCCTCTGAGTGACATGGGGGAGCTCCTCAACCCCCTGATGGGCCATGCTCTGTGCGTGACGGGGTGGCGCCGCAACCTCCCCATCGACCCTGCCTTGAGTGTGACGGGGCGGTGCCTCAACCCCCCAATCGGCCCTAACCTGAGCGTGACTGAGGGTGGCATCGCAACCTCCCGATCCGCCCTGCTCTGTGCATGACAGGGAGTGGCGCCCCAACTCCCCAATTGGCCCTGCTCTGAGCCCGACCAAGGGCTGCACCTAGGGATTGGGCCTGCCCTCTGCCACCCGGGAGCAGGCCTAAGCCAGCAGGGCGTTATCTCCCGAGGGGTCCCAGGCTACGAGAGGGCACAGGCCAGGCTGAGGGACCCCCCCTTCCCCCCGAGTGCACAAATTATTGTGCACCGGGCCACTAGTATATATATATATATATATATATATATCTACACTAATAAAAGAGAAACATGATAATTGGCGTACGACCACAACCCTTTTCATTGGCTAATCAGCAGGATATGCAAATTAACTGTCAGCCAAGATGGCGTCCAGCAGCCAGGCAGCTTGAAACTAACATGAGGCTTGTTTGCATCAGTGCCTGAGGACTCCAACGTTCCCCGCCTGCTGCTGCAGGCCTCTGAGCAGGCAGTTTACGAAACTCTGTAACAAATACCACTGGACTTCAGCCAGCAGATTCGCAACATTGTAAGCAAAGGCCAGAAACCTACTTTCAGCCCCGGAGGCCTAAGAGCTGGAGCCAAGCCTCAAAGCTAAAGCTGGCCCAGAATAAAAAAAAAGAGAGAGAGAGAGAGAAAGGAGCAGTTGGGAGCTTCAGTCACCCCCATCCTGAAAACAGCCCTCAGCCCCTCCCCAGACTGGCCAGGCACCCCAGTGGGGACCCCCACCCTGAAGGGTGTGTGACTAGCTGCAAACAGCCATCATCCCCTCACCCAGGCTGGCCAGGCACCCCAGTGGGAACCCCCACCCTGATCCAGGACACCCTTCAGGGCAAACCAGCTGGCCCCACCCATGCACCAGGCCTCTACCCTATATAGTAAAAGGGTAATATGCCTCCCAGCACCGGGATCAGCAGAGCCATGAGGCCTCCCGGCACCAGGATCAGCGTGACAGGGGGCAGCTCCCAAACCCCCTGATCGCCCTGCGGCTCTGTGTGTGACGTGGTGGGGCCACAACCCCCTGATCGGCCCTGCTCTGTGCCTGATAGGGGGGAGCTCCCCAATCCCCCCCCCAACAGGCCCTGCTCTGTGTGTGACGGGGTAGAGCCATAACCTCCCCATCGGCCCTGCCCTGAGGGTGAGAGTGGTGGCGCCCCAACCCCCTGATGGGCCCTGCTCTGTGTGTGATGGGGGCAGCGCCCCAACCCCCTGATTGGTCCTGCTCTGTGCGTGACAGGGTACAGAGCCCCAACCCCCCTGATGGGCCCTGCTCTGTGAGTGACAGGGGGCAGTGCCCCAACCCCCTGATTGGCCCTGCTCTGTGCATGACAGGGGTTGGCGCCGCAACCTCCCCATCGACCCTGCCTTGAGTGTGACAGGGGACGGTGCCCCAACCCCCCAATCGGCCCTACCCTGAGCGTGACTGAGGGTGGCATCACAACCTCCCAATCTCCCTGCTCTGTGCATGACAGGGAGTGGCGCCCCAACTCCCCAATTGGCCCTGCTCTGAGCCCGACCAAGGGCTGCACCTAGGGATTGGGCCTGCTCTCTGCTACCTGGGAGCAGGCCTAAGCCAGCAGGGCGTTATCTCCCGAGGGATCCCAGGCTACGAGAGGGCACAGGCCAGGCTGAGGGACCCCCCCTTCCCCCCGAGTGCACAAATTTTTGTGCACCGGGCCTCTAGTATATATATATATATCTACACTAATAAAAGAGAAACATGATAATTGGCGTACGACCACAACCCTTTTCATTGGCTAATCAGCAAGATATGCAAATTAACTGTCAGCCAAGATGGCGTCCAGCAGCCAGGCAGCTTGAAACTAACATGAGGCTTGCTTGCATCAGTGCCTGAGGACTCCAACGTTCCCCGCCTGCCGCTGCAGGCCTCTGAGCAGGCAGTTTACGAAACTCTGTAACAAATACCACTGGACTTCAGCCAGCAGATTCGCAACATTGTAAGCAAAGGCCAGAAACCTACTTTCAGCCCCGGAGGCCTAAGAGCTGGAGCCAAGCCTCAAAGCTAAAGCTGGCCCAGAATAAAAAAAAAAGAGAGAGAGAGAAAAAGGAGCAGTTGGGAGCTTCAGTCACCCCCATCCTGAAAACAGCCCTCAGCCCCTCCCCAGACTGGCCAGGCACCCCAGTGGGGACCCCCACCCTGAAGGGTGTGTGACTAGCTGCAAACAGCCATCATCCCCTCACCCAGGCTGGCCAGGCACCCCAGTGGGAACCCCCACCCTGATCCAGGACACCCTTCAGGGCAAACCAGCTGGCCCCACCCATGCACCAGGCCTCTACCCTATATAGTAAAAGGGTAATATGCCTCCCAGCACCGGGATCAGCAGAGCCATGAGGCCTCCCGGCACCAGGATCAGCGTGACAGGGGGCAGCGCCCAAACCCCCTGATCGCCCTGCGGCTCTGTGTGTGACATGGTGGGGCCACAACCCCCTGATCGGCCCTGCTCTGTGCCTGATAGGGGGGAGCTCCCCAATCCCCCCCCCAACAGGCCCTGCTCTGTGTGTGACGGGGTAGAGCCATAACCTCCCCATCGGCCCTGCCCTGAGGGTGAGAGTGGTGGCGCCCCAACCCCCTGATCGGCCCTGCTCTGTGGGTGATAGAGGGCGGTGCCCCAACCCCCTGATGGGCCCTGCTCTGTGTGTGATGGGGGCAGCGCCCCAACCCCCTCATTGGCCCTGCTCTGTGCGTGACAGGGTACAGAGCCCCAACCCCCCTGATGGGCCCTGCTCTGTGAGTGACAGGGGGCAGTGCCCCAACCCCCTGATTGGCCCTGCTCTGTGCATGACGGGGGTGGCGCCGCAACCTCCCCATCGACCCTGCCTTGAGTGTGACAGGGGACGGTGCCCCAACCCCCCAATCGGCCCTACCCTGAGCATGACTGAGGGTGGCATCACAATCTCCCTGCTCTGTGCATGACAGGGAGCGGCGCCCCAACTCCCCAATCGGCCCTGCTCTGAGCTCGACCAGGGTGCACCTAGGGATTTGGCTTGCCCTCTGCCACCCGGGAGCAGGCCTAAGCCAGCAGGTCGTTATCCCTGAGGGGTCCCAGACTGCGAGAGGGCACAGGTCGGGCTGAGGGACACCCCCTCCCCCCCGAGTGCACAAATTTTCGTGCACCGGGCCTCTAGTATACACACACACACACACACACACACACACACACACACACACACACGTATATATATATATTGCCTTCACAGAGGAAGGAAGAGGGAGAGATAGAAATAGCACCAATGAGGGAGAAGAAAAGAGAGACAGAAACATCACTGATGAGGGAGAGAGAATCATTGTTTGGCTGCCTCCTGCACACCCCACACTGGGGATCAACCCTGCAACTTGGGCATGTGCCCTTGCCGGGAATTGAACTGTGGTCTCCTGGTTCATAGGTCAATACTCAACCACTGAGCCACGCCGGCCAGGCAATATATCCTTCTTGAGGGAGCAGTAGTTTAACCCATAACAACACTAACAAGGTTCTCTTCTGTTTCCCCTCTGCCCCAGGCACCATATGTACCATGGCCCTCGTGTCGGCTGATTCCCGAATCGCAGAACTTCTCACCGAGCTCCATCAGCTGATCAAACAAACACAGGTAACAGGCGACACCCTCCATTCCTACAGGGGCACGTGGGCTGTGATGCAGAGCTGTGGAGCAGCGGGTGGGGTTGTGTTCAGAGAGATTGGATGGGCAGGACCCAAGATGATGTCATGAAGGTGAGAGGAGGGCAGGACTACCATTCCTGTTGGATTATCCATCGTGTGAGATATTAATTCACATGTCTTACAGTTCACCCATTTAAAGTCTATAATTCATTTGTTTTTAGTCTATTCAACGAGCCGTGCAACCATCACCATGACCAACTTCAGAACATTTTACCCCATTTCCAATAGCCGTGACTCCTTTCTCCTTCCACCCTGACCCAGGAAAATAAAGATACTCTTATGAGGCAAGATAGTCCAAGGGTTTAGAGCAGTGGTTCTCAACCTTCCTAATGCCACGACCCTTTAATACAGTTACTCATGTTGTGGTGACACCCAATTTCATTGTTACAAATTGAACATAATTAAAGCATAGTGATTAATCACAAAAACAGTATGTAATTATTTATGTGTTTTCTGATGGTCTTAGGCGACCCCGAAAGGGATCGCACCCCACAGGTTGAGAACCGCTGGTTTAGAGGGTCTCTCTCAGATGTTGGTCAAAAGCCAAACCTTTTTTGAAATGTGCAGGGTTTGAAAACCCAGGCTAGCTGAGTTAATGATTTGCTGCATACACCACCCCCTAGCCTTTGGCCTAACCTCTCCTACAGCAAAACAATCATGTTTGAGCATCAGTTTTTAGTAGCATTTATATCAAAGATACAGCAATAATAGCAGCATGGAGCAGCCTGCAGGGGTAGAGAGAAACTTAGAGAAATAACCAATCTATACTTAGAGCCATTGCATCCATTTTCTTTATATATATACTAGAGGCCCGGTGCACAAAAATTTGTGCACTCGGGGGGGAGGGGAGGTCCCTCAGCCTGGCCTGTGCCCTCTCGCACTCTGGGACCCCTCGGGAGATAATGACATGCTGGCTTAGGCCTGCTCCCAGGTGGCAGAGAACAGGCCCAATCCCTAGGTGCAGCCCCTGGTCAGGCTCAGAGGAGGGCCGACTGGGGAGTTGGGGCGCCACCCCGTCATGCACAGAGCAGGGCAGATCGGGAGGTTGCGATACCACCCTCAGTCACGCTCAGGGTGGGCCGATTGGGGGGTTGGGGCACCGCCCCCTGTCACACTCAAGGCAGGGTCGATGGGGAGGTTGCGGCGCCCCCACCCCCATCATGCACAGAGCAGGGCCAATCAGTATTGGGGCGCCGCCCCCTGTCACTCACAGAGCAGGGCCCATCAGGGGGGTTGGGGAGCTCCCCCCGTCACGCACAGAACAGGGCCAATCAGGAGGTTGAGGAGCTCCCCCCTATCAGGCACAGAGCAGGGCTGATTGGGGGTTGGGGCGCCTTCCCCTGTCACGAACAAAGCAGGGCAGATAGGAAGGTTGTGGCCCCGCCCCCTGGCACAGAGCCGCAGGGCGATCGGGGGGTTTGGGCGCTGCCCCCTGTCACGCTGATCCCGGTGCTGGGAGGCATATTACCCTTTTACTATATAGGATAGAGGCCTGGTGCACGGGTGGGGGCCGGCTTGTTTGCCCTGAAGGGTGTCCTGGATCAGGGTGGGAGTCCCCACTGGGGTACCTGGCCAGTCTGTATGAGGGATGATGGCTGTTTGCAGCTGGTCACACACCCTTCAGGGTGCCTGGCCAGTCTGGGTGAGGGGCTGAGGGCTGTTTTCACGCTGGCAGGTGACTGAAACTCCCAACCGCTCCTTTTTTTTTTTATTCTGGGCCAGCTTTAGCTCTGAGGCTTGGCTCCAGCTCTTAGGCCTTGGCTGCTAAAAGCAGGTGTCTGGTTTGTTGGGTTAATCGAAACACTGTTTCAACTCCAGCTCTGAGATCCTAGCTGGCTGAAAGCAGGTTTCTGGGGTTTTGTTTAGCTTCTATATTTGTAACAATGTTTCAAACTGCAAGCTCAGAGGCCGGCAGCGGCAGGCGGGGAACTTTGGAGTCCTCTGTCACTGAAGCAAGCAAGCCTCATGTTCGCTTCAAGCTGTCTGGCTGCCGGTCGCCATCTTGGCTGGCAGTTAATTTGCATATCGACCTGATTAGCCAATGGGAAGGGTAGCGGACGTATGGCTATTGCCATGTTTCTCTTTTATTAGATAGGATATATATATATATATATAATTATTGATTTCAGAGAGGAAGGGAGAGAGAGATAGAAACATCAACGATGAGAGAGAATGTTAATCGGCTGCCTCCTACTGAGGATCGAGCCTGCAACCTGGACATGTGCCCTTGACCAAATTTGAACCCAGAACTCTTCAGTCCACAGGCCCACGCTCTATCCACTGAGCCAAACCGGCTAGGATGCATCCATTTTCTTATTGTTGAACTAATTTGATTACGCATTTTCCCTTTCACCTACCACTACTTGTATATTATGATAAATTCCTGTAGAAATATTTAGCACAGAAATCAGCTGATGGTTAGCGAAATTTAGTTCTTCCTCAGGTTCCTCATTTTCCATGAGTAATACACTGAGGCTTTGGCTCAGTCTCCCAATTCAGTTGGTCATCAATATCAGTGTTATCATAACACTTATTTACGTAAGTGTTACTAGCAGTGCCCTGTGTTACACCACAATGAAGTATGGTCACGAAAAACTCCGTCTCATTATGGAACAAGTCAGTAAAATCACAGGCTCTTCGTTATGTCTTCCCAACGGAATTGGCCCTGCCTGTTTACCAGATGTTGTTATGGGCAGGCTTTATTACAGTGGCCCTGATTCTGTTATTTCTGGGGATGAGGTCATTCACCCCGTCTCAGCTCAGAGGCTTGCGCTGGCCTGGTTTCCTGTGTGTGCTCTCATACCCCACGGCCACCTCCCTCGTGAGGGGAGGACAGGTGGTACTCAGAGACAGGTCCCAGCTCTGCTAGCTGTACTTTGGGATATGCCTTAATTTGGTCAATTCTTGGGTCGGGATAGTCACGGTGCATTGATAGAACCTACACGAGCCCAGAGGGCTTCCGGAGGCGGTGTGGAGGTCAGAGCATCCCATAGTGGTGCCCCTTGGGGCTCAGCAGGCAGTGTGGAGAGCCTGTGCCCCGTGACTACAGTAGCCTCCATCTGGATTGAAATAGTCAGGAGGCCTGGTGGGTCAGGGTGCGAGCCCCTTACCAGCAGCAGATGGGTCCTGGAATCATCCAGCATTGTGTGTGGAGCTGGCCGAAACCATTCACTGAAGCTTTGTCATCCTTCCAGGCTGAATCTCATCCCTCCCTTCCTCCTGGTAGAGAACTCACGTCAGTCTTTTTTCAGATTCACAGATCTCTTCCCCTGAATGTTGCTTCTCACTAAAAGTGCATTTAGCTTGTCCCACAGCACACACCCTTTTCTAGCGTGGGCCGGTGTTGCTTACTCCGCTGTGCATTTTGTGGCCACTGGGCTGATGGCCTGGGTGCACTTAGGATACATGTTTGTGCCCAAAAGTGTTGGGTTAGATGTGATGTCGTCACACCTGGATATAACTTAGCCTGAGTTTATCATACAGCCTTTCAGAAACTTCCTGACTTGGGGTGGGGCTGTGCCCCAGGGAACTTTGGACCCAGCATGTGGTGCCTAGTGCTTTAATCCTAGGGAAACCCATTTCCCCCCTACCCTTTTTCATAGCTTTTCATTCACAAAACAAGGGTGATGTGTATCTGTGCACAGCAGGTTGCACTGCCCATTGGGTCCCTTGTTCCTTTCTCGGCACTGCATCAAGATGGAGCAGTGCCTAGAAATTCCTTCCCAAGTGGTATCCTCTGTAGTGCCTGTAACCTGAAAACTAAGTCAAAAGATCCTGGCACACATAGTCCTAGAGAAAGAGCCCAGTCTGAAAGGTCACAGGCTGTATGATTCTACCCAGCTGCCATTCCAGAAGAGGCATAATGAGGGAGTAAAAAGACATGGGGCTTGGAGGAGGGAGGGGTGAGTAGGGGGAGCGCGGGATTTTTAGGGAGGTGAAGCTGTTTTGTATGTTACCCTACTGGTGAGTTCATGACCTATGCATTTGTCGAAACCCATGGAATGTACAACACAGGAAGTGAATCTTAATGTAATCTATGGGCTTTAGTTAATAATGATCAGTTTTGGTTAATTAACTGTAACAAGTGTACCTCACTAATGCAAGAGGTTCATAAGGTGTAACTGCAGGGGAAAGCAAGTATATGGGAACTCTTTACTATCTGCTCAATTTTTCTGTAAACCTAAAACTGCTCTAAAAGTAGTTCATAAATTTTAAAGCTAAAGAATAGAATTGGTAGAATTCCCTTCCGTTTTTAGCAGTCAGTCCAGTTTAACTTCAGATTATATAA
Source organism: Myotis pilosus (assembly GCA_036010255.1). NCBI lineage: Eukaryota > Metazoa > Chordata > Mammalia > Chiroptera > Vespertilionidae > Myotis > Myotis pilosus. The sequence goes on from JASKON010000003.1 coordinate 104,924,742, forward strand.
CCAGAATGTCTCTCAGGTGGAGGCTGCTCAGGATTGCAGGCTCCCGTTGGACTTCATCAGGTTCTGAAAGCAGGGGTGCTCCTGGCAAATAGATGGCTTCACCCTTTTGGCATCTGGCGTAACTAAGCCAATACTATTCTCTGAGTCTATCATGAGGCATTAATATAAGATTGAATTTACAACACTGCGTAGCCCACTCTTTTATTCTCTCCATTTGTCATTGATTTTTACCCAAACCTTTCCACCCCTGAAAGGATGTTAGGTTCAGCCACTGTGCGGGTCCAGATCGCAGGCAGCAATGCTAGTCTAGCAGGTGTCGTGTCCTGTCTCCTCCCCACCCCTCCTTGGTCATTCCCATTTAGTAGGGTGGGGTTATATAGTACAGAACAAGTGGGCTGTTTAGACCACTGGGCAGTATAGCTGCATCCACCATTGACTCCATGTTGCCGAGTACTTGGGATTCTGACTAAGAATCATCCATGCATCTGGCACCCTCAGTTGCAGCCGTAGTCCCAGCCCACTGATGTGAGGAAGACTTGTACCAGCATCCTGCCCCATCCCCTCTCCCAGGTGAACTAATCACAGATGTATGGGTTAATTTCTGGACTCTCAATTCTAGTGCAGTGTTCTACATGCCAGCATCATAGCATTTGACGGCTGTAGCTTTGTCATAAAATTGGAAATCAGGAAATGTGAGTCCTCCAATGTTTTTGTTTTCCTCTTTCAAGATTGTTTTGGCCATTCTGGGTTACTTGAACTTCCATATGAATTTTAGAATAAGCTTGTCAAACTACAAAGAAGTCAGCTGGAATTTTGTTGGGGATTGTATTGACTCTGTAGGTCAGTTTGTCTTTTCTGATGAAGGAGAGCCGTAAATCTAGTTTATGATTTCACTTGGATGCCTTTTGTCATGCTTTCCCATTAGTGGGGGAGGAGGGTCCTTTACACTGGTCCTGAATTCAGATCTAGGAGATGAGGGCCATGTGGATGGGCCTGTGGCCTGGGTGCAGGGTGCCCCAGCGGGATGGGGCCTCGCTCCTGTCCTGCTGACCTCCTCCTTGCAGGAAGAGCGTTCGCGGAGTGAGCACAACTTAGTGAACATCCAGAAGACCCACGAGCGGATGCAGACAGAGAACAAGAGTGAGTAGCTGGGCTCTGGAGAGAAAGTGGATGAGGAGTGGATGTGGGCCAAGATTGCTGTCGTTTGAAAAGGAGCTTTTGTGTGTATCTGCAGTCATCCAGGATGAGCTGCTCCTTAGGCCAGAGGGACAGTTTTGCCTTACGCTGGGGGCCTACGGTGACCTAGGAGACAGACACCAGACTGCCTAGCCCTAAGGAACCTTAAAATCCCCCAACTCTAGGGACTAGAAGCCAGTGAAATGAGGCTGCATCTAGGGAAGCACCTTAAACGGCACAAGCACCCTGGTGAGCTGGTGTTTTCTAGGGAGCTTCCCTCCCAGGATGCACTGAGGGCCCCAGCTGACCAGGCTCCTGGCCTTGGGCTTTCCGGCTCTGAGCAGCTTGAGACTGCTTTCTGCTCTCCATGTGCTGAGAAGTACTTCCTGTGTGCATCATGCTATGGCAAAGGAAGGAAGTCCTCCCTTGCGTGCAGTGATGGCATTTGTACCGTATGGAAAAGTGAGCGTGCTGTGCATGGGGTGCAGGTGCCCGGGGAGCACTCTGAGCCAGCGGAGCTCATGCCTCCCAAGGCCTGGTTCCGATATACTGGGAGCAGAGCCACACGACTGCCAGCTGCCCCTCGCCCACTCCTGTCTCCCTGTGCTTACTCTGCAGTCTCTCCCTATTACCGGACAAAGCTACGGGGCCTCTATACAACCGCCAAAGCCGATGCAGAGGCCGAGTGCAAGTGAGTGCCAGCCCCCTGCTTGCCATCACCTCCTGCCTCGCCCAGGTGCTGGGCTGCAGGAACCTGTGGACCACGGCCCCAGGCTGCCTTCCTGGCATGGAGGAGCCTCTCCCTTAGGGCCGCCTTCCCTAGAACCCACTTCTAAACTGCTCCCCCCTCCCTAGCAGCAGGGCAGGGGTCAGGTGCCTGCACTGCCATTTGCCTGTCACGTGACCTTGGTCAGTCACTTCAGCTGGGACTCAGTTGCTCCATCATTAAAATAGGAATAATAACTACCTATAGCAGTGATGGCGAACCTTTTGAGATCGGCGTGTCAGCATTTTGAAAAACCCTAACTTAACTCTGGTGCTGTGTCACATAGAAATTTTTTGATATTTGCAACCATAGTCAAACAAAGACTTATATTTTTGATATTTATTTTATATATTTAAATGCCATTTAACAAAGAAAACTCAATGAATAAAATGAGTTTGTGTGTCACCTCTGACACATGTGTCATAGGTTCGCCATCATTGACCTATAGAATTGTCAACATAAATGAGATAATGCATATAAAGTGCCTAAGACTAGTGTTTTACAAACTCTCGGCCATTCCTCACATTAGGAAGTGCATTCTCTATTGTGGTGGTAGTAACAGGAACAATAACAGCTCTCTGTGGCCTACTCTGTGCCAGGTGCTGTTACAACACTCTATATTTACTTCATTTAACCCTCAGAGCAACTTTAAAATGGGATTACCCCCATTTAACACATGAGGAAACTGAAATCCCAAAGGGTTGTGTAATCTGCCAAAAGACACAACTAGTAAGTGGGGGAGCCCAAATTTAAACCCAAAGTCCTTATTCTTTAATGTTTTCTTATTGATTTTTAGATAGAGGAAGGGAGAGGGAGAGAGAGATAGAATCACCAATTATGAGAATTATTGATGACTGCCTCCTGCATGCCTCCTACCCAGGGATCGAGCCTGCAACCCAGGCATGTGCCCTGACTGGGAATCGGGAATCGAACATGATCTCCTGGGTAATAGGTTGATGCTCAACCACTGAGCCACACTGGTCGGGCTGTCTTACCAGCTTTTGTATGCTTTTAAGACTAAAGCCATCTATGTGGGGTTCATAGTTTTCACAAGGTTTGTCTGCGTTCTTGACCAGAAAAGGAAGTCCATGCTTAGTGCCTCACCCAGACCTCTTCTTTCCCGCCTCCCACCCTCAGCATCCTCCGGAAAGCCCTCGATAAGATTGCGGAAATCAAGTCTCTGTTGGAAGAGAGGCGGATCGGTGAGTTAGAGACGACAAGTTAGTTGGGTGTTCCTTGACCAGGTGGAGTGAGGGTTCCTGGGAGCAGCAGTCATGTCTTCCTGCCGAGGATCCTGTAACCTCAGCCTGGTGTGGTCGATTGGGCCACGGGCTGTGACAGGGAGGTGCACCAGGGCAGCCCGGGACTGGGAAGGGCATGGAGGTCAGTCCCAGGGTCAGAGACAAGGCCTCAGCTCTCCCTCTGCACACTAAGCTGATTTGCCCCAATGCCTCTGGTTTCCATCCTCTACTGCCTGGGGCAGTCACCTGCTACCCGCAGGCCCATTTCTTGCTGAGGTGAGAACCTGGCTGATATTTGAGAGCCACAGCGGGCTGTCCTGAAGCCAGCCGTTCAGATGGGGCTCACACAGGGTGCTGGCTTCCATATCGCTTCAGACTGCTGTCCCACCTCTCTCGCCCGTCCAATGTACCCAGGGGCGGACTCCTCGCCCATGAAATTGTCACACTGCCAGTTGGGTTGAAGTTGACTAGGTGTATTGAGCCATGCCTGAGGAAGTAAGGGCTCTGTCCACATTTGATAGCTCTTTGAACTTTTTGCTTAATTATAACATTAATAGAAAATACATGTAAGTATACCCCCAGCGCAATAAAATTGTCACTAACTGAACAAATGGATGTAACCAGCACCCAGATAAGAGACACGACCAGCGCCTCAGAATCCCCCTTTTGGCCTCTTCTGTTCTTTCCCAAAACGTATCCACTAACCCATCTGGCCAGGTGAGTGTGGCCTGGTGGTCTCTCAGCAGGAGCCTCCAGGGGAGGGCCAGGGAGCACACTGGACCCTTGGTGCTAACTCGAGGAGAGGTGGGGAGCCAGGGGCAGGCACCCTATCCCTGGTGCCTCAGGGGCTCCCTTCCTTCCCACAGCGGCCAAGATCGCGGGCCTGTACAATGACTCGGAGCCCCCGCGGAAGACCATGCGCCGGGGGGTGCTGATGACCCTGCTGCAGCAGTCGGCCATGACGCTGCCACTGTGGATCGGGAAGCCTGGTGACAAGTGAGGACAGGCCCAGGGAGGGGGCGCTGGCAGAGGTGGGCTGGGACTGACACGTTATCCCCTCCGCAGGCCGCCCCCACTCTGCGGGGCCATTCCGGCCTCTGGGGACTACGTGGCCAAACCTGGAGACAAGGTGGCTGCCCGGGTCAAGGCCGTGGATGGGGATGAGCAGTGGATCCTGGCCGAGGTGGTCAGTTACAGCCATGCCACCAACAAGTGAGTGGACACGCCCAGCCCTGTGGGAACTGGGACACGTGAAGAGCCAGCTCCTTGGACTACTTCCCTCCTCGCCCTCCTCCCCAGTCCCCACCTGGTGTGCACCGCCCTGCATCCACTGCACTCCTTTCCTTCGCCCGCAGGTATGAGGTCGATGACATTGATGAGGAAGGCAAAGAGTGAGTGTGCTGGCCAGGGCGGGGCGAGGGAAGCCTGGGATGGCCCTGCTGCTGGGAAAGAGCCCCCCACCTGCCATAGGTTGACTTAAGCGCCCCTCCAGGAGACACACTTTGAGCCGGCGGCGCATCATCCCACTGCCCCAGTGGAAGGCCAACCCTGAGACGGACCCCGAAGCCTTATTCCAGAAGGAGCAGCTCGTGCTGGCCCTGTATCCCCAGACCACCTGCTTCTACCGTGCCCTGATCCACACCCCCCCACAACGGGTAAGGCAGCCCCCAGGGGAGATCGTCGAGGACACCAGGACCACCCTGCTGACCAGACAGGTCATGGCGTCCCTTCCCTTTTCCTTCCCTCGTGTCCTTGTAGCCTCTGGGCTGGCAGGGTCCTGAGCTATAACCCCTCCAGCCTGTCCTCCAGGCAGTGCCGGCGCCCTGCGGAGCCTTAGAAAGCCCCGTGCGTCCTCTAGTCTAGCCTCGCTTTCGCATTGAGGTGGGGAGCCTGAGCCCCGAGATGGAAGCCTTGCTCAGGGCCAGTCTTCACCCCCGACCCCTGCGCTCTAATCACCCATCACTGATGGCAGTTTAAAGGCTAGTCTCTCTGTTCCTCCAGGACCCCTGCCTGCTGCCCTCTGAGTTCTCCTTGCTCCCCTTAACCTAGGGGCCCCTTCCGTGTGGCCGCCTGTGTAGCTAGCGAGTCCTTTCCCTGGCTATTCACCCTCGTCCTTGGCCCTTGGTGGCTGAGGAGCTCTGTAGCAGGGAGCAGGTTCAAACATCTAGACTTCTTGAGTGGAGATGAGACGGGAGAGGCCAGGAGCCCACATACCAGAGGTGCCTGTGGGTCTAGGCTTGGGGTGAGGGGGCGCTGGCCTGGGGCTTTCTGACCTGCCTCCCGTCTGCCTCCTGCCGCAGCCCCAGGATGACTATTCGGTCCTGTTTGAAGACACGTCCTATGCAGATGGCTACTCCCCTCCCCTCAATGTGGCCCAGAGGTACGTGGTGGCTTGTAAGGAGCCCAAGAAGAAGTGATGCGGGCTGGCAGTCTCCTGCCGCCTCACGGGGGCATGCAGCAAGACATTATGTGAAGAAATAAATGTTCTTCCCCTTGGCCATGTCTCCTGGGTTCTTACCCCTCCCCACATAGGGCAAGTTGGGGAACTGGGGCCTCATTTGGTCCCAGCGGGCAGTTACTCTCTCTCTCAGCTCAGCTCTGCTTGTCTTCCAATAGGCACACTCCATGCAACACAAGCGGTACTTTATTCCTGAGGCCCCTGTCGGGCCCCTCGCACACACTCCCTGGGGAGCGGTGCCATGAACACCAGTCACAGCTCTGTGTGGAACTTGAGGTTGCAGCCTGCCATCTTCTCAGCATAGTGGGCATCAAAGCGCTCATTCTGGGCCACAGTGAACATGGTTTTCCAGTCCCCCGTGATGCCTGGGGAGGGAGGTGGGGAGAGAAGGAGGGAGGCTAGAGGTCTTGGCCACAGCAGAGGCCCCCAGTGGCCCAGGGCCAGCTCTAGCCGCTGCTCCCGCCCTCCCAGCCAGTGCCCCTCCAGGTGGGCACTCACCTTTCCTCATGAAGGCGGAAATGCTGTGGTCCATGAGCTCCACGGGTATGGTGCTGTAGTTAGCCATGGGGTTCTTCTGCATCTCCTTGAAGGACGTGTGCCGCACAATGTGGTCCAGGGTTTCCTCTGACAGGGGGCGGCCCACGAACTCCAGAATCTTCCGAATCTCCCTTTTGGGGTTCTGGAGCAGCAGGGGGGGCTCTTCAGTGGAGGCTTGGGTTGTGCGTTGAACAAACAAAAGGGAGGCCCCACCCTAACGTCATGGCCACTTCCGACCCTGCTCCGTGACTCTGGTCCTTTGTACTCTGGCACTCCTGGGGCAAAATTAATTGCCTTCTGCCCTGTGATCTGTTAAGAAGCTCTATCTGGCTCCTTGTGGGTGAGGGCACGGACAGCCCTGTGTCATAACTGGGCCCAGGGAGAAGCAGTAGCAGTAAATGGGGGATCAGTGACTGCACTTGGCACTGACTCAGGCGCTAGGAGATAAGAGCTCTATGGAGTGTGCTGCCCAAGGGGCAGGGAAGGTGAGGTGGGTCTAGGACCCGTGTAGGGTCTGCCATAGGGAAGCGGGCCTTAGAAGGTCTTGGGACTCCACCCGTGTGCAGGGAAGTGGTAGCGGGGTCTCACCTCCTGCATGTCCTCGTAGAAGAGGTAGAGAACAGGGTGGGTGCGCCTCAGTTCCCACCACTCCCGCACGTGCTGGTACCAGGACCCATAGGACACTGGGGAAAAGGGCAGGGGGCACGGACAGAGGTTGGTATTCGTTCCAGTTGGCTGCCCCTCAGCTCACCCCCTCCTTCCTCCAGAGACAGCCCCACCTTCCCCAGCCATGAACTTCTCCAGGAAGCTGTCCCAGGTGCCGGGCTCAGGGTGCACCTTGGCCATGCGGTAAAAGTGATAATAGGAGACAGCCACATCCTTGGCGTTCCGGGCAACGTAGATCACCTGGAGAGGCAGAAGACACCCACACCACACAGTCACCACACAGCACAGTCACCGCACCGTCACCGCACAGCACAGCAGGCACTAGAGGTTCTTTAAGCATCACATTCCACCCTCACAGCCTCCCTGCAAGGGAGGTTCTCTCTCGGTCTGGCCAAGAGGGAAACAGGCTTAGAGGCTGCCTTGGGTGTGACTGAGCTGGGATTGGAAGCCTGCTCTGATGCCAGAGTCCTGGCTGGTTCCAGGAACTGTATTTTATACTCATCCAATCTTCTCAATGCCACTGTACCGATACGGAACAAGGCGTGCAAAATTCCCTCCGGCCCCTCCTCCACAGGCCTGTGAGCACCGAGGCCTGCAAAGTCTCGCTGTCACTGACCATCTGACCCACCAGAGCATGAGGTTGAGGACTTCTCCCCGTTTAAGATGAGACCTTCCTAGAAGATGGGGCCAAAGCTGGGTTGGCCCCAGCTGCCTTTTTCTCTCGCTTCCATTGCCACTCACCTTAATCTTCTGGTCCAGCAGGGCCTGTGGGAGCAGAGCCAGGGGCAAGTGTGTCTTGAGGAGCCGTGGGGCCGGTGTATCTTTCAGAACCTCCATACCTAAGCCATGGATAGGAAAGGTCCAGTGAGCTGGAGCCCAGGCCCTCCCTCCCTCCACCTCACTGGCCTCCAGCACCCCACTACACACCTGTGGGACACCCTGGACCCTTGAACTCAAGGAAGGGCACCCGGGTTAAGATGGGAGCCCTCTGACACTTCTCCAAGTTGCCATCCTGGTAGATCATGTCCAGGATCTCACTCACCCAGGTGGTGCCTGGAGAGGAAAATGGGAGGTAAGCGGGCTGAGCGCACACCCCTGCTGGCCCGAGGTGGGGACTGCAGCCCAGGAGAGGGGTGGGTGGTCCTCATCACCTACCAGATTTGGGGTAGGTGCTGATGAGCAGGTCATCGGGCCTGGGTTGTAAGCTCTGCAGTGCCCCAATTGCCTCTGCGAAGTACTTGATGAGAGGCACCCCCTTCACATACTTCAGTGGCGGGCGGGAGGTGTCCTGGACCAGCTCCATGCTGCCGAGTCAGGGTCCGGTGTGGGGCCGACCTCCCTTAACAACATCACAACAATGTCTTCTGTTTAATTGCTTTAAGGTAAGGAAACAGGCTGAGCAACTTGCCTACACTCAGAGCCAGTGAGTGCTGGGCTGGATTCCGGCCGGGTCTAACACAGTGGGGCCACAACTCTGGAGGTATCTTGGATTTACCCGCAGAACTTTTAAAAATCCCAATGCCTGCCCAGCTAGAGTGGCTCACTGGGTGAGCGTCTACCCATGAACCAGGAGGTCAAGGTTCCATTCCCTGTCAAGGCACATGCCTGGGTTGCCAGCTCGATCCACAATAGGGGGCATGCAGGAAGCAGTCAATGATTCTCTCATCATTGATGTTTCTCTGTCTTCCTCTCTGTCCTCGTTCTAAAATCAATTTTAAAAATATTTATTTTAAAATCCCAGTGGCTGGGCCACACCCCAAGGCAATGAAATTGCTCTGGTGGGACCCCAGTACCTGGGCTTTGGGAGCTGACCAGGAGATTCCGATGTGCACTTGAGAAAACTACTCTGGGGCCTGCCAGTGTTTTCTTTCAGTACTTGCTGCTGCAGCTCTGGATCTGATCCCAGTGGGCTCCTCCCCATCCTTCCCTCCTTGAGCTCCCTAAGCCCTCACACACAGAAACCTCCCCAAAGCCACCTGGGCCTGTGACCCAACTTGCTCAACCGCACTCCATGTTGGCTCAGAGAGCAACAGCCAAATGAGCAACGGAGCTTGTTTTGGGAGCCATTCTGGTGTGATGAGCAAAACATGCACCAGTGGAAATGGAAAGAGGAATGGGTTCCAGGCCAGAATGCAGATGGTATCGGACTGAGCTGGGATTTCCATGGGGACAGGGCAGGGTCAGATTGAGCTGGGATTCAGGGGAAAGGGCAGGGTCAGTAGAGGCGGGAATGGAGAGATCAAGCAGTGGCAGCAAAAGGTGCAGGGTGACGGAGGTCTGGCCCAGCCCACCCTATCCTAGCACTCACCTGACCTCTCCAGACCTTGGCCTTGTGGTGCTCTGTTGTGCCGTCACGTAGGTGAGTGCAGAACTGCAGAGAGCTGCAGGTTTTATAAGTCCAAAGTGGGAGGGATTTGGAGCCAGCACTGGGCCTTGGCTGTCCTACAGGAATGGGTGGGGTTTGGGGTGGGAGGGCCCCTCTCGCTACCCTCATTAGCACCCCCGCTGAAGCCAAGATTAGACTGGCCTGAAAACCCAAGATGTGAGTTCAGTGTGTAGAAAGTAAAAGATAAAAGCAACACAAAAGGGCCTAATAGCCTTTTTTTGAGCTGTAATCGCGGTTTCTGGCTTGCACTCCAAATTCCAGATCTGCGGGAGCCAACAGCTTTTTCTAATAAACGCGATCTCCAGAGGACAGAGAGTGGAGGGGAAAGGTGGCCCCAGGCCAGTCTGAGGACCAAAGGTTCAGGTCAGGGCAAGCCCACAGGCCCCAGGCAGCCCAGGCTGGAGTGATGTGGGTGGGTGGGTGACGGGGCTTGGGGCAGGGCACTGCTCAGCAGGCTCTCCTTGAGGCAGCATAGGATGGGAAAGAGCAAGAACGCTGGAGGCTCATAACCCTGGGAGTGACCCCATTCCACGGTTCCCGTGGGACCTCACTTGGGTGGTGGGAGAACAGCCCCCAGAAGGTGCTTTTCTTCCCCTGGGTTAGAAGGGGGCTTGGCCTTTGTCCTTACTGTTTGGATTAAAGTCCAAAGTCCAGCTGGGCACTGGAGGCGGGTGAGCTCTGAGTCAGGCTGTGAGTCTCCAGGCCATCAAGAATGTGACCTCAGCCCAGCCGCTGTGGCTCAGTGGTTGAGCATCGACCCAAGAACCAGGTCAGGGTTCGATTCCCAGTCAGGGCACATGCCTGGGTTGTGGGTTCAATCCCTAGTAGGGGCCCTGCAGGAGGCAGCCCATCAATGATTCTCTCTCATCATTGCTGTTTCTCTTTCTCCCTTCCTTCTCTGAAATCAATACAAATATATATTTTTAAATCAAAAGGAACTGTGATCTCAGAGGCAGGCCAGGGGAAAGCTGAGGCAGAAGGGCCTCCAGCAGAGGAGAGGCTGGTCCATCTGGGGTCAGTGGCCCCTCCCCCATCCTCTGTTCTCCTCGTGCCCCAGTGACTGGCAGGGCCTTTGCCTCCTAATTCCACACACACCCCAGCAAATACCGGAAGATGCCCTTAACTCAGACTTTTTATTGTACTCAAGTAAAAACTGCCTAGACCCGAAGGCAGTGGCATGGATAAGGAATGGGTGGAGGGCTGGGGGTGCTGAGGGTCAGATCTCCAGCATGTCTGTCCAGTGTTCCTGTGGAGACAGAAGGGTGGTCAGAGGCAGCCCAGGGGATAGGCTGGGGCAGGGTCCAAAACACCTCTCACCTCTTCTAATTCCAATTCCAAGTCCTCTTCCTCCTCGGAGCCCATCCGGCACAGCCAGATCAGGTCTCCCCACAGCAGTGAGTTCTTGCAGCTACCGAGGGGTGCAGTGGGTAGGAGACAGTCAGATCACAAGCCTCCTTCAGCCTAGGCCCTGGGTGCCAAGATGAGGACTCAGATGCCCTGGGCCTAGGCAGTGTCTTCACAGAGGTAAACCGTGCTGGGGGAGGGATGCTGGACTTACCCAGGGCATCGGCCCTCTAGGGGCAGAAGCTGCCCGGGCTCCTCCTGCAGGAACTCGTCTGCCAGGCAGGTCATGTGGGCCCTTAGGGAGCAGCCAGGGTGGGGGCAACACAGGGGGCCTTCTTCATCCTGTCCGAGGGGGCAGGCAGGGAAGGGAGAAAATGGGGAGTATGATGTAACTAAAACTCAAAGAATTTCTATGGACCAGACACTGTTCCAGGGGCTTTACATCACCTATGAGGCACATACTACTCTTATCTGTATATTGTAAATGAGGAAACAGGTATGGAGGAGTTATAATGCTTGCTCACAGGGACTAAGCTGGCCAATTCTCTCTGATTCTACAACAGCACAACCACTACAGCTAGACCTAGAGTTCCTTACAGGCTAAGTGATCTCAGTGGCTAATCTCTGAGTGGCAAGTACAGTCACGTGCCGAGTCAACGATTTGGTCAAGGACCCACATAGGTGATGTAGGTCTAGCAAATAGCCTACATGTGTATTAGGCTACACCATCTAGGTGTGTGTAAGTGCACTCTATGATGTTCGAACGGTGAAATTATTCCCCTAATTTAGTGGCATGTAAGGTATGCAGTTTACTTACATTTAATGTGAATGAAAGTCAGACCTGTCATCTCAGTTAATATACTAAATATTTATTTGCCACCTGCTCTGTATCACATCCTTCTACAGTACTAAATAAGAAATATGCTTGTGTAGTGTTGGGGGGGGAGACTGATAAATAATAGTTGACCCCTGAAGAACACAGGTTTGAACGGGGTGGTCCATTTACACACAGATTTTTTTCCCCCAATACACAGCGGGCCCTCCAAATCCCTGGGGTTTGCATCTGCAGATTCAACCAACCACAGATTACAAAACAGTATTTTGGTCCAGGGCTGGGAATCCACAGATGTAAAGGGCTGTTTGCACTGTTCTCTACCATTTAATATAAGAGACTTGAAACTCCAAGGAGGTGGGAAGGTCCTGGAACCAATCCCCAGTGGATACCGAAGGGAGGCTGTTGGGGGAAGTAAAAAGTTATATGTGGCTTTTTGACTGCATGGGGTCAGCACCCCTAATCCTCATATTGTTCAAGTCAACTGTACATGACGTTAGACAATAAGTGTTAAGCCTTTAAAAAAACAAAAAAGGAGCCCTGATGGTGTGAGTCCGTTGGTTGAGCATTGTCCCATGCACCCAGAGGCTGCTGTGTGGATTCTGGTCATGGCACATGCCTGGGTTACCAGGTTGATTCCCAGTAGGGGGCGTGCAGGAAGCAGCCTATCAATGTTTCTCCCTCTCCCTTCCTCTCTAAAATCAATACAAACATATTTTTAAAAAAGAAAAGCAGTACCAAGAAAGTTGCAATTTGAGAGAGCCAAGGAAGACCATGGAAAAGAGGTGGCATTTCATCAAGACCGAAGGTCTAGGGAAGAACTTTCCAGTGAAAGAAGGGCAAAGGTCCGGGGCAGGAATGGCAAGTACTATGGTCCCCATTGTAGACACGGAAGCAAGGCGGGCAAGGCTGTCGCTGGGCCGCGCCATCCTCCAGAAGACAGCCTGGTCCTCAGTCGTCTGACCTCCAGACCTGCCCCAATCTGGGGCCCAGGTGAGCCTCTCACCTGAAGCGCGCGCGCGCACAGGGTGCAGGGGGCCTCCGCGTCCTGGTCCGGCTCGGGCTCGGTGTCAGCAAAGGGACGGGCCGCACGCTTGGGGGCCAGCATCCGGGGTGGCGGAGGCCCGAAGGCTACCGGCACGTGAGGCGGGGGTGGCAGGCAGAGGTCCTGGCGGAAGTCGGCGCGGAGCCAGCGCAGGGTGAGCGGGAGGCGCGCCCAGGGCGGCGCGCGCAGCATGTGCGCCAGCACCCGCAGGTGGAACGCGAAGGCGGCCTCGCTGCGCAGGCGTGGTGCCACGTGCGCCAGGCGGCGCGAGGCCTGCGGGTGCTGCCAGGCCCACTCGAACTGCGGGCGGGAGGGAGGGAGGGCTTCAGGGCCGCCCCGGGGGTCCCGCGCCCCAGCCCATCTTCCTGCCACCCCGTCTCCTTCCTTACCCGAAGGGCGGCCACGGCAGAAGGGAAGCCGTGCACTATGAGCACCATCTCCCTGGGGAAGAGAACAAGGCCGTGGCCGTGAAAAGCCCCCGCCCCACCCACCCCCGCTCCACCCGTGTCAAGCCCAATCCCCTCGCCTCGGGTCGCCTTCAGTCCTGACAGAGAGTGGAGTCCTCATCTCGGGCGTCAAGCCTGGTCCATGAGGCGCTGCCCTCCTTAGAGGCCCGCCCCTCGCACCTGCCTCCTCGGCTCCGCCCCCGGTCACAGGGGCTTAACTGCCTTCCCAGGTTCTATCTTCCATCCCAGCCCGGCTCACCAACCCCTGTCGCGGGACCAAGCCTAAACCATCAGCCCCCTTCCTAACATCCTAGTCCCACAGGCTCCTCCTCCCCACAGGCCCCTCCTCCCCACAGGCCCCTCCTCCCCACAGGCCCCTCCTCCCCACAGGCCCCTCCTCCCCACAGGCCCCTCCTCCCCACAGGCTCCTCCTCCCCACAGGCTCCACCTCCCCACAGGCTCCTCCTCCCCACAGGCTCCTCCTCCCCAAAGGCCCCTCCTCCCCGGAGACAGGCCCCTCCCCGGAGACAGGCCCACCCACCTCACCAGCCACCCCAAGGCCCGGTTCTCAGCGCCACACCGGCCCCGCCCACTGTCACTGACTCTGCCCCGGGCCCCCCGCCTCCTTGAAGTCCTCCTCTTGCGTGACCACCCCTCTTACCAGGGCCCGCGCCCGCTGGTCCGCCAGGCCCCGCCTTTTCTGCGGCCTCCGTTGTGCTGCTGCACCCGACGAGCCGGGTTGACGGTGAACCCCACGTAGACGCGGCCCCGGTGCCGAGGGTTCAGGCAATAGAGCAGGTAGACGCCGAAGAAGCACCCGGGCCTCGCCGCGCCCCCCTCGGGACCCATCTGGACGTGGGCGTTGGTTGCTGTGGCCTCTGAGTCGGGGAGGGTTGGGTTGCCAGGGCCGCCATACACTAGTCTGGGGAAAGCCCTTGGCGGCGGCTGCAGCAGCGCGGGTTCGGGCACCCTCTCCTGGCTGGAGCCAGGAGCCCAAACCCGCCGCGGAACCTCGGGCGGCGGCACCAATGAGCGTCGACGGGGGCGGAGCCCGACCGTGCGCAGGCTCTGATTGGCTGGCGGGCGGCAGGCGCGGAACGCGGGCGGTTGGAAACTGGGTTTCCGTGAGGGCGGAAGTGCTGGGCGCGCGGACGCCTCAGTAAGGGCGGAAGTAGAGGCCTCAGCAGAAGTGGCAGCAGCGCGACCCGCGGGGGGATCGGGGGTTCTGTCTGCGCCGGGCCGCCCCCGCCGGCCGCCATGGAACTCAGCGCCGAGCACCTGCGGGAGAAGCTGCGGCGGGACCTGCAGGCAGAGCACGTGGTGAGCTGCGCGGCCTGGACCTGCCCGGCCAGGGCAAAAGGCTTCTGGGTGGGCGGCTTGGCACCATCCCCATGACTCTGCCCCTTAGGAGGTGGAGGACACGACTCCCAACCGTTGCGCGTCCAGCTTCCGAGTCCTGGTGGTGTCGGCCAAGTTCGAGGGGAAGCCGCTGCTCCAGAGACACCGGTGAGGCCCGAGGCCCGGGGAACCCCTCGCTCAGCGCTGTCCCGGCCCCACAGCCCCCGGGACCCCGCAACCCAACTCCCTCGCCCCGGCAATGCGGCCCAGCCCTGTGGGCTACAGCCCCAAAGACTTGGCCTTCTCGGCCCCCGCCGGGGGTATTGAGGCTTAGGTCCTCTACCTCTCCTGTCCCAGGTCCTGGGCGCCACAACTTGGGGACACCTCCAGCCTTCTGGGTCACCCTAGCTTCGAGGACCGACTTAGGCTCTGCGGTTTCCTAACAACGTCTCTCCCGCAGGCTGGTGAACGCGTGTCTAGCAGAAGAGCTCCCGCACATCCATGCCTTTGAGCAGAAAACCCTGACCCCAGAGCAGTGGGCCCGTGAGCGGCAGAAATAAGAGACCAGCACCTGCACAGCCATTAAATTATGAATCAGCGCCAGCTTCTGTGTTGCTGTGTTGTGTGTGGGAGGGGCACTGAGGCTGTCTAGTCTAGAGCCTGGCTTCTCCCTGCCCTGACACTCCTCGTTGTCTCCTCATTGTTTTAACTTGGGCAAGTCGCTCTCCGCCCAAAGGCCTCTGTGTCCCCACTTATAAAGTGAAACTTCAATCCTTGAAATCCCTTTCAGGACAGGCCTCACAGGCCTTTTCTGTAATGCTTCGAAGAGTCCTACTAACCAACCACCTATTTGTGGACAATTGCTGGGTGTTCCTGCCCTCTGCCAGCCTTCAAGATGCACAGATGAGCTCTGGCTGGTGTGGTTCGGTGGTTAGAGCATGGGCCTGCAAACCAGTGGGTCCTGGGTTCAATTTCCAATCAAGGGCATGTACCTGGGTTGCAGGTTTGATCCCCACCCCGGTCTGGGTTCAGGAGGCAACTAATTGATGTGTTTCTCTTACATCTATGTCCCCCCCAGCCCTTCCACTCTCTAAAAATCAATGACAAAAAACCCTTGGGTGAAGATCAACAACAAAAATGCACAGATGAGAAAGTGCTTGGAGTTTCAGGGTGCTGGCCAATTTAACAAGCCTTTCCCTCTCACCAACATCACCCCATGTCAGAAGCATAATAGAGGTTGCACACTTTTCCTGCAGGTTCCCACAGGGACAGGGTACCCCAGCAGCTGGGATGCTGATGTTTTCTGGCCCACTGGAGAAGGTCCAATGACCTTTTGGCCCTGGGCTTGGTGTGGCCAGACCCCCTTGAGAAGACCATGTGGGTTTTTGTGGGTTTTTTTACTTAATATTTTTATCGATTTCAGAGGGAGAGAAACATCAATGATGAGAAAGAATCATTGATCAGTTGCCTCCTGCACCCTCTCTCTCCCCACCCCTACTGGGAATGGAGCCTGCAACAGAGGCATGTGCCCTTGCCAGAAACTGAACGGTGGTCTCCTGGTTCACAGGTCAATGCTCAACCACAGCCACGCCGGCCAGGCAACATATCCTTTCTGGGGGAGCAGCAGTTTAACCCATAACAACACTAACAAGGTTCTCTTCTGTTTCCCCTCTGCCCCAGGCACCATATGTACCATGGCCCTCGTGTCGGCTGATTCCTGAATCGCAGAACTTCTCACCGAGCTCCATCAGCTGATCAAATAAACGCAGGTAACAGGCGACACCCTCCATTCCTACAGGGGAACCTGGGCTGTGATGCGGAGCTGTGGAGCGGCGGGTGGGGTTGTGTTCAGAGAGATTGGATGGGCAGGACCCAAGATGATGTCATGAAGGTGAGAGGAGGGCAGGACTACCATTCCTGTTGGATTATCCATCGTGTGAGATATTAATTCACATGTCTTACAGTTCACCCATTTAAAGTCTATAATTCATTTGTTTTTAGTCTATTCAACGAGCCGTGCAACCATCACCATGACCAACTTCAGAACATTTTACTCCATTTCCAATAGCCGTGACTCCTTTCTCCTTCCACCCTGACCCAGGAAAATAAAGATACTCTTATGAGGCAAGATAGTCCAAGGGTTTAGAGGGTCTCTCTCAGAAGTTGGTCAAAGGCCAAACCTTTTTTGGAATGTGCAGGGTTTGAAATCCCAGGCTAGCTGAGTTAATCATTTGCTACATATACCACCCCCTGGCCCTTGCCCTGGCCAGTGGTCAGCAAACTGCGGTTCGCGAGCCACATGCGGCTCTTTGGCCCCTTGAATGTGGCTCTTCCTAAGCCTTAGGAGTACCCTAATTAAGTTAATAACAATGTACCTACCTACATAGTTTAAGTTTAAAAAATTTGGCTCTCAAAATAAATTTCAATCGTTGTACTGTTGATATTTGGCTCTGTTGACTAATGAGTTTGCCGACCACTGGCCTAGGCTCTCCTACAACAAAACAATCATGTTTGAGCATCTGTTTTTAGTAGCATTTATATGAGAGATACAGCAATAATAGCAGCATGGAGGAGCCTGCGGGGGTAGAGAGAAACTTAGAGAAATAACTAATCTATACTTAGAGCCATTTTCTTTTTTTTATATAAATATATTTTTATTGATTTCAGAGAGGAAGGGAGAGGGAGAGAGAGCTAGAAACATCAATGATGAGAGCGAATGTTAATCGGCTGCCTCCTACTGAGGATCGAGCCTGCAACCTGGACATGTGCCCTTGACCAAATTTGAACCCAGAACTCTTCAGTCCACAGGCCCACGCTCTATCCACTGAGCCAAAAAGGCTAGGATGCATCCATTTCCTTATTGTTGAACTAATTTGATTACTCGTGTCCCCCTTCACCTACCACTACTTGTATATTATGATACATTCGTGTAGAAATATTTAGCACAGAAATCAGCTGATGATTAGCGAACTTTAGCTCTTCCTCAGGCCCCTCATTTTCCATGAGTAATACACTGAGGCTTTGGCTCAGTCTCCCAATTCAGTTAGTCATCAATATCAGTGTTATCATAACACTTATTTACGTAAGTGTTACTAGCAGTGCCCTGTGTTACACCACAATGAAGTATGGTCACGAAAAACTCCGTCTCATTATGGAACAAGTCAGTAAAATCACAGGCTCTTCGTTATGTCTTCCCAACGGAATTGGCCCTGCCTGTTTACCAGATGTTGTTATGGGCAGGCTTTATTACAGTGGCCCTGATTCTATTATTTCTGGGGATGAGGTCATACACCCCGTCTCAGCTCAGAGGCTTGCGCTGGCCTGGTTTCCTGTGTGTGCTCTCATACCCCACGGCCACCTCCCTCGTGAGGGGCGGACAGGTGGTACTCAGAGACAGGTCCCAGCTCTGCTAGCTGTACTTTGGGATATGCCTTATTTTGGTCAATTCTTGGGTCGGGATAGTCACGGTGCATTGATAGAACCTACACGAGCCCGGAGGGCTTCCGGAGGCGGTGTGGAGGTCAGAGCATCCCATAGTGGTGCCCCTTGGGGCTCAGCAGGCAGTGTGGAGAGCCTGTGCCCCGTGACTACAGTAGCCTCCATCTGGATTGAAATAGTCAGGAGGCCTGGTGAGTCAGGGTGCAAGCCCCTTACCAGCAGCAGATGGGTCCTGGAATCATCCAGCATTGTGTGTGGAGCTGGCCGAAACCATTCACTGAAGCTTTGTCATCCTTCCAGGCTGAATCTCATCCCTCCCTTTCTCTGGAAAGAGAACTCACATCAGTCTTTTTTCAGATTCACACACCTCTTCCCCTGAATGTTGCTTCTCACTAAAAGTGCATTTAGCTTGTCCCACAGCGCACACCCTTTTCTAGCCTGGGCCAGTGTTGCTTACTCCGCTGTGCATTTTGTGGCCACTGGGCTGATGGCCTGGGTGCACTTAGGATACATGTTTGTGCCCAAAAGTGTTGGGTTAGATGTGATGTCGTCACACCTGGATATAACTTAGCCTGAGTTTATCATACAGTGTTTCAGAAACTTCCTGGCTTGGGGTGGGGCTGTGCCCCAGGGGATTTTGGACCCAGCATGTGGTGCCTAGTGCTTTAATCCTAGGGAAACCCATTTCCCCCTACCCTTTTTCATAGCTTTTCATTCACAAAACAAGGGTGATGTGTATCTGTGCACAGCAGGCTGCACTGCCCATTGGGTCCCTTGTTCCTTTCTCGGCACTGCATCAACATGGAGCAGTGCCTAGAAATTCCTTCCCAAGTGGTATCCTCTGTAGTGCCTGTAACCTGAAAACTAAGTCAAAAGATCCTGGCACACATAGTCCTAGTGAAAGAGCCCAGTCTGAAAGGTCACAGGCTGTATGACTCTACCCAGCTGCCATTCCGGAAGAGGCATAATGAGGGAGTAAAAAGACATGGGGCTTGGAGGAGGGAGAGGTGAGTAGGGGGAGCGCCGGATTTTTAGGGAGGTGAAGCTGTTCTGTATGTTACCCTACTGGTGAGTTCATGACCTATGCATTTGTCGAAACCCATGGAATGTACAACACAGGAAGTGAGTCTTAATGTAATCTATGGGCTTTAGTTAATAATGATCAGTTTTGGTTAATTAACTGTAACAAGTTAACAAGTGTACCTCACTAATGCAAGAGGTTCATAGGGTGAAACTGTGAGGGGCAAGCAAGTATATGAGAACTCTTTACTATCTGCTCAATTATTCTGTAAACCTAAAACTGCTCTAAAAGTAGTTCATTAATAAAATTTTAAAGCTAAGGTAAAGCTAAACTATTCGGTCTTCAGTCCAGTTTGTCATCAGATTATATAACCAGAATGTCTCTCAGGGGGAGGCCGCTCAGGATTGCAGGCTCCCGTTGGACTTTATCAGGTTCTGAAAGCAGGTGTGTTCCCGGCAAATAGATGGCTTCACCCTTTTGGCATCTGGCGTAACTAAGCCAATAGTATTCTCTGAGTCTATCGTGAGGCATTAATATAAGATTGAATTTACAACACTGCATAGCCCACTCTTTTATTCTCTCCATTTGTCATTGATTTTTACCCAAACCTTTCCACCCCTGAAAGGATGTTAGGTTCAGCCACTGTGCGGGTCCAGATTGCAGGCAGCAATGCTAGTCTAGCAGGTGTCATGTCCTGTCTCCTCCCCACCCCTCCTTGGTCATTCCCATTTAGTAGGGTGGGGTTATATAGTACAGAACGAGTGGGCTGTTTAGACCACTGGGCAGTATAGCTGCATCCACCATTGACTCCATGTTGCCGAGTACTTGGGATTCTGACTAAGAATCATCCATGCATCTGGCACCCTCAGTTGCAGCCATGGGCCCAGGCCAACTGATGTGGGGAAGACTTGTACCAGCATCCTTCCCCATCCCCTCTCCCAGGTGAACTGATCACAGATGTATGGGTTAATTTCTGGACTCTCAATTCTAGTGCAGTGTTCTACATGCCAGCATCACAGCATTTGACGGCTGTAGCTTTGTCATAAAATTGGAAATCAGGAAATGTGAGTCCTCCAATGTTTTTGTTTTCCTCTTTCAAGATTGCTTGGGCCATTCTGGGCTACTTGAACTTGCATATGCATTTTAGAATAAGCTTGTCAAACTCTACAAAGACGTCAGCTGGAATTTTGTTGGGGATTGTATTGACTCTGTAGGTCAGTGTGTCTTTTCTGATGAAGGAGAGCCGTAAATCTAGTTTATGATTTCACTTGGATGCCTTTTGTCATGCTTTCCCAT
Source organism: Myotis pilosus (assembly GCA_036010255.1). Lineage (NCBI taxonomy): Eukaryota > Metazoa > Chordata > Mammalia > Chiroptera > Vespertilionidae > Myotis > Myotis pilosus. The sequence continues at coordinate 104,944,732 of JASKON010000003.1, forward strand.
TAGTGGGGGAGGAGGGTCCTTTACACTGGTCCTGAATTCAGATCTAGGAGATGAGGGCCATGTGGATGGGCCTGTGGCCTGGGTGCAGGGCGCCTCAGCGGGATGGGGCCTCGCTCCTGTCCTGCTGACCTCCTCTTTGCAGGAAGAGCGTTCGCGGAGTGAGCACAACTTAGTAAACATCCAGAAGACCCACGAGCGGATGCAGACAGAGAACAAGAGTGAGTAGCTGGGCTCTGGAGAGAAAGCGGATGAGGAGTGGATGTGGGTCAAGATTGCTGTCGTTTTCAAAAGGAGCTTTTGTGTGTATCTGCAGTCATCCAGGATGAGCTGCTCCTTAGGCCAGAGGGACAGTTTTGCCTTACGCTGGGGGCCTACGGTGACCTAGGAGACAGACACCAGACTGCCTAGCCCTAAGGAATCTTAAAATCCCCCAACTCTAGGGACTAGAAAGTCAGTGAAATGAGGCTGCATCTAGGGAAACACCTTAAAGGGCTCAAGCACCCCGGTTAGCTGGTGTTTTCTAGGGAGCTTCCCTCCAAGGATGCACTGAGGGCCCCAGCTGACCAGGCTCCTGGCCTTGGGCTTTCCGGCTCTGAGCAGCTTGAGACTGCTTTCTGCTCTCCATGTGCTGAGAAGTACTTCCTGTGTGCATCATGCTATGGCAAAGGAAGGAAGTCCTCCCTTGCGTGCAGTGATGGCATTTGTACCATATGGAAAAGTGAGCGTGCTGTGCATGGGGTGCAGGTGCCCGGGGAGCACTCTGAGCCAGCGGAGCTCATGCCTCCCAAGGCCTGGTTCCGATATACTGGGAGCAGAGCCACACGACTGCCAGCTGCCCCTCGCCCACTCCTGTCTCCCTGTGCTTACTCTGGAGTCTCTCCCTATTACCAGACAAAGCTGCGGGGCCTCTATACAACCGCCAAAGCCGATGCAGAGGCCGAGTGCAAGTGAGTGCCAGCCCCCTGCCTGCCATCGCCTCTTGCCTCACCCAGGTGCTGGGCTGCAGGAACCTGTGGACCACGGCCCCAGGCTGCCTTCCTGGCATGGAGGAGCCTCTTCCTTAGGGCCGCCTTCCCAAGAACCCACTTCTAAACTGCTCCCCGCTCCCTAGCAGCAGGGCAGGGTTCAGGTGCCCGCACTGCCATTTGCCTGTCACTCAGTTGCTCCATCTTTAAAATCTAATCTAATAAAAGACAAACATGCAAATTGACCGTACCTTTGCTACACCTTAAGCCACGCCCACCAGCCAGTCAGAGCAACTATATGCAAATTAACCCAACCAAGATGGCGGCCGGCAGCCATGGAGCTGGAGTGAGCAGGAGGGCTTGGTTGCTCCAGTGATAGAGGAAGCCAAGCTTCCTGGCCAGCTCTGAGCTCCACTAAAGGCCACAAAGTTTCAATTATAGAAGATAAATAAACCCCAGATACCTGCTTTCAGCCGGCCATGGCCATGGAGCTGGAACGAGCAGGAAGCCAAGCTTCCCGCCTGCCGCGGGGCTCTGAGCTCCACTGAAGGCAACAAAGTTTCAATTATAGAAGGTAAATAAATCCCAGAATAAAAAGAAAAAAAGGAGAGGTGGGAGCTTCCGTCACTGGGGAGCTTGGCCAGCCTGAAAACGGCCCTCAGCCCCTCACCCAGACTGGCCAGGCACCCTAGTGGGACCCCCACCCTGATTCGGGACACCCTTCAGGGCAAACCAGCCAGCCCCCACCCATGCACCAGGCCTCTATCCTATATAATAAAAGGGTAATATGCAAATTGACCCTAACCACAGAACTACTGGGAATGACTGGTCACTATGACACACACTGACCACCAGGGGGCAGACGCTCAATGCAGGAGCTGCCCCCTGGTGGTCAGTGCGCTCCCACAGTGGGAGATCTGCTCAGCCACAAGCCAGGCTCATGGCTGCCAGTACAGCGGTGGTGGTGGGAGCCTCTCGTGCCTCCTCAGCAGTGCTAAGGATGTCCCACTGCAGCTTAGGCCTGCTCCCCGCTGGCAAGTGGACATCCCCTGAGGGCTCCCGGGCTGCCAGAGGGATGTCTGATTGCCAGCTTAGGCCCAAAATCCTGGGTAGCGGGCCTAAGCCAGCAGCTGGTCATCCCCCGAGGGTTCCCAGACTGCGAGAGGGCACAGGCCGGGCTGAGGGACCCCCCCCACCCCACCCCCGAGTGCACAAATTTTTGTGCACCGGACCTCTAGTAGGAATAATAACTACCTATAGAATTGTCAACATAAATGAGATAATGCATATAAAGTGCCTAAGACTAGTGTTTTACAAACTCTCGGCCATTCCTCACATTAGGAAGTGCATTCTCTATTGTGGTGGTAGTAACAGGAACAATAACAGCTCTCTGTGGCCTTACTCTGTGCCAGGTGCTGTTACAACACTTTCTATATTTACCTCATTTAACCCTCAGAGCAACTCTAAAATGGGATTACCCCATTTAACACATGAGGAAACTGAAATCCCAAAGGGTTGTGTAATCTGCCAAAAGACACAACTAGTAAGTGGGGGAGCCCAAATTTAAACCCAAAGTCCTTATTCTTTAATGTTTTCTTATTGATTTTTAGAGAGAGGAAGGGAGAGGGAGAGAGAGATAGAAACATCAATGATGAGAGAATCATCAACTGCCCCACACTGGGGATCGAGCCTACAATACGGGCATGTGCCCCGACTGGGAATGGAGCCATGACCCCCTGGTTCATAGGTCAATGCTCAGCCACGGAGCCACGCCAGCCAGGCTCAATCATCTCTTTTTTAAGAGGCCTTGCGGTCTCCCACTGGCAGCAGGAGTCACAGGGCAGCAAGCTCAAAGATCTCACTTTCCGTAGTCCAGAGGAGGGCAGGTGGCTGTCCCCAGGTGGGACCAAGGTACTGACTAACCCTAGTGCAAAGGGCATTTCTCCAAGTGCAGCTCATAAGGGCGCAGGGAACAGCATGGGGTGGTGGTCACCCTTTGACTAGAGATAGTGAGTAACTCAGCCTGTCACTCAGAGTGCCAGCGAGGGAAGGTAGTTTTAGGAGTGGGTAAGCCAGTGCACGCAGAGGTCGTTTAGCTTTCCAAGGGCCGAAGGAGAGAATGGATGCCCGGGGCCTGGGCAGCAGACCACTTGCTGGTGGGCACCTGCGACATGGCTGTTGGTCCATGTTGCTGACCAGGGGAGTGCTCTGGTCTTGACACAGCTCAGGAGTGTCCGCTCTCCCTCCTCACCACTGACACAGACCACCGAGTGCTGGCTCAGAAGCCACATGCCTAAGGAGCTGACGTTTAGGACCATGGTCCTCCTATCACAGCATCTCCCCATGCAGCTCCATTGGGCGGCCGGGGGCAGCTGGCTGCATGTTTCCTCTGCCGTAGATGGGCAGAGACAAGGGGCGTGGGGAGGCAGCGAGTTTCACCTGGATAGTGCCCTGGCTTAGCTGCTTCATGCCTAGCTTTGCGAGCACAACTTCAAGAGAAGAAGACCCAAAAGGAAATGATTTTCTCCTTTTAAAATGTCACCCTGATCAAATAATTACACTGAATCTATATGCAGCGGTATCAGAGTATTTAAAGGGCTCTTCCTCCTGGTCAGCAGGGAGGCGCTGAGGGTGACGGGAGGAAGGTTGGGGCTCAGGGCTCTTGGCTGAATTCCAGCAGAATGTCAGCCAGAAGGAATCCCTTCCTCCGCTGGCACAGGTGGCGGGCCTCTTGGGGTGGCCTCCCTGCGCATTGCTGCCCGGCGGGCTGGCTGCCTGTCGGGATAGGACCATGCTTTACCTGGGAGATGACGTAAAGCTTTTATGGTTCTGAGGCAGAGAAGTTTCAGTTCGAGAAAACTGCTTTTTAAATAGTAACCGATCTTAAAACATAGTTACCTCAAATCTCTGTAGTGGATCTGCAATAACTTTAGGACAGCGGTCGCCAACCGGTGGCCCGTGAGGTCCAAAAGGCTAGCTACCACTGCTTTAGGACACGGAGTTACATTCCTCTCCTAGAGATTCATAATGCAGATTATCAAAGGCTCTGCTAAGTTCTGCAAAGAATTTTTTTTAAATATGTTTTTATTGCTGTCAGAGAGAAGGGAGAGAGAGATAGAAACATCAATTATGAGAGAGAATTATTGATCGAATGCCTCCTGCATGCCCCCTAACCAGGGATCGATCGAGTCTGCAACCCAGGCATGTGCCCTAACCGGGAACCAAACCATGATCTCCTGGTTCATAGGTCGATGCTCAACCACTGAGCCACACTGGTCGGGCTGTCTTACCAACTTTTGTATGCTTTTAAGACTAAAGCCATCTATGTGGGGTTCATAGTTTTCACAAGGTTTGTCAGCATTCTTGACCAGAAGAAGAAGTCCTTGCTTAGTGCCTCACCCAGACCTCTTCTTTCCCGCCTCCCACCCTCAGCATCCTCCAGAAAGCCCTGGATAAGATTGCGGAAATCAAGTCTCTGTTGGAAGAGAGGCGGATCGGTGAGTTAGAGACGACAAGTTAGTTGGGTGTTCCTTGACCAGGTGGAGTGAGGGTTCCTGGGAGCAGCAGTCATGTCTTCCTGCCGGGGAGCCTGTAACCTCAGCCTGGTGTGGTCGATTGGGCCACGGGCTGTGACAGGGAGGTGCACCAGGGCAGCCCGGGACTGGGAAGGGCGTGGAGGTCAGTCCCAGGGTCAGAGACAAGGCCTCAGCTCTCCCTCTGCACACTAAGCTGATTTGCCCCAATGCCTCTGGTTTCCATCCTCTACTGCCTGGGGCAGTCACCTGCTACCCGCAGGCCCATTTCTTGCTGGGGTGAGAACCTGGCTGATATTTGAGAGCCACAGCGGGCTGTCCTGAAGCCAGCCGTTCAGATGGGGCTCACACAGGGTGCTGGCTTCCATATCGCTTCAGACTGCTGTCCCACCTCTCTCTCGCCCGTCCAATGTACCCAGGGGCGGACTCCTCGCCCATGAAATTGTCACACTGCCAGTTGGGTTGAAGTTGACTAGGTGTATTGAGCCATGCCTGAGGAAGTAAGGGCTCTGTCCACATTTGATAGCTCTTTGAACTTTTTGCTTAATTATAACATTAATAGAAAATACATGTAAGTATACCCCCAGCGCAATAAAATTGTCACTAACTGAACAAATGGATGTAACCAGCACCCAGATAAGAGACACGACCAGCGCCTCAGAATCCCCCTTTTGGCCTCTTCTGTTCTTTCCCAAAACGTATCCACTAACCCGTCTGGCCAGGTGAGTGTGGCCTGGTGGTCTCTCAGCAGGAGCCTCCAGGGGAGGGCCAGGGAGCACACTGGACCCTTGGTGCTAACTCGAGGAGAGGTGGGGAGCCAGGGGCAGGCACCCTATCCCTGGTGCCTCAGGGGCTCCCTTCCTTCCCACAGCGGCCAAGATCGCGGGCCTGTACAATGACTCGGAGCCCCCGCGGAAGACCATGCGCCGGGGGGTGCTGATGACCCTGCTGCAGCAGTCGGCCATGACGCTGCCACTGTGGATCGGGAAGCCTGGTGACAAGTGAGGCCAGGCCCAGGGAGGGGGCGCTGGCAGAGGTGGGCTGGGACTGACACGTTATCCCCTCCGCAGGCCGCCCCACTCTGCGGGGCCATTCCAGCCTCTGGGGACTATGTGGCCAAACCTAGAGACAAGGTGGCTGCCCGGGTCAAGGCCGTGGATGGGGATGAGCAGTGGATCCTGGCCGAGGTGGTCAGTTACAGCCATGCCACCAACAAGTGAGTGGACACGCCCAGCCCTGTAGGCTACTTCCCTCCTCGCCCTCCTCCCCAGTCCCCACCTGGTGTGCACCGCCCTGCATCCACTGCTCTCCTTCCGTTCGCCCGCAGGTATGAGGTCGATGACATTGATGAGGAAGGCAAAGAGTGAGTGTGCTGGCCAGGGCGGGGCGAGGGAAGCCTGGGGACAGCTCTGCTGCTGGGAATGAGCCCCCCACCTGCCATGGGTTGACCTAAGCGCCCCTCCAGGAGACACACCCTGAGCCGGCGGCGCATCATCCCACTGCCCCAGTGGAAGGCCAACCCTGAGACGGACCCCGAAGCCTTATTCCAGAAGGAGCAGCTCGTGCTGGCCCTGTATCCCCAGACCACCTGCTTCTACCGTGCCCTGATCCACACACCCCCACAACGGGTAAGGCAGCCCCCGGGGGAGAGATCGTCCAGGACACCAGGACCACCCTGCTGACCAGACAGGTCATCGGGTCAGTCACCATCCCTTTTCCTTCCATCGTGTCCTTGTAGCCTCTGGGCTGGCAGGGTCCTGAGCTGTAACCCCTACAGCCTGTCCTCCAGGCAGTGCTGGAGCCCTGCGGAGCCTTAGAAAGCCCCGTGCGTCCTCTAGTGTAGCCTCGCTTTCGCATTGAGGTGGGGAGCCTGAGCCCCGAGATGGAAGCCTTGCTCAGGGCCAGTCTTCACCCCCGACCCCTGCACTCTAATCACCCATCACTGATGGCAGTTTAAAGGCTAGTCTCCCCTGTTCCTCCAGGACCCCTGCCTGCTGCCCTCTGAGTTCTCCTTGCTCCCCTTAACCTAGGGGCCCCTTCCGTGTGGCCGCCTGTGTAGCTAGCGAGTCCTTTCCCTGGCTATTCACCCCCGTCCTTGGTCCTTGGTGGCTGAGGAGCTCTGTAGCAGGGAGCAGGTTCAAACATCTAGACTTCTTGAGTGAAGATGAGACGGGAGAGGCCTGGAGCCCAGACACCAGAGGTGCCTGTGGGTTAGGCTTGGGGTGAGGGGGCGCTGGCCTGGGGCTTTCTGACCTGCCTCCCGTCTGCCTCCTGCCGCAGCCCCAGGATGATTATTCGGTCCTGTTTGAAGACACGTCCTTTGCAGATGGCTACTCCCCTCCCCTCAATGTGGCCCAGAGGTACGTGGTGGCTTGTAAGGAGCCCAAGAAGAAGCGATGCGGGCTGGCAGTCTCCTGCCGACTCACGGGGGCATGCAGCAAGACATTATGTGAAGAAATAAATGTTCTTCCCCTTGGCCATGTCTCCTGGGTTCTTACCCCTCCCCACATAGGGCAAGTTGGGGATCTGGGGTCTCATTTGGTCCCAGCGGGCAGTTACTCTCTCTCTCAGCTCAGCTCTGCTTGTCTTCCAATAGGCACGCTCCATGCAACAACACAAGCGGTACTTTATTCCTGAGGCCCCTGTCGGGCCCCTCGCACACACTCCCTGGGGAGCGGTGCCATGAACACCAGTCACAGCTCTGTGTGGAACTTGAGGTTGCAGCCTGCCATCTTCTCAGCATAGTGGGCATCAAAGCGCTCATTCTGGGCCACAGTGAACATGGTTTTCCAGTCCCCCGTGATGCCTGGGGAGGGAGGCGGGGTTGGAAGGAGGGAGGCTAGAGGTCCTGGCCACAGCAGAGGCCCCCAGTGGCCCAGGGCCAGCTCTAGCCACTGCTCCCGCCCTCCCTCGCCAGCGCCCCTCCTGGTGGGCACTCACCTTTCCTCATGAAGGCGGAAATGCTGTGGTCCATGAGCTCCACGGGTATGGTGCTGTAGTTAGCCATGGGGTTCTTCTGCATCTCCTTGAAGGATGTGTGCCGCACAATGTGGTCCAGGGTCTCCTCCGACAGGGGGCAGCCCACGAACTCCAGAATCTTCCGAATCTCCCTTTTGGGGTTCTGGAGCAGCAGGGGGGCTCTTCAGTGGAGGCTTGGGTTGTGCGTTGAACAAACAAAAGGGAGGCCCCACCCTAACGTCATGGCCACTTCCGACCCTGCTCCGTGACTCTGGTCCTTTGTACTCTGGCACTCCTGGGGCAAAATTAATTGCCTGCTGCCCTGTGATCTGTTAAGAAGCTGTATCTGGCCCTGACCGGTTTGGCTCAGTGGATGGAGCGTCGGCCTGCGGACTGAGGGGTCCCGGGTTCGGTTCTGGTCAGGGGCGTGTGCCTTGGTTGCGCGCACATCCCCGGTGGGGGGTGCGCGGGAGGCAGCTGAATCGATGTTTCTCTCTCTCATCAATGTTTCTGGCTCTCTGTCCCTCTCCCTTCCTCTCTGTGGAAAATCAATAGAATATATATTTTAAAAAAAAAAGAAGAAGCTGTATCTGGCTCCTTATGGGTGAGGGCACGGACAGTCCTCTGACATAACTGGGCCCAGGGAGAAGCAGTAGCAGTAAATGGGTGATCAGTGACTGCACTTGGCACTGACTCAGGCGCTAGGAGATAACGGCTGTATGGAGTGTGCTGCCCAAGGAGCAGGGAAGGTGAGGTGGGTCTAGGACCCGTGTAGGGTCTGCCATAGGGAAGCAGGGCTTAGAAGGTCTTGGGACTCCCCCATGTGCAGGGAAATGGTAGCGGGGTCTCACCTCCTGCATGTCCTCGTAAAAGAGGTAGAGAACAGGGTGGGTGCGCCTCAGCTCCCACCACTCCCGCACATGCTGGTACCAGGACCCATAGGACACTGGGGGAAAGGGCAGGGGGCACGGACAGAGGTTGGTATTCGTTCCAGCTGGCTACCCCTCAGCTCACCCCCTCCTTCCTCCAGAGTCAGCTCCACCTTCCCCAGCCATGAACTTCTCCAGGAAGCTGTCCCAGGTGCCGGGCTCAGGGTACAGCTTGGCCATGCGGTAAAAGTGGTAATAGGAGACAGCCACATCCTTGGCGTTCCGGGCAACGTAGATCACCTGGAGAGGCAGAAGACACCCACACCACACCGTCACCGCACAGCACAGTCACCACACAGCACAGTCACCGCACCGTCACCGCACAGCACAGCAGGCACTAAAGGTTCTTTAAGCATCACATTCCACCCTCACAGCCTCCCTGCAAGGGAGGTTCTCTCTCGGTCTGGCCAAGAGGGAGACAGGCTTAGAGGCTGCCTTGGGTGTGACTGAGCTGGGATTGGAAGCCTGCTCTGATGCCAGAGTCCTGGCTGGTTCCAGGAACTGTATTTTATACTCATCCAATCTTCTCAATGCCACTGTACCGATACGGAACAAGGCGTGCAGAATTCCCACCGGACCCTCCTCCACAGGCCTGTGAGCACCGAGGCCTGCAAAGTCTCGCTGTCACTGACCATCTGACCCACCGGAGCATGAGGTTGAGGACTTCTCCCCGTTTAAGATGAGACCAGGCTTGAGGAAGTGAGAAAACCTTCCTAGAAGATGGGGCCAAAGCTGGGTTGACCCCAGCTGCCTTTTTCTCTCGCTTCCATTGCCACTCACCTTGACCTTCTGGTCCAGCAGGGCCTGTGGGAGCAGAGCCAGGGGCAAGTGTGTCTTGAGGAGCCGTGGGGGTGGTGTATCTTTCAGAACCTCCATACCTAAGCCATGGATAGGAAAGGTCCAGTGAGCTGGAGCCCAGGCCCTCCCTCCCTCCACCTCACTGGCCTCCAGCACCCCACTACACACCTGTGGGACACCCTGGACCCTTGAACTCAAGGAAAGGCACCCGGGTTAAGATGGGAGCCCTCTGACACTTCTCCAAGTCGCCATCCTGGTAGATCATGTCCAGGATCTCACTCACCCAGGTGGTGCCTGGAGAGGAAAATGGGAGGTAAGCGGGCTGAGCACACACCCCTGCTGGCCCGAGGTGGGGACTGCAGCCCAGGAGAGGGGTGGGTGGTCCTCATCACCTACCAGATTTGGGGTAGGTGCTGATGAGCAGGTCATCGGGCCTGGGTTGTAAGCTCTGCAGTGCCCCAATTGCCTCTGCGAAGTACTTGATGAGAGGCACCCCCTTCACGTACTTCAGTGGCGGGCGGGAGGTGTCCTGGACCAGCTCCATGCTGCCGAGTCAGGGTCCGGTGTGGGGCCGACCTCCCTTAACAACATCACAACAATGTCTTCTGTTTAATTGCTTTAAGGTAAGGAAACAGGCTGAGCAACTTGCCTACACTCAGAGCCAGTGAGTGCTGGGCTGGATTCCGGCCGGGTCTAACACAGTGGGGCCACAACTCTGGAGGCACCTTTGATTTACCAGCAGAACTTTTAAAAATCCCAATGCCTGCCCAGCTAGAGTGGCTCACTGGTTGAGCGTCTACCCATGAACCAGGAGGTCAAGGTTCCATTCCCTGTCAAGGCACATGCCTGGGTTGCCAGCTCGATCCACAATAGGGAGCATGCAGGAAGCAGTCAATGATTCTCTCATCATTGATGTTTCTCTGTCTTCCTCTCTGTCCTCGTTCTAAAATCAATTTTAAAAATATTTATTTTAAAATCCCAGTGGCTGGGCCACACCCCAAGGCAATGAAATTGCTCTGGTGGGACCCCAGTACCTGGGCTTTGGGAGCTGACCAGGAGATTCCGATGTGCACTTGAGAAAACTACTCTGGGGCCTGCCAGTGTTTTCTTTCAGTACTTGCTGCTGCAGCTCTGGATCTGATCCCAGTGGGCTCCTCCCCATCCTTCCCTCCTTGAGCTCCCTAAGCCCTCACACACAGAAACCTCCCCAAAGCCACCTGGGCCTGTGACCCAACTTGCTCAACCGCACTCCATGTTGGCTCAGAGAGAAACACAGCTGTAGAGCAGGGCTCTAGGGATAAGCCTTGGACTTACCTGTTGGCAAAGCCACAAACAAGTCCCAGCTTAGAGGGCACAGCCCTCTTAGCATAATTAAGCTTGACCTTATGATGCACCCTAGATCCTATTTGGGTAATGGGCTGCAGGACTTGGAGCAAGTGCTGCCAAAACAAGTGAAACTCACAAGAGCATTGTTACTATGCAGAACACTACCTTGTTTACCTCTGGCTATAGAATAAAGGCTCAGCTTGCCCTCTGGATCTGTGTGTGGCCTCAGCCAGGCACAGGAAATCCACCTAGACCCAGCTTATTCTCTTTGTCTTTTCTTTAATCCCTAGCCGCCCCGCTTTAGGCTCACCGAACCCTTGCCTGAGCTGGCCCAGCACATGTGGCGCGCAATGTGGGGCCTGAGTTCAGGGGAACTACAGTTGTCAGGTGAAAGGACGCTCCAGTGAAGCACGTCCAGAAAACAAGAAGGAAGGTAAGGAGTGAAGTTTAGTAATAACTAGGTGTCAAACGTGGGAAATTCAGGATCACAGGAAAAGGATTTATACGTATCCATGCTTAAGGTTATGCTCCAAGCTGTGAGGTATCAACAGCTTTTCGATTTGTTGGATTTTCTAAGTATAGACAAAGAGAATAAGCTGGACTATGTCCAAGATGCAGGAAAGGAAAGCATTGGGCAAATGAATGCCGCTCCAAGATTGATGTTGATGATAACTCAATCACCCCCTAGGCAGGGAAACTTCAAGCAGGGCCAGCCCCGGCCCCACCAAACAGTAGGGTCCTTATCCTTAACCCCACTGCAGCCTTTCCAGCTGGCTTAGTAAACTGTTATCATGCCACCCCGGGAACCACAGGATTGGCAAGTTCTTCCTGGGGTGATACATAAGGACTCAGGCAATAGCAGAAAGAGCCAATCCTACTCTTAAAATGCAACTATGTAAACAAAAAAAGGGGGAGAAGAATGTTATGTGTTAAATGTTTTGAATTACAATGCAGAGAGTTGTACAGCGGCTGAAAGACATCAGGCCTCCTGTACAATGGCCTCTGCTGGGTTAGCCTGGTGGAAGTATACACAAACCAGACAAGAGTTTTACCAGATCTAGTAATGCTGTGGAGAAGAGGTTGTGTTTTGCATCTTCCAGAAGGAGCAGTGCAGCCAATTTGGGTACCAGAGCATTACATGCGTCACCACAATGGACCCAGAGAAGCTCCTTGTCCCATCGTTCAAAAGACTGAGAGTTGCCCCGATGACAGCAATACAGAAAAGGAAGATGACAATGTGGAGAAAAAGGAACACTTGTGCACTGCTGGTGGGAATGCAGACTGGTGCAACCACTATGGAAGACAGTATGGAGTTTCCTCAAAAAACTACAAATGGAACTCCCATTTGACCCTGTGATCCCACTTCTAGGAATATATCCCAAGAAACCAGAAACACCAATCAGAAAGGATATATGCACCCCTATGTTCATAGCAGCACAATTCACCATAGCTAAGATCTGGAAACAGCCTAAGTGCCCATCAGTAGATGAATGGATTAGAAAACTGTGGTACATCTACACGATGGAATACTGCGCTGTTCTAAAAAGGAAGGAACTCTTACCATTTGCAACGGCATGGATGGAACTGGAGAGCATTATGCTAAGTGAAATAAGCCAGTCAATGAAGGAAAAATACCACATGATCTCACTTATTCATGGATAATTGAGACCATTATAAACTTTTGAACAATAATAGATACAGAGGCAGAGCTGCCTCAAACAGATTGTCAAACTGCAGTGGGAAGGCCGGGGAGGGTTGGGGGGCGGGAGGTAGGGGGGTAAGAGATCAACCAAAGGACTTGTATGCATGCATATAAGCATAACCAATGGACATAAGACACTGGGGGATAGGGGAGGCTAGGGGACTGTCTAGGGCGGGGGGGTGGGGGAGAAATGGACACATATGTAATACCCTTTGTAATAAAAAAAATTTTAAAAAAAGAAAAAAAAAGAAAAGGAAGATGACGAAGACTATGCAAGGGATCGATCGAGGTGCCAACATGGGGTCAGCTGAAGAAGTTAAGGACTGAGGCCCAGCAGATGGTAGAAAAGCAAGAAGTGGAAGCTACTCCCTTAACCATGTTTCTGGCTTTGTTGGCATTCGTTAGCTCCCAGTTTTGCACAGCCAACTCCAAGGACTCTGAGTAAATCAACAAAAGAAACTTTCATTTCGTAGAAAAATGTTACTGTAGTTTGATTTCTCTATTATTGCTGTGCTGCATTGGCATTATTTTGTTAATAGCCAGAACTTTGTTCTTGATGTTTAAGTTTTAAAATGTTAACATGTCTGTGGTTTGGGTTTTGCATTGGTATTGTTTTGTTATTGTTTTAATACCCAGAGTTTTGTTCTTGATGTTTAATTTTTCATTATAGTAGCTTAAAAATAAATACGGGTGAGATGTAGGAAGCGGCTATAGGGTTAAGCCTCAGACTGACCTGTTAGCAAAGCCACAAACAAGTACCAGCTTAGAGGGCACAGCCCTCTTAGCATAATTAAGCTTGACCTTATGATGCTCCCTAGATCCTATCTGGGTGGCTAATGGGCTGCAGGAAGTGTGGCAAGTGCTGTCAAAACAAGTGAAACTCACAAGAACATTATAACTATGGAGACCACCACCTTGTTTACCTCTGGCTATCTGGATCTCTCTATGTGGCCTCAGCCAGGCACAGGAGATCCACCTAGGACCCAGCTTATTCTCTTTGTCTATCTTTTCTTTAATCCTTTGCCGGCCCCCCTCAGGCTCACCGAACCCTTGGCTGTGCTGTCCTGGCACACACAGCCAATTGAGCAACAGCTTGTTTTGGGAGCCATTCTGGTGTGATGAGCAAAGCATGCCTCAGCAGAAGAGGGAAGAGGGAAGAGGGAAGAGGGACGGGTTCCAGGCCAGACTGGAGTTGGTATCAGACTGAGCTGGGATTTCCATGGGGACAGGGCAGGGTCAGTAGAGGCAGGAATGGAGAGATCAAGCAGTGAGAGCGAACAGCGCACCCTATCCTAGCACTCACCTGACCTCTCCAGACCTTGGCCTTGTGGTGCTCTGTTGTGCCGTCACGTAGGTGAGTGCAGAACTGCAGAGAGCTGCAGGTTTTATAAGTCCAAAGTGGGAGGGATTTGGAGCCAGCACTGGGCCTTGGCTGTCTTACAGGAATGGGAGGGGTTTGGAATGGGGTTTGGGGTGGGAGGGACCCTCTCTGCTACCCTCATTAGCACCCCCGCTGAAGCCAAGATTAGACTGGCCTGAAAACCCAAAATGTGGGTTCAGTGTGTAGAGAATAAAAGACAGAAGCAACACCAAAGGGCCTAATATTTTGGTTTTTTGAGCTGTAATCCCGGTTTCTGGCTTGCACTCCAAACTCCAGATCTGCAGGAGCCAACAGCTTTTTCTAATAAATGCGATCTCCAGAGGACAGAGAGTGGAGGGGAAAGGTGGCCCCAGGCCAGTCTGAGGACCAAAGGTTCAGGTCAGGGCAAGCCCACAGGCCCCAGGCTGGAGTGATGTGGGTGGGTGGGTGACGGGGCTTGGGGCAGGGCACTGCTCAGCAGGCTCTCCTTGAGGCAGCATAGGATGGGAAAGAGCAAGAACGCTGGAGGCTCATAACCCTGGGAGTGACCCCATTCCACGGTTCCCGTGGGACCTCACTTGGGTGGTGGGAGAACAGCCCCCAGAAGGTGCTTTTCTTCCCCTGGGTTAGAAGGGGGCTTGGCCTTTGTCCTTACTGTTTGGATTAAAGTCCAAAGTCCAGCTGGGCACTGGAGGCGGGTGAGCTCTGAGTCAGGCTGTGAGTCTCCAGGCCATCAAGAATGTGACCTCAGCCCAGCCGCTGTGGCTCAGTGGTTGAGCATCGACCCAAGAACCAGGTCAGGGTTCGATTCCTAGTCAGGGCACATGCCTGGGTTGTGGGCTCAATCCCCAGTAGGTGCCCTGCAGGAGGCAGCCCATCAATGATTCTCTCATCATTGCTGTTTCTCTTTCTCCCTACCTTCTCTGAAATTAGTAGAAATATATATTTTTTTTTAAATCAAAAGGAACTGTGATCTCAGAGACAGGCCAGGGGAAAGCTGAGGCAGAAGGGCCTCCAGCAGAGGAGAGGCTGGTCCATCTGGGGTCAGTGGCCCCTCCCCCGTTCTTTCATCTCCTCGGGCCCCAGTGACTGGCAGGGCCTTTGCCCCCTAATTCCACACACACCCCAGCAAATACTGGAAGATGCCCTTAACTCAGACTTTTTACTGTACTCAAGTAAAAACTGCCCAGACCCGAAGGCAGTGGCACGGAAAAGGAATGGGTGGAGGGCGGGGGTGCTGAGGGTCAGATCTCCAGCATGTCTGTCCAGTGTTCCTGTGGAGACAAGAAGGGTGGTCAGAGGCAACCCAGGGGACAGGCTGGGGCAGGGTCCAAAACACCTCTCACCTCTTCTAATTCCAAGTTCTCCTCTTCCTCCTCGGAGCCCATCCGGCACAGCCAGATCAGGTCTCCCCACAGCAGTGAGTTCTGGCAGCTACAGAGGGGTGCAGTGGGTAGGAGACAGTCAGATCACAAGCCTCCTTCAGCCTAGGCCCTAGGTGCTAAGATGAGGACTCAGATGCCCTGGGCCTAGGCAGTGTCTTTACAGGGTAAACCGGGCTGGGGTAGGGAGGCTGGACTTACCCAGGGCATTGGCCCTCTAGGGGCAGAAGCTGCCCGGGCTCCTCCTGCAGGAACTCGTCTGCCAGGCAGGTCATGTGGGCCCTTAGGGAGCAGCCAGGGTGGGGGCAACACAGGGGGCCTTCTTCATCCTGTCCGAGGGGGCAGGCAGGGAAGGGAGAAAATGGGGAGTATGATGTAACTAAAACTCAAAGAATTTCTATGGACCAGACACTGTTCCAGGGGCTTTACATCACCTATGAGGCACATACTACTCTTATCTGTATATTGTAGATGAGGAAACAGGTATGGAGGAGTTATAATGCTTGCTCACAGGGACTAAGCTGGCCAATTTTCTCTGAGTATTAGCAGTGATTCTACAACAGCACAGCCACTGCAGCTAGACCTAGAGTTCCTTACAGGCTAAGTGGTCTCCGTGGCTAATCTCTGAATGGCAAGTACAGTCACGTGCCGAGTCAACGATTTGGTCAAGGACCCACATAGGTGATGTAGGTCTAGCAAATAGCCTACATGTGTATTAGGCTACACCATCTAGGTGTGTGTAAGTGCACTCTATGATGTTCACTCCATAAAATTGTCTAAAGACACATCTCTCAGAATGTATTCCCCTAGGTTAGCGGAATGTAAGGTATACAGTTTACTTACATTTAATGTGAATGAAAGTCAGACCTGTCATCTCAGTTAATATACTAAATATTGATTTGCCACCTGCTCTGTATCACACCCTTCTACAGTACTAAATAAGAACTACCCTTGTGGAGTGTAGTATGGAGTGGAGGGGTGTGAGACTGATAATAAAATAATAGTTGACCACTGAAGAACACAGGTTTGAACGGGGTGTCCATTTACACACAGATTTTTTCCCACAATACACAGTGGGCCCTCCATATCCCTGGGTTTTGCATCTGCAGATTCAACCAACCACAGATTACAAAACAGTATTTTTGGTCCAGGGCTGGGAATCCACAGATGTAAAGGGCTGTTTGCACTGTTCTCTACCATTTTATATAAGAGACTTGAAACTCCAAGGAGGTGGGAAGGTCCTGGAACCAATCCCCAGTGGATACCGAAGGGAGGCTGTTGGGGGAAGTAAAAAGTTATATGTGGCTTTTTGACTGCATGGGGTCAGCACCCCTAATCCTCATATTGTTCAAGTCAACTGTACATGACGTTAGACAATAAGTGTTAAGCCTTTAAAAAAACAAAAAAGGAGCCCTGATGGTGTGAGTCCGTTGGTTGAGCATTGTCCCATGCACCCAGAGGCTGCTGTGTGGATTCTGGTCATGGCACATGCCTGGGTTACCAGGTTGATTCCCAGTAGGGGGCGTGCAGGAAGCAGCCTATCAATGTTTCTCCCTCTCCCTTCCTCTCTAAAATCAATACAAACATATTTATAAAAAAGAAAAGCAGTACCAAGAAAGTTGCAATTTGAGAGAGCCAAGGAAGACCATGGAAAAGAGGTGGCATTTCATCAAGACCGAAGGTCTAGGGAAGAACTTTCCAGTGAAAGAAGGGCAAAGGTCCGGGGCAGGAATGGCAAGTACTATGGTCCCCATTGTAGACACGGAAGCAAGGCGGGCAAGGCTGTCGCTGGGCCGCGCCATCCTCCAGAAGACAGCCTGGTCCTCAGTCGTCTGACCTCCAGACCTGCCCCAATCTGGGGCCCAGGTGAGCCTCTCACCTGAAGCGCGCGCGCGCACAGGGTGCAGGGGGCCTCCGCGTCCTGGTCCGGCTCGGGCTCGGTGTCAGCAAAGGGACGGGCCGCACGCTTTGGGGCCAGCATCCGGGGTGGCGGAGGCCCGAAGGCTACCGGCACGTGAGGCGGGGGTGGCAGGCAGAGGTCCTGGCGGAAGTCGGCCCGGGGGTCCCGCGCCCCAGCCCATCTTCCTGCCACCCCGTCTCCTTCCTTACCCGAAGGGCGGCCACGGCAGAAGGGAAGCCGTGCACTATGAGCACCATCTCCCTGGGGAAGAGAACGAGGCCGTGGCCGTGAAAAGCCCCCGCCCCACCCCCACCCCCGATCCACCCGTGTCAAGCCCAATCCCCTCGCCTCGGGTCGCCTTCAGTCCTGACAGAGAGTGGAGTCCTCATCTCGGGCGTCAAGCCTGGTCCATGAGGCGCTGCCCTCCTTAGAGGCCCGCCCCTCGCACCTGCCTCCTCGGCTCCGCCCCCGGTCACAGGGGCTTAACTGCCTTCCCAGGTTCTATCTTCCATCCCAGCCCGGCTCACCAACCCCTGTCGCGGGACCAAGCCTAAACCATCAGTCCCCTTCCTAACATCCTAGTCCCACAGGCTCCTCCACAGGCTCCTCCTCCCCACAGGCTCCTCCCCCCACAGGCTCCTCCTCCCCACAGGCTCCTCCCCCCACAGGCTCCACCTCACCACAGGCTCTTCCTCCCCACAGGCTCCTCCTCCCCAAAGGCCCCTCCTCCCCACAGGCCCCTCCTCCCCACAGGCTCCTCCTCCCCACAGGCCCCTCCTCCCCACAGGCCCCTCCTCCCCACAGGCCCCTCCTCCCCACAGGCTCCTCCCCCACAGGCGCCTCCTGACGCCTCCCCACAGGCTCCTCCCCCCACAGGCTCCACCTCACCACAGGCTCCTCCTTCCCCCAGGCTCCTCCTCCCCAAAGGCCCCTCCTCCCCACAGGCCCCCCCCCCCCCCAGGCCCCTCCTCCCCACAGGCCCCTCCTCCCCACAGGCTCCTCCTCCCCAAAGACCCCTCCTCCCCACAGGCCCCTCCTCCCCACAGGCCCCTCCTCCCCACAGGCTCCTCCCCCCACAGGCTCCTCCTGTCTCCTCCCCACAGGCTCCTCCTCCCCACAGGCTCCTCCTCCCCACAGGCCCCTCCTCCCCACAGGCCCCTCCTCCCCACAGGCCCCGCCTCCCCACAGGCTCCTCCCCCCACAGGCTCCTCCTGTCTCCTCCCCACAGGCCCCTCGTCCCCACACCCCCCTCCTCCCCACACGCCCCTCCCCCCACAGGCTCCTCCTGCCTCCTCCCCACAGGCTCCTCCTCCCCACAGGCTCCTCCTCCCCACAGGCCCCTCCTCCCCACAGGCCCCTCCTCCCCACAGGCTCCTCCTCCCCACAGGCCCCTCCTCCCCACAGGCTCCTCCCCCCACAGGCTCTTCCTCCCCACAGGCTCCTCCTCCCCAAAGGCCCCTCCTCCCCACAGGCTCCTCCCCGGAGACAGGCCCACCCACCTCACCAGCCACCCCAAGGCCCGGTTCTCAGCGCCACACCGGCCCCGCCCACTGTCACTGACTCTGCCCCGGGCCCGCCGCCTCCTTGAAGTCCTCCTCTTGCGTGACCACCCCTCTTACCAGGGCCCGCGCCCGCTGGTCCGCCAGGCCCCGCCTTTTCTGCGGCCTCCGTTGTGCTGCTGCACCCGACGAGCCGGGTTGACGGTGAACCCCACGTAGACGCGGCCCCGGTGCCGAGGGTTCAGGCAATAGAGCAGGTAGACGCCGAAGAAGCACCCGGGCCTCGCCGCGCCCCCCTCGGGACCCATCTGGACGTGGGCGTTGGTTGCTGTGGCCTCTGAGTCGGGGAGGGTTGGGTTGCCAGGGCCGCCATACACTAGTCTGGGGAAAGCCCTTGGCGGCGGCTGCAGCAGCGCGGGTTCGGGCACCCTCTCCTGGCTGGAGCCAGGAGCCCAAACCCGCCGCGGAACCTCGGGCGGCGGCACCAATGAGCGTCGACGGGGGCGGAGCCCGACCGTGCGCAGGCTCTGATTGGCTGGCGGGCGGCAGGCGCGGAACGCGGGCGGTTGGAAACTGGGTTTCCGTGAGGGCGGAAGTGCTGGGCGCGCGGACGCCTCAGTAAGGGCGGAAGTAGAGGCCTCAGCAGAAGTGGCAGCAGCGCGACCCGCGGGAGGATCGGGGGTTCTGTCTGCGCCGGGCCGCCCCCGCCGGCCGCCATGGAACTCAGCGCCGAGCACCTGCGGGAGAAGCTGCGGCGGGACCTGCAGGCAGAGCACGTGGTGAGCTGCGCGGCCTGGACCTGCCCGGCCAGGGCAAAAGGCTTCTGGGTGGGCGGCTTGGCACCATCCCCATGACTCTGCCCCTTAGGAGGTGGAGGACACGACTCCCAACCGTTGCGCGTCCAGCTTCCGAGTCCTGGTGGTGTCGGCCAAGTTCGAGGGGAAGCCGCTGCTCCAGAGACACCGGTGAGGCCCGAGGCCCGGGGAACCCCTCGCTCAGCGCTGTCCCGGCCCCACAGCCCCCGGGACCCCGCAACCCAACTCCCTCGCCCCGGCAATGCGGCCCAGCCCTGTGGGCTACAGCCCCAAAGACTTGGCCTTCTCGGCCCCCGCCGGGGGTATTGAGGCTTAGGTCCTCTACCTCTCCTGTCCCAGGTCCTGGGCGCCACAACTTGGGGACACCTCCAGCCTTCTGGGTCACCCTAGCTTCGAGGACCGACTTAGGCTCTGCGGTTTCCTAACAACGTCTCTCCCGCAGGCTGGTGAACGCGTGTCTAGCAGAAGAGCTCCCGCACATCCATGCCTTTGAGCAGAAAACCCTGACCCCAGAGCAGTGGGCCCGTGAGCGGCAGAAATAAGAGACCAGCACCTGCACAGCCATTAAATTATGAATCAGCGCCAGCTTCTGTGTTGCTGTGTTGTGTGTGGGAGGGGCACTGAGGCTGTCTAGTCTAGAGCCTGGCTTCTCCCTGCCCTGACACTCCTCGTTGTCTCCTCATTGTTTTAACTTGGGCAAGTCCCTCTCCGCCCAAAGGCCTCTGTGTCCCCACTTATAAAGTGAAACTTCAATCCTTGAAATCCCTTTCAGGACAGGCCTCACAGGCCTTTTCTGTAATGCTTCGAAGAGTCCTACTAACCAACCACCTATTTGTGGACAATTGCTGGGTGTTCCTGCCCTCTGCCAGCCTTCAAGATGCACAGATGAGCTCTGGCTGGTGTGGTTCGGTGGTTAGAGCATGGGCCTGCAAACCAGTGGGTCCTGGGTTCAATTTCCAATCAAGGGCATGTACCTGGGTTGCAGGTTTGATCCCCACCCCGGTCTGGGTTCAGGAGGCAACTAATTGATGTGTTTCTCTTACATCTATGTCCCCCCCAGCCCTTCCACTCTCTAAAAATCAATGACAAAAAACCCTTGGGTGAAGATCAACAACAAAAATGCACAGATGAGAAAGTGCTTGGAGTTTCAGGGTGCTGGCCAATTTAACAAGCCTTTCCCTCTCACCAACATCACCCCATGTCAGAAGCATAATAGAGGTTGCACACTTTCCCTGCAGGTTCCCACAGGGACAGGGTACCCCAGCAGCTGGGATGCTGATGTTTTCTGGCTCGCTGGAGGAGGTACAATGACCTTTAGGCCCTGGGCTGGTGTGGCCAGACCCCCTTGAGAAGACCATGTGGTTTTCTTTTTTCTTTAATATTTTTATTGATTTTAGAGAGGAAGGGAAAGAGAGAGAAACATCAATGATGAGAAAGAATCATTGATCCATTGCCTCCTACACCTCCCCTCCCCCCACTGGGGGTCGAGCCCACAACCTAGACATGTACCCTGACTGGGAATCAAACCGTGACCTCCTGGTTCATAGGTCAACGCTCAACCACTGAGCCACACTGGCCAGGCACCATGTGGTTTTCAAGAATGGAGGTGTGGGCAGAGGATATGAATAGGGGTAGAACAGGAAAATAAGGCCAACCAGAGCCACAAAATGGGGACAGCTGATGCCTCTAGTATCAGCTTGAACACAAGTACCAGGATTGGTAAGTCCCTGAGACCTAGTGGGGCCAGGGCTCTTTGGGAATATGGATTACAGATTTCAGCCATTCCACCCACTCTGTTCCCCTGTGTTTTCAAGGCCAGTGTCTTGGCCCCTAAATTATCTCCCCTCCTCCTCCACCCCCATCTCCTTCTCTTGTTCTTGTCAGAGGGAGAATGGGTTGGAAACCTGGAAGTCGGGGTGATGACAGGTGAACCCTCTGGGTTCCCAGATTCTTTCCTGAGCTGTTTTTCAATTCTCCTGGGCCAGGAGGACAGCTAGTGACCAGAAGGGCCTGTCCCCATTGTACAAGAGAGGCTCAGAGAAAGCACCTCACCTTCCATAGGCCCAGAGTCCAGATTTCTGGATTCTGTCACACCCCTGATTGGGTCCACCACTGTGTTCACAGGGTTGTGGGATCCCTCCCCGTTTTATTGGGAAGAAGTAACTTGCCCAGAGTAACGGCTTGCTTAGAGGGTGAGACCAAAATGGGCAGACGGGGACAATCTTACGGCCGCCTCACCGCTCTGCCCAGGTGGTTTTCTCTGGCATGCTGAAGAGGGAGAAGGGGCAGCAGATGGGCACCGAGTCCTCACTGCCCCTGTGTGGTATGAACCAAACTGCTGTGGCCAGGACACCTGCTCCTCATAGCCTGTGTCCCAACTCAGAGGTCACCTGCTAAGGTGGGTGTCAAACCCACTTCCAAGCCCCCACTTGATGGAGCCTGACGGGTTATTCAGGTCCCTGCCTCATAGGCCAGGCCCAGGTGAGACCCACAATAAGGGCTCAAGAGGCAGCAGCCCTGCGCACGAAGGCTCTAAACTAGGCGTGGAGACAAGTCATGACTCAGGACCTGCCCTTCAACTGCTCGGTCCTCAGTTTCCTCGCCTGTAAACTAGGGTTGGGCCTTGGCTTTAGTTCTAAGCTTTCTCTTTACAAAAGGACCCCTCGGGCCTACAATTTGAAAGATGTCCTGTAGGAGCTAGTTGTTTCATTTCCCCACAAGCAACAGTGTTGTTAGTGCGTTACATGTAACCTGATGTGGTTAACTAGAAAAGGCAGCTTTGGGGTAAACGTGGGAGTTACTGAAGTCCCGAGCTAGGGCCTTGAGTAGCTCACACCTGCCAGCTGCAAAACACCCCCAAACCACACCAGAACAGGCTGCTCCCCCACCAGACCTGTGGTTTACTCCAGAGCATTTGGAAGCATCCCTCAGCCCCTGCCATGGGCCAATCCCATCAAGGCTTCTGAGGGGGGAGTTCAGAATCAGTTCAGACTCAGCACTCAGGCACAGTCATCAGAGTCCGAGAGGTACCAGAAAATAAAGCCATTTTATTTTATCTGCCACTGTGGCCTAAGGAGTGGGAGGAAAGGGGGGCCGGGGAGGCGATGCGGTGGGCCCCAGCTGAAGGCCGTGGAGTCTTTACTTGGCCAGGACTGTCTCCTCCAGCCTATCCAAGCGCTTCTGGAGCTCCTGCACCGTGGCCTGGAGCTTCCTCACCTCCTCCTCCAGCCGGGACACGACGTCCTGGAGGACCCAGCGCTGCATTAGGCCCGCTCCACCCTGGACTCCCCTTACCCTGGCCGAGAGCCCAGAGCTTGGGCCCTCTGTCTCTCAGCCAGTTGCTGCCCAGAGAGCTGCAGGCCTACAAGCCTGAAAGCTGCATTCTGAGGCCTCAGGATTACCCACTGCCATCTCCCTGTGAGTCTGGGCTGCCTCAGAGGCCAGCCTCCTTCCCCTGGGTCAGTGACCACAGCGATGGCAGCCCCTCCCTGCCCTGTCTTCCCATCCTGACTCCAGCCTCCCATCCGCCTCTCACCGAGCTTGGAGTGCCACTGGCCTCTGGTGCTGTCTTCCTGCGCCCGGTGTCCAGGCCCCGGTTGACCCTCAGCTCCCGGCTCTTTGAGGGCACGTAGCCATCCTTGAGGGAAATGAGGAGGGGCCCAGCATCCCGACCCCCCAGCCACTCATCGGCCGTGAGGGCAGCGTCAGGCCCTGCAGTGGGCGGGTACAGGTCCTCCTGGAACAGGTCCGACTGTGGGCAAGACCAAGGCTGGTTAAGAGCGTGCGTAGGCCATACCACCACCCTGCAGCTCTGCAAGGTGTGCCCAGCCCAGAGCCCAGGGAGGGACATGGCATCACCTTTCTAGGCACTGTCATGGCGATGGGCTCACACTTGCGCTCATGCAGCTTGTAGAACCTGTGGAAACAGGAAGGTGAGCAGCGCCCGCAGCACAGTTGAGCTGAGACTGAAGGTCAGCCTGAGGTCAGCCCTGCCCAAGGAGCATGCTCAGGTCAGGGTCAGGGAACAGTCACCTGGCGATCTCACACTTGTTCACCTCCAGGCCGCGTTTGGGCATGTAGCCCATGCCACGCTGGGACTCCTTGGAGCTGAACATGGAGAGATAGTGCAGGAACGGGGCCTCAGAAGTGATCTCGAAGTACCGGATGGAGCTGTCACCCTGCGGGTGGAGGGTGCGAGGGGAGATCAGCACCGACAGGGGCCTGCAGCCGTGCTCCTTCCCGGCCCCTCTGCCCACCTCCCTCCCCTGGCCCCCCGCCCCACTGGGCCACCTTGCCACAGAGGTAGACGATGTTGGTGTCGGGGTCAAAGAAGGGCAGCAGGACGCCGCTGCTCGTGTCCAGCTCCTGCAGGGACAGCGGCTCCTCCAGCTGCTTCTGTAGAGACGGGTGGGAGACAACAATGAGCGGAGCCACGTCAGGCCCCGGGCGGAGCCCTTCACTGGGCAGTCACCGGGTGGGGGTGACCCTTACAGACCAGCCAGTGGAAACCCCCATCGCAGGCGGGTAAATGGGCCGTGGACATAGGGCTCGGGCTTGGCAAGGCCGGGCTAAGCCTCCAGACCCTCTGCGCTCACCGTGTCCCACAGTGCCACCTGCCGCTCGCTCATGCGGCTGAAGCCCGTGGTCAGGATCTTCCCGTCAGACACGAACACGGCTCGCACCGGCCGGGTCCCCTCGTGAGGACGGTCCTTCTCCTGGGAGGGAAGGGATGCGGTCGGCCAGGCAGGGGCAAGAGAGGACCGCATCTAGCACCCCGGCTGTGGTGGGTAGGAGGGGTGAAGGTCCCTGGGTCGAGGGCCACACAGTTCATTGCCACTCACAGCTACGACAGTGCCTTTGCGGGGCTCGATGAGGCGCACGCGCTTGTCGCGGCACGAGGTGCAGATGAGGGCGCCGTCCCGGCTCCAGTCCACGCTGTAGATGGTGTCCGGGTGCACATCCGCGCCCAGCGTCAGCACTGCCGCCCCGGTGCCCACGTCCCACACCAGGATCACGTTGTCGCAACCTGGGCAATGCCCCCTGTGTCAGAGCCATGAGCCGCCCCCTCGCTGTCAGAGGCCAGCCCCCCCTGCCTCTCCCCCCAGGCACCTGCACTGAGCAGCACATTCTGGGCTGTGGGGTGCCAGGCAATGATGCCCACACGCTTGGTGTGGCCCTCCAGGGTGACGACAGGCTCCCGCATGGGCAGCACCAGGCCCCCATCGGGGATCTCCCATACCTGCAGAGAAGGGGCGCGTGAGTCGGGCACTCCACATGTCAGATCCCGGCCTGGGGCCCCCTCCTCACCGGTAACCCCACCGCCACTCACCATGACTGTGCAATCTTCTGAGCCACTGGCAATGACGTTGTCATTGTGCGGGCACCAGGCGATGTCCAGCACGGGGGCTGTGTGGCCACAGACCGTGGGCACATTCTTGTCCACACGTCCAGTCTAGAGGGCACAGCAGGGCCTCAGGGAGGTGCTTTTGCCCTCCAAGCCCAATCCAACCTCCCCACAGCCCTTCAGAGAGGCACAGAGGGCAAGGCCGCAGGAACCCGGGAGGCGGAGCAGGCCAAGGGCGGCAGGAGTTGGTCCTCTGCTTGCCCGAGGCCAGAGTTGTCAGGGCAACTCAGAAGGGCCGCCCCAAGGCCACAGGAAGCACAGATTGGGGTGCGGGTCTGGTCCTGCCTGCTGTCAGATCCTGGCAGATTCCTCCACCTCTATCTCAGTTTCTCATTTGTGCCCTGAGGGCCCCCGCCCCCACCCCACATCCCTGAGTGAGGCTGCCAGGCACACAGGCCAAGGCCGGGGACAGGGGTGGGGAAGGGGCCGTCCATTGCATTGGGCTGAGTGTTCCCCAGGCAAGTGTGTGAGAATGGTGGGGCTGTGGGCAGGGGCCCTTCTAGGAGAGGGACCGGGAAGTCTGTCATAACGGCCCCCAGCCAGGAGCAGAGGTTTGGAAATGGCCACTTCCGGGGACAGCTGTGCAGAGGGCTTCCTGCGTGAAGAGCAGGCCCGGCTCTCACCGACAACCACTTCCTCTTCTCTTCGCTTCCATCGGCCCTTTTTTGGTAACAACTTAGGGCCCATCTCCCCTTCCTGCGTCACCCGCTAGAGCACAGCACTGTGCTGGGAGTCAGGGTCAGCAGACAGCAGGCGGGGGACAGGGTCAGAGGCAGGCAGGCGGGGCCAGGAGAGGGCCCTCTATATCATCCCTGCCCGGGGGCTGGGGCCCGAACTTGCTGGGTCCCCAAGGGCTCTGACAGGCCCAGACATGGAGTGCCCCCAACTCTAAGAGCACTGCTGGGCCTGCCCAGACCCCAGACCATCCCTCTCTGTGCTCCTGAGGGGAGAAGGCCCAGGCGGAGGCTTGGGAGACCCTGACTCAGGACTCACTGTCTGATCCTTCTCATGCCGTCTCCACTCTGAGACTCAATTTCCATTCCTTTTTTTAAATATATTTTTATTGATTTCAGAGAGGAAGGGAGAGGGAAAAACATCAATGATGAGAGAGAACCATTGATCGGCTGCTTTCTGCACACCCCCTACTGGGATTGAGCCCCAACTCGGGCACGTGCCCTTGACTGGAATCCAACTTGGGACCCTTCAGTCCACAGGCCGACATTCTATCCACTGAGTCAAACCAGCCAGGGCTCAATTTCCATTTAAGAGCTGGCAAAAGCTTAAAGCTCATTTAGCCCAGCTCAGTTTTATAGATGACAACACTGTGGCCCAGGGAAGCTTGGTGACAGTCACCTAATCAGGACCACTCAGGGGTCCATTGGATGGCCAGATGCTCACCTTGCCCAGGGGCAGCACCAAGAAGGCCCCTCCCCCGCTGGCTTCACAGATCAGGGCCACAAACTTGGGGTTGACAGCGCAGAAGCCACTGTCCCAGGTGGTCTGTGACACGCGTACATCCTCATAGCACTGATCGGCCTTGGCCGGTTGTCCAAACACGTGGCGGAACTTGCTGGAGCGGACCACCTGGCGGCTCATTCTGGGGGAGGCCGGAGAGGGGGGGCAGGGGGAGACAGAGGTTGAGAACTTTTCTCCCTTTAGGCCAGCTGTGACCTTACAGTCCCTGTCTCCCCCAGGAACCCCTCAGCCTGACATTTAAGGTCGCAGCTAACTTCCCCAGCAGCAACATCCGGGACTCCCCACCCTGGCTCTGGGTAACTGACATCCTGCTACCCTCGCACTCTCAGCTTCTGCACCCCTCTCCCAGCTAACCTGCAAGGCCCACCTTCTCCACACCCCTCGGCTCTTGCTTCTGCTGCCCCGAGCCGGGGCCTTGCAGCAGAGCCGGCTGGGGGCAGCACCTACTGCGCTTTGTCAGGGACTGGCTGATGGACAGAGCTGCTCTCCCATGGCTCACACGGGCCGGGGGGGTGGGGGGGGGCGGGGGGGGAGAGTCTCCAGTGCAGATAGTGTGGAGAGGGTTTCTCTCAGCCTCAGCATCCAGCCCCACGCCCCTCACACCCACATGGGGAGCCTCCTCGCCTCCGGGCACAGCATGGACACACGGAGGGACTAGCACAGGGGCCTGCCCAGGAGCCAGCTCTCCGCCCTCTGGTGTCAGGATGGCTTCCCCCACAGGTCTCTGGGCACCACAGATGGGCAGATGGCCTGTGTCCGGGTTTCTCCTCCTCTCACTCCTCTGCCTCTCGCCTCCACTTCAGCAGGTGTCCTGAGTGCCATCTCCCCCGCACCCCTCCAAACACACGCACACCCGCACACACGCACATGCACACAGGCACACTGGAACTCCACACAAGAAGGGAGAGGCGGCGGACTTCTCTGAGGTCCAGCTGGGATGGTTTCCCCCGTTGGCTGGGCAGAGAGCAAGTGAAGCGGAGGGGACCGCCTCTGGCTCCCCAGGTACCAGGATGGGGTTCCTGGGGAGGATGGGGGCGGTGATGCCTGCTGGGAGGGCCTCTAGCTGCTCCCCAGCTTCTCCAGGTGCCCCACTCTGAGCCTGGTCCTTCTCTGCGGCTCCAGCGCCCTCGCCCACCCGTGCTTCCCCGGAGGCTGTAGTGAGCAGCGTGTCTGAGGGTGTGCGAAGCAGGCTGGGGCAGGGGTCAGTCCAGGTGAGGAGCCTGGGTTTGGGGAGCAGGAACCCCCAAACCGGAGGTTGAAGGGCAGGAAGCCATCGCCCCACCCTGCCTCCTCCCCCACCGCAGGTACCAGGCCCAGAAACCGCGGAAAGGGGAACTTGGTCTTTTCTTGTTTTGCTCGCAACCCCTTCCTGTCTCCCAGCTCAGAGCAGCTGCTCGCTCACCCCACCCTGCCCCCACCCCACCCCAAGGCTCCCATTCTGGGGAGAGCCGGGGCCCCCCACGTGCCCTGACCCCCCACGTCCATCTCGGCCGCCGCGGCCCCTCGCCCTCGCCTCCCCGCGGAGCTCCGGGGCCCGCAGATGGACCCTCCCACGCGCACCCACGCCCGCAGGCGCGTCCCTCCCGCAGGGCTCGGTCCCCATCAGCGCCAGCGCCCAGTCCGTCCGCCCCCACAGCGGCGGTGCCCGGCGCCCGCCGCCCCACAGGTGGCCGGGACCGCGATGCCCAGTCCCCCCCGGGTCAGGCCCGCAGGCTTACCTGCTGCGGAGACCTCCCGGGTGGAGGCGGGCGAGAGGGAGGAGGAAGCGCCGGGGGAGCCGAGGACGGCCCGCTGAGGATGCTCTTGTCAAGACAATGAATGAGAAGCCGGCCGCCCGCCTCCTTAGGTGGCAGCGCCCCTTTGGGCGGAGCTCCGGCAGGACCGGGCCCTCCCTCCGCGAGCGCCGCCCCGCCCGCCGCTGCCAGTTCCCAGCCTGACAAGCTCAGCCGCACTTTTAATGTCAAAATGCGCACACACTCCGCCTTCCCCCCTTCAGCTCCCCCCGGCCGCCGCGCCCCTCCCTTTGTGCGGGCCCCACGCCCACCCCGCCACCCGGGCTGCCTCTCCCCCCCGGGGACCCGCGGAGCCCGGCCGGGGAGGGGGCCCTGCGCCCACCTGCGCCGGGGCCCGGCTGGTCCAGGCTCCTGCGCTTACAAAGGGGTGGCCCTGCAGGAGCCCCTGAGCCTCGGTCTCAGGTCTCCGTGGACAAGCACTCTGCTCTGCCTGCCCGGGGGGTGGAGGTGGGGTGGCAAATGAAATAATTTGGCCCACGGAGCCCCTCCTCGTGCAGGGCTAACCCGTGAAGGAGCCGCTCCTGCCCCAGGGGGCGCTCAGGCCACTGGAAGGAGAGGAGCCACGAGCCCCCAGGGAGCCGGGCGGGCAGAAGCCTGGACTTCAGACTCAGAGGAAGGAGGCCTGTGTCCCATCCAGAGGGCAAGGAAGGCCCGCTCCCGCATCAGAGGCTTCATGAGTTCGACTCCCACTGTCACACCTGCTGAGCGACCTTGGGCAGGTTGCCTAACCTCTCTGAGCCTCTATAACAGAGTAATACTCACCTCATGGGATCACGGGGACAGGAAGCCGTAGGCGTCCCATGTGGAGTGGGCAAGTGCTTACTAAATGTCCCTCTTATCACTATTGCTGTGTACAGGGCATTGGACCAGGAGCTGCAAGGACGAGAAAGAGCCAACAGGCCTGACGACAGAAGGTCTTGCAGGCCGAGGGGCAGCCTGAGCAGAGGTCCCAGAACATGAATGTCAGGGGACGGATTCGAATCCTGCCTCCGCCACTGACTGGCTTTTTTCACTAATATAATGTTTTGAGATTCATCCATGTTGCTGCATGTCTGATAAGAATTTTTATTTTACCTAAGCACAATACCATTATGTCATAGACAAATATACCTTAACAAATCAGTGATGATTTCTTCACATCATCTAATACCCAAGTCATGTGCAAATTTCCATGATTGCCTAAAAAAAAGAATCCAGTGGTCAATCTTAACATCACCAGAAGTAGGGCAACCTGACATTATGTGCTCTGATAAAATGATGCAATAAGCATGCAATAGTACCGTTTAGTGTTATTACCAAAATCACTATCATAAGCATCATCTTGAATGTAAGCAAGCCTCTAGATCTAACTACTAGTTAATAGTGAATAAGGGCTGAAACCGGTTTGGCTCAGTGGATAGAGCGTCGGCCTGCGGACTGAAAGGTCCCAGGCTCGATTCCGGTCAAGGGCATGTACCTGGGTTGCGGGCACATCCCCAGTGGGGGATTTGCAGGAGGCGGCCGATTGATGTTTCTCTCTCATCGATGTTTCTGACTATCTCTCTCCCTTCCTCTCTGTAAAAAATCAATAAAATATATTAAAAAAAAATAGTGAATAAGGAAGATAGAAGGAGAGGTTAAATAATACCACAAGGAAGCAATTAGCTAAATCTAGAATGTGGGAAATGTTATAGGACAAATGACCTATCATCAACAAATAAATGGCATTAAGAGAAAAGGGGGGAATATTAAAAGAGTTTAACAAATATATCAACCAACTGTGATGTGTAAACCTCCTTTGGATTCTTATTTAAACAAATCAACTGTAAAAGGAGATTTTTTAAAATATATATTTTTTATTGATTTTTTACAGAGAGGAAGGGAGAGGGATAGCGTTAGAAACATCTATGAGAGAGAAACATAGATCAGCGGCCTCCTGCACACCCCCCACTGGGGATGTGCCCACAACTACATGCCCTTGACCGGAATCGAACCTGGGACCCTTCACTCTGCAGGCTGATCCTCTATCCACTGAGCCAAACAGGTTAGGGCAAAAAGGAGATTTTAAAAAGTAAGATTGTCACTTACAACCAAGAGTCCTAGCCCCTCGGTGCTGCACTAACATTCCATCACTAAAGAATCGTAAAAGCCCTACGAGGCATTTTATCGTCCCTTTTCACAGACAGCAACACTGAGGCTCAGAGGAGGAAAACAACCTACCCAGGTTCAAATACCAGCCTGCCTGCCTCTGAAACCCCTGAGTCCATTCAGGGGTCCCGGTGACCTCTCGAGGCCGAGGTGTGCACAAAGGCGGAGAGCAACGGAGTCAGGAGGGCGAACGGGGGCTGAAGCCTCGTAGACAGTCCATGGATGTTAGTGGACTGGATGGATGATGTTACGCGTAAACTGCGTGTTGAATAGGAGTTTGCCGAGCAGAGAAGGGAGGGGAAAGGGAGAAAAGTAATTCAGATAAGGACCACGACTAGAGCCTCAAGTGCTTGGCAGGAAGGAGGAAGTGATCGAGCTGGAAGACCAGCAGGAGGCAGATCATGAGAGGCCTCAGCCTGTGTCTTCCTTTTTTTTTCTTTTTTTTTATAGAGAGAAGGGAAGGGAGGGGGAGAGACAGAGAGAGAAACATTGATTGGTTGCTGCATGCAGGTGCCCAACCAGAGGCCGGGGGACTGAGCCTGCATCTGAGGTAAGTGACCAGAATCAAACCTGAGACCCTTCAAGTCCTCAGGGCAACACTCTAACCACTGAGCAAAACGGCTAGGCAGCCTGTGTCTTCTGAAGGAGTTTGCTCCCATAGGTAAGGAGCAGCCCACACAAGTCTCTAAGTCAGCGGTTCTCAACCTGTGGGTCGCGACCCCTTTGGCGGTCGAACGACCCTTTCACAGGGGTCGCCTAAGACCATCCTGCACATCAGATATTTACATGACGATTCATAACAGTAGCAACATTACAGTTATGAAGTAGCAACGAAAATCATTTTATGGTTGGGTCACAACATGAGGAACTGTATTTAAAGGGCCAGAAGGTTGACAACCACTGCTCTAAGTAAAGAGGTGTTAGGATCTCAGTATAAGAGGTTACAGGCCTTCTCTCAGCTATGATCGTCGGTCCAACTGCAGGCTCGCCCTGACCCACACTCAGGAACCAATCCCAGGCTTAAGCAGGAGGCACTGAGGACGCCATGTCCCCAGGCTCAGGCCTAAGTCAATCATATGAGCCACTGCTCACTAGCCATCTACCTCGGGCTGCCTTCCTCACCTTTATGAGATGATCGTGGCTTCTATTTTATGGAGAAAAGAGTGAGAACGCTTTCAACCCCTCTTCTCCCACCAGCAATAGCATCTCCTCTAAACAGCCATTCGCTTTCATCACAGAGGAGGTTTTCTCCTTGGGCCCGTCGCCCTTTCCTCCTCCTCAGACACATCCCTTCCCACTTCCTCAGTGAGCGCGCTCCGTCACGTGCCCTCTACCTGTACTGCCGGCTTCTCCTCGCCACAGCCCCTCTCTCTTCTGTATATAAAACAAGCTTCAAGCCTAAATAATGGACACAGACAACAGGGGCTGAGGGCATGAGTTGGGGAGGTCGGGGGGGGTAGTTATGGTGGGATAAGAACACATATGTAATACCTTCATAAAAAAAATAAAAAATAATAAAAAAAATAAATAAAAGCAAGCTTCAGCCCCCTTTGTTTTGGGAGAAACTCCCTCAATGTGGCAACCTCAAAACCACTTCCCTCTCGCACTCTTGCTGTTCACAATCGTTTCTTGAAAGAGCTGCGTACACGCCCTCCACTTCCTCGTTTCCTACTTATTCTTCCACCTACATGAGTCTGGCTTCGGCTCCTCCCTCTCCACGCAGACTTGCCCCCCCAAGGCCACCCATCACCTCCTGAACAGTAGCCGGAAGAGCACGTTTTGGTGATTATCTGATGCTACTGCCTACTCTCCCTCCGGAGCCATTCTTTCCTTCGGCATCTGGGCCCCTGTTCCTCTTCTTTGCTCTGCAGCTCTCGCTCTCGACTCCCTGCTGAGCGTCCTCTCTCTGCTTCACACGCTTTGTGCAGGGAGCTCCCCAGGACTCCACCCAGCCTCCCCACACCATCCCACCCGCATCCCAGCTTTAACTATACACTTTGACGACCCTACTCTGAGCTGTGGCCCCGATCTGCTCCCATTCCTCCCTCGTTCTGCCTGCCAACCATACGGTTCGACCTGCATGTCCTTTAGCACCTGGGAGGGCCCCACGGAGAAGGAAGTCTTGACCTTGAATCTCTCCCTTCCTCTCCATGTCCACCAGCACTGCCTGGGCTGTATTGCTTGGACCACTGGCTCCCTGACCTTCCTCTCATTCATCTTTTATGGCGTCTCTAGAGTCGCCTTCTGGTCTTAATAGGACAACCTTACAAAACCCGAGCAGCTCCCGTAGGAGGAAGTTGAAACTCCGGCGGCCCGGTGTGCAAAGTCCCTGATGATCTTCCCCAGCCACCAGCCTGGCCTTGCTGCTCCTTACCCAGCTCACCACGCGCCCTCACTCCTCTGGCTCAGAGGCTGAGCCTCGGACGTGTACAGGGGAAGGGGAGAGGGGGGTGTTCCAGCCCCCTGTTGTGGAGTAAGCCGCTCTGAAACTTAGTGACTTAAATGGACAACCACTCCATTATCTCTCATTATTATCTCAGAGGACAAGGCAGGTACACGAGTAGCTGATGTGGGCAGATGGATTATAACGGGAACTGCATTTTGGTGGTCACATGGGAATGTGGGCCTTGTGTAGCTAAACCTGGTTTTCCAAGATGTTACAAATATGGATTTTTATATGAAAGTTCCAGATCTTTCAATGTTGCAACTAATTTAAAAGTTTCTAAAAATGTTATATGAGCGAAACTAAATATGTCTTTGGTTTGGATGTCGTTTTTTCTGATCAACAATTTTTTGGACTCTGTTGTTTGCCCTCAGCACAGGCTCAAAATCTCTTACCACTTTTTTTGCTACCACACTCTTGCACCCGCTACTTATCCTTTAAGATCCAGGTCAAAATTTCCTTGTCTATGAAGTCTCCCCTGACACCCCCTCCCCCACAGCCAGTCCTTAAATGGTTTCTTTTCTCCCCGGTGCTAGTGGCCCCTGCCGAATCCCTCTATCCGGTAATCAGCGCCCTGGAGAGTAATTGTTTACAGTCCAGCTCCTCCACAGACTGAGTTTAATTTCCCCAGCACAGGGCCCAGCACTTGGTGTTCAATAAACGTAAATACTTCTTCCTTTCCACCAACACTGCTAAGCACCCACCAACTCTTATACGTTCTGCCTTCACCATTTTCTTTCCTGACTACTGCATCCTCTGTCCCCACAGCCTTACCCTAGTCCAGCTCCTCCTACTTCTGCCCAGAATGATCCCACGCCCTGCTAACCAGTCTCCCCAACTCGTCTCCTCCATGGCCCCAATCCCTGTCCCTCAGCCAGGCTCCTCCCCAATGCACAAGATATGACCACGTCAACCCCATTTCAAGATTCCTCCTTTATTCCTCAGAATAAAATCCAAACTCCATGAACGGCGTTGGTGGGTCTAGGACAGTGATGGCGAACCTATGACACGCGTGTCAGAGGTGACACGCGAGCTCATTTTTTTGGTTGATTTTTCTTTGTTAAATGGCATTTAAATATACAAAATAAGTATCAAAAATATAAGTCTTTGTTTTACTATGGTTGCAAATATCAAAAAATTTCTATATGTGACACGGCACCAGAGTTAAGTGAGGGTTTTTCAAAATGCTGTCACGCCGAGCTCAAAAGGTTCGCCATCACTGGTCTAGGACTTGTGCCTATCCAGCACAGCTGGTCCAGGTTGAAAGCAGGGCCAATCAATGTGTGTTTTCTTTCGGGAGCCATTTCTGTCACTATGTGGGGAAAACCTTCCTGAGAACGAAGTCAACGAAAACCAAGTGGGAGTGAGGAATGGGCAGAGAGAGAGGAGCCAGAGACTGCGTTGATGACCTTGTTGAGCTCCGTGATCTGGTTGTGCATGAAGCCAGGGCCACCCCAGGCTTTCCCAGCTCTCAGAGCCACGGTGAGATGAACAGCCCGCTGACTAGCCTCAGACGCCGGTCTGACTGATCTGAAAAGCAGAATTGATAGGCATGTAAAGCAAAGGACATTCAGCAAAGTAGGCCTCAGCTTGATTTATTCCCACCATGCTGCATTTTCAAAACACTAGACTCCCCACTGACCAACTTCCATTTTGGGGTTGACAAACCAAGCTCACCACACGTGACTGCAGGGAGAACTTTATCCCAAAGTCTTGTCGGCCCCAGCTAAGTCTCTCCAAATGATCCCGCTCCCTCCTGCAGCCTCCCTGGGGGACATCAGTACTAGAAGGGCTTTTAACCCAGCTGCCTCTTTTTATGGGTGATGAAACCAAGACCCGCTGACACAGTTAGACAGTCTGAACAAAACCCCGGGTCCGAACTCCCACAGCACCATGATACCAAGATGGAGACAACATCCCTGTCTCTTTTTCACACTCAACTGAAGCTTCGACACAAAATAACTAGACACCAAGTGTGTAGGTGTTTTCAAATACACACACGGTGTCCTGTTCCCTTCCTTATGGTAAACCAATCGGGGAAAGGAAAGGAGATGCAGTAGCTCTTGAGTAAAATAACTAACTTTTTTCACTTTGTATATGGCTGTTTCTGAATCTTTTTATCTATATCCAGATTTTACTCGCATATTTATACAGCATCGGAGCATTTAATCCAAGCTGTAAGCAAGAAATTTGTCTTTATTAGTCAGGCATTTCTGGGTTGCAAGTTACAGAAACAGTTAAACCAGTGGAGGCAAAATAAAAGGAATTTAGTGGCTTACATATCTGATAAGTCCACGGACTGGATCCAGATGCTCACATGATGCTGTCAAGATCACCACGATTCTATTTCGTCTTTCCGTGTTTCATTCTTGGGCAGGTTCTCTCCACTGTGTCAAAGATGACCACCAGAACTCTAGGTTCACAGCCTTTCCAGATGGGCGAACCGAGGGAAAAACCAGCAAAAACTACGAGCTGACTCTCACTGGGCCAGCGGGGGTCACTTGTCCATCCTTGAACCATTCCTGTGGCCAGAGGGATGGAATAGACTGAGTGGCCATTCCTCAAGTTGGGAGGGTGGAGTCAACCGTATCCAAACTACTTGGACTGCCCTAGCCGGTTTGGCTCAGTGGATAGAGCGAAGGCCTGCAGACCAAAGGGTCCCGGGTTCGATTCTAGTCAATGGCATGTACTTGGGTTGCAGGCTCCTCCCTGACCCAGGCCCTGGTCAGGGCTCGCGCAAGAGGCAACCAATCAATGTGCTTCTCTCAGATTGATATTTCTTTCTGTCTTTTCCTCTCCCTTCCACTCTCTCTAAAAATCAATGGAAAAATATCCTCAGGTGAGGATTAACAAAAACAAAACAAACTACTTGGACTGAGAAGAGGCCCTAGAATGGATGTTGAGAGGCAAATATCATGACCACTACAGTTCCCCAAAGTAAAATCAGGGTAAACAGAAACACAGACTAACCTGCATGACTTAGACAGCCATTGGCACTGAATCACCAATGTTTCTGATGGTACAGGAGTCTTAAAGTACATAAATAAGATTTGAATGGTAGGTACAAACATTGTTTCTAAGTTCTTATCTGAGTCACAGGAAAGCATGTGAGCCATTTTCCTTTACTACACAGCAATATATATAATCACATATTTCAAAGCTCGAAGGAACCATTTCATTCGAAGAAACTGAGGACCAAAGAGTGAGTGAAGTAACCTCTGGAATCACCCAGTAAGATGGCAGCGGAGTCCGCGGGATCCAAGGGAATGCTTTCTCACCTCACTCCCACCGTTGCTGATGGTGCAGTCGACCTCTGTTGTTTCTGCCTGATCATCATCTCTTCTCTACTCTAATGGGAACTAGAAATTCCTTCAGAAGTCTGCAGTGGTGATGCCTACCTAACCTCCACTGCACTCCAAATCATTTGTCTAACCCAGGGGTTCTCCACCTTCCTAATGCCGCGACCCTTTCATACAGCTCCTCATGTGGTGGTGACCCCCAACCATAAAATTATTTTCATGGCTACTTCATAACTGTAATTTTGCTACTGTTATGAATCGTCATGTAAATATCTGATATGCAGGATGTATTTTCATTGTTAAGAATGGAACATAATTAAAGCATAGTGATTAATCACAGAAACAATATGTAATTACATATGTGTTTTCTGATGGTCTTAGGCGACCCCTGTGAAAGGGTCATTTGACCCCCAAAGGGGTCGCGACCCACAGGTTGAGAACCACTGGTCTAACCCAATCATGAAAATCCCATTGCTTGTGCCAGTGACTGAGTCAGAAATGGTCCCTTGCCTCAAACTGGCCAATGAGATCAGAAGTAGTCATTGGGGGTGGGGAGGAGGCTCCAGGTAAAGAGTTCCTTGTTCATTAAAGAAAAAAAAAAAAAAAGATACACTGGTGATTGCTTCCTTCCAAAATTTGTTGTTACCTCTTCTTTTATAGCCACTCTGGTGGGTATGAAATGATTCTCACTATGCTTTTTTTTAAAGTTTTTATTTATTGTAGAGAGAGAGGAAGGGAGAGGGAAAAAGACATAGAAACATCAATCAGCTGCCTCCTGCACCCCCTCCTGAGGATCGAGATGGCAACCCAGGCATGTGCCCTGACCTGGAATCAAACTGGCAACATCTTAATACAAGGATCGACGCACAACCACTGAGCCACACCAGCCAGGCTCTCACTGAGCTTTTTACCTGCGTCTCCCTAGTGACTAGTGACCTTAAGGATCTTTTCATGTGCTAATTGGTCATTTGCATTTTTTCTTTGAAGGAATGTCTGTTCAATTCAGATCCTTGGCCCACTTTCAGTTCCATCTTCAGAAAACTATACATGAGCATCATGTTCAACAGATCTCAAGCTACCATGTGTGTGAATGACCATTTCCTTTTGTTTTACACCTGAATGCTGTACATCTATTTTGGATTGGATACTGTGTTTGTGTATTTAGGTTTTGTTTCATAGTAACCTCTCATGTTATGGCATTGATTTGCATTAAGCACAAACTAAATTAAAAGAAATGGCTGGCCCGGCCAACGTGGTTCAGTGGTTGAGTGTCGGCCTATGAGCCAGAAGGTCACGGTTTGATTCCTGGTCAGAGCACATGCCCGGGGTTGTGGGCTCGATCCCCTGCATAAGACAGCCGATCAATGATTATCTCTCATCACTGCTGTTTCTATCTCTCTCCCTCTTCCTTCCTCTCTGAACTAAATAAGTCTATATATAAATATAGATTATTAAAAAAATTAAGCCAAAACCGGTTTGGCTCAGTGGATAGAGCGTTGGCCTGTGGACTGAAGGGTCGCGGGTTCGATTCCGGTCAGGGGCATGTACCTGGGTTGCGGGCACATCCTCAGTGGGAGATGTGCAGGAGGCAGCTGATCGATGTTTCTCTCTCATCGATGTTTCTGGCTCTCTGTCTCTCTCCCTTCCCCTCTGTAAAAAATCAATAAAATATATATTAAAAAAATTAAAATATTAAAAAGAAATTTTAAAAATAGCTGAAAGAGGAAAAAAAAGCAATTGACCATCAGTGGACTCTAGAGTCTACTCCATTGCTCTATATGTCTATCCTTATGCCAGTACCATGCTGTAACTTGGTAGTAAGTTTTGAAATTAGGAAGTGTGAGTCCTCCAACTTTGTATTTTTCAAGATTGTTTTGACTATTCTGGTACCCTTGAGTTTCCATATAAATTTTAGGATACTCTTGTCAATTTCTACAAAAAAGCCATTGGGATTCTGATAGAGATTGTGTTTAGTTTGTAGAACAATTTAACAATTTTATGTCTTTTGATCCATTAACATGGAGTGTCTTTCCATCTATTTAGGCCTTCTTTACTTTTTATTGTAAAACCAGAGGCCCAGTGGGCCTAAGCCAGCAGTCGGACATCCCCTGAGGGGTCCTTAGCGCTGCCACGGAAGTGGGCCCCACTGCCGTTACACTTGCCAGCTGTGAGCCTGACTTCTGGCTGAGCAGCACTCCCCCGTGGGAGCACACTGACCACCAGGAGGAAGCTCCTGTGTTGAATGTCTGCCCCCTAGTGGTCAGTGCGCATCATAGCGACCGATCGTTCCACTGTTAGGTCGATTTGCATATTAGCCTTTTATTATATAGGACCAGGGGCCCGGTGCACGAAATTTGTGCACTGGGGGCGGGGGGTGGGGTGGGGGTGGAGTGTCCCTCAGCCCAGCCTGCCCCCTCTCACAACTGGGAGCCCTCAGGCGTTGAGCCCCATCACCCTCCAATCGCAGGATCGGCCCCTTGCCCAGGCCTGACTCCTCTGACAGAGGTGTCAGGCCTGGGCAAGGGACCCTCATTTCCCCTCATCACTGGTTCTGCCCCCAGCCCAGGCCTGATGCCTCTGGCCCAGGCATCAGGCCTGGGCAGGGGACCCCCAGACCCCTCCGATTGCTGGCTCTGCCCCTGGCCCAGGCCTGATGCCTCTGGCCCAGGATTCAGGCCTGGGCAAGGGACCCCTCTCTCCCCCCAATCCCCGGCTCAGCCCCCCACCCAGGCCTGACTCCTCTGGCAGAGGCATTAGCCCTGGGCAGGGGACCCCCAGCCCCCCGCAATCTCCGCTCTGCCCCGCACGTGCTTCATTGCACGTTTAATGGCACATGCAGCACGGAACACGGATAAACACTTGGGTACATGTCACAGTCACCCATGCCACGGCCACACGCCGGCACCCAGATGGGCACAGGCAGGAGCACTTCCGGCTCACGGCACTATTTCCACTGTTTCCGGGGCCACCAGAAGCTGCCCAGCGGCCTGCAGTGGCTGAGCCCTCCTGGCCTGGCTCGGGGTGTTGCTGGATTGAAAATGCATCGATGGGGGGCGTCCGAGCCGGTGATTGGGGGTGTGGGCCGCGGGGCCTGGGTTCAGGTGGTGGACTGCGCAGGGCGAGGCCCCCGCCGCCCGGACATGGTCCTGACAACTTTATCCAGAGTCGTCTGGGACCCCTTCCCACTCGGGGCCCAGGAGCGGTTCTGCAAACAGGACGCAGACCTGGCTCGGCCCGGCTCCGAGAACAGCGCTCACCCGCCTCGGCAAGTCCTAAACTCAGGCAGGAGGTCTCCTCCGTCCTGGGGGACAGTGGGGCCAACCGGCACCTGGCGAGGGCCCCAGACCCGACAAAGGCTTTCCAAGACAGGTGAGCGCCCGCCACTCCTGTAGGTGGGGGTCACCTGCAGGCGGCTCCTCCTTCCTGGGCGGCCCTGACCCCGAGCATCTCCCACAGGACCCCCTGGGGGCGGCGCCCTCTCTTCCCTCAGCCTCGACTTCCCGCTCGGAGCCCCGGGGCCTGCGGGTCGCCCGCTGGGACACCTCGCCCGCGTCCGACCTGGTGACCTGGTCACAGAGGTGGCCGGGCCCTCGTCCTCCCGCCACGGGGTGAGCACGCAGGAGGGTGGAGGGGGCCCTAAGATGAGCCCACAGAGCGTGGAGAGATGGGGTGCGGGGGGAGGGGCAGCGGCTGCTCCTCGGTCGGGGGGCCGTTTGCCCTTGTCTTCAGATGCACGGGGGACTGTTTCGTTCCACACGGGAGTCCCCGTGGGACCCCAGCCCCTCGGCCCCGGACACGGAGGAGCCACCAGGGGGAAGCGGGTGCTGGGGCGGGGCTCAGACGCAGAGGGAGAGGAAGCTGTTGTAGCGCTGGATGTTGGCTTGGGGATCTCGGAGCAGCGCCCCAGCCCGCGCTCGAAGGGGGCCCGTCCAGCTTCACGCACTCGAGGGGCCCGCGGGCCAGTTCAGGAGCAGCGCCATCTCCCCAAAGTAGTCGGAGGGTCCGAGATGCCCCACTTCCACGTACTGCTCGTTCGGGGCCGGCGCTGCAGCACAGAGGCTGTGTCCTCCGTGATGATGAAGAAGCCGTCGCCGGGCTCCCCCTGCACCACGATCTTCTCCCCGTCTTCAAACTGCACGGGCTCCGGGCGTCGGCCACCGTCAGGCGCTCCCACTTCTCCAGGGACTCGAGGCTGGAGACCTTGCTGAGGAACTCCTCGTACATCTTGGGTTTCCGCAACATGCTGCCCATGAGGCGTCCGGCCTGGGCAGCGGGGACCCTCAGCTGCAGCGCCCCGGGATGGTGGGCTCTGCTTTAGGCCCAGGCAAGGGACCCCCAGCTCCCAGGACTGCCAGCTTGGACTGTGCCAGCTCCCATCGCTGGCTCCACCCCTACTTCCTGCTATCACTGGCCACGGAGGCAAAGGCCCTGAATTCTCCGATCATGGCCCCCGGCTCTTAGCTCCCCCCTGGGTTTCTGATCACTGTCAGTGGCAGGGGGCTTCTTCCTGCTTTCCCTTTCCCCTCCCTGCATTGTGCCTACATATGCAAATTAACCGCCATCTTTGTTGGCGGTTAACCTCCATCTTAGTTGGCAGTTAATTTGCATACCGCCCTGATTAGCCAATGAAAAGGGTAGCAGTCGTACTCCAATTACCATGTTTCTCTTTTATTAGTGTAGATATGTTCATTGATAACGTTATACAATTTACTCCCATATCTTTGAGATATGCAGGAACCTTGCATGTAACTGGCATAAATCCTATCATTTGAACTCTCTTACTCATTTTGTAACTTCTTTTTATTTCTTCCCACAAAGACCTGTAACGTGCCCACCATGAAAGCATCCAGAAAATGGAGAGAGAAACTGGGACAAAAGCTGTACATTCTTAAAACCTACATGTTTTCTACACAAGATATATATTTTTAAAGAGGCTCCTGATAAGGATTTTCCATTGGGATGGGTAGGTCCTCATTGCCAGTTACCTGCCCATCTTGTGAACAACTCCACATGAGTTCCGGGGGTTGGGAAGCTAACAGCAACATTAGGAAGTGCGTCAACTTTTCCCTCCCTAGTAAGAAAACAGCAACCTTAACTGCCATGGTTCCTTGTTGCTCCTCCTATTTAGAGCCTTTTTAACAATAATTTGAAGTTTGCAGAGTATGTTTTGTACATCTTTTGTTAAATTTACTCTTAAGTGTTTCATTCTTTTCAATGCTATTATAAATTGAATTGTTTTCTTTTATATTGATTTTTAGAGAGAGGAAGGGAGATGGAGAAAAAGATAGAAACATCAATGATGAGAGAGAATCATTGATTGGCTGCCTCCTGCATGCCCCCTACTGGGGATCGAGCCATAACCCAGGCATGTGCCCTTGACTGGAATCGAACCCGGGACCTTTCAGTCCGCAGGCTGACGCTCTGTCACTGAGACAAACCAGCTAGGGCTGAATTGTTTAATTTTCTTTCTTTTTTTGCAGAATGATGATTTTTATTTTTTTAAATATATTTTATTGATTTTTTTACAGAGAGGAAGGGAGAGGGATAGAGAATCAGAAACATCGATGGGAGAGAATCACTGATCAGCTGCCTCCTGCATACTCCCCACTGGGGATGTGCCCGCAACCAAGGACATACCCTTGACTGGAATCGAACCTGGGACCCTTGAGTCTGCAGGCTGATGCTCTATCCACTGAGCCCAACCAGTTAGGGCTGAATTGTTTTCTTAATTTCCTTTTAGATTGTTCATTGCAAGTGATATTTTAATGGAATTTTGCATATTGACCTTATATCCTGCAACTTTGCTAAACTTATTAATTAGTTCCAATTTTTTATTATAGAAAAAACACGAGATCTACTCTCAACAATATTAAGTGTACAGTACAGTATTATTAGCTATCAGCACAGTGTTGTACAGCAGATCTCTAGAACCTTTTCATCTTGCATAACTGAAACTCTATAACCATTGAATAGCAGCAACTCCCCCATTTTCTTCTCTCCCAGACCTCAGCAGTCACCATTCTCATTTTTGTTTCTATGAATTTGACTACTTTAGATATCTCATATAGTGGAATCATGCAGTATTTATTCTTTTGTCACTGGCTTATTTCACTTAGCATATGTCCTCAAAGCTCACCCATGCTGTAGCATGTAACAGAATTTTTTTCTTTTTATGGCTGAATAATATACCACATTTTCTTTTTTTTTTTCTTGTTTAAGAGTTTAACGTGAGCCTCAGCCAATATAGCTCAGTTAGTTGGGTGTGGTTCCATGCACCAAAAGATTGCAAGTTTGATTCCTGGTCAGGATACATGCTGCTTGAGTTTCAGCTCAAACCCTGGTGGGGGATGTGCAGGAGGCAAACAATTGATGTTTTGCCCACATAGATATTTCTCTCTCTCTCTCTCTCTCTCTCTCTCTCTCTCTCTCTCTCTCTCCCTCCCTCCCTCTCCTTTTCTCTCTCTCTAAAAGTCAATAAAAAATATATTTTTAAAAAGAGCCCTGGCTGGTGTGGATCAATGGTTAGAGCATTGCCCCAGGCACCAGAGTCACAGGTTCTATTCAAAGGCACAAGCTTGGGTGCAGGTTCATTCCCCATTCCAGTTGGGGCTCATGTAGGAAGCAACCGATTGATGTGTCTCTCACACTTCAATGTCTTTCTCTCTCTCTCTCTTCCTCTTCCTCTCTCCCTCCCGCTCTCCCTTCCACTCTTTCTAAAAATAAATGAAAAAAAAATACATCCTCTGGTCCTCTTTTGTAT
The DNA here is from genome assembly GCA_036010255.1 of Myotis pilosus. Lineage (NCBI taxonomy): Eukaryota > Metazoa > Chordata > Mammalia > Chiroptera > Vespertilionidae > Myotis > Myotis pilosus. The sequence goes on from JASKON010000003.1 coordinate 104,987,201, forward strand.
TGTTTTGTTTGTTTCTTTGTTTGTTTAGTCTCTATGTCATTTATATCTTTATTATTTCCTTCCTTCTTCTTACTCTGGGCCTTTCTTGTCTTCCTCTTTCTAATTCTTTAAGTTGTAGGGTTCGGGTGAGGATTAACAACAACAAAAAGAGTTTAAAGTGAGAGAGAGTTTATTGGTGAAGCCCTGAGAGTTGCTGCTGCACAGGCAGAGCAGCCCACCTTTTCTTGACTCATTGAGCTCCCTTGATGACCATTCAGGCTGGCTATTGTGAATAATGCTGCAATGGACACGGATGTGCAAATATCTCTGCAAGATCCTGATTTCAGTTCTTTTGCATAAATACCCAGAAGTCAGGTTGCAAAATTATACTTTTAATTTTTCTACTTTTAATTTTTTTAGGAACTTCCATACCGTTTTCATAGTGGCTGCACCATTTTACATTCCAACAGTGCACAGGGTTCTAATTCTCTGCATCCTCACCAACACTTTTTATTTTTTGCTTTTAAAAAAATTATGACCATTCTAGCAGGTGTGAGGTGATTCCTCATTGTGGTTCTGACTTGCATTTCCCTGATATTAGTGATATTGTTCCATTTTTTTAGTGGCTACCTTAGGATCCTATATAATAAAACCCTAAAATGCAAATCGACCAAATGGCAGAACAACCAGTTGCTATGATGGGCACTGACCACCAGGGGGCAGACACTCAACACAGGAGCTGCTCCCTGGTGGTCAGTGCACTCCCACAGCAGGAGTGCCGCTCAGCCAGAAGCTGGGCTCACAGCTGGTGAGCGCAGCAGTGATGGTGGGAACCTCTCTTGCCTCCTCAGCAGCACTAAGGATGTCCGACTGCAGCTTAGGTCTGCTCCCTGCTGGTAAGTGGACATCCCCCAAGGGCTGCCGGCTGCCAGAGGGATGTCTGACTGCCAGCTTGGGCCCAATCCCCCAGGGAGTGGGCCTAAGCCAGCAGGTGGACATCCTCTGAGGGGTCCCAGACTGCAAGAGGGCATAGGTCGGAATGAGGGACACTCTCCCCGCCACCCCCCCTCCCCGGCCCGAGTGCACATATTTTTGTGTACCAGGCCTCTAGTAAATAAATAAATAAAAATATATTTTGTCATAGTCACTGTGAAGCCATCAGGGCTTGAGTTTTTCTTTGTGGAAAGTTTTTTATTACAAATTCGATTTCTTTACTTGTTATTCTAATTTTCTATTTCTTCTTGAAATTTGGTAGTTTTTGTTTTTCTAAGGTTGTTTTTTTTTCCATTCCATTTAAGTTGTCTAATTTACTGGCATATAATTGTTTATAATATTCTTTCATAATCCTTTTTATTTCTATAACATTGGTTGTAATGACCCAAGGTGTATAATAAAAAATTGGCTTTGGGGTCCCAGCTCCATTCCAGACCCCCAACCCAGGGTCTCAGAGCTTGGAAAAGAAGTCCCTACAAGCAGTAAGAACTACAGTCTATGCCCTAACCGGTTTGGCTCAGTGGATAGAGCGTCAGCCTGTGGACTGAAGGGTCCCAGGTTCGATTCCGGTCAAGGGCCTGTACCTTGGTTGCGGTCACATCCCCAGTGGGGCGTGTGCAGGAGGCAGCTGATCAATGTTTCTCTCTCATTGATGTTTCTAACTCTCTATCTCTTTCCCTTCCTCTCTGTAAAAAATCAATAAAATACATTTAAAAAAATAAAAAAAAAAAAGAACTACAGGCTATAAAAACCAGTGCAGATTGGGACTCAGTGACACAGAGTTTGCTGGAGACACAGCTGTTCCTCTTAAAAGGCTGGCACCACGAAGTGAACTTACAAGGTCCCACTTTCTCTGAGCTCCACCACCAGGGTGAGGCCCTGGGGGACACAGACACATACAAGGAGGAACTGGATTGTCTGGCATCAAAGCAGGAACTCGGGGGCAGCTTTCTCCAGACAGAGGTGCTCGTTGGGACCTCCCTGGTCACAGGGCTGAATGGCAGCCATTTCTGTTTGCTCCACCCTGGTGATTCCCTAAGATTCCACCTCATCCAATTTATAACCCCATCCAAGCTGTGTGCAGCTGCTTTTGCATATGAATGGCCTGTCCTTGGCTCAAGCTAACATCTCTCAAACAAGCTACAGCTGGGTCAGGGAGCCCCAAACCTATCAATAAAAGGCCCAAGACCCGTCACCAGGACCAGCCTGCCTTGCTTCATAGCTGGGCCTCATCTGGGCACCTCTACACCCAATACAAAGAGGAGGAATCTGCAGATCTCTCTGTAGCTCCTGCTGGGTGGTCCCAGGCAGTGGCTAACTTTGCACCTCCCTGGAGACCCAAGAGCCAGTGTTACCCAGTAGTCAGTGTCAGGCCATACCAGATTACAGCTCTACACATCCACAAGTGACACACTCAAGGGGCAGACTCAGTGAGCACCAAAGCCCCACTGAAGCAAGTCCTGCTCCATGGGGGCGGGGGGGGGGGGTCTCCTGTGCAGCAGCTCTTCCATTGTAGTCACAGCTGGTCCTCACAGCCAATTGGCCTGGAGGTCAATTCCTCCCAGTGACACCAACAGCAATCAAGTCTCAACTACAACAAGACTGTGCTCACAGCCCTCAAAGGGGCACACCTAGATCTCCCAGCTCAAGTGACTGTGGAGGCTGAGCCACTGTGTCCTATAGAACACCTACTACACAAGGCCACTCTACCAGCTCAAGGAGACATAGCAGCTCTACCTAATACATAGAAACACACACAGCAAAGCAGCCAAAATGCAGAGACAAAGAAACATGTCACAAATGAAAGAAATGGAGGAAAGCAAACTGCTGGATATAGAGTTCAAAACCACGGTTATAAGGTTACTCAAGAATCTTCTAGAAACCTCCAAAAAAATTGAAAAGGATCAGTCAGAAATTAAGCATACACTGACTAAAATAAAGAATAATATACAGGGATTCAACAGTAGAGTAGAAGATTCTGAGAATCAAATCAATGATTTGAAATATGAGGAAGCAAAAAACACCCAACCAGAAGAGCAAAACAAAAAAGAATCCAAAAATATTAAGACAGTGTAAGGAGCCTCTGGAACAACTTCAAGCATGCCAACATTCACAATATGGGGGTGCCAAAAGAAGAGAGAGAGCAAGATCCTGAAAACAGATTTGAAGAAATAATGACAGAAAACTTCCCCTAACTAGTGAAAGAAATAGACTTACAAGTCCAGGAAGTATGGAGAATCCCAAACAAGAGGAACCCAAAGAGGACCACACCAAGACACATCATAATTAAAATGCCAAGGGCTAAAGACGAAGAGTGAATCTTAAAAGCAGCAAGAAAAAAGCAGTTAGTTACCCACAAGGGAATGCCCATACGACTGTCAGCTGATTTCTCAAAAGAAACTATGCAAGCCAGAAGGGAGTGGCAAGAAATGTTCAAAGTCATGAATAGTAAGGACCTACAACCAAGATTACTCTACCCAGCAAAGCTATTATTTAGAATTGAAGGTCAGATATAGAGCATCACAGACAAGAAAAAGCTAAAGGAGTTCATCACCACCAAACCAGTATTATATAAAATGTTGAAGGGTATTCTTCAAGAAGAGGAAGAAGAAGAAAAAGAAAAAGATTAAAAATATGAACAGCAAAATGGCAACAAATACATACCTATCAACAGTTGAATCTAAAAATCAAAATAAATGAATAAGAAATCTAATGAACAGAATAAACTGGTGTATAAAAGAGAATCAGAGGCATGGAAATGGAACGGACTGACAATTCTCAAAGGGAAAGGGGATGGGGGGACAGAAAGAGATTAAACAAAGATCTTACCCTAGCCCAGTGGTCTGCAAACTGGGGCCCCTTGAGTGTGGTTCTTCCACAAAATACCACGTGCAGGCGCACACGCACAGAGCGATTGAAACTTCGTGGCCACACTCAAGGGGCCAAAGAGCCACATGTGGCTCGCGAGCCGCAGTTTGCCGACCACTGCTCTAGCCAGTTTGGTTCAGTGGCTAGCTAGCGTCAGCCTACAGACTCAAGGGTCCCAGCTTCGATTCTGGTCAAGGGCACATGCCCAGGTTGCTGGCTTGGTCCCCAGTAGGGGGCATGCAGGAAGTAGCCAATCAATGATTCCCTCTCATCACTGATGTTTCTCTCTCTCTCTTCCTCTCCCTTCCTCTCTGAAATCAATAAAAATATTTTTTAAATAAAAAATAAAGATCTTATATGCATATATGTATTACCTATGGACACAGACAATAGGGTGGCAAAGGCCTGGGGCAGGTTGGGAACCTGGCGGAGGGGGGCATTGGAGGTAAAAAAGAGGGACATCTGTAATAATCTCAACAATAAAGATTTTTTAAAAAGAAATTGGCTTTAATTAAATGAAAGCTGAAAAAAAAAGATAAATGGGAGCTGAAGTAAATCACTTGAACTTAAAATAACTTTTGGGGGATCAGATACTATGTTTTGATTTTTTTTTCACTCTTCTGACAAGAAAAGCTGTCTGCAAAATTGAATTTAGAAATTAATCAGATTAAACGAAAACTTTACATGTGGCCTATTGAGGATAGGCAAATCCCTAGAAATGAAAATTATATTAGTGGTTTCCAGGGACTTGGGGTGTGGAGATGGAAGGGGAATGGCTGCTGATGAGTGGGAGGGTTTCTTGGGGTGATAAGAATGTTCTGGAATTAGATTGTGGTGATTGATGCACAACTTTGTGAATATACCGAGGACCAAATGACTAAACTGAACACTTCATTTTTAAAAAACATATTTTTATTGATTTTAGAGAGGAAGGGAGAGGGAGAGAGAGAAACATCAATGATGAAAGAGAATCATTGACTGGCTACCTCCTACTCACACCACACTGGAAACCAAGCCTGCAATCCGGGCATGTGCCCTGACCTGGAATCGAACCATGACCTCCTGGCTCATAGGTCAACGTTCAACCACTGAGCCACACTGGCTGAGCAGTTGTTTTTTAAAGAATATATATGGCCTTGCTCTAATCTTAATTTTAAGGAACTAAGTGCTCTATTTTTCTACCATTCAATGAAAAGAGTTAAGGGTTCTCTTGCTGTCAACTTATTTTATTACCCTTCTAAAATATAAACATGCTTTTACAAGAATTGTGAAATATCTATATTTCCATATATCTAACCATCCAACCGCCTATTTGACCTGTAGCTATGATGCGCAATAACCACTAGGGGGCAGACGTCCAATGCAGGAGCTGCCAAGCTACGGGCAGCTGCGGTTATCGGTTATCGGGTGATGCACCTGGAACCAGAGAGGAGGGAGCCTGATTCCGGGGTGCATCACCCGAGAACCTCCCTCTCACACTCCAGGACCCCTCGGGGGATGTCGGAGAGCCAGTTTCGTCCCAATCCCTGCAGGCCAGGCCAAGGGACCCCACTGGTGCATTCATGCACCGGGCCTCTAGTATTTTAACAATTATGAGAAATTGCTAATCATGATTAGTATAGGAGTTTAATGATACTTCATAAATTTTACTTGTTAATCATCTCAGATGAACCTGATTTACAATGAAATTTATGATGTTTCCCATTCAAAATTTCAAACTGTGAGAAGGTGGTAGTACAGCTTTTAGCTTTTGAAATAGCCGATATATTTTTCTATTATTCTTCTGCAGAAGTTAAAAAACAAGCTTAAGTTAAGACAACAAAAACAGTATTTATGACAGTTTCTAGACCTAAACGTTCTTAGAACTTTGCCAATATTTCACAGATACTAAATATATTATTTTGTGTTGCAGGCTCAGTCCCCAGCCCATCGGGTCATGTGCATGAAGCAACCAATATATGTGTCTCTCTCACATCGATGTTTCTCTCTTTCTATCTCTCCCCCTCCCTTCCATTCTCTCAAAAAAAAAAAAAATTAGTGGAAAAAATACCCTCGGGTGAGGATTAACAAAAAATAGAAAGCTAAATACTTGTCAGTTCCCGGCTCCTCACTCTCAACAATCTGTGGAACTTCATGGTGGACATTTTGAACTTTTGCCTGTAAATGTGTGCGATTCAATATTACAACACAATTTCAATTTCAAGGCAAAACACAATTTTCTCTACTTGTTCAATTTATAAACCTTTATAGGAAAAACCAAGCTGTACCGGGGAAAAAAGCTTTTGCCAACGCCAACTCCGCGTGATGGAACGAAGTGGTTGTGTGCGATCACTTCAGCATTACTCAGCATTAGCATTCCCTCTTCATCTTTTGTGTGTTTCCTGGGTTTGGTTTAGGTGTTTTATGACATTGTTAACCCGCCATCCCCTTATCAGTGTTAAGAGTACTAGTTAGAGCCCTGGCTGGTTTGGCCCAGTGGATAGTGTCGGCGGTCCCGGGTTCGATTCCAGTCAAGGGCACGTACATCAGTTGCAGGCTCCTCCCCTGGCCCAGGTCTGGTAAGGGTGCATTCAGAAGGCAACCAACTGATGCATTTCTCTCACATCGATATTTCTCTCTGCCTTTCCCTCTCTCTTCCACTCTCTCTAAAAATCAATGGAAAAATATCCTTGGGTGAGGATTTAAAAAAAAAAAAGTATACTACTTAGAAAGTGTGATATTAACAATAAATAATTGAAAGTCAAGGAAATGGTGAGTGGTCATGTAAATATGAGATGCATTTTCCCCCAATAGAAACCTTTCAGAAGAACAGAGAGATAATTATGCAACCTGCAAAAAAGTGTCATTGACATTAATCATCAAGAGAAGAGGAAAACAGATTGGCGAATGCTTCCCGTGCCTATTAGCTTGATATTAGTTAGGAAAACTGGCAGGCTGAGTGAGCTCAGTGAGGTACCGTGTGAAACTCAGTCCCCTGCCTCTGGTAGGATCACACTCAAGGCCCTTCTGACACGGACCACACCCAAGTGGGTGATCAGGAGGCACGCGTGGGCCTGGCTGTTTGCTAGCAGTTCTCACCGACACTGAGCTATGGAGGAAGGGGGTGTCGGCAGCAGAGTTATAACAAAAACAGTATTTGCAAGGAGGTTAAGAGGCGCTTGACTTAGGGCTTGAGGACTAATGCACAGTCCTGGGGTGAGCCTAACCCTCCCCCCCACCCCCCCACCCCACCCCCAACCCACCCCCACCCGCTTACTTTCTTACAAATGAGCAGACATGTGAACGACCCTTCAGAATCTAATCTGTAGGTTAATGAGGTTCTTCATTCATCATCAAAACTTTTTCTTCCAAATGGGATGTGTAAATACTATTCATTGAGCATCCGCTGGGGAAGCAAAGATGAATAAGACTTGCTCCTGCCCTCAAGGCAGTTTTGCGGCCTTAGAAGGGAGTGGGCACACATAAACGGTTCATTGCAATACTTTGTAATTGTAATTATACACGATCTTCTTGTAATTATGCTGCTGTCTTGTAACGATGGAATTAGCCAGAGGGTGCGATGGAGCAGAGACAGGAGAGTCTTCCTGGAACAGGTGATGCCTGACCTTAATTCTAAAGAACGAGAAAGGCACACTAGGGAGAGGAAGGGGCGAGAGGTGGCCGGTGTGCGGACGGGCACGTAGCCCTCCGGCTAACGAGTGAGTCAGGGTCGGGTCAGGAGGGCCTTACGTGCTACATGAAGGAGTTTAAACTCTATCTGGTTTTAGGCAATAAAAAGTCATTGAAAGGTTTGCAGTGGGGGCTGGCATCAGAGTCATGGTTAGGTATTATATTCGTTTTCTATTGCTGCCCCAACAAGGTGCTACAGACTCGGAGACACAGTTCCAGCTCAGAGTCCAGGCTGGCTCACTTGGTTTCCTGCTCTGATTCCCGGGCATCAGGGTGCCCGCCCCTGGATTCTAACCGGAGACCGAAGAATCCACTGCTCAGGTTGTTGGCAGGAACCAGTTCCTTGTGGCTGTGGGTAGGACCGAGTCCCATGTCCTCACTGCTGTCCGCTGGGGCCACCCTGGGCTCCGGAGGCCTCACACGGTGCCAGACCAGGGCCCCCGCATCCAGAGCCAGCAGGGACTCAGCTCTCTGGCTTCCCCCTCTGCCCGCCTCCCTTGCGTCCGGCCTGAGAATTCTCTGCTCTTAAAGGCTATGTGACTGAGTTGGGCTCCATGAAGAAGACGGATGATCTCCCTGGTTTAGGGTCTGTAAACTTAACTGCATCTGCAGGGTCCTCTCGCCTGGGCAAGGTGACATAGTGACAGGTTCCAGGGATTAGGAGTGGGCATCCCCAAGGGGCCAGGTGGCTTCACAGAGCAGCGTCTGCCTCTCCCAGCCATGCTCGGCCCAGCACCTGGCTGTCCTTAGCGCCCTGGCTGCTTTTTTTCTTTCTTAAGGTTTATTGACCTGGCCGGGGCGGCTCAGTGGTTGAGTGTCAGGAGGTCATGGTTCAATTCCCTGTTCAGGCACATGCCTGGTTTGTGGGCTCGATCCCCAGTAGGGGGCGTGCAGGAGGCAGCCTATCAATTCTCTCTCTTCACTGATGTTTCTATCTCTCTCTCCCTCTCCCTTCCTCTCTGAAATCAATCTATAAAAATAAAAGCACAATACGCTAATTAGACCGGACAGCCAAACAATCTTCCGGACGTCCTTCTGGACGACCTTCCGGACGAAGCCCGGGCTGTGAGGGCTCAGGCAAGCTGCCGCAGCTGCAAGGGCCAAGAGCCTTGCAAGAATTTCATGCATCTGGCCTCGAGTAAAAAAACATTTTTAAATGGCTTTATGGAGGTATAATTCACATTCGCTCATTTTATGTGCACAATTTGACGACTCTTAGTAAATTTAAGGAGTTGTGAAACGGTTACCACAATCTAATTTGGACCATTTACATCACCCTGAAAAGATTTCCCAGGCCTGAGTGCAGACCATTGGCTGCCCCTGTTTGTTTTTTTTCAGTCCTCACCCAAGAGCATGCTTATTGATTTTTAGAGAGGGGGGGATGGAAGAAACATCGCATGGCTGCCTTCTTGGGTATTGAACCTGCAACCGAGGTATGTGCTGTGACTGGGAATTGAACGTGCAACTTTTCCGTGTACGGGAAGACGCTCCAACCAACTGAGCCACACCGGCCAGGGTGGCTGTCCCTTATTATTGTTTTCAGGCTCACCTCCTTGGAGTGTTTACGTTGCCCAGGACTTTCTTTGGCTCTCTGAGAAGCGCCATGTCTAGGATGTTCTTTACCAGGTGGGCAGGAATGCACATCAAGCGGTTGACATTGGTTACCTCGGGGCAATGAAATGGAGGGTTAGTGGGGAAATGATTAACTTTTTTTTTTTTTTGGTTAATCCTCACTGCAGGATTTTCCCCACTGATTTTAGAGAGAGTGGGAGGATGGGGGAGGGGTCAAGAGGAGAGAGAGAGAAACATTGACGTGAAAGAGCCACATCACTTGGTTGCCTTCCGCACATGCCCTTGACCGGAATCGAACCCGTGATCCCGCAGTGCCCGGGCCAACACTCGAACCGTGGAGCCAGGCGGGCCAGAGCTAACTTTTTCTGTACGAATCTTTCAGGATTTATACTTTCTCTCGCCGAGCTCCTCCTTTCCGTCAACCAGTACCTGGATAATGCTGTCTCCGATCTACCATGTAAACTAAGGGGGTTGCCGGTGTTGCTAAGTGAGTTTCATATTCATGTGTCCAGCGCTTGCTGAGCCCTTGACAGGACACTTCTTTTCCATAATATCCACTTGGGATGCGCAGGCCTCGAGCACAATCCTGACATCCTGAACTTGTACTTTTTCACCCAAACTATAAGTGGTGCAATATATGATGTACTAGCACCCATCGGGAATATTATCGGGAAATGGTACAAATTATCACATTTTATCTATATTTGGAAATATCTTCATCAACATTCAAATGTGTGAATGTTTTCCTGCCACACTTTGAAGCTGAGACACATGCTAAAATACTCTCTTCTAACAGGAAATCCAGTCTTCTTGCCCCAGCCCTCGGGGTTCCTCTGTACCCTGCCTCCATATTCCTCTCCACACACTCTTACCCTTGACCCCTTCGTTCACTGGCTCCACTTTGGTGTTTCTCCTCACTCCCTTTTACCTACCCAAGCAGCCCACGTTCCCAAAGCCCCAATTTTTTCATGAAGCCACTCCTTTCTCTTCTGAACTTCAGAACAATTTATTAGGAATCAGAAAATTTAGTCACAAGCAAATTAGATGTCTGTATCTTATACATCAAGAAAAGGTTTAATTTTAAAAATTGGAACTCTTCGTATTCAAGATGGTAGGTTACACACATGTATTTAACTTCGTCCCCAACAAAACGATAATAAAATGGCAGTAAGAAGGTTTTTCAAATGCCACAAACCTACAAGAACAATGAGAAGGGAGAGAAGATCATTAGGGAAAAACATTTTAAAGGCAGGCACTAGCCCTAGCCCTAGCCGGTGTTTCTCAGTGGTTAGAGCATTGCCCTGCGAATTGGTACGATTCTTGGTCAAGGGCATGTACCTGGGTTGCAGATTTGATCCCCGTGCAGGAGGCAACCAATTGATGTGTCTCTCTCACATCGATGTCTCTCTCTCTCTCTCTCTCTCTCTCTCTCTCTCTCTCTCTCCCCCCTCTCTCTCTGTCTCTCCCTCCCTCCCTCTAAAAATCAATGGAAAAAATATCGTTAGTTGAGGATTAACAACAACAACAAAAAAGACAGGTGGTAAGTGATTTGCTGGAACTGAGAAAGGGGGACCTTGAGCTGGCAGTGGGAAAAACGAGAAGCCAACAGATTTTCCTCGCAGAAGCCACAGACACAGAAGTTGGCACCTTCGGGCAGGAGACTGGCAGAGCCGTCTCCAGAGAATCTGGCCAACCTAAGAACCAACCTGAATCAGGCCCTTTGGGGATCTGTGTGAGGCTTATTATGAAAAGCTGGGGTTCCCCATAACTTCCTATTCCCTCAGCTCTGTGACTTCCTGGAGAACACGTCCTGGAGGAGGATGTGGCCAGCGGGGTCTCCCTGCGTGGCTGCACAGCACAGGCCTCCCACAGTGCAGAGCGCGGTCAGCCGTGGAAGGGCCCAGCTGAGGTGTGAGCGGACGCCCACGCTGCTCCAGGTATGTGAGGAAAACATCTACTATCGAAAAGACAGCGGCCAGGTGCATGAGTAAATAATGAAATAATAGCATATTATTCTGCCTTAAAAAGGAAAGAAATTTACCCTGGCCAGCATGGCTCAGTGGTTAGAGCATCGGCCCATGGACCAAAGGGTTGCAGGTTCGATTCCTGGTCTAGGTCAGGGCACCTGTGAGAGACAACCAATCAATATGCCTCTTTCACATCAATGCTTCTCTCTCTTTCCCTCTCTTTCCCTTCTTCTTTCCCTCCCTCCCTCCCATTGTCTCTAAAAACCAACAGAAAATAATATCCTTGCATGAGGATTAACAAACAAAAAAAAGAGAAAGAAATCTTGATATAATCCCAAAATATGGATGACTCTTGAGGACATTGTGCTCAGAGAAGTTAGCCACAAAAAGACAAATATTGTATGAGTCCAATTATATGAGGAATCTAGGAAAGTCGAATCCATAGAGACAGACGGGAGAATGGTGGTTGCCAGGGGCTGGGGGATGGGGTGGGGAGCTGTTGTTTACTGGGCAGAGAGTTTCAGTTGGGGAAGATGGAAGGAGTTCTGGAGGCGGGTTACACCACATGTGAGTATGCTTAACACTCAACTGTGCACTTAGAATGGTGACGGTGGTCACTGTGATGCATCCATTTTTATAAAGTCCTACTAAGCTGGCAGAACCCAACTGGGTGGCTTAGAGGTCTATACCTGGGAGAAAACTACAAAGAAAGTCAAGAAGATGGTGACCACGGCAGTCAAAATGGTCGTGGCCTCGGAGCAGGGACCAGCCTGGGTTGGGGGTTGGGCTCTGGGAAGCTGGCCATCTTTCATTTCTTGACCAAGGTGATAGTTCTTTTCATACACATTCTACAGTAAAAGAGAAAAAACACTTGGGGGATGTCTTTGCAGATTGATGGGGCCCAACACAGTGGATGAAACGGGTCCAGACCAAGACGTTTAGAGCACGGGGCCAGGGAAGAGCCCGCCTGCTCCCAGAGACGAGAGGTTTTCTGACCGTCGAAAACCAGCATGGAACTGGGTCCCCCGTGCTGACCACGGAGCCGGAGGGACAGCTGTGCATTCAAAACACCAAGGACAAGTGGCTTCCCACCTTGATTCTCTATCCAACGGTAAAGTGTGAAAGTAAAATAGACATTTTCCACCAGCAAACGCTCCAAGATGCACCCTTACCTACCAAGGTTCTAGAGACTAGACCAACCAAAGCCAGGGCTAAAGCAAGAAAGGCAGAATCCAGGAAACTAGGGATCGACTCGAGAAAGAGGTGAACTGCCCGTGGCAGTCCCCAGATCTGGCTCTTGTTTCAACAGTGTTTGCATGGAACAGACACAGGGACACCCCTTCTTCCAGCTGCTGACCCGCCTCCAACCTCTTTTCCAGTCACCACCTCCAGACCCACCTCAAACAGCCGCAGCCTCCAAGATCAGCCAACACCGGTTTTGACCTTAGTTCCTTGCTGAGCAGCCATGAGCTCCCAAACCCACCAGAATTGTTCCACCGAGTGGGAGGCTGCAGGCCACAGCCTCGTCCCCCTGCACCTGTGACTGCCTACACCTGCCTCTCTGGGCTTCTATTCCAGCAGAAACAATGTGGCTCTGGAGGGCGGGGGCCACTTCTTCTCGAGCTGAAGACACCCAGTGTCTCCTAAAGATGCAGAACCAGCGCAGTGGCCGCACTCTCTTCCAGGCCCTGCTGAAGCCTTCCCGAGATCAGTGGGCGAAACTCAGGGCGCCGTGGAAGCCGCCACGCCATGGAGAGGAGCCAACCAGAACCAGGCCCTTGGGGGATCTGTGTGAGGCTTTTTATGAAAAGCTGGGGTCCCCATCATTTCCTACGCCCTCCGCTCTGTGACTTCCTGGAGAAACACTTCCTGGAGGAGGATGTGACAGCACCTGACTCACCTCCGCAGGCTGATGCCCCAGCACCACCAGGAGCCTTTAGAGCCCAGGCTTTGAGGGCCCCTCTGCACTCCCCTGGCGCCTGCCTTCCGCCTGAGCCTCTCCTGGGAACCACTGGGCATCCTTTTACCCCGGAGCCCTCTCCCCAGCATTGGACCAAATGGAAACAACAAAGCTTTTTGCAGCAAAAAAAAGGAAGGAAGTGATGAAGGGATGATGGGAGGGATGGAGGGATGGAGGGGTAAGGGGTGAGGGGAGGGAAGAAGGGAGGGAGGGAGGGAGGGAGGGAGGGAGGGAGGGAGGGAGGGAGAGAGGGTGGGAGGAAGATGTGAAGGAAGTCCCAGTGGGCAGTGAAGGGAGCCTAGGAGACTGCTCTGCAGCCTGGGGAACAGCCACTCCAGGTGCATGCAGGTCAGAAGCTGCAGAGAGGTGTGTCTCTGAGAAATGAAGCCATTGGAGAATCTAATGTGTTCGAATGTAATGAGATATTTAAACCTCAAGGCAGAGTCTAGGCTTGAATTCATGTTATACATAGAAAGCAAACAAATAAAACAGCGAGAACTGGACACAATATTAACTCGGTGTGGGAGAGGGGAAACAAGGGCTGCGGGAGAAGCAGTCATTGTAGCCGCATGGTCAGCTATGAAGAGTGTGTACATAGCTGCAGTGATGTAAACCCTGAATAGCTATGTAACCACATTTGTGTATGATGGAGTAACATGGGGTGGGGGAGTGGATAAGGGAGGAGTGTCTGGAAGGTGAGCGTTAAAGCCCTGACCTGCACAATGATAGATAATGCCTAAATCCCAAAACTCAAGGAGCGGCAATATGCGCATGCCACTTAGATATATGGGGATACCAGATAATTAGCTCAAGGTGTTGAACGTAGTGCCCCTGGGGAACAGGAAATTATGGGAACCCCAGCTTTTCACAATAAGCCTCATAGAATTTCTAAACATGTGCATATGCAACTTTGGAAAATAAATAAGTAGATAATTGAGGTGGAGAACTCTCCCACTTTCTGTGTGTGCATATTTTTTTAAAATATATTTTTATTGATTTCAGAGAGGAAGGGAGAGGGAGAGAGAGAGAGAAACACCAATGATGAGAGAGAATCATTGATCGGCTGCCTCCTGCACACCCCGCACTGGGGAGCGAGCCCGCAACCCAGGCATGTGCCCTTGACCGGAATTGAACCCGGGACCCTTCACTCCGCAGGCTGACACTCTATCCACAGAGGCAAACCGGCTAGGGCTGTATGTGTGTATTTTTATAAGAAGCATATGTTTTGTTTTTATGCTAACATATTTTAACGGATCTAAAGAAGAAATTTGTTGAAAATAAATATTTCTGGTCACTGGTTTGGCAACTTTCCAGCCAGAGACAGATATTTCACCTTGATAGATAATTATTTATAAAACTGAGGCAGTGTTAAAATATGGCCACAAAGGATTTTAATGACTTAAAACAATAACCATTTGATTAAGCTTACCTTTCTGTGGGTTGGCGGAACATTTCTTCTGAGCCATGCGTTCTCTGACACTCCGCCTCCTAGAGATGGACCTAGCCCAGCCAGCGTGGCCCAGAAGTGTTGACCTATGAGCCAGGAGGTCACGGTTCGATTCCCAGTCAGGGCACATGCCCAGGTTGCAGGCTTGATCCCCAGTGTGGGGCGTGCAGGAGGCAGCTGATCAATGATTCTCTCTCATCATTAATGTTGCTCTCGCTCTCTCCCTCTCCCTTTCTCTATGCAATCAATAAAAATATATATATATTTTAAAAAGAGTTGGGGTCTCTGTCCACTCCCCTTAATCTGGGCTGGCTGTAATGGTTCAATGTATAGAGCGGTGGACGCGATGCTCTGTGGCTTCCAAGGAGGGGTCCTTAAAGGCCATGCAATTGCACCTTGCTCACTGGCACACCCACTCCCGGAGTCTGGAACTCCCAGGTAAGACGTGCAACTACCCTGCCACCACTGTGCTGGGGAGGACTCCTGAGGACAGTATGGGTGAGCCTGTTCTGCAGCCTGCCCAGCCCAGGTGACAGTCACATAAATGAAGAAACCATCCGGGAAGTGCGTCCCCGGCCCCCACAGTTCCACCCTCAGCTGGAACACAGTATAGCTTTTCCTGATCTGCCTTTTCCAAATTCCTATGACCATGACAATGCTAAATGAATCATTGGGTGCTAAATTAATGCATAAATTAATTATTGGAGGCTAAATGAATGAACAATTACCTCCTTGCATGTATTGAATATATGGCTCTGTATGTTCCAATACTAAACTAACATGTGTAGTTTTAATTATTGTTTCAAGAATATCCAGCCCTGACCGGTTTGGCTCAGTGAATAGAGCGTCGGCCTGCGGACTGAAGGGTCCTGGGTTAGATTCCGGTCAAGGGCATGTACCTTGGTTTCGGGCACATCTCCGGTGGGGGGTGTGCAGGAGGCAGCTGGTTGATGTTTCTCTCTCATCGATGTTTTTAACTCTCTATCCCTCTCCCTTCCTCTCTGTAAAAAATCAATAAAATATATATTTTTAAAAAATAAAAAAAGAATATCCAAACAAAAACCAGTCACTCCTTCATCCCTTTTAGATCCTGACAAGCAATGGGAGGAGCATTTCAAGGCACTGAAGTGGCCGCACGGCAAAGTCTCTGACAGAGAGCGGAAGAAGAGCTACCTGCTCAGGGACAAACACAAAAGGCTTGTGGGAACCCATAAGAACAGTGTCAGGACGGCTGCGACTCGGGTGGAACTGAGCTTGCGAAACATGCTATCAACATCAGAAAGGGCTTGTATGGCTATACTGGGAGGAAAGAAGGAAGAAACGGGCCCATTGCAGAGCACAGATGGTGTAATATTAACAGATGACCCAGAGAAAGGAGAACCTCTCAAGTCTCATTTGGTTTGCCTGCTACAGAGAGAATGATGCTGGAGATTAAAATGGCCTAAGGGTGTAGTTAGGTGGAAACTGAGGCCCCAGCGAAGTGAAGGAAGATAAGAGAACACTAACTCAACTGAAATTGGTTTAAGACCCCAAATTTTGGGTGCCGTCCATCTGCCACGATGCTGAAGGGAACCGGAGAAATGGTTTGGGAACTATTGTAGACAAACTTGGAGAAATTTTAGGAAGCAGGAAAAGCACTGGGGAGAGCATTCTGACTCGCAAGAACATTTCAAATGGAAGTTATAAAACTATTCACCAATGGCTTCGGTATTAGTCACTCTGAGAAGATTTTAGATTCCAGATTCTTCAGATAACTTGTGAGCACCGAGTAGCAGGAAGAGGGAGAACTGCTCAAGCTAAATAAACCTCATTTCCCCTTTTCACACTGTTACAGTAAAGTTACAACATTGTAAGATGGGGGAACTTTTAGAACTTTACTTGCTTTCTGCTTGGTTTCAAGCAAGAAGCACAATCTTTCAGGACATCTTTGCAGATCATATAAAGAGACCTGAGCACAGCACTGGAATTTGGTGGGTGAACTGATGTTTGAATATCAATATTAATTAAATGTTGATTTGGATGATATCAGCATAAATAGGAAAGGGAGGACCTATGAAAATTCACTCCTAAATAAAAGCAATTTAAAAAAAAAAGAATCAACTTTTTAAAACTCTGTAAATTAACCAAAGTCTTGCAGCAAGTTGAGGAATGCTTATTTTATTTTTATTATTTTTTTTTAAATATATTTTATTGATTTTTTACAGAGAGGAAGGGAGAGAGACAGAAAGTCAGAAACATCGATGAGAGAGAAACACCGATCAGCTGCCTCCTGCACATCTCCCACTGGGGATGTGCCCGCAACCCAGATACATGCCCTTGACCGGAATCGAACCTGGGACCTTTCAGTCTGCAGGCCGACGCTCTATCCACTGAGCCAAACCGGTTTCAGCAGAGGAATGCTTATTTTAAAAAAAGGCTGGCCTGGCTGGTGTGGCTCAGCATTCGAGCATTGATCTATGAACTAGGAGGTCACGGTCAGGTTCTGGCCAGGTACATGCCCAGGTTGTGGCTCGATCCCTAGTAGGAGGCATGCAGGAGGCAGCTCTCTCTCTCATTCTCTCTCTCTCTCTTTCTCTTCCATCCTCCCTATCTGAAAATCAATAACATATTTTAACAAAAATAAATAAAATGAGCCAGAAAATATAGATAGGGATCCAAGTAGGTAGGGCCTTGATGTTGGTAAAGGAATTTGGACTCCACTTGGTAGTTAATGGGAAATTAGAATTTCTAAACAGAACCTTTGAAATGGAACTGCTGTTTTGTCTGCTCAACACTTTCTGTGGAGAGCACCCCAGTTTTCATTGGGAAAGGCATCTTTCCTCCAGCCCAGTTCATGTCACACAAGTAGAGATAAGTGAACCCCCAATTCCACACTGATTGGTTCAGGAATTTGTACAGGATCCAAATAGAACCAATGACCAATGGGAGTCACATCTGGGATTTTAGTCATACGGCTGGCCGGGGGGGGGGGGGGGCCAGAGATGAGCAGGTTAGAGGAACAATTTGAAAAATTTGAAAAAGATCTATAGATTAACTCTATGCATGTCAACATTTTGATTTTAATAACTGTACTATGTTTATTTTAAATGTTAACATTTAGAGTGCTGATGAAGGGTATATTGAAATTCTTTGAACTGTTTTTGCAACTTCTGGGTAAATTCTGAAAATTTTTTTTTTAATATATTTTATTGATTTATTACAGAGAGGAAGGGAGAGAGATAGAGAGCTAGAAACATCGATGAGAGAGAAACATTGATCAGCTGCCTCCTGCACATCTCCTACTGGGGATGTGCCCACAACCCAGGTACATGCCCTTGACCGGAATCGAACCCGGGACCTTTCAGTCCGTAGGCCAACGCTCCATCTACCAAGCCAAACCGGTTTCGGCCTGAAAATATTTTTTAAAATAAAATTAAAATATGAAATTTAGGGCTTGATCAACAGTAGAGAGGATGGCTTTGTGAAATACTATGGTAATAAAATGATGAGGAGATGGCTAGATATAGAGAGATGAAAAAATAGTAAAAATAATGGTTCAACTCTGAGAGAGTGGTAGCCGCACTAAAGGAAGGAGAGTCTGGCCCTGGCCGGTTTGGCTCAGTGGATAGAGCGCTGGCCTGTGGACTGAAGGGTCCCGGGTTCGATTCCGGTCAAGGGCATGTACCTTGGTTGCGGGCACATCCCCAGTGGGAGGTGTGCAGGAGGCAGCTGATCGATGTTTCTCTCTCATTGATGTTTCTATCTCTCTATCCCTCTCCCATCCTCTCTGTGAAAAATCAATAAAATATATTTTTTTTAAAAAAAGGAAAGGATGGAGAGTCTGGAAGAGAAACGGGTTTGGGGGTAAAAGGGCGTGTCCATTGGACGAGCTGAAGCTTACACGGCGAATAGCCTCCAGGTGGCGCTGTTGAGCAAACAAGGAACCGACCTGGGGCGGGCAGAAAGGCAATGGCTGAGGGTAGAAAGTTCACGTACAGGAACAAGTTGTCACGCAGGAATAGGATGTAACTAAAGGAGACACTGTGGGGTGTCCATGTAAGAAACACTCAAACCTACGGAGAATTTTTATGAGTTTATTTGAGCCCAACCGTCCACAGTTGCTGGGAAGCAGAATATCATCAGACTGAGATAATGGTAGTTTTACACCTTATTTTATACACTAGAGGCCCGGCGCACAGATTCATGCCCAGGTGGGGGCCCTCAGCCTGGCCTGCGCCCTCTCACAATCTGGGACATCCCTCAGGGGGGCATCCCCTCCCCGCCCCCGCCAGGGATGTAGCAGTGCCGGTCATAGTGACCGGTCGACCAGTCGTTCTGGTCTTTCGGTTGTAACTGTCACTTAGGCTTTTATAGAGAGAGATCACAATCAGAAGAGACGTGTGTGGAACATGAAATCCATTGGTGATAGGTTAGGGAGGTGGGAGAAATCGAGGAGGGGGAACCTCTGGGACTGTATAAAAAGTAAAATGATAGACACATATTTCCTTTACATGGGTGGGTACAGGATAGTTACAGTCAGTAATTAACACGGCAACAATAACAGTGAGGCTCTCTGCCTTGGTGCACTGGTTGTGCCCTGAGGAGTCTAGAAAAAGGGTCCAGCCGAAACCGGTGTGGCTCAGTGGGTAGAGCGTCGGCCTGCGGACTGAAGGGTCCCGGGTTCGATTCCGGTCAAGGGCATGTGCCTGGGTTGCGGGCACATCCCCAGTGGGGAGTGTGCAGGAGGCAGCTGATCGATGTTTCTCTCTCATCGATGTTTCTGACTCTCTGTCTCTCTCCCTTCCTCGCTGTGAAAAATCAATAAAATATATTTTAAAAAAAAAAAGAAAAAGGGGTCTAGACATTCCAGAGGAATGTTATTGTAGATGCAAAAGACAATAGACAGGCTTAGTTAAGGTGCAGATGACCTTTGTGGGGGTAGAGTCTAGCCTAGGACATGACTACCTGCCATAAACAGCTTTTAGTTAAAGAGTTTTCATTTCAGACCATCCTTTGTGGTTACTTTAGGTCTCTGAGTTTGCAAGACCCACACGCAGGCCTTCCCTGAGCTTGTCAGGTTCAGTATGTGGTCCCTTTTCATCCACAGGAGAAAAAAGGCTGGTGAGGACAGCCCGGGGAAGGGCCCCTGGGCGGGGGTGGGGGGGGGGGAGGCAGAGCTAACCACAGAGATTTCAGAGAAGGGACATGTCTGGTCACAGCTAATCTCTAATATAGGAAGAAGTGTCCCAGGTACTTCTGTAACAGAGGGTTTGGGGATTGAAAAAAATGGTCCGTAATTAAAACTTAATAAATTGTTAAATGTGTTCTGACCCCTATTCCTGCACAGTTGCTGCTTTCTCAGTTGGTGCTAGCGAAATGGGAATGGGTGTTACCCTGGGCAAGTTACCCACTGGCCTCCCCTGTGACCTTGACATCACAAACAGATAAGAACTGATCTATGCCCTAACCGGTTTGGCTCAGTGGATAGAGCATCGGCCTGCGGACTGAAGGGTCCCAGGTTCAATTCCAGTCAAGGGCATATACCTTAGTTGTGGGCACATCCCCAGTAGGAGGTGTGCAGGAGGCAGCTGATCCATGTTTCTCTCTTGTTGATGTTTCTAACTCTCTATCCTTCTCTCTTCCTCTCTGTAAAAAATCAATAAAATATATTTTTTTTAAAAAAAGAACTGATCTAATACTTAGTCCAGGTCGATCTAAGAGGACAGAGGTAAGCCAAGTGGCAGCTGTTAGAAAAACTCAAGCAGTGCAGGGAGCTGTGAGGGGATGAACCACGTGACAGAGAAAATTATTCTTTCAGGTTCCTCCAACTCCATAGCTCAGCACGTTCTGCTTTTCCCTTTAAATGCTCATGCTATCCACTTCACGTGGCGGCTGTGAGAACGGTAGGAGGTAAAGTGCATGGCAGCGCCTAGCACAGAATAGATGTTCCGTCTATATTTATAAGTTGAATAGGAATCTATAAATAGAGAAATCCCACTCCAGTCTCCAAGGCAGTACCAGCCTCGGCCACGAGAGGGGCGTCTCAGTCACACGCCTTTGGGGGAGAGTAAGACACAGCGTGAGGTGGCAGGCACCCCTCCGGATAAACCAGCCTTGCCTGAGGCAGGACACTCACTCCCACTCAGGAAACGTGGCTCCATGCTGAAATCCAGGGCGCTTCTCTGAGTCACTGTATTCTCCTGACGTTGCAAAATGGTCGAGCAAAAGTCCCCCGAAGGCCTTTCCTGCTTCCTGAATAACATCTAAACTGGCCCGAATCCAAGGCCTTCCTCAATCTGGCCTCCACCCACCTGCCCCGCCTGAACTCCCCTGAATCCTCACACTGCACCACACGGGACAATCGTGCTCCTGCCTCTAGGGGGGGACTCACGCGGCTCCTTCTTCTTGATGCCTCTCCTCTACCCCGACCTTCCGAAACCCTACTTCTTTTCCAGTGACCCCAGTGCCACCTCCTCCCTTCTCCCTCCTCCCTTCTCTCGCGTGACCTCACCCAGCCCCAGCTCACACACCTATATCACATCCATGTATCTTGTATTAAATCGATTTATGTATGTGAATCTTTTCACTAATTAGAGGTAAGCTCCACGAGTAGAGAGGCCAGTGGATAATCCACGCAGGGTAACACAGTGAGTAAATGGCCCGGCTCCAGGGAGCTCTGGCTCTTCACCGCTAATGCACACCGTACCGGAACCTTCCATCAGCCAGAGCGCCCAGCTCGGGGCTCTGCACGCGGTGCCGTTCAGCAGCTTAGCAAATGCATAACTTTTTGAAACACTGATCTAATTAGCACCTGTTGAGCCTTCACTGGCTTGTGGGCTATTGGGAGCCAGCAACTTGGTCTCATTCATCTGAATTAGAGTGCCCGGTCATAGATCCAATTATGAGCAGTTTCAGAATCATAATTACTGGCCCACTTTGTCTCTTGATCTATAACACATATAAGGACCTCCTCCCAGCTTTTACGGAAGAAAGAAACAAAGCGATTACTTACTGAAGGCCAGCAAATGTGTTTTTCTGAAGCTTCCCGCTCCCATCTTTTTCTTCTTTTTTTTAAATATGGAACGCTTCCCGAATTTGCATGTCATCCTTGTGCAGGGACCATGCTCATCTTCTCTGTATCGTTCCAGTTTTAGTACATGTGCTGCCGAAGCGAGCACACCAGCTCCCGTCTTCCCTGCGAAGTGAAGGGGCCGGACTGACCGTCTCTGAGGACCCCGTCTTCCCTGTTGACAGTCTGTGACTCTGGGAGACAGAATGGAATTATAAAGAGCCCTGCCTGCCTCTGTGCCAGAGATACCCTGTTGAGCCTCCGCTCCCCAACTCCCAGGTCCCCCATCTGCAAAACCGGGGAACAAGACAGGCATGGCCCCACTCGTCCCGCTACAACCATAGGTGACCCCCAGATCGTGGAGTTGTCCGAAGAAACTGAAGCGATCAAATACGTGTGCACACTATGAAGTCTAGCACAGAATCAAAAGATGACGGTCTTACGGAGGCTGCGGGAGGCAGGAGAGGGAATGGGGTGGAAGAGAGGATGGGGGAAAAGGTGATGGAAGGAGCCTGGGGTACGAACACGCAGCACTGTCTACAGCTGATGTATATTATAGAATGGCACACCTGAAATCTATGTAATTTTAACCAATGGCGCCCCGATACATTCAGTAAAAAAGCCCTCTTGACAGGATTTCAGTTTTGCGAACTCCAGTGACAACAGCGATGTTGCCTATTTTGCTGTTTTTGAGAAAAGCCTCCTGGTGCGTTTCCAGCAAACCCAGTCCCCGCGGGCAGCTTCCCGGCCTCCCCGCTGGGTGCGTGGCAGGCGGGCGGGGCGGGCGTCCTGCGGGAGGCGGGAGGCGGGAGGCGGGAGGCGGGAGGCGGGAGCGCCGGGAGCCCCGCAGCCGCGGCCGCGGCGCCGGAGGCCGGGCACCAGCCGTGGGAACGCCGCGCGCGCCCGCGGGGCCACGTGACGGCCGCGGGGCCGCGCGGGTCGGGGACGCGCGGGGACCGGCCCGCGCGCGGCTCCGCGGGTGACAAGGCGGCGGGAAGGGGCGGGGCCCGGGCGGGGCGCGGGGAGCGGCGGGCGGGGCGCGGGGCGCGGCGGGCGGCGGGAGGAGGAGTGGAGATGGCGGCGGCGGCGGCTCAGGGGGGCGGGGGCGGGGAGCCCCGGGGAGCCGAGGGGGTCGGCCCGGGGGTCGCGGGGGACGTGGAGGTGGTGAAGGGGCAGCCGTTCGACGTGGGCCCGCGCTACTCGCAGCTGCAGTACATCGGCGAGGGCGCGTACGGCATGGTCAGGTGAGGGGCGCCGGGCGGGGGCGCCGGGCGGGGGCTGCGGGCCGGGGGGGCCGGGTGCCGGGTGCTCTCCGCGCCTGGGGGTCCGAGCGCCCCGAGGGGCGGGGGTCGGCCGGGCTGGGAGCGCCCGGGGAGAGGACCTCTGCGTGCGCCCAGGGGGGGCTGGAGCCTGAACCGGCCTCTCCGCGGTGGAGGGAGGCGATCTGGGTGTGGGGGAGCTGCGGGGCCCGGGGCCCTGTGCACGGGGGTGCAGTGGGGAGAATGGGGTCTGGGACGGTGCTACCCTTCGTGGAGAGGGAGTGAGGACCCTCCTCTGGGGGGGATGCCTGGGGTGCCCCCGGGGAGGCCGGCCAGGGGTTCGGGAGAGCCGAGCAGCGCACAGGGCTGGGCAGTGCTGGGCTGGGCCGGGAGCGCCTCCCGCAACTTCGGGGGGGCTGTGCGTTCTCCCCTCCCCACGGTGTGCCCTGGGCTTTGTTCATGGGCAACAGCTCTGCTGCCCTGACAGCCCTGCCTGCCTCGTCCCTCCCTCCAGCCCCCGCGACTCCCTCCTTCCCCCGGTGTTTGCCTCCCTGTGTGCCCTGCACTCGTCTCCCAGCCCCCGACCCGTCCAGGCTGCGGGAGCCCATCGCGGGGCGGGGCAGGGCCGCTGGAAGCGAGCGGGCTGCAGAGAGGGGAAGTCTGAGCGGCCGCTCTTCCTCTCTTTGTGAAGTCACCGAAGGGCTGCCTGGCCGGTCCCCAGCTTTCTCCCTGGAGAGCGCAGGCCTTCGCCGCAGGAAGGAACCAGCATTGTTTACGACTTGGCCAGAGCCCTCCCCGGCTCCCTCCCTTCCCGGCCACCGCCTGGGTGGGGCCGGCCGGCCTGGCCTCCCGCTCTGGGGGACCACACCAACACCGCCTCTCTGGCCCTCTCAGCTCGGCTTACGACCACGTCCGCAAGATCCGCGTGGCCATCAAGAAGATCAGCCCCTTCGAGCACCAGACCTACTGCCAGCGCACGCTGCGGGAAATCCAGATCTTGCTGCGCTTCCACCACGAGAATGTCATCAGCATCCGAGACATTCTTCGGGCACCTACCCTGGACGCCATGAGGGATGTGTATCCTTCACCTTGGCCAGCTGGCTGTCCAGGCGGCCTCAGAGCTGGGCTGGGAGAACATTGGGTTTCTTTCTGTTTCCTTCTTCCCTGTCACCGTCCAGAACTAGCCCAGTGAGAGAAACCTAGCGGGAAAGAGGCCACAGGAGGCCGGAAGGCTGGGTGGCCTCGGGTGAATCCTGCCTGCGGCAGCCAGGCAGTGTGGCCTGGGGCACGGCTGCTCTCTCTGCTGTGCCTCTGGGGTCTGGGCAAGATGGTCTCTATGGGGCTTTGTCTCCTGATATGTCCAATATTGTGACAGGACCCAGCCTCTGCCCACAGCCAGTTCTTGTTTAACAGACGGTTCTTTCCCCTCTGGGTCCTCAGCCTGGGAGGCAAGGAGAAAGCTGCCCCTTTCTGCGGGCCTACTATGCGTCAGGTGCTGTGCACGCCCAGGGCTTTCACATTTTGAATTCTACCTCCCACCTGCATGATGAGACAGGTCTCGGCTCCCTTTCGTAGATGAGGAGGTTGAGGCTCAGAAAGCCTTCAGTTGCTGCCTCTGCCCCTCCCCCAAAAGAAACCCTGTCCTTTCTCCAGGACTTCCTGCTGGGAGCCCCACCCAGTCACCTGTGGCCTTGCACCTTGCCCAGGGAGGGACAGCCTGGCTTTTGCTGCCCTCCCCCCATATCACTTTCCTCGTTTGCTGTCCACTTCCTGCCTGCCTCTGTTGTTAGCACTTCTAATACTGTCACCTCTCGCCCACTCCACCCACCTCCAGTCAGTCCCAGTTCTCCACCCAAGCATGGGGATTGGTACCGCAGCACCTGCAGGCCCCCACCACAAACTGCGGGCAGGAAACCTCCACGCTCACTCCCAGCTCGCTGTGTGACCTTCAGCATCTTCATCTATAGAACAGGGTTGGCCCGAATGCTCTCAGAAGGCCCTGTGGGGCTGATTCTAGAAGATAGCCCTTATTCTTGTAGAGACAAGCCAAGAGACGTGTGTGTATGTATGTATGCAAGTTTAATCTTAAATTATCTAAGGACATTTACTCCTCTCTCTTCTGATGCACGGCCAAGCACTCTTTGAACAGGAGCGTGCTGTTGGGAGTGTCTCCTCATTTGTCTTGCACAAACCATTCCCATAAGGTAGGCATTTATTTTTAAGCAAACATTTATTGCATGCCAGGTGGTATGCAGACATTATCTCATTTAACCCTCTCCACAGCCATGTGGCTCAGGCATTTATCATAGCAACACGAGTTCATGTTGCCGAACACTTACAGCATGCCAGGCACTGGGCTGGCTTCTTTACACGGGTCATCTCATCTCATCGTCACAACCGCTCTCGAAAGAACCATTCTTTTCCCTACTTTTCAGACGAGGAAATAGAGGTGCAGACAGGGTGAGGTGGTAAAACCAATGAGCAGGAGGGTGGGGATTTCAGACACCAGCAGGTTAACCCCAGAGCTGCTGCTCTTCGCTGGAGCTCTCCTGCCCTGCAGAACTGAAGTGCTTTTGCTCAGGTCACCAGCTGAGATGCCGCAGAGGCTGAGAGCCCAGGCCTTGCCCAGCCTGTCATAGGGGTTGGCAGATCTGTTGAGTCTGAGGGGCGCCAGCTGGAGGGCACGAAAAGCCTAGTCACCAGAGCCCGTTCTTCTTAACCAAGTGCCTCCCGCTGCCCCCACCTGTGGGGTCTCCGATACCATCCTCAGCTACATTGTGCAGGACCTGATGGAGACAGACCTGTACAAGTTGCTCAAAAGCCAGCAGCTGAGCAACGACCACGTCTGCTACTTCCTCTACCAGATCCTGCGGGGCCTCAAGTATATCCACTCGGCTAACGTGCTCCACCGGGATTTAAAGCCCTCCAACCTGCTCATCAACACCACCTGCGACCTTAAGGTCAGGGGCCTGGGTGCCTGTTCCCTCCTCCCGCTGGGGTCTGGGGCTCCCATTTGACTCATAGTGCCCCGGAGTAGGAGGGCACTGCCAGCCAGGGGAACAGCATGGGCAGGGGCATGGCGAAATGACTGCTTGGGCGGGGAGGCCTTGAGCACCAAGCTCAGCAGCCCCGGTTGGATTCCAGATCTGCGATTTTGGCCTGGCCCGGATCGCCGACCCCGAGCATGACCACACTGGCTTCCTGACAGAATACGTGGCCACACGCTGGTACCGGGCCCCAGAGATCATGCTGAACTCCAAGGTGGGGGGCCACCCACCCCCAAAGGGAAGGGGCCAGGTCCAGGGAAGCCCTGGAGCCACCTCTGAGCCAGGCAGGGACCCCCTGGGCCACGTCACATTACTCTGGTCCTTGGGGTCTGGAAAGAAGCTAAGCACTAGCTCTTCCCAGGCTCTGCTCTCCGCCTCCTGCAGCACTGCATCTCGGTTGGGGTGGTGGCTTGGCCCAGACAACAGGGACCCGTTGAGGCTGGCCCGGGACCCACCACTTTCTCCCCCCCACCCCCCAGGGCTACACCAAGTCCATCGATATCTGGTCTGTGGGCTGCATTCTGGCTGAAATGCTCTCCAACCGGCCCATCTTCCCTGGCAAGCACTACCTGGACCAGCTCAACCACATTCTGGGTGAGGGGGCCTAGCCAGCTGAGGGGAAGGGAGAGTAGTCTGTTGGAAGTGAGATTTCTTTGGGGTCAGGGTCGGTGAGTCTGTGGCAGTCGGATCAGAGGTCCCACCACATTTGGAGCCTCTGCAGCACCTCACAGTATTTCAGTGATAGAGATGCTCTCCGCTGGCACATGGGCAAAGCAAGGAAGTGCTGCAGCTGAGATCGGAACTGAGGGCTGCCCGCGTCCAGACCCCTGGCTTCATCATCATAGTGTTGTTGGCTGGAGAGAACTGTCAGGGCATGGGATGGGCTGTGGGAGCTCCTGTTCTTGGCTCCTCCTGTTCCCAGAAGGGAGAGAGGATCGCTCACCAAGTCACCTGCCCCACCCACAGGCATCCTGGGCTCCCCATCCCCAGAGGACCTGAACTGTATCATCAACATGAAGGCCCGGAACTACCTGCAGTCTCTGCCCTCCAAGACCAAGGTGGCCTGGGCCAAGCTCTTCCCCAAGTCAGACGCCAAAGGTGAGAGCGACATGGGGGCCGACGGGGGGTGAAAGCTGGGTGCATGAGCCCCGCAGCTGCCTGCGCAGACAGGCCCCCTGGGCACAGAGAAGCCAAACAGTACTTCTGGGAACTTCCCGAGCCTTCGCTTTGACCCCGATTCCTGCCCTTCCTTAGCCCTTGACCTGCTGGACCGGATGTTGACCTTTAACCCTAATAAACGGATCACAGTAGAAGAAGCCCTGGCTCACCCCTACCTGGAGCAGTACTACGACCCAACGGATGAGGTGGGTCAGCCACCAGGGGCAGGCCTGGCGGGTCAGCGGGTGGTCAGGCCTCCCTCAGGGTCTGGCCTGAGCCTCACATCTTTGCCACCCTAGCCAGTGGCCGAGGAACCTTTCACCTTTGACATGGAGCTGGATGATCTGCCCAAGGAGCGGCTGAAGGAGCTCATATTCCAGGAGACAGCCCGCTTCCAGCCTGGGGTGCTGGAGGCCACCTAACCTGAACAGATGCCTCCGCTCCCTGGGGCTGGGTGAGTGCGCCCCACCGCCCACGCGCTGATTCACTCTGAGACCAGGGTACCAAACATCCTGTACCATCAAAGCTCAGGCCCATGATCCATGTCTGTGGTCGCCACAGAAGGGCCAGAGACTGCCCAGACCGTAGACCTGTGGCCTGCCAGTCTTCATGTCCCTCCCTCTCCCAGCCCCAAATGGCTCCCATCGGTCAACACCCTGCTGCCCCCAGCCCCAGAGGTCACTGTGGGCCCCTCTCACCCATCTGAGGACCGGAGCCAGGTTTTGCCCCTCCCAGGACGGCAGGTGGGGCCGCAATTGCTTTGGGAGGAGCTAGCAGCTCTCAGCCTGACCCAGATACCACGCTTTCTCACACCTGGTGCCCGGGTCAGCAGTTCACACACCTTTGGGGGACTCTGACCCACACCACTCTTCCCTCCTTCGTCACCTCCGGTCTTTGCCAGCTGGGGCCTGATAGAGGGCGGGCAGACACACCTGTGCTCAAACCCCAGGTCTGACACGTAGTAAGAGCTGTGTGATATTGTGCAAGACACTTCCCTTCTGCAGCTCCATTTCCTGGGGACAGTCCTGATAATGAGAGCAAACACAGAGCACTAAGCATTATTCTAGATGTTTCTGTGTATGAGCTCATGTCACCCTTGCAGCAGTACCATGAGACAGGCACTAAGGTTGTCCCCATTATGAGGAAACAGTCACGTCTCACTCAGCTGGAGGGATGAAACGAAAGGGGTTGAGGTCAGAGCTCCGGCAGGTGCTCTCCTGGTGCTAATGGTTCCTTTCCTGCCTGCCTTTTTGTTTAGGCCCTGCCTCCTGTCTGCCCCTCCCCTGCTGGACTGTTAGAAAATGGACACTGTGCCCAGCCCGGACCCCGGCAGCCCACGGCGGGGACAGGGCGGGCCTGGCCATCTTCCCTCGCTTTGCTCGGGCCTCCGGCTTCAGGCAGGCCCAGGCCCCCTCCCTTCCCCTTCCCAGGACCTGTGGCTCAGGTGGCCCCAAAGCAGATTCCCCTCAGCTGCTCTGCCTTCCTCTCCCCCAGCTGACCCAGTCTCTGGTGGTTCTGGAATCGAAGGGCTCTGGCTGCCCTGTGACCTCCTGAGGGACGGCCGGGGATAGGGCACACTGAGTTGGGACTCAGGGCCAGCTGTGCCCCACTCACCTCATTCAAACCCCACCCATTTCCCCTCAAGGAACATTCCTAAGGCTCAAGGGCTAGTATCCTTGAGGAGCTGGGCCCTGCCTAAGCCCCCTCCCCCTAAGCTGCCACATCTAACTCCTGCTGCTTCTGTGTGTGGGTGAGCAGAAGTGGAGGTGGGGGCGTGGAGAGCCGGGGCCCCTGCCCACCTGTGCCTGTACCTAATATATAAATATAGAGATGTGTATATGATGGCCCTTGGCTCTGTCTGTGTTTGCCGATGCCGTGCCCCTCGCCGTGGCTGCTCTGAAGACTGACACTCCAGCCCAGCGGCCTCCAGCTGTGGCTTTACCTGCCCTGGCACCTCTGGCTCCCCCGCTGGCCAGGGTCGAAGATGGGAGTGTGAGAAGCTCCACCTCCTGGACAGAGTGGGGTCACTTGTCCCCTCAGCCACTGTCCGCTCCCCTCTCTGATGTCTTCCTAACTGGCTGGGGAGATTCGGGGGTGATTCCGGCACCTACACACCCCTGGAAGGGATGGTAGCCCCTGGCCACATGCACAAGTGGTCAAGGGGGAGGTTATAGCAGACGTAAGGGGGAACTTGGCTCCCCCAGCATTGTCAAGCAGAGAGGGGCGCTGCCATCTGCGGAGGGTCTGCGGTGTGAGGGCCGGAGCTGCGTGGCCTCGCCTCCCGCCTGTGCTCCATCCCCAGCTGAGCCCTGCACCTGGCGCTGGGCCAGCAGCAGGCTGAGCAGGTCCCAGGGGCGTGGTGGTGACCAGTAGTGGAATCAGCCTACATCAGCCAGGCAGTCGGCAAGGCGACACAGTTCACCGGCGACAGCTGAGCTGGCGGCAGCCAGAGCCCGGGAGGCCGTGGCCATGAGCTCTGTGCTGTACTATGCCCTGCCCGCCCTGGGCAGCTATGCCGTGCTCTCCATCTTCTTCCTGCGCCGGCCTCGCCTGCTGCACACGCCTGGGGTTCCAGCCTTCCGGCCCCGCCTGGGGGCCCACCGGGGAGGTGAGCTGGGGGGTGGGGGGTTGTAGGCTACGGAGGGTGGAATAGGGAGAGTAAGACACGTGCCAAAGTGGACAGCAGAGAGGGGTAGGTCTAAGGGGCCAGATGTTAGAAAGATGGCAGACTGAGGCAGGAGGAGAGCAGGTGACAGGGCAGGATGTGGAAGGAGGGAAGGAGGCTGCCCCCCTGAGCTGACGGGGTGATGAGGCAGGGGCCCGGGGGGAGGAAGGGCCCAGCCCCAGGGACCCACCGCGCTGCCCCACACAGGGTCTGGAGAGAGGCTGGAGAACACCATGGAGGCCATGGAGAAGTGAGTGCGCCCGCCCAACCCAGCTGCGAGGCCGTGCCAGCTGTGCGTGGCATGAAGCCAAGGGGTGCCATGCACTTCCTAGTCTGGGTGACTGGAGCCCCGGGAGGCATCGCGCCGGCTGCATATCCCACTTTAAATTGCCCCCCCCCCGCTCCCCTGAACCTCCCCACCACCCTGTGCCCCACGGCCCACTGACTTTCGCTCCCTTAGCGCCATGGCCCAGCGCTCAGACCTCCTGGAGCTGGACTGTCAGCTGACCCGGGATGGTGTGGTGGTGGTTTCCCACGATGAGAACCTGTCCCGCCAGTCAGGCGTGAACAAGGATGTGGGCAGCCTGGACTTTGAGGTGGGCCTTGCCCTAGCCCCCCCACTACCCGACCCAGAGAGCCCCCACTGAGCCTCCTGGTGATATGCCCCTGCCTCCCCAGGAGCTGCCCCTCTACAAGGAGGAGCTGGAGGTTTACTTCTCACCAGGTAAGAGCATGGGGGTGAGCCCTGGGCTGGGCCAGCTAAGGGGCCATGGCCTCAACCTCTGCCCTCTCTTCTGCTCTGGAATTTGCCCCTCGTCCCCTGGGTTCCCACTCCCACCTACCCGTCCTCCTCTGCTCTCTCCCCGTAACCCCCCAGGCCACTTTGCACGTGGGTCAGACAGGCACATGGTGCGTCTGGAGGATGTTTTCCAGAGGTTCCCTCGCATGCCCATGAGTGTGGAGGTCAAAGAGGAGAACGAGAAGCTGATTCACAAGGTGGTGCTGTGGGCACGGTGGGGAGGCCCGGCCTGGGAAGAGGCCTGACTCCCTCTCATCTCCTTCCTCCTCCTTCCAGATAGCCAGCCTGGTGCGGCACTTTGACCGCAATGACATCACCATCTGGGCCTCGGAGAAGAGCTCAATCATGAAGAAGTGCAAGGCTGCTGTGAGGCCCTCTCCCTCCCTGCTCCTGCAGCCCCTCCTCCCAGGGGCCGGAGCCCTGCCCAACCTGGGGGCCTAGGCTGGCGGGGTCTGGGGGGTTCTGGGGGACTTGGAGAGGTGAGGTGGTGGAGGAAGTATGTGAGCCAAGTCAAGTCATGCTGCTGGGAACAGGGAGGGTGCATTCAGGCCTTGAGAGCTGGGCCAAGATGTGGCTTTGATCCTGCAGATAGTAGCGTTTCCTGAATGTTCCAAAGCTGTTTCCCCTGCAGCCCAAGCCTCTCTGCTCCCCCAGGAGCAGACTGACTCCTCTCACCACCCGCCCCCATTGCCTCCCAGAACCCCGAGATGCCGCTCTCCTTCACCAGATGCCGAGTCATCCGGCTGTTACTGCTGTATTACCTGGGGCTGCTGCCCTTCGTCCCTATCCCTGAGCGGTTCCTCCTGTGCTTCCTGCCCACCATCATCAACAGGTACCTACAGGTCCCCATCTCCCTTCTCCATCCGCCCCCAGGCTTCCAGCTGCTTCTGTCCTTGGAAACCCGACCCCCCATCTCAAGCCCCATTTTGTAGGGTCCCCAGCCACCTTCAGGATAACCCCCACAGCACTGTGAAGACAGGGGCTCTCGCCCAGCATTCATGGATACTAAGAGCACCATGAACCCTCTGAAACTCAGAAATGTACTGGTATGTAGGTGTGGATAGAGTTGTGGAACAAAAGGTTCATTTACTCATCCATTCATCCACCTAGTATTTATTGACTGCCGACTCTTCCAGGTGCAGGAACACTAGTAATAAAGACCAGTGTGGGTGAGGCAAAGCCCTCAGCATACAGGGAGACGCATGTTAATTGTAGCATCACTCTGATGCCCCAAAGGAAAAGCAAGTGTTTTCCTGCGAGGAAACAAGGATTAACAACATAACATCTGGGTGAAGTATGCAAAATGTGGATACTTCGCCAGCTCTCGGGCCGCCCCCCTCCCGCCACCTGCTCTCAGAGAACTCGGCTGTGGTGGCCCAGTGCTGTCTGCTGTCATGAGAAGCGCCCAGCCAGCCCCCACAACCCTTTGCAACAAAGACATCATTATTCTACAGAACTTTGTGTATAGAATTTTTATGCAGGATTTCGTGTTTCCACATCCTTTCGTCAGTTGAGCTTTACTTGGCAGCACCCCCAGGAGTTATAGGAATCATGACCCACAGAACATGGAGAATCTGAGGCTCAGAGCTTCTGTAACTTGCTCGAGGTGATACAGCTAGAAGTCCAGGGCCTGGCTTGCCCTGGGACACTGGAGGGGCTCTGAAGTCTCCCCTGGAGTGGGGCAAGCAGAGGCAAGTAGCCGACCCATGAAACGCTGACTGTTCTCAGAAGCTGGTCAGGCCCAGCCGGGAGGACCTCCAGACTGTGTCCAGCTTGGGCATCTAGCTAGGTTTCCACCCTGGCCCCACCACAGACTTGCACGTGACCTCGGGCAAGTTAATCAAACTCTCCAAGACTGAGTTTCCGCTTCTGAAAAACAGTGAGGGGTGGGCACACCCTCAAAGCATGGAGTCAAAGATGTAGGAGTAGGATCTCACTGAACAAAGGGTGGATTGTTTGTCTGGGCAACTGCAAAGGTTCTTTTTTAAAATTTTTTAAAAATTTATTTCAGAGCCAAAACCGGTTTGGCTCAGTGGATAGAGCGTCGGCCTGCGGACTGAAAGGTCCCAGGTTCGATTCTGGTCAAGGGCATGTACCTGGGTTGCGGGCATATCCCCAGTGGGAGATGTGCAGGAGGCAGCTGATCGATGTTTCTCTTTCATCGATGTTTCTGACTATCTCTCTCCCTTCCTCTCTGTAAAAAATCAATAAAAAATATATTTTAAAAAAAAGATTTCTTTAAAAAAAAATTTATTTCAGAGAGGGAGAGAGAGATAGAAACATCAGTGATGAGAGAGAATCACTGATCAGCTGCCTCCTGAACACCCCCTACTGGGGATCGAGCCCTTGACCGGAATTGAACCCGGGACCCTTCAGTCCACAGACCAACACTCTATCCAAACTAGCCAGGGCTGCAAAGGTTCTCTTAGAGGGGGGTAGGTTTCACTGGCCAGGGATCACAACCACCCCCACGCTCCACCCCCGTGATGAAGAGAGACCCATGGACCGACCATGGCACCCCTTCTCCACAGGACCTACTTCCCATTCTCCTGCTCTGGGCTGAACAAGCTGACAGCCGTGGTTACTAAATGGTGAGGTGGGCGAGACGGCTGGGTGGAGTGTCCCCAAACAGACCTGCCTCCGCCCTTCTCCTCAGTCCCCCTCATCCTGACCTTGGCCCCCCCCTCCCCACCAGGCTCATCATGAGGAAAAGTCTGATCCAACACCTGGAGCAGCGAGGAGTGCAGGTGAGGCTTCGCTACCTCCATTCCCGGCGGGGGCTGGCACCACGTTCCCGCCACAGCTCTGCTGCTGCCCGGCTGGCGGCTTGGGCAGGTCACCTTCAGGGCCTGGTTTCTTCACTGTAAATGGGGACAATGACAGAGTTAGCTCTTCTGGGTATGTCACTGGTGCTTAGCAAGGGCCTGATAAGTGCTAGCCATTATGGTGATGTACTGAACTGTCCTGACCCCTGATGAGGGGCTGCCCATCTCCTCCCGCTCCCAAGCTTCAGCTTTGACCAGGTCATTTAATTAGCAAACCTTGGTTGAGCATATATTCCAGGCACTACGGGCACTAAGGTACTGAGTAGGGAGTTTACCGGGGCAGAGGAGGGGAAGGAAACAGGCCATCACCAGCACAGGGGCAGCTCGTGGACAGGAAAGGCAAGGGCGGTGGCCTGTGGGGTCAGAGAAGGCCTCTGGAGAAGTGAGGCGCTGGCTCCGGGGGCGGACAAGGGAGAGCACTCAGGCGGGAGGCTCCTGTGGGGGGGCCCAGAGGAGCTAGAGGCTGGCAGTCTGAGAAGCAGAGAGGGCTCCCGCTGCGGCAGCCTGGAGGAGGCAGCACCAGGGGGGCTGGAGAAGGCAGCTGAGGGCCTCGGTAAGGAGCCGGGCTTCTGCCCAAAGGGAGGGGAAGCTTTTGAGGGAAGAGCCGTGACCCAGTTGAGATCTACGAGTGTGGGTCATCCATGTGGCGAAGTGACTGTGGGGGCCACAGTGGAAGCAGAGTCTCATGAGGAGGCCGATGCTGCCACGGACAGGATTGGGGCTCCGGTGGTAACAGGGGGATGGATGGGAGAGCTTACTCACAGACCAGCCACTGATTGGACGAGGGTAAGTGAGGATGAGCCCTCCCACTTCAACTCTAGGAGGCTGGACCTGAAGGCCCAGCTGTCTCATTAGGAAACCCAGAGGCACAGATCCCAGTCCCTATGTCGGTGCCCACAGGAGAGGACTCAGGTGTCAGGGCAGGGAGAGCAGCAGCAGGTGCGGGCAGGCCGGCAGCGCTGGCCCGCTGGCAAACAGTCCGCCACTGGCTTTCCATGGCGTATACACTGCCTCGGCCAATTTCAGGCTACAGTATGAAGTCACTGGACGGAGCTGGGAAGAGATGTGAGGTAGCACATCCTTGCAGAGTATTTCCACCAGACACATCCGACAGACATAAATCATCTCCAGGGCATAGTGACAGTAAAATGGAAGCATGAGGAAGTGATGAGTTTTTAGATTTTATTGCCTTTGTTTTTAATACAGTTTAAGGAATTGCAAGTTTATGCAATTTAGTATTTAATAATGGGTGTGTCCAAAACCAATTTGAAAAATTTCTGAAAACTGAACAATCAGCTTCCCCAGCATTCCGCTGCGGGAGGCCTCCACAGAGAGCTCTGACCAGCTGGGTGCGATGGGGAGTCCCAGGTCAAGCTGCTTGGAAACGATGCCTCTCTCCCCGCTCAGGTGGTATTTTGGTGCCTTAATGAAGAGTCGGATTTTGAAGTGGCCTACAGTCTGGGGGCCACTGGCGTCATGACTGATTACCCCACAGCCCTGAGGCGCTACCTGGACAACCACAGAGCAGCGGCCCCCGTCTCCTAAGCCTGAGGCCCTTGCCCTCAACAATGTTTCTCTTTCCCAATAAATATTTTATTTTTAGTCAAACCTTTTGCATTCTTTTTAGGGGGTAGAGGGTGTCCGGGTGTCAGAGATGCTAGAAAACTCTAAAGATGGCAGCCTAAGGCCAGAGTCTGGGTCCCCACCCCCCCACCCCGGAACTAGCCTGACCCACTGGTTCAACCACATTCCAGACCCAGAGTAATGCCACACCCTGTGCCAGCCTGGCCTCCACTCTCCTCAGGAATGTCCCTTCAGAGCCACAGATAATGGGTCCATTCTCCTGAGGCCACTAAGAGCGCCAGGCCCACAGCGCGGGCCTTGGCTGACCCCTGAGCCTCCTCACCTGGCTGCACAGGTGGGCATGGCGGGCGGCGGGGCCTCAGCACCACCCGCTGCCTCCCACGCCCAGGCTCCCTGCTCCAGAAGCTCCCAGCTCCCCAGCCCTCTCCGGCCGGTCGGTCTGTCACTCATTTACGAAACCGGCTTTTACAAGCTTATGGACGACTCTAGGCCCGGGCGGGCGGGCCCTGGGGCCCGTGCAGGGAATACGACAAGGTTAGCATGGCCCACGTGTGTCAACGCTCAGGTGAGCGCGGGCAGGGGAGCCCACAGCGGACCCCAACTCCGCCTGCAGGACGGGCATCGGAGGAGCCGCCACCTGGAGGAGGTGATGCTCAGCCGGGCTCGCGGGTCCCCAGGGGCTGTCCCGGGTCGAACCGACCACGCCCTTAGCTCCTGCATTCCGCGGCTGTCCCTGGTGCCACGGCCCGGACCGCGGGCTGGACCACAGCGAGAAGCCACCTCTGCCTCCTGCAGGCGGACACCTCGGCAGAACGCGAGCAGCAGCAGAAGCTGCCGCGGGGATGGAGGGTGGGCCCGGGCGGTGGGCAACGCAGACCGTTATGACTATTCTGTCCCCGGGGGCGTGCATCCAGACACCGTCCCCTCCGAACCCCGCGCAGGTCAGGTACCTCAGACACGTGCCCCTTCAAGAACCGCGGGAGGCCCGAGGGGCGGCCGGGCCGGGCCGGGCCGGGCCGCTGGGCGGCGAGTGGACTGCGGGCGGCAGCCGCATTTCCGGGCGGCCGAGCCGGAGCGGGGGCGGGGTAGCCCGGCCTGCGCTGGCCGCGGTGTGACGCGCCCCCTCATTTGCATGCTGCGCGCCGATTGGCCGCGGCGCCGCGGGGCCCAGGGGCTGGCCCCCTCCCCCTCCCGCCGCAGCGGCGGCAGCAGCTGGTCTCGGTGTAAACAAGTCGCGGCGACTGGGAACCGGGCCGGGGTGGGGGACGGCGCCCACCAGGGCCCCCCACTCCCAGGCCAGCCACCCCGGCGGACCGGGCTCCCGCGCGCCCAGGCGAGGTGAGGCCCGCATCCTCAGGGCTGCGCGTCGCCCCGCGCCCCGCCCCGCCAGCGAGGACTGTCCCCTTCCCCGGCGCCCGCCCCCCACCCCGCGCCCCAGGTGAGCCCCGGGTGTCAGGTAAGGCTCCGCGATGCAGGTAAGAGCCCCTCGGCATAGACGAGGTTCGGCGTCCCCAGGTAAGAGCTCCACCCCCCCTCGATGACCCTCCAACCTCGGGGAGGCCCCAGCCGCCTCCGGGTGCGGGACCTTTCCCCCAGGTGAGCTCCCTGTATGGTACTTGCAGTCGCCCCCCAGCTCCGCCCTCCGAAGTTCAGCTGAGGTCCTAAAGACCATCCAGTTCCTAGCCCCTTCCTGCTCCCCTAAACAGAGCTGACAGCTCATCCACTCTAGAGCCCCTTCCTCCAGTTTCAGTTGCCAGGTCAGCTGGGGTGAGGCTGAAAGCGGGTGGGTGACTCATCCTGGGCTCCTCCTAGCCTCAGTTTCCCCAATGATGCAACCTGAGGCCTCTTCAGTGAGTCAAAACTGAGCCAGTTCTGGCCCCTGGAGAGGCTGCTGGCTCTGGGGAGAGGAGACAGCAGCCAAGTGTGACACTGAGAGAGTCCCCGTGGCCCTGGGCGTGCCTGCTTGTGTGTGGCTGGGGTCCTGATCATACACTCACTCCCTCCCCCACAGGCACTGGGCTCCCTCTGCTCTCCGTGGGCCGCTCCCCGCGTGGGGCCACTGCCCCTGGCCCCCGCCATGGTGCGGATTTCAAAACCCAAGACGTTTCAGGCCTACTTGGATGATTGTCACCGGAGGTATAGCTGTGCCCACTGCCGTGCCCACCTGGCCAACCACGACGACCTCATCTCCAAGGTAACCGGATCATAGCTGGGGCTGGAATGGGAGGCTTGAGGGCTGCTTGGCAGCTCCCCACCAATAACCCTGACCCCCTCTTTTCTCCCTTCCATCCTTCAGTCCTTCCAGGGCAGTCAGGGGCGTGCCTACCTCTTCAATTCTGTGTGAGTATTTGGCCTCCTGTCTTTCTTTTCCTGACCTCTGTTGTGACCTGTGACCCATGGCACCATGCTGAGACTCCCAAAGCCCCCTGGTTCAGGCAAGAAGCTAAGGACAGACACAGTTGGATCCAAGCTAGAGTTGGGCTTTGTGATGGCGGGACCCTCCCTGGGACTGCCCCTGTGTCCCCACAGGGTGAACGTGGGCTGCGGGCCAGCCGAGGAGCGGGTGCTGCTGACAGGCCTTCATGCTGTCGCTGATATCCACTGCGAGAACTGCAAGACCACTTTGGGCTGGAAATATGTGAGTCAGTGACCTCTGACCCCAAGCTAGCTTTTGACATGACCTCACATCACAAGCAGCCATCGGATAATCTTTCAGAGTGTCTGGGCCCAGCTCACACAAGTCAAACAGTCTTTTCATCCCCTGACCATGTTTTCATCTCTGACATCAGACAAAAGCTTTTTTTTTTCTTCTCTTAACCCATCCATCTCCTCATAGGCACAAGCACCCATTTTAGAGATGATGATATAATCAGAATTACCATTTATTACCAAAAATGCTTATTGTTATGTGCATCACAGCAATAATTACAACAATCCTATAGGTAGAGTCTACTTTCTCTTCACTTTACAAAAGAAGGAAGCCCAGAGATGTTAGGTAACCTGCCCAAGGTCACACATCCAGCAAGTAACATAATAGGGACCAGAATCCTACTTTGTTTTTAACTCCAAACCCTTGACCCCAACTTCTGTTACCATTCAGAGGGTCAGAGAGGTTGCCCAAGACCCCACAGCAGCACCGAGCTTGGGTCCATGTGCCTCCTTTTCCACTGCCCTCCTTACCACTGCTGCTGTCCAGGGTCTGATTTCACTGCTCCGAGTTGCATTTCCTTACCTGGCAGTGGAGGATAAAGCCACCACTTGGCACCCAAGACTGTTATGGAGATCAGATTAGATGCAGCAGCAGAAGATGCTCTTGGGAAACTGCAGCTGCTTGGAGCTGTGGGGCCTCGGTGATGTGGATGCCCGAGGCAGACAGACAGGCAGCCCTGACCAGAGTTCACCCCTGGCCCTGCCACAGATTTGTTTTGTTACCTGTGCAGGTGGCTTGGCCTCCCTGGAACTTTGTAAAACAAAGAGGTGGCCAGTGTAGAGGTCAAAATCCCAAGTGCTTGCAGGGCCAAGCAGATACTGTGGATCTGCAAAAGGGGCAACATAGATTGGAGGCAAAGGGAGAGGCAGCCTGTGCCATACTGGGGGCAGCACAGCCTGCCTCTGTGTTAGTAATTCAGTTATTTCTATTAAATTCCCTGCTGGCCAACAAACACACGTGTAGGCCAACACTGGCACTCAGGCTACCAGTTTGTAACCCCTGGGTCTTGTAGACACTTACATATCCTCATTGTTGGAGCCAACATGAGCGCTTTATAAAGTGCCCACTATTCAGGGAGTTCTGTCTATCCCACGTGAGAAACTCGACCCTGCCACTTACCAGCTCTGTGTCTGTGGGCAGATGGCTTGGCTTCTCTGGGTGACCGCTTCCTCAGATATGAAATAGGGCCAGTCATATCCATGCCCCAACCTCTATCCCTGCTGGTAAGGCCCTTGCTCCAGGGATGACAGGCTCTCCCCTCCTTTTAGGAACAGGCCTTCGAGAGCAGCCAGAAGTACAAAGAGGGGAAGTACATCATTGAACTCAACCACATGATCAAAGACAACGGCTGGGACTGACCCCCACTCTTGCCTCATGTGGCTCCAACCCGGCCTGGCCGCCAGGGGGCGCCACTGGCTTCCCTTCCCTGCCGGAAGGGAGCTCCGGACCCGCAGAGCCCTGCAGAGGAAGGACTCGGCTCCTGTACATATATTTTATTGCATGCACTGTGACCTTGGGGGGAGATCAGAAGGTGGGACACCACCACCCCCACCTCCCTGCGATCTGGCTGGCTTGGATCTCATTTTTTAACCTCTTCCCGCCCCGCCTACCCCATCGATATGGCCCTGTGTGCTGTTCTCTTACCCCAGTGCAGCGTCTGCACTGTGAACTCCTCCCACTGGGCGCCTCTTACCGCACGCGTGTCCCCTCCCCTAGTTCTGTAGCGTTTGTATATAATAAAACAATGAAGCGGAGACAGCCCCAGGCTTATGTGGAATCGGGGAGGGGGAACTCAAGTGCAGAATCCTGCGTCTATAGACCTGTTCCCATCTGAGCCCCAATGGGGCAGCAGGTAGGTAGGCACCGGCTAAAGGTGGGAGTCTGCGCTCCTGGGGCCTGGCCTCAGCCATCTTCTCTAGGACCCGGGACAGGTCTCACTGCCCGGGATTCCGGAGCCCACCCTGGCTCCCTAGACCTTGATCTCGGTTGATCGTCTTCTCAACCTTAGCGTCTTGCCACCACCCAGCGGCCCCCGCGGCATCTCTCGATCTTCTCTGCGGCTAAGTTGGCGCTGGGTCTGCTGGGAAGTGTAGTTCCCAGGGCTCCCCAGCACGGGACCGTCTGAAAAACCCAGGCAGCAGCCGGTTGGGGGCTGTAGAGCTGTGGAGACCTGTAAACTTTTGAGACTCGAATGAAGGTGGAGAATGAAAACCAGGAAGGGCTCCAAGGTTCGGCCCTCGGCTGCGGACTCCAGTGCCCTGCGTAACAAGATGCTCAGGCCCCATCCCTCCAGCCGGCTCATTCCCTCCAAGCCCCATCCTCCCAGTGAGGGTGGTGGGGGTCACCTGCTAGGAGTCTGAGCCGCCAAGGTCTGCCCCAGGACTCCAGGCTCCATCCCAGGGTGCAGGCCCCGCCCCCTCAGTAGCTTAGCCCTAGCTGGGGCTCCCCCCGTGGGAACGGGGACCAGCTGGCCGGAAGCGCCAAACTGCGTCCCTGTCCAAGTGCCAGGGATCAATCAGGCCGAGGAGTTAATTATGTAATGAGGGGCAGGGGGTCGAGGCTAATGAAGCCTGCGGGGGAGGGTGCCCAGGTATCCGGCCCCCTCTTGTACCCCTTCCAGGCCCCAGGGGTCTCCACCCCAGCCCAACTCCAGGGCCCCAAAGAGGGAGGGGCTGTGATCCTGGGTCTGGAAGGGGCTGAGCTGTGAGCTATAAAGGGGGCATCTCCCAGCACCAGGGGACTCTAGGCAGCCAGACCTGAGGCCAGACAGGACTACTCCATGTATCACCCAAGAGAGCTGTACCCCTCCCTGGGGGCCGGCTACCGCTTTGGGCCCCCCCAGCCAGTGACCGATTCCAGCTTCCCGCCTGCCCTGGCAGAGGGTTACCGCTACCCCGGTGAGCTTTGGGAGGAGCTCCTCTGTAGGGACTGAGGGTTGCTGTGGACCTGGGCTGGCTCCTCATTCTCCCCCCATCTCCAGATTTGGACACTCCCAAACTGGATTGCTTCCTCTCCGGGATTGAGGCTGCTCCCCGCACCCTGGCGGCTCCCCCACCTCTTCCCCCTCTGCCCCCAGCCCTGGGCACTGAGCCGTCTCCTCCAGCCCCAGAGGCCCTTCACTCACTCCCTGGAGTCAGCCTGAGCCTGGAGAACCAGGAGCTGTGGAAAGAGTTCAATTCTGTGGGAACAGAGATGATCATCACCAAAGCTGGGAGGTGAGGGGGCTGGGCCAGGGTCAGAGGACCCAGTGTGTTCCTGGTGGGGGGTCTCTGGGAAAGGCAGTTCCTGGTGATGGGGCTAGTTCGAGGGTTTCTAGGGGGGCTTGAGCTCTGCCTACGTTCAGAATGTGATTTTGGTCTGAGCCAGGGGTTACTCAGTGACCGATCACGGTCATGTTGTGGCAAAGGCCTGTGGCTGGTTTAGGGACCAACCTAAGGCAAGAGTCATAGGTCAGTCTGGGCCCTGTCCAGAAAGTCTGGCTGGATTATAGCTTAGTATGTGGCCTAGATCAAGGGGTCAGTCTATGGCTGGAGTTGGGCTTCAGACTATAACTAGAGTCAAGGGCCAGCCAGTGACCGGCATCAGGGAAGTCTGGCTAGGATCAGGGTTAGCATTAAGGTTTGTCAGCACATGACTAGATCCGGGGTTGCCTTGGAGGCAGGGATATGGTCAGTGTGTGGCCTTATGGAGCTCTTTATCTAGGCCAGGAACTCGGGCCCTGGCATGGTATCTTCTCCATTGAAAGCAGGGTTGGGATGTGTGTGTGTGTTTGGTTAATCCTCACCAGAGGACATTTTTTCCATTGATTTTTAGAGTGGAAGGGGGAGGGAGAAACATCAATGGTTGCTGCCTCCCACATGCATCCTGATCGGGGCTGGGGATTGAACCTGCAACCCAAGTACATGCCCTTGACCAGGAATCAAACCTGAGACCTTTAGGTGCAAAGGCCAACAGCTCCAAACACTGAGCCCCACCAGCCAGGGCTTTTTGCCCTTCCTTCCTTCCTTCCTTCCTTCCTTCCTTCCTTCCTTCCTTCCTTCCTTCCTTCCCTCCCTCCCTCCCTCCCTCCCTCCCCCGCCCCTCTCTCTCCTCTTTCTTTTTCTTTCTTCCCTGAAGCAAGTTTGTCCAGTGCTGTAGATTATGGTGCTGGAGATCAGGTGAGCTCCTCAGGGTGGAGAGCAAAGAGGCTCCTGGCAAGATTTCCAGGAGAAAAGTGTGACACCCTCCGCTTGTGCAAATGGAGTTTGAAGGGCCCAGAGTCAGGATTGCAGCTCTGCTTTAACCTTTGTGACCCTGATCAGATCGGATCACCTAGCCTGTCTCTCGTTTCCTATCTATAAAATGGGATGGAACAAGCTTCCAGGCCCTCCCCTCAGTTCTAACTCCAGCTCGAGTGTTCCCTGACAAAACTCTGAGCTGGCACTCCTGTCTTCTTTCCCATCCAGACGCATGTTCCCTGCTTGTCGAGTGTCAGTCACTGGCCTGGACCCTGAGGCCCGCTACCTGTTCCTTCTGGATGTGGTGCCAGTGGACGGAGCTCGCTACCGTTGGCAGGGACGGCGCTGGGAGCCCAGTGGCAAAGCCGAGCCCCGCCTGCCTGACCGTGTCTACATTCACCCTGACTCCCCTGCTACTGGTGCCCACTGGATGCGGCAGCCTGTATCTTTCCATCGGGTCAAGCTCACCAACAGCACACTGGACCCTCATGGCCACGTGAGGCCCAGGCTGGGACCCCAGGCTGGAGGTTGGGGTTGGAACCCAGGGCTAGGGGTCACTTCTGTTTCTTCCCTCCCAGCTGATCCTGCACTCCATGCACAAGTATCAGCCCCGCGTACACCTAGTGCGGGCCGCACAGCTTTGCAGCCAACACTGGGGGGGCGTTGCCTCCTTTCGCTTCCCTGAGACCATGTTCATCTCTGTGACAGCCTACCAGAACCCACGGGTGAGTGACCCTGCTTGAGGGGGGTGGGTGGTGGTACCCTGCCTCAGCTGCAAGAGCTTTGACTCTGGCTATGTGCCCCCAGATCACACAACTGAAGATTGCGGCCAACCCCTTTGCCAAAGGTTTCCGGGAGAATGGCAGAAACTGTAAGAGGTGGGCACCGTTCATTCACTCATTTCATTTATGGTAAATAAAAACATTTATTCATTCATTGATTCAACAAATACTTACTTAGCACCTATGTGCCAGGCACAGTGCTAGGCACGGGAGAAGCATCAGTAAAGAGGACAAATGAAAGCCCTGTCCTCATGGAACTAATACACTGGTGGGCAAAGTAGACAACTAAACAAGAGCAGTGATATATGTTAGGGGTAAGTTCTAAAGATAAAACCAAGCAAGGAAGAATTGCAGTGAGGTATTTATTAGATAAGAGGCCTGGAAAGGCCTCACTGAGAAGAGACCTTTGAGAAAAGACTAGACAGAAACGTGGGAGGGAACCATGTGGATATGTGGGAATGGCATGCTGAGTGTGGAACCAGCATGTGCAAGGGCCCTGAGGTGGGAACACACCCGAGAATGGCGAGAGAGGTGGAGACAGATTATGTTAAACAGTGAAGGGTTAGTTAGGACTTTGGCTTTTATTCTGAGGACAGCCCCCTGAACTGGTCCGTGCCTTCAAGGCAGAAGAGACAGACATTAATCAAGATTACCCTAACAAATGTAACAGTGTAACTATTACAAATGTTACCAGGGAGGGCATGTTGTGCTGTGGGTGGTCAGACGACCTCCTTGAGGAAGTTATGCCTGAATGGAGACAAGGATGAGTTACGCAGGTGAACAGGGGACAGAAGAGAAGACTGAAAGGCAGCTAGTGAAGATGGCCAGAGCAAGGAGGGATGAGCCTCATAGCTTGGGAAGAAGTTTCCATTTATTCTAAATGCAATAGGAAACCACTGGAAAGTTCTAAGTGGGGAATAAGTCCCAGCTCTACTACTTTCTAGTTATTTAATTCCCTGGCCTTTAGTTCCTTCATCTGAAAAATGGGTATAGTATGAAACCTGGTAGGGTGAATGTCTAGCACCTGGTAAGTGATATCATCATCACCATCATCACTGTCTTTCCCAGGGAGCGAGATGCCCGTGTTAAGAGGAAACTGCGGGGCCCAGAGCCAATAGCCACAGAGGCCTATGGGAGTGGAGGTGAGTACCGTCCCCATGGTGATGGGGCCGGGCCTGAGGTGCTGATCTCCCTTCGCCCAACCTGGTTCTTCTGTCTCCCAAGATGCACCAGGTGGTCCCTGTGACTCCACCCTGGGTGGGGATGTCCGTGAGTCAGATCCAGAACAGGCGCCCGCGCCCAGGGAAGCTGCCCCTGCCCCAGCTCCTCTGTGTGGTGGCTCCAGTGCTGAGGCCTACCTTCTGCACCCTGCAGCTTTCCATGGGGCTCCCAGTCACCTTCCAACCAGGTGAGTGGGACCAGGGCACAGACTGGGCTGTTCCCGTCTGGGGGTCCCTCTCCAATGTTCTGACACCTTTTTCCACTTCAGGAACCCCAGCTTCCCTCAGGCTCCAGACTCGGGGCGCCCAGCCCCCTACTCAGCTGCATTCCTAGAGCTGCAGTCTGGGCCAGGAAGCTCAGGATACCCCACGGCTGCACCCCCAGCACCCTTT
Source organism: Myotis pilosus (assembly GCA_036010255.1). Taxonomy (NCBI): domain Eukaryota; kingdom Metazoa; phylum Chordata; class Mammalia; order Chiroptera; family Vespertilionidae; genus Myotis; species Myotis pilosus. Next base: position 105,031,363 of record JASKON010000003.1, read on the forward strand.
GCCTCACATTTCCTCCAAGGGGGCCCCTTGCCCTTACCTTACCCTGGGGCCTATCTGGATATGGGGTCCAAACCAATGTACTGAGCCACTGCCAGGCCCCTCTGCCTCCCTCAGTCTTCCATTACAAATTTCCAGTTCCCTTCCCCCAGGCCGTAGCCCCCTCACTTCCACTGACCCCATCCCCCACACCAAATGGCTGCCTTGGGCCTCCTCCACCCCACTTCACACTTTGACTTCATTCCCACCCCCCTCTGGCTTCAAAGCTCTGGCTAAGCTGCTGGGAGTCCAGCTGGGGCCAGCTTCCCCTTCCAGGCTCTCACCTCCGTGCGAAGAGAGGGAGGTTCTGCCTGGCCAAATGGGGCCTTGGACCAGCACCACCAACTCCTGGCTTCACCCTTGGGCTCAGCTAGTCATTATCTCCGTGCCCCAGTGCGAGCCACACCAGAGTATTTTTGTTAATAAAACTCAAAAGACATCAGTGCTCCGGAAACATTGGGCTAATGGTGTTTGGCCCTGGGAGGGACTGGGTGAGGAAAGGTTTTGTGGGGAGACCCCGGCCCCTGATCTAGACTTGCCATTCCCAGCTGCTTGATCTTGTGTGTGTAAATCCACTTGCTCTGGGCCTGGTTCCTCTTCAAGAAAACGGGGGAAGCAATGTCCTGACACTCACTGTTCTGAGAATTAAACAGGCCATCTCTGAGGGCCGGCCCTCTACCTCGCGCTCAGGAGCAGTCACTGTCAGTGGATAGATCAGGAGGCTCTGGGCAGGTGAGCTGGCCTGCGCCTCACCTTTCTGGTGGGGTCCATCCCAGGTCCCAGGCAGCAGCACTACTCATCCCCAATCAAGTGTGACACAAATCCAAAGACCGTAGTTCTTCTATTAGAATTTTTTCTTTTTCTCAAAATTTTTATCTAAAAACAAACCAAAAAAAATGAAAAAAAGAAAAACAAAAATTATTGGAAACTTCATGGTTCAGGTGGGGAGAAAGGAGGAGCATGGAGCTCAGGCTCCGAGCGTCTCCAGAGAAAGTCCTCACCCTCGAAGTGCCCTCTTTGAGGGAGAGCAGAGCTGGGGACAGCCCCCCATGCCCAGCCTCCATCTGGAGAAGAGGGTAGAGTCACAGTGGTCCAAGGGCCAGAGGGACTGGAGGGGGTGGGAGGCAGGGGACAAAGGGGTCACAGGAAGTAGTCGGCCACAGGCTTCTTGGAGGGGATGCCCCGCGTCTCTTGGGGAGCAGCCTCAAAGATGATAAAATCTTTCTGGAGATGCTCATCCAGCTCCAAGATGGCTGCCACATTCCCACAGCTGCAAGTCGGAGGGCGAGGGCGACAGTTAGTGTGTGTCAGCCTAGATCCCACCCCACCGTGACCTCCTGACCCAGGCAGCTCACCGGTAGCAGTAGTTGGGTGCCGACCACACAGTGAGCACAGTCTCATTGAAGTGCCACTTGTAACCTTCCATCACCAGTTGGTGGGCACGGCAGATCATGTCAATGTCGTTGGCTGCATTGAACTGAGCCACCACGTCACTGCCAAATAGGTAGCCAGCCCCACGGGGGCTCACACCCCAGCCTGTTGTGTCTGAGGCAAATGAAGGCAGAGATGGGGAGAGGTATCCTCAAGGCATCTGAGTGCCCACTGCCCTTCGAAGGAGAATATCCTGCCCTCTCCCCGAATCAGGCCCGTGGGGCAAGAGGACAGGGCCTGGTTGTGTTCTGGGGGTTCTAGGGGCCAGGGCGGCAAATGTTGAAGCAGGTAAGCTCCAATGATGAGACTTTCCTGATAGTTGGAGTCACCTCAATTGGAGTGGCCAGGCAAGTTACTGTCCAACTAGGTGCACAGGGGAGTGAAAGGAGGTGCTTCTAAGAACCACGCCGCATGCAGGTGTGAGCAAGGGCTGCGCAGCTAGTCTGGGAGCAGTAACAGGCATTCGGGCACGGCAGGGGGAGAGTGGAGACTGTCTGATAGCAGAAGGAGCCCCGGACTGGTACCTAGGCTTTCAGCCCTGCTCCATATTAGCTCAGGAACTCCCCAAACGAGGGGTTCTCAGGGGCCGATCATTGTAAGCATTTGACCTCTGCAAAAGCCCCTTCGCATGCAGGGTGCCAATGATTTTGTCCTAAACAAGCCTCTGGTACACAGACCCTAATTCCGCCTGAGCTCAAAGCACCCAGCTCCCCATGCCCCTGCTCTGAGGGTGCCAGCCAGGCTGCAGGTCACGGACAGACGCCAGTGAAGACCAGCCCGCTCTACTCTTCCCCAAACGTACCTGGTCTCAGTGTCCTTTCAAGGTACTTACTTGAACCAAAGGGCTCAGTGTCTCAGCAAACTAAGGCTCAAGCCTGGCTGCCCGGCCCCACCTGCCCTCACCTTCAGGGTCAGACCAGAGCAGGTCACACATGGGACCATCATGAGGCACCTCCTGCTTTCGGTCAATCGTCCGGATCTGGTCAAGGGTCTGGATGGAGGGGGAGAGACCCCCGTGCACGCAGAAGATCTACAGGGGAGAGCAAGGCAGGAGGGAAGGGAGGCTGAGGCCCAGTGCCTCTCCCACCTCTCCCACCCCCACACCCACAGAGCCCTGGGCAGCCTACCTTGCCATCAATGATGGCTGACAGGCTGAGGTAGTCAAAGATCTCAGTGCAGTAGCGCCACACGGTCACCGAGCCATATTTACGCAGGCACTCGTCATAGAAGCCATAGACTTGTGTGATCTGACGGCTCTCATGGTTGCCCCGGATCAGGGTGATTCGATCAGGATAGCGAACCTGAAAGTAACCACCAAGCTAGGGCTGGGGTCCAGGCTCTCTCCCTCCTCCATCTCCTCACATCTGTCAGCCCCACTCCATCCTCATCACCAACCTGGCCCAGATTCATGCCCTCTCTTGCCTGAATGGTGTTGCACCCACCTCATAGGCTCCCAGCCCTCCTTCAGAAAATACACCCCACCCCCCACCCGCCGGCACCCCATCAACTACACACCTAAAGGCTCCTCTTTCACCTCCCAGAAAGAGACCAAGACCAAGACCTTAGCAAGACATTCAAGGTGCTTTGTCATCTGGCCCCTTACAACCTCTCTCCCACCAGTGGATGTTGTATCCAGTTGAACTCAACTCCTTGTCCTTTTCTGAACAGACTGAGCCTCTATTCCCTCCCCTACAATGCCACCCCTCTGACCTCATCCTCCAGGGGCCCAATCAGGTGCCCCCAAGTCAAGGAAAGCTTCTGTGACCACCCTTGCCAAGCAGAATCTGTCATCACCAGCAGCACAGCTCAGAGTTGGGGGTGGATGGAGCAGGAGAGGAGGGCGGAAAGGATGCAGACAGGTCAGGCCTGAGGTGGCCCAGGTTTGGGCTCCAGAAGACAGCAGTCCCCACCTTAAGTGCCAGCAGCAGGAGGAACGTTTCAACGCTGTAGAAACCACGATCCACAAAGTCCCCCATGAAGAGGTAGTTGGTCTCAGGGACGTCGCCACCCACCTGGGGGGAGGGAGAAGGTCCTAAACTGTCCCCTACTCAGTCAAGTTGAAGCCCTTCTTTCACGAAGGGCCCACCTAACTAGAGGCCTCTTGCCCCCACTCCACTCACCAAATTCAAGCTTTCCCTCTCAAAGGGGCCTTCCAGTCACCCTCCAGGTCACCTTCCCCAGTGCTGACCCACACTCACTCTGAACAGCTCCTTGAGGTCATAGAATTGTCCATGGATGTCACCGCATACCTGGGAAGGGAGAGGTGTGTGGGAACTCACCATCGGAAAGCCTCTGCTCCCACGGGATATCTCCCAGTGATCACTCTTAGCTAAGCCTCTGCTTCTCGGCCCAAAACCTACTGTCCCACCCGTTAGCCTGGTCTGCAATCCACCTCCGTCCCCCAGTGAATGCCAGCTATTCTCTGGGCAAGAGCCAGAGCCAGGTCTTTTCAGACCTGCAGCTCCTGGAGGACCTGGCCCCTGCTTTCCCTGCTCCCCTCAAGGTGCCCAGAATGAAGTCCTGACAACGAAGAACATGTAGAAACATGTGGAGTACAATCACTTACCAAACAGAGGGTCCTTCCGCCCTGGCCCAGAGTCTCTCTCCAACAAGTCAAAAGCCCCTTCCCACAACTTCCATTTCTTACAGCGAGGGGCCCTTGAAGATGGGGCTCCCAGGGAGGAGGGAGCCCACGAGGCTACAGCGAATGTCTACATGCCTCCAAACCACGCTGGCTTCGGAGGGACAGAGGGTACTCACTGTGACTGGCGAGTCCACCCTCTGCACGTTGCTCTCCTCTACCAGGATCTCCCTGCAGACAGAAGAACGGGGTCACCACAGCCAGGCCAGGCCAATTCCCGATCTTTTTTTTGGGGGGGGGGGGTTGCAGGGGGGCGAGGATATGCGGCAGTCCTTGAACCTCTACAGGGCAGGAGTGAGGTGCGCAATTTCCCCAGGAAAGGCTGACCACAGCCCTCACTGCTCAATACCCTCCCGTGGTTCCCCCACTGCCAGCAAGCCAAAGCCCAAACTCCTGTTCTGGCTTTCAAAGCCTTTCCCCGGTAGGCTGTGACTTTCCCAGCCTTGACCTCCCAACCCTCACCCTCCACTGCGTCCTCTCCCGCGTCCCGCACTCCCAGAAAACAGATCTCTGCACAGAGCCCTCTGCTCCCTGCACTGCGCTCGGCTGGAGTGCTCGGGGACTGTGCCCCTGGCGGAGCTCCTACGGCTCCTCTCTACCGCACAGGGGCCTTCTCCCAGGCGTCTAAAAGCACACGGGGCTCGCCCTGGGCAGGCCAGTCATCAAAGTGATCTTCAAAGTGATCTGTTGTTGCTTTTTTTCATTATTTAGTTAGAGGAAGTGAGGACTTCATTCTGTCATCTTTCCTTGCAATGCGTCTGACATAAGTGAGTGAGCATGACATAAAACCACTGTCAGGTTCAGACACCCGATTTTAGTACAATTTCCAGATTCCATCCTTGATGCTAACAGCAGCGGTGAGCATTCCAGGTCACACCGTACGCCAGGACTCTAGTTTGAGCTCTGCATGGACAGCGCATGCCATCAAACCACCACCCTCAGAGGCAGGCACTGTGATGACTCCCACTTCTCAGATGAAGAAAATGGTTGAAGTCATACAGGTGGGACTTGAACCAAAGCAACCTGACTCTAGACCAGGGACGGGCAAACTACGGCCGTTTGAAATGAATAAAACTATTGAAAAAAAAAGACTGTACCCTTTTATGTAATGATGTTTACTTTGAATTTATATTAGTTCACACAAACACTCCATCCATGCTTTTGTTCCGGCCCTCCGGTCCAGTTTAAGAACCCATTGTGGCCCTCGAGTCAGAAAGTTTGCCCAGGGCTGCTCTAGGGTCTGTGTGCTTTCATCAAGCCACTCTGATGTGGCCCAGGCCTTGCTCAGCCCTGACTCTGCCAGTCTCCTGGACCGGGTTCCTATAGGCCCCTCAGGGCACGCTGCATGACGAAGGCAGCTCCAAGGAGGTGTGCTTTGCTTATAGGAATGGGAGGGAGAGGCCCTGGCTGCAGTCTGGGGGCCCTGCAGCAACCAGGATCTCCAACCTGTACTGCATCTTGTGGTGAACATCATTCCTCAACTGCTTATAACGACCTTTTCAACTGACTGGGGAGCTTCTTTCCCTCCCCACCTGACAGGTAAAAAACCGAGGCTCACAGAACAAAAGGGGCAGGATCAAGGTCACAAAGCTGGTGTCTCAACTGGAACCCAGGAGCCCACTTCCTGAGAATTTATGCCAGCCTCTCCCGGACTCGGGGTCAAAACTTCACCGCAGTGCCTGCCAGTAGGGCCCCAGCATGGTGTGGAACGGAGACCCAGCCTCTGGCCCCATCTCTGTCACCAGCAGCACATCACCAGCCCTCAGGGCTCGCACCTGCTCAGCTTGATGTCCACAGCTAACACTGCCTTTCTGAGTGCTCACCAAGTGCCAGGGCCCGTCTCTGGATATGAAGCATCTCATTTGAGTTTCATGATGATTTCAAATACTTGGAGAGATCAAGTCACTTGACCGGGGTCATACTGTTCAGCGATGGAATTCGTACTGAAGACCGCCTGATGCAAAATCCCTGCTCTTCGAATATGCTGACTTTCTAATAAGAGCAAGTCAGCTCACACACTTCAGGCCTCGGTAATTCCCAGGTCGAGCCTGTATACCCTCTGAGCAAGCCAACGCTCTCGACACTACCAGCCTTGGCCTGGGTCACTGGTGGGCCCCCAGGAAGCCATGGCCAGGTGCTAGAATTGGCCTCCTTCACACTGAGCCTGAGACAACAGCAGCCAACTCGAGCCTCTCTAGTACCTCCTAGCTCCGGCTCAGTCTCAGCTGGACACGACCTCCCACCCCTCCGTCCTCTGTAGCCTCTCACAGTCTAACTGTCTCTGCCCGGCTGCCCCTGGGCATGGAGAGCAGTAAAAGACCTGGATGCAAAACCAACCTCCCCTCCAACCATCAGTCAGACTGTGGATAAGACATTATCTTCTCTAAGACTCATTTCTCTTCTCAAATACTCACTCCTGCCCTCCTATTCCGTAGGGCTGCTGCAAAACACAATGGTGACTGAATATATAACGTCTCTGTTATTCTGGAAACCCCACCATGCTTCCCAAGCTTTAGCTATCACCACCACCAAATTGATCCAGGTCCTACGGGGGCAGATAAGACATATGGGGGGAAAAATGGTGCCAGGCAGCAATTGGTTTAAGTTCCTAAAAATGCCATCAAGACAGAGGAAGCAGACAAAACATGGATGAGCCACAAACAAGCATTTAAAAAGGGGCCTTGCCTGTTCGCCAAACCACACAGGCCCTGTCTGGGGGCTGGAGCGCCTGGGGTGGGAGGGAGCCGAGCAAAGAGCCACACGTTCAGCACCCAGCTCTGCCCCACCCCCCCTCTCTGGGTGATCTTTAGTCAAGTCACTATGCCTCTAGGAGTCACAGCCTCCGTCTGTAAAATGGAGCAAACAATTCCAACCTCACAAGATTGCTGTGGGGAGGAAATGGATATAAATTCTTCGCCAGTACAAAGCCAGGCTAATAGTGCCTCTGCTGTTCAGTAAATGCAGGGTAATTCTGCTCTTTCCTCTCTCTGTTTTAAATGGATTTTTATTAATTTCAGAGAAGGAGGGAGAGGGAGATATAAACATCCATGAAGAGAAAGAACCATTGACTGGCTGGCTCCTGCACAACCCCTTCTGGGGATCAAGTCCTCAACCCAGGCATGTTCCCCACCCAGGAATGAAAACGTGACCTCCTGATTCACAGGTCGAAGCTCAGTCACTCAGCCACACCGGCCAGGCCGGCTCTCTTCTCACAGGTCTCCAGCTTGGCGGAAGCCGCAGTCACACAGCACCTCAGAGGAGGCAGGGAACTGGTCTCCTCACTGCTGCCCCCACACCTCAGGGCCTCCAACCTTCCTCTCATCCTGCTGGGACGGCCGCCCTCCCTGGCCCTGCTCCCATCCGCTACCCTAATTATTTCCCTCTTTCAAGGCCACTTTCTGTTAGAAGCCCCCTGGTGACTTCAGTCCGCACCGGCATTGCCATCTCCCCACACAGTAATAGCAGGGGCACCTAAGGGCTGTTGAGCACACGCCGCACCAAAGCACTCTGCTAACTTCAGCCCAAGCACCAACTTACTGACTCTTCCGCCATCGTATTCAGTACTATGATTCCCGACTTACAGATGGAAAAAACAAAGCGTCCGGAGACCTCCGGGACCACCAACACAGACAGTAAGAAGTGGCAAAGCTCAGGTTCCAACCTACAGCCATGGCCTCCCAGAGGCCGGGATTTTAATCACTACCCGTTCCTGCTCCCACAGAACTCGAAGCCGGGCCTCCCTCGTGCCTCGAATTCATGCTGAATTCTACTCTGGCCTATTTGCCGCCACGTCTCAGGCTCCCACCCTGCACACGAGGGGACCCCACTCACTCCACCTCGCGTCGTGGCCAGAAAAGAACAGGACCCGAGAACTGGCTCAGGCTGCCTCCCCGCCTCGCTGGGCTGGCTCCGAACAGGAGCCCTCATCTGTCAAAGGGGGGCAGTATGCCCAGCCTCCGGGGTTGCTGCTGGACCCTAAAGTATGTTATAAACCAGGGTCTTTAGCGTCCCTGCCCTGCACTTCGGTTCTGGCTGACGTTCCTGCGTGTCCGCTTCCTCTGCAAGGCCCACCCGCAAAGGTCCGTCCCCCGGCACATAGTAGGGGCGCTTCCCTGCGCGTCCCCCGTACTTTCTGTCACTCGCCGCCTCACTGAACACATCCCCCCACACTTCAAGTCTGTCCAGGCCGGCCTTCCCCGCGGGCTGCTCGGGCACCGGCCTCCGTCCGCTCTCCCCCGGGAGCGTTTCCAGGCCGAGCCAGCCCCACGTTCGGGCCGGGCCGCGGGCCTCCGCGCCGGGGCTCACCGGGCCTTGGCGCACAGGGCCTTGACTTCGCTCTCCTTGATGAGCTCGCAGCGCCGCAGCTGCTCGATCTGCCGGTCCAGGTCGCTGATCTCCGCCATGGCCCACCCCGGCGGGTCCGAGCCGGGGCCGCCGCCCCTCCGCGCCGCACAGGGCTCTCCTGGGAGAGGCGAAGCGAGCGGGTGAGAAGGTCCCTCGGGGGTTCCCGGGGGGGGGGGGCTCGATTCCGAGGCTGGCCCGCCCCCCTCACGGCCCACCGCCCCGGCTGCCCCCGCGGGGGCCGGTGGTCTAGGGGGTCCTCGGCTCTTACCGCCGCTGCGACTTCGGCTCCGGCTCCGGGGCTCCCCGCCTTCCCCCTCCTTCCCTCAGCTCCGGGCCGCCACCGCCGCCGCCGCTTCTACTTCCGGCCCCTCCGCGGAAGCAAAGGAGGCGAGTTCCGCCGCGCGTCGGATGTGACGTCATACACGCCCTGCCCCGCGCCGCGCCCCGCCCCCACCTCCGGGCCGGGGCGGCGGGGAGCCGGGACCCGGAAGTCAGCCTCGGGCGGAAGTCACTGTGGCCGCGGGGTCGCCCCCGGCTCAGTTGGGGAGGTCGAGGCCCGGCCGGCTCCGCCAGGGACGTGGATACACGTGTTGTTGGCCTGTGTGGGTCGGCCTCCGCCATGACAGCCCGAGGATGGACTCGCCTGGCTCGCCCCGGCCGCCCGCCCTGGCACCGGGCGCCCCGAATGCTCCCCGGTGGGCGAGGCAGCCTCAGCCCGACCGCCTCCCGCGGCCGCGGGGGACTCTGCCGGGAAGACCTCCCCGTTAGAGGCACAAAGTCCGCCACGCCTGTGCCGGTCCGCATGGCCTCTGATTGGGGGGGTCCCTTGACACCCCTCCGTTGCTTTCTGTCGTCTTCACATTTTATTCCTTTTCTTTTTAAAGGAGGAAACGAGCTTAGAGAGGTTAAGTAACTTGTTCACATTTGCATAGCTAAGAATTGGGGTTTGAGTCAGGGTTGAAATTTGAACCCAGGACAGCTGTGTTCTGATTTAGCTTCCACCCATCAATCACACTTTGCAGAGTTCAGTCACAAGAAGCCCAAAGCTCCCTGCAGTGGTATTCGAGTTCCTCTGCTCCCCTAGTCTCTGTTCCTGCAGGCAGAGGAAGCAACTAGTCCTTAAACGGGTCTTGTACAAGGTGCTCCCTTTTGGAATGTCCTTTTCACCGTCTTCCATGACCTTCAGTTTTCATTTGCTTTATTTCAGGTGTTTCTGGGTTGACGGTAGACACAGAATGAGGGCCAGAGTTTGCAGGGGCTCTGGGAGAGGGTTGATTTCGTATGTCGGCAACATATAGAAATGTACAGAGAAGGAAAGGGCCAAGTTCTTAAACTCCTAGAAGGTCCTAGGGTTAATCAGTTCTTTACCTATCGCTACATGGATTTAGTAGGTCCCCAGAGATCAGAAGGCCAAGGTTTTTTTTCCTCTAGAAGGGAGCTCAGACAGGAAAGGGCCGTATCAGAAAATCTGAGAAGTGGCAGGAATACTAGGTCCCTGGTTATGACTAGGATCTTCAACAGTTGAGAATATCTGGTGTATTTACTGCTGCACCCAGCGTGGGTGATTGGGGGAGGGTCCGAGGCATTGAGAAGGCTAACCCCTATTTTGTAAAACTACTGTTTGAAGTTCTCTATGTTTTAGACAGCCTCTTATTCTAAAATTATAACTGCTTTCTAGGCTGCTTGAATAATAAGGAAGATAAACTTAGCTGTCTGACCTTGTAGGCCAGACACTAGACACGCCCATACTCGCAAGCCATACCAGATGTATTTTTTAATTGGATATCACTGTGTTGTTTTCAAGGCCAGAGCTTCCATTGAGATAACCACGAAGCACACCTAGGGCTGGCTCTTTAATAAAAAGGAAAGTTCTGCTTGTAGCTCTGCTTAGAATTTGAATTTATTTTTCTCTAAGCCCACCGGTGATTTTAAAAAAAGTGTAATTCCAAACTCTAAGTGTTGCTTGATTTTTTTCCCGTTTCCTGCAACAGCATGACAGGGGTAAGTGCAGGGCCCTCGTTCGTTCGGGCTCCATGGAATGCAGCAGCTAGAGGCTCCGTTCTTAACCTGGAACCTGAGTTCTGTCTGTGCACATTGTTGGTGTTGGAGAGGATTCCAGATTCTTCAAGGGGTTCCACAGCCCAAGAAGACTAAGTAGCCAGTTTAATCCCATTTCCTATTAAAATGGGAAGACTGACAAGCTCAACAGTGTAGATTAAGGAACTATGCATTAATATTCTTTTTTTAAAATATCTTTTTGATTTCAGAGAGGGACAGGGAGAGAGTTAGAAACACCAATGATGAGAATCATTGATCCACAGCCTCTTGCATGCCCCTAGGGCAGGGGTGGGCAAACTTTTTGACTGGAGGGCCACAATGAGTTCTTAAACTGGACCGGAGGGCCGGAACAAAAGCATGGATGGAGTGTTTGTGTGAACTAATATAAATTCAAAGTAAACATCATTACATAAAAGGGTACGGTCTTTTTTTTTTTTTTTTTTAGTTTTATTCATTTCAAAGTAGTTTGCCCATGGCTGCCCTAGGGAGTTCTAGCCTGCAATCGAAACATGACCTCCTGGTTCCTAAGTCCACACTCCACCTCTGAACCCTAGCTGGGCCCACACCTGCAGAGCTGCATGAATATTCATTAAGGAAAAGAAAGTATGTTTTATCGATTTTTTAGAGACAGACAGAAACATCAAGAGAAAAACATCATCGACCGGCTGCCTCCTGCATATCCCCCACTGGGGATCGAACTCACAACCCGGGCAAGTGCCCTGAGTGGGAATCGAACCGAGGACCTCTTGGTTCACGGGTCAACCCACAACCACTGAACCACACTCGCCAGGCTGCATTACTATTCTTGTTTCCACCAAGAAAGAGTGATCTCCAGCAATAAAGCCCGAAGCTTAAATGGGAAAAAAATCTACTCATACAGAACGTTTTCATGTTGCCTGGCTCAGAGACTCAGGAAATCTCAGCTGTTGTCTGGGGCTGTTTTTGTCACAGGGCCTTCTGCACCCTTGAGGTCTAGGCCTAAGAGGCTGAGCCTGCAGCCTCCTACAACCAGCAGTTATACACACTCCCCGACTATGAGCCTTATCTGATGCTGCTAGTGGAAGGGGGAAGAGCCTCTGATGGTTGAAGAAAATTTCACAAGCTCTCCTCTTGAAACCCTGGGCAACTATAAAACGAAACAGGAAAGTCTTACCCCATCCCTTCACCGTTTTCCTACCCAAGAAGGAAGAGCATAAAACAAGGGCTCTTTCTTCTGGACTTGGCCACCTGCCCAGACACTCCCCTGACCCAGACACTACAAACATGGACAAGAAACTCCCCCTTAAATAGTTGTTTATTGGCAGTGGGCTGGAAAGGGCATTGGAGTTGGCATACACAGACAACACCACGCAACCAATGTCACAAGGAGGCAAGAGTGCTGGGAAAGAGCAGCCTGGAGCCCGGGATGAGGCCTCTTCAAGAGTGAGTGTGGGAGGGGGCGGGGCCTGGAGTGTTCACGGGGCAGCCTTAGATCACCTCTGCTTAGTAGGCATGGTTAGAGATGAAGAGGGACTGGCTGGCCGCAGCCCCAGCCTGGCCGCTTGGAGTGTACTTTCCTTGGCAGGCGAGGCTGTTGGCCTAAGAGGGGAGAGGAGCCAGAGTAAGGTTTGTGTTCAGAATCCCATCCACCCCGGCACTCTGCCCACCTCCTGCTCCATCCTCACCAGCGCTCGCTTGATATACTCCTCCTGGGCAGTCTTCAGGTTCTCCTTCTTTCCACCCCAGGCCTTCAGAGCAGAGGCCTGCAGGGCTCGGCCATAGGAGAAGGTCAAGGCCCATGGTTTCAGCAGGGGGCACTTGTTGATTGCATTGAGGTTGATGGATGCCTCCTCCTCACTCTGACCTCCAGATAGGAAGGTGATCCCTGTAAAACAAAGGTGAAATGAGGAGAGGGATTGTAGTCCGAGATCCAGGGGACTGCTAGGAGTTCCTAGCAGCTGACCTGGAAACCAGCCCAATATCCATAAAGATTGTGGATACAGTCTGTCTACCTCCCAGAGGGCAAGATGAGAGTATGGGTCTCACCAGGGACAGCAGGGGGCACTGTGCGGCGCAGCGCAGTGACAGTTGCCATGGCAATCTCCTCGTTAGAAAATTTCTGGGTACAGGCATGGCCTGGGGTGACCATATTGGGCTTCAGCAAGGTGCCTTCCAGGTAGATGTGGTGGTCACTCAGAGCCTTGTAGACAGCAGCCAGCACCTAGAGTAGGGCAGGACCAAAGTGGGGAGGGGTGGGGGGACAGGAGTCAGCCCCAAGGCCCTTGGCCCAGCTGCCAACCCACCACCTTGCCCAGGCAGGAAGCAACCTACCTTTTCAGTTACATACTGACAGCGCTTCAAGTCATGGTCGCCATCGGGGAGGATCTCAGGCTCCACGATGGGCACGATGCCATTCTGTGGGGTGAGGGACAGAGTAGCTATGAGACCTCCTGGAGGCCTCAGCTCTACCTACAGCCCTCCACAACCACTGGCCAAGGTTTTAGCTCCACGAAGACAGAGACTCATGGCTTCAAAGCCCTCAGCTTTGCAGGATGTAGGAGACAGGATCTCCTCAGATCAACCCACACAAGCCCCCCACTGTCCTCCACAGGCTCAAGCCTGATGACTGGTGAGGAGCGGGAGCAGCTGCCTTGGGGGAGGCAGACATCCTGGCAGATGGGTGGCAGGCTAGATGACACTCTGGAACCAAATGAGATGGAAGCCGGCCTGTTGGGGATGTGCAGGCCCACCTGCTGGCAGATGCTGGCATAACGGGCCAGAACGTTGGCATTTTCCATGATGGCAAGGGCTGAGGGGGTGTGTTCCCCAATCTTCAGCACACAGCGCCACTTGGCAAAGTCAGCTCCGTCTTTCTTGTACTGGGCACAGCGCTCAGACAGCCCATCCAGCCCTGGAAAGGGGATGACAAGTCAAAAGCCTGGCAGAGGAGGGGGCAAGTGTCTCCCACTCATCCTGGGCCCTTAGAGGGGCACCAACCTGGGTGGGTTGGTCAGCAAGGCAAGGAGCCAAACAGTTCTCACCTTGGGTGGTAGTTTCACCGTTTGTTCCTGCCAGGGGTACCACGCCCTTGTCTACCTGTTGGGGTAGGACAACACTATAAGGCAAGTAAGCAATCTCTACAACCTTCTTCTCCTCTAGAGCCCTCCGTCACCTAACCTCACGTGATATCTCCTGGGCTTCAAATGTTTCCACTTGGCTACAGTATCTGATCGTGAGGCAGGACACAGGGGGTTATTATTCGACAGACAGCCTGGGAACCTACTACTTGCTAACTCTGTGAGCAAAACACACCACTGCCTTGAGCTTCTGGTTTTCATCTGTATAATAATGGGTAATGACCTGCTCTTAGAACTTCGAGGATTAAAAATACCAAGCAGGGCAGTTGCTAGCTTTCCTTACCTCCGGTCTGGGGTAGACGCCACCCCAAGTCTCCAGGCTCCCAGCCCAACGTTCACCCCGCCAGCCTATTACTTTGGATGACTTTTCAATGTTGTTTCTAGGCAAGGTGTCTAGAAGCAAATGAGGCTTTTCCCCAGACCATTCAGATCTCACATTCCGAGGCCCAGCCTCCTCACCTTGATGCCCACAACACCACCCTTGGATTTGATGACTTGGGGGAAGGGACGCCCATCATCTGTCTTCTGATAGAGTGTCTCATGGAAGAGGATGACACCCCCGATGCAGGGATTCACTCGGTCGTCGGCAGTCAGCAGCAGCTGGCGGTAGAAGCGCCGGTTCTCCTCGGTGTTCTCAGTGCCAATGGACTGCAGCCGCTTGGCAATGCTCCCTGGAAAGGAATCGCCCATGGTCACAGGGGGATCAGCCTGTCACCCCCACGCCTGGGCCCTCCTCCCACTGTGTCCTGATCGCACCAGTGGACTCATCTGCAGCCAGGATGCCCTTGCCCGGAGCCACGATGCGGTGAGCAATGTCACTTAGCTCCTTCTTTTGCTCCGGGGTCAGCGCTGGGTATTGGTAGGGCATGGTGCCAGTCAGTGCCTGAGCAGAGGAGACACATGGGGGAGCATGGGTTAGCTGGATCTCCCAATGAACAGAGCCCCTTGCCAGGGCCAAGTTCCCTACCTCTCCTTCCCACACCCAGCAGGTCTTGGGGTACTTCCCCAGCTTCCCCTACACCCGACTTCCCTATACTAGGCCTGCCTCCTGTACCTTTCCTAACTCTCTGTGTTGCTGGGTGTTGCCCAGCTGAGGGTGGGGTTGCATACTGACATCTGGGCCAAAGGAATAGGCCAGAGCCATGGACAGATGGCTCGTGTAGAAGTTGGACCCTTCTGGCTTGCGCTTTGCCATGGGGTCACCTTGCCTAGAAGCAAAATCGAACCGCAGGCTTTTAGAATTTAGAGGTCTGCAAAGGCAGAGGGCCCAACCCCTCATCTGAAAGGACCCAGAGAAAGGTCTGTATTCAAGTCATACAGCAACCCAAGGGTCAGATCTGAGATTAGAACCCAGATCTGACTGCCGTAGGGGCGTTCCTTCCGATCCATCCAAGATCCCAGAGCGGGGACAGGCACCAAGGCCTCAAGGACATCCCAAGGTCAGGCTTCTCCCCCCAGAGTGGGGGTGGGGGGCATTAGGAAAAGGGTATGGAGAAGGGTGTAGGAGGGAATCAGAGGGCAGGAAAGGGCAGCAGAGGAAGCCCGGCCCGAGGCGGAGGAAAGGGATAGTTTTGCCCATCTCACTGCTCAAGCAGGGTAAGCGTGCGGAGGAGAGGCAAGCGCCCCACCCCTTCCCCTGAAAAGCGCTCCTGTCTGCTCGCCGGGCTGCAGCTGTTCCAGGCTCAGAATCAAGGTCACCCGATAAGAAAAGACAGGGAAGGTGTTAATAGGGCAAGAGGCGCTGCCAAGGGTTGCCCTCCTCGCCAGGGGCGCCTGTGCCCCCGGGCAGGGCCCCCGCCCGCCTTAGGGCACCTGAAGCAGTACACGGCCTGGCCCCTAACCCTCGCTGCCTCGCAGGCTCCCTGCAGAGGCAAAGGGGCCATGATCCTTTGCACTAGGGGTCCCGGCAGGAACAGGGAGGGGGACCGGCCCTTCACCTCGCCCTGCTTCCTCCCCGCCATGACTCAGCGCGCGGAGCCCGCATTGCGCAGTGAAGCCGCCGAGCGCCAGCCGGAGCCGGTGGGGAGCGGGCTGGGGGTCGCGTGTGTGTGCGGGGGTGATGATGGAGGAGATGCGGGGGCCCGGGGCGGGGGGCTCCGCCCGACCCCAGGCCCCCTCGCCGTGGCCTCAGACCTTCGCACGTGGCGAGGCGCGCTCACCTGGCACAGGGGGGCGGGCGCGGCGGTGTCGCGGCGGCGGCGGCGGCGGCGGGCGGCGGGCGAGGCGGGAGCGAACGCGGAGGTCGTCACTACCAGCCTGTTCTGCGGCGCATTCCAAGAGGAACGCCGGCTATTTAGCTCGCCAGTGGGCGGCCCGGGAGGCGGCGCCGGCCTTATAAGGGCACCGCTCCGCCCTCCGCTGCGTTTTTCCTTTTGCCGGGGCTGCAGGCGCCCCGGCGCCCAATGGCAGGCGAGTCACTGTGGGAGCGGCCGCCCCAAAGGCGAAGCCCGGAGGCGGCTCGCGGGCGGCGAGAACACGACACCCCCCGCCCCCCTCCTCGGACGTGACTCGGGCCACATCCCGCCGGCCCCGTCCCTCCCTCTCCCTCTCCCCCCGCCAGGCGCGCTCTGGGCGCCGTGACTCAGCTGGTTTGGGGCCCCGAAGGGGCTGTGGCTGGGGTGGGGGGTGGGGGGTGAGGGGTGGGGGGCGGGGGGCGGGTGGAGGAGCCGGGAAGACCCGAGCTCCGCTTCCCTCCCCGGCCCAACCCCAGCTTCCGGCCTGCGCGGTGCGGCGGGTGCGGGTGGCGACCGGCCCTGGAGGCCGAGCTCGGGGTCTGGCGGCCACGCCCGCCGGCTGCTCCGAGGCCGGGGCCGCCCCTCCGCGCTCGCTGGCCCGGGTGCAAGTGGCGGCGGCGGAGGACCGGGAGGCGAGCGGACGCGAGGAGGCCGCGGGCTGCCGGGGGGGAGGCGAGGCGGCAGCGGTGCGGGGCGCCACGCCCCAGGGTGCGCGCAGGCTGCGGAGGCCGCGGGGCCGCGAGGAAGGGGCCGGCTGCGCCCGGGACACTCGTCCCGTGGACTGACGTCGCAGAATAAAATGTGTCGCACGCCGATCAGCCTCCCAGACACATCCCGCGCCCCGTCCTAGGTCTTCCCTCCCGCCCGGCCCCACCCAGCGCCTTCCCGCTGGCGCCCACCTGGAGGCCGGAGCAGCGGGCAGAGCCTGGTCAGCAGCGAGTGAGCCAGGCGGCACCGGGCTGGGTTATAAAGCAGCCCCTGCCCTCCCCCCGCCAGTGTCCCCAACCTTCTCCACTGACCCCTGCCCTTTCCTCCCCGGATCCACGGGCAGGGACCTATATTTAGGGAAACCTGAAGCTCCTGACATTCAGGCCGGCGGGGGGCCCCGAGTGCGAGAAGCGGGGAGCGAGCTGGGCCTGCCCTATTTTAAGGCCTGGGGAGGGCCCTGCCCACTCACCCGTAACTCAGAGGGCATTTCTTCCTTGGAAATCCAGTCTCAGGCCCTCAAAAGGGAAAGAAATCTCTGGGCGGGGATCCGTGGGGAGAAGGGGAAAGGGGACTCCGATCACGTGGCCTTCCCCGCCTCCTCCTCTGACCCCCTCCCCCGCCTGGGCTCGGATGGGAGCGGCGAGGATTCTCTGGAGAGCCATTTCTTTAGAGGGGGTGCAGCTGCAGGTGCTATCCCCACGCCCCAAAACAACCAAGAGCCCATGGACTGGGCACGCCAGGTACCCTGTATCCTGACACTTAGGTCCAAGTTCCACCCGTGGTTAGCATGCGCTTACTGGGGAGGGGGGAGGAGGGCCGGGCACCTGGGGGGCGCCGGCCCCTTTCGTGTTCCCTGTGCGGGAACTGCAGTCTAGCCGGCCTGTGGCTCCCCACGTCTTGGTCTGTTGAGAGCCAAGTTCTCCACTGCTGGTTCCTAGGCCAGCGAGCCAGGCAGCCCATCGGTGGTTCCAGTGGCCGGAGGCCCCTCAGGGAAGAGGGCACGTGGGTCCTGGGGGCTGACCGCTCCCCCGAGGGCAGGGACCTGGGTCCTCATCGGAGCTTGATCTCGAAGCAGAGGCAGTTGAGGCTCTGGCAGTCAGGCAGCTGGCACGCACAGGCACAGTCGCAGAGCGGGCAGCAGCGAGGGCAGCGCGGGGCCCAGCCCTGAGGGAGAGAAGAGAGTGAGGAGGTGGGCAGGAGGAAGGGGGACCAGAGCCTGAGGCTGTGTCCCTCAGGGAAGAAGGGAACAGGCCTGGAAAGTCCATTTGCCCAGTGGAACAGAGAGTACCATCCACCATCCCTGGGCACAAATCAAATCTGTGCTGTTGAGAAATCAGCAAGGAGGCAATGTTCCAAACAGCTGAGTTTAGGAGCTGGGAGAAACTATTCAGGGGTTCTCTCGTTCTCCCCATTTTATAGGCGAGGAGACTGAGGACCCGAGAGCTACTGGCCGGGTCCCATGCTAGCATTCGGGTGTCCCAGTGTTCAGCTCAGTGATGGTCCTACAGTTTTGTGGCCCAGGGCAATTGAAAGTCAGTAGACAGGGAAAGCACACACACATTTCCTGTCCCTGATGAAAATAACTTGGTTTTGTGGATTTCTTCCTGGCATGAGACCAAACTGCAAGATCTCCTCATCTCTGAGCACCTACTCTGTGCAAGGCAGACTGCATTCGTGAATGAGTTTTAAAATCTTTAATAATGGTAATTTGCATATTTAAATTGTTTAATGTCTCAAAAAGTTATATCTCCTGATTGTCAGAACCTTGAGTAGAGGAGCCTCTTTACAAAAGAGGAAATGGAGGCTCAGAGAGGGAGTGATTGCCCAAAGGAATGCATCTGGGGGATGCTGCTGGGATGCACCTGGCCTGCCTGCTCCCCGTCCTTAGACCCCCCGCGACCAGGGAGGCAGTGGGTCGCGGGGGGTCCCACTGCCTCCCAGGTCGGGAACAGCAGCTTCTCTGTGGGGGTGCAAGGACAGGGACTGTTCATCTCACGTCTCCGCGGAGCTGGCATGGGGACTCACGCTCAGCGATGACTGTGGGATGAATGGATAAACCAAAGCACGTAATTTCTCCCTCCGTAGGCAACGGAGAAAGAAGAGGTTCTCAGTTCCCAGGGAAACAGAAGGCCTGCCTCTTGGGGAGAAGAACAGCCTGTCCTAGAGGCAGGAAGGGGGAGCAGCCGACTCCAGCCGACTCCCCTCCTGTCCTGGGGCAGAGATGATCGGAGGCTGCTTCAGGCATTAAGTGGAGTCAGGCCAAGTGGCTGGGGCAGCACACGCCCAGGGTGTGTGACAGGAAATTGGCATCTTGAGTCCTAAGGCAGAGCTAGTGACAGTCACAGTTGCACAGATCAGACACTGGGCCAGGCCAGGAATAGGGGAATGACCTTTTGAACAGCTGAGGTTTCGGGGTGCGGTGCCGGATGACTGGTACTATCAGATATCACTAGGGGCTCCTGTGAGGGGAAGGGACCTAGTGTCTCCAAGTAGCGGGGGCTGAATTGGGCTGGCCTACTGCCACTAGAATTGGCCCCCAAGGAGGAGGCTAGAAGTGTCATGGTGGAAGGGACAGAGAGCAAAGTGGTTTTGCTCTGTTTGATGAGGGTGTGCTTTGGGGTGTCTCTGGGGAGTCCCAGTCCGGGGATGAAGTCAGGTCTGTGGGATTATGGAGGACCCTGCTGTCATTCTGTGCACAAAATTGGTGGCTGAGAGGCTCCCCTGCCCTCACTTCAGAGAAGAGGGTATTAAAAGCATTTGCTGGCTCTGTCCATTGGATCTAGTCATTAAAAACCGGCTAGTGGATTTCTCAACTCTCCCAGGCAGCCAGGTGACTTCTGGAAGGAATCTGCTGTTTAAGTACATTAAACCAGAGCTCCACAGGACTGTTAGCCCTCGTGTTTCTCTAGGCCCGAGTTTTCCACTTGGATATCTTTTGCTCTGAGGCTGTGAAGACCAGCCACCTTTACTGGTTAGGGCCAGGCTCAGCCTGGCGTCTAGTTCAGGCCCAGGCCTGGCGAATTCACGTTTTGAGCCTCAGGTTCCTCGTCGCTGAGCCCACTTCTTAAGGTCATCGTGAGGAATCAGCGGGAAGAACGAAGCCCAAAACCTGATGCTTAGTGGGCACTCAGTAAAGGGAGCTGCTCTTGTCACAGCAGCTCTGTCCCCTGGTGGGTGGGGCAGGATCGTCTGAGAACTTGTTAAAAAGTCACAAACTCTGCCCAGCTGGTGTGGCTCAGTGGTTGAGCGTTGACCTATGAACCAGGAGATCATGGTTTGATTCCCCAGTCACAGGGCACATGCCCGGGTTGCAGGCTCGATCCCAAGTTGGGGGCATGCAGGAAGCAGCCGATCAATGAGTTTCTCTCATCATTGATGTTTCTATCTATCTCTCTCCCTCTCCCTTCCTCTCTAAGTCAATAAAATATGTATTTTAAAAAAATCACAAACTGCAATCAATCCAATCCCAAACCTTTCTGATGCCTGCTTCTGATCACAGACAGGGCTGAGACCCAACCACTGCACTGTATGAGTTTCTCACACGCTATGATAGTTGCCTACTTATTTCTCTCTGGCCTTCACCAGAATGTAAGCCCTGTGAGGGCTAGGACCATGTCTACCCTGTTTCCACTGAGCCCTCAGGGCCCAGCACAGGGTCTCAACAATAACTCTATAAATCTTTGGTTAAGTGAATAAATAATGAATGAATTGGATACTTGGTAACAGAAACCTAGGTTTCTGCCCTGGCTCAGTCACTCAAGCTTCTGTAAGCTGCAGTTTCAACAGCTGTGAAGTAGGCAAGAACTTGGTAATATCTGTGATTGTTACTGTTCCTAAGGAAACTGAAGGACAAAGATTTCAATGCACCAACTACAGTCCGTCCAAGTTATGAATCTGCTTGGTCTTCTAGCCTCACTTTTCCCTCTTAAGGAAGGTCACCACTTCAAGGGCAGGAGCTTTACGTTCTAAATCTCTGAGCCCAAAATAATTACTGCCTAGGAAGGTGTTCAATTACACTGAACATCTTTAAACCCACAAGTGCAAAAATGGCCTGTCCCCTGCAAGCCAGGCGTCGCCCTGAGGACTCTAACACACTATGGAACAACCTGCCAGGCAAGACTCTGCTGTGGGATGTTGGAGAAGTGGCTAAACTTCCCTAAGCCAAGTCTCCCCTGCAAAGGGAGGACACAAATACTTACCTACCTACGTGTACAGGTGACAGGTGACCGAGGTGTGATGTTAAGTTAAAAAGGGTAAATTGCCGGTGTGGCTCAATGGTTGAGCATTGACCTATGAACTAGGAAGTCACAGTTCGATTCCGGTCAGGGCACATGCCAGGGTTGCAGGCAGCCAATCAATGATTCTCTCTAGTCATTGATGTTTCTATATCTCTCTCCCTCTCCCATCCTCTCTGAAATCAATAAAAAAAATATATATTTTAAAAAGAGTAAGTAGCAGTTGTGATGATATATGTGGTATGACCCATTTTTACCAAATAATAGTAAAATACAGCAGTGATAGTACTGTATGTTAGTACTGTATATGAGGGTCACACAAAACAGCAACCTTAGTTAGAGAGTTGGTTTATAAAGTACCTTATATTTTCTATGTGTTACAACATGCACACTTTGTAATCAGTGCTTTTTGTGACCAGAAAAAAATATATGCAGGTTTTATAAAACACCCAGCTCCCAGGGTTGTTGAGAAAATAATAATGGAACATAGTATTCACTCAGTGAACAGAATGAGCTCTGTGAGAGGTTGTTTTTTCTTTCAACTACCATTTTCAGAGGTGATTGTATGCTCTACATGTTACACACATCACCTATCTCCAGTTGATACCCTGTTTAGGGAGAGAGGGAGGGAGGGAGAGAGAGAGAGAGAGAGAGAGAGAGAGAGAGAGAGAGAAACATCAATGATGGGAGAGAATCATTGATCAGCAGCTGCCACCTGCACGTACCACAGGGGATTGAGCCCACAACCTGGGCATGTGCCCTTGACTGGAATCAAACTCAGGACCCTTCAGTTCACAGGCTGAAGCTGTAGCCACTGAGCCAAACCGGCTAGGGCCTGTTTTCTTTTCTCCAAGCAGGTTTCATCATTAGAAATTATCTGGTATATTGTTTATGTTGTTCATATTTTATTGATTTTTCACAGAGAGGAAGGGAGAGAGATAGAGAGTTAGAAACATCGATGAGAAACGGATCAGCTGTCTCCTGCACACTCCCCACTGGGGATGTGCCCACAACCAAGGTACATGCCCTTGACTGGAATCGAACCTGGGACCTTTCATTCCACAGGCCGACGCTCTATCCACTGAGCCAAACCGGTCAGGGCTGTTTATGTTGTTTTTGGCTGTTTCCACCCGACCCGGTACTGGAATTGTGCTGACTAATAAATGTTGAACAAGAACAACAAAAATCAATGTACAGATGGTGCCTAGCTCCGGCTCAAGGGGTTTGGGGACAGTGTGAGAACTCACAGCTTCAGTGGGCTGGGGGCAGCAGGCATCCAGGTAGTGAGCTGGGCTGGGCAGAGGGAAGTCGCAGGCTTCTGCACAGGTCCAGCAACAGTCCTGGGGCCTGGAGGCGCCTTGCTTCCTGCAGGGGGAGCTGCAATCCGTGCAGCAGCCTTGGGCCTAGGAAAGGGCAGGGCTCAGGATCCCGCCCAGGTGGCGGGAGGGATAGCCAAGATAGGGTTTTGGGGAGAATGACAGCAGAGGAGGAACTCTGGTCCCAGGGAAGGGAGAGATGGGGGACGGAATGGCAGAGGAGCCTCGGAGTGGGGGCCTGCAGACGAGGGCACAGGCTAACCCGGTTCCTCTTTCAGAGCCCACCCTTCGGCCCCCACGAGGCTCCTCACCAGCAGGCAGTGCCTCGTCAGCAGCACTAGGCCTAGCAGCAACAAATAGATGCCCACAGCGATGAAGACGATGGCGGGGATGGGGAGCAGCAGGGAAGGACTGCTGACGGGAGCCGGGGTGGGAGTCCCAGGGCTAGAGGAGGCCTGGATGAGTACAGGAGGCAGGGATGACAAGGAGGTAGGGGAGGCTGCAGGAACACAGAAATACCAGGGGGACACTGGGGTGGCTGGAAAGGGGGAGGAACGGCCACCGGATGGCGGGGTGAGTCGACAGGACTACACATTCTGGTCCCCCAAACCCCCTTTCCCCGGTCATCCCCATTTCAGCACCATACAGGGCTTGTGGTCATTCCAGACCTCGCCCAGACCCACTGAGCTTCCTCTCAGAACGGCTCTCCGAACGGACCTGCTGTCTGGGATGCTTGACCAGCCCCCAGCCAACATCACTGCCCCTGGCTGTCTTCCGGTCTGCAGTGCCGCCCCTTCCCACAGCAGTTGTCCTGGCGTTTTCCTCCCTTCCTTACGCCCATTGGTGGCTCTCCGCGACTGTCCTCACTTATCTCCGAGGCAAAAGCCCGGGCCTAGCCCCACCACCGCCTTCCCTCTCTGCACCCCAGCCACACCGAAGGCCCGGCAGCCCCAAGTGCCCGCTCCTCTCTCTCACCCCAGGTCTCTACCCACTGTTCCCTCCGCCCCGACGCCTTTCTCCTTGATCACTCGGCCAACTTCCTCTGGCCGGGAAGAGCGGGACCGGCCCTGCTGGGGGCCCCCCTCCCTGGCATTCCTGTGAACGCTCTCGTCCTGAGCGGGAGGGTTAGGGGGTGCAGAGCCCCCTCTGCAGTCCGCCCGCAGACAGGCACGTCGGGGTGAGCTTAGGGCGCTGCGGGGGTCGGGGGCCTGGGACTCACGTCCATGGGGCAGGACAGCGCGCCAGGCAGGAGCTGCAGAGGAGAGAGCGCCCCGGGCTCAGAGGCCGAGAGGGGCCGCTGGCCCGGGTGTCCCGCCCTTCCTCCCGCTTCCCGGTCGGGGAAACGGGCCCGGCGGGGGCCCCGGGTCCGGGCAGTGGCGAGGGGACTCGGGGCGGCACGTCCCTCGCAGGCCCCGGCCCGACCCGGCCACACCCCTCTGCTGTCCCCGCACCCCAGCCCCGGTCCGCCGCCCGCGTCACCTGCACCCTCGGCGCCGCGGACCGTTCACGGATTCCGCGCCGCGTTGGGCACAAAGGGCCGCGGGGGCTGCACAGCCCGCAAACCTCCCGGGCTTCCTACTGTCGCCATGGAAACCGCGCGCTGCTTCTACGGCGGCTGCCGAGACCCAAAATTTCTTCTCCCCGCTTCGCTTCTGCCGCTGATTTCGCTGATTTTCTGAGGCTAGTAGCTCTCTCTTTTTTTAATTGATGAGAGAGAGAGAGAGAGAGAGAGAGAGAGAGAGAGAGAGAGAGAGAGAGAGAGAGAGAGAGAGAGAGAGAGAGAGAGAGAGAGAGAGAGAGATTAGAGATTTGTTGTTTCACTTATTCATGCCCATTTATTGGTTGGTTCTTGTGAGTGCCCTGACCCGGGATGGAACCGCCATCTACCCAGCCAGGACCCATCCCCTTCACATGCTGGGTCCTGAGCCGCTAGCAAAGAAAGATTCCCCACCCCACACACAACACCAACTTGCTGTGTGACTTTGGTCGAGTCACTGGGCCCACCAAGTCCATTCCTCCTCTGTAAAGGGGGAGCCACCTACCTCACAGGGACACTGTAAAAATCAAAGCGACTTGTTAATCATCTGGAATTATTCTCAATATTTTTCAACCTGACCCCACCCGTTTTTATCGACAGTCCCCTAATTTCAGACTCCATCACCTGCTCAGGTGGCGTGGCTCAGTGGCTGAGCATCCACCTATGAACCAGGAGGTCACGGTTCGATTCCCTGTCGGGGCACATGCCCGGGTTGCAGGCTGGATCCCCAGTGTCGGGTGTGCAGGAGGCAGCCAATGGATGATTCTCTCTCATCATTGATGTTTCTCTCTCTCTCCCTCTCCCTTCCTCTCTGAAATCAATAATATATATATATATATATATATATCTGATTTCTTCAGCCGCCACATCATTGTCAAAGTGATTTCCTTCCACCCTCAGCAGATCTTGTTCCATTTCTATTTTTAAACCGGGGAAGGCTCCTGGCTGACTGCAGAATAAGGCCCAAATGCTTCTGCTGACTGTCAACACCTTCCAGTCTGGGTCCTGCCTCTCTGGCTGATTCATCCTCACACACCCCCCGCTGGGGCCAAGCGCCGCTCTAAGCTCTGGGTCTCCAGCAGCGGACAAGGCAGCACGCTCCCTCCCCTCGTGTTGCTTACACTCCTCCTCCTGGGGGAGGGGATCAGATAATATGGAAACAAATAAGACTGTTTTGTGCCCCGTCCGTTCCTTCAAGGTTCCATCACAGGATCTGTTCAGGGCGCCTGAGCCAGTGCACAGCGCCTCCACACCTTTGCAGATGCTGTTCCCTCTGCTAGAACCGCACCCTTCCCGTTCCCTCCTCTGCTGCACTTCTTCATCCTTCAAGCTTCAGTTCCATTTTGCCCCACGGAGGTCTTCCTGCCAACCTCAGGCAGCGGCGGCCGCGTTGGGCACCATATACATACCTATCACTTTACCACAAGGTATTTGAATCCTCCACGCCGGTGCCCGGCTCCCCAGTTACACTGTGAGTACCTGGGTCTGATTTGTCTCCATGTCCCAAGCCCTAGAACTTGGCCTGGTCTTGGGGGTCTCCAGTGAGCAATGCCTGATTCTGTGAATGGATGGAATCCAACTGCAGCCACCCATGAAGTGTTGTTATCCAGCTGCCCGAGTTCCTGTGGCTGTCGGGGAGCCGAGGCACTCAGACCTCCTGCCTTCATTCCTGAACTTTTTGCTTCTACACACAGGCTTGCAATCTCCCCTGAAAGCGCATTGCCATATGCCTGCTTGTGCCCATGTTCTCCATCCAGATGTACCTCTTCCCCACTGCTGCCCTGGGGCTTGCCGACACCAGGAGGCAGCCATGGAAATGGCCAGGGTTCCTGGCCCTCAGTCCCAAATCCCATCTTAACCAGACAGAGGTGCCCCTTGATGCCACCCTGACCCCTTTAGAGGGGGCTTCAAGCGCAGAAAACCGGAGTCTAGCTGTCCCAACGTCACCATCATTGATTCTGAGGTAGGGTCAGATTGCTTTCTTTTAAAAAATAGATACATTTTTTTATTGATTTTGGAGAGGAAGTGAGAGGGAGAAAGAGATAGAATCATCAATGATGAGAGAGAATCATTGTTCGGCTGCCTCCTGCACGCCCCACACTGGGGACTGAGTCTGCAACCCAGGCCTGTGCCCTGACCTGGAATTGAACCGTGACCTCCTGGTTCATAGGTCGACACTCAACCACTGAGCCAGCTGGCCGGGGCCAAATTGCTTTCTCCAGGCTGTCTTCTCATCGGCCCCTATCTTCTTTGCAGGATCCCAAGGCCCAAGGGGAGGCCAGCCCCAGAAAGGCCTCAGGTAACACATACTCCCTCCTCCTCCTCAGCTCCTGCCAACGCCGAGATGTGAGCCTGGGCCGGCCCCTGGACACTTGTATGGGCTGCAGTGGCCGGGCTCACGGCTGCCGGTATTCTGTTCCTCCCATGGGCTCATGCATTATGCAGGAGGGCGGACAGCGCCAAGCCAATAGCAGGGGTGATGCATGCACCCCGCTTTGCCAGGGCTCCACTCCTTCCCACACCACACCATTTGTTGGCGGCCGGAAGAAACTGGCTTCGCAATAGTTGGCTAACCATCCCGTGCTCCCTCTACCTATAGTTCAAAGCTGGAGATGTCAGCTGTCATCACGGGTGGTTTGGCACTGCCCCTGGGAAAGCGAGAAAGGGGTATGTCCTCCCAATGGTGGGGTGGGTGGGAGCCCCGAGACGCAGGGGAAGCAGAGATGGAAGAGGCCTGGCAGGCCTGGGCCCGGCTGTGCCAAGGGAACCTGGCGGCTCTGATTGGATCTCACGCCTCCAGCCCCTCTGTGGGCATCAGACAACATTGCCTCCCAGAGTCTGAGAGGAGGTTCGGCAGCCTCCTCATTACAAGAACGAGTCCTGTGCTTGGGAAATGGCCCCGGGGGATAAGAAGCTGAGCTGGGCCGAGCTGAGCAAGCATCAGCACAGGCCTCTCCGCAGACTTCGTTTTATTTAATCCTGACAGCGCACCCGGGTGGCGCACGCCTTTTTTTCTTCTTCTTCTTTCTTTTTTTTTTCATTTTCTAGAATCTAGAGGGAATGAATTCTGACGCAGTGGAGAAGGGATTTTAGAAGTGGGAGGATCTAGGTTTCTATTCTGTGCATCTGTGTGACCTTGGGCAAGTCCACTGAGGTCACTAAGCCTCAGTCTGCCTCATCAGGGATTGCATGGAGACTGTCAGGGCTTGTGACCATGAAAGGAAATGCAGGCAGAGTATCTGGCATAGAACAAAGGCTCATTTAAAAATATAACAGCCCTAACCGGTTTGGCTCAGTGGATAGAGCGTCGGCCTGCGGACTGAAGGGTCCCAGGTTCGATTCCGGTCAAGGGCATGTACCTTGGTTGCAGGCACATCCTCAGTAGGAGATGTGCAGGAGGCAGCTGATCGATGTTTCTCTCTCATCTATGTTTCTGACTCTCTATGCCTCTCCCTTCCTCTCTATAAAAAAATCAATAAAAAAATATCAAAAAATCTATAACAACGACAACTCTTAAAAAATATATTCTTACTGGTTTCAGAGAGGAAGGGAGGGGGAGAGAGAGATAGAAACATCAATGATGAGAGAGAATCATCGATCGGCTGCCTCCTGCACACCCCACACTGGGATGGAGCCCGCAACCGGGGCATGTGCCCTGACCGTGAATCGAACTGTAACCTCCTGGTTCATAGGTCGACGCTCAACCACTGAGCCACGCTGGCCCGGCACAATGACAACCCTTAATGTCACACTCAGCCATCCCAGCAGCCCTACGGAGAGCCATTGCTCTGGTCCCACTTTGTGGACGAGAAGCCCAAGGCGCAGAGGCGTTGAATCAGGCGCACAGCTCTCCTGGCTGGCGAGGGGCAGCCGTGGTATCTGAGCCCGGGCAGTGGGACCGTGTGTGCAGCGGAGGCTCAGAGAGGTCTGACACTTGACCAAGGCCACACAATCAATGAGACAAAAAAGGGGCCTGGACACTTAGCTTTCTGACTCAGGCTCACCTGCCGCGCCCCTCAGCGTGTCCTGCTGTGCAGCTAGAGGGCGGGACTGGGCTGGTTTGGAGCGGCACCTACCCTGGGCCCGGTCCCATTAAAGCATAAATAATACATGTGCCGGCGCGGCCCAGGACGCTCCCCGGAGCGCCGCCGGGGGAATCGGACCCTTCCCTGGGTATCAGGTGGGAAACAGGCCACTTGGGGCTGCCTGTTGGTTTCTTATTCACAGCCTTCCCTGTCACACCTCACACCTCGGGGGGCTGGGCCGGCTGCGCCCAGCTACAGAGAGGATGGACGAGGCCACCTGTGACCCAGGAGCCTGAAGCAGCAGGAAACGGTAAACCTGGGCCCAGGGTGGATTGTGTGACAGGTCTGAGGGGACAGCGTGGGCGTCAGAGGCCCGCCCGGGGAGCTGGGCTGTGCGGGAAGGTGGGCCTAGGCCATGTGAGCCTGCACCAGCGCAGCACTGGGGCCCCCAGTGCCACCCCACGCTGCCCCCTGTGGGTGCTGCCTCCGGGAGCAGGTGGCTGCACCCCGTGCCCGGCCTCGTGCCCCTCCCCCGCGGGTGTTGGGACACCCCTGGACCGCCCAGATAAGGGATTGCGGGGTGTGGAGTGCACCCCGTCTTGGGTTTATTTGAGGGGGGACACAGATCAGCAGGAACGCGCACATGCACACGGGAAAGCAGCTCTTTCCAATTCGCTTTCAGCACTTCTGCCTCCTCCAGGAGGAGCCTCGTGAGCTGCCAGGAGCCCTTCCGCACCTCTCTGTCCGGGCTTATCTGGCCTTTTGTTTACCAGCGAGCAGGCCTCCCGCTCAGATTGGAGCCGGCGATAGTGTCGAGCTAGAACGTTAGAGCAGTTTCTTCACCTTATTAATGTTTTGTTACAGTCCATTTGAACCAAGGGATAATGGCTTTCTAATCTCTAGAGTGATAAAAGCTTCCCTTTAAGGACATGGTTAAAAGCAAGTACCTGGAAATCTGGCTTCTAGGCTCAAATGCCAGCTCTGCCATGTACTACCTGTGTGACTGGGCATCACACGACCTCTCTGTGCCTCAGTTCCCGCGTCCGGAACGGGAAGTAATCATGGCACCTCCCTCTTAGGTTACTGTGAGGGTTACCTTAGCTCATACACGTAAAGGGCGTTGATTTGTGACCGACATGAGTCAGTGCTGTGTTTGTGATTACGTCAAACAGGGAAGAAAACCACAACACACAGAAAACACTTCTTTGGACCAATCCCACCATTGTCCGTGCGGGGAAGCGACCTTCGGGTAATTAAACAGCCGAGCTAGGATCCCAGTGGGTCTCTGGATTCCCAATCTACTTATCAGCCATTTCCGTCCTCAGCCATTCCTGTAACCTCTCTACCTTGGCTTACCCATCTGTAGAATGGGATTAATACAGTCTCATTGGCTGATGGGATGTGTGTAAAGGCCCAGAAAATGAGTTGGTGTGATGTCTCTAATGCATTCTCAGCAGGGGTAACATTGCCCCCAAGGGGGCAAAAATTGGAGAGCAAAACACCCCCTTACTTTTTTATATATAAAGCACAGATATACAGTATATCTGTTAACAGAATTTCACAAAGAGTGGCGATTAGGAAACAAAATGTCTAAAACAGGCTCCATAGGAGAGCATTAATGAAAAAAAAGCTGAGAAACCAAGGTTTTTCCAACTTGGGTCGTTACTCACAATGGTTTGTGAAATTGGCTTCATGGGGTGGGGCACGGCCAGAATTTGGGGAGATTAAACCGACACAGAAAATGCCCCAGTGCCCTGCACAAGGATCAG
The DNA here is from genome assembly GCA_036010255.1 of Myotis pilosus. Lineage (NCBI taxonomy): Eukaryota > Metazoa > Chordata > Mammalia > Chiroptera > Vespertilionidae > Myotis > Myotis pilosus. The sequence goes on from JASKON010000003.1 coordinate 105,060,813, forward strand.
TGAGCAGGGGAGGAAGTTTGGGTTCAGTTCGCATGTGTGTGCCTGTGCCGAGTCAGGAAGTAAAACCTATCTCTTGGTGGTTACGGTTAAAAAAGTTAAAAGCCAGTGCACTGAACAACTTTCTTTTTCTCCCCTGATGCTTTATCTCTTAGACGAGACCATGCAGCCTCGGACTGCTAGGAGAAATTACTAACGAAGGAAGGGAACGTAGGAGAGTCCAGATTCTAGCAAAACTGGGGCCTGACCTCCACCAGCTCATGGCCCAGGAGTCTTCCCTTTCTTGCTCTCTCTGCCATGGTAAGCCACAGGTCCGAGGAGAACGGCTGTCCCTTAGCACCGGGGGAATGTCTCCCGCGTGCTGCTCTTCACCCCTTCCTCTGCTCCCCCCTTTCTTCCTCTCCTCTCTTCTCCCAACTTAGAAGGCAGCCGTCACGTTGACCCTGAGTCCTAGCTCTGCGGCTTACGATGCAGCCAGGGGCAAGTCATTTCACTTCCCCGAGCCTCGGTTTTCTCAGCTTTAAAATGGGGAGATTATTTGTAAGATTGTAATGACCCTTAAATGAGAGAATGTCGCCCAGCCCGAGTGTCTCAGTGGTTAAGCATCCAGCTATGAACCAGGAGGTCACAGTTCAATTCCCGGTCAGGGTACATGCCAGGTTCCGGGCTCAGTCCCCAGTAGGGGGCGTGCAGGAGGCAGCTCGGTCAATGATTCTCTCATTATTGATGCTTCTATCTCTCTTTCCCTCTCCCTTCCTCTCTGAAATCAATAAAAAATATTATTTAAAAGAATAAGAGAGCGCCCTAACCGGTTTGGCTCAGTGGATAGAGCGCCGGCCTGCGGACTGGAGGGTCCCAGGTTCGATTCCGGTCAAGGGCATGTACCTTGGTTGCGGGCACATCCCTAGTGGGTGGTGTGCAGGAGGCAGCTGACCGATGTTTCTCTCTCATCGATGTTTCTAACTCTCTATCCCTCTCCCTTCCTCTCTGTAAAAAATCAATAAAATATATTTTTTAAAAAATAAAATAAAATAAAATAAATAAGAGAATGTCTGCAAAGCACATTAGTATTTCAGTGCCTTGTATACTGCAAGTGCTCATAATAACAGTAGCTAACAGGCCTGTGAAAGTAGTTTATACACACGATTTCTATTTCATGCTCAGTGAGCCTGCAAGGAGCTGGGAAGATAACAGAGCCGACTCCAGGCCATGCCTGGTCTCAAACCTCAGCTTAAGCACCACCTATAGTTAGTTCTTTGTGACTGCATTTCAAAAAGCTCTCCTCGTAATCCCACATAATGACTTTTGCTTACATCATATTGGCCAGGCTTCTAACTGCAAAGGAAGCTGGGAAATATAGTTGTTTGTTTTTTTTTTAAATAGACACATTTATTCCCCAACAAAATAAGAAAGATGATGAGGATGGATACTGGTTAGACAACCAGGGGAGTCATCTTCAACAATCTGATTTTAACCTTTAATTTTCAGAAGACTATCCAGAGGAGAAAAAATAGCTAAGGAAGCAAGAACTATTAACAGAAATAAGCTATGAAAATGTGACTGATACGTCCAAATTGTATTCAATGGTGTTTTGTTTCTTTTTATTTAATTTTTCAGACCCTGTAGAAAAATGAATTTATGAGTTTTCTACATCTGCTTAACATTATAGAGACCAATGCATTCTCTATGTATTGGTGGAATGGGGAAAAACCCTACCTTGTTCGCTTCCTGACAGTTTAAGGTACCAAACCTCTCCATGCCTCTGTTTTCTCATCTGTACAAAGGGCACAATAATAATCCTTACCCTCAATTTTGAGGAACTGACAGTGTTTGGCCCCTAGTAAGTGTTACATAGGTAGCATTTACTGAGCTGGTATTTTTATTTTCCCAGCTTCACAGGAAGAATTGAGTCTCACAGAGACTGGCCCAACAGTCTGGGATTGGAAGAGCCTGTGTTTTGTTTGTTTTTTACCATTTTTAAAATTCTAGCTTCATTTGACTAAAGTGCACAAATTATAGGAGTCTGCCCTAGCCGGTTTGGCTCAGTGGATAGAGCGTCAGTCTGCGGACTGAGGGGTCTCAGGTTTGATTCCGGGCAAGGGCACAGGCCCGATCCCCAGTAGGGGGTGTGCAGGAGGCAGCTGATCAATGATTCTCTTATCATTGATGTTTCTATCTCTCTCTCCCTCTCCCATCCTCTCTGAAATATACATATATTTAAAAATATTTCTTGAGAAGGTTTACATGCGTATACACCAGTGATCCATAGGAGGACATGCCTTTATTTGGGGCTCAGAAGGCTCTCCAGACGGAGTCTCCTCTCAGTCAACAACTTCCTCCAACTCAAATGCTTCAGATTTTGCCTGTTTCGAAGTTCATCCAATGGAGCCACACGGAATGTTTCTGCTGTTACCTGTGGAGTCGGAATCGGACGCCCAGGTGGCCCCCGCCAGAAACTGCCGCCTAACTGAACTATGGTCCTCCTCCGTCTTTTATTCCGGGATCGAACCGAAGCCTTGGCCAATCCGGACGATGCTCCGCCCTAGACTATCCTCTAAGCAACAACCGCTTATGCTATTCTTATCTTTTTTTTAATTGTTGACACTGTAACAGATGCCCCCATCCCTCCCCCACTCCATCCCGCCGCCACCTCCTCTGGCCCCCACCGCACTGTGGTCTGTGTGCCTGGACTATGCACATGTGCCCTTTGGCTATTCTCTTCACAGCCCGTGTCCCCCCACCCCCTCCCGCTGTCAGTCTGTCCTCAGTATCCATGCCTCTGGCTCTATTTTGTTCCTTTCGCTGTCCTTAGTTTGCCCTCCTTCCTCTTCCTTTCTCCCCTTTCAGCTCCGCCCCTGAAACGCAGCCGGCCAATTCTGCAAGAGAAAGCCCCCCTTTCCCCCCCCAACCGCCCCCCCCCCCGCCCAGAGCAGGCCCCTCCTCTAGGAAGCGCATCATAGGGCGCAGGTACAAGAGGGGGGCCAGTGTGAGGATGGCATATTCCAAACCCTCCACTAGCCCACGATGGGAGAACGGCGCTCCGCCCTCTCCAGCCGCCTCGGCAGAGCGGTCTCCCTCGTGCCTTTGCAGTTTTGACACTTTGCTTGCATCCTGAGGCGGTCCCCTCAGCGACCTCAAGGGGTGCCCGGCGGCAGGCCCTGGCTGCTTGCACCCCCTTCGGGGCCTCCCCACTCCTCCTCGCCCTGGAGTGGATGGGAGAGAAGGCTTTTCCAGACAAAAATCACTTGTTTTCAGGGTTATTGTTTTTAATGGAATAATGCTTTGGGGTTTTTTTTCTGTTACTTTTAAATTTCAAATATCTTTATAATTTGACCACCACCACCCTCTTTTGTTGGCGCTCTGGGTGCTGATGAGAGACAGCCTCCCTCTCCGGCTTCCGCCTTGCCCCTCGGAGAGGAGGGCCTGGGAGGAGGGAGAGGTGCCTGAAGAGCCGGGCAGGGGGGAGGATGGGGTGGCCTGGGAGGAGTTCAGGGAGGCTCCCCACATCATCAGGGCTGAAGGAGAAAGAGAAGAGACTTTAGGGTGTGAGATGGACCAGGAGGGACAGGTCAGCTTCAGGGTTTATAGGGAAATGACACTGTTGGAATTGGGTTGATAACGAGAAATAGGATGCCCAGTTGTCTTGAATGAGAGATATTTAAAGTGCAATATGGGTCCCAGAGGTTAGGGAAGAGCTATGCCTGGTGGCTTCTGATGGTTACAGACGGGGGGACTCCATGGGCTGATAGAGCCACTGGGTGAGGGGATCCCTGAGTCCGCGGACACTGTGCTCAGGCCTTCTCATGGCATCTCCTCTCCCCTTCTCTCCGCAGGCAGGCATGACCCTGCTCTTCCTGGTGGGCTGCCTCTTCTTCCCGCTGATCTTTGCTCTCTTCTGCTGGGGCCTGCAGAGCCACTCCAGCCTGCGGATGCCGAGGCCAGAAGCTGTTTTGGTGGCATCCAAGTAAGAGGACAGGGTGAGGGCATCCCTCCTGGGGCCAGGGCTCCTGCAGCTGGTCTCCTCCTCCGGGAAGGGTTAGTGGTGAGAGCAGAAGCAGAGTGTGAGTGTGTGTGTGTGTGAGTGTATGTGTGAGAGTGTGTGTGTGAGTGTGTGAGAGTGTGTGTGTGTGTGTATGTGAGTGTGTGAGTGTGTGTGTGTGAGTGTATATGTGTGTGTGTATGTGTGCGCGTGTGAGTGTGTGAGTGTATATGTGTGTGTGTGTGAATGTGTGAGTGTGTGAGTGTATGTGTGAGTGTGTGTGTGAGTGAGTGTATATGTGTGTGAGTGTGTGAGTGTATGTGTGAGTGTGTGTGTGTGAGTGTATATATGTGTGTGTGTGTGAGTGTATATGTGTGTGTGTGTAGGGGTGGGGAGATTCAATAGGCAAAAGACACTGGCTGTGGAATATTTTGCAAGTCATTCAGCATCTGTGAACTTTGGAGTCCTCGTTTGTAAATGGGTTTAATAAGAATACCCACCTTTGCCCAGCTGGTGAGCACTGGCCTATGAACCAGGAGATCACAGGTTCGATTCCCTGACAGGACACATGCCAGGGTCCTGGGCTTGATCCCCAATCGGGGGCGTGCAGGAGGCAGCCAACAGATGATTTTTTCTCATCACTGATGTTTCTCTCTCTCTCTCTCTCCTTCTCCCTTCCTCTCTGAAATCAATAAAAACATTTTTTTAAAAAAAAACAAAACAAAACACCACCTTCCATTCTTCAAGGAGATATGTGAGGGTCAGATGAATCATGTTTACAAATGAGGGCTGCAACCTCCTGCAAGTAACAGAAGGGGCGTTTGTTGGGACTTCGTGAGTTGGAGGGAGGACTCGTGTTCATTTATTAAATGGGGCAGCAGCTGCTCAGCTCCAACCAAACATTATGGAGTTCAAACGTGGGCCCAACGTTGTCTGATCTTCTGATTCTTTCTTAAAAGAAGTCGAATGTTTAGGTGAAACCTCCTAATTTTCAAACACTGACAAATAACCTAGAACTTAAGAAACCTCTGTATTGGCAATACCATCCTGGCCAAACAAAGCATGTCTGTCTGCAGGCTGGACTGGGCCCTGGTGCTGTGAATCTGTGGCCTATTTGACAGAGCTTAACATACATGTGAGCTATCGTCAAACCTCAGGCTGGAGAGAGAGAGAGGGCCGCAGGGCGGATTTACCTGGGCGTCTAGGTGAGTTCCCGGGAGACAAAAAGCTGTCTCTGCCTTAACCCACATCTCCGCGAGCGAGGCGCACCTCCTCGGCCAGGTTTGGGGTCCTCCGCTGAGCAGTCAGCGTTGCTTGCCCTCGCCCACCCTCCCCCAGCTCTGCACCTGTCTGTCGCTTTGCCACTCTCTCACTTTGGAGCTGGTTAAACGTAGGTTTGAAATCCAGCTTTGCCAGCTCTGGTTTATCTTGGGCAAGTTTTTCTTCTTGTGTGTTTTTTGTTTGTCTGTTTGTTTGTTTTTATTTATTTTTTTAAAAAAATATATTTTTTATTGATTTTTTACAGAGAGGAAGGGAGAGGGATAGAGAGTTAGAAACATCGATCAGCTGCCTCCTGCACACTCCCTACTGGGGATGTGCCCGCAACCCAGGTACATGCCCCTGACGGGAATCGAACCTGGGACCCTTCAGTCCGCAGGCCCACGCTCTATCCCCTGAGCCACACCGGTCAGGGCTGTTTGTTTGTTTTTTTAATCTCTACACCTAGTTTCTTGTTTGTAAAACAAGCGCACTACCATCCGGGAAGATGAAGACAGAATGCCGTAAGTCCCCTTGCCCGGTGCTGAGCGCACAGTAAACGCTCTCCAAGCTGGGCCCCCTTCAGGGAAGCCCTGAGGTCAGGAAGCTAGGTCCACTGTTGTTTTAAAAATTGTCCCTGATCCCTGCCGAGGCCAGGCGCCTCTTGGGGTCTGTGCCTGCAGCTCGCCACGAGGGGGCGGCGTGCAATAGCAAATCCCAGCTCTTTGACTCTCGGGTGGGAGGGCGGGGCGGGGGGCGCGTGGAATGGGCTGTGGACAGGCGAAGGCAAGCTGCAGGGCTGCTTGCTGAGGTGTATCTTACAGGGCAGGCCTGGCAACCAAAGGTCTGGGTGCAGGCCCCACGTCCTGCAGGAGTCCACGGGCCGTTGGGTGCCTGACGGCAAGGCAGAAGGCAGGAAGCGTCTGGCTCTGGCTGGGCTTCTGACCGGCCCCGGTCTCCTGGTGGTTGAATGAGGGGCTCGCACCAGCCAATCCCAGTCCCCCCCAGCTCAGAAACGTGGCTGCTCCGTGCAGTCGCAGAGGAAGGGGCGTAACAAACCTAGAGAAGAGAGTGACCAGTGAATAGGGGGCCTGAGAGGCGGGGGTGGGGGGCGTGAGGGGGGAGGGGCGGGGCATCCCAGGGCCTCAGGGGGTCTTCTGAGAGGCAGCACCTCTCCCTCTTCAAACCTGCAGCCGTTCGGACACCTCGTGTGGGAGGGCTCCTGCCTCTTTCCCTGTGTCTGGGGAGGATCACAGATGGCCTAGGGCCCATTCCCTGACCTGTGCTGAAGGGCTGATTCCTGTCCACGCCTCAAAGCAATCCTGCAGAGACAGCAGGACGCACCTCCTTCCCCTGCTCCCTCCTCCAGGGACCCTCCATCCCCTACGGGGAGTGGGCACCTGGAGCTGGGCCCCCAGCAGCCACTGGGGAACACGTGTTGGGTGGCATTTGCAAAATGCTGGTGGGAAACCGGTCAGGCCCATCTGGGGGCTCAGAGCCCCCCCCACCCCAGCTGGCCAAGGCACCGCCGGCCACCTTGCCCCCCAGGAGGAGAGCCTCCCCTCCCCTGGCCCCAGTCCGTGGCAGCCCTCTGTGCCCGCAGCCGCTGTCTCTTTAAGGGCCTCCCCCCCTCGTTCTTTGCTCCCCCCATCTCTGTCGCAGCCGCTGCTGTGGCTCAGAGCTGCATGGGGAGACGCCACTGCAGGTCCGGTTTCTTGGTGTCTGGTCGGTGCCATCATTTCCCCACCCCTCCCCCGCCCTCCCCCAGCTGGTGACTTACCCTCCCCCTCCCCCTCCCACCGAGGGGGCAGGGGGCTGGGCATGGACACTCGATAATGCCCCATGCAGCGTCAGTGCAGGGCAGCGGGGACTGTGGAGGCAGCGCGAGGCGGGAGAGCAGTGCTGACCGCTGACCACTTGCCCGGCCGCTGCTCTGTCTCCCTTCCCTCCCGCCCTCTCTCCCTGCCTTTCAGGGCTGGCCCCACGGTCCCACCCCTCACCCCCCACCCCGCCTCCTCGGGCCCTCCCAGCCTCTCCACGTAAGCCCCCCTCCCACCTGCCTTGTCTCTCCCTCCCCTCCCCCACCCGCATCTTCCTGCTCCTCCAGCACCTCTCCCTCTCTGTCCTCGCACCAAGTCCTCCCCTCATCTCCCTCCCTCCCTCCGGCTGGCTTTCTCCTGCTCCCTTTCTGGGATCCTCCCTCTCCCGGTCTCACCCCTTCCCCATCTCACCCAACTCCCTTCCCCCTGCCTCGGGCCTGCCTCCCCTGCCCCATCCCTTCCTGCCCTGTCCCCTTTGTGTCCCCCCTCTCCATCTCCCCTCTGGCTTTTTGTCTTTTCTCCACCTCTAACTCCCTTCAGCTCCATCTCCCTGTCCCTTCCCCACTGCTCTCCTCCCTGCCTGAGGCCCAAGCCACCATGCTGACCCTGGTGGCTGGGGGGGTGGTGTTCCCCGGACTCTTCCTCCTCTCCAAGAACACGCTCCAGCGGTTGCCCCAGCTGCGCTGGGAGGAGGCCGACGCGGTCATTGTCTCCGCCAGGTAAACCGCATCCCTTCCCCGCAGCCCCTCTCCCCTCCTCAGGCTTCCTGAGGATGAATGGAACCCGTCCTTCCTGGGGCCCGTGGCCTGGTGGGGCCTGGGGGCTCCTGGAGGGGTCAGCAGGCTTTCCCTCCGAGCTCCCTTCCCTCCTCACTGCCGTACTCTGTCCCAGGAGACCTCATCCAAACCCAGCCATCTGGTCTACTCCCATTCAGACTGCCTTTCTTCCTTTCCTCATTCACCCTCCCAACCTCCAAAACAGGATCCGCATGTGACTAGAACATCCTACAAGATATTAGGGACCGAGGCAAGGGCCAGGGAGCTGCGTGTTACTCGGGGCTTGTGTTTGGGGGGACAAGGGACAGACAAGTGAAAGGTAGAACTCTTTACAGCCCTGGAATAAGGGCCGGCCTTGGGCAGGGGAGCGAGGTGGCAGTAAGGATACCGTGGGAAAGTGGCCGGGGGGGGAGTTGGGGTCACTGAGGGACTAGTTGATGAGCAGTATGATGACGGGGCAGCTGAGTGGTGCAAGTATAGGCCCAGGGCTTCCCCTTGCCATCCTGTGCTGTCCCCCTACCTGCCCCCCCTCAAGGAAGGGGCATTGTTGTCAGCTACACATTCTCAGCATTGCCTAACCCCAGAATGACCTCTCTGGTGTCCTGGGAGGAAGACAACTCAGTGTTCACAGTGCAGGGGAGCCGGCAGCCGGAACGGGAGGAACTGAGGAGTGGCAGCTGGGCAAATGCAGGAGCTGAGGTGGTGGTGCCGAGCCCTGGGACAGGCAGCTTTGGGAAAAGATGGGCAGGGAGGGACCTGAGAAGTAACCAAGTCCAAAGCATCATAACCGGACAGTAAAGAGGAGAAGCCAAGGGGTGTGTCTCCTCCCTCTACCACTGCTGCCTCTCCCTCCCTAGGCTGGTGTCCTCTGTCCAAGCCGTCATGGCCTCCACAGCTGGCTACATCGTCTCCACCTCCTGCAAGCACATCATCGATGACCAGTAAGTGCCATGAGACCTCCTGTGCCCAGGTTCCAGCATCTTGTGTGTGTGTGTGGCCCCTGAGGTCTTCTAGGGGACTCCTGCAGTGGTCCCCGAGCCCTTCCCTTGGGCCTGAGCAAGTTAACTGCAGTAGCTGCAACTCAACACCCAGGGATAAATTTATCCACGTCCTGTCCTTAAAGGTCAGAACGAGCCGGAGAAGGAATAGGGATCAAACAGGATTCTAGAAGCAGCTCCTGGGCCTCCCAGCCTCTTTATCATAGGTCCTCCCCTACCTCCTCCAACTCTACACCCTTCAGACCCTATTTCCAACCAGCAGCTAACTGGGGTGCCTTCTTCTTCATGCTGGGCTCACCCCTCACCTCCTCCCAGAATCCAGGGATCCAGCCCCAGCTTCATGCACGAGGGAGAGAAGAGAGATGACAAAAACAAGGCCACCAGTGGTGTGTGTGTGTGTGTGTGTGTGTGTGTGTGTGTGTGTGTGTGTGTGTGTGTGTGTGTGTGCAGAGGTCAAAATTTGGCACTGGCAGCTGCTGCAGTGCCTGGTGCTTGCCAAAGCCCAGGCCTGAGAGGTGGGGCCAGAGCGGGAAGCAGAGTGCCCCTGTCCATGGTGCTGACAGGCCAGCTCGAGGTGACCCGCGGGCTGCACCAGAGTTGCCTGTAAGGGTGCTGACGAGGCCCCACGCTTCACTTCGGGCCCTGCCTCCTTTCTCTGGTGGCTGCCGAGCCCCAGGGACATTGTCTGGACGAGCCTGAACTGGAGGTGCCCCATCTTTCCCTGCAGATGAGTCCCCACATCTGTGGATTGGGGTACATCCCCGCGTGGAAAGGCAGCTGGGAAGAGTTGAGTTGTGTGTGAAATGCCTAGAGCAGTCCTGGCTCACATCTACTGGATACTGAACTCTTCAGACTCCACCCATGTGCCTGAGCTTCCTGCCCTCGCCCCTCTCCTTCATCCCTAAGTCCAAAATGAGCCTGGATCCCCACACATTTCCTCCCTGCCCCTCCAAACAGAGGTCACCTTCCTCTTACCTCCCCTCCCGCCTAGCTCAGCTCTCCTCCCTCCCCTTTTAATCCTCAGGTAGAAGAGGAGGATCAGGGCTAATCTAGGGGCCACAGCTGTTCCCACTTCCAGCACCTCATTGCTGAGAGGTTGGGTCCAGGTGTAACCTTTCACATCGCTGCCCAGGGACTGGTGGGTGGTCTTAGTTCCCCCAAACGCCCGTGGTCCCACCGCCTACCCTGTCCCTGCAGCCGGTTCTCCTGGCCACTCCCGCTCCCATGGCTCTCAGGCTGCTGGACGCCAGCCCACATTCTGCCCTCGTCACTAAGCTGCTCCTTCTCTCTCCCTCCTGGTCCCGCTCCCGCGTGGGTCTCCACTGCTCATTCCCTGAAATGACCCCGCCGGCACGGGCGCCTGCTCCCTTCCAGGCCGGCCTCCCCCAGATCGTGCTCCCCCAGTGCGACACTCTGCTTCCAGCGCGAGCCCACCCCAGCGACCCCCCGTCCACCTCCAGGCCTCACTCCCTTGCCCTGCAGCAGCGCCTCACATCTGGCCTCAGCCCCTTTCTGTGTCTTTTCTTGGCTGACATTGCTTGTCCCTCCACGTAGCGGGGCCAGCTCCCCCCGACCCCCCACCCCGCCTTGGACCTGCCGCGGCACGGAGGACTTCCGAGGCGGGACTCGATGGCCTGGCTCCAGCAGGAGAATGCAGAGCTGCAGATTAGGCACTTTTCATTTTTGTTTACTCTCAAAGTACATAGAACTCTCTGCTCTTGGCTCCTCTGGCTCAGCGTTTCCTCCGTAATGCTGGGCTGTACCTGGGAGAACCAGACGTCAGGCCACACTCGGGAACAGCACAGACAGTGCCAGGGGCCTCCTGCCACACGTTTCCAGCCTCCCAGGCAGCAGCGCTGAGAGTGAGGCCTACGGAGCCAGGCTTCCGTCTGTTCCTTGGCCAGGTCACCTCGCCCCCAGTTTCCATTTGTGAAACGGAGGGGTAACCATACAGCCCTTTCGGGGGGTTTTTGTGGCGAGTGAATAAGTTGTGCGTGTGAAAGGCTGAGCGTATTAGCACGGTGCCTGCGTGGAATCACTAGTCGGCGTTCGCCAACACGGTCTCTCCCCACCACTCGCCCCGTGCGCCCTCAGCGCTGACGCCTTTCATATCTTGCTGAGTTTGTTTTCTCTCTACCTCTGCTCTTTATCTCTTTCCGTTTTCCTCCTGCCACATTGCAGAGAGAGAAGAATGAATGAATGAATGAATGAATGAATGAATGAATGAATGAATATGGAAAATCGATGGGTTTTGAAGTCAGTCTGGGCTTGAATCTCACCACTGCTGCGTTCCGTCCTCTGACCTGGTTCCCTCCTGCAGCTTGAGCGTCCACTCCCGCCTCAGGGGTGTGAGGGGCACTGAGGTCTGGGGCCCAGGCTGCATCCAGCACCGACCCTGGCGCCCGCCCGCAGCGGCGTCCCTGCCCTTTCCTCCTGACACCTCCTCCTCTCTCTGCCCGACAGACACTGGCTTTCCTCCGCCTACACACAGTTCGCAGTGCCCTACTTCATCTACGACATCTACGCCATGTTTCTCTGCCACTGGCACAAGCACCAGGTCAAGGGGCACGGAGGGGACGAAGGAGAGGCCCGGGCCCCCGGCAGCACCTGGGCCGTGGCGCGCGGCTACCTGCACAAGGAGTTCCTCATGGTGCTGCACCACGCCGTCATGGTGCTGGTGTGCTTCCCGCTGTCGGTGGTGAGTCCCGCGCCTGCCGCGCTGTGGGGAGCCTGGGGGCCCCGGTGGAGGCGTCCTGAGCACAGCCCAGCCCCAGGCCGCAGGAGGCGCTTGGAGCTGCGGCGGCTGCCTGTGTCTGAGCCTCGGTTTCCTCCTGCGGAACACACCGCACACCATCCTGCCGCCAAAGCTGCTGGGTACAGTGAGGGCAGGCGCAGGCTCAGAACGAAGCCTCTGGAACAGCGGTTCTCAACCCGTGGGTCGCGACCCCTTTGGGGTCCCTAAGACCATCGGAAAACACACATATAATTACATATTGTTTTGTGATTAGTCGCTATGCTTTAATTATGTTCCATTTGTAACGATGAAATTGGGGGTCACCACAACAGGAGGAACTGTATTAGAGGGTCGCGGCATGAGGAAGGTTGAGAACCACTGCTCCGGAAGGTGGTGGAGGGAGAGCAGGAGAGCAGGTGCTGCCCACGCGCCCAGGGCGAGGCCCGCTTCCTTGCTCTCCGCTCAGGTGTGGCGTCAGGGCAAAGGCGACTACTTTCTAGGCTGCCTGCTGATGGCCGAGGTCAGCACGCCCTTCGTCTGCCTGGGCAAGATCCTCATCCAGGTGAGCGGACCTGCGGCTGCAGGAGTCTGCGGGGCTGGGGGGCGCGGGGCGGGCAGGCGCCCCCAGGGACCGCCATGGGTCTCTACAGAGCAGGCGCGGTGTCAGGTCCGGGAGCGACCGGGGCCGGGGCGGAGAGGGGCGGGGCCTGTGGCCGGCGAGGGCGGGGCCTGGGCGTAGGGGCGGGGCCTGGGCGGAGAGGGGCGGGGCCTGGAGTCGGCGGGGGCGGGGCCCGGGCCGGCGGGGGCGGGGCCCGGGGAGACACGCCCCGCGCTCACCCGGCCGCTCTCGCCGCCCGCAGTACAAGCAGCAGCACACGCTGCTGCACAAGGTGAACGGCGCCCTGATGCTGCTCAGCTTCCTGTGCTGCCGGGTGCTGCTCTTCCCCTACCTGTACTGGGCCTACGGGCGGCACGCGGGGCTGCCGCTGCTCGCCGTGCCCCTCGCCCTCCCGGCGCACGTCAACCTGGGCGCCGCGCTGCTGCTCGCCCCGCAGCTCTACTGGTTCTTCCTCATCTGCCGCGGGGCCTGCCGCCTCTTCTGGCCGCGCAGCTCCCCGCCGCCCTCGCCCGCGCCGGCCCGCGAGTGAGGCGGGGCCCGAGGACCCTGCCCGCCCCTCCGCCAGCCCCACCCGGACCCCCCGGGGACGAGGCTCTGGGGCTGCTGCGAGGGGTGTGGAGCCGGGAGCCTGGCCGCCCGGGACGGACGATGGACTCCGAGGGGTGGGTGCAGGCCCGCAGGGCCCGGGGCAGGGCGGGTGAAGGGGCGGGGAGAGGGCCTGGGCCCGCGGCGCCTCCCCCAGACCCGTCTCTGACCACAGCCCGGGCCCTGGAGAGCGAAGGGCAGCGGAAGGGGCGCCCCTTCCCCTCCTCGTACGGCTTGAAGGGGGGGGGGGGTGCTGCTGGAGGCTCACGGGGACCAGGAACCAGAAGGTGGGGAGGCCCTGCTGCAGCTCCCCCCAGCTCCCTGCTCGGGGCGGGCGGCCCGCAGGGCCTCTCCGGGGGGCCAGCCTGGGGTCCTATTTATTCACCCACATTCTCACTCGTCTGTCGGGGCGGTGGCTGCTCCCCCCGCCTTCCCAGCGCTGAGCAATCCCGCAGGTGAGGGGCGGTCCGGTCCCTCCCCCGTAGGCTGCACACTCGCCCGCAGGCCCTGGCATGTCCCTGGTGCTACAGACCCCCCAAGGCTTCCTCCAGTCTGGGGTCGGGGACCCCGGGAGGTGCTTCCAGACCGCTAATAAAGACGATCTGCGTGAACGCCGCCCGCCTCGGCACAAACTTCATTCCTCTGCCGGGGCGGGGGTGGGTCTGAGCGCTCAGCCTGCTCCTCAGGCCCCTCTCTGGCAGCTCCTACGGGCGGGGCGTGGGGGTCAGAGGTGGGAGGCCTCCCGCCAGGAAGGCTGCGGGGGGGCAGTGGGGGGCAGCCTTACATGTGTGTGCAGAACTGGAAGAGGAAGAGGAAGAAGGCCGCCACCAGGATGCCCACCAGGATGTGATGGAAGAGCTTGGGGTTGGAACCTGCTGGACAAGGCAGGGGCGTCGGCCGGGGCTCCGCTCCAAGGTGGGCCTCCAGGCTCTGACACCGAGGCGGCCCCTCTCAGGCTGCTCCCCACCTGACTTCACAAAGATGACGGGTTTCTCGCCGATAAACCGGGCCACGGCCAGGCGCCTGGCTGGGTCGGAGTCCGGGTAATCAAAGAAGTCAGGTCTGTCCAGGAAGGGCGGGGACTCTGCTCCCAGGGCCCAGGTCTTGGCGCCCTCCGGGGTGGGTGCTGCGGACCACAGCGACGCCTGCGACAAGAGCCCCGCCGACCCCCGCCCACCCCAAGCGGCAGAGGCAGACCCAGGGCCTGCCAGGCCACACGGCCTTCGAGTGGCTATGGAGGGGCTCCACTCTGTCCCAGGAGCTTCTCAGCGCTCAGCTGAACTCTCCGCCAGAAGGCCCACGCTGGAGGGGGTGGATGGGAGAGAGTGTGGGGAACAGAGAGAAAGGCCGAAGCTTGGCCTCCCAGGCCCTGAGGGGGCACTGACCCCTCCCCCCAAGCTTTCCCCCTTCCCCGGCTCCCAGCACCAGGCCCCACCTGCTGCAACAGCCCCCAGCCCAGCCAGCCACACCCACACCCTCGCCCACTGCCACCGACTCATGACCTCTCCACTCCTGTGAGGGGGCTGGGGCTCTGTGAGGTCACAGCCCGGAGCCCTATGACCACACACTCTGGGGTGAGGGGAGAGAGAAAGTGCTGGGGCTTGGAGCCCTTCCCCAGCCACCCTGGAGCCAGCAGGGGAGAGGCTGGGACCCACAGACCCCCCCCACCCCTTGGGGTACACAGTGGCAGCCCCAGAATGTGGAAACAGGAGGGGCTTGGTGGGGCTAAGGACACCGTATTTGTAGAGAAGGCGCAGGTTTTTCTGTGTAGAAGGGGGTTCGGTTCCCCTTGTATCAACCACCATGTATTGAGCACTTAGTACCACGCCGAGCACGTCACAGAGGTGGACTCAGCTACCATCACAGCCCCGTGAAGTAGGAACTGCCTTCACTGCCCAGGAGGGGGAGCCGAGGCACAGATGGGCAAAGTCATGTGGGCAGCGCACACTTCCCTGGGGTGTGCGTTTTCCTTCCCGAGGCTTCCCCTGGTCCCCAAATTCAGGAGCTCGGGCACTTCCCTCACCCCAAACCCTGTCGCTTAGCGCTCAGCCGGGAACCAAGAGAAATAATAAGATGTCCCCACTAGGTGGCAGCATTGTCCACGCCTGCCTGCCTGCCTGCTCTCCCTCCTCCCGGCAGACCCAGCTCCCCAGATCCAGGCCTTCACCCCCCTCTTCCCACAGGTGCCTCAGATGCTTCAGGCGTCGCAGGGGGAATGGCAGGCACGCGGTTGTCAGAGAAAGTCCCCTGGCCCATCTCCCGAGGCAGCTCTCAGTCATGCACAGAGCTTTCGCGGCTCCCCTCTCTGGGTGGTCTCCCTCAAGGGCCATCCCATTTCCCCTTTCTTGTCCCCAATCTTCTTCTTTTTTTAAAAGTATAGATATTTTTATTGATTTCAGAGAAGGAAAGAGGGAGAGAGAGATAGGAACATCATTGATCAGCCTCCTGCACTCACCCCTCACTGGGGATCGAGCCCACAACCCCGGCATGAATTGAACCTGGGACCCTTCAGTCCACAGGCCGATGCTCCATCCACCGAGCCAAACCGGCGAGGGCCCCGATCTTCTTTTATTTGTCACTTCCCAACTTTCACTCTGGCAGGCCGCAGTCTGCTTCAGAGAGTTAGCTCCCCTCTGATTGGCAGGTAGGGACTGTTTGTCACAGATGTGTCCCGCCCTACCCAAGCCCAAGGACACGTCAGGGTCTCCTTGGTGTTATTACACAGACGCCTGTTCATGCGTGAGGTCCGCTCCCTCCTCCACTGGGTCCCCACCCTCATCTCTCCTGCCCTCATGGGCTGCCCACTCCCGCTCCTCACAGCAGCACTAGGAGGCATTGCCGTGTTCTGCTTCCTAAATAAGAAAAAAACCCAGAGAGAAAGGGGGAAAGAGGAGGGAAATACCTCGAGGGCCTCCTGCCGGGCTGGGCCTCTCCTCCCTACACTTACCTCTCCTAAGAAAGAGCAAGTGAGTTACCCGGTCACAGGCATGTAAGGGCAGCAGGGACGAAACCCGGTTCCTGGCTCTGGGCCAGGGCCTGGCCCTATGTGCAGCTGCTGCTGGGGTTCAGCTGGGAGAAAAGGGGTTCAGAGCCTCCAGCTTTTGGGGTGGATTTTGCCATTCCCTCAATTGCCTCAAAAGAATACAGCTGCCCTCTCTACCCGAAAAGGCCATTCATTTACTCCTCCGGTGATTAAGCGCATGTATCGAGCTCCTCCTGTGTGCTGGGCTCCCTTTGCGGCTTAGATCTAAGTCGGCGGGCCCTGCTGTCTGCCTTCAGGGCGCACCGGGGAGAGAACTCAAGGACGCACATCATTAGAGCACAGACAACACCTAAGGGGCTGGCTATACGTGCTGTCTCTACTCCTCCTTGAATGTATTTTTCAACGCCTTCGGGCCTTTCTTCGTCCCCACCACTCCACTGAAACCACTTTTGCCGAGTCCACCAATGACCTCATAACTTGCCAAACCGAATGGTTACTTCTCTAATCCACTCTGTCTGTCTGTCAGCCTCCTGAACCTGCCTCCAGGTTCCGGCCATGCTCACGGATTTCCGGGACTCCTTGTTCTCTAACCCACTCAGTCTTGGACCGTCTCTTTTCTATCTATACTCTCTCTCCCTAGGTGATCTCATCCAGTCGCATGGCTTTAAATACCATCTATATGCTGATGACTCACAAATGTATATTTCCAGCCCAGCCCTCTCCTCTGAGCTCCAGATTCCTCTACCCGATTTCCTGCTTCATGCCTCTGTATGTCCCCAAACACCTTGGAATCAATAGATCGCAAATGGAGCTCTTGATTCTCCTCCCCTGAGCCTGCTCCTCCCTCCCGCTGCAGCCAGCGTCTCAGGGCTCCTCCCGATACTCTGCTCAGCACAGAAGCCCGGGGATCATCTCAGATCCCCCCCCACCCCCACCCCCGTCTCTCTTCTGACAAATCGGTTATCAAGACCTGTTGGCTTGATTTCCAACAGAAATCTCAAATTCACCCACTTCCTCCCCCCTGAAGTTCTGCCCCCTCATTTAAGCCAACCCCACGACTCACCCAGCTTATGGCAACAGCCTGTGGACTGGCTGATCTCCCTCTGTTCCCTCTTCCCACAGTTAGAACAGCCCGGGAAACACACATCCACTACTTATAACCCTCTGGTGGCTCCTTGTGTGGATTCTGAACTTACCCTGACCTTTGAGACTTGCCCAGCCCTGTCCACCTACCCTCTTTGGATCTTCCCAGGCTCTCCCTTCCTTGGCACACTCCAACCTTGGCATGAACCTCTGCCAGGGACACTGTTGCTCCACGCTTGGCTGGCCAACGCCTTCTCATCTTCCAGGTCGTGGCTGAGACAACACTTCCCCAGGAAGCGGACTGAGATCCCACACCTTGTGGCCATCCCCAGTCACCGCACCGATCTCGCCGCGTGGGTCTTGTCTGTGTATTGTCTGTCTCTCTACAAGGCTGTGAAGCCAGAGGTGCTTGATCCTGGTCATAGTCACGGCACCACAATAAATAGTAGGTATTCGATAGATATTTATTGACTGAATGGACAGATGAAAAGCCTTTCCATCAGGGCTCAGCCCTTCAACAAGGCTCTCTGCTGGGCCTGTGCCAAGCCCCTGGAGAAGACCCCAGGCTCTCAGGCTCTTGCCCAGCTTGCCCCTCCCCTCACTGCAGGCCCAGGTCTGCTCCCGGCCAAGCCCACCAGCTCCACCCTGGATGTTGGCATTCCCCTTAGCCCGGTCTCCTTCCTTAGCCTGGAGAGTCCTGAAGAAAACCTAATGGTTGCCTTTACTTAGAAAAATTCATTCTTTTAATGTGTTTGGATAGGAAACATATGCACATGGTACAAAACTCAAAAGGTGTAACAGGATATACATTGGAAATAACTCCTACTCGTGCCTCACCCTGCCTTGCGGCTACCTCCTCAGAGGGCACTGTAGTTACCACTTTCTTGTGCAGCCTTCTAGAGATAATTTATGCACAAATAAACACATATAAACTGCCCCCCTCAAATGGAAGCATTCCATACGTGCTATTCCGTATTATTTTTTCCAGTTAACATGAGACTGTGAAGGCAATTCTGTACTAGCACATAAGGGCCTTTCTTTGTCAGGGCGGCACACGATTTCACTGTGTGAAACTGTGTCGTAGCGGATTGAACTGGTCCCCTACTCGTGGACATTCAGGTTCCGCCATGTCCTTTGCAAATAACCCTGAATTTCTATTATTTTGCTCGTGGGACCAGCATGTATATATAGATGACAAAATCCTAGAAGTGGCATTTCTGGGTCAAATAGTCTGTGTATTTGTCCTTTTTTAAAAAATATATTTTATTGATTTTTTACAGAGAGGAAGGGAGAGAGATAGAGAGTTAGAAACATCGATGAGAGAGAAACATCGATCAGCTGCCTCCTGCACATCTCCTACTGGGGATGTGCCCACAACCCAGGTACATGCCCTTGACCGGAATCGAACCTGGGACCTTTCAGTCTGCAGGCTGACGCTCTATCCACTGAGCCAAACCGGTTTCGGCATGTATTTGTCCTTTTGGTGCCACCATCAGACTGGCCTCCCCAGGTGCTGTCCCGTTACCCGTGGCCTCCTCAACGTTGCGTGTTAACCGATGCTTTGAATTTCATGATTCGATAGATGGCAAGTGCTATCTTTCTAGTCTGACTGCATTTCTCTCTTTTCAAAAATTGTGTTTAAAAAATACACATCACAATAGATCTTTTTTGTTGTTGTTAATCCTCACCCCAGGATATTTTCCCATTAGTTTGGGGGGAGAATGGGAGAGAGAGGGAAAGATAGAGAGAAATATCGGTGTGAGAGAAACACATTGATTGGTTGCCTCCTGCATGCATAGCAGGGAGAAGCCTGCAACCAAGGTACGTGCCCTTGACTGGAATCGAATCTGGGACCCTTTGGCCCAGAGGCCAAAGCTCTAGCCACTGAGCTAAACCGACTAAGGCCACATGACAATGGATCTTAACATTTTCAGCAGACAGTTCACATCGGTGTGCAGCCACATTTCTCTTTTAAATCACAACATTCAGCGATGCCAGCTTAGTGCCAGGCCCAGCAACTTAGTGCAGGACAAACCGTGGGGCCAGACTGAGCCTGAGTCGGCACCGGACGCGGGGTAGAGGGGCTGTTCCAGGAAGGCTCCTGGGAGGAGGTGAGCCAGAACCACCCCTGAAGGAAGAGGCAGGTCCGCCAGCAGAGGGGCTCCTATGAGTCCAGGTCGGGTGGCCTCAGAGATCCAGGTGTGTTCTAGAAACTGCAGGTGACACTCCCGAGAGCCAGCGAGAGGAGCCCCCGAGGAGATGAGAGAAGTCAGGGTCTTGGGCTGAAGGGCCTTGGAAGCCACTGTGAGGACTTTGCTTTTGGGGGATGGCAAGTTTGGGGCAAACGAGAGCAAAGATCAAAGGCTGCAGTGAGGCGGGCAGGTGGCAGGTGAGAAAGGCAGGCGGCTGGGGAAAGGCTGCAGCGCCCGGGCTCGGAGCAGCCCGTGCCCCTCCGCACCACCCGAAGGACGAGGGACCGGACTGGCCTGGAGCGGGTGGAGGGTCGGCGAGGGCGGTGCATTTCCAAAGGGGACGCCTTCCCTCCGAAAGGGACGCCCGCCCTCGGGGGAGGATAGGGTCACCAGCGGGGACACCTGAACAGCCAAAGGGCGGAGGCGTGGGAAAGCCCCAGCCGCAGCCCTCCCGTCTCCTCCCTTGGCCTGAAATCCCCCGCTGGGCTCGGGGCGACCAGATCCCCGGCTGCGCCCGCAGGCGGATCACACCTCCCAGCCTTGCATCCCGCAAGGGTCGCTGCGGCTCTCCAGGCCCCGTCCCGCAGGCCCCGCCCCTACGGATGCGGGAGCGGACGGCCGGACGCCCTCCTCCTCCTGCGCCCGCACCTCTGCGGGGGAGGGGCGGGAGGATGCTCCGGGGACCTGGGGAGCGAGCCGGTGTCGCCATGGCAACTAGGCGGGTGGACGGGTCCTGAGACTCCGGAGGGAAGGAAGGAGAAAGCCAGGGAGTGGGCGCCGTGGGCTCCGTGCGGGCCCCGGGCAGGAGGGGTGCGGGAGGAGTTGGGGAGCACTGGGCAGTTCTCACAGTTGGTTCCCGGTGGCGCCAGGCGCTCGCGCGTTTGCGAGTGCGCGCGCGAAGTTTCCCGGGTGAGGGTGCCAGCGCGTCGGGGTCTGTGCTGTGTGAGTGCGCACGTGGGCACGAGAATGTGGGGGGCAGTGCCTGCGTGCTCGTGACTGTGTGTGCACGCGTGTGCTCCCCGAAGTGTGCCCGGCTGGCCGCGGGAGAGTCCCGCTGCCTCCCCGCCCCCCGCCGCCGGCGCCCGCAGCCTCCCGCCTCCACGGCGCTCACCCCCTCCTCCCGCACTTGCCCGGCTCTCCCTCCCCTCGGCGCGCACAGCGGACTCCGCGCTCTGGCTGCCGCCGCCCGGAACCGCCGCCGCCCAGCTTGCGCCCGCCGTCCCCGCAGTGCCCGGGCACCTGTTGGAGGCAGAGGCAGGTGCAGGGGGCTGGGTCGCGGGGCCCGGTGCGGGTGAGGGGTGTGCGTGAGCCTGCGGGTGCCTTAGGGGTGGGGGTGGGGGGAAGCCCGCTCGAGGCTGCAATTGCTGGCGCCCCTGGAGCGCCCATCTGAGGAGGAGGCAGCTGGGGAAGGGGCCCAGCGTGGGCTGCAGGTGGGGACCAGGCGGACCGGCGGACCCCGGGGCTGAACGCGGTGGCAAGTGCATGTCTCCAGCGGTGGGTGACACCCGGACTAGACCAGCGCCTGCTGCAGGAGAGCCAGAGCCCCGAGAGACAGAGGAGACCTGGGGGTGGCTTCGGGGAGCAGGCAGGCCCAGGGGCAGAAGGGAGCCCAGAACGAGGGGCAGGAGCCGGGAAGATGACAAAGGGACACGGCGGTAAGTGGGCAAGGCTGGGGTGGAGCCAGGACCTGGGGGGAGGGAGTTGGCAGCCCAGCCTGTGGAGCGAGGACCCAGCTCACAGGCTGACCCTCCCTCCACACCTAGAAGGGGAGGCCCCAGACTGGGAGGGCGCTGCCCGGCCTGCAGCCCGCAGCCCACAGGTGTGAGGAGTGGGCAGTGGCTCACGCTGGGACCCCCCCCTCCACCCCCAGACACGGTGCTGCATGAGGGGCCGCAGGGGCGATCGCATGACCATCAACATCCAGGAGCACATGGCCATCAACGTGTGCCCCGGGCCCATCCGGCCCATCCGGCAAATCTCTGACTACTTCCCCCGCCGGGGACCAGGACCTGAAGGGGGCGGTGGTGGAGGGGGCCTTGGGGAGGCCCCTGCTCGCCTGGCCCCCCTGGCCCTGGCCCCCCCTGCAGCCCTCCTGGGGGCCACCACGCCCGAGGATGGAGCTGAGGTGGACAGCTATGACTCGGATGATGCCAGTGAGTGTGGGGGCTCCAAGGGCCCAGGGTGATATTGGGGGCCTCCAGGCTTGTGGGAAGGGGATGGGGCCCTGCTGGGTGTGTGGGGGAGGCCAGGGCACAGGCACTACAGCTGCAGTCAGTGTGGAGACTACAGCTTTAGCGAGGCTCAATATTCAATATTTCTCCTGAGACAACCACCCACACAGCCCAGTTGCAGCCGAACCAGGAGCCCAACACACAGGCTGGCAGGCTGACATGCACATACCTTCATGGCCAGCGTACCAGCCGGCCTGCCGCCGCGCGCTCGCACACCGGCCTTTACACATGGACTCACGCGGCTTCTCTTCTCCAGCCACCCTGGGCACGCTGGAGTTTGACCTTCTCTATGACCAGGCCTCCTGCACTTTGCACTGTAGTATCCTCAGGGCCAAGGTGGGCGCTCCCTCCCTCCCCAGCCTCAACCCTGTTTGCCTCCCACCTGGGAGGGATGGGTTTCCATCCTTCCCTTCTCCCGGCCATGCCCCTGCTCCCCTCCCCACGCCCCCTCCCAGGTCCCCTTCTCCTTGGCTCTCCACACCCCCAGGATCTACTCCGCTGAGGGAGGGCTGGGAGCTCACCGCTCTCTTTCCTCCCCTCCTCGCCAGGGCCTCAAGCCCATGGATTTCAATGGCCTGGCTGACCCCTACGTCAAGGTGCACCTGCTGCCTGGAGCCTGCAAGGTAATAGCTCCCCCCCGCCCCCCCGAGTCTGACGCAGCTTCTGGGTCTGTCCCCAGCCTCCCCCGCTCTCAGCCTCTGTGGGTCTAGGGAACATGCATTGAGAATCCTTCGTCCCCACACCGCAGGCCAATAAGCTGAAAACGAAGACGCAGAGGAACACTCTGAATCCCGTGTGGAACGAGGACCTGATGTACAGTGGCATCACGGATGAGGACATCAGCCACAAGGTGCTCAGGTGAGGCCCATCCTCCCTGCTGCCAAACCTCCAGCTCCGCGCCTCCTCCGGGACAGCTGTCCTGGGAACCTTCTTTGGTTGACTTACTTCCTGTTAAGCCCCTCAGATGCTCACGTACCATCAGTGGCACCCCATCCCCTTTGGCAGCAGGCCACATGCTCCCTGGCATTCCTACCCCCACCACTCCTCCTGCCTCCAGCAGAGGGCTGCCCTCTCTGACCGGCCGTTCATTGCTCTGATCCTTTTCCTTTGCCTGCTGTCTCTTCTACCTGGAAAGCACCGCTTCTGCTTCTCTTTCCGCCACCCTAAACCCCACTCCTTGTTCGAGGCCCCGCCTCCCCCTGAAAGCGGTCCCTGGTCCCCGACAGCCCTTTGCAGAGGCCCTGGCTGAAGTGAGGCCTGTGCAGCGGAGGTCTGCCCATTCTGTCGCCTCTGTCCCCCCAACATCTCTAAGGAAGGAAGTCTGAGGATAGGAAACTTGCCCAGTCACCCCTGAGGTGTTATGAGGAGAGTAGTCCGACAGGGAATGAAGGGCAGCAAAACCTAGGCTTCTAGAACTTTCCTTTGTTCTTGGGCAATAGGGAGTCATGGCAGAGTTTGTATCAGGGCAGGGGGGCAGTCAGGGCTGTGTTTTATTTTTTAAAAAATTTAGATGTTTACTTATTTTTATTGACTTCAGAGAGAAAAGGAGAGGGAGAGAAATATCAATAAGAATCATTGAGCGACTGCCTCCTGTACGCCCCCCACTGGGGATGGAGCCCACAACCCGGGCATGCGCCCTGACCAGGAATTGAACCGTGACCTCCTGGTTCATAGGTCGACGCTCAACCACTGAGCCGCACTGGCTGGGCAGGGCTGTGTTTGGGAGAGATCACCTTGATGTTGCGTGTGAGGTGGACTGGAGGGAGGACAGGCGGAAACCAGAAAGGCTGGCCCCCTAGTTCAGATGCTAGAGAGTGAGGACTACATCACTCGCTGGGTGCCCCGCGGTATCCAGCCCTGGGCTATGCATTTTATTTTTTTATTTTATTGATTTCTTACAGAGAGGGAGGGAGGATAGTTAGAAACATCGATCAGCTGCCTCCTGCACACTCCCTCCTGGGTATGTGCCTGCAACCAAGGTACATGCCCTTGACCGGAATCGAACCTGGGACCTTTCAGTCCGCAGGCCGACGCTCTATCCACTGAGCCAAACCGGTTAGGGAATGGGCTATGCATTTTACATTCCTTCATTTCACTTGGTCCTTACAGTAGCTTTAGGAGGTGGGTGAGTAGAATCTCCATTTTATGGATGAGAACTGAGGCGTCAGGAGGTTGACTTGCCCAAGCTCACACGGTTGCTAGTAGTGGCAGAGCTGGGAATGAACACTCCGACATGACAGCGACCCACGGGTGTCACAGCAGAAGCAAGTGCAGGGGCCGAAGGAGACAACACAGATACAAACACTCCTTTCTCACCTCTGGCCTCAGTCTCTCCCCGGGCGGCTCTCTGCATGCAGGACAGGAGCTCCAGAGGAGTGGGTGCCTGTCTAGCTGCCCCAGGCTCCTCCAGGCTGTCCAGCCCTCACAGCCTGAACTGGTGACCACACCCACCAGTGCCCACCCTACGCAGTCAGCAGGCTCCTGTCCACAGGCCCAGAAGGCAGGGATGGGGAGGGTCCCCAAGGTTTGTGAAGGCTCCCGGAAGTCGGAAGTCGCTGAGCAGGTCCCGATGGACCAGGGGACAGCCTGGGCAATGCAGAGGGAGGGGGAGGGGCACAGGGCACATCAAAACATCCTCCTCAGCTGCCAGGCCTTGTGCTCACCGCAGCCCATTTTACAGACGAGGATTTAACGAAGGCAGAGCAGGACCAGCCTCGGGTGCCCATGCTTCCATCGGAGGCACTTTCTCACTGGAGGGGGGCCCAGGGACCCCAGGGGCCCTGACCTTGGTTTCCCTGCCAGGATCTCCGTGTGTGATGAGGACAAGCTGAGCCACAATGAGTTCATCGGAGAGATCCGCGTGCCCCTCCGCCGCCTCAAGCCCTCACAGAAGAAGCATTTTAATATCTGCCTTGAGCGCCAGGTCCCGGTCCGTATGGGGCTGTAGGGTGCTAAGGGGAGGGGCTCCTGGGGAGGCCAGGTTTCCAGAACCTTCTCTTTGTCCTTTCAGCTGGCGTCACCCTCTTCTATGTCGGCAGCGCTGAGGGGCATATCCTGTTACTTGAAGGAGGTAAGGCGCCTCACAGGGACCAGTCCGGGTGGGAGGTGGTAAGGATGCAGGCTGACCTCTGTGTCTGCCCCGAAGCTGGAGCAGGCAGAACAGGGGCCTGGGCTGCTGGAAGAACGAGGGCGCATCCTGCTGAGTCTCAGCTATAGCTCTTCACGCCGCGGGCTACTGGTGGGCATCTTACGCTGTGCCCACCTGGCTGCCATGGACGTCAATGGCTACTCCGACCCCTATGTTAAGACGTGAGCCCTCCCCTCCCCTCCCCTCCCCTCCCCTCCCCTCCCCAGGGAGCCTGACCTCTGCCCTGTCCTCCTCTGGCCTATCTCTGACCACCCTGCTCCCCTGCCCCTGCCCCACCTCCTTGGCAGGTACCTGAGGCCAGATGTGGATAAGAAATCCAAGCACAAAACAGGCGTGAAGAAGAAGACTCTCAACCCAGAATTTAATGAGGTAAATGGGGAAGGGACAGAGCTCACAAGGGGCGGGGGCGGGGCCTGGCAGGGGTGGGGCAGTGCCTCATGGAAGGTGTGGCTTGCCCTGTCCCAGGAGTTTTTCTATGAGATGGAACTCTCCGCTCTGGCCACCAAGACTCTGGAAGTCACAGTCTGGGACTATGACATTGGCAAATCCAACGACTTCATTGGTGAGGGAGGGCCGCTGGGTGGTGCTGAGGGCGGGCAGACTGGCAGCCAGCAGGGCCCTGATTTTGCCTCTCCTGCTCCCCAGGGGGCGTGTCCCTGGGACCTGGTGCCCGGGGAGAGGCCCGGAAGCACTGGAATGACTGTCTGCGGCAGCCAGACTCGGCCCTGGAGCGCTGGCACACCTTGACCAGCGAGCTGCCCCCTGCAGCCGGGGCTCTGCCCTCAGCCTGAGCTAGGCAAGCAGCTGCCCAGCACAGGCCCCTCAGGGTTGGGTCCAGCACCCAACCTTCGCACGAGTGTGTTGCACGTTTACACGGGGTGGATGCCCCGCCCGCCCTGCACTACCTGTCTTATTTCGTGAGAATCTCTGTGACTGTGGGTCTGTCTTCTTGTGAGGGACTGTGGAGATCTGTATTCACATATGCAAACTTCCTCCTGCCTGACTCGCTACTACATGCAAATATGCAAACCACCCATCCTGTGCACACCTGCAGGGGGAGCCCTGCCCCAAGGCCCCAGCTGCTGCTTCTCTCTTGCCTCTCCAGGCTGCCCGTCCCCTCCACCACAGGGAGGAGGTCGGATTAGGGGGGGTTCGAAAGAGAAGATTCCAAAAAAGAAAAGGACAAAAACCAAAAAAGAGCCACTCCTTTACTACAGAATCTTCGTTTGAAAACAACACATCTAGCCCTGCACAGCTGCCCTTTTAAATGGAAGTGGGGAGGCGCCGCAGGGTCCCAGCCTCTCCGAGGGGTGGCAGATGTTCCCAGCCACTCGTTTAAATCAGTGTCCCCAGGACGGGGCCAGGATGTGAGGGCAGCCTCCTGCCCTTCCTGGGGAGGGGCCCTCCTTCCAGGGGATGTTTGTGCATGTTTACGCCTCTTCTGATTGTGTCAGTGGCCGCAGCATGGCAACTGGGCGTCAATAAATGTCTCTGTGGAAGCTGGGGCTCATGTGCTGGCACAGGGGGCTGGACAGGGGCTGGGCAGAGGGGGTCACTCCGGGATGTCGATCACCAGGTCATCATCTCCATCCAGGGCATCATCCCCGCTGCCTGCATCGCTGAACATCTGCCGAGGGACTGCACTCAGGATCGTAGGGGGGGGCATCTTAGTGGGAGGCAGTGGGGCCAGGGCTGCCCCCACCCCAGCCCCAGAACCCCGGCTGGGGAAGGTCAGCGGCCCTCCCACAGGGCAGTCAGGGGGTCCCACCGCCATCTGCAGCAGGGGGGGGGAAGAAACACAGGGAGGGGCTGTCAGGAAGGAATGGGACCTCTAGGAGGCCGGCACTGCTCCTTACGGCAGTTCTGGGGGGTGGGGAAGGGGCAAAGGCTCATTCAAAGGGTACTGGACACAGCCAGGCCAGCCACACTGGATTCAGGGGCCTACCCCACCATAGCCACTTCAGAGTCTCAAACCAGCAAGTGCCTGCGGGTAAGGGGTAGTAGTGATGGAGGCAGTGATGAGGGCGGGAGGGGCTTACAGGAAACCAGGAGGGAAAGGCTGGGCCCTGCCTCACCAGGGAGGCACCTCGGCAGAGCCGCCTGGGCCTGCCTGCCTGCCTCTAGGCACCTGATACCACTGGCCACCACTGGCCTTCTCTCCCTCCTCCTACGGTGGGGCTCACTGGTTTGGTGGTAGGGTGGGGGGTGTCCTAGGTCTTCACCCCCTGCTATGTGAGTGAGGCCTCTTATATCTGGGATGGCCCCTCCTTGGGATCCCCAGTCACTGGCCTAGGCCAGGCCCTCCTCTCAGCTCACCTGGACTACGGGACCAGCCTCCTAACTGGACTCCCTGCCTTCAGCCTCTCCCAGCTCCAGCTCCTCCTCCACACTGCAGCCAGAGCGGGCTCTCTAAAACACAAATCTGAGCGCGTCACTCCTCCACTTGATGGCCTCAGGCCCCTTGCTGCCCGTGGGGCAGGCAGTGCCGCATGCCTGAGAGCGGCGGGCGGTCCTTCCACCTGCAGTGTCCTTTTCTATTTGTCAGAAGTCCTGCCGTGTCCTCTGAGGCTGGGAAGTGGCCTCTGTCCTGCCCAACCTTCCAGCCCCACTCCTGCCAGGTCCTAACAACCTTCCCCCCAGAGCGCGGAAGGCTGCACGCCTTGCCTGTGAGCACAAACCGAGCACATACTGACAGTGATTCGCTTTAATGCTCTCTGGCCATTCTGACCACCCTGGAAGGGAGGAGAGGTCATGGGCCAGAGGAGAATACAGGCTGCCAGGTCCCCACTGGGCAGTGTCCAATCTGGCCCTGGGTTGCAGGTGGCAGGAAAGGCTTCCGTGTGGTCTTCACAGTGGCCCTTCTCATTGTTTTAACCCATTCAGCCCTCATGGCCCACCCTCACCCTGTTCCTGGGTGGCGTGGAGGGCCAGACTGGGTTTTTCATCAGGGTCAGCACCTCAGGGTACAGGTGACTGCCAGGACTGGTGACAGGAGGCCAAGCACTGAATAGCACCCTTGTATCCAGTACGAGGCACCCATGTGTACACAGAGGAGCAGGCACATACATGGCTGAAGAAAGCAGCGACATGAGGACTGTCCCCCTCCTCTGGCCACTACTCTTGATTCCTACTCCAGCTCCCACATCCTAACCTGCTTGGACTCACTCAATGGCCCCCTCAGGTGACCAACAGCAGCTAGTGTTTACCTGTGGCTTCCTAGGGACCAGGCACTGGGCTGTGTTCTTTCCCTTCACTCATGTCAACGTGACAGTGACCCAGTGACCCCAGGAGAAGCAAGCTGAAGCTCAGAGTGAAATGACATGCCCAAGGTCATGTGGGGGAGCTGGTGTTCAAACCCAGCCGCGTCTGACTGAGGCCCAGGCTCCTAACTGACCTGCTTCAGTCTTCACAGCGTTTCCTCCTCACGCCACGTCACTCAGAAGCCTCAACGACCCCCACTCCCTTCACAGACCCGCCCGCCTCTGGGCGCCAAGGCCTTCTACGACCCCCCATCCTAGTTTCCTTCCCAACACTGTTCCCTCATCCCTCCTGCTCCAGCCCAAACAACACCGGCCATGTCCTCTGTCTTCCTCCCACCGCTGCCTCAGCCTGTAACACCCAAATCTCACTTACCCTGGGCTCAAGTGTTACCTCTTCTTTGAGGCCTTCCCTGAAGTCACCCCTTGCCCCAGCACAGCCATTGATCTGGGCCTCTCTCCCAACCAGTATTTCTCTCCTGAATGTCTAGGACTTAGCTCCCCAAAGCTTCTCTACTTCAGGACCAACCCCTCAGAAAGCCTCAGACCTCCGAGCCCACACCTCACCACACCTCTGCCCATCGGCCCCAGGCTTCGCTGACCCTGGCCATCTCCACCATCCTGCCCTACAAGCCAGAAACAAAATCCTTGCTAAGCAGGGTGGAGGGTCAGTGTGTCACCCATTACCTACCCATCTTTCAGGCTCAAGGGCCGAGGTTACACAAGGAGTAAGTGGCAGAGCTGGGAGACGAACTCGAACGCACACCCAACACCACCACAAGCATGTCATCCCAGTGCACTTCCGGTTCCAGAACCTTGAGTCCAAAGTCCACCTGACTTGAGAGCTGTCCAGCCCGGTACCTATTCCACTTGGACTCAGCCGGACGGGCACTGTGCCTTTCGTGTCCTCACGTCTTCTGGAGCTAAGTGTGCAGACCTCTCCTCTTCTCCACCCACTCTCCCTCGTGATCGCATCCACCTCCACACTGACTTCCAGCACATACCCCGTGAGCCCCAGGCTCATCACCCAGTTGTCTTGTTGGCATTTCCAGACAGAATCTCAACATGTCCAAAACCAACTCCTCATCTCTCCCACTCCTGACTTCTTTGGTTGCTCAGGCCAAAAACCCTGGAGTCACCCTGGACTTCTTTCTCACAGCCCACACTGGTCTTCCTGTGGCTCATTCTTTGCAATAGACCCTCTCTACTGCTGTCTGGTCTACTGCAGCAGCCTCCTCACTGGTCTCCCCATTTCCATCCTGACCAGACCCCCTCCTCCTCTCTTCTCCCTCCCCAGTCTATTCTCCACACAGCAGTGCCAGCAATTCTGTTAACACGTAAATCAGATCAGATTCTCCCTCTGCCCAATCTCTCCAAAGACTTCCTATTCGTTCATCGTACAAGCCGAAGTCTTTACACAGCAACAAGGCCTTACACCATTTTACCCGTTATTTCTCTGACCTGCTCTCTGGTCATTCTCCCCCTCTGACTTTCATTCGATCACACGGACTCCTTCCTGGTCCGTGAACAGCCAAGTATGCACACACACACTCCTACCCCAGGGCCTTTGCACTGGTTAGCCTTCCTGACTGAAACACTTTGCCAGAGAGCCACATGGCTTGTTCTCATTTCCGTGAAGTCTCTACCAAATAACACCCCAGACCACCTAACCATAAACACCAGTACCCATCTACTCTGGTGCTTCCTCTGCACCTGACTCCATTTTTCTGCACTGGTATCTATGTTTTTACTTTCTGCCTATCTGCTAAAGTACGAGCTCCACGAAGGCAGAGATTTGTCTGTTTTATTCACTACTTCATCTGCAGCACCTACAACAGTGCCTGGTGCATAGTCAACACTCAGTAAACACTTGTTGAGTACGTGTATTTTGATTGCTCACTATACAGACACAGAATCTGAGCCTTGGAGGGTGACGGACCCCTGCTCAAGGTCCCATGGTTTCAATTGGTGCAGCCTTGACTTGATTCTAGATCCCCCAACTCCGTCCCTCCCTCTGGGGCTGCCGGGCATCACAGAACAGCTGTGAAAATGAGCCTGCCCCCTCCTCCCCCCGGTCACACTGCAACAGTCTAAGGGCAGGATCCCAGGCATCTTTACTCTGAGTCCTCCAAGGCTGGTCCTACCCGATTTATCTCCACATCGAGCCTGTGGGCCAGTACCTCTCTGACCCATATCCCTCAGTACTTAGCCCTGGGCTGGGCCCCCAGCAGCCCCAAATCAATCCTTTAAAATTCTCAGAGAGGCCCCCAGCCTCTGTCCTGAGCCTCCCTCAAATGGCTATCCTCCTGCCATTCTGGCCCCTCCCTAACATCCCCCGAACTGGGTACCTTGAGTTTCCGGGGCAGGCGGGGCCGTTTCTCCCGCTTGGGCCTCAGGGGGCTGGGCTCGGGCAGCTGCAGGGCCAGGTAGTCAGAAGGGAATGGGGGGTAGGGGGGGGAAGCCAGCTGCAGGTGGGAGTGGGGGGATGGAGATGGGAAATGGAATGGATGGGTGGGAGGTGAAGGGGAAAATGCAAACAGGAAGAAGAATGGAAAAACAAGAGATGATGATGAGTGTGGCTTCTGAGAACAGAAGGGGATGGGACAGCAGCAGGACTTTGTCCTGGGGTCTGCTCTCCTCAGTCATATCTGTCCCCCATTCCTACACCAGAAAGAACCAGGCAGCCATGACTCACACCCCTCCAAGGGACGCTTGCTGGTCACACCCAGACTGATGCCCCCAGAGCTGGGCCAATTTCACCCTGAGGCCTGGCCTCTTCTACCCAAATGATGCCCACCTTCTTCCCAGGCATCTTAGTTACCATTTCCCATCCCTGAGCCCCAACTCACCGAGCTCAGGTATGGGGAGGGGGCCCCGGAGGCCTGAAGGGGAAACCCTGCTGAAGGAGGCAGAGAGAGGCTGGAGGGAGAGGGGGCACCCCCCATCGGAGGGCTTCTTTTCCTGGAGAAAGGATAGGGGAGGGAGTCAGAGGAAGCTAGGAGGCCCAGGTGCTCCCCCCGCCCCCAACCTCCATCCCCAGAGAATGATGGCTTCTTCTCACCTCTTGGGGGCTGGCGTGTCCGACAACTTGGGTGTCCCCTCTGTCTCACTGTTATCTGAAGATGCAGTGGCATCTGAGTCTGTGAGGGGGAGGGCTGGTCAGTGGGGAGGGTTCCTGTCCGCCCCAGAGGGCATGACCTCGACTCTGGAAGGGCGCCAGGCAAGCTGACTCTTCAGCTGGCGCGCACGTGCTATTCTGGGGAGCCCAGAGTCTCCAACTTCTTAAAAGGTCCTTTACACCTGACTTCCAAAGACTTCCTGCCAGGCCCCTCCACGGTGACACATGTCAAGCACTTCCTACCTGCCAGACTCTGACCAGGCACCTGGCATTCACCGCCCCTCCTTGTTTTCATAGCCATCCAAGAAGGAAGGTGAGGGCTTCACTTCCACTTTTCCGATGAGGCCACTGGGGCTAAGAGTAAGGTGTGGGGCTGAACTTGAACCCAGGTCTCTGACTCTCTGGCCAATTTACGCCACTCTCTCCTCATTCACCTCTAAGCTGCTTTCAGCTCCTGCCTCTGTTCCACTCCCTATGGTCCAGCGTCCTGTTAATCCATCTCTCAACTTTCTCCTGTCTTTGTCCACTGCTCGCCCCCCATTCCAACTGCCACAAGATCAAGCCACTACCCTGTGGGGTTAAAATCTCCTAAGCAATCTCACCTCTCCTGCAGCACACTGTCCACTCCAACTCCAGAATGACCCCAAACTGATCACATCTGAAATGCTTAATGTGGCCTCAACCTACCTTTCTGATCTCCCAACCAAACTATACTCTTCAGATCATGCCAATCGATTTAATAAAAAAACAACATTTATTTCCCAGTCCGTGCCTCTACCTACAAGGTCCATCACTCATTTGACAAATAACGGCTATGTATATGTGCCTTTCTCAATTTCTTGGCTGAGATACATCCTTTAAGAAGCAAATCATATACATGTCTAATCACTATTGTAGAGCTGAAACTAATATAATATTGTATGTCAACTGTAACTGAAAAAGAAAAAAAAGTGATGTAATGGCACCTCTCTGAGAAGTCTTCCAAAATCCTTCAGGCCCAGTTAATCACTGGCTGTTCCAGATTCTGCTCTCACATGTCACAGTTCTCCTTACACTGTGCTAACATGTGTCATGTGTGGGCATTTCCCTGACCAGACTGTGGGATTCTCCACGATACAAGTGGACTTGTGTGCAGCTCTTGCTCTTCAGATTGATCACACTCTGACCATGAACATGCCGACTTTCTTGCTTCCTACCCTGAAACGCCCTTGACCAGGAAGTTCACTGGAATCCCCGAGGGAAGGAACAAGCAGGCAGAGAGAAGCCAGAATAAAAGCCAAATGTTTTTGCCACAACCTAGACGAGCGGGCTTCCACCTACTTCTCTGACCTCATTTAGCATCTACTACCCTCCTGTAATATGTAGATGAATGGTGCTGTGTTCCAATAAAATTATTACAAAAACAAGCAGCCTGGCTGAATGTCATCTGCTGACCCTGCTCTAGATCAATGTTTAAAGGGACCACAGAGAGAGGTGACTGTATGTGACATGGCTGCTGAGGGTCCCATCCTGGAACAGAGGCACAAATGCCACTCGAGGGCGTCTCGAACCGTGGGTCTCAACTCATTAGTAGGTCATGAAGTCATTTTATTTGTTGCAATCAGCATTCAATGAGGGAAAAAAAAGCAGTCTAAAAAGTGTCAGAAAAAATGTGTATAGTGATCTTAACACTTTCATTAAATTTTGTCTTATAAGTACTTAAGTAGAGACTTGTTCATGATGTGAAAGTATTGTTGATTGTAATAGTGCTTTAAAAGGTTTGAAAACACTCCTTTATGTGCTTTAGCCCTTCTGCTCTCCAGACTCTTCTGTTACCTGAGTATTTGCATTTTGTTATTCTCTCTGCCTGGAAACCTCTCATTCATACCTTCTAAGATTTTTTTTGTTTTTTTTTTTCTTACCTAGGTCCTAGCTCCAAACTACTGCCTAAAAAAGGCCTTCCTTGGACACTGTGGAGACATCGCCTGCCGTCTGCTTTTATACGGTCTGCAAACTAAGAATGGCTTTTATATTTTTAAATGGTTGGGGGTGGAGGGACAAAATATAGTTTATGATGTGAAATTCAAGTTTCGTTGTCCATAAATAAAGTTCACTTATCTATCACCTTTGGCTGCTTTTGCACTACAACAGCAGAACTACGTAGCTGTGACAAAGACTTGTATGTTCTGCAAAGCCTAAAATATTTGTTAACTGGTCCTTTATAGAAAAAGTTTATCATCCCTGCTCTAGCCTGATCTTATTCCTTGCAAATCTAACATTCTAATTTCTTGCTTACTTATTATATGGTCCCCAGCTAGGATAAAAATTCCAAGAGGCTTCATCCATCTTGGTCACCACAGTACCTCCAAAGTCAGTGCCTACAACACAGACGTTCAACAAACGCTCGAGTGAAGAACAGTGGTGGTGGCGGGCAAGCAACGAGGCTGAGAACCCCTGGACGCTGGCTGCCTCCACGGCCTGAAAGGGGCCCAGGAAGCTGGCTGCGCGCCGGGAACCATGTCGCCCCCCTATCAGGCATGCTCACCCGAAGAGTCTTCATCCACGTTCTCGTACTGCAGGAGCCGGTCTAGGAGGAAACTGAGGAAAGAGGCGGGGCGAACAGTGTTCACTGTGGCCGCGGCAACGCTGTCCGGCCCTTGTCCCTCTGGCTGGTCCGCTGGCGCCTAGCGACAGCCCCAGGCAGGCACCATGCCCGTGGGCCCGATTCCCGCAGCCGGGTCCGAGTACGTACCGCCACCGGGCCCTCACCCCCGGGCTCCCTTCTCCCGCCCGGCGGCTCACCTCTTGTCCCGGGACACCTTCAGCAATTTCCTCTGTGCCTTCCTCAGCTCCTCCTGGAAGCACTCGTGCTCCTGCATCACAGTCAGGGGCGCGCTGAGCCGGCGGGGCCCGGGAGGGCCCGGAACCTGGCGACAGCGCACCCCACTCCCTTTCCTCGTGGGAAAACCGCGGTCCACCCGGAGGCAGGCCCCACCCCCACCTCCTCACCCCGCACTCACGTAGATGAGGAACTTGAGCTTCCGCTTCAGGTTCCGGTACTTTTTCTTGTAGTCCACTTCGCCGTCCGCCGGCCCGTTCATGACCAGCCCCGGAGCGGCGCCCAGCACTGAAGTCCCGCTAACCCTCCCAGCGCTCGGCCCCGCCTCTCCACCCTCCACTTCCGGAGACGAAGTCAAACCGTGCCCGCGGGGACTACAATCCCCGGCGTGCCCCGCGCCCAGGTTTCGTTACCACCCCGTTGCCCTCTCAGGGAATACCGGGAAAGGAACTTCGCTACCCGGGACGACGCTAAAGATGGTGTCGCCGCGACTTGATGACGTCACAAAGATGGCGAACGCCGGAGGTTCGCCCTGATTCTACGTGTGCTCAGAGATTGGCAGGCACAAGACTCTTCCCCCGGGAGTCCTAGTTTTCAGGAGAGATGTCCCTTTTCTTCTGTCTTCCGAAGTCACAGCGGCCTAGCTGGCACGAGACCACGGACGGAGGCGTCGCGGACTGATTACGTACACCCAAAGGTTGCCGCGCCGAATCTAAAAAAAGGGAGGAGCCGCGAGACCCTCCAACTGCCGGGAAATCAAGGTTTGTCTGGCAAAGCCCTCGGTCCAAGCGGCTCGCAACCGACACCCAACGGTCCCTCGCCTTACAACGCCACGACACTGCGCGTGCGCACGTTCCTGTCAAATGCGCTAACGGAGGCCGGGAAGAAAAAAGGCGGGGGCCACCAACCCCAACCCGCGCAAAATGGCGCGGGAGAACGAGATGCGGGAGTTTACCCGTAGCTTCTTCCGAGGCCGCCCGGACCTCAGGTGCACTGGAGGTTGGGGTGGGGGTGGACAAGGGCCGGGCCGGGCTGGGGACTCCCCCTTGACATCTCTCTCCGCAGCACGCTCACCCACTCCATCGTGCGGCGAAGGTTCTTGGCTCACACCGGCCGCGACCACCTGGATCCCAAGGAGAAGCAGGTGCTGAAGCGGCTCGTGGAGGAGGAACTGCTGAAGATGCAGGTGTGGGCGGAACCCCCTCCACGGGAGGCGGGGCTTGTTGCCGAGGAGTAGGGGCCAGAGAGTGGGTGTAGCAGAGCATCACCTTGATACACGTTTTGCCCTCTTGATGCACAAACAGGGGGATGAAGCCGGTGCCAGAGAAGGACTAGACCTTGCCAAGAAGGCAAAGAGGCCTCCCACCTCCTGCAGTGACCCAGAGAGAAAAAGGTTCCGTTTGAATTCGGATTCAGGTTAGTGCCTTCTGCATAGTTGGTTCATTCAGAAAGTATTTACTGTGCATATAATATGTCCCAAGGCATTGGATGAGGTCGTGAAGCCAGTGAGTCAGGAACCCGGAACAGGGTGGACTGATGGGCCGTTTCCTGCTGTCTCTCCTCTCCTTTCTTCTGTCTGAAGCAGGGTTTGAGACAACCTATCCCAAGTGGAGGAAAAGGGGCAGGAGGAACCTGTCCCAACCTTCTCTTCTCTCCACATTCCAGAGCCCAGTGCTGCAGCCTCCAGTCCAGACTGCTCCAGCCACCCAGCAAAGAACGGGATGGGGGCAGTAGCCAGCCCCACAGAGGAGAGTCCAAAGCGGGCCTCAAAAAGAGCAATTGAGAGCAGCGATGAGGAGGAACAGCAGAGGGACCTTACTGCTTACAAGACTGGATTAGAGAAGGAGGCAGTGAAGGAGAGCTGGAAGGAGGAGGAGGAGGAGAACTCTGCTAGAACAAGTAAGGTCTGGAAAGAAGAGAGCAGTGAGGAAGGGAATAAGGAAAAGGAGTCCAAAGGCAGGACTAGGAAGAAACGTGTGACAAAAAACAGGACCCAGTGGGATAGTGGCAGAAGGCAGAGTGGCAGCAGCGAGGAGGATGGGGAAGACAGCTGGCGGAAGTTGAAAGCAGTTACTAAAGGCATGGGAAAGTCAGCTAAAGTAGAAAATGGAAAAACAACCAATGGTGCGGCAAGCGACTTGGAGAGGGAAGTGAGTGACAGTGAGGCAGGGGGGACCCTCCCAGGGGAGAGGAAGAACCGCTCTTACACGAAGAGCTCCAAGAAAAGCAGGCCCCGAAGCTCTTCCTCCTCTTCTGCAAACGGCAGCCCGGAGCCCAGAGGCAGGAAGGTGAGGACGAAGATGGGGTGGGAGGCCACCATTAAGAACAAGCAGGTACCAGACAAGATTTCAGCTAGTAGGAAGCAGGCCGTGGAGGAGAGTGAGGACAGTGAGGAAGAACCTGCTCAAAGGATGGAAAACAAAAGAGCTAAAAGGCACCAGGAAAGTGAAATGGAGAATGAGGGGGAGGAGACCCTAGCCAAGAAAGAGAACAGCGAGGAGGATTGGAAACCCAGAGCTCCAAACAGTGGAGGGAGAAAGTCAGCTTTGGAGGAGAGGAGCAGTAAGCAGAAAAGCCTGGCAGCAAAAGTGCTGGGAGACCGGGGGGACAGAGAGGAAGAGAAGGAAAAAGCAGCAGCAGGCAGCGGAGAGAACAGTGGGGGAGATGAAGAGCCCCTAGTGCAGAGGAAGGGCAAGAACAGGACCCAGCGGGATGGTGGCAAAAGGCAGAGTGGCAGCAGCAAGGAGGATGGGGAAGACAGCTGGAGGAAGGTGAAACCAGCTACTAAAGGCATGGGAAAGTCAGCCAAAGTAGAAAGTAGAAAGACAACCAATGGTGAGGCAAGTGACTCAGACAGGGAGGTGAGTGACAGTGAGGCAGGGGGGACCCTCACGGGGGAGAGGAAGAACCGCTCTTACAGGAAGAGCTCCAAGAAAAGCAGGTCCCGAAGCTCTTCCTCCTCTTCTGCAAACGGCAGCCCGGAGCCCAGAGGCAGGAAGGTGAGGATGAAGATGGGGTGGGAGGCCACCTTAGGTGAAGAGGGAGACCTAGAGTCAAACCCAGAAGACCTGACCTTCAGCTGTTGTCTTTTCTTGTCAGTCTGGTCATCGTGATGAGGACCACCCTGCTGTGACGAGACTAAAGCGCTACATTCGGGCCTGTGGCGCCCATCGCAACTACAAGAAGCTGTTGGGCTCCTGCCGCTCACGCAAGGAGCGCCTGTGTGTCCTCCGGGCAGAGCTGGAAGCTCTGGGCATGAAGGGTTAGGCCGGGTGTGCCCTGGGGCTGCAGGAGAGGTCCTTGGCTGCTAGGGAGGAGAGGATCACAAGATTCTTCTGCCCCAGGTAACCCTTCCTTAGAGAAGTGTCGGGCTCTAAAGGAGCAGCGTGAGGAGGCAGCCGAGGTGGCATCCTTGGACATCACTAACATCATCAGCTGTTCAGGTGAGGGGCTTCTTCCCCCTGCCCAGGAACAGATGGGGCTTGGACTGCCTCCGACCACTCATCTACTTCTTCCCCCCAGGTCGGCCACGCAGACGCACGGCCTGGAACCCTTCAGAAGCAGCCCCCCCTGGGGAGCTATACCGCCGGACCCTGGACTCAGAGGAAGAGCGGCACTGTGCCCCACGCCCAGACTGGTCTCATATGCGTGGTATCATCAGCAGTGACGGCGAGAGTAACTAAGCTCCCCCGTCTACCAGGAGGAACTTTACACGCTTGTAGAAAGCACACTATAGCACCCCCCACCAACCCAAACTCTGTGCCCAAAGAGAAGCACCTTTTTTCAGACTTGAAACCCCCAGGTACAGTTGCTGGGATCCTATTTGTTTCATGTTCTCAGTTTAAAGTGCTTACAGGAGTTTATTTTTTAAGACTCAATAAAGGAGTGTTTGAATCACCTCATTAAATCTGGTTCCCCACTCTCATCCCACCCACGCCATCTAGTTTCCTTTAATTTCCCTCAGGTTCTCCAAAGGAGTCCCAGTTTTTAGACCCTGCCATCCAGTCTGCACCAGGCTCTTTTAGAAGAGCGGCTCCTAATCTTCCTCCGGTCTGACTAGTGTGCCTCTCTGATCCTCCTGTCTTGTTGGAGGACTCTATGAAAAACTGGCTTTAAGACTGTGAAGCACAAAATGAAATAACTTGGAGACAGCTGGTGTTTGTGTCTTCCGTCCCCTTTATAAAAACAGCCCCTTGGTCTATGGGCCAACCCTTTCAGCACTCAGAGGTTGGGGGTTCAGGACCTACACCTTACCAATCAGCACCATGCCAGTCCTCTGGCTACGATGGAGCCAATGAGGTCACTTCAGGAATTTGCTGGGATTCTTGCTGTTGAAGTTGTTGGTAAGATGTAACCCTGGAGCTGCTAGGAGCTTGAGCATGAAGTGAATCTTCTAAAAATCTTTGAAGCCAAAGCAAAGGGAAGCAGAGGTCAAAAGTCTAATGATCCCATCTAAGGCTCTGGATCTAGTAATGGCCGAAGTCATTAAAAACACTGCAATTTTTAGTTATACAGCCCAATAGATCCTCTTTTTAAATACAAGTAACATTATCACCTGCCACTGAACAGTCCTTAATACACAGCTTAGAAAGCATGAGTCCTGGGGTCTGTTAGAATAACCAACAGTTTATTAAAAGCTTGCCATGGGGCTCTGTGCCAGCCCCGTAGCTGGGAGGGGCTGCCATGACTGCCCCCAGACCTGGGAGCAGCCCCTTCCAAGGTCCTTCCCTTGTTCCCCTGCCCCAGCTCTGATCTCAATTTAAAAAAAAAAAAAAAAAGACAAGACGGCACAGGACTTCAGACGGCAACAGGGGAATGGAGAGACCCAGGCATCCTGACCCCAAGACCCCATCCTTATCCTTCTTCCTAAGAAGGCCCTTTCCTCCCGTACTCCCCACCCGACCCCCAGACTTGCTCTGTCACATCCCAGGTCTGCGGGGGCCTGGCGTCCCCAATCCATGGCCCCAATGCAGGGAGTAGTATAGTTCTCTGAATATATCTAGACCCACCCTTCCCCTCCCCCAGGGGACTAGATGAATATTTGACACAAACATCTCCCTCCTTTTCCAAGGCGGTGGCGGAGAGAGACCCTGGCACCATGGTGGGGAGGCAGGGGCTCCCAGTCAGCCTTGAGGAACCTATGCCCAAGCTGACCCTGGGCCACTGGCCAGCCCAAGAAGCTCATGAGATGAGGTTTGAGGGGAGCTGGAACTAATATCCTGTCCCCAACCCTTGGGTGGGCCTCAAGCTTATAAGCCCTCCAGAATCAGGCTCCACCCAACCCTGCCCCTGCCCCTGCATCTGCTTATCCACCTTGCACTTCAGGAGTAGAAGTGGGAGGAGCCGTTGAGGATGTGGGAAGCGACACTGGTGCTGCGGCTCAGGGGCCCAGGCATTGCGGCAGCAGGTGGGCCCACGTTGTCACTGCCACTGCCCCCCGAGGCTGCCCGTCGCAAGGGCTGGGGGCTGTTTCTTAGCAGTAGCAGGGCTCCACCACGGGGTGTCCCACTCTGTGCTGGGGGGCCCAGCCAGTTTGGGGGACCTGGGGGAGCCAGCAGAGAGGGCTGACGCCAAGCTGGGGGGGGCATGCCAGGTGGAGGAGGGCCATGGCTCCAGTGTGCTCCTGAACGGGGAACAGGGCGGGAGGGCCAGGCAGGGGCAGGGGGAGGAGCGGGATAGCCCTGGGCAGCAGCCTCGGCTGGAATGCCCCCCAGAGCCATACTGGAGAAACCCAGCCTCATGCTCTCAGCATCGAAAGCCTCGATCTCACGAGCCTGCCGCTCGAGCAAACTCCGGATTCGTTCAGAACGCCCTGTTTGCAGGGCCAGCAGCTCCTCTTCCACCTGGAACACCCAGAAGAGATTAGAGAGTCCAGTGAGGGTTAGAGGGGACTGCCCACCCCATCCTGGAGGCCAAGCCCTCTTACCCGCTGCTCTAGCAGTGCCCGCCTCAGAGCTACTCTCTGTTCCAGCTCTCGCAACTCCCTCTCGTGTTGACTCTCCGTGCGAATCTTGATCTTACTCTGATAAGCATTGAGTAGCTCCAGTTCCTGTTGAAGCTGCTGCCGAAGGGCTTGGAACTCTGCCTCTTGGGTCTCATCAAGCCGCAGCTGGAAAATAGGAAGAACTAATTTTAAGGGGCCTCCTCCCCAACCCCCACAATCCTCCCCTGCCCCAGGTAGGCCTGGGCCCTAAGGTTTCAAGAAGCAGCCAGTGTCAACATCTACCAAAATGAAAGGTCGTCATACCCTGTGACACAGCAATTACACTTCCAGGAATTTATCCCCAAGGTATACTTGCACATGTGCTCGAAGGTGTTCACTGAAGCGTTGTAATAGCAATATACTGGAAACAACCTAAATGTCCACCAATAAGGGATGGGTTAAATAAATTATGGTATATTCATACCATGGATAATTCTATGCTGTTAAAAAAAAGAGAGATATGTGTACTGACATGGGAAGAGGTCCAAGAAATATTAGGTGGAAAAAAGTTAAAGAATAGTATGTAAAGTATGATTCATTCTTGTTTAAAAATTTTATGTAACTTCAATATGCATAGGAAATAATCTAGTACGATGAATTATTAACAATAATTCTGAAAAGTGGGATTGGGTAAAAAAATGGCAATGAATAGTGTTACTTTTTACACCATGTGTATATTTAAGTGACCCATTCCATGTTACATATGTGTGATCACTTTTAGAACAGCAACCTTCAAAATCCTCCACAAGTCAGGAAATTGGCCTGAGGGCTACAAACATTTTGATTTTTTATTCACACATTAAACTAACTCAGGCTCAAGGAAAAATTACAGCCACACTTTCCTTGGTGGTTCTTGGTAGAATAGGCAGGCTGGCTTTGTCAAGACCTTAAGAAAATACTCAAGTGAGAGAATAAAACCATTGCAGAGAATACCAACAGTGGGAGGGATCTGAGCTTTTCCAGGAACAAAAAGCCCCTTCTCTATCTACCCCCTCCCCTGCTTTCAGAGCCCATAACCCAGTGGGAAATAGAGGCCACTCTCTGCCATGCTCCCTCTCTGGACCCCAGGCCTCACCGCCTGTGAGCTGAGCATCTCTGAGATGGACTGGTCGTATTGTTCAGCTAGGATCGCCAGCTTTCGGGTCTGTTCTTCCTTAAGCCGCTTAAGGAGGCTCTTGTGCTGAGCTTTAGGCGTCGTCTCCAGCAAGTGTGCCCGCAGAGCCTTGTACTGCCGAGTCTGGATCTTACACGTCTCCTGGAACTGCTTCTTGATCTGCAGCTCCTTAGACTATGCAGTGGATGGACCGAGGGGAAATGGGGGCAGGGGAGAGGAAGAGGGAGAGGAGGAAGAGGAAGAACAGGAGGAGGAGGAACAGGAGGAGGAGGAACAATCAGGGGAGAAGGGGAAAAGAGAGAGAGAGAGGAAGAGACAGAAACAGAGACAGGGAGAGGGAGAGAAACAGAAAACATGTTAGACAGAGGGGGCGGGGGGAACTGTATACAGACAGACATGGAGAGATGGGATTGTGTTGAGAGAGATCAGGAAGATTCTCAATGGGCAAGAGATGCAAAGAAAACAAGGTTCCGAGAGCATGTTCACAGAGTTGGGTGGAAAACACAGGAAACAACAGGAGAGTTCATGGACAGGGAACTGGAATTTTTAGAGTACTGAGGGCATACAAGAAGCTTTGACCATGCACAGAAAACACGACCTAGAGATAGAAGCATGTGAGCAGATACGGAATGTGTACAAGAAGAGTGAGAAAACCAAATCACACAACACACCCATGGAAGAGAGCAACACAGCTAAAGACAGAGGAAGGCCCAGGTTCAGTACCTCTGGGTGGGAAGGAGGGAAGGACAACCACCGAGCTGAGAAATGGATAAGAAGAGGTGGCCCCATCTCAGGCCACATAAGGCAAAGGGGCAAAGAAGTGGCCAGAAAGGGCCTGACAAGTTCAATGGGCCAACAGCTGCCACCCTGGCCAGATTTCCACATTCCAGACAGCCCCTTACACACTCAGCTCCCATTCCAAGCCCACAACCAATCCCATTTCCACAGCCCCCATACTCTCTTGCTTGGCCCCCAAACTCACCCTCCCCTACTATTCAGGGTTCCCAGTTCCATCCCCCAGCCCTCTAGAATAATGCCTGATGCCAGGAGAGAAATTCAGCTCCCAGAAAGGGAACAGGTTGGGAGACAAAGCAGGGGATGAGGACAAAAGGACCAGAACCTAAGGACTCTCTTAAGGAATCCACAAATGGGAACTGTGGGCATAAGATATGTCAAAGCTCAAAGAGGTCCAGACCACCAAGCTGATGGTGGTCATGACGTAATAAAGTTGACGGCAGAGAGGATGAGGCTGAGGAATGAAAGGGGCTGAGATAACGTAGATGGAGGTGAGGAGGTCATGGGACTGGGGCCAAGGGTCTGGGTTGGGGCATACCAGGGAGCTAGGCGGCAGGACAAAGCAGACAGAGGCAGCCTGGGCCAAAGGTATAGTTCCGCTTAGATCTTTTATTTGTGTTTGTCTTTTTCTTTTTTTGATGGGGGAAAGGGGATAGGTTGGAAGGGAGACAGAAAAACAAAATCAAAGAGAGAAAAAAAAACACATGACTCTTTCCACCCACCACCACACCTGGCCCCAGGCCTGAGTCGATGAGGGTGAGGATGAGCACACACACAGCGGGAGAACAGCAATAACTTAAGGTGGGGGAGGAGCTTCAGGAGAACACAAAGTGTAACTTCTGAGCTCTAGTGGAGGGGGCTGCCTGCCTAGAGGTCCAAGGATTGGGGGTGGGGGGAGCACACTGAGGAAGGAGGGATGAAAGGGAGGACTGGGACTGCAGAATCTTCGCTGAGTAGTGGGAGATAAAGTGCTCAATGCTCTAGATTCGGGCTGATGAAACGCCAGAGTTGGTCACCTCCAGGGAGGCAGGGCCCGGGACTGACGGGTTCGGGATTTCCGCCCAGCTAGAGTCCCTGGTGGTGGTTGGTGGGAGGCAGGGGGCCCTAGCCTGCGCTGGCTGCGTGGTAGTAGTCGGGGAATACGGCTGGGCCGTTCAACCCGAAGCAGGCCCCAGCTGGCCAGTGTGTGGATAGCCCAGGGAGGTAAGCGGGAGGCCAAACCCTGGCTGGCCCGTGCCAGGTGCCAGTTCCAGCCCTTACACAGGGCCCAAAACCTTGCCAATAGGGCTAGTGGGTGTCGGGAAGCCCGGGAATTACTCCGCCGAGGCCCAGGGACAGGCAGTCGACTGCGGAAGCCATCCTTGTTGGTCTTGGGGTAGAGGGCAAACAGACCCCGGTCCCCCACAGCCCCACAGCCCTGTAGGGCCCTAAAGGCCATGGGGGATAGGCGCAGCAGAGCCCGTAACCAGAGCCGAGAGATGGCCCGGCGAATCTGAGGTCCCTGCTGCCGCACCCATTTGCCCCCAGCTGCCATAGCTGCCAGTGGTAGAACCAGGCTTGGCCAGGCTAGGAGCCAGGCGGCCCCAAGGCCCAGAGGGACACCCATAAGGCCTCGGCACCAGCTCAGACCCAGGATAGCCCCCAGTGCAGTGGCCTGGGCAAGAAGTAAGAACAGACTGGGGGGCAGATGCAGAGCTGTACAAAGAAGTAGGTAGGAGGCCCCCAGGCCCACCAGCCCCACCTCAAGGGCTAGCAGCGAGGCCTGCAAGCCACCCCCACCCTGGGCCGCCAGCAGTGGGAGCAGCAGCAGAAGTAGTAGGGGCAGGAGGCCAGAGGAGGACCCCACTGCAAAAGAGAGGCCAGCCAGGAGGCCATGGGACAGGAGTCCAGGGAACTGGCTAGCAGGGCCAGGTCTCAGATATGTTGGAGGGGGTTCAGGGGGGATGTCTGGTGAGGGACAGCCATCTCCAGGATCCCTCGGAGTCCTAATTGGAGCCCCCTCCTCCTCTTCTTCCTCTTCCTCCTCCTCAGGGACTGGGGTCAGAGGTGGGCCTTGGACCCAGCCAAACTCAAATTCCTCATCCAGGAGGCTCCTATACTCCTTCTCCCACAACCTCCATGCCTCAGCCGCCTCCTGGCCCAAAATGTTCCTTTCCTGAGGTGTCAGGGATGGGACTCTTAGCTCCTCTATTTCCTCCTCAGTAAGACCCCAAACTTCCTCATCAACCAAACACCTATGTTTTTGTGGACTGGGACTAGGGGTTCCTGATTCTTCCCCCAAAATCCTCTGCTCTTCTGGTTCCAAGGTGGCCCCTTCCTTTCCCAGAATCCTTCTCTCTGGAACTGCTTGCTCCTCCTCTCCCAGAATTCTTTGGCCAAAGACTGCCTCCTGGCCAGATGAGCAGGGATGCTCTTCTCTAGGGGTGCCTGTGCTGGGTGGTCCCAGAGCCCCAGGAATGGGGAGCGGGAGGGCCGGGGGACGCTGGCCTGCACGTACTTTGAGGCTCTTGGGCTGCTGGCGAACCTGGGCCGCATGCTTCTGCCGCAACTCTTGCTCACGCCGCTTGTTGTACTCCAGCTGGTTGCCCAGCTCTGTCTGGTGCTGCAGGCGGGTGAGCTCTGCCCTTGTGCGCTGTACAGCCTGGAGCTGTCTTAGCTCAAGCTCCCGTGTGGCCTCATGCTGCCGCAGCAGCAATGCACACTCCAAGTCCTTCTGTGTTTGTTTCTTGTTCAAGTCCTGAAGCAGAAGAGAGGCGGGGCCGAGTCCAGTTAGGAAACCTTGTTGGTGTGAGAGCCGCAAAACTCTTTGGCAAAAGGAGCTGAGGGTGGGAAGATGAGGGATATAAGGGAGCCAAACTCCTGGCTGGTCTGGGAACAGAATTTTTTTTTTTTAAATATATTTATTGATTTTTTACACAGAGGAGGGAGAGGGATAGAGGGTTAGAAACATCAACGAGAGAGAAACATCGATCAGCTGTGTCCTACATGCCCCCCACTGGGGATGTGCCTGCAACCAAGGCACATGCCCTTGACCAGAATCGAACCTGGGACCCTTCAGTCTGCAGGCCAACGCTCTATCCACTGAGGCAAACCGGCTAGGGCTGGGAACAGAATATTAAGGGAACTCTAGCAGGGTCTTTCTGGTGGGCATGAGAAGCACAAGGGGTGTTCAAGAGAAGCAGAACCATAACATGAAGGTGGGCTGAGGCAAAAGACAAGTGAGGCCAATGAAAAAGGATGGCTGGGTCCGGCCAGTATGGCT
Source organism: Myotis pilosus (assembly GCA_036010255.1). Classification (NCBI taxonomy): domain Eukaryota; kingdom Metazoa; phylum Chordata; class Mammalia; order Chiroptera; family Vespertilionidae; genus Myotis; species Myotis pilosus. The sequence continues at coordinate 105,105,562 of JASKON010000003.1, forward strand.
CAGTGGTTGAGCGTTGACCTGTGAACCAGGAGGTTGAGGTTCGATTCCCTGTCAGGGCACATGCCTGGACTGTGGGCTCCATTCCCAGTATGGGGCGTGCAGGAGGCAGCCAATCAATGATTCTCTCATCACTGATGTTTCTATTTCTCTCTCCCCTTCCCTTCCTCTCTGAAATATATATATATATCAATATAATATATATATATGTCAATATATATTATATTGTATATTATATATAACTCTGAAATCAATTTACATATATATTGATTTCATATATATTTTTTAATTTTTATTTATTTATTATTTTTTAAAATATTTTTTATTAAATTTTTTACAGAAAGGGAGAGGGATAGAGAGTTAGAAACACTGACCAGCTGCCTCCTGCACACCTCCTACTGGGGATGTGCCCACAACCAAGGTACATGCCCTTGACTGGAATCGAACCTGGGACCTCTCAGTCCTCAGGCCGACACTCTATCCACTGAGCCAAACCGGTTAGGGCTATGTATTTATTTTAAAAGGATGTCTGGGATCCAGGAGGGGAATGGGGTGACCCACCTCTCGCAGCAGATCTTGGTCCAGGCTATGACGAGCCAGCAGCATTTTGCGCTTATATTGGCGACACTGCAACTCAAAGTATTGGCGCTGCCGCCGCAGCAGCCCTGCCTCCTCTTCCGCCTGGCACTGCTGTAGCTGCTCCTTCTGCCGCAAAAGCCACTCAGCCTTCTCCCGCTTGGGTGTGCTGGGGTTCTCCTGAAGCTCCTGGGCAGTGGGGAGAGCAGGGTGGTCAGGGACTGCCTCTTTCACCACCAGGCCCTATCCACTGCGGGAGCCTATCCCACCTCCTTTAGTTGCTCCTTCCGAAGTTTGTAGGTTCGCTTCTGCGCCTCCAGCAGGGCAGCCAGCTCCTTCTTCTGCTGCCCAAGGATGTGCTGCTGGAACTTTCGTTCCTCAGCCTGGGCAGCTCGCGCCTCCTTCTCACCGATGGCCTGGTGCCGCCGTGACAGCTTTTCTGCCTCAGCCCCGAAGCCAGCCCGCTGTGCCTCAAGTTCTCGCTGCAGCCGTGCACTATGCTCCTCACGTTCACCCCTCAGCCGTGACTCCAGGGCCAGCAGCTGTTTCTGGTGCTGTCGTCGCATCCGCTTATAGCCACTTAGCTGCTCCCTCAGAGCTGAGTCCTGCTCATGCTCCTGGATCTGACGGCTGACCTGGGGCAGGAGAGAGGATGAGAAGAAGGGCTCAGCCTTGGCCCCCATTTTATTAGCACACACAGTCTTCACGCTCCATGAAGAAAGAACATGGGTTTTGACTCATGGGTTAATTCGCACATTTGGTACCTTCCTCACACATAACCTCTCTGAGCTTGCCACCTCAACTGGATAATGACAATATAACTGACTTCACAGGTTGATGAGATAATAAAAGGTACTGAGCACGGGGCCCGGTGTAAAAGTAGGACAATTCAGATTAGTTCAAAAGAGTAATCATACAGTCCAGGCTGGTTTGGCTCAGTACACAGAGCATCAGCCTGTGGAATGAAGGGTCCCAGGTTCGATTCTGGTCAAGGACGCATACCTACGTTGCGGGCTCGATCCCTGGCCTTGCTCAGGGTGAGTGCGGGAGGCAACCAATTGATGTATTTCTCTCACATCAATGTTTTTCTCTGTCTCTTCCCCTCTCTTCCATTCTCTCTAAAAACCAATGGGAAAATATCCTCAGATGAGGATTAATAACAACAAAAAGGGAGTAATCATACAGACCTGGGTCCCTGTCCCAGCTCTGCCACTTACTAACCATGTGACCTCATGCAAGTTAAGGTTGCTAAACCTCAGTTTCCTCGTCTATTAAATGGGGCCATAATACCTCCTCATAGAGGGCTGTGGAGATTAACTTTGATACATACTAGTATGTACTAGTGTCTAGAACACTGTGAACCACTAAGTATTGGCTTCATTCTCCTTCAGCAAACACTGAGGATCATTATAGCCCAAGTTCAGAACTGGATCTGGGCCATGAGATGTTAGAATAACAAGAACACTGGGACTGGATGTCCGCAGCTGAGATTTGAGCTCAGGTCCATTGTCCAGGTGGCCAATACCCTGGAAGTCACAGATTTCTCTGCACAGTATCACAAAGAACCAAGCATCACTGGATTTGAAGAGTTGACCTAACAGAACCAACCACATGCAGAGATCACTAGACCAAGTAAGGGGTTGTTGGTGCTTGCAGCTAAGCAGGAATGTAATCTAAATGTCTACCCACTTTTCCCTGTCAACTGGGAAAACACTGCTATGACTTAATGTTAGGAAAAGACCAACGTCTGCTTACAGAATGTGACAACCACCAACAACGCTAGGGCAGTGCCTCAGGCAAGCAGGCCTCTGAGTCACAGCTGCCTCACCTCTCAAATGGGATCATCCTGGCTCCCTCCCAGAGGAGCCAGGTTAAATATAGGCATGTATGTGAACCTGAGAGCCAATCACTGGTATGAGGCAGATGCCTGAACACCACCCTAGCCCTCCACAAACACAGAATCCAGCACATCTGTCATAATGCTGTTCAGGAGCATCCAATTGGCCAGGGGCCTGGGAAGGCATCCAAGGAGACATGATTTAAGCCCAGCCACAAAAATGGAGTAAGAGTTTGCCAAGCTAGGAATACCCAATGTGGCCAATCCCCTGGAGGTTGAAGTGAAGAAAAGGCAAGAGACAGCTACCGTAAGCGAGGGTAGAATTTGAACTTAACCATGTGCCATAGGAGAAAATCATTTCTGGACTTAGATGATTGGGCCTCTGGCCCGAGGGAGAATGGCTGCACTTACCAGGGAGGCAGTACGGATGGTGGCAAAGTGGTCCCGGTTGCGGCAGTAGGCCCGGCGGCGGGCAGAAGAGGTGGTAGAAGTGGGAGCTGGGGCTGCAGGCTGCTGGAGAGGGCCCTGGGTCAGCTCTGGCTGGTAGGGGTCATCATATAGGTTGTCAGAGCCCTGGAGGAAAGGTGGAAAGGATACCCAGGCTCAGAGGCCACTGGGCCCACAGGGAGTTCCTTGCAGACCCAGTCAGATTTAGAGAAGAGGCAGTCATGCTTGGGCGGGAGAGAAGGGAACCCAGACGATGCCTGAGCTGAAGAGCTGGGGTTGGGCCTTTCCACTGTCAGGCCTACTCAGGGTGAGCTGCATACCGGCAGCCGGTGGATGATGGAACTGTGGGAGGTGACTGTGTGTTCCCCCTCCTGCATCATGGCCATCTCCCGGGCTTCAGGGCCTTCCTCCTCTTCTTCCTCCTCTTCCTCTTCCTCTTCTTCCTCCTCATTGTCTGAAGCATCTGCTAAGCTGTTGACTGAGCTGCTCTGACTAGAGGCGCTGATAGACATGCTGGGCACTGAGTGGCTACTCTCTAGACTGGTCAGCGTCCCAGCTCGGTGCATGTAGGGCTCCGCCTCCTGTAGACAGGGCGTAGGCTGTTGGGCGGGGAAGGGGAAGAACAAGGGGTGTGTACATGGAGGCAGCACAAGGAGACAGTGGGTGTGAGGAGGGATGGGTAAGGGGGCCAAGCAGCTGCTACGAGGCAAGTACAACATGGCAGTAAAGGGTGGCAGGGCAAGCTGGGTCACCTCCTCCTCCTCTGGGGCTTCAGCACCAGGGCCATTGGGTGCCTCTTGGAATAGTATCTTCTTCATCTTGCGGTACTGCAGGTTGTCCAGCTCCCGCACAGCATCCTTGGTCCTCTGAATCAGGTCCATAATGACTGTGGGTGGCCGCTCCCGGAGCACAAAGCGGTGCTGGGGAAAGAGAACGCTGAGGCTTGCTGCCAGGCACCCCCACGACCCTCAATATCCTATGGGTGCTGGCATTCCCTCTAGCCTGAGGCAATCCCCTGGGACCCATGTCCTCATGGGTGGATGCTGGCCTTGTCCCAACACTTCCTCCCACATTAATTTTCACCACCCAATCTCCCCAGTCTCTTATTCTTTCACCCATGGCTGACAGGCAAGACCAGTCACATCTGGATTCCAGTCCAGGTCCTCTTATCAAAGTGCTGCATGTCCATGGACATGTCATGAGGCCTCTCTGGGCCTCATAAGGTATCCCACAATAACAAAACAACTGTCAAACTAGACAATCTATGTCAGTTCCCAACTAGGGCTCCTTAGGCCCCCGTGGATCTGTGAAGGGAATAGGGGCCCTCTACTTTTGTTAAATCAAAAAACACCTAAGGGAAATCATACATTTACCCATGACAAGGCTACACAGGCTTTTGGCTTGATTTACATCAGATCAGTGTAGTAACCCTGGTTATCACATGCTGACCAGAAGTCCTGGCTCGCAATTATATACATCTTTGATTAATAAAAGATGGGAAAACAAATTATTACTTAATAAATGCAGTCTGGTAGACAAAATCGAACAACAGAGTCCATGGGGTAACAGGGAGGGGGTGGGAATTAATAAATGAAGTTTTTGGTGGAAATCACTAATTTCATTGAGGGGTTTCTTGTACCTCCAACAAGCTACAGTTCTAGAAGAATCCTAGAGCCCAGTGAGTCCTCACCTTCAGAAGAACCTCTGAGGTTGGTCTGTCTTGAGGGATTTTCTGAAGACAGGAGTCGACAAAATTCCGGAAGTACTCAGACCTAGTAGTCACAGGAGGGTGAGGGAGGGGTGGGGAAGGGATGAGTCAGGCAGCCTTACCCTATGGCCTAACCCAGGGGTGGGCAAACTTTTTGACTCGAGGGCCACAATGGGTTCTTAAACTGGACCGGAGGGCCGGAACAAAAGCGTGGATGGAGTGTTTGTGTGAACTAATATAAATTCAAAGTAAACATCATTACATAAAAGGGTACGGTCTTTTTTTTTTTTTTTTAGTTTTATTCATTTCAAACGGGCCGCATCTGGCCCACAGGCCCTAGTTTGTCCACGGCTGGCCTAACCCCTGGGCCCAGGGACCCAAACCCTTACCAGTGTCCTGACTGGAGCACAGGGGACTCATTCTGTGCAATGTGGTATAAGGCACTCATCGCATTCATGTTAAACAGTGGTGGTTTCCGTTCCGCTACAAAGAAAGGTCAAGTGGGAGAAAGTGAGAGATGGCAGTGGGTAGAGGAGACTGGAATGCAAATCAGAAGATTTGGGTTCACATTCCAGCTCCCTGACTTCTTGGCTGCATGACTCTGAGCAATTCACATAATCTCAATGCACTCCCTCTGGAAAATGCAACACCCATCCTTTCACCTGCATAAGGTGAAGGAGAGATCAAATAAAATAACACATGCAAAAGCACCAAAGAAGGTAGAAGAAAGCACATTCAGTTATCAGCCAAATTAGTATTTATTAGGTGCCAAATGAGAGCAAAAAGCTTGCTAAGTATTATGGGGAAGGCAAAGAAAAACAAGAAATAGGTCCTGTCCTCAACGAACTTCCAGTCTGACAGGAAGATTAAATAGGGCTAGACAAATAATATCAAGTTCAAACTGTTAGCTGGCACAAGAGGGAGACAGGTAAATGGCTGGGAAGCTGGGTGTGTGGTGGGCCTTCCCGCTGGTACATTTGCAGGGAATTCAGGAAGGTCTTTTGGAAAAAGGGATATTGGGGCTAGACCTTAGATGAGAAATTGCAAGCCAGAAGCCCCAAGTAGCTCAGTCAAATGTTTTATGTTGTTTATGTTTTTGGCCCACATAGTGATTTTTAAATTAAATTCCACATAACAAATAATAATAATTTAACTCTCCAGTTTATCTTAAAAACTTAGATCTGGTGAATTAGAGCCTAAATTCCCGCATAACAATGAGCTGGAGATAAGCAATAGCAATCTCCAGTTTGCCAAACTTCCAGTTTGCTTTTCTGATCCTGACTATCAGTTGCCATTTATCATCAAGATTGATGTTTTTTGTGTGTGATTTTTTTTTAATTGTAGAGAAATATTTCTCTGTACCTATGTCTCTACCAAAACTAGGAATAAAATGCACAGCTCTGGATTTTTCTTATTCCTGGCCTGCTTCACATCTTTGCATAACCTGTCTGGTTGCAGCCTCAAATGGTAAATGTAGACATGCGGAGATGGCCATGTTCAAATTTCTGCCCTTGGGCAGTGGACACAAAAGAAATCAAGGCAAGAAAGTGGAAAAGTACTTGGCACACCGGGGTGGGGCTCCTGAAGAGGAAAGCCAGGCTTTAGGAAGCAGTCTTTAGCTTGGTGTAAGAAAAGATGGATATGACTTCAGAACTGAAAGCCACAGAGAGCCACTGCTGGCTCTGAGGAAGGGAGTGAAACAACAGAGCTTAAGCAGATGTCTGCGACGTAGGAGAGACTGGCAGTAGGAAAGATCACTGCAGGAAGTTGCTTATAAGAATAACTAACAGCATCTTTCTTTTTTGTTTGTTTGTTAATCCTCACCTGAGGATATTTTTCCCTTGATTTTTAGAGAGTGGAAGGGAGGGGAGAGACACAGAGAGAAAAACATCAATATGAGAAAGATATTCATTGGTTGCCTCCCACATGGGCCCTTACCAGAGCCGGGGATTGCACCTGCAACCCAGGTACGTGCCCTTGACTGGAATAGAAGCCACGACCCTTCAGTCCACGGGCCAACGCTCTATCCACCGAGCCAAACCTGCTAGGGCAGGGGTCCTCAAACTTTTTAAATAGGGGGCCAGTTCACTGTCCCTCAGACCGTTGGAGGGCCGGACTATAGTTTAAAAAAAAAACACTATGAGCAAATTCCTATGCACACTGCACATATCTTATTTTGAAGTAAAAAAACAAAACGAGAACAAATACAATATTTGTATTTGCATGTGGCCTGCGGGCTGTAGTTTGAGGACCCCTGTGCTAGGGCAACAGCATCTCTATCTTGGGACAACTAGCCTATGTTTGGCACCCTGTTGGAAGTCTTACAAACATTATCTCATTAAATAGTTGTTTCAATAGTGCAGGCTGACAAATATGAGAATCTTGACATGGCTTCAAGGCATTATGAACTCACTGGAGCCTAACTCTGTCCGTATCACTCACTGCTCTTTACTGCATTATTCCAAATAACTGAAACTAGTTTCAGCTCCCCATGCCTGCTCTCAACTGTCTGAATGCTCTTCCCTACAGTCTTCAAACAGCTAACTACTATTTGCCTTGTGGTTCTATTTAGCTATCTCTGCTACAAGGAGACCTTCCTCAGCCTCTGAACTAGGTCATATCCCTCGTTTTAGAGTTGTACTATTCCTTTAACTCTCCCATTCAGCTCTTACTACATTAAAAGAAAACATGCCTGTTTTCCCAACTTGAATATAAATTCCATGAAGGCAGGAGCCTTATTCACTGCTATACTCCCAGAACCTACTAGCACATACATGGTACACAGTCTGCGCTAAAAAAAAAGTTTAGAACTAGAGTATTAGACAGAAGAGATGAATGCTATGAAATCTTTAGGTATAAAAACTGGCAGAAATTGCACGAGCCAGTTTGGCTCAGTGGATAGAGCATCAGCCCACAGACTGAAGGGTCCCAGATTCAATTCTGGTCAAGGGCATGTACAGCGGTTGTAGGTTCCCTGGCCCAGGTTGGGGTGCATGTAGGAGGCACCCCAATCGATGTGTCTCTTTCACATCAATGTTTCTCTCTCCCTTCCACTCTCTAAAAATCAATGGAGCCCTAGCTGGTTTGGCTCAGTGGATAGAGCATCGGCCTGCGGACTGAAAGGTCCCAGGTTCGATTTCGGTCAAGGGCACATTCCCAGGTTGCGGGGTTGATCCCCAGTGGGGGGCGTGCAGGAGGCAGCCGATCAATAATTCTCTCATCATTGATGTTTCTATCTCTCTCTCCCTCTCCCTTCCTCTCTGATTAAAAAAAATAATAAAAATTAAAACAACAACAACAAACAAATAAAAATAAAAATCAAGGGAAAAATATCCTTGGGTGAGGATTAACAAAAATAAAATAAACAAATAAAAAATTGGCAGAATTTGACAGCTGCCTGTATTGGAAATTAAGGGTAGAGTCAAAATGAACAGAAGCCTGGAGACCTTAAAGGTTGGTATCGTATGGGGATAATAACAGAAAGAGAAGGGAATGAAGGGAAAAGAGGATGGAGGGAGCAGAGTGGAGGATATCCTTACCCAGCTCGATGCACGTTATCCCCAATGACCAGACATCCACCTTGCCATCATACTGCCCTTCATCCATTGCCAGGATCACCTCCGGAGCCATCCTGGGAGTTCAGACGAAAGAGACTAATTACCTGCCCAGATCCTGCCACCTCCTGCTCCCAACTTTCTGGCAGCTCTCTCCAATCACCACCACTCCCACTCACCAGTATGGGGTGCCCACAAAGGAGTTGGCAGGTGCCATGATGGATGCGGAGCCGAAGTCCCCCAGCTTTACCAAGCCTGGCTCCGATAGCAGGATGTTTCCAGCCTTCACATCCCTGCCAAAGAAGCAAAGCACAGGAATAAGACATGCATCTCAGGAAGGCTGGGTGGGGACTATAGCACCAAGTTCCAAGAAGGCTTGTAGCCCAGCTAAATGCAGAGTGGTGTAGTGAGCACTCCCCCTCCCTCCCAGACATCATCAGTGCTGCTTGTACCTATGGATCATGTTGTGGGAATGCAGATAAGCCAGGCCCTGAAGGGCCCCGTGGGTCACAGCTGCAATCTCCACCTCCTGAAGGGGCTTCTTATGCACTAGGGAGTGAGGGAAAAACATCAAGCTGAGGGAGACCAAGGGTGAGACTGGAACAAGTTTCCCTTAACCCTTCCCCTACAGCTTCTCTGCTCTTCTCCCTTCTTCCACTTGTGACAGAGTTACTTACCTTCTAGAAGGTCAGAAGCTGAGCCCAGGCAATACTCCATCACCAGCTAAGGAAGGGTCAAGGGTCAGAGATCAGCGGAACTGGCCACCCCTGGCCCATCTCTCTTGGGCAGAGATCCAAAATAGAGAGCTTCCTTGCTCTATCCTCCACTCAGGCAATGCCCCGAGGGTAATGACAGGGAGGAAGGACAACTGAGAAAATGAGGGGGCGGTGGAAGAGTCCCTAGAGTCAGAGCCTCTCCCACCTGAATCCCTTCGAAGCTCCAATCTCCATTCCAGCTCTTCCAACCCATGTGCCCTTGTTCCAACTGCTAATAGTCTAAGTCACCCTTCAAACCAGCCTCTCCTTCTGGGCAGACACTGCTGCTCATGGCTTTGTCTGAGAAATACAAAGGTTGGGAGAGACTCACTCCTTCCCAAGATTCCCACACCAGCACTCCAAACAGAGCCCACCTCAGAGACTAGACCAAGATAAGATGGGCCTGAGAGGGGCAAAGATCGGGCCAGAGGCGGGGCCAGCTCACCCAAGCTGTGTGTTCCCTCAGGTAACAGCCCCGGTACTGAATGGTATTGGGATGCCGGAGCTTCTGTAGGAACCGAACCTCCTTGATGATGTCCTGCCACTTCTGGGAGGCGTCAGGGGGAGCAGAGACTTACTCAGTCTGCCTCTTGAGACTGGAGTCTCCTACCCCCAACCGGTTCTTGTTAAGTCTGACCCACCTCATTAGACTGCTTCCCACTGTAGGACATCTTCTTGATGGCCACCACCTCATTATTCCGGACATCCCGGGCCTAGAGGACCAGACCAGAAGGTGGTGAAGGCACCCAGTGAGAACTGGGCAACGAGAAGACTTGCTGGCACAGCAGGAGAGGGCGTGGTGTAGTATAGAGAGCTACTTGGAGGTCCACAGGGGGGAGAATGCAGCCCCCATCCCTGCCCTACCCTCCCAAGCCCCAACTCACAAAGTACACAGCTCCAAAGCTGCCATGGCCAATTTCCCGGAGGTCAGAGAAGAGCTTTTCAGGGTCATCCTTGAAAAAGAGCTCAGCCACATCAGGGTCCTTTAGGCTCCCAGCCCGGCTCCCAGCTGGCATGGTGGCCCCTGAGGGCCCTGAGAGTGGGGCCTGACCTGGAGAATGGAAATGGGGCCAAGGATGGGCTGTCAGAGAGAGGAAGGGGCCCCTCAAGTTTCTGCCTTCTCCTTCTTAGTTCCCTGATGAGGGGGAGGCATTGCTGAGTAAGCGAATGGGGAGATTAGGAACAACATTAAAGCTCAAAAAAAAGAAAAAAGAACTTGCCCTGAGAATCAAAGAATGGGCCACAGGGCCAGAGTCCCTAAAACAGCTAGGAAGAGTGGGAGCTAAGCGTTCTTACCACACTCCTCAGACCTCAAGAAGCTCCATTTCCCTATAACCCCTACTTCCTCCTTCAGAATAAAAGATTCTGCCTCCCAGCCATACTCCCAAATCCCCAAGGGTCCTGTCCCCCAAGTCCCACAGTCCAAATTTCCAGGCACCTTCCCATTCCTCTTAGCTTTGAGGCCCCCTCTTCCCTCAACCTCTCACACTCTGAAGAGAGCAGGAAATAGCCGGCCGGAGGCAGTGGAAATCCGGCCATTGTTAGAAGTGGGTACTGGCCCAGAGAGGCCAAAAGACTCATTCTCAAAAAGGGCTAGGGACACTGTGGCAGGGACATCTAAAGAAGGAAGGACAGTAGGAAGAAATGGCTCTGTGATCTGGGCTACCTTTTCTGTCCAGCCCAATTGCATAGGCATCACACACAGATACAGGGCATTTATGGTGTACAAATAACATTTATTGAGCATGTGTAGCAACCCCTTACATGCATTACCTCTCATTCAATCCTCACCACACATAACCTTATGAGGTTATTACTGGTACCCTTATTTTGCAGATGAGGAAACAGGCTCAGGTTAAATGACTTTCCCAAAACTGGTCTTCTATCACTGTGATTTCAAAACAGCACCGTGAAACAAGCAGGGCAGGATCATGATCACCATTTCACAGATGAGGCCACTGAGGCATAGAAAGGAAACAGGACTTCTCCAAGGTCAGAGAACAGGACCTTCTCCTCTCCAGTCAGGCCTGTGTGCTCATTCCTCTCTAAGCAACTCACTACAAGCCTAGCCGCCTCCTACAGGAAGCTTTCCTTGATCACTCAGTGTTTAGGGAGAACTGCTAGAGCACCCAGCCAAACATCCAGAGAAACTCCAGCATCAAAGCCAAGACCCCCCCCCCCCCCACACACACCCCCACACCCACACGGGGATTCCAGGCCAAACTCCTGACTAAGCACTTGTTGGAATTCAGGCACAAAGGAGCCTTCAGAAGAGCTGGACTCCCAGGGCAGTTCTAGCTCCTTAAAGAGCCTACCAATCTAGCATGTAATTACATTGTCATGCATTGTTTCCTATTGTGTTGTTAATTTTGTCTCCTCAGCCCAACTGGAAGCTGGTGGGCAAGAAGCAAGCCCAGCTCACGCTAGTGGCCCCGGGGTGCAGAGGGCTCAGAATAGCCTGGAGATTGATGGCCCTCAGCAGCTCCCAGGCTGCTCAAAGCAGGCCCTTTCTCCATTCTCCTGCCAAGCACCCCTCACCCCAACCACACAACCACACACAAAGGCAGGAGCTCACAACCTGCCAAGGGAATCTTCTTGACCTCTTTACCAGCCCTCAACCAAGAATGCCAACACAGAGCCCTAGGCCACAGGACATGGGGCCTCTTCCTCAAATAACATCGGACGTTTGAACGACGACCAAGATCTGCGTGACATCAGAACCACCTTCTAAAATGGACCATGTTAGCTCCATTCTGCAGACGAGGAAATCTAAGACTGTCTGTCTACCCCTACACTACCAGTAGTACATTCACCCAAAATATACAGCAACAGGGCTTTGGTAAGTTCCTTAGAGTTGGTCTTTTCAGGAAAATGAATGAGAGCAGAGGGCTGTTGTGAAATTTTTAACGAGGTCCCATACTTAGGAACACTATGCGGACATTTGGCATATGGATTTTTCCTTCCATGCCTCCAGGGTCACCACAAGGTGTTAATACTTTGGGGACATCCCACCCCAGCAGCTTGGCTTTACCTATGAAGAGACACCATTTGTCAGAAGAGAGGGCCCTCTGAGGAGCCCAGGCCAAAGGCTGGGATCACAGTAAAGATGAAGGTCAGAGTGCAGAGAAAAATTATGAGGCAGAGGTAGGCGCCAGAGCCTCCCTCCCATCTGGAAAAGCTCCTGAGTACGGCCCTCCCAAACAAGGAAGCTCTTCTTCCTCCCATTCTTAAATCTTACCACAACTCAAATCCTGATTCTGCCACTGAGTGACCTTGGGCAACCTCTCCGGGCCTTAATATTCTCAACTGTAAAATGGGGAGATAGCAATGACAGGACAAAGGGGACCCCAGCCCGTGTGGAAACGAAAGGTTGCCAGTTCAATTCCTGGTCAGGGCACGTGCCCCGGGTGTGGGCTCAAGACCCAGCCGGGGGCATACAGGAGGCAGCCTATAGAGAGTGCTTCCCTCTCATGTGCTTTGCTCTCACATCGGTGTTTTTCTCCCCCTCCCTTTCTCTCCAAAAATCAATAAAAACATATACTTTTAAAAAAGGGTGAAGGGGGAGGGGTCACGTGAGAAAATGGGTGTACAACACTTTGTAAACGATAGATCGCTGACAACTGTATGAGATTCTCACGACATAGCTGGGGGAAATACTGCCAGGCACCGCCAAACACAAATGCACACACACACACACACACACACACACACACACACACTTCCTTGAAAGGACAAGAGGCCCAACCGGGCCATGCCTAAAACACGGAGCAGCAGATCGACCATGGGGCTCAGAGACGTGGGGACCCCCACCCCAGACCAGCCAGTTAACAGGCTACAATAAGGCAGAGGAGGTGACTGTGAGGGGCACAGCTAACGGGGAGGATCAGAAGGGGGCAAACCCATCCGATGAGCTCACACCCCCAGGGCGTGACGCCCGGTGACAGCAGAGACCCGTCACCTGAGGCCCCATCAGACGGACATAATGAAGGGACGAGAAAGGGGAAGCGGTGGCAGCAGCAGGCAAGGCTCCTCAGAGGCTGACCACTGCCCCGCGGGGCTTCCCCCTCCCGAGGCGAGGCCCTCCGCAGGCCCGGCGGCTGAGAAAGGAGCGCCCTTTCTTCTTCATACCAGACACAGGGACCCGCGTCCCTGCACCCCGGGTCTCACCTGGTAGGGGTCACTATGGTGCCCCCGCGCTTCCGACTCCTCCTGGGGTCCTCCAGCGGCTCGGCCAAGCTGGGCGAGGGGCAGGGAGACCTCTCCCCTCGCCACCTCCTCCTCCTCGGCTTTCTCCCTCCCCGAGGGGCGGGCCCGGGAAGCCTCCCCGGGAGGGGAAGGGGTGACAGCCTGGTCTGACCTCGCGGTCCAGTCCTCCTCCTCGAGGGCGACAGCTGCCGAGTCCCGGGTTTCTGGCTGTGGGGTCTGAGCCCCAGAGAGCCGAACGGGGGGAGCTGATCTGCGACTCGAACGCGCGGGGAGTAAACCCCGGATACTGCCGCCCGCAGGGCCCTGAACCCCGGTAAAATAAGGACCCAGGTTTAGAGAGGCTGGGACCCAAGTCGCGGATATCTGCAATCTGTGGGGCAAATACCCGGAGACTGGAGAAACGAGGGGTCAAGCCCGGAAATTCAGGACTGAAGCACCAGAGCCCCAGGTCTCCGGCCGCCGACAGGGCGCCCACCCCTAGGACGTCCGGCCAAATGGCCCCTCTCACGTCAGGGTCGGAGGGTGACAGCCCCACTCCCGCCCCGGCCTCCTCCCCTTCTCCTTCTCTCTCCTGGGGGTAGCTGAGAGACTGTAGCTAAGGGCAGTCCCGGCACCCTCTCGCCCTCTCCTCTTCTGTCTCAGCTTCTCGCCGCACCACAACCCAGGTCTCGTCCCGGTCTCCCTCTCCCTCTTCCTCCCAATTCCAAGATGGAGACCGGGCGGCAGCGCGCAGGCGCCGTAGGGACGCCCGGCCAAAGAGGGCGGGGCCGCTTCCTCTGGGGCCCCGCCCCTCTCTCCTGACCGCCGCGGCCTGGAAGATGGGCAGCGAGGGAGCCAGAGTGCGCACGCGCCCCGCCACGCGGACCCGGGTGGGAGGCGGGGCGAAGGGCGAGGCTTGGGGAGGGCGGAGTCCAGCGCGCTTTCCGACAACTGGCGGTGGAGGGGGCTGCGGCGCATGCGTTCGCCCCACCTTAGCTGGGAGCCCGAGCTTGTTGCTAGGGCAAGCTTTGAGGGGGCGCGGGCGGAAGGAAAAAGACGTGATCGCGCGTGCGCGCAGGGTAGATCCTGGGAGGAGTGCGGGGAGGTTGGTGTGTGGCGCGGAAAAGGCGGGAATATGGGCTGCTCAGCTTAGTAACCGGACAGCCTGGCCTTGGGCTGCCAAGTTCGAGGAATCTTTGCCGGGTAATCTGTCACATCCTTTCAGCAAACTGAGGCCTTTTACATGACTAAACCCACCTGACTCTCGCAACTAGCTGAAATTATTTCATAGGCACAAGGTGGCAGAGCTGGGTCAAAACCAGGTGTTTTCCAGAGCCAAGGTACAACCCTGCGGAGAGCTGCAGTAACCCAGGCCCCAGGTCAGTGATGGCGAACCTTTTGAGCTCGGCGTGTCAGCATTTTGAAAAACACTAACTTAATTCTGGTGCCGTGTCACATATAGAAATTTTTTGATATTTGCAACCATAGTAAAACTAAGATTTATATATATATTTTTTTAATATATTTTTTTTTATTGAGTTTTTACAGAGAGGAAAGGAGAGAGAGAGAGTTAGAAACATCGACCAGCTGCCTCCTGCACACTTCCCACTGGAGATGTGCCCGAAACCAAGGTACATGCCCTTGACCAGGATCGAACCTGGGACCTTTCAATCCGCAGGCCGACGCTCTTTCCACTGAGCCAAACTGGTTTCGGCAAAGATTTATATTTTTGATATTTATTTTCTATATTTAAATGCCATTTAACAAAGAAAAATAAACCAAAAAAATGAGTTCGCGTGTCACCTCTGACACGCGTGTCATAGGTTCGCCATCACTGCCCTAGGACAACCTGTATCCTAAACTAAGAATCAACAAGGAAAAATCTCCTGACCCTCCCAAACCACCCTAATCTTAAAATCCCCACCTCATCTAATTCCCGATAAACACACTGGGCAGCATTGGGGGGGGGAAATCCTTTTATTTCCCCCCACATTTTTGCTCTCCACTTTCTGTAACATCTCTTCCAACTCAGAACCAAGGCCCAAGAAGCTGATTCACACCTGGAGAGAAAGAAAATAAAAAAACAGCAGGTGAGAGAGCCCTTGGGGGAAGCTCTGGAATTGCTGCAGAAATTGAGGGAAGAACAGAGGAAGCGACAACTAGAGACAGGGACAAGCCCTCCTCCCAGCTGGGATGGCCTCCGGACCCCAGGAAGTATCCCTTTTCCTGTCTGCTCAGATCTAGGGAAGGCCTGGTCTCTCTCCTCCACTCAGCCGGTCTCTTCCTCTCAGCACCAGTGGCCCATGGCCTGCAAGTGTCAAGTTATAGCATCTTAGCCTGGCATCGCGGTGCCTCATTTCCTGTCTCAAGTAGGTGGCTGAAGCAGGCAGGCACAGCCCTAAGCAAAGTAAGCAAAGTTGTGCCCTAGCCAGTTTGCCTCAGTGGATAGAGCATCGGCCTGCGGACTGAAGGGTCCCGGGTTCGATTCTGGCTAACAGCACATGCCCAGGTTGCAGGCTGGATCCCCAGTAGGGGGCCGTGCAGGAGGCAGCTGATTAATGGTTCTCTCTCATCATTGTTTCTCTCTCTCTCCCTCTCTCCCTTCCTCTCTGAAATCAATAAAGAAATATATTTTTAAAAAATAAGCAAAGTTGATCTTGAATGTCCTTCCCTGGGCTTAAGCTGTTTCTACTATTCCCACGGTTATGTCCTAAGGCACAGCAGCCAGCTGAAGCTAAGAACAATTTAAGAACTGGATGCAGGATATATGACTCTCAAATTGAATGAGAACCACCTAATGGTGAGAATATTTTACAGAAACATTGTTTTTCCTCAATGAGCTGATACACAAACTAGTTAGCCAATATGTTTCCCACTCCCTGCTGCTTTTGTGTCCCTCGAAGATTCTGTTAGCAGAATCAACTTTCTCTAAAGGCAGTGATGGCTAATGGAGAAGAGAAAGTGCATGGAAAGTGCTGGGGCACATGGTATGTGCCTAGTAACAAGCATCGTCAATCAATTCTTTTGAGCTGTTCAAGATGACTTTTACAAAATTTGAATCATAAAACGGGATATCAGAATTTCAGGGCAAAAGCAAGACAAACATTATTCATATCCAGGACACATCATCAAATCCGAACCCTCTTAATTCACCATTGTTACCAAAAAGCTTCTTGGATGTGAACTAGATCTATGGGTGGATCTTAATATCTAAATGTTCATGGAAAGAAGTTAGTCACAAAAGAATATGAATGATTCTATCTATATGAAGTTCAAAAATAAGTAAAACCAAATCATATTGTTTAGGAATGACTCTCTCTCAGTTACAATTCCCACTCCCACCCATCCCCTGTTCTCACAGGACTGGGGCAAAGAACCTTACCTGAGAACAAGACAGGAACCCGACTAGCGCTCTCAGAGCCGGGTTCTAGACCAGTAGGACTCCCGACGAGGGTGGAAGCACACAGCAGTAAAAAAGCAAAGAAGGCCACAGAAGAGAATCAGGAAGGAGCCCAAAACCAGCAGCCTGGAGCCACACAGGGCCAGCTCCTCCTAGGGGTGGGCACAGGGAGGGACAGAGAAATGAATGAGACAGGGGGAAGACAGAGAATCTTCCCTTAGGAAGACAGCTACCCCCAGCCCGAGGCTATGGCGAGAAGCCTCCACGGAGGAAAGGGCTCTCCACATCCAGGAGCAACTAGAAGGGACATGTTATTTCTATACAAGCTAACGGTCTCATGGTCTACACACTGCCTTCTTGCCCAACATCGAACCTCCTAATAATGACTCTATGAGAGTTCACTATTATCCACATTTTAAAAACACGCAAGCAGGGCCCAGTCTGGAAACCAAGATCTCTGATTCCAAGCTCCCAGGCGATGCTCCTCACCAGGGTGTTTGCAAATGTGAGGGAAGAGTATGCAGCAGCCTCCTAACTGTTCTCTCCCTTCCACTCGGCCAGTCTCTTCCATCCAGCGCCATTGGCCCCACGGCCTGCAGTGTCAGGCCATAGCATTTTACCTAACGTTGCAGTGCCTCATGGTCAGGCTCCTGCATCTCTCCTGCCTCTTCCCCTAAGTCATTCCTCAGTCCCTCCTCACTTTTCAATTTCTAGGCCTGTGCTCATGCTGGTCCCTTATGCCTGGAATGTATTTCCTTTTTCTTAAACCCCCTCTAGTGCATTACCTGCCCAAATATTCCTCATTCTTCAGGGATCAATCACTCTGACAGGGCAGAACAAGCCTGGGCCTGAGAGTCGGAAAGCCTAGGTTGAAGTCCGGCATCTGCCGCTTAAGTAGTTGTGTGGCCTTGGGCAATTCATTCCCTCTCTGAACCTGTTTCCTCATCTGTAAAATGGGATCATAACAGCTACCTCAAAAGGTTATTTAAAATGAGATAATGAATCTAGCCCTAACCGGTTTGGCTCAGTGGATAGAGGGTTGGCCTGCGGACTCAAGGGTCCCAGGTTCGATTCCAGTCAAGGGCATGTACCTTGGTTGTGGGCACATACCTAGTAGGGGGTGAGCAGGAGGCAACTGATCAATGTTTCTCTCTCATCGATGTTTCTAACTCTCTATCCCTCTCCTTCCTCTCTGTAAAAAATCAATAAAATATGTTTAAAAAAAAAATGAGATAATGAATCTGAAGGCACTCTGTTAGAAACTACTGTGCACAATTCCCTTTCTTTTTTTTTTAAAAAATATATATTTTATTGATTTTTACAGACAGGAAGGGGGAGAGATAGAGAGCCAGAAACATCAATGAGAGAGAAACATCAACCAGCCGCCTCCTGCACACCTCCCACTGGGGATGTGCCCGCAACCAAGGTACATGCCCTTGACCGGAACTGAACCTGGGACCTTTCAGTAAGCAGGCCAATGCTCTATCCACTGAGCCAAACCGGTTAGGGCGACAATTCCCTTTCTTAAATGCCACCATCTCTGTGAAACAGTCTCTGAAAATGTTCAAGTTACAGTCAATTGCTCCTTGCTCTGTTTGAATAGTACTTTGCTCATATCTCTATGCTAACAATTAGTTTATTCTGCCTCTTAGTCCAGCTTCTGAATTCCTTTGAGGGAGAGGTCATTTTTTTTGTTATGTAAAGACGTAATTAATAGTAATAGCTGCCATTTATCAGATTTCTATTATGTACAAGACATTGTACTAAGGACTTTACATTCATTCTCATTTATTTGTTGGAATTAGGAGACAGTATCATGCTTTCCATTTTACAGATGAGGAAGCTGAGGCTCAGAGAGACCCAGGTGCTTGTTCAAGGTCACAGCCTCCCAGTCAGTATTACAAAGCCTATGTTTTACCTACTGGGTAAAATTGCCTTCAAGCCCTGGCCGGTGTGGCTCAGTTGGTTGGAGCATCCTCCCTTGCACCAGGAGATCACAGGTTCAAGTTTGATCCTATTGGGGCCCGTACAGGAGGCAAACAATCTATGTATCTCTCTCACATTGACATATCTCTCTCCCCCTCCGCCCCCCCCCACGCTCCCGCCTCGCCCCCCTCCGCACCTTAAAAAAAATTGCCTTCAAGATACAGCATGCAGCATGGAAGTCTATGAAACCCAGACAACCTGAAGCTCTTACCGAGGTGAGCAGTTTGGTGAGCGCAAGGCCTTCCTGGCTCCAGACCCGGACACAGTCCTCAGTCATCCTAGGGCTCAGGGTGACATTTCCTACTCCTTCCTCTGAGCAGGATATGGGTGGCTGGCTGGAGGGCAGGAGTCCCGGGACAGCACTAAAATACAGGCAGATCCCTGGGGTCCTTTCTGTGGTCACCCTGGCTGTAACGAGGACCAGCTCTCCTGCAGAAGGTCCTATGAGGAGCATGGGAGAGGAGATGGAAGAAAATGAAGGGTCGGGTGCGAACCATCCCTTTTCAGACTTCTATTCATTTCAAAGGCTTCCTACAGTTCCAGGTGTTTTAGCACTGGTTCTATTCAATGAAGTACTCTATACACCAACATTTACATCAATTAAAAATGAAAATAAGTAGGTACTAATATAAACAAAAATTAATTTAAATTAGCTTACAACCAACAAAACAAACACATCAGTATTTACAAGGTTGCAGTGAACCAGGGATAGATACACATTGTCAATGTCAGTTTGTATAAACTAGTTCATCCTTTTTTAAGAAAGCAATTTTCGCTGAAACCGGTTTGGCTCAGTGGATAGAGCGTTGGCCTGCAGACTGAAAGGTCCCAGGTTCGATTCCAGTTAAGGGCATGTACCTGGGTTGCGGGCACATCCCCGGTGGGAGATGTGCAGGAGGCAGCTGATCGATGTTTCTTTCTCATCGATGTTTCTAGCTCTCTATCTCTCTCCCTTCCTCTTTGTGAAAAATCAATAAAATATATTAAAAAAAAAAAAGAAAGCAATTTTCCACTAGGTATGAAAATGCATTAAAAGGTTCACATCCGGTCCTGGCTTGTGTTTCTCAGTGGTTAGAGCGTCGGCCCACATACAGAAGAGTCATGGGATTCATTCCCAGTCGAGGGTACATACCTGGGCCGCAGGTTCGATTCCCCAGCCCCGGTTGGGGTATGTGCAGGAGGCAACCAATCCATGTGTCTCTCTCACATAGATGTTTCTCCCTGCCGCCCCATTCCAATCGTTCTAAAAATCATTGGAAAAAATATCCTCGGGTAAAGACTAACAACACAACAAAAACAGAAAAGGTTCACATCCCATTTCAAATTAGTGGAAAAATAGCCTATTCAGTTAATGGCCTTGGGACAATTCCATTTGTGAAAAAAGGTTAGACTCTTATCTCACACTATAAAATTAAGTCCAGATGTATTAAATACCTATATAAACAAACAAGCAAACTAAAAAAACCCAAAAAACCCAAGTAAGTATTAAAAGAAAATATGGAAAAATATTTTCTAATTTTAAAGTTGGGAAACCCTTGCTAAAAATGTCACAAAATCTAGAAGCCTGAGTAAAGAACAAGAGCAATAAACTTAACCTCATAACAAACTGAAGGCTTTTATATAATGAAAGATAAGTTTAAAAAACACACACAAGAGTGCTTGCTTGGCAGCACATATACTAAAACTGGAACGATACAGAGAAGATTAGCATGGCCCCTGGGTAAGGATGACATGCAAATTCGTGAAGCGTTCCATATTAAAACACACACACACACACACACACACACACACACACACACGAGCCCTAGCTGGTTTGGCTCAGTGGATAGAGCATCAGATGGCAGACTGAAGGGTCCCGGGTTCAATTCCAGTCAAGGGCACATGCCCAGGTTGTGCCTGAAGGGGGTGTGCAGGAGGCAGCCGATCAACGATTCTCTCCCACTGATGTTTCTATCTCTCTCTCCCTCTCTCTTCCTCTCTGAAATCAATAAAAATGTTTATTTAAAAACACACACAAGAAACAGACTGGTTAAAAATACCTATAATAGATTTAATTGGCAAAAGGTTTACTAGCCAGAATACATAAAGACCGAAAAATCAAGAAGATAAAGACAATGAAAGATAAGCAAAGAAAGTGAATAGGAAGTTCAGAGAAAACATGTAAATGGTAAATGAACTTGTAAGAAGATACGCAACCTCACTAAAAATCAGGAGAAAATAAAACAAGTAATTTCTTTGCCCATTAAATTGGTAAAAATGAAAAAGAGTGATAATAACAAGTTATTGAAGATTTGGAAAAATGGCCACTCTCAATTTGTGACATCTTTTAGGAGACAACTTGGCTGTATCTGTTACAATTTTAAATGGGTACAGGGAGGGACTAAGAAGATGCCTACCAAACTGTTAACTTGACAGGGGAGTTAGAAGGACTTTTACATCTGCTTTGTAACTTCTATTAAAGAGAGTACTCAAGGTTAAAAAAAAGGGGGGGGGGTCCATATCCTTTGACTCAGTAATACCACTTGTAGAAATTATTCCTAAGGACAGATTCAAGAGAAAAATACATACCAAATACTTATTGTGATTTCATTTTTAAAATGCCAAAAAATAGGAAACAATAAAGATGTCTAACAATAGGGAAAGCATTAACAAATGATGGCCTTACCACTAAATGAATCACTTTACACCATTAAAATAATAATGCTTTTGTTTTTTGCACTAATACAAAAAACACACTGTCATAAGTGAAAAAAGAGAAATACAAACCAGTATGTACATTGTAATTACAATTGAGAAATGTACATGTAAAATTCTATAAGGGAACTCCCCTTTCTTCTGTATCCCCCAGATCAAATCAGTCACCCAGTCCTGTCAATCTCACACTTCTGACATCTCTCTCAAATCAGTCCCCTTCTTTCACATCACTGTCTTAGCTCAGTTTTTCTCATCATCTTTTTATTGCAACCACCTCCCAACTGGTCTTCCTGAATCTGGACACATTTCTTCCTGGCAGTCAGTCAACAAGTGTTATCTTTTTAAAAGAACAACACAAAAACAAAATCTTATTTCCCTGATTAGAATCTTTGAGTTTGCACAATGTACTAAATAAAGTCCAACTGCCTTGGCTTGACACATGAGCCCCTCCATGGGATTCTAAGTGCTTCTTCAGGCTCATCACCTGCCACACACTCAATAATCCTTCCCCTGTACCAGCCAAGCTAAACCCTTGGAAGCTTCTGGACATGCCATCATGGTCCCCATCTGTATGTCTTTGCGTACGCTCTTCCCTCTGGCTGGAAGGACATCCGCATAGCCCGGCCTCAAACCTCAGCTCAGGCACTGTATCCTTGGAAAAGCCTGTCTTCACCATCCATGCTTGATAGATTTCTGAGTGCTCCCACTGTACCCTGTGTTCTACTTCACACATTGAACGTTATTTATTTACTAGAGGCCCGGTGCATGGATTCATGCACATTGAAAGGAAATTAATTAGAAGAAATATTTTGCAGGTTGGGAGGGACTGTAGGAGGGCTCCAGGGCATGTCCAGCCCGTCTAGCCCAGTCCTGATAGGCCAGACTCCAGCAGCAAGCTAACCTACCGGTCGGAGTGTCTGCCCCCTGATAGTCAGTGCACATCATAGTGACCGGTCAAAGGGTTGAACAGTTAGACACTTAACATATTAGGCTTTTATATACATAGATGTTCACATCTGTATCCTTGCTAGATGGTGAACAACTTGAAACAAGGGTCCATGTCTTACAAATCTCAGTATTTCCCATGCTTGGTACATCGTAAGTGTTCATTTTACTTGTTTATTTATTCATTCATTAAATGTTTTTATTGATTTCCAGTAGGTGTTCATTTTAAATTTTGTCCAAAGTAATCTTTAATGTTATTACTTTGTTTCTAGTCATTATTTTTTAAAAAAGTCTTCTTTGCAGAAGCAAAAATTGATAAACTGATCCAAAAATTCATATGGAAATCCAAAGGACCCAGAATAGCCAAAACAATCTTTAAAAAGAACAAAGTTGGAGGACTCATATTTTCTGATTTCAAAACTTACTACAAAGTTATAGTGAGCAAAACAGTGTGGTACTAACATAAGGATAGACATATAGATCATGGAATAGAACTGAGAGTCCAGAAATAAACTCATACATCTATGGTCAACTGATTTTTTTTTTTAAATCCTCACCCAAGAAGAAGAAGTTTTTATTGATTTTTAGAGAGAGGAAGGGAGAGGGAGAGGGAGAGGGAGAGGGAGAGAGAGAGAGAGAGAGAGAGAGAGAGAGAGAGAAACATCGATTGGTTGCCTCCTGTATGCACCCTGACCAGGGATTGAACCCATAACCTATGTATGTGTTTTGACCTGGAATCAATCCTGCAAACTTTTCGTGTACAGAAGAATGCTCCAACCAACTGAGCCACCTGGCCAGGGCATGTGGTCAAGGGTACCATGACTACTCAATGGGGAAATAAGAGTCTTTTCAACAAAACATGATGAGACCACCTGCAAAAGAATGAAGTTGGACCCATCCTCACACCATACATAAAAATTAATTCAAAATGGATCATAGAACACTGGCTGGTGTAGCTCAATTCGTTGGAGTGTTGTCCTTTATACCAAAAGGTTGTGGGTTTGATTCCCAGTCAGAGCACATACCTGGGTTACAGGTTTGATCCCCCGTTGGGGCATATGTAGAGGGCAACTGGTTGATGTTCTCTCTCACATTGTGTTTCTCTCTCTCTCTTCCCCTCTCCCTAATATCATTGAGCATATCCTCGGGTGAGAATTAAAAAAAATAAAGGATCCAAAAAACAAAACAATAAAAAATGTAAGAAAAAATAATAATTTTAAAAAGGATCATAGATATAAATATAAAAGCTAAAACTATAAAATTCTTAGAAGAAAAAAATAGAAATAAATCTTAGGGAACTTGGGTTAGGCAAAGTCTTCTTAGATATGCTACTACCACAAGCAACAATAGAAAAAAAAAAGATAAGCTGGAATTGATCTAAGTCAAAAATGTTTGTGCTTCAAAGAATATCATCAACAAAGTGAAAAGAACCTAGAGAATGTGAGAAAATATTTGCAAATGACACATCAGATAAGAGACTTGTAGCTAGAAAATATAAAGAATGCTTACAACTAAATTAAAAGACAAATTACCCAATTTTAAAAATGAGCAAAGACTCTGAATGTATCTTTCTCCAAAAATATGGCAATGGCCAATAAACACATGAAAAAATGCTCAATATCATTAGCCACCAGGAAAATGCAAATCAGAATTACAGTGAGACACTACTTCCCATTGACTAGGAGGACTATATTTAAAAAAGACAGATAATAGCAAGTGTTGGAGTAGATGTGAATTGGAACCCTCCTACACTGCTGATGGGAGTATAAAATGGTAGAGTCCCTTTGAAAATACTCTGGCAGTTCCTCAAAAGATTAAACAGAGTTACCATATGACCCAGCAATTCCACTCATGGTTATATACCCAAGAGAAATCAAAATACATGATCACACAGACACTTGCACACAGCTGTTCACAGCAGCATTATTCATAACAGCCAAAAAGTGGAAACAATCCAAATGTCAATTAAATGATAAATGCACAAATAAAATGTGTAATAGTCATATAGTGAATACTATTAAGCAAAGTAAGTACAAAATTTATGTACTACAACATAATGCTAAGTGAAAGAAGCCAATAACAAAAGACCATTATTATATGAAATGTCCAGAATAAGCAAATCTACAGAGACAGTAAGTAGACTAGTGGTTGCCTTGAGTTGGGAGGTTAGGAGAAAAAGGAGAATGACTGCTAACGGGTACAAGATTTATCTGGTAATGAAAATGTTCTAAAATTGTGATGATGGCTGCACACCTTTGTGAATATGTGAAAAATCATTTAGTTGTACACTTTAAATGAAATTTATGGCATGTGAATCATTTCTCAATAATACTATTACATGTCAGATACATTCCTTTATTCTTGCTCTTTGATCACAGATGTATACCTAGACATACAAAGACCTACCCTATATATACATACACATATGTGATTCATAGGAGAATCTTAGAATGATAGTGTTGAAAGGACCTCAGAAGTCACTCCCAATTATTTATTTACTTATTTATTTAAATTCTCACCTGAGTATATTTTTCCCTCCATTGATTTTTAGAGAGAGTGGAAGAGAGAGGGTAAGACAGAGAGAAATAACTGTATAGATGTGAAACACATCGACCAATATTTTTATTGATTTCAGAGAGGAATGGAAAAGGAGAGAGAAACAGAAACGTCAATGATGAGAGAGAATCATTGATCAGGTGCTCCTGCACACCCCCTACTACTGGGGATCGGGCCGGCAACCTGGGCATGTGCCCTGACCCAGACCGGGAATCGAGCTGTGCGGTGTGATGAACTGTGACCTCCTGGCTCATAGGTCGACACTCAACCACTGAGCCACACCAGTCGGGCCATCTCCCAATTTTTTAGGTAAGGAACCTGAGGCCAAATCTCACACAGGAATTAATGGAACCCACCGACTCACTCTCACTCCTTATTTTCCCAGAAGACTTTAAGCGCTTTGGATGATGTCTAATTGTTTTCTGTATCCTCCGTAGCACATAGAGCTGTGTCACACACACAGCAGGCACTGAAGACATTAGTTTAAAGCAGTGGTCCTCAACCTGTGGGTCGCGACCCCTTTGGCGGTCGAACGACCCTTTCACAGTGGTCGCCTAAGATCATCCTGCATATCAGATATTTACATTACGGTTCATAACAGTAGCAACATGACAGTTATGAAGTAGGAACGGAAATAATTTTATGGTTGGGTCACAACATGAGCAACTGTATTTAAAGGGCAAGAAGGTTGAGAGCCACTGGTTTAACTGAACAGAACATGCTTCTTAGACATCCCTGAGAAAAAGCTGCCTCTATGAGAAGTCTGGAGAAATGAAGAGGGATGACAAAGAACATTAGGTCAAATCTAGCCCATGTCATCACACCTCCAAGAATAGAATCAAAGAACCCCAGAGCTAGAAGGGGAGAGAGAAAACATTTATAGAGAACCTACTCGGTGGGCATCGTTTTCACTGTCAGTATCTAGTCCTCATTACAGTAGGAGTGACTAAGGGATGTGCCTAAGGGTCACCAGGTTGGTGAGTGGAGAGGCAGGCCCCACCCCTGAGTATTCCGGTGCCCAACCCCCACAGTCCTCCATCTCACCTTTCAATCCCATCTGACTACCCCGCACCGTGGCTTGAAATGTCTGGGTCTTGTTCCTGCCTGGACCATCTCCGAAGTTCAAGGTGGTCAGCAAACCCACCACGTGGGACTCATGCCACGTCCCTGTGGCTGTCCCGGTCGTAGGGCACAGGGTCAGCTGGCCGAAAGATCTCAAGAAGGAGACCCAGTCCTGTGGGCAAAAGGAAGGTGGGAGAGAGGTGAGAGAGCAGCAGCAAGAGCAGGCCTCCACGGTGCAGAGGAGCAGGAGGGTACTCACCTGAGGGATGTCGGGGCTGCGCAGGCCAGTCCTGTGCGTGAGAAGGAAGCCGCCAAGGCCCAGGCCAGAGAGGCCAAGCAGCAGCAGGATCAGAGTGGCACAGACCAGCGGTGGGTGGTGGACCAGGCAGAGATGCAGGCTGTGCCCTGCCTGACAGCTGCCCATGGGGAGCAGAGGGGTCCGGGCCTCCACGGAAAACCTGCTGGAGGACAGGAAGGGAGAACTGGGCAAGAGCCTGTCAGGCAGAAGGCACTTACCCATTTTCCTCAAAGGAAAGCTAAAGCACCCAGGAGACCAGGGCCGCGCCCACCACCACGGGCAGTGGCAGAGCCAGGACAGGAATCCAAGGCTGTTGACTCCCTGCACCACTCAGCGAATGTTTGCTGCATTTAATTTCTGAAGCAATCGAGGCGGAAGTGGGGAGCAAACTGTGCTGGAAAAGGGAACCCGAAAAGGAGCATTCTTAAAAGTAGAAATTCAGGAAACAGCTGTTCTGGGCCTAGGGTTTGGCTGCAGAACAGCCAATAGCCCAAAGGAAGCGTCTGACGAAAAGAAACCCACTTTGAGGTCAAACCGCTCCGCTTGAATCCTCCCCTGCCCTTCCATGGCCACGTGAGAAAACTCAGTCCAACTCTGGGAGGTTAGCATGTGTGCAATGGGAGTGCTAACCCATGGAACCAGGACTGAACGCGGCAGATAGAAGCGGTTTGCATAATACGTGGCCACGCAGGAGCTCAACAAATGTCCACTTCTTTTCTATTTTTTTCTGTGCCATATTTATCTTCAGGAAAGGTGAGGCAAGGCGGAAACGGAGGCGTGCGGACTTGAACACGGGAGTGGCGGGGCCGCGGTCGGAAGCCCGGCCCCGCTTCCAAGCGGAGTGCTCGCTCCCAGGCGGGAAGCGACAGCCTGATGCCAAGGAACATCTGGAAAGGGCGGAGGGGAGCAGCGCGCCGGGAAAGTGCAGGTGTCACCACGCTCAGCCCCGGCCCGGCCTCCCCTCCCGGCGGGTTTGCAAAGGGGGGGAAGCAGGAGGGGAGGGGGCAGAGCTGGGGGTCGGGGCCGCTGCTGCCCCGGGCCTCCCCTTCCCCAGCGCCCCTGCAGGAACTCTACACGCGCATCCCTGCCGGGTCCAGCAGCGCCGGGGCGCCCGCAGCCCGCTCTCACCGCTCCGAGCCGGCGGAGGCCCGCGCCCCCCGCGACGTCACGCGCGGAGCCGGGAAAGGGCGGGCTCCGCGCCCCGCCCCCACCAGCCCCCGCGGCGGGGATTCGCATGCGCAGAGCCCACGCGGCAGCCGCCGGGCCTCCAATCCGGGCAGGGCTGTACCAAGAGGAACGCGGCGGAGGGGCGGAGGGGAGGAAGTCACCCCGCGGCCGGTGAGCGGCGGGAGAGAGCCAGGGCGCTAGTCCCGGAGACATTGCGAGAACTGCAAACGCTCCCCAGCAGGGCCGCGAGGGCTCCGCACCGCGGGTCTGGCCGCCCGCGTTTTCCGGTCGCTCGGCCGCCCCCCCCCCGCACAGTAGCACAGCCCAGCCGCGCCCGGGCTCGGGGTGAGGACGCGGTCCGCCCGGGGTGCGGCCAGCCGGGACTCTGGGGTGCAGGCGGGCCAGGTCCCTTCCCTGCAGCCTGATCTTGTTGACCGTCTCCATGTCAGGCCGGCCCTGACTTTTAGGGACTCCTTAACGCAGAGGGTCCTACAGGCTGCGATAGACACCATCGCATTTCCGTTCTGCCCACGTTTCAGAGTTCTGCCTGCCGAGGTCCGTCCGTCCGACGTGAAATAACGGGACGCCGGGAGCAGGACCCTGTATGCAAACCCTGGTTCTGTTCGCCGCTGCATAAACCATGACCAGGCTCTGGTGGGGGCTGAGTTTATCCTGTTAGAGAGGGTCTTTCTGCTAGTGCGTTCCTCCGTGGGAAGCTGAGACACAGTGTGGGAACATGAGCCCAGTGTCCGCTGAGCACAAAACCAGCACCGGACAAACACTGTTGCAACAGAACCTGAGTATTCAACTCAGGCTTCCTTACGGCAGAGACCAGGCCATATCTGCACCACCACCTCCACACGTTTATCGTACGGAATCCTCTCATAGGTGGTCAGGTGACACTTGGCAAGGGTGCCGAGGCCATTCTGTGGGAGGACAAATAGTCTTATTCAACAAATGGTGTTGGGAAAACTGGACATCCATGGACAAAAGGACGAAGTTAAACCCCTACCTTTACAACATATACAAAAGGTATTTCAAAATTCGTGGAAGAACTAGATGTAAGAGCTGAAACAAACTTTTAGAAGAAAACGTAGGGGGAAACCTTTATGACATCGGATTTGGCAATGATTTCTTAGATATGACACCAACAACACAGGCAACAAAACGATAAACTAGATAAATTGCACTACATCAAAATTTAAAACTTCTGTGCATCAAAGGACACAACAGCCAATTAATGATTCTCTCTCATCATTGATGTTCTTCTCTCTCTTCCTCTCCCTTCCTCTCTGAATCAATAAAAAAGAAAAAAGAGTAAAGGTACATTACAAGCTCAACAGATTTCAAATAGTGTAAACTCCAAGTAGGATAAATTCAGAGAGACCCACACTGACACATTATAAACAAACTGTCAAAACCCAAAACTAAACAGAAAACCCGGAAAGCAGCAAAAGAGAAGTAACTTGTACAAGGGATTTTTCAATAAGAAAAATGCCAATATTTCATCAGAAGTCATGGTGGTCAGAAGTCAGTGGGGATAACATACTTAAGTGCAGAAAGAAAAATCTGTCAACCAAGAATTCTATATCTCACAAAATTGTCCAAAAATAAAGGAGAAATTGAGACTCCCACATAAACAAAAGCTGAGAGAGTTTATTACTAGTAGACTTGCCCTATAAGAAATGCTAAACGGAGTCCTTCAGGCTTAAGTAAAGGGGCACTTTTACTTAAAATTTATGAAGAAATGAAGACTACTTATAAAGGTAACTACATAGGTAAAATATAAAAGTCAGTATTGTATTTTAGGTTTTGTAACTCTTCTTTTTCCTATAGGATTTAAAAGACAAATGCATAAAACAATAATTATAGCTCTCTTAATCAACACACAATGTATAAAGATATAATTTGTGACTATATATATGAGGTTAATATGCAAAGTGTCCCCTTGGGAGTTCCACTGGGAGACTGGAAGTTCGATTGCTCGCTATGATGTGCGTTGACCACTAGGGGGTTGCGCAGAATGAAGGAAGGCCCCTTTGCCCTGATCACTGGCCAGGCCTAGGGATCCTACCCGTGCACGAATTTCATGCACTGGACCTCTAGTAACAATATAAAAGGGGAGAGACAGTGCTGTATAGGAACAGAGTTTTTGTGTAGTATTGAAGCCAAGTTGGTGTTAATTAAAAATAGGTTGTTATTATTTTGAGATGATAATTATAATTCTGAAGGAAACCAATCAGAAAATAATTATAAAATATACAGAAAAATGAAAAGGGAATTAAAATGGTACATTACTGCCCTAGCCAGTTTGACTCAGTGGATAGAGCATTGGCCCGTGGACTGAAGGGTCCAGGTTTGATTCTGATCCAGGGCACATACCTCGGTTGCAGGCTCAATCTCCTGTGTGGGAGGCAACCAATAGATGTGTCTCTCTCACATCTGTGTTTCTCTCTCTGTTTCTCCCCCTCCACTCTCTCTAAAAATTAATGAAACAATATCCTCAGGTGAGGATTAACAAAATATTTTTTAAATGGTACGTTACTAAAAAAATCAAACATTAAGACATAATAATGGAGGAATGAGGATATGACAGACAGAAAAAAAGAACAAATAGCAGAAGTAAGTCCTTCTTTATCAGTAATTACTTCAAATCTAAATGGATTAAACTCTCCAATTAAAAGGCAGAGTTTGGTGAAATGGATTTTAAAAAGAAAGCGTCTATATGCTGTTCACAAGAGAATCATTTTATTTTATTTTTTATTTTTTTTAAATATATTTTATTGATTTTTTACAGAGAGGAAGGGAGAGAGATAGAGAGTCAGAAACATTGATAAGAGAGAAACATCGACCAGCTGCCTCCTGCACATCTCCTACTGGAGATGTGCCCGCAACCCAGGTACATGCCCTTGACCGGAATCGAACCTGGGACCTTTTTTTCAGTCCGCAGGCTGACGCCCTATCCACTGAGCCAAACCGGTTTCGGCCACAAGAGAATCATTTTAGATCCAAAGGCACAGAGAGGTTGAAAGTAAAAGGATAGAAAAAGATACTCTATGCAAATAGTAACCAAAAGAGAAGAGGGGTGGTTATACTAATATCAGACAAAATAAGCTTTGAGTCAAAAATTGTTTCGAGATACAAAGAAGGAATTATATATTGATGAAAGGGTCAATTCATTATGAAAATAATACATTTATAACATTATATAGGGTGTCCCGAAATTCACGCAAGAAGTAATTTTGATAGAAAACACAGGTTTATAATTAAAAATTGTAAATTTTTTATTGATTCATAAAATATACAGTATAGGGTAATGTATGGTATAGCACATCAGGTAAATGGCCTCCACGGCTTTGCTGCCACATACGCAAAGCCATGGTCTTCATTGGTCTTTGTTGTCCCTGCTCCTGGGCCATAATTGGTACTTGGTAATGCTTATCAAATCGAAGGGATTGAAATCAAAAGGCAACAGATACTAGAATCTGATTCAATAAACCAAGTAAAATTAGGCTTTTATTTTTTTGTTGTTGTTGTTAATGCTCACGCAAAATTCAAATCTTGCGTGAATTTTGTGACACCCTATACATACCTAACTATAGAGCCCCAAAATATATGAAGCAAAAATGGGAAAAAAAGTTGAAGGGAGGAAAAAACAGTTCTTTAATAATAGTTAGAAATTAGATATATAAATGTTTAATCACTATGTTATAAGCCTGCAACTAATAATACTGTATGCCAACTCTAATTGAAAAATACATTTTTTTTGTTAATTCTCACCAAAGGATATTTTTTTCCATTGATTGTTTTAGAGAGGATGGAAGGGACAGACTGAAGCCAGGAGTGGGGGGGGGGGGGGGGAGAGAGGAACATCGATTCGAGAGAGACACATCAATTGGTTACCTCCTGCATGGGCCCCATAAGTTCTAATCCTGGTCAGGACACATACCTAGGTTGTGGGTTCAATTCCTGGTTGGGGCACATGTGGAAGACAACCAATTTCTCTCTCTCTCTCTCTCTCTCCACCCCGCCTTCCCCTCTCTCTAAAATCAATAAGCATATCCTCAGGTGAGGATTTGTATATAATGGAACTAGATAGAGGTAATGATTGCACAACATTCTAAATGTACTTAATGCCATTAAATTGTACTCTTTTAAATGGTTAAAATGGTAAATTGCATGTTATATGTAATTTACCACAATTTTTGTTTTATTTTTTACCACAATTTAAAAAATGAGTTTATTATTTTTCCTTTTTTTAAAAAAAAAATATATATTATTGACTTTTACAGAGAGGAAGGGTGTGGGATAGAGTGTTAGAAACACTGATAATAATAAAAAAAAGAATAGAAACACTGATGAGAGAGAAACATCGATCAGCTGCCTCCTGCACACCCCCCACTGGGGATGTGCCCGCAACCAAGGCACATGTCCTTGACCAGAATCGAACCTGGGACCCTTCAGTCCGCAGACTGACGCTCCATCCACTGAGCCAAACCGGTTAGGGCTTACTTTTCCTTAATACATACTCCTGTTACTATATCTTCACCTCAGGTAATAGTATCACCATCCACCCAGTCTCCCAAGCAAGAATCCTTAGTCAGCCTTGACTCCACCCTCTCCCCTTCCCTGCCACATCCCATCCAACATCAAAACTGTTTTGGACCGAAACCGGTTTGGCTCAGTGGATAGAGCGTCGGCTTGCGGACTGAAAGGTCCCAGGTTCGATTCTGGTCAAGGGCATGTACCTTGGTTGCGGGCACATCCCCAGTGGGGGATGTGCAGGAGGCAGCTGATCAATGTTTCTCTCTCATCGATGTTTCTAACTATCTCTCTCCCTTCCTCTCTGTAAAAAAATCAATAAAATATATTAAAACACACACACACACACACACACACACACACACACCAAAACACCTGTTTTGGGAATCCTTTGTCTCCTCTCCATGCCCGCTGCCTTTGATTACCCCAGGCTCTCATACTCTCTCATCAGGACTATTGCAGCTGTCTCCTAACCCTCCTCACCGACTCCAGTTTCTCTTCCCTTCAACTCATCATCCACGTTGCCTCCTGAGGTAGCCTCCTAAAAGAGTGCTCTCGGGACTCTGCTGCTCTACTGAAGACTTCTGTTAACTTTGGGACAAAGTTCTAATTTCTGGTACATATAAGATCCTTACCACCTAGCCTCAATCCTCCTTTCCAGCATCATTTTTCACTCCAGCCACATAAATGTCTTTCAATTCTAGCTATTCCACACCACCATATTTTATTTTTTTAAATATATTTTTTATTGATTTCAGAGAAGAAGGGGGGGGAGAGAGAGAGAGAGAGAGATGATGAGAATCATTGATCGGCTGCCTCCGGCACACCCCCTTTTGGGGATTGAGCCCCCAACCTGGGCATGTGCCCATCCTGGGCATGTGACCTCCTGGTTCATAGGTGGACCACTGAGGCCCGCCAGCTGGGCAACACTGCCATATTTTTAGGCAGTCCTCTCCTCTCTTTGTGAAACACACTGACTGACTTCTACCTGTACACACTTTGTCTTTCTTCAAGACCAACCTCAAAGGTCACAGCCTGTCTGTTTCCCCCACTCTCAGAAGTGAACCTCCGCCCCCATCATGTCTCTGCAACACTCCATCCAAACAGTACAGAGCACCCGCATTTTAACGTTCTTGTGGAAAGTCTGTCGTCTTTGGGTTGTGAATTCCTGAGAGGCAAAGACTGTGTCACATCCTCCTCCTCTATAACCTCAGCACTTAGCAAGGTGCCTGGCACGTGGTAGTCTCAAAATGTCGGTGTGTTCCTTCTCCCATTCCCCTCAGCGACTGTCCTAAATCTCTGCCATTCTCCTCAAATCCTTTACCCAACCTCTGAAACTGTCAGCAGATGACCTCACCAGAAAGAGTCCATCACCCATGAAATCCTTTAACTTTCTGCCCTTGCCACTCACCCCTGCGCCCCACTGACACATTTCATACATATGCATCCAAACTTTCCTCCTCGCGGCTGTTTACAGAGGAAGCTCTGTCCCTCCTCCAGCTCCCGGCCAGTTCTTTCACTGTGCGTCAGCTCCCCTCTTACCGCCTCAGTGCTTCCTCAGTCATCCTTCTCTCCTTTCCCACCTGTATTCATTCAACAAATGTTCACAGAGCAACTCTGTGCGCTTGGGTGCTGGAGTTATAATGGAGAATGCGCTAGGTAATGTTCCATACCTCATAGAGCTTCCATTGTAATGAGAAATGTAGACAAATAATTTTGTAATGGATATGGAGGAAATGAGTACGAAGATGTAGGGAATAAGAGACAGGTCACTTTATAAATTTTTTTATTCCTCACCTAAGGATATGTTTATTGCATTTTTTAGAAAGAGAGGAAGGGAAGAAAAGGAGAGAGAGAGAGAGAGAGAGATCAGTTGCCTCTCATATGGGCTCAGACTGGGGATTGAACCCACAGCCTTTTTGGTGTATGGGACAACACTCCAACCAACTGAGCCACCTGCCCAGGATCAGGCCACTTAAATAAGGAGGTTAGAGAAGGTGTTTTTGTGCCGGTGATGTTTGAGCTCATGCCTGAAGATGCGAGTGAGTTTTCTGCATGACAGTCTAGAGCAGTGGCTCTCAACCTGTGGGTCGCAACCCCTTTGGGGGTCGAACGACCCTTTCACAGGGGTTGCCTAAGACCATCCTGCATATCAGATATTTACATGACGATTCATAACAGTAGCAACATTACATTTATGAAGTAGCAACGATAATAATTTTATGGTTGGGTCACAACATGAGGAACTGTATTTAAAGGGCCAGATGGTTGAGAACCACTGAAATAGAGGCTATAATTTTTTAAAAGATCAATGAAATTAAAAGTGGTTTTTTTGAAGACATACACACATTTGAAAATCCTTTAGACAGACTCATCAAAAAAAGAGAAAGAGTCCAAATAAATAAAATCAGAAATGAAATAAAAGTTACAACTGAGCCGAAGCCGGTTTGGCTCAGTGGATAGGGCGTCGGCCTGTGGACTGGAGGGTCCCGGGTTCGGTTCCGGTCAAGGGCATGTACCTGGGTTGCGGGCACATCCCCAGTGGGAGATGTGCAGGAGGCAGCTGATCGATGTCTCTCTCTCATTGATGTTTCTAACTCTCTATCTCTCTCCCTTCCTCTCTGTAAAAAAGACCAATAAAATATATTTTTAAAAAAAAAAAAATTACAACTGATACCACAGAAAAACAAAAAATAAGAAACTACTCTATACTAAAGGCCCGGTGCACAAAATTTGTGCATGGGTAGGGTCCCTAGACCTGACCAGTGATCAGGGCTGATCTGTGGGGTACTGGCAGGGTGATCAGGGGTTCCCTGCTGGCACCTGCTTTGGCTGGCCTGGGGCCTGTGGGCTGGGGCAGCTCCTGCACTGAGTATCTGCCCCCTGGTGGTCAGTACTGGTCACACCAACTGGTTGTTTCACTGATCGTTCCACCGTTTGGTCAATTTGCTTTTATTATGGATAATAAAAGCCTAATATGCAAATTGTCTCCTGGACTTGGAGTTCGACCAGGGGTGGGGCCAGCCAGTCAACTGCCTGAGGCCCCTCCCCCTGGTGACCTCTGCCCCTGATCAGTGCAGGGCGGGCTGGCCAACCTCCTGTGACCCCTCCCCCCCAACCAGCCCCACCCCCTGAAAAAAAAAATGAAGAGGAAGGAATACTTGGTGTTTACATTTGTAGGGAAGCAGGCCTGCATCACCTTCTAGGCCAGCGGTTCTCAACCTGTGGGTCGCAACCCCTTTCGGGGTCGAATGACCCTTTCACAAGGGTCACCTAAGACCATCGGAAAACATATATATCATTGCATATTGTTTCTGTGATTAATCACTATGCTTTAATTATGGTAAATTTGTAACAATGAAAATACATCCTGCATATCAGATATTTACATGACGATCCATAACAGTAGCAAAATTACAGTGATGAAGTAGCAACGAGAATAATTTTATGGTTGGGGGTCACCACAACATGAGGAACTGTATGAAAGGGTCGCGGCATTAGGAAGGTTGAGACCCACTGATCTAGACTCACTCCACATACTCTCAGAACTCACAAAGCGCTCAGAGACCATGGGACCTGGGATACAAAACCTTCTGTTTTCTCCTCAGGAGCAGCAGGCCTAGAAGCATTTTCCCCCTGCCTTTCTCGGCCTGGCCCAAGTCCCAGCTCCCAGGACGAAGCCCATACCTGAGGCAGCTCCACTTACTGCTCCTCCAGCGCCAGCTTCAAGTCAGAGGCAGCACAGTGCTGAGAAGCCAGAAGTCCCCCAGATTCCTCTGTGATCAGGCCAGCTTCATTAAAATAAACTTTGATCCCCGAGGATTTGTTTCTGAAGGTGCTGTTGTGTACTTATCACAGTTCCCATGGCTACAGGCTCACAGTGAGAGGGAAATGGGTATACATAAGCAGCATCCTGCAATAGGACTTTGACCTTGTAGACAAACATGCAGCAGGCAACCTTGCGAATGACACAGCATGAATAGCATTTAGAGTTCAGAATGACTTAAGTAGCAAAGAACGTTAAATAAAACATTACATGTGAGAATGTGTTCTAATCCTTGGTTCTGTTTAGGTACTTAACAGGTAACCATTCATAACAGTATTAACCTTTTCCTCTAATAGGGAAATCATCCAACCAAAAGGTTGCAAACTGGCAGCTCTCAGGCCAAATCAAACTTGTGGGCCTCTTTTATATCATTTCAGAGTGTTTAAAACTTGTTTGGAGTCAACTTTAAAATAATATGTATCTTTCAGTGAAAAAAAAAATCCAATTTCCAGTGTCAATGCCCTCCCATAAAAGACTACCCAGAACACAGCAATAATTGAACAAAGTTGGGCTTACTGACTCATTGCAGTAAAGGTGACCACACATTATGGGAAACTGTGGGGCACCTCAGTAAGAGCATGCTATAAATGACTTCTTGCCCAGCCGGCATGGCTCAGTGTTTGAGTGTCCACCTATGAACCAGGAGGTCATGCTTCGATTCCCGGTCAGAGTACCTGCCCGGGTAGCGGGCTCAATCCCCAGTGGGGGTATGTGCAGGAGGCAGCCAATCAATGATTCCCTCTCATCACTGATGTTTCTATCTCTTTCCCCCTCTCCGTTCCTCTCTGAAATCAATAAAAATGTGTTTTAAATTAAAAAATGACTTCTTACAGGACTTGAGCTTGTGTTAGGTTTCTGGGAAGGATTCAAGAAAAGGAGCTTTGCTCTGGTTTTGATGTGAGGAAGTCAGGATAGTTCCATGATGTAATATCTTAGAAATATTTATCTAAAAGTGGAAAGGGAGGAGCAAGACTGAAGCTACAATTGATAAAGAAGCAGAAGTGATTGAAGTTACCAGGATGGGGGCAGTTGGTCATTCTGTTGTTTGGATAATGTTCTTTTGTCTGTGTTCAGACATGATGACAGAGTGGTCTTATTTTTATCTTGATCCCTCACAGTCATAGAGTAGCCTTGTCTCTATGATGTTGGTGTTCTGCAAAAATGTGTTCATCAAAAGAAAAAATAGTCTAGCTGCAAGTGTCGTACTGGTTCCTATCAACACCAAGGCCTCGATGCCAGCAGCCGGCCAGCTTCTGGCTGTCAGGGGCTGCTTTCTCTTTCTCAGTCTCTCCTCTTGGCTAAGGGCAGAAGGAGTCAGCCCTCCGGACTTTAGTGAAGCTCTTCACCATTGCCAAGATTTTGCTCATCAGGAGATTGTCAAGAGAATGTCTATAGTTAGACGAAGGTTAGTCTCTCCTTCTTCTTTTGTTGCAGGATTCTTCACGGTGAACTGGCCCCGGGTGTTAGACCCCCGTCCTTGAGTTTTGGCTAAGAAAGAATTCAGAGGCAAGACTCAAATACAAGCAAAAGTTTATTTGGAAAGTCACAGAGGTAGAAGAAACCAGTTACAGAGGCAGAAGAAAGGGGAGAAAGGAGGAAGAAAGACATGAGAGAGAGAAGAGAGAGAGAGAGAGAGGATGGAGAGAATTCGAGCTGAGTCCTTGGTCTTGGTCTGGAGGTCTCAGGGAGGATCTCAATAGAAAGTCATCAGATTTCCAGGTGTGTCCTTTCAGAGGACATTCATCATTGCAGCTGGTCCTCATGTCAGCCAGGGCCTTGCTGCTTTCCTGGGTCTGGAGTTGAAACACAACCGAGGCCTGGATGCCATCTCTAGTTTGACCAAAAGTCTGTCTCTGTGGCCAACAGACCCGAGGCTTTGCTCTTAAGATAATTTGATGCAGGTCAGAACCTCATTGTCCTGAGGGCTTAATGCTTAAGGGAGTGGTCGTGCAAGAGGAGTCAGATGCAGCTTTTCTCTGACCCTCTTGTTCCTCCTCTGAGGGGGCCTCCTACACAACTAGCTACATGCCAGGGGAGGAAAGGTCAGAGGAAGGTCTGAACTGCAGAACTAGCGCTATGAAAGGCCAGGGGGTCTAAACCCCATGCCCAGGGATATGCTAGGGGAGGGAAGGTCACCCTGGGGTCACCAATCCCTAATCATGACCTTTACCTTACAATTGTCCATTGCTAAGCATCTGGGCTTTCTGCCCTGGCTGGCCTTCCGTACCTGGCCTGTGGTTCCTACTCTGCTCATGTCTAACTGCCTACTATTTAAGACTCTGAACAGAGTACATCAGCCAATTGTATCCCAGGAAATCACCAGAAACAAAATAGCTATTAATCCTTATAATAGGCCCTGCAGACAGGGGCTTGATAACCAAACCCAGGCAATGAAATGAAGACATGTCCCAAAGTCCAGCGTGGTTTTCTTAGAGGTCCAAATGACTTTTCCTTTTAGCGTCGTCACTCGACCTGCAGTATTTATATAGGAGCAGCAAATAGTTCTTGCTAAAGCATCCATTTCCCCTTGGTTAATGAATTTACATTTAAATTGGTTGTTGGGCTTCTGAGTAGAAATTGTGTCATTTATGATGTCCGCTGGGATTAGAGACAAGTTTTGGATCACCTTTTCCGGTAAATCATCCCTACTCTAGGAAGTGTAGCTCACAGAGCATGTGTGGTGAGAGTAGGTCTCCTTCCTGGGCGCTTTCCTGCCATAGCCTGTGCTTGTCTCATTTTGGAGACTTCTGGGTATCATTCTCTAGAAGGCATGATCCCGTGGAGCGGTGGTAGTTAAACACCCGAGAGGCTCTAACAATTACCCAAACATGCAGGTAAGTGAGTGTGCAGCAGGCAGGTGAAGCCTGATGTCTGTATAGGAAGTAGGAATTCGACAGACATTGCATTGGGAGTGTAAATCTTGTTTATCACAATAGCAGTAGCCACTTTTTGGGTTCTTGAGGTAGACAAATTTCTTAAGTGGAATGACATAATCCCTGCTAGTAGATTGGAGTTGTCTTGGAAGAGAATAAACTGACCATTGTAGCGAGGACAGCCCCAACATGAGCTCCCACTCCTAATGACTTCGGTTTGATCTCAGCAGAAGCATTTAGTTCAGGTCCGATTTTTATAGGACCGAACGTTGGAACTAATTATATAAGGAAAATTTAAGACCATAAAGGATTGGTAGATGAAAATTGACCTTCTGAAGTGTTTCAGCTATTGCATTTTGTCAGCAAGATTAGGTGGGGTGGCAACAGATCCAGCAATGAGTTAAATTCAGAGCAGTAGCTAAGAGGTGAGAAATAAGCACTAGGGCTTTTTCCCACCTCAAGTAGCAAAAGGAGACCACAGGAAGTAAAATAAATAAATAAATAACAGGATGAAATAGGAAAAATCATATTAAGAAAACTTTTAGTCAGAGAGCAGACCCCTCACCTCCAAGATGGCATCAGTCATGCCATTGAAGAAGAAACTCATGGATGTCCAATATGGGAGCTGCCGAGCTGGATGTTGACGTGGGATTTCACCCCTAAAGGCATCGCTGGAGGTTTCAGGGAGGTCACTGCCGGTATTTACAAGTATGTCAGCGTGAAGGAAGCGTGGCTAGGGTTTCTACGGTGCTGGCAACTGGCATGCTTTTTTGACGACTGCTCTTCTAAGGAACTTAAACATGAGGAGCGAGGCAAGTACCACTGCAGAGAGCCCAGTGTGGACTCCACATCCCTGACCATGACCTTTGCCCAGCACCTCTGAATGCGTTCATCTCATAATTATTAACACTTAATAAAAGATGACTGGTAAAAAAAGAAAACTTTTAGTCAGTCTAAGAGGGTACTAAAGACAATAATAGGCAAGATTACTAGGAGGACAAAGGGTGTGGAAAGGAGTATGAAGAACCAAATTATCTTGTTCTGTTGTTTTCCGCAGAAACTGCTCATGTGTGCAGTTAGCATCTTGTTCCATTGTCTTGGGCAGAAGCTGCTCACAGTCAGATGTTTCTGGAGAATTGCTAAGAATCCTCAGTTCGAAGTTACCCCAATGGACTGGAGCTCAGTGCTCAGGAGGAAGTGATGTACTATGTCTTTTTATTTAGAAAACACGAATCAAGGATCAACAAGTTGGAGTTCTATTGTTGTGTCAGTTATCCGTTAAAGGTCCTTTTTGTAAATGCTCAAGGGCAGTTTTTTCTGGTTCTTTCCCAGAAGACCAAATCTCTGTGTTTCTGATCATGCAGATGCTTAGGTGCTTGACTTGGAAATGCAGCTTGTACTTACAGTGATAACCTGGAGGTATTACGCGAGTCCCTGCAGAAATTAGTCATATAAGTTTATTATGGTGCTAATCTACAATTGGAAATGATTCCCCAATGCGTGGGCAGCTAACTCAGAAGGAGATAACCTGTGGGTCCTGTGGAGAACTGGTCTTATTGTATCAAAGGCAATGGCGAAACTGGGTTTCTGAGAGTTTAGATAATTATGATTTTTCTAATTCCTTTAGTTCTCTTTATTTTTGCTGAAGATAATAGATGATAGGGACAGTGTATTTTCCAGGTAAAAGGTAAAGCTATACAGAATTTTAAAAATAATAGTACTAATATAGTATGTGTCTTCATTACTAGAGAGATGAATTGAGACCACTCCCCACCACAATGGCAATTTTAAAATCAAGTAATTTTTCCTCTACTAGTACATCCATAGCTCTAGCAAGAGAAAGCCTCAACCCATCCGGCGGATAAGCAGCAATAATTAGAACATACTTATAGCTCATTTGGAGGTGTTCACAGGGCCTCAAGGCTTTGGTTCCTTTCCATGTCCTACCTTTCTAGTCTTGCCAGGAATATGTCATTGGCAGGTAGCGCATGCACTGCAAACATGCTCAGCAATAACCTTAACAATACCCCTATCAATGTTGGTTCAACGTTGTCTATTTATTTCTGTTCTCTTTCTCTTGGATTTTAAAAACTTTTAATTTTGAAATAATAATAGATTCACAAGAAGTTGCAAAAATAGTATGGAAGGGTACCATGTATCCAGTTTCTCCCAATGGTTACATCCTATATAAGAAAAGGCTAATATGCAAATTGACCAAACAGCAGAACTACTGGTCATTATGACGTCCACTGACCACCAGGGGGCAGATGCTCAACACAGGATCTGCCCCCTGGTGGTCAGTGCACTCCCACAGGGCGAGCACTGCTCAGCCAGGAGCCAGGCTCACAGCTGGCAAGCACAGCTGTGGTGGCAAGAGCTTCTCCTGCCTCTGCGGCCGCGCTAAGGATGCCCAACTGACGGCTTAGGCCTGCTCCCCACGGGCTCCCGGTCTGCGAGAGGACGCAGGACACAGGCTGGACTGAGGGACCCCTCCCTCACCCCCAAGTGCACGGAATTTCATGCACCAGGCCTCTAGTCTTACAAAAACAATAGTACAATATCAAAGTCAGGAAAACATGGTACAAACCACAGACTTTATTCAGATTTCACTAGTTTTACAAGCATTCATTTGTACCTGGGTGACTATGCAGTTCTATGCACACATAGAATTTTATCACATGCAGGTTTATGTAACTACTATTATAATTTCATCACCACAGATTCCTTGTGTTATGTCTTTATTGTTACACCTATCCCCTTTCCCTACCCTACTCCTGCCTTAACCTTTGGCAATCACTAGTCTGTTCTCCTCAATAATTTTGTAATTTCTAGATTGTTGTACAAATGGAATTGTGAGGTTGGCATCCCCCCGCCCCCCCCCATTCAATATAACTCCCTGAGTGAAA
Source organism: Myotis pilosus (assembly GCA_036010255.1). Lineage (NCBI taxonomy): Eukaryota > Metazoa > Chordata > Mammalia > Chiroptera > Vespertilionidae > Myotis > Myotis pilosus. Next base: position 105,146,876 of record JASKON010000003.1, read on the forward strand.
CTCACTAAGCTATTGCATGTATTCATAGTTTGTTCCTTTTTATTGCCAAGTAGTATAGTAACCAGTAGCTCAGAAGCCTAACAGGAGATGCTGAGACAACCTGCAAATGAACAATAGCAGAAAGCTGTCACCTGTTCTCAAACCGGAGGAACAAAGGGTTAGTGTTAGCAGTTCCTGGAGCAAAGATCACCTGTAGAAGCTGGAGTCGTGGCTGGCCTCTCTGGTGCAAGCTGGACCCATGTGAGGGTTACAGCCATGGGGATGCTACCTAAACTAAGCTGGGAATGGGAGTGGGAGCGGAGGAGGGTGCTGTTGAGAAATATCCTGGCTTCTCCCCTCCCCCCTCTTTCCATTCTTCCTCCGCTGTCTCCCACTGGCTGAGTCCAGGGGAAGCCAGCTGATACAGCTGTCTGAGATGCGGAGTCTGCAGCTGACACAAAACCGAACACATCAGGGGACAATAAGGAGTGGATCTGAGGCAAACAGGTGCAGGACCTACACAGTAGCATGTGTGAGTGTTCAATTTTATAAGAAAATTCCAACTGTTTTTCTAAGTGGAAAAGGTTCCAATGCATTTCAAAGTCATGGACTAACCTAAAAGCATAAACCTACTATCAGCATAAACATTTGTTTTATATATTTTGTCAGCTGGCAGGTCCAGGTGAAGGTAATTAATTTACCATCTGAGCTGATTTAATTTCTAGGACAACTTATAAGGATAAATCCGAGATTGTGATAAAATAGTCTGCTTGGGCCCAGCTGGTTTGGCTCAGCAGTTGAGTGCCGACCTATGAACCAGGAGGTCACAGTTCAATTCCCGGTCAGGACACATGCCAAGTTGTGGGCTTAATTCCTGGTGGGGGTGTGTGCAGGAGGCAGTTGATCAATGATTCTCTCTCCATTGATGTTTCTCTCTCTCTCCCTCTCCCTTCCTCTCTGAAATCAATAAAAATATATTTAAAAAAAACCCAAAAACTGGTGATGCTCATGAAAAGATATGAGGAAGTTAAAGCTCTTAGTTAGCAATACACATGATTAAATCAGGGATCTACTAGGGTAGTGGTCGGCAAACTGCAGCTCGCGAGCCACATGCGGCTCTCTGGCCCCTTGAGTGTGGCTCTTTCACAAAATACCCCGTGCGGGCGCGCATGTACAGTGCGATTGAAACTTCGTGACCCATGTGCAGAAGTTGGTATTTTTGGAAGAGCCACACTCAAGGGGCCAAAGAGCCGCATGTAGCTCGCGAGCCACAGTTTGCCGACCACTGTACTAGGGTATGTAGAGGATCCATGCAGAATTTGATAGTTCCCTGAAGGAGGAAAAGGACCATGGGCTCCCCTCTTGTGCCAGATTTATGGGGTTGCTTGATCAACAGTGATGCATAAAAGGAAAACAACAATATTCTATAGGCAGGTATGCCACCAATCAAGAAGTACTGAGTATTTTAGAATAGAAGACTAGAAGAGCCTTTAGAACGGAGGGTAGGATGGGGGAACCATTACAGTTAGTAGAGACCCTAAAAATAAATCAAGGGAAAGTTTCACACATTCTGCTGTTGTCACTATCGCTCTTAGATAAGGTACATATGCCTTGGCTACTGGACCTAATGAAAGACTGAAATAATGAGTAGCCTCTGGTGATGCCCTTGTAATTAACCAGACCCCTAGAGCTTGTTCAGACTTTTCATGAGCAAAACGAGAAAGGGGCTTGTGAATAGAAAATCCTGGAAACAAATATTTGTGTAGATAATTATCATGCCAATCTCTGGCTTAAATATAATTTTTTTAACTTGAAAAGTATATGATAATTGACAGGTATTTATATTAACATACTTTACTCATCTATACTAATAAAAGGGTAATATGCTAATTAGACCAGACATCTTCTGGACATCCATCTGGATGTCCTCCCAGACAAAGCTACGGTGGCGGAGGCCAAGGCAGAAGCGGTTAGGGGTGACCAGACCAGCAGGGAAGGGCAGTTGGGGTGACCAGGTCGGCAGGGGAGGGCAGTTAGGGGTGACCAGGCAGGCAGGTGAGCAGTTAGGAGCCAGTGGTCCCAGATTGCAAGAGGGTGCAGGCCGGGCTAAGGACCCCCCTCCTCCCTCCCCCTGTGCACAAATATTGTGCACCAGGCCTCTAGTGTGTAAATAACGTAGGAAGATAAACTCTCCTTTTGATTTATTAAGGTTTTTTTTTAAAAAATATGAGTTTAGCAGACAAAAGAACTCTCATAATGATTTTGAATTAATTAATGTTTGGAGAATTGCAAATCAATCTAATTATTCCTATTGCTTTTGTTTATAGAGTACAGGAGCAGAACTTTGTGTTACCTAATGGGCATTTTAAGAAACCCAAAGATAGTTTAGGAATCAAAAAATGTCCTGCCCTAGCCCGTTTTTCTCAGTGGTTAGAGCATCAGCCCTCAGACGGAAGGGTCACGGCTTGCATTCTGGTCAAGGGCACATACCTCAGTTTCCGGCTCAATCCCCGGCCAGGTCCTGGCTCTTGCGGGAGGCGGCCAGTCAATGTGTCTCTCACATAGGTGTCTCTCTCTCTCTGTGTCTCTCCCCCTCCCTTCTACGCTCTCTCTCTCAAAAAAAAAATCAGCCAAAACCGGTTTGGCTCAGTGGATAGAGCGTCGGTCTGCGGACTGAAAGGTCCCAGGTTCGATTCCAGTCAAGGGCATGTATCTGGGTTGCAGGCACATCCCCAGTGGGAGATGTGCAGGAGGCAGCTGATCGATGGTTCTCTCTCATCGATGTTTCTAACTCTCTATCTCTCTCCCTTCCTCTCTGTAAAAAATCAATAAAATATATTTTAAAAAAATCAATGGGAAAAAACATCCTCAGGTGAGGATTAACAGAAAAATAAAAGTCCCATTGGTTTTATTTTTGTTTATTTTTTAATTCCTCACCTCAGGATATTTTTCCACTGGTTTGAGAGAGAATGGAAGAGAGAGAGAAAGACAGAGAGAAATATCGATGTGAGAGAAATAGATTGATTGGCTGCCTCCTGCATGGGCCGGGGAGGAGCCTGCAACCAAGGTATGTGCCCTTGACTGTAACTAAACCCTGGACCCTTCAGTCTGCAGGCTGATGCTCTAGCTACTGAGCCAAACGGCTAGGGCCCATTGGTTTTGTCTAAATTTGGGGGCTGAATTTAGGAAAAAGCAAAATCCAGAATAGTTGTAGAGAAAATATATAAATATTTAAGAAAAAAAATGATACATCTAAAGGAATCCTGATTCAAAAGAATATATACATCCCTATGTTCATTGCAGCATTATTTACAATAGCCATGACCTGGAAACAAGCCAAATGCTCATCAGTAGATGAGTGAATAAAAAAGCTGTGGTACCTTTACACAGTGGAATACTACTCAGCCATAAAAAGGAAAACTTAACTTTTGCGACAGCATGGATGAACCTGGAGAGTATTATGCCAAGTGAAATAAAGCCAATCAGAGAAAGACAAATACCATATGATTTTACTCGTATGTAGGACCTAATGAACAAAATAAACAAACAAAATTGAAACAATTTCAGAGATACAGAACACAGACTGACAGATGCTAGAAGGGAGAGGGTTTGGGGGGCTGGGTGGAAAAAGTGAAGGTATTAAGGAGAAAAACCTCATAGACACAATGAGAGGGAAAGGGGATGGGGAGGTAGGAGAGGGTAAAGGGGAGATAATTGGTGATAGAAGGAGAGGTGACTGGGGATGGTGAACACTCAATATAATATACAGATGAAGCATTATAGAATTGTACAACTGAAACTGATAGAATTTTATTAACCAATATCACCCCAATAAATCCAATAAAAATTTAAAAATATATTTATTGGCAATGTTGTAATAACACGTAGCAATGAACAATGTTCACTAGGTACTTAACTTTTTTCAAAAATGATTTAAGAGTATGTCAAAACACACTACTGTGGGGAAGCACGGGACTTGGCTCGAAGGTCTGTAAGGAGGATTCTCTGAAAGGTCGGAGGCCTCTGGGGGACCTTGCCGAAGGCGGCAGCGCCTGCCTTGACTTTTCCAAGCAAGTCTGACCTCCGGGTGTTTTACTAGAATCTTTGTGTTTAGACCTCAAAATGTCCTTGTTTGAAAGACACTACAGATGCAGGTGCTTTCTCAAGGATGCTTACCCTGCTGATTGTATCTAGAGGTTAATTTTAGTTCAAGCTGTTGCTACAATAAAAGCCTAAGGAGGCAGGCGAACAGGGCCATTTGCTCCTAAAGCAAGCAGCCCCTTAGCCCTCTCTTTCACAGAAACGTGAGTCAGAGTAATTCATCATCACTCAGGGTCTGCCGGTCAGTCCCGGCACACTAAGGGTTGCCCTGGCCAGTATGGCTCAGTTGGTTGGGGGTTGTCTTATACACTAATGGGTTGCTGGTTCGATTCCCAGTCAGAACACATGCCCAGGTTGTGGGCTCAATCCCCAGTTGGGGACCTGCAAGAGGCAGTCAATAGATGTTTCTCTCCCGTCCTCTTTCTCTAAAAATCAATAAAATATTAAAAAAATATATTTATCTAGACATAAAATAATCATTTTACAGAAAAAAGGCCCAAATTCTAATTTTCCTCCTTTTATATATTATTCATGTAACATTTTTCAATGAATTATTATTATGTACACATATATATACTGGTATGTTTAGGCAAACATAGATACATAAATAAACAAATAGGTAATAAATTGAATGCTTTAAAACATAAGCCCCTGGCCAGTATGGCTCAGATGGTTGGAGCATTGTCCCATACACCAAAAGGTTGCAGGTTTGATTCCCAGTGAGGGCACATACCCAGATTGTGGGTTTGATCCCCAGTCAGGGCACATGTGGGAGTCAACCGATCGATGTTTCTCTCTCGCATCGGTGTTTCTGTCTCTCCTCTGTCCCCTCTCCCTCTCTTTCGCTCTCTAAAATCAATGGGGAAAATACCCTCCAGTGAGGAATAACTACCCCCCCAAAAAATAAATAACTCTCTTAACAAATACATAGAAATTATAACCATGATTTTGTATACATATTCTTATTTTGTACTGTACCTCTGTAAATTATCATACCTAGTGTAGTCCAACATTTATATTCATTATCATATTTAACCAAAGTTACTTTTTTCCCAGAATCAAGAGAAAACTAGAGGACAGAAAATCAAGAATTGTTTAGCTAACTTTTTTCTATGAGCATTCATTTAATATCACTTTAACAAATTATGGTGGCAAAATAAATATATTTATAATATAACCCAAAGGCATTTGTATCTTATTAACCTATTGCCATTTTAAGAAATACGGGTAAACGTTATGTGTTAGTGACCAATATTTTGTATTTGTTTCTTATGTAGAAACTATATAGGCATTTAAAGATTATTAATACATTAATTATTAATTAATTAATTTAATATCAGCCCTTCTTAACCTCTTCTAAAAAACAGAAAAGGAGGGAACACTTCCAGACTCATTTTACAAGGCCAGCATTACCCTGATACCAAAATCAGACAAGCACATTTCAAGAAACGAAAATTGCAGGCTAAGAACCCGTAAACACACATGTAAAAGTCCTCAAAAAGATACCAGGAAACTGAGTTCAATAATATATTGAAAGCATCAGAGATTATGATCAAGTGGGATTTATTCCAGAGATGTGAGAACAGTTCAACATTTGCAAATCAGTCAATATGCCATGCCACATTAACAAAATGAAGGATAAAAACCATATGATCATGTCAATATATGCATAAAAGCACTTGACAAAATTCTACATTCATTCATAATAAAAAATCTCAACAAATTTGGTACAGAGGAAATGTACCTCAACATAATAAAGGCCATATATGACAAGCCCACAGCTAACATCGTACTCAATGGTGAAAAGCTGACAGCTCTTCCTCTAAGATCAGGAACAAGACAAGGACATTCACTCTTGCCACTTTTATTCAACATAGTACTAGAAAGCCTAGCCCGAGTTACCGGGCAACACAAAGAAATAAAAGGCCCCCAAATCAGAAAGAAAGAAGTAAAATTGTTTCCGTTTAGAACTAATAAATGAATTCAGTCAAGTTGCAGAACACAAACTCAATATATAAAAATTAGTTGCATTTCTACAAACTAATAATAAGTTCCTGAAAGATAAATTATGAAAACAATTATTTACAATTGCATCCCAAAGAAAAAATATCTAGGAATAAACTTAACCAAGGAGGTTGAAAGAACTGTACATTGAAAACTATAGACATTGCCCAGCAGGTGTGGCTCGGTGGATTGAGCGTTGTCCCAGGCACCAAGAGGTCAGGGCACATGCCAGTGTTGCAGTCTTAGTCCCTAGTAGGGGGGTGTGCAGGAGGCAGCCGATCGATGTTTCTACCTCTCTCTCCCTTTCTCTCTCTAAAAAATCAAAAGCAATAAAAATATATTTTTTAAAAGAAAAATATAAGACATTGATAAAAGTAATGGAAGAAAATACAAATAAATGGAAAGATAGTCTGTGCTCATAGATTGGAAGAACTAATATTGCTAAAATGTCCATACTACCCAAAGCAATCTACAGATTCAATGAAATTCTATCAAAATTCCAAATACATTTTTCACAGAAATAGGAAAATCCGAAAACTTGTATAGAAACAGAAAAACACTGAATAACCAAAGCAATCTTGAGAAAGAACAACAAAGCTGGAAGCATCACATTTCCAGTAATCAGCCCTAGCTGGTCTGTCTCAGTGGTTAGAGTGTCGGCCCAAGAACTGAAGAGTCATGGGTTCGATTCTGGTCAAGGACATGTATCTTGGTTGCAGGCTTGATCCCTGGCCCTGCTCAGGGTTTGTGAGGGAGGCAACCAATTAATGAATGTGTCTCTCTCACATCGATGTATCTCTCTCTCTCTCTCTCTCTCTCTCTCTCTCTCTCTCTTCTCCCTCCATCCCCCGCTTCTACTCTCTCTAAAAATCAATGGAAAAAAATATCCTCGGGTGAGGATTAACAATAACAATAATTTTCTCTCTATATAAAAGCCTAAGTGACCATTATGACCCGATGACCAGCCGGTAGCTCACTGACTACCAGGGGGCAGATGCTCAATGCAGGAGCTGCCTCCTGGTGGTCAGTGTGCTCCCACAGCTAACCTCCCACAGTCCCTCCCCCACACCCAACCCTGGCCAGGCAACTTCCCGTGGTCCCTACCCCCAGCCAGCCAGCCTTAATTGGCCCCGATTGGGACTGGGCAAGAGGGCCCTCATTGGCCCTGAATGCCGGCCAGGCCAAAAGACCCCACCCATGCACGAATTTGTGCACCTGGCCTCTAGTAATTGTATATAATAAAAAGCTAATATGTAAATCGACCAAACAGCAGAACAACCGGTCGCTATGATGCACACTGGCCACCAGGGGGAAGAAGCTCAATGCAGAAGCTTCCCTTTGGTGGTCAGTGTGCTCCCCCTGTGGGAGTACTGCTCAGCCAGAAACCAGGATTACAGCTGGTGAGCGCAGCAGCAGTGGTGGGAGCCTTTCTGCCTCCATGGCAGTGCTAAGAACCCTTCGGGGGTCCCGGACTGCCGGGAGCCGGTCCATCCTTGCTGTTTGAAGGGACCTGGCATATATGGCATACTGTTCTTAATATGTTTGCTCACCTTCTTGGCATTATGTGTTTTAACCAAGGTCACCTCTCTGAGAAAGGTTGTTTCCCCAGGTAGGGATTTTCCCCTGAAGTTAGGGAGGGAATAAAACCTCTTAACTGCCAGGCGGGTAATTAATCACTTTAACTATGAACAATCATGCTTAAGTACATAATCTTTACTCCCTGGAATGGAGATAAGAAACACCCTAACCTTTGGAATAGAGATTGATAGGATTGAATCAACTGGTATAAATACAGATGTAACAAGACAACAAGAGACAGAACCTACACAGAATATAGAGACAGAAGAACTTCGCTGGAGAGAACATGGCAAAAGATCCTGGACAGAACCTGGCTACAGAACTTGGTTGGAGAACCTAGACAGAACCTGGCTGAAGAACCCGACTACAGAACCTGGCGACCGAACCTGGCTGGAGAACCTAAACCGAACCTGGCTGGAGAACCTAGTGAGAGAACATGGCTACAGAACCTGGCTGGAGAACCTGGAGAACCTGGTTGGAGAACCTAGCGAGAGAACAAGGCTACAGAACCTGGCTGGAGAACCTGGAGAACGTGGCTGGAGAACCTAGCAAGAGAACATGGACACAGAACTTGGCTGGAGATTGTGGCTAGAGATCCTGGCAAGGCTGCTGATCAACTGAACGCTGTCTCCGTGTCATTCCTTCTTCGCCGACTCTGTCCACACCTTTGGGGACCCTGGACCCGCTGGGGTTGGACCCCAGCACCGGACTGCAAGAGGGCTCAGGCCAGGCTGAGACCTCCCCCCCACCCCACAGTGTATGAATGTCACGCACTGGGCCTCCAATAATAATAATACTAATACTAATAATAAGTAAGGCTACAGTAATCAAAACAGTATGATATTGGCCTAAAAACAGACACATAAATCAATAGAACAGAACAGAGAGCCCAGAAGTAAATCCATGCATATATGATCAATTAATTTATAATAAAGGAGCCAAGAATATACAATGGAGAACAGATAGTCTCTTCAATAAATGGTGCTGGGAAACTGTACAGCCACTTTCAAAAGAATAAAAATAGGCCCCTATCTTACTCCATACACAAACATCAAATCAAAATGGGTTAATATGTTGAATGTAAGACCTCAGACCATAAAATTCTTAGAAGAAAACATAGGGTAAGCTCCTTGACATCATTCTTGGCAATGATTTTTGGATTTGATCTCAAAAGCAAAAGCAAACAACACAAAAATAAACAAACAGGACATCAAACTAAAAAGCTTCTGTACAACGAAGGAAACCATCAACAAAATGAAAAGGCGCCGAGACCGGTGTGGCTCAGTGGATGGAGCGTCGGCCTGCGGACTGAAGGGTCCCAGGTTCGATTCCGGTCAAGGGCATGTACCTGGGTTGTGGGCACATCCCCAGTAAGGGGTATGCAGGAAATGGCTGATTGATGTTTCTCTCTCCTCGATGTTTCTGGCTCTCTATCTCTCTCCCTTCCTCTCTGTAAAGGATCAATAAAATATATATTTTTTTAAAAAAAGGTTAACAAAATGAAAAGGCAACTTGCGGAATAGGAGAAAATATTTGCAAATCATGTATCTGATAAGGGGTTAATATCCAAACATATAAAGAGCTCATACAATTCAGGAGCAGAAAAACACACACAATCCAATTAAAAGGTGGGCAGAGGAATTGACTAGACATTTTTCCAAAGAGATATAGATGGCCAGCTGGTACATTAAAAGATGCTAAACATAACTATTCCACAATGAGCTGTCACCTCACACCTGTTAGAATGGCTGTTATCAGAGACAAGAGGTAGGTGCTGGCAAGGATGTGGAGAAAGGGGACCTTGTGCCCTGTCCGTGGGGATGAAAATTGGTGAAGCTACCTTACAAAACAGTATGGAGGTTCCTTAAAGAGTAAAAATAGAATTACCATATGATCTAGCAATTCCACTTCTTCAAAATTCCTATTTGAGGGAAACAAAATCACTATCTCAAAGAGACATCCACACCCCCATGTTCATTGAGACATTACTTATAATAGCCAAGACGTGGAAATAAACTAAATGTCCATCAACAGATGAATAAAGAAAATGTAATAAATACATATATGAAATCCAGCCATTTGAGATAACATGGATGGACCTTGCGGGCATTATGCTAAGTGAAATAAGTCAAACAAAGAAAAATACTCTATGACAGGGGTGGGCAAACTTTTTGACTCAAGGGCCACAATGGGTTCTTAAACTGGACCTGAGGGCCGGAACAAAAGCATGGATGGAGTGTTTGTGTGAACTAATATAAATTCAAAGTAAACATCATTACATAAAAGGGTACGGTCTTTTTTTTCAATAGTTTTATTCATTTCAAATGGGCCAGATCCGGCCCGCGGGCCGTAGTTTGCCCATGGCTGCTCTATGACATCACTTCTAAAAAAACTGAACTCAGAAACAGAGAATAGATGCGTGACTGCCAAAGGCAGGGATGGATTGTGGGGGAAATGGGTGAAGGTAGTCAAAAGGTACAAACTTCCAGTTATATGTAAACTTCCAATTATAAATAAATTCTGGGAATGGTGGCCCACCCTGGGGATGTAATGTACTTCAGAAAAAGAGAAAATAAAAATGTATTTAAAAGTGAAATCTATGATAACTTGATTTATCCTATATAATACAAGGGTAATATGCAAACTGACTGAACATTGGAATGACTTGTCGCTATGAGGTGCACTGACCACCAGGGGGCAGACACTCAACGCAGGAACTGCCCCTTGGTGGTCAGTGCGCTCCCACAGTGGGAGCGCCACTCAGGATGGCAATCTTTTGCAGTAGCGCTAAGGATGTCCTACTGCTGGCTTAGGCAGGGAGCCGGCCTACTTCATTCCGGACTGCTATGAGAGGGCGTAGGCCGGGCTGAGGTAACCCCGCCAACCCCTCCACCCCCACCCCCCAGTGCACAAATGTCGTGCACTGGGCCTCTAGTAAAATCAATATAAAAGTTAAAAAGGCTTAAATCATTTGAAAATTAACCTTGGCCTTGTACAAACCAAAATATCGTGCTGTCATTATTTTCCACGGCAAATTTAAAGACATGGGTCATGCTAAACACTCTTCTTTTATCTTGGAACTAAGGCCTTTTCTTATCTTGTAACTATAATAATGAAGCCCATTACATAAACACACTTTTCAGTGTCCACAAAGAAAACATATATAGTTTAACAATTCTTTAAGACATTTTAAACTGTTTAAGTGGACTGGTTATTCCTAGAGCACACACATACCATGGAATAGTTTTTAATAGCTCATCTTTAAAGTTTTCCTAAAGAGAGAAATAGACAACAAAAAAAAAAGTAGAGAGGGAGCTACTTTAGAGAAATATGAAATTACCACTCTAAAAATCTAATCAATGATCCCTCGGCGAGGTGGGAAAGACAGTATGAATGTAGAAAAACAGATTTTGACACATACTAGTACATGCACACCCAAAGAGTGGCATTCCTTTTAAAAACAACTCAGGCGTTTGACAATTTAATAGACCCATGCAATTAAAAAGTTAGCATTTACTAATATACAAAGTACAGAAGTGAAACATTGCTAACGCCAAACAAAGGAACTGCTCTTTTTGCCGTAACCGGTTTGGCTCAGTGGATAGAGCGTCGGCCTGCGGACTGAAAGGTCCCAGGTTCGATTCTGGTCAAGGGCATGTACCTGGGTTGCGGGCACATCCCCAGTAGGGGGTGTGCAGGAGGCAGCTGATCGATGTTTCTCTCTCATCGATGTTTCTAACTATCTCTCTCCCTTCCTCTCTGTAAAAAATCAATAAAATATATATTTTTTTAAAAAAGTAACCGCTCTTTTTGACCAACAAGACGGTCTCCTCATGAGGGTTTCTTCCTCTTTTGTTCTGAGGTGCCTTTCGAATAAACAATCTTATTCTTGTGAAAAGTTCCCCCAAATGGCACTGCAATTCTAAATGGTCTCAAGTGAAATTGTGTCAGTTAGAAGGATAAGGGTACAAATGAGAGGAATCGTGAGAAAACATGAAGGGAGCAGGTATTTGGCCCAGTTTTAGTTGGAACAAGGATCCATAAGGATGGTGCTGTGCAACCTTGTATCTGCAGAACTTGGCCCAAGACCAGTTGTCATTGATCAGGAACCAGAGAAAATGTCCTAATTCTGGGCAGAAGGAATTAAGCAAAGCAGTTCTCAGGGACCCCCACCCCCACCCCCACCCCTTCCCCGACTTCTACAATTCTGTTTAGTTTCCCTCCAGCAAATCCCCCTGCCAGACATTAAGCTGGATGGTTACATCCCACTTCTCACCACACTTTCTTGTCAACCATGGGTTTCTATCTTATTTCTTTTTCAGGGTCGGGTGTCTCACAACATTAGCTGGGATTCTAAGGCCTTTGCTCGGCTGCTCCAGCCACCCTGACATCCTTCCAGCCCCTTACATACACCAAGCCTGTTCCTGCCTTCGGGCCTTTGCATTGCCCTTTTCTCTGCCTGGAACTCTCTGCCCTCACACCTCTCCCCCGCCATTCTCAGCGTTGGCTCAGGATCACCTCCTCGGAGAGGCCCTCCGTGATGACCTTACCTACCCACACCCCGCATGCCCTAGCACTACCGCCACCTCCCCGGGGAGGCCATCCCCCTAGCCTTGTTGAAAACAATTAACAGGCCTAAAAGGGGAGTCACTTGTGCTGAGCCCCACATTAGCAAACCAAGACTTGACACCCAACCTAACTGCAACCTCAACATCTCCCAGGAATGCAATCTCTAACCAGGCAACATGGATGAGCTGGTCAGCACCAGCGAGATAACCACCCCCCTCCACCACCCCAAACACACACCCCTCTTAGGAGGCCCACCTTTCCTGAAGCAATATATTCTTTGCTAATAATGTCCCCCCTTTTGCCCCCTTTCTGCCTTTAAAAACCTTTTCTTTCCTGTAGCTTAGGTTCCTTTCTATTTGCTAATGGGATGCCATCTGACTCATGAATAAAGCCAGTTTGATCTTTATTTTTTTAAAAAATATATTTTATTGATTTTTTTACAGAGAGGAAGGGAGAGGGATAGAGAGTCAGAAACATCGATGAGCGAGAAACAACGACTAGCCGCCTCCTGCACATCTCCTACTGGGGATGTGCCCGCAACCCAGGTACATGCCCTTGACCGGAATCGAACCCGGGACCCTTCAGGCCGCAGGCCGACGCTCTATCCACTGAGCCAAACCGGTTTCGGCGCCAGTTTGATCTTTAAATGGACTCAGCTGGACTTTCGTCTTCTCACAGCATAGAGCTCCCCTTGGTGCCTGTTCGCAGCTCTGCTCTGTCCAGAGCGAGGGGCTGGCCAGCGGGACACCTGGCCCAGAACCCTGCCCCCCCCGCCCCCCCGGGGCCTCAGTTTCCCCGTCATGCTCGGGAGTCGCTCTGAGAGCGCCCGCCCGACCAAGGCACCGGGACGTCGCTCTCCACACCCGGCAGGTGCCCAGGCGCCGCCGGGCCCTGGTCCCCGGTAGTAACGAGGGGCGCGCCCCGCCCGCGGCCCTGCCCCGGCCCGAGGCCACTGCGCATGCTCCGCACTCCCCGCCTCGCGAGGTCCGGACGCGACGTTGCCGCGCCTGCGCAGCTGCCGGAGGTGCCGGCGCGCGGGGCTGTGGGCCAGCGTCTCCGAGGAGCGGCGGCGTGCGGGCGTGCGGGCCGGGCTGTCCGGCAGGAGGGGTCGGCCCCGGGGTCCCGGGAGGCGGCCGGAGGGCGCGGAGAGAGCCCCGGGCGCCGCCGCCGCCACCGGGCATGTCGGCCGAGGCCTCGGGCCCGGCGGCGGCCGGGGCCCGGTCCCGGGAAGGCCCTCCGCCCTGGGGGCTCGAGCCTGGCGCCGCCGCCGGGCTGCAGCCGCAGACGCCGAACAGCAAGTACGTGAAGCTAAACGTGGGGGGCTCGCTGCACTACACCACGCTGCGCACCCTCACCGGGCAGGACACCAAGCTCAAGGCCATGTTCAGCGGCCGCGCCGAGGTACTCACCGACGCCGGAGGTACCGCCCGCCCCGCCCGCGCTGCCCGCACCCTCCGGGGAGACCCGCACCCCTCGTCTCGTCGCCCAGGGCCTTCGTGCCCCTCCCCTCCGCTCACTGCCCGCCAGCTGCTCGCTCTCACGTCCTTCCATCCCCACGTCCCATCTCGTCTCCCCCTTTTCGTTCATAACCGTCCTCCACCCCCAGCCTCTACCCCCAGCAACAGCCTGTACGTAGGAACAACCCCGCCTGCAGCTCTGCCAGGCCCCGTGGGAAGGGGTTCAACATGTCACTTCAGAGTTTCCATTGCCACTCCCAGTTCTCCCACCCTCACCGCCCCAGCGCAGACACCTTGGGAGCCAGCCCCGCTGCCAGCAGCATCCGTCCCGCAACCGTGGCCAGTTTTTCCCAGCTGCCCAGCCGTTCGTCCCCCGCTCTGCCTTAGCGCTGCTGACAGCCAGCCCGCGGAGTTGGGGGGTCTTGTCTGTGCCTCTGTGTTGCCCCTAACGCACTCTAGGACGCCGTCTGCAAGTGCAGGCTGTGGAAGGAGAGGCTGCGTGTGGTTTGCCAGGGACACCAGAGCGGAGGGTGGAGTGTTCTCTCTGGCCAGTGAACCCTACCTTCTTGGAGTGTTGCGCTCAGGTTTGGGCCTCACAGGCCCAAGTGGAAGCCTACAGTTTTGGAGGGGGGCGATTCAGGGGATGTGGGGGGGTTAACAAAGATTGTGAGAGCAGGAAAATAAACATGTGGGAGGTGGAGCTCAGTCGTCAACTGTCTAAAGGGGAAGAAATGACTTATTCAGTAAGTATTTGTAAAGCGCCAGTTCATACTGGAGGTACTTGGTTTGGGTAAATGGATCTGAGGAGATTAGCCTTACTGAGTTTACTTCTTTCTGGGGACAGGGGAGAACAGTAAACAGACATACCAATAAAAAGAGGCGTGTGCCCTGGCCGGGTGGCTCTGTTGGCTGGAGCGCCGTCCTGTCCCACAAAAGATTGTGGGTTCCATTCCTGGTCAGGGCACATACCTGGATTGCGGGTTCGATCCCCAGCCCTCGGTGTGTAGGAGGCAGCCGATCAATGATTCTCTCTCATCATTGGTGTTTCTATCTCTCTCTCCCTCTCCCTTCTTCTCTGAAATCAACCACATATTTATACATATATATTCATACATATATTATTGGGGGGACATGGAAACACTGGACATGTGTTAATGGTATTTTCTTGGATAACACAGAGGTTTGAGAAAAATTCAGACTTGTAGCTTTGGAATCCTTTTTTCATAAAAGTTTAGTAGCTCCAGAGCCCCCAGAAAAGCCATCCCTTCTCTTTCTTCTCTGTATCCCACCAGGCTGGGTGCTGATTGACCGGAGCGGCCGCCACTTTGGTACAATCCTCAACTACCTTCGGGATGGGTCTGTGCCACTGCCTGAAAGTACCAGAGAACTGGGGGAGCTACTAGGTGAAGCACGCTACTACCTGGTCCAGGGCCTGATTGAGGACTGCCAGCTGGCACTACAGGTAAGGGTCCTCCCCCCACCTCCTGAGTTCCACTCCTGTGCCCATGGTCCTGGGAGAGCCGCTCACGTAGTTAGATATAAGGGCATTAGAAACAGTGAGAGGAAATAATGGGATACTACTGTGAGAGGCTGCCTCTGGCCTGGCTTTGAGTAGCCATGACCCCAGAAAATTTGGGGGTGCTGTCTTCTGCGTCCCTGCTGTTTTAGGCAGGACCCCTCTCAACATCTCATGCCACGACTATTGCAATGGTTAAATGATTGCTCTCTCTGCTTGCTGTTTCTACCCAGCCAAACCAGCTGTTATACTACCACCTGATGAATAATCCTCAAAAATAATCCCGATCTATTCTCCCCTTTACCCAGAAATCAAAGCATAAATAACTCTCTTGTGCCACTAGTGAAAAAAAATCTAAACTTAAACGGAATGTAATGACCTCCATGATCTGATTCTATCCTGGCAGGCAACACCCCGCCCACCCCCAGGGGCTTTAAAAATTTTTTTTTGATAGAAGGTTTGGGGGTTCCAGAGCCCTACCCGCTGTGTTTCATTTCTGTGGATCTCAGGGTTCTGAGGAGAAGATATTGGAAAGCACAGCCAGGGCATAGGCGTTAAGTGTCACCTCTACTATAGCTGACTGGCTGGCCTTGAGTGAGTCAGTTTCTACCTTGGCATTCTGTCCTCATGTTCCAAAACATAGGGAAGTGAGAAAAATAAGTACAATGTAGTGAGTTTTACATAAAGCCTTTTATTCTGTCTATTTTTACAATGTTAAACATCTTTTATGATACAATATTAATGGAGACCACGAGGGTTTCTTTTTTGATGTCCTTTGCATATGAACAAGTGGCAGCTATGAACAAGTGTCTGTTACCTTGTGGAATACTTATTTTTGGAATCCAAAAGTATAGGATTTCTTTGGGCTGTATCCATATTTTTCAAACTTTGTGACTGCATCCCATAGAGAAAATGCATTTCATATTCATAACTGAAATAAGAGTTTTATAAAATGATACTTTCAGGGAAGTGCATTCTGAAATATTATTTTCTTTCCTTTAATGCTCTTTGAGACCCATTAAAGTTATTTCATGACCCATTAATGTAGTGGTTCTCAACCTTCTGGCCCTTTAAATACAGTTCCTCATGTTGTGACCCAACCATAAAATTATTTTCGTTGCTACTTCATAACTGTACTGTTGCTACTGTTATGAATCGTAATGTAAATATCTGATATGCAGGATGGTCTTAGGCGACCCCTGTGAAAGGGTCGTACGACCGCCAAAGGGGTCGCGATCCACAGGTTGAGAACCGCTGCATTAATGAGTAACCACTTGCAGTTGGAATGGGATGATCTGGGAAGCGCATTCCTGAGCTATAGTGTTACATTTGTCTAATGTCATCTCACACCCACTCCTGAAGCTAATGTTGATCTAATGTTATCCACCCCCACATAATCACTCCTGTGTGTCAGGAGGGATTCTGCTGCTTGTATGTTCATCTTGTACCCGTTTGACATTTTTTTTTAAAGACGATGTTGGGGATGCATCCAAGATCAAAGAGCCAGTAAGCAGCAAAGCTCACATTCAACCCCAGGTTATCTGGCTCCCAAGGACAGTGCTTTTTCTATGCTCCAGCTACCTCCCTCCCAGGTTTCCCTGAGACCGTTCCCATCCCATTCCACTTGGCTAGTGTTTGCTTGTCTGTTTGGAGATTTTTGTTTTTGTTTTTAAGACTTTTGAACAGAATGCTCCTCAGTGTGTGGCACTTAATCATCATTGGACTATGCAAATCTTTTCTCTTTTTATTTTTTTTCCTTTATTTCCAAACCCCTTCCCACTTCCCTTTCCCCCATAGGTACTCCTCCATATCCTTGAATTATGTTTGTTCCCTTGAAAAGCTAAAGCATTGTTTTGTATGCATATAAGTTTCTATAAATGGCATTGAGTTATGGATCATGTGTTTTGTTTCTTAATTCAGTACTTTTTTCAAGTTTTATTCATGCTGCTCCATGTACATTTAGTTCTTTGCTTCTAACTATTGCACAGGAATCTATGGTATGCACTCACCATATTTTATTTATGCATTTCCCCGAGGTTAGAGACCTAGAGGGACTCCCCACTTTCTGCCCCCACAAATGGTGCCACCGTGAACATCTTCATACATGTGCCCTTGTGGGTCCTGGGCCAGGGTTTCTCATGATTGTAGCTGGGGTGGAATTGCTGGGTCACAGGACACATACAAACAGATTTCATCAATATCATCAGATTACTCTCCCGAATGGCTGGAGCACTTTACACTCTTGTCCAGCAGTGCGTAAGGGATCTTGTTTCTGCATATCCTTGACAGCACGTAGCATGATCCAGTGTTCTAATTTGCCAATCTGATTTGTATAGAGTGATCTCATTTTAATTTGCATTCCTCTCATTACTAATGAGATCTTTTTATATACTAGCTTTTTTGGTTTCCCCTTCTGTTCATACTCTTGTTATTTTTCCATGTGTTTATTGATTTTTAGAGCGAAGAAGGGAGAGAGAAATATCAATCAGTTGCCTCCAGTACGAGCCCCAGCCTGCTCCAAGTGGGATGGAACCTGCAACCTAGGTATGTGCCTGACTGGGAATCAAACCCTTGACCTTTTGGTGTATGGGACAGTGCTCAACCAACTGAGCTGCCTATTCATATTCTTTACTAAATTTTCTACTGCATTTTAAAAAAATCTTTTTCTTGGCCGGCCATCTGGCTTAGCGGTTGAGCATCACATGAACCAAGAGGTCACAGTTCAATATCTGGTCAGGGCACATGCCCCCATTGTGGCTCAATGCCCAGTAGGGGGCATGCAGGAGGCTGATTGATGATGTTTCTATCTCTCTATAATACTCCCTCTCTAAAAATCATTGAAAACATTAAAAAATATATATTTTCCTTGTTGCTTTACAGGAGATCCTTGCATAATTTAGCTTAGTTCCTAGGGAGAATTAAGGCCTATTTTCCTAAGGCATGTATTATGCATAATAAATTTACCTTTCTCCTATGTATCTAGACTGGTACTACTTACCTACCCTCCTTGGGAAAGTTCAGAAAATACTCAGATTATTTGCTAGGTTTTCAAATTCATGAGAGGAACCCCAGCTGAAGAAGTTTGTTTCTGATAATAATTTCCAGTCAGTTTTAGATGTTGCCAGTATTTTCTCCTAGAATGTCACTTGCCTGTAGCAGTTATTGTTGAATGGAAATACTTGATTTTTTATTGTAAATAACCATTTTTTATTTTTAAAGAAGTATGTGTATGTTATAGAAATTTAGAAAACACAGATAATTAAAAATACGAAAGTATCAAATGTCCTTCCAGGTGTGTGTGTGTGTGTGTGTGTGTGTGTGTGTGTGTGTATAAATACAGTCATACTGTATGTGCTGTTTGTAATCTGCTTTCTTTGTTAATAATTGCCATCTTTCCATGTCAATAAAATTTTATCTTATCGAATATCCAGGGCACACACACATTCTAGAAATGTCTTTTATAGCTGGTTCATCTAAACAAGGACCCAGTCTAGATCCTTGCACCATGTCTGGTTATCATGTTCTTCAAGGTTCTCCCAACTCAGTCCCTTTTTTCACATGATGCTGACTTGTTAAAGAGACCACCAGTTGCATAATGACCCAATTTCCAAAATTTACCTAGTTGTTTACTTGTGGTATTATTTGGTTTGTAACCCACCCCATTCTGAGTTTTCTATAAACTACATGATGGATATAAAGGCTTGATATTAAACATTTTGGTTAGAATACATTTTAGGTAATTTTACATTTTTTACATTGTTTGTATTGAAAGATCCATAATATTGCTAATGTGGCTTGTCATTAGTGATGCTCAGAATTAGCCCCTTGATTCAGGTGATGTTGGTGTGAGCCTTCCATTGTAGTTACATTCCCTTGTTGCCAACTAAAAAGTAATCTGTATGATGTTATTTTGGCACTATATGAATGGCAATTACCTATCAACCACACATCAATTGATGACCCTTACCTGAGTCAATAATTTCATTGGGATTGTAGAATAATTATAATTCTATCATACCATCAACATTATTAAGTGTGGTTATTTGTAAGGTTTCCATTGTCAACCAGAGAAATTCTGAATTTAATTTAGTCAAATTCCCTTTTTTCCCCCCTAAAGGTGTATCCTTTGGGATCTTGTTTAAGAAGTTTTTTCCATTCTGCATTTTTAAAATAACTTTATATTTTCATCTTTTATATATGGATCTTTTAATCTAAATGTTGTTTAAATCTGTTGTAAATATGAATTATGAAGGGATTTAACTCTTTTTTTGTCCTCTTTACAGTGAACTAGTTTTCCCAATGCCATTTATTAAACAATCTGTGCTAGCCAGTGTCCAAAATGACCACCAAGCTCAGCTGGCTTGGCTCAGTGGTTGAGCATGGACTTATGAACCAGGAGGTCATGGTTCAATTCCCTGTCAGGGCACATGACTGGGTTGTGGGCTCGATCACCAGTAGGGGGCATGCAGGAGGCAGCTGATCAATGATTCTCTCACATTATTGATATTTCCATCACTCTCTCCTCCCTTCCTTTCTGAAATCAATAAAAAAAAATTAAACAAAAATGGCCACCAAAATTGTCCAAAATTCTTGCCTCCTGCTTATTCTAGCTCATGTTTAATCCCCTCCCACACTGAATAGGGCTGACCTCTGTAACCAATAGGATATTGCAGAAATGATAGTGTGTGACTTAAAGCTAGGTCATTGCTGTTTCTGCCCTTCTCTCGGATCACTCATTCTGAGGGAAGCCAGCTGCCATGTGAGGATCCTCAAGCAGCCCTGGCTTGGTGAGGAACTGAAGCCTCTTGCCAGCAGTCAGCACAAACTCGCACTCATATGGGTGAACTATCTCGGAAGCGCATCCTGGAGGCCTATTCAGGTCTTCAGATCACTACAGCCCTGGCCAACATCTGGACTCCAGCTTCATAAAAGACCATGGTCCAGGACCACCTAGCTAAGCCAATCTCAGTTCCTAACCTCCAGAAACTGTGTGAGATAATAAATGTTTGTTTTAAGCCAATAAGTTTGTAGTAATTTGTTGCCCAGCAATAGATAACATTTTGATATCTGGAGTGGGATTCTGCCATAACAGAAACTTTAAATGTGGGCATGGCTTTAGACCTGAGAAGTGGGCAGAAGCTGGAATGACTTTGAAGAATTAATAAAAGCCTAAATAGTTTTAGAGTTCGTTTATCGGAGCCTGATGACCTTTAAGGAGGCTGCAGTGAGGAAAATGTTATTGGAAACTGGTGCAAAGGCGATCCTTGTGCTATAGTGGCAGAAGTTTAGCAACACTGTCTCCTACAGTAATGTGGAAGGTAGAAACATACCTGGTGAACGGGGTGACCTAGCTAAAGAGACTTCCAGACTGTTAAAGTTGCCACAATGTTTCTTGTTGCTTACAGTAAAATAAAAGAGGAGCGGGTAAGCTAAAAGAAAAACAGTTGAACAAAATGGAGCCAGGAATTAGAGTTTGAAAATTCCCAGCTTTTCCAGATAACAAATGATGTTGAAATTAACGAATGGCTTGCCCTAGCCGGTTTGGCTCAGTGGATAGAGTGTCGGCCTGTCGACTGAAGGGTCCCAGGTTTGATTCCAGTCAAGGGCACATGCCAGGGTTGTGGGCTCAATCCCCAGGAGAGGGCATGCAGAAGGCAGCTGATCAATGATGTTTCTGTCTCTCCCTCTCCCTTTCTGAAATCAATATTCATTTATTTACTTATTTAAAAATGGCTTGTAGGCCTAGAGCAAATACAGGGTATTTTCAGTAAAACTTGGTCTAAAGAGGAAGCTGTGGATGCAATTGTAAAATCTTTTAAAATCTCAAAAATGTCCAAGAAGATATCTCAGAGAATCATTCAATCAAATAATAGTGCATCTAAGAAACTTAAAGGTGCCCCTCGGCAGTCTCAGCACAAGCCCAAAGTAGAGAAGAGCTTATTTCACAGAGATTTGTGTATGTGGCTTTTGCCTAGTGAAGTGAACCCCAAGACAGAAGATACCCAATAAATTTTTAAGAAAATTCTTTTGGCAAAAACACTAAAAGGCACAGAGCTAGTGCAAGAGGAGAACAGGCCTTTAGAACCCCAAAATTC
Organism: Myotis pilosus; assembly: GCA_036010255.1. Taxonomy (NCBI): domain Eukaryota; kingdom Metazoa; phylum Chordata; class Mammalia; order Chiroptera; family Vespertilionidae; genus Myotis; species Myotis pilosus. Next base: position 105,168,175 of record JASKON010000003.1, read on the forward strand.
TGCAGGCAGGAACCGACTAAGGAAACTGGAGCTGCAAGCATGGACTGTCTTTCATGGAAAAGGAAGGCTGACTCGGGGCAGAACCAAAGCCACAGAGAATCATTTTGGGGTAAGAGTAAGCATCAGAGAGCTCCCAACATTTGTCCAGCTGGATTAAAAATTTTCATGAAGCAGTGCCTTCTAGGTGCCTCCTGTCCCCTGCCCCGCCCTTTTGAACAAGAGCTCCCTAGTTTGTATCCTCACTAGTATGTCGGTCCCACCTTGTGTATTGGGTGTTTGGGAGAGACAACTTCACAGGCCTTCAGATCAAGAGCAAATGTACTTCAGGAGCTATAGTTAAGGAACTCATCCAAAGCGCCTCATCCCCACCTGGACCTGATTTAGATGACAAGATTCTGTTCTTCAAGCTGATGCTGTAATGAGATGAGACTTTGGGGGATCATTGGAAGCCGTAGATGTGTTTTGCATATGGGAGGGATTTGAATCAATGGGAGCCGGCCTCTATAGGAGTCTCCAATGACCTTATTTTCAGAATTCATTCTCTGAATAAATAAGTGTAGTTTCCTCCCACACTGAGTAGGTCTGACAAAACTAGGTCATAAAAGACATTTAGGCCTCCACCTTGCTCCCTCTGGAATTACTTGCTTTGGAGAAGCCATCTGCCATGTTACAAGGGCACTCAAGCAACTCTATGGAGAAGTCCAAAGGACAGGGATCAGATATTTCCAGCCAATAACCAGCATGAACTTGACAGCCATATGAACAGGCTTTCTCAGAAACAAATCCTTCAGACTCCGCCGTGCCTTCAGATTACTGCAGCCCCAGCTGACTTGACTGCAACCTCATGAGAGACCCATGCCAGGACCAGCCAGCTGAACTGAATTCCTGAACCACAGAAATTGAGAAATGTTGATTGTTGATTTAAACTGTTAAGTTTTGGAACAGTTTGCTACACAGCAATAATCAATACACACTCCATACTTTCCCCATTGACTTTTTAAAGATATATTTTTATTGATTTCAGAGAGTAAGGAAGAGGGAAAGAGACATAGAAACATCCATGATGAGAGAGAATCATGGATCGGCTGCCTCCTGCAAGTCCCTGACTGGGGATCAAGCCCACAACCCGGGCATGTGCCCTTAACCAGAATCAAACCTGGGACCTTTCAGTTCGCAGGCCGATGCTCTATCCACTGAGCCAAACCGGTTAGGGCTTCCCCATTGATTTGTGGTGCTGTCTTTGTAAATATCAGTTCTCATTAGTCTGTTTCCAGTCTCTCTACTGTGTTCCATTGTTTGTTTATGCACCAAAACAACACTGTTTTCATTATTAATGCTTTGTAGGATATTTTAGTATCTGGCTCTTTTTTAAATTGACCTAAATAATAGTAGACTTTTTTTTAAACAGTTATTTTTTTATATATATATTTTATTGATTTTTTACAGAGAGGAAGGGAGAGGGAGGGTTAGAAACATTGATGAGAGAGAAACATCGATCAGCTGCCTCCTGCACGCCCCCTACTGGGGATGTGCCCGCAACCAAGGTACATGCCCTTGACCAGATTCAAACCTGGGACCCTTGAGTCCGCAGGCCTACGCTCTATCCACTGAGCCAAACCGGTTAGGGCTAGACTGTTACTCCATATTAATTTTAGAAAAAGCTTTATGGGTGTCTCAAAAAAAATTTTTTTTTGAATTTGTGTTAGAATTGCACATCTAGTTTATGGGTCGGGAGAGGTGAGAGGAGCTTTGGCATGACGATTCTAGAAGACAGAAAAGGAAGGAAGCCTTTGTGTCTGGTTCTGATTCTGCCTTCAGCCTCTCACCCCGCCAGACTCATTAATTTATTATACAGGAGTAGTAGATGTATTACTGAGCATCTATTGTACACTATGCACTTACCACCTACATGGGAAGAGACAGACCTTAGCAAATAGACTAAAAACTGAGACAATGTGAGGAACTGAGTGCTGTGAAGAAAGTGAACTGATACTGTGAAGAGGAAGTAGAGGAGGCTGCTGTAGCCAGGGAGCTTAGGGAGGAGGACCAGCACCCTGAGGGGCACTGCTTGAGTTGAGATCTGAATGATGTGGAGGAGCCAGAAACTTAGTGCAAAGTGTCTCTGTTATGGGTTGGCTCAGCAAGATAGACCACCGACTCAGAATTTAAATTTAGGAGCCTTTATTAAGCTGGCCAGCTGACCACAGTCCCAGCACTCCGCCGAAGCAAAGGCTGAACTGCAGTGCCTACTACAGGAGTTACATTTTATTATTAAATTCTGTGGAGGCCCAGAGAAAAGGTATCTTTCAAATTCTGGGCCCCCCAATATAGAGGACACTCTATTTATACTTTTCCCAATCTTTTGTCTCCCAAATTTGGAATGAGACTTCCGGGCCTTCTGAGAAAGAAGGCCTGCGTGCTGGGAAGAGGCCATGAGACCATATCTCAAGGCCTGGCCTAATGTCAGTACCTTCCTATCTGTGTGTTTTAGGAACAGACAGCACAGCATGACCCGTTTGGCCGAAGCGCCAGTTATGCAGCCCAGCACATTTCTGGTAGTGGGAACAGCAAAGGGTTAGGTGGGCACAAACCGGATGTGCCACACAACAAGCCATTGGTGGGATTGAAGCCCAGCAAGCCGGGGAGAGAGATAGGGACAAGATCAGAGATGCCAGATGCTGCAGGCTCTTGTGGACAACTAAGGAGTCTGGATTTTCCCCCAAAGGTGGCAAGCAGCTTTTGAAGACTTTTAAGTGGATGAGTGACCTTTGGTTGTGCTGTTAACCACCTTCCGCTTCTTCTCCAGCAAAAAAGGGAGACCCTGTCCCAGCTGTGCCTCGTCCCCATGGTGACATCTCCCCAGGAGGAGCAGCAGCTCCTGGCCAGCACCTCCAAGGTGAGGCCCTGAGTCCTTAGGGTGGAGGTTGGGGGCCTCTCCCCGCAGCCTGAGCCCCACCCTTCTCCATCCTCTCTCCCCCAACAGCCCGTGGTGAAGCTCCTGCACAACCGCAGTAACAACAAGTACTCCTACACCAGGTGACTGCCAGGGGCTAGGGAGGCGCCCTGGGTGGAACCCTGGGCTCAAGACAGCCCTGCTCCTGGCCCAAGGGGAGGGCTATGGCCACACGGAGGGACAGAAGGAGTGCCTGCTGAATGGGAATTCCAGCTCTGCCACTTGCTCACTGGGTACCTCGGACAGGTCATTTTCACGTCTGAGCTTTAGTTTTATCAGCAAACGGGTTTTGGTGAGGATTTGATGATAATGACTAGCATTTACTAAGTGCTTATGTTGTAACAGGCATTATTCTAAGTGCTTTACATATATTAATACATAATCCTCACAGTTGTTTGGAGGAGGTATTGTGATCTCCAGTTTGCAGCTAAGGAAATTGAGGCACTGAGAGGTGAAGTAATTTGCCTAGTTTCACCCAGTTAAAAAGTGGTGGAGCTAGGATGCCAGGTGGTCAGCCTGACTCCAGAGACTGCACAGGTAGCCACTCTACTGTGCTGGGATTTGCTCAGCAAATGCTGCTTCCTTGCAGAGGCCTGCGTGGCTTGGCCCCAGGGGTGGAGGAAGGTCCCTGCTGGGCACCAAACCCCTGGGCAGGACCGGAGTGCTAGGTGTCTGGGCCCTATGCTGGGGGGAACAGAGGGTGGGAAGCCACTTGTGCTGAGGCCTCCTGGCCCCTGGTCTTCAGCACTTCAGATGACAACCTACTTAAGAACATCGAGCTGTTTGACAAACTGGCCCTGCGCTTCCATGGGCGGCTGCTCTTCCTCAAGGATGTACTGGGGGACGAGATCTGCTGCTGGTCTTTCTACGGGCAGGGCCGCAAAATCGCCGAGGTGTGCTGCACCTCCATTGTCTATGCCACGGAGAAGAAGCAGACCAAGGTCAGAAGGGGTTCAGGGCCTGGTCAGGGAGGGCTATGGTGGTTGGCAGGACCAGGACCCTGGACAAAGGCAGCTGAGCAGATCAGGCAGGGGGAAATCTATCACTGAGAGTCAGGATCCAAGTTCTGGGTCTTAACTGTGTAAATCATGATGTCATACCATCTTGCCTCTGACAGTCTTATCAGCCTGGTCTCTTCTGACCTTCATGAGGGATGTGCCTCAGATACCAGAATCTTGAAAGTCTCTATGTATCAAATGCTATTTCACACCTCCCCAACTTTGTGCACATTATTCCTTTTTGTTGTTGTTAACCCTCACCCTAGGATATTTTTTCCATTGACTTTTAGACAGAGTGAAAGTGGGGAGGGGAAGAAACATCAATGTGAGAGAGAGACATTGATTGGTTTCCTCCTGCACGTGCTCCAACCGGGGCTGGGGATCAAACCTGCAACCCAGGTACATGCCCTTGACCAGGAATTGAACCCACTACCCTTTCAGGGCTCAGCTGGCGCTCTAACCACTGAGCTACCGGCCAGGGTTACATTATTCCTTTTTCTTGGGATTATTTTTCCTCATCCCTGTCTGCCTGATGAACTTGTACTTAATCTATAAGACCCAAGTTAAGCATCACTTTATTTGAGACACCTTCACTCATGAACGTTCACACTGACAGTCGCAGACAAAGTTGGTCATTCTCCTTCCTTAGCTAAATAAAGCTGGGGATGCTGAGGGGTGTCAGTAGTAAGGTGTTAGCTCCTTGAGAGTAGGGCTGTATTTTTTTTTCTTCCAACTTCTCTAGCACTAGTGGGGCTCATAGAAGAATCTCTCATATTGGAAGCTAGGAAACATTGATGCGTGAATGAATGGCCCAGCTCTAAGAAGCTTCCTCTGTTATTGGGAAAACAAGATAAACCAATAATTAGAAGGTAGCTTGTTAAGAGTTATGTTAGTTATATTCCTCCAGGACACACAAGGGGAACCCTAGTCACCTCTTCGTTTCGTCCCTTTCTACTTCATCACTCTGTGCCGATGCATTGGCCTTGCTGCTGATGTTCAAATCATCCAAACCCACTCCTGTGCCAGAGCTTTTACACTTATTGTTGCCTCTTCCCAGACTGCTCTTCCTCTAGTTGCCCACCTGGCTCCCTCCCTCTTCTCCTTTGGCCGTTGGTCAGGTGTCATCTTCTCAGTGAGGCCTTCTCTGAATACCCTCTGAGAACATTCCTGGCCATGATTATCCCCACCCCCTTTCCTGCTATAGTTCCACCCCCCCCCCCATTACATTTGTGATCATCTGACAGTTTATATTTTATTAAATGTATGTCTGTGTCCTCCCCCTAGAATGTAAACTTCCTGTGGATAGGAACTTTGTTTTGTTCATTGCTATGTTCCCAGTGTCTAGAACAGCCGTGGGCAAACTACGGCCCGTGGGCAAACTATGGCCCGTGGGCCGGATCCTGTCCATTTGAAATGAATAAAACTAAAAAAAAAAAGACCGTACCCTTTTATGTAATGATGTTTACTTTGAATTTATATTAGTTCACACAAACACTCCATCCATGCTTTTGTTCCGGCCCTCCAGTCCAGTTTAAGAACCCATGTGGCCCTCGAGTCAAAAAGTTTGCCCACCCCTGGTCTAGAACCACACCTGGTACAGTGCACTTATTCAGTAAGATTTGTCTAATGAAAGAATATACCACAAGACTTAGTAGCAAAGGAGAGAAAATAAATAACTGCCTGACTTCAGAACTGGACCTTGAAGTATAAGTGTGACTTTGCTGAGTTAAGAAGTTGCACAGAGGACAGTCCAGGCCAAAGAACCTGTGATTGCAAAGACTAGGAGGTGTGCCAGTGCAGGAGCAGCTGGGGGAGAGGGGTTGCTGTGTGGCTGGACCAGAGGATGGGAACTGGGGGTTGCTGGCCTTTTGCAGGTGGAATTCCCAGAGGCCCGGATCTTTGAGGAGACCCTGAACATCCTGATCTACGAGACTCCCCGGGGCCCAGACCCAGCCCTCCTGGAGGCCACAGGGGGTGTAGCTGGAGGTGGTGGGATGGCCCGAGGGGAGGATGAGGAGAACCGAGAGCATCGTGTCCGCAGGATCCATGTCCGGCGCCACATCACCCATGATGAGCGTCCTCATGGCCAACAGATTGTCTTCAAGGACTGATCTTGACCTTTCTCCCTGTTTTTCTTCTGCACTGGGACCCAGTCCCTCTTTCTTGTCCTCCCCTTCCCATACCTTTGCCCCGGCTTTGCTGGCCAAGTCGTGGGTCTCCCTTGTGTCCTTTTATTGCATGGTACTTTCACTTTGGCCCTTTTCCATTCATTCTCACTTCATTGCTAATAATATGGTACATTCCAGCCCCTTCCCTCAGTCAGAGCCCTTCAGAAGGCCTACATTCATTCCCTCATTACCACTCTGGCCCTGCTATTTTCCCTTACCAGCTGGTTTAAAATGATTTAGAGTTCTCTTTTTTTAGTACATTGTACATGCCAAAGTGTCAAGCCAGCCCTTAATAACACCCTCCACATTCTGAGCTGCCTCCCAGCCATTGTGCAGGGTAGTTTGCCCCCTCTTTCCCTTTCCATTCTCCCTACTTCTTTAAGTTTGTATTAGGCTGGCCTGGGCCTGCACCAGCTCAGCTGTCTTCTCAATCTGTATCATATTATTTATTATTTTAATTTTCTATTAAATTATTGAAATAAAGTTGAATTGAGGATCTGGTGCTAACTCCCAGGGTGATGGCCAGGGCGATGGCTTGTGTTAAGGGGGTACCTAGCTAGCTGGATGGGAAGACGTGCACCCCTCCCGTGGGGCTGGTAGCTGGGAAGAAAGTAGTCAGGAGTTAAAAGAGAATTTAAGATCTGTATTTCGATGTTTCACTAGCAAGTTCCCACCCTCAGCCCCACCCCGCCTCCTGCATTGGAGAGGAGGTCCTGGCAACCATGCAGCCACCCCTGAGTGCAGCATATCTCCAGCCCAGATGTCTGAAGGCAACACCTTCCTTCAAAGGTCTGGTGCAAAGACAAAGTCGAGGGCCTGGCGCTCAGCTCCAGCCACGTTGGGATGCCAAAGGTCCACGATGAAGACCACTCGAGGTCCATCTTCAGGGGAGCCTAGGGTACATGGGAGTGGAGGCAGGAGAGTAGCTGACATTAAGCACTTATATGCCAGAGCACTCACCAAGTAACCAAAAAAGCAAACCCTTTGTAGTAAATGCCAGGCACTGTTCATTATGTGCATTAACTCATAATCATCAAAACAAACTCTGAGATAGTTCCATAATTATTCCTATTTTATACAAAGTAACAGGCACAAGGAGGTTAAATAACTTGGCCCAAGTTCAAGGAGCTAGTAAGTGCCAGGGGTATGTATTGTATTAAAGGAGAGAAGGTTAGCACTCCCCTTGACAAGGGTGGAGGAGGCCCTTAGGCCTGACAACATACGTGTAGTTAAGGTGTTGCCACCTACTTGGTAGCATCTAACCATGTAAGTGTCAGAGTGGCACAGGAACTCCAATCCAGGCCCAGGGTCTTGTGCTGTAACTTTGCACCTACATTAATTTATTTAATCCTTCAGCCACCTGACCAACAAAGCAGTTTCCTCATTTCACAGGTGATTGGAAATTATGACTTGTTCAAGGTTATACAACTAGAAAATGGTGGCACTGGAACAGCAAGCCAGTGGGCCTGAGTCTGCAGCCTCTCATCTATTCCCCTCCACTCTTAGTCCCGCATCCCTTCTAGCAGAATGGGACCCCATTACCATTATGAGCTACTGTGTGCAGGAAGGAGTCATCCACCAGGAGACAGTGTCCCTCAGCCCAGCACTGGGGCTCACCACCAACCACCAGCTCACAGCCAACGGGGATCTTCAGACCTGTGGGAAAACACCCAGGCCTCCAGCATTCCAGCCTCTATGGAAGGCGCCCATCCCATTCACAAAAAGCAGACTGAGGGTCCTAAGCACCAGGTTCTGTGGTGGTTCCTCTTGCTCTCTGGAAGGTGACTGGAATATCATTATAAAACAACTAGAGGCCCGATGCACGAAAATGTGTGCAAGAACAGGCCTGCCTTCCTCCAGCACCCGGGACCCTGGTTGCTTCCCTTGGGCTGCCCGCAGGCACCTGGACCCGGCTGACTTCCCTCAGGCCCTGGTTTCATCAGGAACGATATCAGGAAGACGTCTGGTCTAATTAGCATATTACCCTTTTATTATTATAGATACTGGCTGAAAGAAGTACTGGGAGGTAAGGGAAATGCAGTGCAAAGCACAATCTATTCTGTTTTAGAGAAAAGGGAAGGCTTCCTGGAGGAAGTGGCATCTCCCCCTAGCCTTCTGACAATTTAACTCAAGAACCTATTATGTGCTGGGCCTTCCCTCCCTGCGAGATAGGAAACTAATGACTTCATCCTTGCCCAGGGACCACACAGCAGAGTACTGTGAGAAAACTGAGCAGCCACTTCAAATGATGAGGAATCAGAAGACATCCCAGAGGAGGTGTGACACTTGGAAATATGAGTGCTAAAGACTAAGTACGAGTTTTCCAGGAGGTGATAAAATGATAAAGGTAAAGACATTTTAGGTTAAGGGTATAGCATAAATGTGGTGTCTGCCAGGATTAGCCAGAAGGCCTTTATTTTAAAAGCACGGTGGGAGAAAAGGCAAGGAAGGGAACAGATGGGAGGTGAGGAGAGAAAGGATCTAGACTTGATCCTGAGGCGAGGGTACATCCATCTGGTAGCACACTAAGATCATGGAATGAAATAACCAGAAACTTGTTTTCCTTTCCATTTTCTCCATCTTTAAAACATCAAAAAGAGCATCTCAAGTTTGGTGCTACCATGACACTAACACCTTACTAATATTGCTCCCTTCTAAGTAAAGAGAGTGTAGGCTTGTGTCTCAGACTAGAGTATTTAGCCAAAATTTGTAAAGCCTTTTTTGAAGTTTAAATTTGTTTTTATGATTACTCTCTATTTAGGACAAGTAATACTATCATTGTTCTATAAAAATTCCTTTTAAGTAAGTAAAACAAAATGTGGGGGGAGTCCATATGAAGAAATGCAGTCCAGGTGGTAAGTGACTGGCAAAGCTTATGAAGATAGTTTGCAGGTAACTGAAGCTCAGGAAATGCCACTGCTGTGGGCAACAGTTGTAGTGGAAGATTCGGAGAAGAGGCATGATCAGAACACAGTGTACAAAGCTCTGGTGGCAGAGGAGAGGCAAGGAGGTTGTCTGCAGGCATCATCTACTTACCCAGATGGCATCTGACCCGGGCATTGGTGGGTCCACAGCGGCCGTCAAGCCGGGCCCCCGGAAGAAGGACAGAAAAGCCAGCGTTGCCGAAGGAGTTGGCACTCATGAAGCTCCGCAGCCCCCTCAGTGCCCGATAGGCCCCAGGGCACCGGCGGCAGTTATTGGGCTGGCACCGGCCTGCTTGGTACAGCAGGAGCTGGTAGCACCCAGGAGCCAGTGGTGGGGACCAGCCCCGAGGCAGAGGGGTAGTTCCTGAGAAATCCCAGCTCACAGCCCCAAAGTCCCGCAAAATAGCAGGGAAGCTGCTTTCCAGAAGCTCCACATCATGTCGCTGGGCATCCCGCGGCACGAAGGGCACAGAGGGCAAGTTTGGCAGGAAAAGCAGGCCTGGGCGCTGAATGCCCAGGACCCCTGGCCCTCCTCCAGGGCCTAGGCCACCCTGAGCTGCCCGCCTCACCCTACCCATCCCTGCCCAGGAGTAGCGCCTGGCATAGGCCCGAAGGCGGCGGCTCACTAGTCCTTCTGTCCTAGGTCCTTTCCCAGCCTCCCCAGAGCTCCCTGGGCTTGGCCTGCCGACCTCAGAGCATCCCCCAGGCCCACCACTGACACCCCCAGCCCGACTCCCAGCCGCCAGGGCCTGCAGATCCTGGGAGCCTAAGTAGTAGCAGTACCAGAGGAAGAGGGAAGTGAGGGCTCCGAGCAGCAGGGTGAAGGCTGAGGAGACCAGGGGCAAAGGCCATGTGGGTATGATGGGCAGGGAGGCCATGGCCAAGAGGCCTGGGGCATCTTCCAGACCCCAGTTCCCCTGTCCCCCCAGTTCTTCCTCCATGGCTACTCCCTGGTTCCCCCCGGGGCTGTTTCCCTTCCACATTTCCACTCTGTTCTCCCTCCTTCTGAAGTCTTCTCTCCACCTTGTATCTCCCTCTTTCTCTCCTCCCTCATGTACCTTTAACCCTCTTCTCCCTTTCCTTTCTTCTGCCTCTCCCCCAACTCTCTTACCTCTCCTTTCTCCTTCCGGCACTTTCCTCTCTCACCCTCCGCCTCTCCTTTCCCCACCTTCCGTCTCCCCCTCTCCTTTCTTCTCTCCTCCCTCCCCCCCCCCCCTCCGCCCCTTTCCTTCTAGCTTCCCTGGACAGCAATTCCTACCCCAGCTGGACCCGCAGCCCCGGGGACCGGAACCTGCCACCAGTCGTCCTCCGCAGCGGCTTCTCTCCTCTCCCCCTCTCTCTCCTACGGCCCTCTAATCTCATTCCACCCGGCCGGCGGGTTCTCCCTCTCGCTCTCGCTCTCTCTCGCTCTTTCTCCCCTACTCGCTCCTTCCTTGGCTCTCACACATCCTGACGTCATTCCTCCCTACAGCAGTCTGCTCAGCTTAGTTACCGCAGCCCCTGCCCAGTGGCAGCGGCAACTCAGCTGGGGGCGGGGGGGTAGTCGTCGCCGGATTTCCCTCTCCCCGGACCCCGGAAGGGCGCCACGTGCGGCGCCAGGGGCAAGTTGCCAACCTCCAGCCACCCCGCAATGCGTAAAGTAGGGGCGGGACAAACCAAGGGGTGGGGCGGACTGCGGACGGGGACGCTGTGGCCTGTCCTTGGGTCTGCAGAACCCTGGACCCATCTGCCCGTGACTCCGCCTCCCCTTTCCGCTTCCCCCGGAGCCAGCCCCAGGGGGCAACCTGATTGACAGTGAAGGCGGCTTCAGCCAATCGCCCACGGCGCGGGGGGCGGGGCCCGCTCAGGCGCGGCCGGGAGAGCTGTCCGCGCGCTGGTGGTGCTGAACAAACGCGTCGGAGGCGTTGTGTGAGAGGCCAGAAATAAAAAAGTTAAAGCCCCTGCCGGCTGGCCAGGCTCAGGTTGTATGTTGTCTAGTAAGATGAAGGGTCTCTCCTCTCCAAAAGCCAGCCTGGTTACCCCTTGGGCTTCTCACAAGTGTGGAAACTTGCCATTCTCCCGGAGGAGGGCGGGGAAAGCCATTGCACAGGAGCTTCTGTAGAAAGGAAGGGGAGTCCACGGGGTGAGGGTCTGGATAAGGGTTGGGGCCATATTGGGAGCCTCGGCAGCCTGGGAAGAGGAGATTCAGAGTCCAGATGTTGCTGTAACAGGGAGAGGGGTCCGTAATTACTGCTGGGGCCAGAGAGTTTGCCTTGCCTCCCCTAGGGGCCGCGGGAGTGAGGATTACGGTCCTGGCTCATATGGTCCCTCCTTCCTCCATCTGCACTTCCTCCTCCCTCCCGCCCCCCAATAAATCTCAGGCCCCTCCCTTCGCCCGTCCCCAGGATCTGACGTGGACTCGACACCTTTCTCAGCTTCTCCCTCCGCAGCTCTAGTGCCCGAGCTTCGGCTCTCTAGGTTCCGCAGCCCCCTCTGCTCCCCGCCAAGCCCCTCTAGAGCCCAGTAGATCCCCGACCCCACCCCAGGCCCCTCACAAGCTGTCTTGCTTTTCCCCAGCTGGATCACACCTTGGGATCCAGCCAGCCTGGTGGACCCAGGCGCCCGAGCGGGAGGGTAACCCAGGAGGCCCGGTCCTTCGGCCCTCTCGGCTCCACCCCCTGCAGCCGGAGCCGCGCCCCCTCTCCCTCAGATCCCGGAGCAGAGAACAGAGGAGATTGGGCAAAGAGGGTTGGGCTCCAGGCGACCCCCCAGCCCAATTCTGCCCCTCCATCCCAAGGGGTAGAGAAATTGTCTTCCTTGCTAACTGCCAGGAAGAAAAATAATAAAGGGGGAGATAGAGACAGAAGAAAGGTGACAGCTAGATTATTTAAGAGGCGCAGAGACGAGAAATCAGTGTGAGTCGCCATGGGGACTCCCAAGGCCCAGCATCAACCGCCTCCCCAGCTGCTGTTCCTAATTCTGCTGAGCTGCCCCTGGATTCAGGGTAAGGACATGGGATCGTGGGGGGTGGGCCCATGAAAGCCCCCAGGGGGGCCCTTTACCCTCCTTTCTCGGAACACCCTGGTCTCCAAAGCTGAGGCAGGGGAGGGGCACAGCTGATGGGAAGCGACTAGCCAGGGCTTTCCAGTTTGTACCTGGAGCCGCTGACCCCACTGTAGAAGAGGTGGGGAAATGAGTGAGGGTAGCTTTTAGCAGCATCTCAAGGGTTACATACAGGAAGGAGGGCTGGGAAAGTTGGGGGGATGTCTGTGGAGGCGGCAGAACACGCAGAGTACCTGAGCAGGAGATGGAGATGCTGGGAGGGATGCCAGGCACTGCCACACAACTGTTCTTGGATGTACGGACAAAGACAGATGAGCAAAGGCACTGCTCAGAGACCAGCTATTCAGTCCCCGACTCTGCCCCTCAGCGAGACCCGGGAGAGACCACAGAGAAATGAGAAAAGAGAGAGAGAGAGAGAGAGAGAGAGAGAGAGAGAGAGAGAGAGAGAATGTACACCAGACTGCAGAGATAGAAATCCAGAGAGAAAGCTGGGTACTGCAGAAGCAAGGGCTGGGAGGTGCTGTCAGACCAGGAAACCAGGAGACCACTGAGGTGAAAATGAAGGCAGCACCATCCCCCCTTCTCCACCCTGCTGGCATGTCAGGGTTCATTGGAGCCAAGGTGCTCACTGAAGGCCCACACCGCCTGGGGGGAAACGTGGAGAAGAAGGTGGAAGATTGTGAGGGGCAGCTGGGAGCCTCTCCTTCCATCTTAGCTCTCAGCTCAGCCTGGGACCCTGTGAGCTCCTACAGGCCCAGCAGAGGAGGGAGGAATAACTCCGGAAAAGATCTTTCTGGTGAATGGGGAGTGTGGGGTAGTGGAAGGGCTCATACAGCTTCACCTCTTAGGTCTGCCCGTGAAAGAGGAGGAGGCACTGCTGGAGCCTGGAAGCGAGACCCCCACGGTAGCCTCGGAGGCCTTGGCTGAGCTGCTCCATGGGGCCCTGTTGAGGAGGGGCCCAGAGATGGGCTACCTGCCAGGTGAGGCTCCCAGAGTGGCAAGAGTAGCACAGAGGCAGAGGGAGAGACATTCACTCAAGGAATTGGGGAACCAGGCCATTAAAATTCAGAGGGAGATAGAGGGTGATGGTTAGAGAGAGTCAAAACTGAGCAAAGACAGAGAAATAGAATGGGCAAGAGATAGAAAAACAGATGATCAGAGAAAAAGACAGATGGAAAATCAGAGAACCTGGATCAGAAAAATGGTGGGAGAAAGACACAAAAAGAGAAAGAGAAATGCAGAGATTAGTAAACCTAGAATCATAAAATCGGAGAGTGATAAGAATACTAATCAGAGAAATAAAAAGAGTTCCAGAGAGAGCAAGACAGAGGAAAGAGAAAGCGGTAGCTAGGAGAGGAACCAGATGTGAATGGGGAGGCAGAGAGGCTCAGGAGACCATCAGAGTGGAAGGACCTGGCCCAGAGGTGAACAGCGGAAGAGAAAGGGGAGACGATGTCAGGCTGTAGAAGCCTGGGGAGGAGGTGAGGAGTTGGGGTGGGGAAAATAGACGTGGAGGATCTGCACCCTGTGGGGGAGGTCTTTGGGGTTCAGTGGGGAACCCCCAGTTTCCCTCAGCCCTGTGCCCCCCTCAAGACCCACCAATTTGCTCTTCCTGTGCCCTGACTTCCCTTGCACTGTCCCAGGATCTGATCCGGACCCCACGCTAGCCACCCCTCCAGCCGGCCAGACTCTTGCAGCACCCTCCCTGCCACGGGCCACTGAGCCAGGGACAGGGCCTCTGACAACAGCCGTCACCCCTAAGGAGGGTAGGGGGGCAGGCCCCACCGCGCCCGAGCTGCTGACCCCGCCCCCAGGAACTACAGCCCCACCCCTTTCTGGCCCCACCTCCCCAGGCCCGCCCCTTGGGCCTGAGGGAGGAGAGGAGGAGACGACGACCACCATCATCACCACAACAACTGTCACCACCACGGTGACGAGCCCAGGTGCGGCGACTGAAAGGGAATGGAGTAGTGTTCAAGAGGAACAGGATATGAATAGGAGAGACACTGCAGGGAAGGGGTGCAAGAAGGGATCTGGGTACAGATAGGAGAGTTTCTGCTTAATAATATGTACTCATACTATGTACCTTCCTATGTTTTATCCATGTTACAGTTGGGGGAAGGGGATTCTGGGCACGGGGGAGAGGAGCTTTGGATAAAGATGACGAGGGGTGCGGGGGAGAAGAGAGATGAGGGCCCCCAGAGTTGCATGACTGGGAGAGCAAGAACACAGGGATTTGTTTGACTCCAGCCACTTATATATCTTTTTAGTTTTGTGTAATAACAACATCTCCGAAGGTGAAGGGCATATTGAGTCTCCAGATTTAGGAAGCAGCACCAGCCGCACCTTGGGACTCCTGGACTGTACATACAGCATCCATGTCTACCCTGGCTACGGCATTGAGATCCAGGTAAGTGACGTAGCATATAGTCCTGAAACCTCCAAGCCCTTTCCTCTGGGTCCTAGGCTGTGCACAGATTTGACCTAAGAGCCAGAGAACCTGTTTCCTAACACAAATGGGCCTGCCTTCTGATGGTCAGGAAGACACCTGGAGTTCTACAACTTGGCCACTGTCACCGTGGTGTTTGGGCTGCCACATACAGGGAAAAGGAAAGCAAGGGTGGTGGTGATGGGGGTGGGGAGATTCTGGGGTTTTCCACCTGGGTTGACTTACCCTGGTGAGTCTGGGTCTGGCTTCTGTAGGTGCAGACGTTGAACCTGTCTCGAGAGGAGGAACTCTTGGTGCTGGCTGGTGGGGGAGCCCCAGGCCTGGCCCCCCGACTGCTGGCCAACTCCTCCATGCTGGGAGAAGGACAGGTCCTTCGGAGTCCAACCAACCGGCTGCTCCTGCACTTCCAGAGTCCTCGAGTCCCAAGGGGCGGTGGCTTCAGGATCCATTATCAGGGTGAGAGTCCAGGGTACTGGTGGAAGGGCAGGGGCCACACTGGCACAAGGGACATCCCTCGGAGACTTCCATGCACAGGCAACACAGGGACTTTTCCTCCTGACTAGCACCCTGGGGGCAGAACTCTCAGATGAGACCTGGGCACAGTTATTTCACACACTTACAGGCCTATGTCTGAGTGTGCATGCATCCAAGTGACAGCTCATCCATTCACTCAACAAATGCTTAGCTAGTTCCCACTTCATACTGGCCCTGGGTTAGCCTTGGGGAGAGGAATGAAGAAGCCACATGTAAATTTGACTTCAAGGAACTCGGAATCTAGGTAGGAAGATGGACAAGTAATCAGGATGATTATAACTCGGTGAGCTAAGGACCCTTATCCCTATGATGGAGGAATACAGGCAGAAGGAGCAAATATCAAAGGGACCTAAATTTCCCCTGTGGAATATAGGGACACCTTCTTGGAGGAGATGATTAAGCTGAGACCTAAAAGATTAGTTAGCTAGGGAAATGGTAGGAGGGAGCAAAAGAGGAAGGAAGGCAGATGTCAAGATGGATGGAAAAGCACACTCCAAGACCCAGAGAGGAGAAAAAATGTGAGCCCCTTGAAGAGGTGAAGTAATTCATCATGGAAGATAGAATTGTCATAGCTTTGTGATCTGGGACAAGTTACTTAACTTTTCATGGTCTCATCTGAAAAATGGGGATTATAATGCTTACCTTGTGGTATGATTAAGATGATCAAATGAGTTAATACATGTCAAGTGCTTAAAATAGCATCCGGTACACAGTGAGAGCTGGAAATGTCAGTCATTGCTGTTACAGCCAAAGCACAAAAAGGGGAGGCGGGAGAAGTAAGCTAAGAGTCCAGACCGGGAGGAAGGTTGGATTGGGATCATGCTCTTATCAGCATCAGTAAGGAGTTCAGACTCTTCTTCTGGTAAGGGGGCGTGGGGGGTGGGTATTTTGAAGTATTTAAAGTAGGATAGTGACAGCCTCAGATTTGAGACCAAGAAAGAACCTGCTTACTCCTGGGGCAGGGAAGGGGAATATATTCGTGCATGACTGCATTCATGAGCATCTACCCACAGACAACCTACACACGTGTATACCCACACTCGCCGGTGTGTACGGGGAACCTTCCCACAATGCAAGTGTATGTCCTCGCATACATGTGTACATGTGTGCAGAGGGCCCAGCCACTGTCCCGTTCCACACACCGCTGCCTCTCAAAAAAGCCTCCGATGCTCCTCAGAGACAAGGAAACTGGGTTGAGTCAATGTCCCTTTCATATCACCTCATGGCCTTGCCTGCCCCTTTGTTAGCTTTGCTTTCCCAGGGCACACACACAACTTATATCCCCACTTCATACCCTCTCCAGCCTTTCTGGGGCTTCCACTGGGGACCTGCTCCAGGGACTCATATGTGCAAGGTGGAGGCACCCAGCGCCAGACCCATTCGTGGAGAGACCAGTGAACTGAGGGCACACAGTTGGTAGTCAGGGCCATATATAGTTGTTGGGGAGCAAGGGCATGCCTGAGGGCCTCGGGCAGAGGGTTGGACTTCAGATATTACAGAATGTTCCCCTGCTGCCTCCGTTAAGCAGCCACTTCTCTGGGGCATTGAAAATAGGACTCTAGGCTAAGTAGAACATTTGGGGAAGCAGGGTTACCTCATAAATTG
Source organism: Myotis pilosus (assembly GCA_036010255.1). Taxonomy (NCBI): domain Eukaryota; kingdom Metazoa; phylum Chordata; class Mammalia; order Chiroptera; family Vespertilionidae; genus Myotis; species Myotis pilosus. Next base: position 105,184,848 of record JASKON010000003.1, read on the forward strand.
GCCTTCATTTCCTATCTCTGTCTTCCCTGCTGTACAGTTTCTCCAGGCACCTTTGGGACCAAAACCCTGTTTAAGCCCTTCCAAATGTGCCCTAGCTGGGCCTCTGGTCCAGCGTGGCCTCATTAGCTTCTCTGACAGACCAAAGTCTCCATCACCCCTCACCCCAAGACCAACAACTACTGTTTCATTTGCTTCCCACAGCAACCCTGGGGGTGGCCATTGTCAACTCCATCCCTGGGAGGAAGAGAAAGACTCGGGTTATGTGGTTTGCTCAGTCACCTGCAAATTCATTGCAGGGTCAGAATTGCGATTCCCTGACTCCCAGTCATTCATTAATTATGGCTGGTGAGACGCAGGGGATTAACATTTTCTGAGCACTTTTTATATGCTGGCTGCTTTGCATGTTTGTTTGTTTCACTTAAAGGCCAATCCTTATTGATAGGGATTATTATTGCCAGTTATAGGTTAGAGGCCCTAGAGGCGAAGTTGCCTGCTGAAGGTCATATAGCTAATAAGTTATTATCTGGAACTCAGATCTGCCTGTCTCCAAAACCAGTGCTCTTTGCACTGTCACATTGCTGCTTGGCTGCACCAATTGACCAGCTAGGCCAGGCTTTTAGAAGATAAAATAAATAAGGCTTGGCTCCGTCTCTTAATGGCAATAGACAGTGGTTAATGTGATTATAAATTTACTAGAGGCCCAGTGCATGAAATTTGTGCATGGGTAGGGTCCCTAGCAGCTGCTGGCTTCCGGCCAGGGCCTTCCTTCATTCCATGCCACTCCCTAGTGGTCACTTTGCATATTGGGCTTTTATATATATAGATATGTGTGGGACTGTGTATAGGCAAGAGAGCAACCAACTCTACTGGGGAGAGAAAGGGTCAGGAAGCCTTCCTGAAAGAGATGGCACATCAGTTACTCCTTGAAAGATTAGAAAAAGCCAGAGAGGGCCTTGAAGGTAGGGGAAATGGTGTAAAAAACCATGGAGGTGAGACCATAAGGAGTCACAACCTATACTATGTAGGATATACTGTATAGGCCATAGGTGATGAGAATTGGAGGTGGATGTGCTGGGCAGGACCCTGCTGTGGGGCTTGAATGTCAATCTAAAGTACTGAGACCTAAAAAAACAATATATAAATAAATAAAGTACTGAGACCTAAAAAAATAAATAAATAAATAAATAAAGTACTGAGACCTACCCCCCCCCCCCACAATAAATAAATAAATAAATAAAGTACTGAGACTCGATTCTCTTGGTCCTGGAGAGCCATCACAGAGGCTAACATTTATTCAAATCAATGTTTCCTAGAAAGTTGTTTTTATGTCTGTCTATCCCAGTAGTCTGTAGATTCCCAAAGAGTAAGGCCTGAGTCTTTTCATCTTTTTCTCCCCAGGACCCTGCCAAGGAACTACTTGTTGAATTTTCAATATAGGGAGAGACCAGGTCTCTTACAGAATCACTGAGGGCTAGAGAGTCCGCAAAAGCAAAGGCCTAGGCAAGCTGGTATCTCCAAGCCCTCTGCTAATTGTAGTCTTCCCCTCCTACAAGACCCAGCTTTGATGTATTTCTTCCAAGAAGCCCTTCTCGATGAGCTCTGCCTGGTCTGAAACAGACACACAGAGCTCTGTCAAGATCAAGTTCAGAGTCCATAATTTACTACCGAGTCACTTTCTATTTCTTTGCTTTATCTCGTATGATTCTACAGGAATTTCAGGAGACTTTCAAAAAAGAATTCAAGCAATAAAATTAAATAGAATAAGTAAGAAAAAATTGGTATCAGGTAATGTTTATTAAAGCTGAGAATATAGACTGTGGACAAGCCTTCGTTGCCAGGGATAAGCCATAATCTGGTTCTGAGCTTCCTAGCGGCCAGTGCGAGAATAATAGAGAGATTACACAGTTCTTACAACAAGAAAGGAAAAGACAAAACAGTTCTTTAATGAAAGCAAAGCTTTCCCTAGCACAGTGGTGGCGAACCTTTTGAGCTCGTCGTGTCAGCATTTTGAAAAACCCTAACTTTACTCTGGTGCCGTGTCACATATAGAAATTCTTTGATATTTGCAACCATAGTAAAACAAAGATTTATATTTTTGATATTTATTTTATATATTTAAATGCCATTTAACAAAGAAAAATCAACCAAAAAAATGAGTTTGCGTGTCACCTCTGACACGCGTGTCATAGGTTCGCCATCACTGCCCTAGCATTTCACCTACACAGGGAGATTCATTTAGGGAGCAGTGAGTATGAAGGCCTTTAATGGTGAAATAGTCAAAATTTCTGGAGGAGTTTCATTTGGTTCCTCTGGGTGAAAGCTGAGGGCATACTACCCTAGTGTACCTCAGTGGAAGTCCACTGCATGTGTAGAGGGGAGAAAATGCACTGAATAACTTGAATGCTCATTGGCTGCATCTGGAAATAGGTCACAGTGTCTCTCTGACTACCTCAAAAGCACTGTGTGAACTCACTTTGGAAGGCGAAGAAGCTCTGCAAATATATTATTTGTTATTATTAGAGCTGGATGGGGGTCAGAGAGGTCAATTGATTTGCCTGGGGTCACACAGCAAAAGAATTCTAGGATCCAGAATTTCTTTGAGTCTCAGGTACCTTATCTATCAAGGGAAGGGCAAAGTGGGTACATTACAAAGATTAGAGGAGATAAGAGATGTTGAAATGAGCTCTTCATGAGACAGTGTGCCCATGTGAGGACTCCAGTATGGAACCATTTTGTGCCCCCAGGGGGTCCTGGAAAGAGGGGAGGAAGTGCTGGGGGACTGGGAGGGTGACATGGAAAATGAACCCCCCTCCTCCCTGCTCTCCCGCTCCAGCCTACCTCCTGAGCTGCGGCTTCCCTCCCCGGCCGGCCCATGGGGACGTGAGTGTGACAGACCTGCACCCTGGGGGCACGGCCACCTTCCACTGTGATTCAGGCTACCAGCTGCATGGTGAGGAGACCCTCATCTGCCTCAACAGCACCCGGCCGGCCTGGAGCGGTGAACCCCCCAGTTGCATGGGTGAGTCTCCTGCCACAATAGGTGGGGGTTTCTGTCCTAGGAACCTTACTGGAAGGGTTCTCTCTTGGGGGTCTCCAACTTTGGGGAACACCCATCTTGAAGGGGTTTGGACCCTGAAGAGTTGCTATCCTGGGGCCTCCATCTGGAGCTCTTTACACTGAGGTCTCTATCCTTGAAGTCCCCATCGTTGGGGGATCTCCATCTGGAATGTCTCACCTGGAAGGTTTCCATATTGGGAGTCACCATTCTGGAGGTCCCTTCTTTTGGAGACTCCTCATCCTAGAAGAAACCATTCTTGGGGCGGGGAGGTGAGGGGCTGGAGTCTCAAACTGTGGGAAGGTCTCTATCCTGAAGAGTTCCTCCTGGGGACCCCAACTTGAAGATTTTCCATCTGAGGGCTTAAATTACGGGGCTCCCCCATGGTTACTCATCCCAGCATGTCTTCATTTTGGTGGAATCTCTGTCCTGGGGGTGTCCACTCTGGGTTTTCTTATTCCAGGTCTGGGTGCCCACCTGGGCAGTACCCTGGAAAAGATCCTGTTCTCTGGGGTGGGCATGTAGGGCAGAGGCCATGCTGAGGCCAGGTCCCAGGCCAAGGTGTGGATGCAGCAGCTCTGAAGATTGGGAGGACAAGTCACCTTACCCTGCCCCTCCTCTGCCCACAGCATCCTGTGGTGGCACCATCCACAATGCTACACTGGGCCGCATCGTGTCACCTGAGCCCGGGGGAGCTGCAGGGCCCAACCTCACCTGCCGCTGGGTCATCGAAGCAGCTGAGGGACGCCGGCTGCACCTGCATTTCGAGAGGGTCTCACTAGATGAGGACAATGACCGGTGAGGGTCTGGGCTTGGGGTCAGGGTCCCCACCTCAGGGAGATGGGGAGGCTGCAGTGGGAGACAGACAGACCTTGGGTGGGTCCCAGTTGGGATCTGTGTCAAACACAGGTTAGTCCTCTTTCTTAGACAGTAGCCGTGGGAGCTTAGATGAATCTCTCAGCCTCTCTGTGCCCGTTTCCTCATTGGCAGCATGGAGGTAATAGTACCTCTCTCGCAAGTTTCCTGTGAGGATAAATGCATTAAGACATGCAATGTGCTTAGTGTGCCCAGCACACAGTAAGCACTAGAAATGTGTTTGCCATGGTCGTCATCATCATATTATTTATCTCACAAACTGGTATCCCAGCTCTGCCCAGTGGTTGCTAGGAGACATTAGGCAGGCTACTTAATCTTTCCGGGTCTCAATTTCCTCATCTATAAAATGAGAGGTTTCCTGTGAGCATTAAACATGATAAAATATGTAAAGGCTTAGCTAAGTACATGGCACATAATTAATGTTGGAAAACAATAGCTATGAAAATAAGCAAGGCGCTCCAGTGGCACAATCGGCGAGCGCGCAGTACTTATAAGAAAACAAGAAGAGCGGGTAAGAGACGAAGCAGCTTCTGAGGGGAAACTGAGCTCCTGGCCACCCTCTGTCCACTCCAGGTTGATGGTGCGCTCAGGGGGCAGTCCCCTGTCCCCGGTCATCTATGACTCTGACATGGATGATGTCCCTGAGCGGGGCCTCATCAGTGACGCCCAGTCCCTCTATGTGGAGCTGCTTTCAGAGACTCCTGCCAATCCCCTGCTGCTAAGCCTCCGGTTTGAAGGTAACTGCCCCCACCCTCCCGGGCCCCAACCCCTACCCCTTCCCCTCTTCCTGCCCACACACGGTCACAAGCACATACTCTATCCCTGCTCATCTCCGTGTTTGGATTCCTGAAACCTGACTTGCCTCCCCACCCAAAACGACAAGGATCCCTTCATATGGGCCCCTTCTGATTTCATGAGGCGGCCTTTTCTATTTAAGCTTCGTATATGGCTGGATCCATATATGCCAAGGGACCAGTTACCTTAACCTCTCAGTTCTCTCCTCTGTGTTGGCTTCAGTCTCCAGCACTCAGTTTGTGGTGAACCCAGCAGTGCCAAATTAACATACTATCAACTTAGTAACTCTATCAAAAAGAAAGCAAGCATACCCCTTTCCCAAGGGCTTCAGCGAAAAATGCCAAGAAATGTTCTGATGGCCTGGCTTAGGTCATATGCCTATGCCTGAGCCAGTCGCCATAGCTAGGGGCAGATTATGATTGGCAGATCCACATCACGAGGCCATCCCTCCTTGGCCCCAACTAAACCTGATGGACTGGAAGTGGGGGAGGCATGTGTGCCAAAAGGAAGGGGGATTGGATGCTGGACTGGTGGAAATAAGGAGGTCCGTTATTATGGGAGAAGGGGCATTTGAGATGGAGATAATTTTAAAAGAGAGAAATTGGGAATTAATGTTTCAGGTGAAAGGAATGGTGTGAGCAATGGTAAAGAGGTAGAGAAAGGCATGTTTGGGAAACAGAATTTCAGTGTGGTTGTAGCAGAGGATTTGTGCAAATAGTAGCAGGAGAGAGACAAAGAAAGTGAAGTGCTCAGAAATGAAATGAATCAAAGGGTTGATTCATTTCATTTCTGAGAATCAGAGAAATGGAATTGGCTCTGGGCCCTAATGGATGTGTAGGATTTGTCCATGATACCTTATAAGGTTAAGTAACAGTGAGATAGACAGTGAATCTACAAAATAAATTGCATGTTCTATTCTGAGAGTGCAAGGAGCATGCCCAGGTTGGAGGCCTGCCCCCACAGTGTGGGCCACTGCTGACTCAGGAGCGTCGGACTCCTGTTCGGTATCACAGGTATCGACATCTTAGCTCAGAGAATTTTGCAGCCAAGGTATGGTCAGGTGGGAAAACAAAAATGCTCTACAAATGTTCATTTTCCTGACTTAGTCCAAAGTCAACACACAGCTTTTGTGTCAGCTGCACTTTTGGGTGCCAGCCCAGCATGGATCATGAGGGGTTATCAGAAGCCAACAGTTATGCTTGAGAAGAGAACGCACCTCCATGAGCCAGTGTCCTGGGGCACGGTCCCCCCCACCCTCCTTTGCAATTTCCAGAGGCAAGTGTTTGCGGGTGGTAGTCAAGCAACCTGGGTTTCAGACTTGGTTCTGCCACTGCCCTACTGTGTGACTGTGGGAAAGTTTGGTTTTTTCTCTGTGGACCTTAGTTTCCTCATCTGTAGAACGGTGGCTAGGATTTGACTAGCCTAGAGGCTTCCCTCCAGAGGCTGGGGAGGTAACATCAATGTACGAAGGACTGTTAGGGTTTTAGGGAAACTGGAGAGTGAAAGCTAAGTCCAAAGGCATTCAATTTTAAGCAGCCCACTGAGTGGCCAAGCAGCCCTTGAATTCAGCCCAAGTTCCCGATGGAGACCCCTTGAGGCCTGTCCTAATGCTTAATGTGTGTGATTGACTCTTCCTTAGCCTTTGAAGAAGATCGCTGCTTCGCCCCCTTCCTGGCACACGGCAATGTCACCACCACAGACCCTGAGTACCGCCCAGGGGCGCTGGCTACCTTCTCATGCCTCCCAGGATATGCCTTGGAGCCCCCTGGTCCCCCCAATGCCATCGAATGTGTGGATCCCACAGAACCCCACTGGAATGACTCCGAGCCAGCCTGCAAGGGTAAGCCTTCCATATCCCAGTAAGACCTCAGTCTACACAGACTACACCCCCCACCCCACCCCCACCCCCAAGCTGGGAATCCTAGGAAGGCCATTCACGGAGACCTGCATACCCCAACCTAATAAACGCAGGCCTTGGGTAATCTCTGTCCCTTCAGAGACTTCGTTTTCAGAACTAAATGATTGGCAGGCTTGTTACAGAACCCAGGGGCCACAGCCCAAATGTCTAGAAGCTACAAGTGGAGCTGGGCCAAGCGGCGGACTGGCTGGAGAGTGGGCGGGGTTAATTAAGAGCAGGGCTGGGGATTGGATGCAGCAGGACTAGGGGTGGAAGAAAAAAACAGGTAGCAGGGAACCCGTGAGGCGGCCTGGTGCATACAGTTGGGAGTGGTGAGGATTGTGGTGAAATGGAGACTACATGCCACCTGGGTCCTGAATTTGACACCCTTTCTACTCTAGCCATGTGCGGAGGGGAGCTGTCGGAGCCGGCTGGTGTGGTCCTCTCTCCAGACTGGCCCCAGAGCTATAGCCCCGGCCAGGACTGCGTGTGGGGCCTCCATGTCCAGGAGGAGAAGCGCATCTTGCTCCAAGTTGAGATGTAGGTTTGGGTGCCGCAGAGGATGCAATGGGCGTGGGCTCAGCAAACGGTGGTGTAACAACACACTAGCCTGCACCCCCAGCCTGGTAGCTCCTGTGTCTACCCAGGACTGGGTGAATGTGTGGTCTGGTGAATGAGGAGACTAAAGGTTCCTGACGGGAGTGTGGGTGGTCAGGTAGACCTGGGTACACACCGCTAGTCAGCCAGTCTTGGACCAACGGCCTTCCTCCGGGCTATTGTGGGAAAGGGCATCTGGTCTGGAATCTCCCACTGGGGCTGTTTCTGAGGCCACCCCGGAGCAGACGCCCGGGACCCAGGCCCAAGTTGTTGCAGCACCAACAGAACTAAAGTGGGTGTGGGGAGAGTGCAGTGAGCTGACTTGATATGAGGTAGTTAAGGAGACTGGACAGAACCGGAAGCGGGCGTGGCCAAAAGCTGGTCCTCAGGCGGGGCCTGGAGTTGGGCGGGATGATCAAGAGCACGAGGAGCCGCAGAACTAGTGGAACCTGGAGAGACCAGCAGAGAGAAGCCTGTAATTGGCCAAGACGGAGGAGGGGCCAGACGGATCGGACCGTAGTCCAGCCTCCATATCTGGTCCTACTCCCTGCAGCTTGAATGTGCGCGAAGGGGACATGCTGACACTGTTCGACGGGGACGGTCCCAGCGCCCGAGTCCTGGCCCAGCTGCGGGGACCTCAGCCGCGCCGCCGCCTCCTCTCCTCTGGGCCGGATCTCACGCTGCAGTTCCAGGCGCCGCCCGGGCCCCCAAACCCGGGCCTGGGCCAGGGGTTCGTGTTGCACTTCAAAGGTACCGACGTCTGGGGTCCCCGGATGGGCAGGGTTCCAGCAGGAGCGAGGCCCCACGAGGCTGGACGGGTGCCCTGGCCGCAGGGCAGCCCCTGAACTCGCCGTCTCCACCCGGCAGAGGTCCCCAGGAACGACACGTGCCCCGAGCTGCCACCGCCGGAGTGGGGCTGGAGGACGGCTTCCCACGGGGACCTGATCCGGGGCACCGTGCTCACTTATCAGTGCGAACCGGGCTACGAGCTGCTCGGCTCCGACATCCTCACCTGCCAGTGGGACCTGTCCTGGAGCGCGGCCCCGCCGGCCTGCCAGAAGAGTGAGCCCGGCCCCGCCCCGTCCTCTCCCGGCCCCGCCCCGTCCTCTCCCGGCCCCGCCCAGTCCTCTCCAGGCCCCGCCCCGTCCTCTCCAGGCCCCGCCCCTGCCCTTCGGGCCCCACGCTCCTCGGGGGCCCCGCCCACTCCCCTCTGCGCCCCGCCTCCGGCCTTTGTCCCCGCCCCTATCCTGTCCAGGTTCCGTCCTTTCTCTCTGGGTCGCTCCGCCCTGTGTCCTTGGTGCCCGAAACTGTGCCCTCTGGACCTCAGTCTCACCCTCTCGGGCCTCCTCCCACCCCCTGGCACTGCTCTGGTCTCGGACCCCGTTTCCTCTGGGTCCTGCCTCATCTTTCCAAGGCCCCTCCACTGTTCTTCGTTAATTCTACCCTCCCGGGCCCCATCAGTGCTTGGTTACTCGCTTCCCGTTCTAGGTCCTGCGCCAGGGTCTCAGCCCCAGCCTGTGACATTACAGGGAGTCACGTTGCTAGGGCCTGGGCAGTCAGTGAAGCCCATCTGGATTCGGGTTGAGGTTACACAGAGGGGTTGGGGCCCTCCCTACCCTGATGGAGTTCACAGTCTGAGGGAGGGACAGCTAGTTAAATAACTCAGGGTATTAGAGTGGTAACCACCAGCACTTAACATCTCTGAGCCGTGGCTTCTCACCGGTGAAGTAGGAATAGGGGGTTGTGAAGAGCAAATGAAGTTTTTCACACGCTGCCTGGTGCCTGTAACAGTAAGTAATGGCTGCTGTAAGTACGAAGAAGGGCTGTGGGAAGAGGGGGGCGTTATTTGTCCCAGGGAAGAGACAGGACATTTCACAGAAGCGGTGATATTTTTTATTATTATTATTTTTTAATATATTTTTTATTGACTTCAGAGAGGAAGGAAGAGGGAGAGAGAGATAGAAACATCCACGATGAGAGAGAATCATGGATCGGCTGCCTCCTGCAAGTCCCCCACTGGGTATGGAGCCCACAACCCGGGCATGTGCCCTTGACCAGAATCAAACCCGGGACCCTCCAGTTCGCAGGCCAACACTCTATCCAGTGAGCAAAACCGGCCAGGGCAGAAGCGGTGATATTTAAAGGAGCTGGGAGCTGGGCTGGTGTGGCTCAGTTGGTTGAGCATTGTTCCATGAACCAAGAGGTTACCTGTTTGATTCCTGGTCAGGGCACATGCCTGAGTTTTGGATTTGATCCCCAGTACGGGGCATGCAGGAGGCACCTGACCGATGTTTCCATCTCTTTCCCTCTCCCTTTAAAAAAAATCAATAAAAACATATATTAAAACAACAACAACACACTTTAAAAAATAAATAAGTAACGGAGCTGGGAGATTTTATCTGTTAGAAGAGCAAAAAGCGGTGGCATCGTGTCACTTTCTCCCAGTTTGGAGCAGCCTGTTACTAAAATACGGGATTGTAGGTCTTCTACCTGGCCCTTGGGGCACTGGTGGTGTCCATGGGCATAAGTTTCAGGAGGCCAGATTTGGGTTGGACACAAGTCTAGTTGACACAGCTTCCCAGACAGGACAGGGACAGGGACAGGGACAGGGACAGAAAAGGATGGGGGCAGGGTCCAGAGTGGGGAGGCCTAGCCCAGCTGCTCCAGGCTCAAGAGGGAATCTGCCCAAAGGAGCCCAAAGCTGAGCTGAGACCCAAATCTCTGAATTTCAGCCCAGAGCTCCACAGCTGTGCCCGAGGGGTTCCAGCTCTGCCGTCCCTGAGTGACTGTGCGCTAATCATTTGACTGCCCTGAGCCCTGGGCCCCAAGGCAAATGACAGTGATACTGACCTCAGGATCATCAGAGTATATATCAAGTTTTTTTATTGTTGTTTAATCCTGACTCGAGGATATTTTCCCATTGAATTTTCAGAGACATTGGGGCGGGTGAGGGGGGACGGGGAGAGAGAGAAAAATATTGATGTAAGAGACATATAGACCAGTTGCCTCCCACACTTACTCCAGCTGGGAAGTGAATCGAACCTGAGAACCTCCGGTCCTCGGGCCAATAACCTCTGAGAAACACAGGCCAGGGTGAGGGTTTTTTTTCCTGTTTTGTTTGTTTTTGTTTTTAATCAGAGTTTATGTCATGTTTGTAAACATTTAGCAGGATGCCTTGCACATGTCTGTATATAAGAAATGGCTGTGATTATGAATCTTCCACAAGGTTGTAAACTCCACACCTGCAGGGGCCAGGCAGGCGCTGTTAGGGAGCAGTGAGTGGGCTGGGAATGCCGAGAGGGAGAGGAGCCGGCGGGCAGCTGCTGTTCTGCCGATGGCTGCCATGCAGGGCTGACACTGCGGGGCTTTAGCTGGTACGCTCAGTGCAGTGGTTAAATATTTAACATTTTATCCTAGGATGGGGCCTAGGTTGCCCCAGTCACTGTGTTCCCGAAGAAGCCAGAAATATAAAACGCACTGAATTATAAGTTTTTCCAACTCCTGCTCCCTTCATTCTGAGGAAATAGTGGGAAGTAGGGGGTTCAGGCATCTCCTAGCCCTGAGCTTCTGGGAGGTCTTTTAAGGCATGAGCTCCCCTTGACTTTGCCCTCTTGCCAACAGTCATGACTTGTGCTGATCCTGGTGAGATCACCAACGGGCACCGTACCACCTCGGACGCTGGCTTCCCTGTTGGCTCCCATGTCCAGTACCGCTGCCTGCCGGGGTACAGCCTAGAGGGAGCCGCCGTGCTCACCTGCTACAGCCGGGACACAGGCACCCCCAAGTGGAGCGACCGGGTCCCCAAGTGCGCCTGTGAGTCGGGGGACACCTGGGAAGGATGGCTGGGTGGCTTGCTCAGCAGCGCAACTGGCATGTGACTGACATGTTCCCTGCAGTGAAGTACGAGCCGTGCCTGAACCCAGGGGTGCCGGAGAACGGCTATCAGACGCTGTACAAGCATCACTACCAGGCGGGCGAGTCTCTGCGCTTTTTCTGCTATGAGGGCTTCGAGCTCATCGGCGAGGTCACCATCACCTGTGTGCCCGGCCACCCCTCACAGTGGACCAGCCAACCCCCACTCTGCAAAGGTGCCTGGGCAGGCAGGGCAGGAGGGGGCATAGCAGTGTTTGGGGAGTGACAGGGCTGAGAAAGTCAGGTAGCAAATTCGAGACCAATGGTGACCCTGCCGAGCTCCCCATTCACCTCCTGTGGGCTCTCACCCAGAAGTCCTGGGGAGTCACGGTCGTGAAATGATCCTAATGGATGCAGTAGAAGGGGCTTTGGTTTGGAAGTCTCTTGTCCTCTAGAAAGGTCTCAGTTTCCCTATTTTTGAAAATTCTACAGACCTGGATGGTTTAGACTGCCCAGGGTTAGGATCCCAGAACTTCAAGGGGCCTGCAGGGGGAGGAAGAAGGCCCTGCCCTGACTCCTCCTCCCTCTCCCCCGCCAAGAGAAAGACAAAGCTTAGGTTAAGCATCGGGCAGCAGCGAGAACCAAGCTGTCCAGCCCAGCCCCACTGGGCTCCCGCCCTCTACCCAGCCTCCTTCCCTCCCTGGCTCAGACCCCGTCCCCTCCCCCTCCTCTCCCTGCAGTGGCCTATGAGGAGCTCCAGGACAACCGAAAACTGGAAGGTCAGTGAGGGCACAGGTGGAGACCCAGGCCTGGCTGAGTCGGGAGGGCAAGGCAGAGGCTGGGGGCAGGAGGCCAGGCCCCGGAGGGGTGAGGCCCAGGGTTCAGGGCCCAGGGCAGGAGGCTGGGAGAGCCCAGGGCGCGGCCCAGCCCCAGCTCAATGACCTCTCCTCCCACCAGTGACCCAGACCACAGACCCATCAAGACAGCTGGAGGGAGGGAACCTCGCCTTGGCCATCCTGCTGCCCCTAGGCCTGGTCATTGTCCTGGGCTGTGGCGTTTACATATACTACACCAAGTAAGTACCATCCAGGGAGCTGTGGCCGCGGGCATCCTGCCTGGCTGGAGGGTGAGGTGCGGTTGGGGGCTCACCTCTCCATAAGCCTCTCCATCTCCTCCCCTCCCAGGCTGCAGGGGAAATCCCTCTTCGGCTTCTCGGGCTCCCATTCCTACAGCCCCATCACCGTGGAGTCCGATTTCAGCAATCCACTGTATGAAGCTGGGGTGAGCCCTGCCCCTGCCCCTGGAGTGCCCACTCCCAGCTCCCCAGGACGCCATACCTTCTCTCATGGTGTCTGTAATCTGTCTTGGGAATTTCAAACTCAGCTGCCTACAAAGGCCACATCAATGAACAAGCGAGTCAGGTGTGAACAGTAGGGAGTGGTGAGGACCTTGGCTCCCTGGAGAATGTGTGCCCCACCTAGTCCATAGTGGAAACAGGCCCAATTGCCAGATTGTTCAAGACAATCCAGAAATTCAGATTTGTATGTGCTTTTAATATGCTGTAGGATGAACCAAGCGTATCCATTTCCACCCTATGGCGCCCAAACCACCAATGATGTTACCTGAAAAGTCCAGGTTCTTTCCCCTTCCCTGTGTTCATACTCCCATGTTGCTGCCTCCTCCACCACCATCCCACTCCAGCAACTGATCCCATCTCTCTGTCTCCAGGATACACGGGAGTATGAAGTTTCCATCTGAACCCCAAGACTAAGGCTGCAGGACCCAGACGTCCCTCCCCTCCTCATTCTGGGCGGGAGGAGTGCAGGACCTGGTCTCTGGCTCCTTCCTTCCTGTTGTGTAAATAGTCTCCTGGTCCCACAAGGGGGCTTTGTTGGTCCTGGGGACCCTACAGTAAATAAACCAGCATCCTGACACCCAAAACCTCCTCTTCTCAGTTGCCAAATAAGGGGCCTCCCCCACCCTACTGGCTTTTGGATCCTGGCATGGGAACTCAGTTCCACGACAACGCCTGGGGCCCCTCCAGCCCAGGGTACCTCATAAGGACTGCCCCCGAGAGCTCCGCTGTTCCCTTGGCCATGAAGACTCTGACCTTCCCAGATGCTCTGGCCCCCAGCCTAACCCCTGGGCTTGGAGGGTCAGAAGGATGAAGGGGGAGCCGGGACAAGGCCCCTATGCCCTTCCTGCCATCTACTCAACCCACAGTCTCTCCACCTTTGCTTCTGGATTTTTGTTTTTGAGCAATAAAATGGAAATCACCATTTGTAACTGGGCTGGTGGGGTGTGGGAAGGTGGGTCCCTGAGCAATGGAGAGCTGGGGAAAAGGGAACAATTGGGGGGGGAGGGGGGACCTAAGACTGGGCTCAGAACAATGTCAAGGGGTCAAAAGCCTGGCTGTAGGGTCAACCTTTGAGAAGGACCGGCTGGGACAAGTCCCTCTGGGCCTCAGCTTTCTCTCCACCAAGGCTGCTGTTTCTAGCCTCTTCTCACCAGGCGGTAGCTGACAGCAGTCCCACCTCCTCCCTCCCTGTTTGGCAGGAGACAAACAGGTGTCAATTTGTCTCATGTTTACCCGCCTCCTGAGAATTTTTGTATCCAAATGTACTATCTCCACCCACTCACCCTTTTGGCACTTCAGCATATCTGCTGTTATAGGTCTACCAAGTATTGTTCATATTTGCAGATGTCATAACCCGTGAGCTTGCTTTGTATCCTGTGTCCATTTCTACTTTAATTTTTTAAAAATATCTTATTGATTTTTTACAGAGAGGAAGGGAGAGGGATAGAGAGTTAGAAACATCGATGAGAGAGAAGCATCGATCAGCTGCCTCCTGTACACTCCCCACTGGGGATGTGCCCACAACCAAGGTACATGCCCTTGACCGGAATCGAACCTGGGACCCTTCAGTCCCCAGCCCGACGCTCTATCCAGTGAGCCAAACCGGCTAGGGCTCTACTTTAATTTTTAACATAAGGAATCTATAGCCTGTTTGTCTAAAGAGTTTCTAAATTAATTGGCTTTTACTTAATTGAAAATGTATTTTTAAATACAATTAAACATTTAGGACATTCAAAAGGATACTGAAATACTCAAAAGGGGGTTGAATTTTAGGAGAACATGGGGCAAATTGATCTTGATAATAACCTGAGTTTGGGGCATTTATTCTGGGCCAGGCATTGTGCTAAGCACTTTGTATGCATGTTTGTAACCCTGTGAGGCAAGGACAGTTATTCCCATTTTCAGATAAGGAAACTGGCTCAGAGGTACCAACTGACTTCCTCAGGAAGCTACAGTATTGACCAGACTGGAATGTAAATGAAAACTCCACAGAGCCTGCCGAAATGCCTCTGGCTAGTAATGGGTGTGATATGTTCCCATCGGCAGGAGACCCCAAAGCTCAGAGGGGAGACCACAGCCCGATTTTGGTGGCAGAGGTGGCAAGAGTGGACCTGCTCAGATGCCAGGCCCAGACCTTACGATGCTAAAGTTTGGCTAGGAGGCTGGGTTGGGATCCATGAGCACACTTCTGCCAGCAGGTTGATAGATAACGCCCTGAATTAAAACCGCTCCAATAATATGTCCACACATCCGACAAAAAAAAAAGAAAAAGAAAAAGAAAGGCCACTCCTCCCCATCTCCATGCCAGAGAAGTCACACCGAGCACTGCCAGGGTTGGGAGGAGGGAAGGATCTGTCTCTTTATTTAAGCCTTGGTTTTCTGGCCGTGTCCTTGCCAGCTGAGAGTGGAGAGATGTGTGATGGTTCCAGGACATTCTGGAGGCTTCAGGGGTGATGACTGGAAGTGATTAATGAGTGTGAAAGGAGCTCTGAGGCATGTTGTAGAGGCACAGAATGGGGGAGGGGATGAGGGGCCGAGAGCAGTACCAAAAGGGGTTGGGATCATCCTTCAGAGGTCAAGCTGCTAGGCAGAGCTCCCTGGAAAAGAAAAAGAGGCTGTGACTCTTTATTTATTTATTTATTTATTTATTTATTTATTTATTTATTTATTTATTTAAAGGCTGTGACTCTAGATCCAAGGCCCATGTTTTCTTATCCTCCCATTCTTCCCCTATCCATCCAACCCCTACCCCCCACATCTATCCATCTACCATTCCCCATCTATCATCTATCTACCCACCCACCATTCTTCCATTCACCAATTCATTCACACATCTACCCAACATTCCCCATCCATCTTTCCACTCATCATCTGTCTGCCCATCCATCTATCCCTCATTCACCCACCCACCCATGTCTCTACCACCTAATCACTCACCCCTACCCCCCATTTAAACTTCTTGAAGGCAGGCACTCTATTTGGCTCCCATCTATACTCCAGCTCCTAGAGTGGTGCTGGCACATAGTGCTTATTAGAGTAGTGCTGGCACACAGTGAGTGCTTACTAAACTAATGAATTTATCTACCATTTATTTATTCGCACATTTACTTACCCTCCCCAATCTATTCATCCATCCCCTCACTCAATATTTTGACCACCTACAATGCCCTACAATTCGAAGATCTGTAAGCTTCCATGTTCTTCCTTGAGCATAAGTAAAAGTCTCTTGGAACCACCAGGGGCCAGCAGGTGGATGAAGGGGTGTTATTTAGCTCGGGATGAAACCCCCAATGAAGTAGCATTAGGAAAGGAAGGTAAACTACTATATGGGCAGGCAGGGCCCTCACAGGGCATTGTGTCCAAGGTCCCCATCTGACACATGGGGCAAGGGCAGCAACTTGCACAAGACTATCCAGTAAACAGCAAATTAGCTACTCAGGCCCAGGCTTTTATGCTACTTGAAGCTGCTTCCAACACCAATTGGGAGAGATCAAATGTTCCAAAGGCACTAGAGTCAGATCCTGGAGGACAAGAAGAGTGGCTGGTTGTGAGCTGTATTTGCCTCTGCTCTCCGTCGTGAACCTTTGAAGTAGCAGCCTCTGTCAGAGACGTGACTGTTCCCATGGCCTGCGGGACCTGACACATATTGACACTCAATAAACATTTGGTGACTATCAGTTCCTTTCCTGCCTTCTTCATGAATCCCTCTCTCCCCTTCTGCCAATCATTTTTTTTTAATGTTTTTATTGATTTCAGAGAGAGAAAGGGAGAGAAACATCAATAATGAGAGAATCATTGATCATCTGCCTCCTGCACACCGACCACTGGGGACCGAGCCCACAACCCTGGCATGTGCCCTGACCAGGAATCAAACTGTGACCTCTTGGTTCATAGGCCAATGCTCACTCTGCCAATCTCTTAAAAGGAGAGGTTCCCCAAGCCTCCATCCGCAGCACCCTCTTCTTTCTTATGCTGTACACCACCCCCACCCTGCCGAGGGCAACTGCACACCCTTCAAATGCCACCTCCCTCCTAGGTCAGGCTGCTTCAATGAGATTGAAACCATATTTCCAACTGTCCACAGGGTATTTCCACCTGGAGTTTCTGTGGGCACCTCAAACCCAATCTGTTCAAAGGCGGGAGGATGATGTCCACACTCCAAGAGGAACAAGAAGGCTGCCATGACCGAGTGCAGTAAAGCAGGGTGCAGTTCTAGGCAATGAGGTTGGAGGGACAATGGGTGGGAGGAGAGAGAGCATGTAGGGCCTTGTAAGCCACCGGAGGACTTCGGCTTTTACTCCAAGATGGAAACTACTGTGGAGTTCTGAACAGAAGCACGACATCAGACTTAGATTACCCAAATCAGAAACCAGACTGTCATCTGATTTCTGCATTCCTCACCACCCCACCCCTACCCCCCGCTAATATTTCTAATCGATTACCAAACTCAATCTTCCTGGTCTTTATTTTTCTTCTTTTTCAATTACAGTTGACATTCAGCATTATTTTATATTAGTTTCAGGTGTACAGCATAGTGACAGTTATATAGACAGTTATGTAAGTTACAAAGTGATCCCCCCGGTAAGTACCCACCTGGCATCATACATACTTATTACAATATTATTGACTATATTCCCTATGCTGTGCTTTATTTACATCCTTGTGACTATTTTGTAACTACCAATTTGTACTTCTTAATCCCTTCACCTTTTTCAATCAATCCCCCAAACCCCTCCCATCTGACAACCCTCAGTTTGTTCTCTGTAACTGTGAGTCTGTTTCTGTTTTATTCATTCTTTCAGTTTGTTCTTTAGGTTCCACATATAAGTGAAGTCATATGGTATTTGTCTTTCTCTGACTGAATTATTTCACTGAGCATAATACCCTCTAGTTCCATCCATGTTGCAAATGGTAAGATTTCATTCTTTTTTATGGCCAAGTAATATTCCGTTGTATATATGTACTAATCATCTATTGACAGACATTTAGGTTGCTTCCATGTAATGCTGCAGTGAACACAAGGATGCATATATCTTTTCAAATTAGTGTTTTTGATTTCTTTATAGAAATACCCAGAAGTGCACTTGCTGGGTCATAACGTAGTTCTATTTTTAATTTTTTTAGGAACCTCCATACTGTTTTCCATAGTGACTACACCAATCTGTATTCCCACCATCCGTGCACAAGGGTTCCCTTTTCTCCACATCCTGGCCAACACTTTGTTGATTTACTGATGGTAGCCATTCTGACAGGTGTGAGGTGATCTCATTGTGGTTTAAATTTGCATTTCTCTGATGATTAGTGTGACTTCATGTGTATATTGGCCAACTGTATGTCCCATTCGGGTCTTCTGCTCATTTTTCAATTCGATTGTTTGGGTTTTTGGTGTTAAGTTGTATGAATTCTTTATACATTTTGGATATTAGCCCCTTATTGAATATATCCTTCGTGAATATCTTCTCCCAATAGGTCTGTCTTTTTGTTTTGTTGATAGTTTCCTTTGCTATGTAAAAACTTTTAGTTTGATGCAACCCCATTTGTTTATTTTTACTTGTTTCCCTTGCCTGAGGAGATATATCCAAATATATATATATATATATATATATATATATATATATATATATATATATACATATTCAGCACAATGTCAAGAGTTTGTTGCCTATGTTTTCTTCTAGGAGGTTTATGATTTCAGATCTTAATATTTAAGTCTTTAATCCATTTTGAGTTTATTCTTGTATTTGGTGTGAGAGTAGTCTGGTTTCATTTTTTTGCATGTATCTATCCATTTATTGAATAGCTTGTCACTACTCCATTGTACCATATAGACATGGGTTTATCTCTGGGCTGTTTCAGTAATCTAGATGTCTGTTTTTTGCCAGTACCATGCTGTTTTGATTACTATAGCACTGTAGTATAGTTTGATATCAGGTAGCATGATATCTCCGATTTTGTTCTTCTTTCTCAAGATTGCTGTGGCTATTCAGAGTCCTTTTTGGTTCCATATAAGTTTTAGGATTATTTCTTCTAGTTCTGTGAAAAATGCCATTGGTGTTTTGATAGGGATTGTATTAAAAACAGATTGCTTTGGGTTGGTCTTTATTTCTTATATCTGCCCTTGCTTTCATCTCTACTATCACTGTGACACTTCAGGACCTAGTCATCTTTAGCTTAGTCTCTAGGAATAATTTCTAACTGGCCTCCCTGCCTCTGGTCTCTCCCCTTTCCAATTCACTCTCCCCATTGACCACCAGAATGACCAGAATCTAAAATTCCAACTGCTCTTGCTCAAATCTCTTCAATGACTCCTCGGCTAGGAAAACATCTATGGATCTTGCTCAGGCCAGTGTTCTCAGTGGTTAGAGCATTGGCCCACACACCGAAGGGTTACAGATTCAATTCCTCGTCAAGGGCAGGTACCTGGGTGGCAGGTTCAATCCTCGGTCCCTGGTTGTGGTGTATGTGGGAGACAACCAATCAATGTGTCTCTCTCATTTAGACGTATCTTCCCCCCCCCCCCACCACCACACACACACACTTCCACTCACTCTAATAATCAATGGAAAAAATATCCTTGGGTGAGGATTAACAAACAAACAAACAAGGATCTTAATAAAGCACACATAAGGATCTTAGTAAGTTCTCTTGATTAGTCCCTGGCTACCTTGCCTGGATACTCCCAACAGTTTAACTACTCTAGTCTCACCTCTCCCCTGCCCTAGGAAGACACACACACATATACTCACACTCACTCTACTGAGACTCACCTTTGTGCCTTTGCTCACACAAGCCCGACACTTGGTATAACCCCTACCTACTAACAAGTTCTCCCCTCGATAATTCTTTCTGTCGTGTCACCTCTTCCAGGAAGCTCCATGATTCCTTTTGTTTCTGTCCCAACTGATCAGGGATAAGTGCTCTTCTTGCTGTTTCCATTTCTGTTACGGGAACTCACCCATATTACATTGTAATTGGCCATACACTTGTCTGGCCCACACTACACTGTGACCTCTACAAGAGCAAGGACTGTATCATTCTTTTCTGTGTCCCAAGTTCCTAAATACTTGGTAGTAACCGAGTGACCTTGTCCTCTGGGGACCCTGTACATACCTTGTCCTGACGGGTGCAGGCATGGTTCCTGTCAGAGCTGGAGATGGTGGAAGGGAAGGGAGAGGGATGAGAACTCTGAATTCCAGGGTCGCGCAGAAGAGAACAGGACTGCCGGGTTTAAAAGTCCCCCAGCCCGGATGGGACGTGGTCAAACCCTCGCTCTCTCCCCTTACAGGCTCATCTTCCTCCCAGGACAACGGGCCTCTCCCTGGAAGCCTCACTCACCAGGTGTCGGTGCCTTGGGTCTTGGTGAAGAACTCTGGAAGCAGAGGCCCCAGTCAGAGAAAGCACTATCCCTAGCACATGGCTACCACCAGATGGGCTAGGGAGGAGGCTGCGGGGATTCCTAGCTAGCCGTGAAGAGTGGGTCCCGGTTAGTGGGGGGCGTCTGGCTGTGAGATGGGGGAGACAGGGGAGATGGGCAGGTTCCTGGAGAAGTCAGCTGTGGCTGGGAAGGAGTCAGGAACTGGAACTAGAGTTATCGGGGTCTCTGGACGCAGTGGTCCCGACACGGGGGACTCACCTTGTTTGTATATCTGCGTCTCTTGGTCTTGCGTCTGTTTTTCCTTGCTGGGCACAGGGTTCACGCGGTAGCCAGCAACAAACAAGGCCTCATCGGTGAGTTCTGTGCTGATCTGGGCCAGGAACTCCTCCGAACGGGATAGTGAAGGCTTCTGGTGAAGGGAAAGTCAGAGGGCTCAGCCTGGGAGTTCTGCAGACGGGGCCCTGCGTCTAAGGAGTTGAAAAGGGCTGGGCCCTGAGATGTGGCCCAGAAGGCCCTGTAAGTGGGGGGCCGTCTCTGGGGCCTTAGGGCCTAGTGCTGGGGGTAGAGTCTCTTAGGGGGAGTCTGGGTGCCCTGGCCAGACTCTACTTGGGCTCGCCCCCACCTCTAGAGCCCCCTCCAATGCTCACCGAACCTCCACTCAAGGACGCTGCAGCCTGGGACAGCCCGCTCCCCTTCCTCTCCTTACTCCGGGTGGGACTGGCTTCCATCCCCCTGGGGACAGTG
Organism: Myotis pilosus; assembly: GCA_036010255.1. Classification (NCBI taxonomy): domain Eukaryota; kingdom Metazoa; phylum Chordata; class Mammalia; order Chiroptera; family Vespertilionidae; genus Myotis; species Myotis pilosus. The sequence continues at coordinate 105,205,396 of JASKON010000003.1, forward strand.
GGAATCTGTGCTGAGAAACCAGCCCACTTCCTCCACACCCTTCCCGCTCCATTCATTCCCCAGGCCCCGGCTTAAAGCAGGCCTTTAGATAAAAAACCATCCTGCCTCCGTAGCTCTCTAGGGAGGAAGGGGGAAGTAAAAAAATAAAATAAAATAAAAACCGTCGCCTTAAATCCCCGCGGGTGGTAAGTTCCACAGTAACCCCCTCCCGCCGGTCGCCCGGGCCTCTTTCCTTCCCACCCACAGCCCTTCCCAAACAAGGCCGCCCCGACCTGGCAGACGGGCTGAATCTTGGGCTACCGGGCAGGAGGGAGGCGGGGGAGGTTCGGGGCCCCGGTGACAGGCCGCGGGGACGGGGAGGTGGAGCGGGGAGGAAGGCCGAGTGGGAAAGAGGGGACCCGGCGGCGACGCCGCTGCCCGTTCCTATAAAACCCTTGGTGTTTGCGGGGTTCCGCGGCCCCGTTGCCAGGAGATGAGGGATTCCAGAACCGAAGGCCGGGAGGGGCGGGGGGAGCATTTTCCCAGCGAGTGGCACGCGCGGCTCCGGCTTCTCCTCTACGCCCCGCAGGTCCCTGCTGCCGGCGGGGCCCCCAGCGCCGGAGGCTGGAGAAGCGCGCGCCGCACTTGGAGCGGAGCCTGCGCCCTAATCCTCCCACCACTAGGGGCACGCGAGCGGCAGCCCCGCCCCGGGCCGCCCTCCAGCCTCTCTAGCCGCCCGAGCCCGGGAGCGCCCGGGAGGCCGGGAGAGGGGCGGGGAGAGGACGCCGCGGACTGTACTAATCACCTCGCCTCCGGGGACGCGGGGACGCGGGAGGACGGAGTTTCCCCTCCTCGTCTTTGTCTCCAGGGAGTCACACCCGCCTCCGAAAGCAAAGTACGGATATTCATCGAGGCCTCTCCCCTCCGGACCTCCCCTTCTCCGTCCCCCCCCCTCTGTGCCTTGGTACGAGCCGATGGAAAGGGGCGGAGGGAGGAAAAGGAAAAGGAAGCGGGCAGGTCTTAAAGGGGCCGCAGCCATTTTTAAGGCCTCCGTTTCCTTTCTCCAATTTTGGAAGTACGCGCGCAGAAGAGTAGATTCTCGGCAGCTGAGCACCACTGGAGCAGGAGGGACCGCAGCTGGAGACTGCGGGGCGGGCGGAGGCGGGGTCCGCCCATCGGCAGGGCGGGGTGTGCGCGCCCCCTGCGCCCGGCTCACAGCTGGGGCGGCCCGGGCTCCCGCGGGCTGCGAGCTTTCACATCTGGGGCCGGGCGCGGGCAGCGGGGTGTGGCGCGCGGTGGGCGCCGCCGGTGCGCGGGCAGGAGGGTGAGGCCGCGCGGCGGGGCTGAGATCCTCTCTGGGTGAACAGCTGGCACCCCCGGATCGGCCCGGGGCGGCAAGGGGGCCGCCGCGATGCCAAGCGAAAATATCTTCCTGTTTGTGCCTAACCTAATTGGTGAGTGCTGCCCACGGCGCCGGGCCGGAGCGCAGGGAGAGGGGCCTTGGGCAGCCCTCCTGATCCCGCCCCATCCGTCTCCCCCGTCCCATCCCAAGGTTATGCCCGGATCGTCTTCGCCATCATTTCTTTCTACTTCATGCCCTGCTGCCCCCTCACGGCCTCCTCCTTCTACCTGCTGAGCGGACTCCTGGACGCTTTCGATGGATACGCTGCGCGAATCCTTAATCAAGGTGACAGACAACTCCTCCCAGCCAACCTTGAGGCACAACAACCCGCTGCTCCCTTTTCCTGCCTCCTGGGGACCTGAGGGTGGGCAGGTGCCCTGGGATCCAAGGACGCTGTCATTCTCATCTCTGTCGAGCAGAACTGCGTGGCCTGGTTTTGCAGAAGGGGTTTAAGCGAGCTGTCGGGGAGAACCGACTGATAGGGAGCGGGTGTCATAGCAAGACTGGGTGGGCAGTGAAGTGCCAGAGGTCTTTGAGTCAATGTCCTCCAACAGGTGTGTCCTGGATGCTACTGTGCCCGGCACAGCGATCCGGGTCCCCGAGGCCTGCTAGAGGGCGCGTGCAGGGCAAGGGAGGTGGCATCTGGAGGGCTGAGTCTCTGCCCCAGGCCCACCTCCAAGACTTCCCCTACGACTTGAGTCTCCTTGTCTTGACACCTGGACCCTTGGTTCTGGGATTGATGAGTTACCTGTAAACTTGCTTTTTCACCCCCACCCTGCCCCCCACCTCCACTCTCTCTCCACACTCCCACGCCTCCTCATTTCATGTCATGGTGGACTTTGCCCGTTGACCTCGCACCCCGTGAGGCAGCCTGCTTTCCTCCCCAGGCAGTGGATGGTGGACATTCTTCATCTTTTAGACTTTGCATCAGAGCGATGCACACCTATGGCCCTTGTTGTAGATCCGCTGCCCCCGAACAGTTTCCTCCCAACTCACAGCCCCCGTTTTTCAGGGACCCGGTTTGGGGCCATGCTGGACATGCTGACCGACCGCTGCGCCACCATGTGCCTGCTGGTCAACCTGGCCCTGCTCTACCCTCGTGCCACCCTGCTCTTCCAGCTCAGCATGAGCTTGGATGTGGCCAGCCACTGGCTGCACCTCCACAGGTCTGCAGCTCTGGGGGTGCTGGCCTGCTGAAGGGAGGGGTGAGACGGCCGGGGAGGGTGTCTGGGAGGGCTTCAGGCTTCTGAGAGGTCCCCTTTTCAGCTTGCTTTGAACAGCCATGGCAGGTCCTCTCTGGGTGAACTTCAGTTTTGTTTATAGTTGGATTCAGCAATCCCTAAAACGCTTCTGACCGGATAGTCAAGGCTTCCAAATAGCTAACAGCTCCTAGGAACGGGAACGGGGGCTTTTGAATGTGGCATTTGAATGCTGGCTCTGTCCCCAGCTAGGTAATCGTGTGGCTTTGGGCCAAACAGTGGTGCTCAGCTGGGCTCCAGGTCCTGGGTACAGCAGAGGCAATCCCAGTGCCCTCCTCGTGGCGGCTGTGAAAGGCTTAGGTGGGTGTCGGCGATAATGAACGCTCATGGATTCCTCTGCTTTCTCCCCAAGTTCTGTGGTCCGGGGCAGTGAAAGTCACAAGATGATCGACCTGTCAGGAAACCGGGTGCTTCGGATCTACTACACCTCCCGAGTGAGCATTTCCTCCCCCATCACTTACTCAAACCCTGGGCGGTGCCTGGTCCCAGGGGAGGAGAGCCCTGCAAGCTGAGGTGTGGGGGCGGGAGGGCCTGGGAATCGTTCAGGCAGTAGGTGGTTTTTGAAGAGAGAAGTAATATCCTGCAGTTACTATTTATTCCTCCCTGCCATCCACTCCCTTACTTCCCCAGGACACTTCCAGCTCCCCATCCTCAGAGACTGGCCCCCGTTCCTGTGTGTGTTGGGGGTGGGGGAGGTTTGCACGCTGCCCCGCCCTCTTGTTTAAGCCGCCCGTTTGCTATTTGTGCAGCCTGCTCTGTTTACCCTGTGTGCTGGAAACGAACTCTTCTACTGCCTCCTCTACCTGTTCAGTTTCTCCGAGGGACCTTTAGGTAGGCGATGAGGGGCAGGGCTGGAGGGCGGGGGGGTTCTGGCCTGCCCAGGGAGCTGTGGGCCCTCCCCCTCGCCCGAGTCCCGTGTTCTCAGCGTTGCCCTGCTCCCTCCCACAGTCGGCTCTGTGGGTCTTTTCCGAATGGGACTGTGGGTCACCGCCCCTGTCGCCTTGCTGAAGTCCCTCATCAGCGTCATCCACTTGATCACCGCCGCCCGCAACATGGCTGCCCTGGATGCGGCCGACCGCGCCAAGAAGAAGTGACCTCGGATTCAGCCCCTGCGGCCCCCCTGCCCTGGGAGTCTCCTGTGTCACAGGCTGCCCTCTTCCTCCGAGGAGGTCCAGGCTCTGTCTTCCTAATGTGTTGTTCAACCCGCTGGAAGTGGGTCAGGCCAGTCCCACCCCTGGGCTCCAAATCAGGAAGGATGCTCAGGGGGCCCCACCCACACAGGCAGTGCTTCCCGGGCACCAGGAGGCTGGCTTGGGGCTGGGCACCGTCACCCCTGCTGGCTTAGCCCTGGGGTCTGGCTTGGCCCGAGACTGGAGGGCACTGTGTGAGGGAGATGGGGTAAGGGCGGGGTACCCGAACTCTGCCCCCGGCCAGAGGAAGCCTGCAGGTCCTGTGCTGGGCACAAGGAGCCGTCAGGATCCTTCCCCATTGCAGCGCCCTCTGTCCCGTCGGTCCCAGCTCTGAGAACTTGGATAATAAAGGGGCTTCACTGTCCTGGACCTGCTTCCCTGTGAAGTACTCTAGGACGGGGGCCTGGGTGAGGGAGCTTGGGGAAGAAGGAAGGTCCCTGGGGCTGCTTCCCCCTCCGTGTGGACTGGCTAGGTCCTTCCTCTCATTCCACAGAGACCTCCCTGCCGCCCAAGGTCAGGCCATGTGCCCTTGCCCCCCTGCTTCATTTCCTCTCCGACACTGTCAGGAGCTGTCTGCATTTATTTCTGTCCCTGGTGTTTTCTAGCCCCTAGAATGTAAACCCCATAAGGGCACGGACTTTTCTTGCTCCTTCTCTATCCCCCCCATGAAGATTAACCTGAACCGGGCCTATTGTAGCTGCTTAATAAATATTCACAAGGACCAGCTGGTTTCTCAGTGAAGTCTTTAGACCACCTGTTGGGTTTTTTTTTTCCTTTTAATTCAGCTTCTAGAACATTGAACCAGAGTTGGAGTCTCTATGGATGGGCCCAGAAGTCTGCAATTTTAATAATCTCCAGGTGATCAATTCTTCCCGAGAAGGTCGAGAATCACTGTTCCTTCTTAAACGTTTTTTGGGGCACCTACTGGATGGCAGACATTGTTCTGGGCATCTGTTCCAAGCAGCCACCTCTGCCCTCTGAGCTTTCTCTGCTGTCTGGCACTGGCTTTTTTTGTGTGTGTGTTTTTTAACTATATTGAGCTTACCATATGCCGGATCCTGCGCCGGGGTTGTTTGCAGCTGTTACTCATTTTATTCTTATCCTAGCGTAGCCAGGGGGCCCACATGTCCAGAGAGCTAAACTCAGCAGGTGTGTGCTGAGCGGAGGTCACAGGCCAGCGGGGGACCTGGTCATGTGGTTAGGGAGGATTAGGGAGGTGTTCGTTGGGGGATAGGAGTAGGCAGTGCTGTGAAGTAGGTGCTGGTGAAGGGTGTGGGCAATTTGGGAAGCTGGTCGGGTTTGGAGACAGAAGAATGCAGAGGAGAGGGCTGGTTTTCAGCTGAGGACAGAGGCCAGAGAGCAGTTTCGGAAATGGAACCTGATGAGATCATGTTGCTGAAATGTGCTGGGTGTTGGGGGTGGAGAACTAGTGAGAGATTGGGGGGAGCCATCAGCGGCCTGAGGAGCTCAGTAGGGCATTTGGACTATCCTAGGGCCACATGGAGCCATTGAAGGGATCTTTCAAAATAATAGGCAAAATATTACCAGGGGAAAAAATTAGGTTACAGATTTTTTTAAAAAAGGATGATGATGCCCTAAATGGTTTGGCTCAGTGGATAGAGCGTTGGCCTGCGGACTGAGGGTCCCAGGTTCAATTCCGGTCAAGGGCACATGCCAGGGTTGTGGGCTCGATCCCCAGTAGGGGGTGTGCAGGAGGCAGCTGATCAATGATTCTCATCATTGATGCTTCTATCTCTTTCTCCCTCTTCCTCTCTGAAATCAATAACAAATAAAAATAAAAAAGGTTGCTGGTTTGATTCCTGATTAGGACACTTGCCCGGATCATGGGCTCAGTCCCCTGTAGGGGGCATGCTCTCACACGGATGTTTCTCTTTCTCCCTTGCCATGTCCCTCTCTCTCAAAATCAACTTTTCAAAGGGTGATGAAGGCAACTGGCACCGTAAGTGCTCACTTCTCCCCAGAGGTGACCACTGCCACTCATTGCTATGTACCTGTCTAAACTCACCCTTACACATATGTCTTAAAATATTTTATATATGCTGTTCTGCTAACAAGCTACCCCTGCTCCAGGTGCTTTTGACTTGTATTATTCTACTTGAACTGATGCCTACACTGTAGTGTGTACTAAGCTATACAACAAGCCTTTTCCAAAAAGGAAAGGTCCTGAGGAGGCGGCCAACCTGGCTGGCTTGGCTGCGGAGCCTTCCCATCCGCACACACAGCAGTCCAACGAGTGGTCTTCTTAATGGTGGTGTAGGACCCATCACTTGTTTAACCAGGTCGGGCCGTCGTGAGCAACGCTGCCGTAAGTCGCTTGGACTCTCCGGGGGGCACCTGTAGGAGTGTTAGCACGGCGACAGGGACACATTTACACTCGAGGAAGACAGTCACAAGCTGAGCGGCCCCTTCAGCTCCACGGGTGTCCTCCTACCTGGCCTGGCCCCGTCAGTCAAGGTGTGAGAAGACCTTCATCCTTCCTGCGTCAACTCCTCCAGCCAATGAGCCCTCTGTCCCTGGATGGCCCTGGCTCTTGGGCCCTAACCTTTTGTAGTAACGTCAGGCGTCTAACTACGTAAATCCAGCTACTGACCTGAAAAAGACGAGGGAGCGTTGGGCAAGAGGGTGAGCATCTCCCACTCAATAGAATATGGGCCAAGGCCTGAGGACAGCGTGGTGCCTTTGGTCCCATATCCAAAGACCGGACTAAGCTCAGGAGGAACCTGCGGAGGAGGAGCCTGTGTGTGCAGCCTCGGGCCACCTGGGACCGCCCGGAGGAGGGTAGTCTCGGCGGAATTGGAGTCACTATAATTGACCCGGGGAACGTGGTGGAGTCACTTATACTAGTGTATTGCTATGGTCTGAACGTGTGCTTGCGACATTCATGCGTGGAAACTTAGTGCCCTGTGTGACGGTGTTTGGAGGTGGGGCCTTTAGGAGGTGATTAGGTCACAAGCCCTCATGGATGGGGTTAGCGCCCCTGATAAAAGAGACCCGTGGACACAGCTAGAAGGCGCTGGCTGTGAATAGGAAGAGGGGCCTCACCAGAACGTGACCTGCTGGTGCCTTAATCCTGGACTTGCAGCCGTCACAACTGGGCAAAATACATTTCTGTAGCTTATGCACCACCCAGTCTGTGGGACTTTGTGACAGCAGCCTGGATGGGTTAGGATAAGTGCAGCAATCACTTCCTGGATTCAGTTACACGCTTTTAGCCTGAATGAAAAACCACCGTGCCTCGCCTGCTCACTGGGCTCTGCCTCTGGGAGGTTCCCTCAGGGGGTCTTGAGCCTCCTCCTGCCTCTCATACTGTGATGGGTAAAGGGCCTGAACTGCTGCATTGACCTCAAGATGTAGAGTGGCTCAAACACCGTAGTTTATTTTTAACGTACGTTAAGCCCCAATCAGGTGCTCCTAATTGTGAAGCAGCCCCCCAGACACACAGATGTGGGGACTCAGCTTGCTGCCATGGGCAGAAGGGGGTGCGCCTGGAGGGTGCACGGGCTGCTTGCTGGGGAGGCAGGGAATGGGCACATACCACTTCCACTTGAGTTCCATGAGATACAAACTCAGTCATGGGCCACGGCTGCATGCAAGGGACGCTGGGAAATAGGAGCTGTGCGCTTAGGAAGAAGAGAAAGAGGACTTGGTAAACCACATCTTGCCACGCTGAATGTGATCTTGCTCTTTAAAGACAGGATTTGCGTTTCCAAGGGGCCCTTACACAATTCCATTGCTCCATCTGGTATTCAACCCAGAAAAGCCCTGTGCTCCGCTGCTGGAGGAAACCAGGCTGTGCTGTTCTGTGTTCGATGGGCTGTTTAGGGGACCTTCAAGGATAAATTTGGTACCAGGGACTGACTGAGAATCTGGCTCCAGCCCTGACCGGTTTGGCTCAGTGGCTAGAGCATCGGCCTGCGGACTGAAAGGTCCCAGGTTCAATTCCGGTCAAGGGCACGTACCTTGGTTGCGGGCACATCCCCAGTAGGGAGTATGCAGGAGGCAGCTGATCGATGTTTCTCTCTCGTCGATGTTTCTAACTCTCTAACCCTCTCCCTTCCTCCCTGTAAAAAATCAATAAAGTATATTTTTTAAAAAAGTCCCTGGCTCCAGTGTGAGCCGTAACTCCACTGCGTTTCCACCAAGGCCCATTTTCCTGTCACTGAGGTAGATCCTGTCTGCTTCATCATACCATCCATGCTGAGCCCATCCTCATGCACACAGTTTAAAGACCAGCTTCCTCTCCTGCCTTGTAGTAGCTCACAGCTTGGTGAGCTGCGTGTATAGGGTGCCCCAAAATTCACACAAGATTTGCAATTCGATTCAATTCGATTCAATTGCAAATCTTGCGTGAATTTTGGGACACCCTATAGTAGTCAGGATAAGCTAGATTGTACCGCCGTATTAACCCCACCCCGCAAATCTCAGTGACGTAATACAGCAAATATTATTTGTTGCTCCTGCTGCATGTTTACTGTGGGTGAGCTGCGCCTCTCCTTCTTGCCCTTTTTCTCTCTGGGATCCAGGCTGATGGAGCAGCCTCTACATGGGATATTGCTGGTCACCACAGAAAAGGGAAAAGAGGATGGTGATGTCACTCCCCCTTGAGTTTCATTGGCCAGAGCAAGTCATGTGGTCAAGCCTGATAGCCATTAGAGATTCACGTGGAGACATCAAGGAAGTCATCAATGGAAATCAGCCCAGACCTCAGGGTGAGACCTGAGATGGCGAGATGGTTTTGGAGTCAGTGGCTGAGAAAGAGGCTGAGTCAGGGAGCAGGGTCCAGGGTGACTCATGATCTGGACTGAGCAGAGGAAGTGGAGCCCCCCCAGGCAACTGGGGAGCGGCCAGTGAGGTGGGAAAGGTGGGGTAGGCGGCATCACGGGAACCGGGTGGGAGAGGGGTGGATGCGGAGAACCTACCACGGGTCATCGGTAATGCTGATTTGAGCTGTTTCCATGTAGCATGGGGCGGAGACAAGAGCTAACTGGAGTGGCTTGAGGGATAATAAGAGTGAGGAATGGAAACAGGAATTTGGCTGTGAAGGGAACATGAAGGCGGGTGGCAGCTGGAAGGAATGTGGGGCCAAGGGAGAGTTCACTTTGGTTCTACAAGGAAGAGAGTGGAGCATGTTTGGCTGGTGACAACGATCCAGGGGAGGAGAACTGGCGGCAGGAGTGCAGTCAGGACTTGAGATCGGTGGGACCTAGAGCCCAGGGGAGGCGCTGCCTGCCTTGGGAATAGGAGGGAGAGCGGAGATTTGCTGGGGAGGGGCCGGCCTTCCTGCCCAAGTTACTTGTATTTTCCCAAAGAGGTGAGAGAAAGTGGGCAGGGGTGTGGGGGAGGTGGAGAGGAGAGGGGCTGTGAAGAGGTGTCCTGGAGGGGATCTAGCACAAGCTCAAGATGTGTATTCAGAGGGCGGGCACTAGGTCTCCTGGAGATTTGTTGCCATGACTTTAACATGAGATGCGTCAGTGTGTGGGTGTTCCCCTTCCAGCAACACACAGCTGGTCAGCGCGGGTTGGGGCTTTCCCACTAAGTATCACCTGGGAGGGGAGAGGTGGGGGGTTAAGGGAGGTTTTGAGTGAGTGAATGACATGGACAGTGTCCAGGTCACTGGAGCCTTGAGTTGGAGGACTGGCTGCTGGCAGGTGAGGGTGAAGCGGCAGGCGTGGAGGGTTCAGAGGTAGAGATGGCCATGGGAGCCGGTGGCTGCGATGGGAAGGAGGCATGCCCCCACCATGACCTCGCCTGCTGTCGCCCACCCGAGGCCCCGGCAGTGAACAGTGCTGACATCCCTTACCACGCACCAGGCACCAGGGGAAGAGCTTTAAATGCATCACCCGCCCAAGGGAAGTGGAGGAGGGCTGGGAGGAAGCAGAGGCGAAGGGGCTGAGCCAGCTCCACCCAGTGCTGAGGGCTAAACAGAGCCCGGGGCCTCCCCCAGCTCAGACGTGAGTGGAGCCACTGGCCGCACAAATGCAACTGACTTGGAAAGGGGCAAGGCTCCTGGGGTCAGGCCCCACGGGGGGCGGGGGGCGATGGGGGGGGGGAATAAAGACCCTAAAAACGAACAAAACTGCAGCCCCGCTCAGTAGGGGCCTTGCTGGCCCATCACAGACAGGAGGAGATCAAGAGGCTGACGCCCCCTCTGGCCACACAGCCAGGAAACCCAAGCGTCTCTCCGCCCTGGGATCTCCTGCTTCCTCCGCGGAGACCAGGCCGAAGGGACGGTCAACCTGCAGCCTCCACAGGTGCCCACACGGATGGCACCTGGGCCCCTCCCTCAGACAGTCCTGGGGGAGGGTGGGCAGGAGACACTCCTCCCGCGATGCCCTCCAAGAGCCCACACTGGAAACCCAGGGGGGCGCTCCAGGTCCTACCTCCCCTGCGCCGGATTCTCCTCCCGCTGACAGGGACACTGCACAGGCGCAGTGCGCACGGCCTGCCAGGTGTGACCGGCAGGTGGCGCCAAAGGAGCCGCCCACGTGCTGAGGGCGGGCGCATGCACCTGCAGCGGGGGTCCCGGGGGAACTGCCAGAGCAGGCCCCGTCCTCTCACCAGGGGCATCTCCCACCTGCAGGCGAAGGCAAGCTGCTGCCAGGACAGTCTGGCTGAAGGGTAGGACTTTGGGGCCACGTCTGTCAGTGTGACTTTGGGTTAGGGTTCCCCGGCCTCCGTCTCCTCTCCACATTACTCATGGGGTAGTCTCCAACTACCTCAAGATGTCAGGTCTTCGCTGCCCCTCCTCCCCTGCCCACCTTCGCATTAAGCTCCCCCGTGACACAGACGAGACAAGGGTTTCAATGCCCAGAAGTGTACGTTTTATTTGTCGGCGTTGTACGGCGCTAAGGCACAGTGTGTTTGCTTCCAAGAACTTGAGAGGAATGGAGAAGCAAGTGTTCTTCGGGGCCAGGAGCCCCGGCCGCCTTTTTGGCTGACGGCTGGGCCTCAGACCCCAGCCCCAGCAGACCCAAGGCTGTGCTGAAGAGGTTGATAGGAGTGGAGCCGTCAGTGATGAGGGTCGATTTCAGGCCCAGGCTCTGAAGCAGTTTTACCTGGAGGGAGCCGGAGGGTGAGAAGACAGAGTCAGACCCCGGTCCCTTCTCTTGTCCCCTTGGCCGCTTCTCTAGGGCGGCTACCACCCACTCATCGGACACTGCAGCTGCCCGCCAAGCCGTCCTCATAGGCTCAGTCAGTGATCGGCGAGGGGCCTCGGCGGGGCCCGAGGGCGCATCGCCCTCATCCTGGGGTCGCAGAAGGCCTGAAAGCCCGGTCCGTCCCCGCAGCTGCCCCCAGGAGCTCACCATTCCACCCTTCGCTTGCCAGGCCTTTCTGGTCCTTAAATGCAGCGTTTCATTCTCCCGTGTCTTTGCACTTGGACCCTCTCCTGGAAGCTCTTGTCAACTGTGCATAGTGCTCAGGTGACCTTCCTTAGACCAACTAGTTTGAAATGTCACCTCCCCTTTCACGGTATCACCCACGTGACTTTCTTTGAAGCACTTGTCACACGGATGTCCCATCTGTTTATTGTGCCCCCAGGAGCTCCGGTCCACTGCTGCGTCTAGTGCAGTGCCCAGTATGACACCATGCTCAAATGATACAGGTCAGGACCTGGGATACAGGGACAGTTCCACCACTCCCTCACCTCACCCCTCCACCTCAACATCTCTCTAGTCAGTGGTTCTCCACCTTCTGGCCCTTTAAATACAGTTCCTCATGTTGTGACCCAATCATAAAATTATTTTCGTTGCTACTTCATAACTGCAATGTTGCTACTGTTATGAATCGTAATGTAAATATCTGATATGCAGAATGGTCTTAGGCGACCCCTGTGAAAGGGTCGTTCGACCGCCAAAGGGGTCACAACCCACAGGTTGAGAACCGCTGCTCTAGATGTTGTATTTGCCTCCCGAGCCGTCTTGGTTCTCAGTATGGCCCCAAGACACACACACGCCCCTCCCCACACTCTCACCTGCATCTCTGGCCCTGCAATGGCGAGGTCCCTGATGGTGCTGGGGCCCAGGGCCTCCGTCATCTGCTTGAACTTCTTCACCTCCACCTCAGCCAGCTGATGGGCCTTGTTCACCTCCAGCTCCAGCTGGGACCGGGCATAGGCCAGTTCTAGTTCTCGTACCTTCTTTACCCGCTGGAGCTCAGCCTCCTGAAAGGGGAAAACCCAGCATTCTGTCAATCACGTGGGCCCCCGGGGATGGTCCAGCAAGTCACCTAGCCAGCGAGCCTGAGGGAACTGAGGTGGGAGAGGGGATTGTAAACTTACTCAAGTGTGAATCCTGACGATGCCACCTTTTAGATAGTGACCCATGGGAGGCCCCTAATCCAAGCCTCAATCCCCTCATCTGTAAATGCAACCATACCTACCTTCATGGGCTTTTGAACATTAAGTAAGATCATGCATGTAAAACATATGCAATACCTGGAACAAAACTGCCCAATGTTCGAGCGCATATCACACGGAAGATGAGTATAAGAATCATCTGTGTCTTCCAGGCAGGTAGGAAGTGAATGGATAGAGGACAAGGGACTTTAAAAACCACAAACATGTGAGTAGAGCTGAATATTAGGGCACTTGGCATCCCACTCGGCGGCAGGGACAGCAGGCCACACCCTTCCAGGGCACCTCCCCCACTCACCGTCTCAATGGCCAAGGCCTCTGCTTTCAGCTTGGCCTGCAGCACGGAGCCATGTCCCTCGATGCGTGCCGCCTCTGCGCGGGACTCCGCCTCCGCCTTGGCGGTCCCGGTGCTCTCCACGGCCGTGCTGGGGGCACCCACAGTCAGCGAGACCCAGGAGGAAGCCCTGCCCTGCCCTGCCCTCCTTCAGCTCTGACTTGTGCTGCAGCCACTTTCACAAACACCCCAACTCCCCCCACCAGCTGCTTTGTCAGAACCCTCAGCAGGCCATCTTTTTTTTCAGTTCTTTTTTTAAAATATTGATTTTTAAAATATATATATAGAGAGAGAAACATCGTGCATTGTTCCACTTGTTCATGCACCCGTTGGTTGATTCTGGTATGTGCCAGGACTGGAGCTCGAACCTGCCGTCTTGGCGTACTGGGACGATGCTCTAACTAACTGAGCTACCCAGTCAGGACTTCCTTCGGTTACCGACCCACCTCAGAGCCTCCAGCTCCAAGAGTTCCCGGCGCGCTTTCTCGGCTTCTGATTGGTCCAAGATCTTCTGGCGCTCAAGCCGGCCACGGGCTTCTTGTTCCAGTCTCTGAGCCTCGTGCCTGGATGGGGGAGAGCAGAGAAGATGCTGGTGTGGGGCAGAGCTGGCACAGAGCTCCAGGGCAGGGACCACTGATCTGCGTGGGACAGAGCCTGGCCCGTGGGAGGCACCCAGCACGAAACAGAAGGACTATGTGCGCACTGCGAGCCCAGCACGATTCTGGGCTCGAGGGAATGCGGTCATGACCAAGGCCTGCTTTCCGACAGCGAACCATCCAGGGGGAAGGAAACAAGCAGAGGAGGACGATTCCAGGCAACGGCCCGTTCCCTGACAGTGAGGACACCGTGGCGACTTGGCGAAGGGGGTGCCGCTGCGGTTGGGGTAGAGAGCCACGGGCTCTCCAAGGAGGGGACCTTTGGGCTGAGGCCCGAGGAGGGGCCTGTCCTGCAACTCCCCAGGGGCGGACCCTGGGAACAGGGAGCAGCCCGTGCAGAGAGCCTTCAGCTCAACCGTGCATTTGAAGAGAGAAAGGAGCTGGTGGTGTGATGCCAACAGCAATCAAGGCTCAACTACAGCAAGACTGTGCACACAGCCCACACAGGGGCGCACCTAGAGTGCCCAGCTCAGGCGACTGGGGAGGCTGAGCCACTGGGCCCCACAGGACACCTACTACGCAAGGCCACTCTGCCAATTCCAGGAAACATAGCAGTTCTACCTAATACACAGAAACAAACACAGGGAAGCAGCCAAAATGCGGAGACAAAGAAACATGTCACAAACGAAAGAATAGAAGAAACTTCCAGAAAAAGAACTAAGTGAAATGGAAGCAAGCAAAGTACTAGATACAGAGTTCAAAACAATGGTTATAAGGATGCTCAAGGACCTTAATGAGAGCTTCAAGGGACTTAGTGAGATTTCAAAGACATGAAAAAGGACCAGTCAGAAATTAAGCATACACTAATTAAATGACTTACAGGGATTCAACAGTAGAGGATTCAGAGAATCAAATCAATGATTTGGAATATAAGGAAGCAAAAACACCCCATCAGAAGAGCAAAAAGAAAAAAGATTCCAAAAATATGAAGATAGTGTAAGGAGCCTCTGGGACAACATCATGTGTACCGACATTTGCATTATGGGGGTGCCAGGAGAGGAGCGAGAGCAAGATATTAAAAACCTATTTGAAGAAATAATGACAGAAAATTCCCCAACCTGGTGAAAGAAATAGACCTACAAGTCCAGGAAGCGCAGAGAACCCCAAACAAAAGGAATCCAAAGAGGACCACACCAAGACACATCATAATTAAAATGCCAAGCATTAAAGACAGAATCTTGAAGGTAGCAAGAGAAAAGCAGTTACCTACTTACAAGGGAGCAAGGGCCCATATGACTGTCAGCTGATTTCTCAACAGAAACTTTGCAGGCCAGAAGGGAGTGGCAAGAAATATTCAAAGTGATGAATACCAAGAACCTACAACCAAGACTACTTTATCCAGCAAAGCTATCATTCAGAAGTGAAGGTCAGATAAAGAGCTTCACAGACAAGAAAAAGCTAAAGGAGTTCATTACCACCAAACAAGTATTACATGAAATGTTGAAAGGTATTCTTTAAGAAGAGGAAGAAGAGATAGAAAATGTGAACAATAAAATGACAATAAATACATATCAACAATCAAATCTAAAAATCAAAATAAATGAACAAGAAATCTAATGAACAAAATAAACTGAAGAATAAAATAGAACCAGAGGCCTGGAAACATGGAACTGATGAATCTTCTAGATTAACCAAAGATCTTATATGCATATATGCATTACCTATGGACACAGACAATAGGGTGGTGAAGGCCTGGGGTGGGGCAGGGCAGGAACCAGCAATGGCGGGGGGGGGGGGGGGGGCGGGGAAGGATATCTGTAATACTCTCAACAATAAAAATTTTTGCCCACTGAAGATGCGTGAGGCAGCATCTGAGGGCCAGGAAACCACCATGAGTGACCAGGGCCTCACAGACATGGGCTAGCGAGCTTACCTGTAATGCCCAAACAGGACGTGCCCAAGGTGACAATGGCCGTGGCCCCAAGCTCTGTGGTGAGGGCACTGACCCTGGCAATGGTTAGGTGATAGCAGCATAGCCTCTGGCCAGTGTTAGATGTGGCAGGCCTCTGCCATGAAGGGCCGGCCGCAAGAAAGAACTACCACCGCGGGGAGGAAGGGATACCTCCCGGGCCTGCCCCGCACCACTGTCAGTACTGAGTGTTGAAGGGACCACACTCCAGGCCACAGAGAGGGTGCTGGGCCAGCAGGGACACGCCTCCCACAATGCATTCTGCTCATTCTTCGTAAAGAGGCCGCACCCGCTGAAGGGCGCAGGGGCAAAGCTCACCTCGGAAACGGGAGCGAGACCCTTTGCTGAAGAAAGCAGGGCGGGAATCAGTCTTCACTAATGAACAAGGGGACACCCAGGGAAGGACCCCGAGAGACTGGAGCTGGCAGATGGACAAATGGACAGACGGACAGGCTCCAGGACTGAGAAGACAAAACTCTCCCGGCAGAGTCTGAGCCCCGCATCGGGTGCAGACCGTGTCCCTGTGCAGGCCAGCTCGCAGCTCTCCCTCCTCACCTGGGCTGTGGCCTTGAGCTTGGCTGGGGAAGTGAGCCCTGAGCGGACCACAGCCTGAGCCTGCGGGGAGCAGCCCACCCAGAGTAGCGAGCTGCCCGCGGGGCAGGAAGAGGACGCTCGCCCACAGCACGAGGCCGTGGACGCTGTCTCACTAGAGGCCCCGAGGCCTGGTAGGACAGACTCCGGCAAGCGGCGCAGGGCCCCCCTTCGGTGGGACAAGGGGCGGGGGACTCCTTAGGCAGGGATCTTGGTGGGAAAGGCTGGCTGGGGTGTGCAGACAGGAAGAGGAGCAGGTGCAAGTGCCGGAGTGCCTGGGGATCCAGGGCCTGCCCTCTGCCCTAAGCTGGCTTCAGCCCAGGTTCTGAATCTAGCTTCCTGCCAAGAACAGATGAGAAGGATGGGCCCAGCTGTGCACAGCTGGCCTTGTAGTGCCCTGGGAGCGTCAGAGCGGCCGACACCTACACCACTAGGATACATGCCCCTAGAAATGGGCACCCAATCCCTCTCCTTCCGAGGAACAAGGGGTGAATGGGTATGGAGGGGCCCGGCATAAGCCCAGGGCTTCACCCCACAATCAGCAGGGCCCTGCAGCCACAGGCCCTAAAAACCTAGGCAAGAGAAACCGATGTCCAAGGGCACTCTGTCCCTGCTGCAAGCCCCCCAGGGGCACCTCCATTAAGTCAGCCTGGACACAGCAGTCGGAGCTGCAGAGCTGAGGAGCCTGGCTGAGGGTGTGTGTTCTGCTCTCCTCTTTATATATATGGATGCCAGGCTACAGCTAAAACATTTCTTTTAGTTTATACCCAAGAGAAATATAACCCTTTAAAAGCAAAAAAAAAAAAAAAAAAAAAAAAATTTAAAAAACTAAAACTAACAAAAACAAAACAAACAAAGGAGCTGGCGGCCTGGAGCCTGGGGAGAAGGCTGGAGGGGGGGGGGGGGGGGAGGCGGGGGACCAGGGCTGCACTCAGAGTGCCTGCAAGAGTGCAGAAATGAGTTTGGTTCTGGCACACGCAAGGTGAGAAGCCACAGGAGCAGGTGGCATCTGGTCACACTCTAAGTGGACCGCGCCGTCTTACCCACGGGACACCAGCAGACTGACCATCCGGGGACGCCATGGTCTGCAGGGCCCAGCAGGGGGCTGGAGATGGAGCCCCTGGAGAGGTCTGGCCATGGGAGGCGCTGTGGGCGGTGGCCCTCACTCACTTGGCAGCTGCCTCCTGGGAGTTGGTGGTGATCTCGATGGCCAGCTGGACGCTGCGCTGCAGGGCGTCCCGGGTCCTCTGGTCCACAGGCTCCACCGACTGCACGTCCACGCTGCTGATCACCAGGCCGTTCTGGGGGAAGACGGCCCGGTTCCGGGGCTGGAGCAGCGTCTCAGCATCGGTCCCCTTGGGCTCCAGAGTCTCGAAGCCGAAGACGGCCGTGCGGATGATGCGGGCCGAGTTCTTGTGGAAGTCATCGAAGGTGACCGAGGCCACGGCCCCCCGCACCCGGGACGCTATGGCCTTGCACGCGTCACCCACGAAGTCAGGCACGGAGAAGAGCTTAGCCGCCTCCTGGGGGTCCTTCCGGTCACTCAGCTCAAAGTGCCTGTGAGCAAAGGGGCCCAGACAGGGAAGCATTTTCCTCCAGGAAACACCTCTCTCCTCCACATGGGACTCTGACACCACCCTCCTGGCTGGGCGGGGTCATTCAGGATAGAGAATGCTGATCAGGGTGCACCATGTGCCAGTGAAGTCCTAAGAACCTTACCGTGTTCCCGTCTCATTCTCTCAGTCACTCTAGGACAGTGATGGCGAACCTCTGACACGCGTGTCAGAGGTGACACGTGAACTCATTTTTTTGGTTGATTTTTTCTTTGTTAAATGGCATTTAAATATATAAAATAAATATCAAAAATATAAGTCTTTGTTTTACTATGGTTGCAAATATCAAAAAATTTCTATATGTGACACGGCACCAGAGATAAGTTGGGTTTTTCAAAATGCTGACACACCGAGCTCAAAAGGTTCGCCATCACTGGTCTATGCTCTTAGCGGTCATGCTCTAGCAGCCAAAGACATCAGCGCCTCATCAGGGCCCGGCCACTCAGCCGAGAGGTAAAGAACACCTCCTTGAGCCCTGGCTGGTTTGGCTCAGTGGCTAGAGCATCGGCCTGCAGACTGAAGGGTCCTGGGTTCAAGGGCACATGCCTGGGTTGAGGGCTCGATCCCCAGTAGGGGGTGTACAGGAGGCAGTCGATCGATGATTCTCTCATCATTGATGTTTCTCTCTCCCCCTCTCCTTTCCTCTCTGAAATCAATAAAAATATATATTTTTAAAAAGAACACCTCCTTGGGAGTAGCGGAGCATCGCTTCTAGGTGTGGCTTATCTTCTCCATCTCTAGCAGCTGCCATGTGATCCCTCACTGTGTACAGCAAGCCTGTCAAACTCAAAGGCTAACACCAAACAAATGAGGCCCGCGGCCCGCGAGTTTGACATGCTTGATGTCCAGGGCATTGTTCTTTTTTTAAAAATATATTTTATTGATTTTTTTACAGAGAAGAAGGGAGAGGGATAGAGAGTTAGAAACATCAATGAGAGAAATCGATCAGCTGCCTCCTGCACGCCCCTTATGGGGGATGTGCCCGCAACCAAGGTACATGCCCTTGACCGGAATCGAACCTGGGACCCTTCAGTCCGCAGGCCGACGCTCTATCCACTGAGCCACACCGGTTCGGCTAGGGCATTGTTCTGATGCTCACTGCATCCTTTCATCAGCCTGTGACGTTTTGTTTATTTTTGTTAATCCTCATCTGAGGATATTTCTTCCATTGATTGTAACGAGAGTAGAAGGGAGGGAGGGGGAGAGAGAGAAGCATCAATATGAGAGAGACTAATCGATCGGTTGCCTCTCCCATGCACCCAACCGGGGCCGGGGATCAAACCTGCAACCCAGGGAACCTACCCGTGGCCCTTTGGAGTGAAACTGATGGTCATGTGTCACCCTCATTTGACAGATGGGGAAAGTGTCAAGTCACTGGCTCAGAGCCACAGCTAGCAGATGGCAGGACTGGGACGCGGACCAGGTGGTTGGCCCCAGAGCACATACTCTTGACCATCTGCCCACACCGCCACTCCTGCCCGTTGTGTCTGATAGATCTTCCGATAGCCTTGCAGTTGTGTGGCTCAATATGTGCCCAGAGGGTCCTCCAATCAGGTGCCCAAACCCCTGCTCCCAGGAGGGGAGCCCACACCTTCCCTGTCATTCCACGGGGGCATCAGATGGGTTTGGGGAACCCTTGCGTGTCCCTCTTGACCACGGCAGGGTCAGGCGCTCCGCCTCATTCTCAGCCCAGCACTTGGAGGAGGCATCTCTGTTCTCAGGGTTCTGCGGGGGCTGCTCCCATCGCCCACCCCGTCGCCCCCTCCCCAGCCCGCCCGCCCCTTACCAGTTGTACGCGAGCTGCAGCTGCAGCCGGGCATGGTCTGCGGTCTCGATGGTGATGACATCTGTGAAGAAGTCAGGCCCGAGCAGCAGGCAGAGCGCTCGGCGGGCATGGGGACGCTTGGGCCGCCCGGCCGAGAGGGACAACACTGTGAACTGCTCCTCAGGACCCAGCGACACCAGCTCCGGCCCAAATACCACGCTGCAGAGGGAGGCGGGAGTGAGACACACAGAGCCTCATTGCCCGCTGCCTGCCACCGCCAGCCACCCGCGGCCCGGCCCTCACCGCGCTCTCTTCTCTCTGTAGTCGTACACCTGCACCGCCGCGTTGTGCGGGACGCGGTAGCTGACCACGCGGGTCTTGTTCCGGGGAGCCGAGGGCAACGCCTTGGTCACCTCCTTCCCTCTGTCGGCCAGGGGGTCCTGCCCCTTGTTGAGCAGCTCCTCCACCCCCGGAGGCAGCTCCTTCTCCCACAGGACCTCGTCCTCCGTCAGCATGTAGGTGCTTCCGATCACCGCGCGCACCTCCAGGGGACAAGGAGGGGGTTGCGGGGAAGGTGTAGGGGGGAGACCCACCCAGCAGGGGGAGCAGAGCTGGCGGGGCAGTGGCCCCACCATTAAACAGTCTGGGATGAGGCTGCGTTCACAGCCACCACCTGTGGGCTCTGTCACTCTCACCTCCCGGCCTCAGTTCCTCACCCGCCTAAGGGACCCCTAGGCGGCTACCTCATAGGGTTGAGTGAATGACATCTCACATGTCTAGTGCTGAGGACTTGGCGCATAGTAAGTGCCTGATATTATTTCTTCTGGAATTTTCCTTCCTGGGCAGCTTGGCCGGTGTCCCAAGGACTGATGTCATCCTAGGGACCAGGTGGCACACACTAACACTACCTGGATTCTGAGCTCTACTTGTAGGTTGGACTCTTAGAGAGAGGTCAGAGATGTGGTCCTAGGTCAAACCAAGGTCAAGGTTTCAGGTGAGGGTCAGAGGAAGGACTCTATCAGGGTAAGGGCCTGGGGGAGGAGGTCGGTTCTTACTGTTCCTCTGCCCACCCCAGGCAGACCTTGACGCCAGGGGCCAGATCTGCAGTGGGAACAGAGTCCCCATCCTGAACCCTGGCTCACCTTCTCCCTGGGGGCGTGTCTAACATGTGAAGTTAGATGTTTAAGACAAAGGGAAGGCAAAGGCACATACTCCACAGAACGCCCTCATACCTGCCCGCCGGTGGCTCAGCTGCTATCAGTGCCACTGACGCCCCCTCCGGCCTGCACCTGGCACCTCGCCCATGGGCCTCCCCTCGCCCATCGGCCTCCCTCCCCCTAGCCCAGCACAGTGACAGGTCCAGCCCTCGGCAGTTACCCTTCCTGTCTTGATGTCCTGCACGTAGATGCCCTCGTTCTGGTCCAGAGGGATGGCCTGGCGCTCCTCCACCACCTCCACCATGGCAGACGGCACGTACTCCAGGGGGCCGCGGATGAGCCAGTGGTCGCCAGCCCTGTGCGAGACCTTCTCCTCACCTTCCCCCTCCTCCAGGGGCTGCAGGGCCCTCAGCAGCAGGCCCTGTTGCTCCGACAGCACGTACACGTCCTGGATCCCTCGCTCCAGCCTCTCCCCCGGCTGGAGGAAAAAGGACTTCTCTCCCTGGCAGGGAGACACGGGGTCAGGAGCAGGCACACCCAGGCTGGGGGGAGGGCGGGGGGGCTCTGATGGCGCCACCTCTGCCAGCCCCTGGGCTCTTGTTGAAGACAGGAGCCCCCAGAGCACTTTTCCCACCCCCCACCCCCCGGTTATGATACCGTGAAGTGTTAGCTGGACCCTGAGGCTCTGCAATGCCTGCAGGTCTCAGCTGGTCGAACCTGCCCTTAAGATTCTGTGAATTGTCAGGACCTGAATCCTCTCAAGCTCAAAGGGTAAGAATTACCATATTGTTACTCCTCATATCTCCTATGTTTCGTTTTCTTGGGATGGTGTAGCCTGGGTATGGGCAAATTCTGGTCTTTGGGCCAAATCTGGCCTGCTGCCTTTTTAAGAAATATGCAGGGATGGGCAAAAGTAGGCTTACAGTTGTGAGTACATGAAAGTTTATTCTTATATTTATTAATTATTGTATTATTAACCTATTTTGCCCACCCCTGTATATATAATCTACATGCTGTAAAATTTACCCATTTCAAGTATGTAATTCTGTTGTTTTAATATATCCACAGAGTTGTCCGACCATCACCACAATCTACTTCCAGAACATTTTCATCACCCTGGAAAGAAACGCTGTGCCTAGATCAGTTGCTGCCCCATCCACCCCACCAACCCATTTTCTGTCTCTATGGATTTACCTATTCTGGACATTTCATAAAAATGAAGTCATACAATATGTGGTCTTTTATGCCTGTTGTGGCATGCTGATCATCAGTACATGAACTTTAGTTCATGTTCATTTCCTTTTATAGCTGAACTAGAGGTCTGATGCACGGATTTGTGCACGGGTGGGGTCCCTCGGCCTGGCCTGCAGGGATCAGGCTGAAACCAGCAGTCCGACATCCCCCGAGGGGTCCTGGATTGCAAGAACTTTCCCACCCTCCCCGCTCCCCCTTCCCCTCAGATTCATCAGTCTCTTCTAAATTTCCATGCCTGTGTGTTGTCTGCCCGCCCCATGGTGGTCAGTGCACATTATAGCTACAGGTCAAACAGTCACTTAGGCTTTTATATATATACTAGAGGCCTGGTGCACAAAAATTTGTGCACTCGGGGGGGGTGGGGTCCCTCAGCCCGGCCTGTGTCCTCTCGCAGTCTGGGACCCCTCAGGAGATAACGACCTGCTGGCTTAGGCTTGCTCCCGGGTGGCAGAGGGCAGGCCCAATCCCTAGGTGCAGCCCCTGGTTGGGCTCAGAGCAGGGCTGATTGGGGAGTTGGGGCGCCGCCCCCTGTCATGCACAGAGCAGGGTGGATTGGGAGGTTGTGATGCCACCCGCAGTCACGCTCAGGGTAGGGCCAATTGGGGGGTTGGGGCACCGCCCCCTGTCACAATCAAGGCAGGGTCGATGGGGAGGTTGCAGTGCCACCCCGTCACGCACAGAGCAGGGCCAATCAGGGGGTTGGGGCTCTGTACCCTGTCATGCACAGAGCAGAGCAGGGCCCATCGGGGGGTTGGGGCGCCACCACTGTCACACTCAGGGCAGGGCCGATGGGGAGGTTATGGCTCTACCCTGTCACACACAGAGCAGGGCCCGTGGTGGGGGGGGGGGTTGGTGCCGCACCCTGTCACACACAGAGCAGGGCCGATCAGGGGGTTGGGGCGCCGCACCCTGTCACACACAGAGCCGCAGGGCAATCAGGGGGTTGGGGAGCTTCCCCCTATCAGGCACAGAGCAGGGCTGATCAGGGGGTTGGGGTGCCTTCCCCTGTCACAAACAGAACTGGGCAGATAGGGAGGTTGTGGCCCCGCCCCATCACACACAGAGCCACAGGGCGATCAGGGGGTTTGGGCGCTGCCCCCGTCACGCTGATCCTGGTGCCGGGAGGCCTATTACCCTTTTACTATATAGAATAGAGGCCTGGTACATGGGTGGGGCTGGCTGGTTTGCCCTGAAGGGTGTCCTGGATCAGGGTGGGGGTCCCCACTGGGGTACCTGGCCAGCCTGGGTGAGGGGATGATGGCTGTTTGCAGCTGGTCACACCCTTCAGGGTGGGGGTCCCCACTGGGGTGCCTGGCCAGTCTGGGTGAGGGGCTGAGGGCCGTTTTCAGGCTGGGACTGAAGCTCCCAACTGCTCCTTTTTTTCTTTTTTTTATTCTGGGCCAGCTTTAGCTCTGGCTCCAGCTCAGGCCTCTGCTGCTGAAAGCAGGTATCTGGTTTGTTTGGATTCTATAATCAAAACACTGTATCAGCCGAAGCCGGTTTGGCTCAGTGGATGGAGTGTCGGCCTGCGGACTGAAGGGTCCCAGGTTCGATTCCGGTCGGGGGCATGTGCCTTGGTTGCGGGCACATCCCCAGTGGGGAGTGTGCAGGAGGCGGCTGGTCGGTGTTTCTCTCTCATCGATGTTTCTAACTATCTCTCTCCTTTCCTCTCTGTAAAAGGTCAATAAAATATATTTTTAAAAAAAAAACAACACTGTATCAACTCCAGCTCTGAGATCCCAGCTGGCTGAAAGCAGGTTTCTGGGGTTTTGCTTAGCTTCTATATTTGTAAGAATGTTTCAAACTGCAAGCTCAGAGGCTGGCAAGGCAGGCGGGGAACGTTGGAGTCCTCCGTCACTGAAGCAAGCAAGCCTCATGTTAGCTTCAAGCTACCTGGCTGCTGGACGCCATCTTGGCTGGCAGTTAATTTGCATATATCGCTGATTAGCCAATGGGAAGGGTAGCGGACGTACGCTAATTACCATGTCTCTCTTTTATTAGATAGGACTAGAGGCCTGATACGTGAAATTCATGCACGGGAGGGGTGGTGTGGATTCCCCTCAGCCTGGCCTGCACGCTCTTGCAATCTGGGACCCTTCAGGGGATGTCTGACTGCCAGTTTAGGCCCAGCAGTCAGACATCCCTCTCGCAATCCAGGACCACTAGTTCCTAACCACTCTGCCTGCCTGTCTGCCTGATTGCCCCTAACCACTCTGCCTGCCTGCCTGATCGCCCCTAACTGCTCGCCTGCCTGCCTGACTGCCCCTAACTGCTTGCCTGCCTGCCTGATCACCCCTAACTGCCTCTGCCTCAGCCCCTGCCGCAGCTTTGTCCAGAAGATGTCCAGAAGGTCATTTGGCTGTTTGGTCTAATTAGCACATTATGCTTTCATTATTATAGATACTAGAGGCCCAATGCACAAAATTTGTGCAAGAGTAGGCCTTCCTTCCCCCGGCTGCCAGCACCAGCTTCTCTCCATCACCCGGAACCCGGGCTTCCCTCACGGCCCCGGCTTCATCTGGAAGGATGTCCGGTCTAATTAGCATGTTATGCTTTTATTATTATAGATAGATGATATTCCATTGTATGGATATACCGCAATTTTTTATCGATTCATCAACTAATAGACATTAGGTAGTTTCTACTTTTTTCTGCCTGTTTTTGCAAATAAAACGTTACAGGCACATGGCGGCACCATCCATGGACAAGCGCTCTGTGCTGCTTTCACAGAACAGCCGAGCAGACAGTTGCAACAGAAGCCATACCTACCGATCGCAAAGCCCAAAACACCAACAATTTGGCCTTTGTAGAAAACGTTTGCCGACCCGTCGATCCCTTGTATAGTTCAGAGAGGGGATGAGATGAGGGTGGGGAGGAGGGTAAGCCAAGAGTTGTTTGTTTGTTTGACACAGAATGATGTTTCCAGGAACATGAAATAGAGTTTCCCGGTCTGCAGCACGGGGCTCTCCCAGGGAGGCAGTGTGACTTGAGGTCAGGGGCTGCCGGGGAGACCAATGGGTGCGTGTCTCGGAGCTAGAGCCTAGTGCACCAAGGATAGAGGGAGCCATGACAAGTGGGCGTTTCCAGAATATGGAGCTGGTGCGGGAGAGAAGGGAGAGGTCCAAACCCCTCCTGCCATTGAAGGACATTCACGCTGCGGGGAGCAGGGGGCACCTACCTTGACCACAAGCTTTTGCCCCAGCTGGTTCTTGCCATCCTGTCCCACTGGGTCGAGAATCACACAGTAGTTGCGGGGGCCCAAGGTGGTGATAGGCACCACCCCCAGCACCTCCTCGTAGACATCGGGCACGTGGGCCTCCGTGTCCTGCACTGTCACCAGCCACTCCTCCCCAGTGCGGCGGGCCACGCCCCTTGAGTCGCGGAAGTTCTGCAGAGCCCGGAGGTGCAGCGCTGTCTGCAGAGCAAGACAGTGGGTGTTGGAGTGAACCCCCCTCCGACTTCCTCAGGGGGCCTGGGAGCCCCCCTGGCCACCAAACGCTCCCGGGTCTCAGTGCCAGTTCCTACCACCGGGAGGACTTCTTAGCCCTTTCAGATGACCCAGGATACTCCTCGGGTTACCTGGCCTCGGAAGTTTTTCTTCCGGTGGCCCTAGCAGTATTGCTTCTCTTCTACGCCCATGTTACCATCTCTGCCACCCTGAGTGCTCCCTGCCCGGACGTCCCCTAACCCGCATCCACCAGAGCACAGACCTTTTCTGTGAGGATCACGGCGTCCACCAAGTCCAGGACCTCCTCGAACACTGCAGGGAGGTACGCACCCACCGAGCGGACCAGCCATTCCTCTCCTGGTGGAGCAGTAAGGGTCAAAGGTCACCCAAGCTGGCTCCCAGCTGCCCCTGGCCAGAAACCCGGGCAAGGAACCTAATTTTGTGTCTTGGTTTTGTTATATGGAAAATGGGAAGAGTAATGACTCAAGGTTGTTTGGGGACCAAATAAGTTACTATTTGCAAAGCATTTTGAGTCACCCCTGGCAGAGTTAGCACTGCATTTAAGACATTGTACGTACATCACATTTGTCAAATACAAGTGCCAATCACATGTGATCACCCGCTTTGCTGACCTAGAAACTGCCTCAGCTCATGATAAAGGGTGAGGGAGGGAAAGGCTGTCAGCATGATGGTGGTCACAGGGTCAGGGCTGGACGTCGCCTGCATGAAGGCGGGTGGGGAAGCGGCTGTGGGCAGCTCTCGACGGCTGTAGCCACTTGTGAGTGGCTTCCCCACCTCCCCCCACTTCCCCTGCAGTTGAGAGTCTGAGCCGTGCCCCGCCCCGCACCACCCCCCCCCCCCACCCCCCACCCACCCCCGTGCTCCTCCACAGCCTCACCGGTCACCCGCTCCTTGCCGTCCCGGTCCCGGCACTCTTTGCGGGCCCTCAGCCGCAGGGCCTGGTTCTGCCTGATGATCGTGGCCTGAATGATCTCCACGACCTCCACCTCCTTCTGCGGGATGTACGTGCCTTGCAGGGGAGGAGGCAGAGGTGAAGGTCAGAGGTATCAGGGCTGTGGTGGGAGGCAGGAAGCCTCGGACCTCACTCCGGCCCGATGGGAAGAACTCACCAGGTCCTTCGAAGAGCCACTCATCTCCTGCGACTACCTTGTCTCCATTCTCGTCCTCAAAATCCAGCAGCGCCTTGAGATGGAGCGCCGTGTTGGGCAGCACCACCTGCAGCGGGGTGATGTCCTAACAGGGGAGAGGGGGTCATGGGCGTTCAGTGCTGTGACCCCAGGAGTCACACCTGCTGCCTTAGAGGTCAAAATCCCCGGCATCAATCTTTTTTTTTTTAAATATATTTTATTGATTTTTTACAGAGAGGAAGGAAGATAGAGAGTTAGAAACATCGATCAGCTGCCTCCTGCACACCCCCCACTGGGGATGTGCCCGAAACCAAGGTACATGCCCCTGACCGGAATCAAACCTGGGACCCTTCAGTCCGCAGGCCGACGCTCCATCCACTGAGCCAAACCGGCCACGGCCCCGGCATCAATCTTTACAAGCCCGAAATGAGGCCCGGAATGAAACGTTCAAGATGGGGGGAGTCCCCAAGCCACCGGGTCTGAAGGACTGAGCACTGACAGAGCGAGAGGCTGTCACTGCTGATGAGCCCAGGACATGCATTCCTCTGGAGCGAGAGCTTAGTCGTCGTTTTGAACCAGAAATGTGGGCAGGAAACTGGGTCAAGGCTGGAGGGGAGACGTGGGGAAATATCTGGAAAGCTGAATAAAGACATAGCTCATGGCCCAGTGTGCACTGGGCCCTCTGGGAAGTACAAGGTGGTGGGGAGGTATAGACTGCTATAACAGGCACATTTAAAGCCCGTGGCTTTGTTTTCAAGGTCGCCTCATGGTCGCCAGAGAGCCACTGTGCGCCAGTCATCACATCCCCTTCCGTCAGGAAGGGGGGCCTGCCAACGAGCAGCCACACCGCTTTAGGAGTTTGCAGAAGAGTCTCTACCAGCAGGACTTCACTTGATCTGAGGGAGGCGGGCAGGTAAGGAGAGAGGCTGAGAGAGGCCAAGGAACATGACCGAGGTCACAGGATGAGTAAGAACAGAATCAGGACTTGAACCTCTTTGGTGAAGTCCACCCGCTGCTCCCGACTCCAGCTGAGGGCACAGAAGGTCAAGTACCTCTGCGGTGCCCACTGGCCACACACTGGGGGGTGGGGGAGGCACAGCTGGAGGCTTACTGCGCTGCCGAGCTCTCCCCTATACCCCTTACGTGCATGGCGCTCAGCTGGCTGTGCTGGGGGCAGGTCAGACCTCATCATCATGGGCTTTAGGTTCCAGCAGGTGATGAGACACAGACACAGACCATTCTCTCAAGCAGACTGAGGACAGTGCGAAGGGAGAGAGGTTCAGAAGTTCAGGCGAAGGAGGAGTTGTGGCCTGTGAACTGCGGCCCAAAGGCAGAGCTGGCCTTCGGTAAAGGTGTGGGAGCAGAAGAAGGTGGGCATTGTGGGAAGAGCCCGTAGTCAGTGTGTTTTCCACCTCCCACATCTCTTTTTAAAAAAACATTTAAAATTGATTTTCAAAGAGGAAGGAAAAGATAGAAAGATCATGGATGAGAATCATTGGTCGGCTGCCTCCTGCGCGCCCCCTCCTGGGGATCGAACCCACAACCCATGCATGTGCTCTTGACCTGGGACCCTTCAGTCCGCAGGCTGACACTCTACCCATTGAGCCAAACTGGCTAGGGCCCCACATCTAGTCTTTCACCACTTCCTCTCTGTCCCATAGCAAATCCCGTCTAACTTCCTCTATGCCTGCCTACACCCTCACCTAAGCTGCCAACATCTCTGGCCTGGATGATGGCAATAGCTCTTCTCCCACCCTCCTCCCCTCCCTTCCTCTCTCTCTAAAAAAAAAAAAAAAAGTCAAAATCAATGGAGAGAATATCCTCAGGTGAGGATTAACATAAACAAAAAGAGCCCTCGATGGTGTTGCTCAGTGGAGAGAGCTCAGCCTGAGGACTGAAGGGTTCCGGGTTCGATTCCGGGCAAGGGCACATGCCCGGGTTGTGGGCTCGATCCCCAGTAGGGGGCGTGCAGGAGGCAGCCAATCAAGGATTCTCTTTTATCATTGATGTTTCTCTCTCTCTCTTCCTCTCTGAAATCAATAAAAGTAAATTAAAGTAAAAGCAGATAGGTGTAGGCATAAAGGGAAGGGGAGCTGAAACCGGTTTGGCTCAGTGGATAGAGCGTCAGCCTGCGGACTGAAAGGTCCCAGGTTCGATTCCGGTCAGGCGCATGTACCCGGGTTGCGGGCACATCCCCAGTAGGGGGTGTGCAGGAGGCAGCTGATCGATGTTTCTCTCTTATCGATGTTTCTAACTCTCTATCTCTCTCCCTTCCTCTCTGTAAAAAATCAATAAAATATATTAAAAAAAGGGGAAGGGGACAGATCTGAATCCTGCCGACGGTCTCAATTTCTAACTGAGCAGAGAGCAAGCTGTTCAATGTGAGGACGGGAACTAGGGAGAGCGGAGAGGGTAAATATTTGCAGCAGGCAGGGGAAATGGAGAGAGACGTGATGAGCGGGGCTTGGGCTGGAAGGAGCCACTGGACCTGTTGCCTGCTTATGATGCTGCTGTGGCGGTAGAGCTGTCCATAGGCTAGCACACCCGTCCGGAGTGTGAGAACAGAAGGGCAGGCGGTAACCCTGGTCCAGACCCGGCTTTGCCGCAGGCCCAGCGCGTAGCGTTAAAATGAGGAGGTTCTGTCGGGGTAGGGAAGCAAGGCCCGGAGGAGCATCTGGGACAGAAGATGGGATCAGACGCCTGGAGGGGACATGGCAACAGAGGAGGGCAGGAAGGAGGCCGGGGTTTAGTGTAATTTCGGGGGAGGGGCAGGCTGGAGGATAACCAAGCCCGCACTGGCCATGGCCCGGGCGGGGCTGAAGCTGAACAGAGAGGCAGCGTCAGAGCTGAGGTCAGGAGAGCCAAGGGGCTGACAGGCTCCGAGGACAGGAGGGTAGGGGGGAAGGGAGGCCCAGCCAGGGGCCGCCCTCGGTGCAGACCCAGAAAGGAAGTGGCTCAGGCAGAGGCCAGTCCTGACAAGAGTGGGAAGAAGCATCGCAGGGCCCTGGGCTGAGGGAGGCCCGATCCCCTGGACTGGAGCACGTGGGTTTGAGAGCATGAGCTGCTGTGGCCGGAAAGCAGAGGTGAAAGAGGGAGGAATGAGGGAAGCTTTCTGTCCACCCCAGGGAGCTTTTAAATACCCTCCCCCCAATCCCCCACCCCCCACCCCGCCACTCCCCACCCCCGCCCCCCATCCAGCCGGGATTTAGCTGGTCTGAGGTCGGCCTAGATATGGGTGATTTTCAACTTCTGACAGTTTCAGACTTAAATAAAGGTGATTCTGAGGCAAAGAATACCCCTAACTCTTCACTCAGAGTCCTCCAGGGTTAACATTCGAATTGTTCCTTGTCACTTTCCATCTCTACACACACACTCTGCAAAGCATTTACATCTCAGTGGACAGGGATGTCTTGGGGTTCCCTGGGTCACACTTCTAGGCTTCCAGGCTCGGGAGGCGGGAGGCGCTGCTTAAGCAGAGGAACCCAGAGTGAAACGGTGTGAACGGGCAAGGAGGTGAAGGCGGGACGACGCCCACAGGCCCAGGGCCTGTGCAACAAGGAGGGCCTGGCTGCCAGGGCAGCCTCCAGCGCCCTCCCTCGGGAAAACCAGGCGTCTGAACCTGGGCCTCATCTTGCTCGCCATTGCTGTCACTGCCCACCAGCGTCTGGCACTGTTTGAATGAATAAAATGCTTACTCTTGGCACAAGCCATTCAGTGCCAGATTGACCGGGAGTTCCCAGCAGGCTCTGGAGCCTGGTTGGTTAGGTGGTGAGATGGGCAAGTCTGTTGTGGGCAGGTGAGGAGGAAGGGGCATTCGGGGAAGGCCGGGGGAGGGGCTATGAATCGATTTTACCCCCAGTGAAAACCAGGAGCGCTCGCCGCCATCCCCTCCCACGGTGCCCATTTGTGTTCCCTCCTGAAGGCAGTGTGGCAGCAGGACAGGTAGAGAGGGTTTGGGGGAGGCAGGGCGGATACCTTTTCCAGAACCTCCCCTGGGTACAGGGGGAAGGGATCCTGGGCCAGCCGGATCTCCAGGTCAGCGTGGCGGAGCCGCACTTGCCCCGTGACATCGAACAGCACCGAGCCCTGGGCATCCCGGGACACGGGGTTGGCCACTGTGCAGTAGTGGCGTGGGGGGACGGTCACCATGCACAGGGGGGCAAACAGGACCCTGTTGGAAGGGAGAAGTGGTGTGAGGACCCAGGAGCCTTCTACTCCCAGAGGAGGGGGAGAAGGAGAGAAAGCTTCCTGTGACCCAAGGGCCAGTCCTCAGAAGAGACGGATGATCACGCCGGCTAGACTAGCAGACCCTCCCCAGCCCGGGTCCCCCCGCCCAGCCCTGACGCCCACCTCTCATTGTCCTGCCGGATGTAAGTCTTTGGCCCGACCTCCACACGGGACACATTGCTGTTCTGGTCCAGCACATGGATGTAGTGGTAAGGGGGGATGCGGATGATGGACTCTTCAGTTGCCATGGTTACACCTGTGCCTGGGGCAGATGGGCGGGGAGAAGATACAAGATGAAGACAGGGGGCCTAGGACGAGGCAGGCATGAGCCTGAAGACTGGCTGGAAATGGGGAAGGACCTTCCTCCTCCAACTCAGATTATTCTACCCCTCCCTGAGCCCGTGCCCAACTCTTCCTGTTCTTCCCACCCTGGCAGCACAGCTCACCCAGATTTCACCCCTGCCAAGAACTGCCCAACACAGTTACCCACAGACGCCCAGGGCTCTCGGCGGACCTTTCCCTCCTTCCCATCCACTTTACGGCCTGAGCTGCCTGCACGTTCCCAATCTCAGCCCCCACGGTGGAGGAGCTGGGAGTGCAGGTCAGGCTCTGGGGTGCTGTGGCCTCCCCAGCACGGTGGGGTGGGGATCGGTGGCTCCTCCAGTGGCCTTTATTTCAGCCTTTATTTCAGGGGATCCTGAGGACCCCAGTATTCAACTGACTATTTGAATATTTGCATAATCTTTGCTCCTCCGGCCCCACCTGTGCTCGAAGCAGTCCTGAGATCCTTAGCAGAACCGATGCTCCTGTAGAATCAGCTGGGTCAGGAGCAGCACAGATTATTCCAGTTCTTTCCTCCCCTTTCTCTCTGGTCTGTTGCCACCCTCAACTCTCTGAATCCTGGGCGGCTCCGCCCAGTGATTGGCCCTTCAGGAAGTCACACCTCCTACCTGAACCCTCTCACTGCCTCCAGCAGCCTTGGTCTTTGGACAACATGTACCTTTGGGTCACACAAAGGAAACCAAGTTTACTAAACAACTCAAAGCCTTGTCTCCTGAAACTTTGTCAGACGTTTTAAAAGCCACCTGCTCCACCATTCCTCCAGCTCCCAAGCTGAGCGAGACACGGGAGCCAGGAGGGAGAGTGGGCGCAGGAGTAAGAGGCAGGAGCCACCCCTATAGAGTCAAGGCGAGGAGACCCAAGAGTTTTACTTGACCTATATAATCTGTAAAATGTCAATTTTGGGGATTAGAAATTGAGAGTTTTCACAAACCCCCAATTCCTGCTTTTCTTGAATCAGGAGATAGACCCTACGTTCCCGCAGACAGAACTGGTTAGGGCCAAGGGGCAGCTGTGCTTCTGGGTGGGACACAGGCTTTCCTGCTTACCACAGGCCCGCCACTCCCTGCTGCCTCCCACCCAGGCCCTCACGCCACCTGCCTGGCTCCTGTTCAAAATACTGTAACTCAGCAGCATCCAACAGGACATCCTACGATGATGGAGACATTCTACATCTGTGCTGTCTTTGGGCTGACCACATTTGAAATATGGCTAGTGTAACTGAGGAAGTTTTTACATATATATCTATTGCTTTCAGAGAGGAAGGGAGAGGGAGAGAGAGATAGAAACATCAATGATGAGAGAATCATTGATTGGCTGCCTCCTGCACACCCCACACTGGGGATTGAGCCCACAACCTGGGCATGTGCCCTGGCCAGGAATGGAGCCGTGACTTCCTGGTTCATAGGTCACTGCTCAACTTCTGAGCCACACCAGTCGGGCTGTAAGTTTTAGACTTTAATTAACATACCTAAGTGAGAAGGTACCAAATATGAGGCAAAATATTGTGGGCTGGGTTTATTTTTTTTGGCGGGAAGGGGTTAGCCAAGTACATACATCTGAAACTAATACAAAATATTGAACATAAATTCAATATTGTAATTGAAAAAACAATAGCCAAGTGTGGCTGGTTGATCCCATATTAGAGAGTGTAGCTCCAGGTAGCCGAGTCCCAGATAGGGACGAGTCCTCCGAGCCCCACAGCACGTTAGTGGTGCTTTTGCGAGGAGAATCTTTAAGGAGTGGCTCCCTTATGGGACGGTGTGATTAACGCTGCAGACTCAGACTGCCTGGGCTTCCTGACAATCCCGATCTGCGGCTTGCATGCCTTGTATTGTTTCCTAATACCTACTTCGTTTTTAAAGGAGTTACAGTTCTGCCGAAACCGGTTTGGCTCAGTGGATAGAGCGTCGGCCTGTGGACTGAAAGGTCCCAGGTTCGATTCCGGCCAAGGGCATGTACCTGGGTTGCGGGCACATCCCCAGTAGGAGATGTGCAGGAGGCAGCTGATCGATGTTTCTCTCTCATCGATGTTTCTGACTCTCTATCTCTCTCCCTTCCTCTCTGTAAAAAATCAATAAAATATATTTAAAA
This sequence comes from Myotis pilosus, assembly GCA_036010255.1. NCBI lineage: Eukaryota > Metazoa > Chordata > Mammalia > Chiroptera > Vespertilionidae > Myotis > Myotis pilosus. Next base: position 105,238,135 of record JASKON010000003.1, read on the forward strand.
AAAAAGGGGGGGGGTTACAGTTCTGATCTGTTTTCCTGGTACACTTGTCACACCAGAGGGATGTTATTCTACTCGTTCTTTTATCTTGCAGCTTTGTATGGGATTTGACCTTGGTACTTTTCCGTCGCTCCTTTTTTATATGAATTCCCCTTAACTTGTAGGGGAGTGGCTTTCCTAAAGCCAGAGCGCTCTCTTCTGTTGATGTCGGGTAGTGTTTGCAAATACTAGGGCTGGCGTTCTGTTCCCCTCCTCACTCTTTCCTTCCTATTGCCCCATCCTGCTCGGCTGTGCTCCCACCCCTGAAATTGCTCCCTGACGTGAAATTGCTTCACATGTGCCCCGGGGGCTGGAACTGCCTGGATCTTCGTCCTCCCCTTTACTGGATCAGTGATCTGGGACAAGTCCCTTGCCTTCCCTATTCCTGTTCCCTGGCCAATAAAGTGGGAATGGATAGGGCATTTACCCAGCTATGAGGGCTGAGTTCATCATAAAGCATTGGAACAGAGCCTGGCCCTTCAGAAGCACCGTGTCTATGAGGCAGGGACTGGCCTGAGGCCACTTTCCTATGCATTAGAGCAGGGGTCTTCAAACTGCGGCCCGCGGGCCACATGCGGCCCACCGAAAACATTTATCCGGCCCACCAGGTGTTCTTGCAGCCGCTGCCTGTTTGCTGAATTTGTTCATAGTTTTTTTTTTAAACTATAGTCTGGCCCTCCAACGGTCTGAGGGACAGTGAACTGGCCCCCTGTTTAAAAAATTTGAGGACCCCTGCATTAGAGCATGTGACCGAACACCAGACACTCACCATCTCACCTGGCCCCTCGACCTCAACCCTCCCTGTTTCTGGTCAGGAATGTGGCGGGTCTTGTGTCATGCCAGCTGTGGGGCCAGAACTACAAAGAAAGGGGCGTCTGGCCGCCCACTGAGGCCTTTTCTAGCTGCTCCTGTGCTGGGCTCTCTGCAGGCGGCAGCCTGGCCGGGAAGGCAGATGGGGGAGAGGAAGAGCTAGGGCTGCAGGCGGAGGTGTGGACAGGCTGCACGAGGCCCCGCAGGGAAGATTTGAACTCTAGGTTATGCAAGGCTGGGAAGCAGGCTCTGGAAATAGTCTCCAACGGCTCGTTGTTGATGATCCCAATCCCCACCCGCTATGGCTGAGGCCTCTCCACCATCTGTCGCCCCAGCTGGGCTCAGTCAGCGGGGCTGAGAGCCTGGCCCGGCTCACTGACTCAGCTGCGAGTCATCCTTCCAACTGATCAAACTGGGCTCCTGCCTTGTTCTGAAGCCAAGCCCTTGCCAACTACCCGTTTCAGTACCTGGCCTTTTCTTAACCTCCCCGCCAAGTTCACCAAGAACAGGCTTTGCCTTTTCCCTCGCCATCCCCAGGAGTGAGCTTCAGTAGAGGGCCTCTCAGGGGGTCCGGGGAGACCGTTCGACTCAGGCAGGATGTTTGTGACAAGTTCCAGATTTAGACTTTTGTGGTTTACCAGATTGCATGTACAGTCAGAGCACTTTACTTCTAATACATCAGGGCCCGCAAAAGAGAATGGGCCGGTTGGCGTGGCTCAGTTGAGCATTGACCTATGAACCAAGTCATGGCTCGGTTCCCAGTCAGGGCCCGGGTTGTGGGTTCGATCCCCAGCGTGGTGTGCAGGAGGCAGCTGATCAATGATTCTCTCTCATCATTGATGTTTCTCCCTCTCTCCCTGTTATATATATACACATATATATGTGTGTGTATATATACATATATGTGTGTGTGTGCATATACATATATGTGTGTGTATACGTGTGTGTGTGTGTATATATATATATATATATATATATATATTTTTTTTTTTTTAAGACAAGGGTTAAGAAGTCTGTTGACCTTTGAAAGGCCCTGCCCTGACTTCGGTTTGGCCCCAACTCCCCAAATCCATCCAGATCTCCCTTTAGTGCCTGCTTCTGAGATCTGCCCTCGTCTGCTCTCTGGGCACATGTCCGGGTTTGCCTGATCACATGCCCCCACGTGTCATGAGGCTCCTGTAAGAACCAGTGAGTTTTCACCCAAAGTCTCAGAGACCAGCAGCTCCCGCTGCACCACACCCTCCCCCCTCACACAGAGGCCGGGGAATGGGTGGATGAGCAGAGACAACACAGCCTGTGAGGAGGAGCTGGGTTCATCCTCTAGTTAAGAGACAGCGTTCACCTGTGTCTCCGCTGAACGGTAAACTTATGCTACAGCAAAATGTAATTAATGAGGGAGAAGTCCCTACATATCAGAGATCTTCAGGGTCAACCGTGAGTGGCTGACAGTGAATCTTAAACAACAGATGCTGAAGTTACCAGCCACGCTGGTGGGCAGTGAGCAGCAGCAGCCTCACCTGGAAGCTTGAAATGCAGAACCTTGGGCCCCACCCAAGAGCTGCTGAATTAGCTGGCACCTTAACTAAACCCCAATGATTTGGGCTTACATTAAAGTATGAGCAGAACAAAGATGAGCTCAGATTACAGACTGCTGCTCAAGGGCAGGGGGTTTCATTTATTCTCCCCCAGCCCCTCACCCCCAGGCCAAGTAGCCCCTAACCCCTCACCCCCAGGCCAAGTAGCCCCCAGCCTCTCACCCCCAGGCCAAGCAGCCCCTAGCCCCTCACCCCCAGGCCAAGCAGCCCCTAGCCAACAAAAGCCCCCAATCCTAAGGCCTGGGCTCTGGGTCCAGCAGGCCTGCAGCTGGAGGCGAGGCCGTGATTCAGCCTCGCCACCATCACCTCTATCAAGCTTAGACAATTGCACTCGAAGTGCAGCCCAAACAGGCGCTCATCTTCCCATTTCCTTTACCAAATTTCAACGTTCTAGTCTTTGTTGAAGAATCAGTCTCACTCAGGCACCTCTCTCCCAGACCGCTTCCTGGCTGAGGGGATTACTTCCCGCCCTAGGGGACGACAGCGGAAATTCTGGAGGATTTGTCTCACGTAAACCATTTAGCAGCAGAACTTTAGGGACTTTTCTGCCTAGGAAAATCTTCCTGAGCTCCAGCCCAGCTAGGCCACTTTGTGGGAGGAGCAGCAGCTCAGGTGCCTCTTGTCCTACCTCCATTCCTACCTCAATCGTCCTCCCGCATGCTGCCAGTGAATGCCAATCACTGAAGGTAAGGGTCGCCTAGATTAGGAGTGACCCAGGAACCGGCTTCAGAACCCCTGGTCCAGGTCAATGTTTTCTAAACTTGCCGTCGGAGGACTCAGCTGCTAGTGCTCCCAGGTCTCACCCCAGACCCAATGGGCAGAGGTTCCCGGGAGACTCTGGAACCTATACCATCGGTAAGTTCCCCTGAATAACAGCTCCCATCATTCATTATTAAGAACATAATCTGTGTCAGGCATGGCGTTAAGTACCTTTAATTAACTCCTTTCCTCCTCACAAGAACCTGGAAGCTAAGGAACTTGCTGAGGATCACAGAACGATCAAAGGCCGAAGCCAGAGTTCCACCCAGGTGCCTGGACTGCAGAGCCCCCAGCCAGGAGGCAGCTTGGCTTCTCAGGCACAAATGTCAATAAGACCCAGAACAAGGGCTTGGGTGGGGCTGGGTGCTCCCGGGGAACAGTGCCAATGGCAGTTCAAAGGTGAGCATTCTCTGCCACCTGAGAGGGCAGCACCCAACAAAACGGCCCGAGGTATTCCTGCCTGCTCATGGCTTTGGAGAGTGCCCTGCCCAGGAAGCACCACTCCAGGGCAGGCTGGGTGCCCTGTGTGCCAAGGGGAGAAACAGGCAGGCGTTCCCAGGGAGTCAGCTGGCACCCCTCGCGACAGCCAACCTTTCCCCCATAAGCCTGGGGTCCACCTAGGCAGACAGCAAAACACAGGACATCGGTCTCAACCCCCATCCCAGCCCCTCCATGCTTCACTCCTGAGATCTGCGGTCCCAGAGCTTCCCGTTTCCCACTTCCCCTCACACAGAGAGAGCAAGCCTTGCTCATCCAACCCCACTCCTTCTGGGATGAAGCCTCGAGATTGCTCTGCTAATGGCGTCTCAAGTGATCTGCAAAGCCCACAGTTGGCATAGCCCTGAGTGGGACGGTCTGAAAACCTCAACATTTGGCAAAGTTGAGGGATCTCAATGGGGACAAATCACATTCCAAGGACTCTAGGGACAGGCCAGAGCCCAGGCCCCCGGGGGGGCGAGGAGGCCCATGAATACAGCAGGGCCCAATCTAATCCTAGGAGGGAGTGAATGGACCCCTTAAGCTTCCTCTGGCCTTACTGCTGATGTGGGAGCTTGAAGTTAGGGAGGCCAGAGATTTTGGAGGTGAGGGGTGTTGGCAAGGTGACAAATTGATCTATTTTTACTTCAAAAGACAGAAAAGAACTCCAACAAGGAAAACAAAATCTCTAAAGGCCAAGCCTCCACCCACTGCTCACTACTCTGCTTCAGAGGGTCTTATCTGCCCTAACAGAAGGCACTGAAAGGCAGGACAGGCTGGAAAGAGCCCCGAGGGACACAAGGCCCTACACTGACTCGGGGTGTTGGGGCCAGTGCTCAGTACTCACATCCAGAAGTGTGGCTGACTGCAGTGACTCTTCAGACTGGGGGAAAGCAGGAACCCAGCCCCAGGGATCACTTCCCGGTAGCTCGGGCGCAGGGCAGGCTCAGGGTGGGGCTTAGGCATTTAAAGGGCCCTTGCAGCTGCTGCTCCTTTTCTCCTCTGGGCGGCTTTCACCGCAGCTGCAGGCACTGCAGCTCATTTAACTCGGGAATTTCTGCCCCAGAACCAGCTGGTCTCACTGGAAAGGACTGGGCAAGGTCAGAGGACTGAAGACAGGTGTGGATGAGTTCACCGCTAACTTCCCAACCTGGGTGAAGACAATGATGCCTTCCCAACTGTTAGGCTCCAGCTGCAGCCCCTCTTCTAAGAGGGGATGACTCTGTATTTTTTATTTTAGATTCAGAAATTTCAGGCCAGATCTCCAAACAGATTCAACAGAAAACATAAACACACACACGCCCTCTCACTGGCGGGGTGCTGTGTTGGGGCTCTGGAGTTTCCCTCCTCTCTCCACGTTCCCCAGCATCCAGGGTTAGGGAAGGCAGGCCTAGGCCCCAGCAGGCACACACACCGCAGCCTAAGGCAGCACAGTCAGTACTTCCGCTGCCGGGGGAAGAGACTGCTCCCCGAGGACCTCGGCGGGGGGCTGGGAGGGCTGGGGTCCCCTGAGTCCAGGCTGAACAGGTCCCTGCCAGTACGAAGGATCTGCTCCTCCAGCTTCTTGTGTCGCTTCATGTCGGAGAGGACTTTGTCCAGGCGGGCTTCCCGTTTCTGGCTCCGGGCTGAGCTTCCTGGAGAAGGGAAGGTGAGAAATGTGGAGGGGGGTGAGGCCATGGGCTTGGGGATCAGCAGGGAAGACCACCTCGGGCCATGGAGGGCAGTGCAAAGGCCCCAGGGTAGAAACAGGGAGGTCTGTCCAAAGAGTGTAGAGAGCTGGGGAGACATGAAAGATGAGGCCAAAGAAGTGAGGTGGAGGCCACGATAAGGGGTTTGGATCTTATTTTAGATGGAAATGCCTTTGGAAGCCTTGGTGGGGGTTGATACTCTCTCAACACGCTCCCCCCACCCCACCCCAGCAATGGAAACCTTTGGAGGATTTTAGACAGAGAAGCGATATGATTTATGTTCTAAAAGGATCATTCTAGTCACTGAGATTGGAGGCAGAGAGATCAGTAAGGTGCTATTGCAACTCAGACGAGATGGTGGCTGGGATGAGCGGATGGTGTTGAAAGTTGCAGATGAACTTGGAAATGTTGTGGAGGCAGAGCTACTGGACTTGCTGCTGCTGGCTTGAATGTTGGAGTAAGAGAAAGAGAAATCAGGAATGGCTCTACGGGTAAATTCTAGGAAGGCATAAGGGTGAAAACTGGGTCAGGTTAGGAGACATACACAGGGGGACACGGGTGTGAACCTAGATAATAATGAATGACTGGGAAGACCTGGACTTCTGGGGAGAACGGAGAGAAAGGAAATGGGAGCCATGATAGAATTACCTGTGGAATTCTCTTAAAGGAATATAGGGTTATGGGTTTAAGCCAGTGGTTCTCAACCTTGGCTGCACATTAGAATCACCTGGGAATCTTTTTAAAATCCTGATCTCTGGGCCTCATCCGCCGGAAATTCTGTTTCTTTGTTACCAATGTTGTGGCCCCACCCCATTACAAAGAAACAGAATTTCCGGAGGGTGAGGCCCAGAAATCAGGATTTTAAAAAGATTCCCCGGTGATTCTAACGTGCAGCCGAGGCTGAGAACCACTGGTTTAAGCTGAAAGGATGGCGCCCCTGTGTGAACGCGCTCCCCCGCAGCAGCAAGTTGTAGAACAACCAAGGCACCAGACCCCGGCCTCTTGGAGAGTCACTTTCTGGGTACGTGGGAGCAGAAGCCCTTCACCCCCCGCCCGCTCTCCTGTCCATACCTGGAGTGCGTCTCCGGTCAATCAGGGAGTCCTTGGGTGTCATCGGCTCATCATCGAAGTCAAATTCTGTGGGCACGTGCGGCCTGGGACAGGTGGGCAAGGGGTGAAGGGTGAGGGTGGTGCCCCGCCCGCCTGCCAGCTCTCTCTCCCGCTCTCTTCCCTCCCTCCGTTTCGCCTGCTCCTGGGTCCCACCTCCCCTCGCTACTCCCTCCTGGGCCTCACTTTTCCTCTTTCTCCTCTTGGGCCTCGGGCTCCTCATCGGACCTCTCCTCTTCGCTCTGAGGCTCGGGAGTGGGCGGCCGGCGGGGCAGGATCTCCGCCTGCAGCTCCAGGGTGCCCTGGGCGGCCAGCAGCTCATAGAGCCGCAGGATTTCGGAGGGGGGCGGCCGCCAGGACTGCCCATCGGCGGGCAGCTCCACCTCCTCATCGCTGCAGGGCACGCTCCAGTCCTCGGCGTCGGCCTGGGCACGCTCCTCCCCCTCGGCGCCGGGGGCTTCTCCCGGCCCCTCCTCGACCCCAGACCCCTCGCGCTCGGCCTCCTCCCGGCCTCCTTCCGCCTCTTCCTCGGCTCCACCGGCCGCAGCCGAAGGGCCTGCGGTGTCTCCCACGGCCAGCGCCTGGAGGCCGGAGGTCACCTCCCCTTCTTCGGACAGAGGCGCCGCCGTGGTGGCCACAATGTCTCCATGGCCCCGGACAAGGGACATAAGCCACTAAGGAAGGGACCCTGGGATGACAGGGGAGGCGGGAGTCCTCCGCCGGGGGGCCCCGGTCCCCGGGGAGGGGTGTCCCTAAGGCTGGCTCTCCAACCAATCGGGCTCCAGCAGCGATCCCCGCGACCAGACCGCCGGCCCCCGGGAGGGGGCGCTCAGCTTCCGGCAGGGACCCCGCCCACGGACTGGGGTCCGGTGCTCCGTGTCCCCGGCTACGCCAGGACCCACTGCCCGGCCGGGCCCCTCTCCTCGCCGGCACGCCGCCCCCGCCGCCGCCGTACGCACCTGGAGCTCGGCCCGCCGCGGGCTGCGCAGGGTCGCGGGGCGCAGGCGCAGAGACGGCGCGGCGGGCGCCCCGCCAGGGAAGCGGCTCGGGGAGGGAAGCGGGGAGCTCGCACATGCGCAGGCGGCGCCCGCAGGAAAGATGGCCGTCGGCGCGGCGCGGGGCGCGGTGCGGGGCGCGGTGCGGGGCGCGGCGCGGACGCGCTACCCGGGAGGTTCGCCCCCCGCGGGGCCGTGCTTGCGCACCCGGTGGCGGACCCACGTGAGGACCAACTGAGGCCGGAAGCGAGTTTCATGCAGTCTCCGTTTATTGGTGTTTCAGACTCATGCAGCATCCGGCATACAAAAAGGGAGAATTAGTTTAATGTATTCTTTTTTTTTTTTTGGTAGACTTTTAGTTTTTTAGGGTTTTTTTTTCTTTTTTCTTTTCTTTTTTTCAGAAAACAAAAAACCCGCTAACTCTGAACCGCGTTGTAGCTCGGGTCTGCCTCCCTAGCGGAATGTCGCGTGCAACACACTTCCCTCCGCTTAGAAAATCATTATACGGCGCCCCGTCCCTCCCTCGCTCCTTGAGGCTGTAGCTTTGGTCCTATTTGGGGGTTCTTTCGTTACGAAGCACGTGAGTCACCCCAGTCTTTGCCTTGAAGATACTTGCCGACCGGGTTTAAAAACCCAGGTGGGGCAGGTCAGTAAATTAGGGCCGACCGGGGCGGGGCAATAGCTGCACCTCCCTCCTCCCGGGTGTTTGAACTGCGCTCACCTCGCCTGCACAAGTCCCCAGGGGACCCCCGGCCGGCCAGCTCTGCGACCCGGGGGCGCCCTGGAGGCATCCGGACCCGGGTCGTCCCAGCAGAGAACAGCCCTGGGCTACAGGGTCCTCTCCCGACATTGCTGCCCTTTCCCAGCCTGCTCTAAGTGCTGGAGTTTTTGCAGAATAATCAGTGACAGCAGAAAAACCAGGGGAGAGGATCCTTAGGGGAGGAAAGGATGCTGAGGGGAGATGAGGCAGGAAGAGGAACAGGGAAGAGGGTGTGGAGAGGGACGGAGAGATGATACAGGAGAGGAGGAATAAAGGAATGGGGGAAGATGGCAAGACAATGAAAGTCGGGGGTGGAGACCAGGTTTGAAGTGCAGGTAATTTGGGAGGTTTGAAGAAGTGCAAGATGGGAGGAATGCAGGGAGGCTGAGAGTTTGGGAGATGTCGAGGGAGGTTTCCAGAAGTGCAGGGACAGAGAGGCTGAGAGGCTGGACTGGCTGCAGGCAGAAGTGCAGGGAGACTGGAAACAGTGCAGGGAGAAGGGAGGCCTACGGTTGGCAGAGGAGCCTGGCAAGATGCAGGACCAGGAAAGAAGCTGTAAACAAGGCTGCTCAGGCTCCCTTGGTCCCTATGGGTGCGGGCCTGGGCCATCGATTGGGCTCCCGGCAGGGGAGCAGGGGAGGATGGGCCCAAGACAGCTCCCAACAGGAAGAAAAGTCTTGGAATGCAGGGCAGAGCCCCTCACTTATACACTGTGGAGGAGGAGAGGGAGGGACAGACAGAGAAAGAGACAGTGGGTGGGGTGGGGTGGGGGAGACAAGGAGAGACAAAGGACAAGTAGGGGAGACAGACAGGAGAGAGCAGGGTCAGGGGGTTAGTCAAGCTGCCCTTGCCAACCCTTCCATGCCTCCCAGCCTGTCCCAGACCCCCACTCACCGCCTAAGTTGATGACACAGGAGGCGATGATGATGAGGACCCCCCCGACCAGCGCCACGATGCTTAAGAGCTTCGCCACTCGACCCAGACGCTGGGCCCCATCCACATCGCCCTGCTGCAGACTGTTCCGGGACTGAGATTAGGGTGAGGAGTGGGACATCATGGCCAGGTCAAGAGAAGCCAGCTCAGCACGGATCAGGTGAGAGAGTCATCCAGAGGAGACAGGCCAGCCCGTGGTTAGGGAGGAAGGAGGGATGGAGAGACAGAGGGAGGAGGGCATAGGTCAGCAAGGTTGTGCGAAACCTGTCTGGCCATCCCTCCCACCTGAAGGGGTGGGGCAGTAGTGGCTCAGAGGGTGAAGCCCTATGCTTTGGAAGCGAGATCCATGCAGAGAGGGAGAGCCAGGCTATTCCTGGGGCTTTGTCCCAGGGCAGGCCGTGGGGAGCCACAACAGGCTGGGGCCAGGGTCTCGGGGGGCTCACCATAACGGCATAAGCGAAGGCCACAATGTTGACAGGCCACATGGGGCAGAAGCAGGACAGGATGGCGAGGATGATGTAGTCGCGAGGTTTCTGGGTGCCCTCACCCCCCTCTACCCCAGATCCTGCTAGCTGGGAGCTGGGGTGGCGGCTCAGGCTACCTCGGGGAGATCCTGGATGCCCACTGTGAGCCCTTCCTACTCGGTCCTCCTCAACCAGCTGCTGTAGCACGCGGGGAGGAGCCCCATTGGCTGGGGGGGCTTTTGTTGAGGGTGATGCGTGAGGCTGTGGGGCGGGACCCTCGTCCCCATCGCCAGCCTGCAGGGGAACAACTGCCCCATTCTCTTGTTTGTCCTCCACACTCTCAGTCAAGTACTCAGGGGTGGGGTCCTCCTGGGTAGGGGGCTCCGGCTGCAGGGCTGGCTTGGGAGTGGGCTGGGAGCCTGACTGGAGGTCCCGATGGGGGAGTTCCCGCTGGGGTGTGGGCTCTGAGGCTGGCTCCCGCAGGCCCGCAGATTCCAGGTCCGACCCCTGGTCTGCAGTGGCCTCTTTGCTCATTTCTGGCTTGGAGGCTGGCTCTTGGCATACTTCTTTGGGCCTGGAGTTGGCCTGTGGTTCCCCTCCTGGGCTTGAGCTAAGGTCTTTGGCCTGGGCTGTGTCTGGGGCCCCTGTTGGGGTCTCTGTGTTTTCTGGAGCTGGCCCAGCCTTGGGCTCTGAGTCCACAGGGTCCACAGTGATGTCTGGACCTGGCTGCAGGGCCTCGGGCTCATCCGGGACCCCAGCTGGGACCTGGAGAGGGCCAGTTCCAGCCTCAGAATGGCCAGGCCTTTCGCCCTGGGTCTGGGGACCCTCCTCTACCCCCTTTATCTCAGAGACTTCAGAGCTGCTGGCTGCCATCTTGTGATGGGAGAGAGGAGAGGGCCTCTGTGGGGAGGACGAAGCAGCAGAGACAGCAGCAAATCCTGGAAGAGGAGGAGATGAGCTTGGTGTGAGGAGGAAAGAGGCAGCTCTCAGCTCTGCAGCCCAAGAGGGTTGTGCTCCTGTCTCGGGTCCAGCCTGGGGCTGCCTCTGGGGAGAGGAAGAAAAGTTGGGGTTTCCTTTGCCTTGGGGTGGGACGTCTCTGGGGAGGAGTGCTCTGCTCAAATTCTTCTGCTTGGAGAGCCCTGGGCAGGTTAACCCTTTGTAAGCAGGCCCCTCCCCATGGTCTTTCCTGGGCACCCCAACAAGATCCAGCCTCCCAGGTCCTAGCAGATGCCCCAGCACCTCAACATCAAGCTGTGCAGACACCCATACACTCCGACAGGCAGACAAGGCAGAGGGCCCGCACTCACATTCCACTCCCGCGTCCTCCCCTACCTGGGCGCCAGTGGGTGCGGTTTTCTTGTTGCGTGTTTGGGGCGCAGATGCCCCCGATCCTCCCTGAGGGTCCTGGGCATCTCCTCTGAGCCCCTTCTCAGCCCTCTCCCAGGGATTCCCTTGTCCCCGGGGTGCCCCCGGCGCCTCCTTCCTTTGGCTTGGCGCGCCTTGCACCACCAAGCCAAGAGGCCATGCGCCCTATTCCTGTGCGGTGCAGCCCTCCCCGGCCTCTGCAGTCTGTCCGCTCCTACCCGCAGCCTCCGTCCATCCGTCTCACCTCAACGCCGGCCTCCAGACTGCTCCCGCCGCTCTTGCAGCAGCCGCAGCCCGGGAGGGAGCGAGTCAGCGCGCGAGCGAGGGAGGGAGGCGGCGGGTCTTCCCTCCGCTCTGCTCATCCCCTCCTCTCAGGTCGCTCTGCTCTTCCCCTCCTCTCCCGTCCCCTCCCCTGCGCTCGGCTCCGCTGCCGCACGCGCTGCCCCCGCCCCTCCAGGCCCGCCCAAGGGAGCCACGCGTGCCAGGCCCGTGTTACCCAGGCAACTGGCTGGGGGACCACTCGCGCCAGCTCCCTGCTCCTTCCCACGCGCACCTCCTGGGGTACCCCCTTCCCCAGTCCCGGGCCCCTCCCGCCAACGGTCACCGGGGTTCCTGGCAGAGGCAGGGGGTTGGGTGAAACCGAGAGGGATCAGCGAGGAGAGGCAGGTCCAGGGTGAGAGGCAATACTGGGTGGACGCACCCCTCCGAGCGTAGAGGGGGAGATGAGGCAAAACTGGGGGAGGCTGCAGGGTGGGGTTTCAAGGGAAGGGAGTCTGCAGAGTCCCTCTGCCACAGAAATTGGTACTGGAAGGCTCAAGGGTCCCTGGAAAGGAAAGCCAGGCCTGGAAGGGAATCACCAGGGGGCAGGGCAGAGTCCCAGTGAAGACAGGGTGGACCATGGCAATAATCAAAGGGGCAAGTGGTTTTTCTTCCCAGCCTCACTGCTCGAAGTCCTCCGGTGTAGACCTCCCAACCTTTCTGCAGCTACACCATCTGGCATCTCCTCAGGGCCTTAGGGATGTTAGTATTTGGCTGGGTTCTAGGAACTGTTTGGGTTTCTAACCCAAGCCTCTTCAAACCTGCAATAGGGGCTATTCTGGGCCTGTCCAGATTGGGTACCTCCCACTCCCACCTCTGGGAGGGAGGAGCCAGAGCTGCAGAAGGCAGGACAAGGCTTCGACCCATAGCAGCCCCAAGAAACTCCTTGGGGGTGGGGGTGGAGGGGGCGGCGATGGTGACAGGGACTTTGGTGAGAGCAATTCATTCAAGCCAGAGCCAAGTTTTTATTTAAAATTTATTGTAATGGGATCCACGCCAAGAGGAGGGGGTGAAGGGTAGGGAACATGCAGGGAACACAGGAACACGATGACATGGCCAGGGCCACAGCTTCTATCTTGGGGGAGAGGGATGAAAAGGCCAGGGCTGGAGCTGGGGTGGAAGAGGAAAGGGGGAGACACTGCAGCTGCCTTCCTCCACCCCCAGGCAGCACCTCTAGTCCTGGACCTCCCCATTTACCCTGGCCGCCTCAAGTTCCATTTCTTGTCCTGCCTCCGGCCCATGTAGCTCCCTCTGCTCCCCTTGACTTGTTCTCCCGACAGATTCTTAAGGAGTATGCTTAGGGCTGACCCTAAACAACCCTGCCTTACGAAGGTACAAACCTTTGCCTTCCCTGCTTCTGCCCCTTCTCAAATCTCACCTTTTCCCCTCTCTAGGACAGAATCTTTGATTCCCCTCCTTTCTCTCCTCCCTCCCCCTGGAAAAAAAAAAAAAAGCACCAACTCCCCAGGGAGGGGCAGCAGACAGTAGGGGGGGACTGGAAGGAGAGCAAGGGCCACCAAGGGAGGAGGCTCACAAATCCCTGGCAGGGCGGGGCAGGGGGTTACAGAGAGGAGAGGGGTGAAGGCAGTGGCCGCTCCTGTCCTCTGTCATCCCTGCCCACTGTCCAAGGGGCTTGAACACAACCAAGGGGACAGGTGTGTGTGGGGGGAAGGTCTGATAGGGAGAAGAGGAGCAGGAGAAACAAATCGTTAAAACCTAGTGAATTCCCCTAAGAAAACATTTCTTCCTCCTTTCCTTCAGGAGGCTCCTTGGGTGGTGGGGGAAGCAGTGAGGAGTTGATGGGAAGAGAGGAGGGGAAAGGATACCAAGGGACTTTCCTCCATTCTCCCCCCTTCCCCTCCCCAACTAGGAGTTCACCAAGGCTGGGAGGGAAGTGGCTGAGAGCTCACAGGCACCCCCTCAGCCCCAGAGAGGGAGCCCACAGCTGTGGGAGGGGCTGCCACTGATGCAGCTGCTGCTGCTGCTGCCGCTGCTGCTGCCGCTGCCGCCATTGGACAGACCTCACCGGTACCTGCGTGGAGAAAAACATCAGATCACAGCGCCATCTGTATGGCAAGAGCCTTGCCCCTGGCCCCAGACTCCCTCCCCTGGGACACAGCCGTTGCTCACTTCCTGTTTGGTCCCCAGAGGCTTCGGCCTGCATCCTTACCCAGTTCTCCTGAAGGGCCCTCTCTGTTCCCAGAAGTCTCCCTAACCTGAGTGACAGATGGACATCCCTGGCCTTCCTGAGATCCCCTACTGGGCCCCTTGAGCCCCCTTGTCCCACACACACCATCTCCCCCAAGCCATGTCCCACGCCTTGCCTGGTGGGTGCGGGGGTCCCCCTCAGCAGGTGGGCTGTGGCTGGGGGGCATCTCCCGGGACAGGGGGGGTGGCCCCCCCTAGATGGGTCTGCATGTGGCCGGCCAGCTGGGCAGGGGTCTTGCAGTGCACGCTGCACAGCTTGCACAGGATGCGGTCAGCCCGCGGGGCCTGGAGCCCATGGTCCTTCACCGCGTGGATGCGCAGGTATGCTGCCGTGGTGAAGCCTATGGGGGGGGGGTGGATTGGGATGGGGGGATGGGGTCAGCCAGGTGGAGACCCCAGAGACGGGGTTATTCTCCTAGGCTGGGGACACTCTCCTCAGATGGCCCTGTCCTCCTCCCACATCCTTGGTAACCTGGGGCCAACTACTCTGCTGGGGCTGGTAGGTCGCAGCCCCATCCTGAGCTGTGAGATGCCGCACATCTCACAGGCATGGTCTCCCTGGACACTAGTTGAGTAGTGTCCGCTCCTTGGCATTGGTACCCAGAACCCATCCTCTGTGGCTGAGGGATCTCTCCTGGGGTGACAGGCCACTGATTCCTAGCCACTTGAAGGGTTGACCCTCAGTAGAGACGGCTGTGTCCCCTCCCTCCAGTGCCCCATATAGTCTCAGCCCAGTTATTCAGTGAATAAGCAAATCTTTTTAAAAGCAGCTTTCTCTGCTACCGGGGCAGGGTGCATGCTTGTTAAACTCCTGCCAAAGTACGCCACTGTCGCAGGAGCCGAAGATGAGGAACTGTGGCTGCACAGCTGAAACCTTGTCTCTCAACCCTTGGGCACTGGCTCTTGACCATTCCTTCCCCAAACAGCCATGTCCCATTCCCATTCTCCCCACGCACACCCAGAAGTTGACTCTTTCTAGTAGATCAATCATCTCTTCCAGCCACGACCTCTTAGAACTTAATGACGTGCAGTGGGCCCAATGTTGCTTCATTTGCTTCCTAGCGGGCTCTAGATGCCACGAGCTGTTACAGCACCTTTAACTCACATCTGTGAAAGGGCCTCTGGCTCTGTCCCCACCCACTGTCCCTGGCCCCCCCAGCATCCCTCAGCATGTACCTTTGTTGCAGAGCTCACAGACATGGTGAGGGCCCTGGCTGTGCACCTTCATGTGGTCCGAAATATAAGCCGAGCTCAGCATCTTGCCACATACGTGACATGGCACCTTCTCTTCATGTCGTACTGTGTGCGCCCTCAGTCGATCCTTCGTAGCAAAAGCTGCCTCACATTTCTGGGGAAGGGGGAGGGGTGTGGGGGGTGTCAGGAGAGTTAAAGCTTCAGGGAGTAGGGAGAGGGGAACAAGAGGTTAAAGGAATCAGGGCCTTGGGGATCTTTGATCTGTAGGAAATGGGAGGGAGACGATGAGGCCTTGAAGAAGGGATGAGAAAATGGAGTGAAAAAGCAAAAAGAGAGAAAAAGGGGGTCTGAGAGGCTGAACTCAGACAACTACAATGAGGATCAAAATCATGAAAACCAAGACAGGAAGAGGGCCTCCTACCTCGCATTTGAAGGGCCGTTCTGTTGAGTGCACTTGTCTGACGTGACTGTTGAGGTGATCCGGCCTGGGGACACGTTGGGGATGGGTTAGTCCCCCCTGTGCTGTAGAGACGCCCCCACGTCTGCCTAACCTAGTACAGGAGACCTTTCCCAGGTCCCTGCATTTCCTCCCAAGCCCAGGCACCAGTCCTAGCTGGGCAGGAAACCCCTCCCCTGGAGCAGGGCTGCCTTGTCCACGCCACGCTTTCCAACAATCCTAAGACCCACCCCCTTTGCTAAGTACCACCCCCTGCTCCCTGGTAACCCAGAGAGGCTCTTCCCCCTCCTCCCTGGGAGTGGCTCCCAGTCCCCATCCTCAGAAACCTCCTCCCTCCCCACCAGCCAAGGCCAGGCCACCTCCATCGCAGTCCCTCCCTCCCCGCGGCCTAGTGAGCGGCCAAGGCCTGGGCCCCGTGCACACCGGGCCCCGTGCACACCGGGAGAAGCTCTTGCCACAGTGGGAGCAGTTGTAGGGCTTGTGCACAGCGCCGTCATGTGAGCGCACGTGGTAGCTCATGCGGTCCTTGCGCTTGAAGCGCTGTTGGCACACAGGGCACTGGTAGGGCTTCTCGTCGGAGTGCGACAGCTTGTGTCGGTTCAGATGGTAGACGTCGCGGAAGGCCTTGCCGCACATCTCACAGGCGTGGTTCTTCCGGATGCGCTTTCCCGAGGCGGTCGTGGTCACTACACCACCGGCGGCCACGGCAGCCGCTCCACCGCCTGCACCCGCTTCTCCCCCTCCTCCGCCGGCTCCGCTCAGCTGGGGCACGCTCAGGAGGCTCAGGGGCACCATAGTGGGCATCTTCATAGCACCCGAAGGCACCCGGCCGGCCTTGGCTCCCGTGTGGATGGCCTCGTGCCTCCGGAGGTTGTAGCCGTTCTTGAACTCCTTGGCGCACAGGGCGCAGATGTAGGGCCCCTTGCTCTTTGTCTTCTTCTCCAAGGCAGATGCAACCGAGGCCACGGCGACCGTCGAGGTTGGGGACACGACGGCGGTGGCTGCGGCTGCGGCGATGGTGGCGGCAGAAACAGGGGGCGCAGCCTCGGCAGCGGTCGCAGACACCGGCGGGGCCGGCGGAGGGGGTGCGGGCGGCTGCTTCAGAGCCGCTGTGTCCACTGTGGAGGCGGCGGCCGGGGCTGGAGGCGCTGCAGCAACAGCGGCGGCGGCGGCGGCAGCGGCGGCGGCAGCAGCGGCGGCGGCGGACTCCTGGGCGGCGGCGAGAACCGGGAGCAAGTCCACCTGGAGGGGCTCGGCCGTCGGGGCCTGGGGCGTGGGTGGGGGCGCCGGCGCGGCCTGCGGAGACAAGACACCATGTAGGCCGCGGCCGTGGGTTGGCGCCCTCCCAGCCTGGCCCGGCACTGCCGGCCCCTACTCACCTGGAATGGACTCTGGGCGCAGCCCTGGGAGGCAAAGAAGCGGGACTGGAGCTCAGCCCCGACCTGCAGGGGGTTCTGGGCGTGACCCTGAGGTGGCGGGAAGGAGTTCATGAGGCCGCCCACCCCCCGGGAGTCCAGGCCCAGCACGGGGAAGGGGGGGGCCAGCAGCGTGCAAGGGAACACGGGGAACATGGCCTCGGCCACGGCGGGGTCCCTGGGGCTCAGCGGGGGCCGGGGGCGCGGGCCGCGTGGGGCCTGGGCTCGGGGCGCCGCCCCCAGCCGGCCGGGCTGGGCCGCACCGAACGCATGGCCCGAGGGCCGCCCCGCCGCCCGCGCACCCCGGCCGGCGGGAGGGAGGGAAGGAGGGCGCCTGGCGGGCCACGGAGCGCAGCAGTGATGGTGGGGGCGGGAGGCCCCGCGGGGCCAAGGACCGGGGGCGGGGGCCCAGGCGGCAGCGGCGGCGGTTGGAGCCTGGTGGGGCGGGGTGGGGGGAGCGAAGGAGCAGCCTCGGCCCCCGCCACGCGCGCGCCCAGCCGGCGCCTCGGGGAGGGCGGGGGAGGGCGCGAGGGAGGGAGGGGGACAGC
Organism: Myotis pilosus; assembly: GCA_036010255.1. Classification (NCBI taxonomy): domain Eukaryota; kingdom Metazoa; phylum Chordata; class Mammalia; order Chiroptera; family Vespertilionidae; genus Myotis; species Myotis pilosus. The sequence continues at coordinate 105,255,264 of JASKON010000003.1, forward strand.
TGCGCGCGCACCGGGCGCGCGGAGGGGTGGGACGGGAGGGAGGGCGGGCGGGAGGGGTGTGGGAAGGGGGTGGGGGCGGGGGAGGGGGTTGTTACCTGGAAGATGAAGCTGCTCCAGTTGCCGGGATCCATGGCGGAGGGAGGGAGGGAGGTGGCTCGTGCTCACCCTGGGGCGGGAGGAGGAGGAGGAGGCGGCAGTGGGGGAGGGGGAACCCTGGGAGGTGGTGCGCGGGCCGGCGGGAGGGGGAGAGGAGGAGGAGGGTGGGGGAGCGGAGCACACTGCGCGCGGGGAGGGCGGGCGGGGGGCGCGAGGACACACAAGAGGCTGGAGCGGGCGCGAGCTCGAGCGCGCGCGAGGCCAGCGGGAGGGGGAGGGAGAGGGACTCTGGCGGGAGGAGGGACTGCAGGAGCCGCCCAGCAGCCGGAGTCGTCCCCAGCGCGAGACCCCTGAGACGGCCGCTGATTGGCTGGTGACGGCGCAGGTGGTGGGCGCGCGGGAGACGGTGGCTTCTCTCCCCCCACTTAAAAGATTTTACCCCCCCTCCGCCGGCTGCGGCCGTTATTTCGCGCGCACGCGCACAAAACCGCTGTCGAGGAGCGGGCGGAAAGCGGAGCGCGCGCCAGGGGCGCGGATAGGGCGGAGCTCAACTCAAAGCGCGCGCCCGCCTAACGGTTGTTGTCCTCAGGCTGTGGCTTCAGCTTTTTGTTTCCAACGGGCCACCGTCCCGGCCCGCTCCAGTAGTTTACTCACAAACCTGTGCTGCTGCATGTTTTCCCAAAGATGGCGCCCCAGAAAGTTACAGCGGAGCTTGTGGCCGTCCCAAGGGCAACTATACCCCGGCCCCACCCCCATAGCCTCAAGAACCAGGCCGAAGCAACAGAGTTAAAATTGTATTTATACAAGAAACGGTTACACAACGACTGGAAAGAAAAAAAAAAAAAGGCAAAGTGACGAGAGGAGCTGGCAGTCAGGAGGGGCTGCCTACTGGCCCGCGGCGAGACCCAAGATGTTCGCCTGCAACAGGAGGGAAGGGGAACAGCGTCAGAGCCGGGGCAGGGGGCAGGGCGCAGGCCAGGAGAGGCGCGGGGCCAAGCCTCGGGCTCACCTTCAGGAAAGACTCCAGCTGCTTTCCTGACATGACCTTCACACGTTCCAAGTCCTCCACCTGCAGGACAACAGCCATGGGCAAGTGGCCTAGGGGTACCAGGCTCTTTCCCCCTCAATCACCCAACTCCATCCAGTGCTGCCCTCCCGGGCCGTTACCTGGCTGAAGGGCCCATGGAGCTCCCTCCAGCCCACGATGAGCTGGGCCTTCTTCTGGCCAATGCGCTGCAAGCTGCGCAGGTCCCGGGCTGAGCCCTCGTTCAGCATGTCTAGTATTTTTTGGCGCCCATGGGCCAGTAGCTCTGGGCTGATCTGTAGCTCCCAGCAGTCCTCAGCCTTTTCCTTGGACTCGGTGGCATCCAGGCCCTCCAACTGTGAGGCAGGGAGAGGTGGATGACAAAAACAGCAGAGTGTGCTGCTCAGCCCACTGCAGGCTTCGACTCCTCTGCCAAGGATAGCTACCTAACAGCAACTGCCTTCCCCGCCCTCTCCAGCCTCTCTTCCTCCTGTCAATTGTCTGACCAAAAACTTTCCCTCTGGTCACTCATCTTACTCTCATTTTATCCAACTTGTGAAAGAATGGTTAATGGAATTGCTGGGAAGGTCAAATGAGTTATTGAACATAAAGCACACAGTAAGCTCTTCAATCTGGCCCCTCATTTCTAAAAAAGAATCAGCTCTTTTTCACCCCTAGGAAAGCACACAGGAGAAGGTACTCAATAAGTGGCACCTCCCCCAACCATCTCAGTTCTTAGGTAGTTCTTTCACTGTTGTTTCATTTCTCCAGTGTTGAGGTCATGTTTCCCTATGTGGGCTCGTAAGTTTGTAGAGGGCAGGACCAAGGCTACATACATACCATACTAGTTAAGTAGTTACTGGGTGTGAGAGCTTTCAGGAAGGAAGGTAACAAATAATAGAAAACCACTCTGCTAAGTACAGTATAACACTACACTTCATCCTAAATGCCCTGTGAGTTACTTCTGTATTTAGACCACAAGCAACTTGGAAGAGTTGTAAATAGCTGATCAATGTTCTGACAGGTCATGTGATCCCACAGTCATTGCTCTCCCACTACAGGTTACTAACCCTTACTTCTAGGCTCTAAGTATAGCCTAAGCCTCCAGCTACTCTGACCTTTCTCTTGCGGCTTTTCTTCTTCAGGATATGGATGTTAGCATTTGGGGATTCTGCTTGCTCCTGAACTGAAAGGAAAGAACTGGAGTCATTACAGAAGCTACTTTTCACCCTCCCTGATAGCCACTTGGTTCTCCCACTTCTGATTCCCCAGTTCCCCTCCACCCCCAAGTTAACCTCTTCTTTTGTTGTGTTTCCACATGACCTTTCTTATACCAGTATTTGAAAGTAATCTCAGTTGGTCTTGTATGATAATCCATCATGCATTTGTCAGTCTACCCCATTGTACTAAATGCCTGAGAGCAGAGAATCAGATCTATTTCAGATCCTCCTCACCCCTCCCAGGGGCTGGCATACGGTGGGAAGACATGAGTGACGTAAGGACTACTGCTCCTAACCCTCCTCCCTCCTGAGATGTTATCTGTGCCCTCCTGGCTGGCCCCCAGAGCCAAACTTACTCAACTGTAGGGGAATCACCACAGCCTTTTTGAGGGGCTTAGCCACTGTGACTGTGCGGCGGGCAAGAGGTCGGAGCATTGTGGGAGAGCAATTCTCTTTCTCTTTTGGGTCCACAGTTTCCTGGGCCCGCACCTTGGCTTCCAGTTCTTTTTGCTTCAACTTAAGCCTCTGTTGGGAAAGGATAAGGGAGAGATGTGACCTAGAACCAATTTTAGGGCAACTTGAAGGAGAGTGGATTAGGAAAGTAAGTATGCAGGGCTCCAAGGCCCTAGAGCAGCGGTCATCAACCAGTGGTCCGTCAGGTCTGAAAGGTTGGCAACCGCTGCCCGGGAGGGCAGGGTAAAGGCCAGTGGAAGCTACCGGGAGACAATTGGAGCCCAATATCATTAAGGGCTTTCTAATGATTAGGGCTGCTCGGAGATGGAACAAGCCTCTTTTTGAAATACTAAAAGGACTATTCAAGCAGAGCGCTAACTTAATTTGATAATTAGGTTTTCCAAAATGGCAACATCTTACATTTGTTCCTTTTATTTTTAAAAAAATATATCTTGATTGATTTGAGAGAGGAAGGGAAAGGGAGAAAAACATTAATGATAAGAGAGAATCATTGATTGGCTGCCTCCTGCATGCCCCCTACTGGGGATCGAAACTGCAACCCCGGCATGTGTCCTTCACCGGACTTGAACCTGGGACCCTTCAGTCCGCAGGCAGAAGCTCTATTCACTGAGCCAAACCAGTTAGGGCCATTTGTTCCTTTAACTTGAAATCCCCTCCCCCGCAATCTGATCTCAATTATTTTTCAAAGTTAAGCCATGTTAAGGACGTTCAAACAGAAGCTGGAAAACTGAAGGACTCCAGTGGTGGGTGAAAACTGGATGCTGGTCTAGCCTTTCAGTGAGTGTCCTTCCTTATCTGAAGATCCTGATTGCTTCTCAAGGGAAACAGGGACCCCGGCCCCCACCTTTCTAACACTTACTTCAATCTCCAAATCCTTCTCCTCCACTGTCTTCATGAGCACCATTCGCTCTCGCTTTGGGGTGCTCAGCAGAGGGGTCCCCTGGGTTCCCCAGGAGCCCAGCAGATGGTCCAAGCTCAGGAGGCGCTCTAGCATGGCTGGGTCCATGCTACTTAGCTTCTGCAGGGAGCTGAGCAGACAAAGAGGTTACTCCCCACCTACTTCTCTCATCACCCTCTCTAGCAGCAGGATTCTCCTCATTGTGCCTTAACTTGTGTTCTGTTTGGTTCCAGAACTCTGGTGTTGTTGGTTAACTGAGCAAATCATCCAGACTCTCTGGGTGCAGTATGGAGACTGATCCCTATCTCTCTGGGATACCAGATCAGATGAGAACAAGCTTTTTTTTTTAAAAAAAAAAATAGTTTTATTGATTTCAGAGAAGGGAAGGGAGAGAGATAGAAACATCAAAGATGAGAGAAAAAGAAAAAGGAAATATCAATGATGAGAAAGAATCATTGATCGCCTGCTTCCTGCACGCCCCATCCTGGGGAACCAAGTCTACACTTGGGTATGTGCCTTGACCAGGAATTGAACTATGACCTCCTGGCTCATAGGTCAGTTTTCAACCACTGAGCCACACCAGCTGGGCGAGAACAAGCTTTTAATGAACACAGGAATTCGGAGCCTATGTGCCTATCCATGTGGAGGAGCAGTCAGGGACGCTTCAGAGGACGTCATCTCCAACAGGGCTTTGAAAGCCACTGAAGACCTCACATGTCAAGGCTTTCCCCTGAGGGCAGTAGGAAAGGCCTATTCAAGTACAGTCCTGAGCTTAATAATGCCCAACATCTGTCCCTTCTGTCTGAATTTTCCCCCTCACATCTGATCTCAATTATCATTCAAAGTGAATTTGATGCCACCTCTCTCACGATGCCCAACTTGATTGTGCATTTTCTTTCCTACACTGAACTAGCTCCTCAAAGACAGGGGTTGCCCTGTTCTGTGTGTACAATTACCTGGGAAGAACAGGATCAGAAGATATGGATGAACGCGAGAAGTCATTCCTTCCTTCCTAGCTCTTCCAGAACAAGCAACTTCTCCATCCTCACTGTACTCTGTACTACCTATCCTGCATCACATACTGATATTCCTGTCTTATTTCCCCTACTAAAACGTGAGCCCTCTGAGGTCAGGGTCTGACTAGGTCTGATGTATCCCATCTTTGAGCTCACCCTCAGAATTCGATTCTGGGCCAAATAGCCGCATGTGGCTCGAGAGCCACAGTTTGCCGACCACTGGGCTAGGGGAAGCACATTTTTATGTATGTCATCCTTCCTCAGCTACAATAGCCCCCTGGGGCACTAATCCTTGGTCTCCTTACTTCACCTCTGTTCAGTACCCAGTTTAGAGGGGGCTTGGTAGAAACAGCAATATTAAAACTGCAACTGGCTCCTTGGAGTTAGGAGGGCAGGTGGCGAGACACAGAAAGCAAGACCCACTAAACAGAGGTGACCTGAGGGTTAGTGCATACTGGCCCACAGGGTATCAACTGGGGGCTGGGCACACCCACAGAAGAGACTCAGTTTAGAGAGGCTTTCTTTGGATTGAGGGGAGAAGCAGGGGAATGCTATGACACAACCGGCTCCTCGGAGAGTCACGAAGAGACTGAGAGGTCTCAGCCAGACATAGCTCTTCATCTCTGTCTCCTTTGCTTTGCTCTAAACCTCTGGACCTGAAAGACCTGAGCCAGAAGCAAAAGTACTTGTCCTTGAAACAGATGCCCCAAAATATGATGTTTCTGCGGAAAGGGAGGGGACTAGGTGCTCAAGTAGGAAACCTCTGGAGGACTCCAGGCAGCAGCACCAAGGAACAGGTTCACAGATCAAGGATCTGATGGGCTCAACTCACTGCTGCTCTGCACCCAACCCAGACACAACAGGAAAGGGAATATGCCCAAGGTCTCTCCCCATCTGCTCACCTGAATGTCTGAGAAGCAGAGGCTGGAGGCTCAAGGGGCTCAGGATTCCCAATCTCCTCTTCCTCAGGGCCTCGGGCTCTCTTTGCCTCTGGAGGGCCTACCAGTTCTTTCTGAGACAGTTTAACAGGTGCCAAGACTAGGAAAAATGGGGTGTGTGTGTGGGGGTATGTCAGCCTCTGTGCTACCGCGTGGTGGATTTAGCAAACCCCCAGTTGTCCAGACCGGCCTTTCCACTCCTGCCAACCCCTGTCCTTACCATGAAGCTGTAGGCTCTCATTGGTAAAAGGTCGGTTGATCACCTCCTTGGACCTGGCAGCAAAATTGAGTGCAGAGACTGTGTCTAGGTAGAAGCATCTCTCGGGGGCAATGTTGGCAATGAGGATGCTGTGGGCTGAGCCACCCAGAGAGTCCTGAGGGATGGGGATTGGGAAGGATGGACTGGTCAGAAGGCCCCATGTTTCCATTCCTTGACTGCTGTTTCCCAAAACCTCCAGGAGGCCCAAGACCCTCTTCTCCAGCCCCTTTGCCCTGATATCGGTGGCCTGACCTGCAACAGGCGGGTGAGCTTGCTGTCCCGGTAAGGCACACGTGGGAGGCCCTGGTTCAGTGCATCCACCACCTTGCCCAATACAAAGAGCGAGGAGTTGATGGCTCCACTCTCCTTCAGCCTCAGGCCTTTGTTGCCTGTACGCCGGTTATCCTCTGAGCCCGCCAAATCAATCAGATAGAGTTTCCCCTCCCGCTGACGAAACGGGGCCAAGCGTTCCCGCTGGTCCACCTGGGGAAAGAACAGGGCCCAAGGTTAGCTCAGGCCGAAGGGGCTTCCCAGGTCCTCACCCCTCAGTGGGACTTCACCTTAACCAGGAGCACAGCATGACTGCGGGAGGAGCGCTGGTTGAGCCGAGTGGGTCCTACAGTCCGATTTCGGCTGGCTGGAAGGAAGTGCTGCTCAAAATCAGCAAAGCTAGTGATGGGCTTCTGCGTGAGGCCTGGAATCAGTATGTTTCCTCGACAGTCTTCTCGGATCACCAGGTCTCCGGATGCAGGGTTCAAGAGGTCTAATACCTGTCGGGGCAGTGAAAGATAGGGCCAATTTTCTAGAAACACACTGCTTACTTTCTGGGGATCAGTCTCCTTTTCTCTGCAGGATTCTCAAAGTTGTACCATCTGTTACCCCAACCTCTCTCTCTCCAGGTTTTAAGTCCTTGATACAGCAGAACTTATGTTCTAGAACTAAGTCTTACTTAGACCCTTTTTCTCTCTCCTCCTCAACCAGAGCAGGGCCTCACCTTTTCCTGGTAGATCTCTAAGTAGGACATAGTGACAGAGAGGGCCCATGGCCGGCCCTCAGCGCCCTCCTCCCTTGTGAGCTTTAGGAGGCCCGTGAGAGCCCGGGGAATCACTCCAGGTTGTTCTGGGCTGCCCAGCATTGTGTACGTCTTCCCTGGGAAAATAATGGAGAGAGCTGTGAGATTTTCCTCCCCACTCCGAAGCCCTTTCTAACCCATAGCTGGTCCTTATCTGGCTCCCTCACCTGCCCCTGTGGGCCCATAGGCAAGCACACTGGCATTCTGCCCTTCCAGCAAATGCCTTAGGATGGGCTGCACTGATCCTGCATAGATGTCCTGCTGAGAACTCCTCTCTCCATAGAAGGCATCAAACCTGCAGGCAGGAAGGAAGGAGGGAATTAATGGACAGTTACAATTTCACCCAGACCTAGAGGGTAATACTGGCCTCAGATTTAAAACAGTCCATCCCTTTCTTACAAAAAAGACCCTCGAAAGCATCAACTGAACACCTGTTCCATCCCATTCCTAACTGATGTTAGGAATGCAGAGATGAATCTGATGCCTCTGTTCTTGGGAGTTCTGCAGTCTGGTGAGATGGACACACACACACACACACACACACATACACACACAAAGCCAGATAGTAAATACAGGCTTTGTGGGCCATATGGTTCCTTTCACAAGTACTCTATCCTGTCATTGGAAAACAGCTTTAGACAATCCTATATAATAAAAGCCTAATATGCAAATTGACCCAATGCCAGGCCAGCCAAGGCAGGTGCCAGCGGGCAGAGAGGCGACCAGACCAGCAGGGGTGGCAGGGCGACCAGGGGTTGGGTCCAGCCCAACTCCTGATCGGCCCCCAACAGGAGGAGGAGCTGAAGTGGGGAGCACGGCAGGCAGCAGCCCAGCTGAAGTTGCAGCGGCAACAGTGGCAGCAGTGCATACATCACAGCCTCCCAAGCCCCAAGTCCTGGCGGGAGGCAGCAGCAGGGAGCCCTGGCAGGCCTAGGCACCGCATCTCCATCCCCTCAACTGCTGTGGCCGCGCCTGGGGACTGCCAGCCATGGTCACGTGGCGTGGTCCCCAAGAAGAGCTGCTGCCGCTGGCTGACCCCAGGTCCCAGTGGTTTGGGGACTGGGAGGAAGGGGAGGATGAGGTGGTGATGCCACTGGGCTTGAACCCCACCCGCCGCTGCCCATTGCCATGGAAACTGCATCCACAGGTAGGATGGGTGGGTGCCACAGCCCCACAAATAGCGCGTTGGGACCCAGGTCCCCAGACTGCCCCCTTCCTGCAGCGCAACCCTGCACCTTCCTCGTACTCCTCACCTTGAGCACCTATCTCCCCCCAGCCCCCCTACACACTCCATGCCTGTGCCCGAATTTCGTGTGCCGGGCCTCTAGTCTGTGTGTGTCTGTCTGTGTGTGTGTGTGTGTGTGTGTGTGTGTGTATAAAATATATATAAAAGGTTAATATGCTAAGTGTCCGACTATTCGACCAGTAGCTCTGATGCACACTGACCACCAGGGGGCAAACACTCAACACACAGGCATGGAAACATGGAACAGACTGATGAATCTCAGAGGGAAGTGGGGAGGGTGGGAAGAGATTAACCAAAGATCTTATATGCACACTAGATCTTATATCCATACTAGGGTCCCTCGGCCTGGCCTGCGCCCTCTCGCAATCCGGGACCCCTCGGGGGATATTGGACTGCCAGTTTTGACCTGATCCCCGCAGGCCAGGCTGAGGGACCCCACCGGTGCACAAATCCATGCACCTGGCCTCTAGTATGTAAATAAATGAGCATGGCTATGTCCTGATTAAGTTTTATTATAAAGACTCCTGGTCAAACTCCTACAGGCTGTAATTTGTCACCCTCTGGCCTAGGATGACAGGGCAAGGAGTCTGAACTTTAAATCTCTGACACTACCCAGCTACAGCCTGGGTTAGTTGCCTGGTTTATGTTCCCCCAACCGTTCCCACACCTCCCCCAGATCCTACTTGGGGATCTCCTGCTTACCTTTGTTGCTCAGTCCCTACTTTGTGCCTATTTCCCCACAAAACTGTGAACAGTAATGTATGTGTGATTCAGCTCCCAGTCTTTCCCCACAGTATAGTATCCTTCAGAGCACCCATCACAATGGGCACCTGTGAACATTTCCTGAATGAACAAACGAAGACGTGGGGAACAAAGCAGTGCTAAGGAAGGAGCAAGAATACTGAGGAAGCAGCTCTGAGAAACCATGTGGGTAAGTGATAACGTGAGCAGACCTAGGAGAGGGATGGGAAAAAAGAATGCCTGAACCTTACTGGTATTTGAGAGTCTCCTGGTGGTTCCTCCAGTTGGCAATCTCTAGAGAATAGCTGTCCAGGCCCCGTACACAGGGGGTATCATTTGCTCCCGATGTGCCATCTACAAATGGCCTCAGTCGCACAGCCACCCTTACTCGAGCTGGAGGCGGGCGCCGGACAGCTCCCACCTTGCTTAGCCGACAGCGACCAGCTCCTGGAGGAGAGAAGATAAGTTTTAGCATGAAGTAGGGTGTTGCACAGAGGAAGTAGGGACCAGCTTTGCTGAGGTAAGGGTAGGAGTGTTAGAGGAGGAGGTATCTGGTATCGCTGAGCTCTGAAGGATGAATAGGAGCTTGCCAAGCATTCCAGGTAGAAGGAATGGCATGTGCAAAAAGCATAGAGGTTTGAAAGCCTGAGACCTCTTGGAGAACTGGTGAGGCAGGATGTGTGTGTTCTGTTAGTGAGGGCGAGCAGCGAAGGGCAGAATGGAAGAAAAATAGAAAAATCAAATACATGGTTTCAGGCAGAGTATGGTAGGGGGGATTGGAGGTGAGAAATTATATATAGGCCAGGGACTATTGAGTACTTAGCCAACATTAACATTTATTTTTTTTTTTTAATATATTTTATTGATTTTTTCACAGAGAGGAAGGGAGAGAGATAGAGAGTTAGAAACATCGATGAGAGAGATACATCGATCAGCTGCCTCCTGCACATCTCCTACTGGGGATGTGCCCGCAACCAAGGTACATGCCCTCGACCGGAATCGAACCTGGGACCCTTCAGTCCGCAGGCCGACGCTCCATCCACTGAGCCAAACCGGTTTCGGCAACATTAACATTTATTAAGCACTGACTACATGCCAGGCACATTGGTGTTCCTGAAAGATAGGGTCTGTTAGTCCCATCTTATCAATGAAGAAGCTCATAGAGGTGTAGCAGCTCTTGTGAGCACCTTGGTATTTATTATACCTGGGGCCATGTGACCATAACTTTATACCACAGCCTTTTCTATAGTACTGTCTTTTTGCTCTTCAACAGAGGAAGAAGCAGAGCCTAAAAGCAAAACAAACCCCCGTATTTTAGAAGACTAGAGACGTCCATAACCAAGGGCCTGGAGGCCCAAGCTCTGGGGATACTACTGGAAGGGCCCGTGGCCACGCTGTGGGTGGCCCCAGCTTGGCCTCAGTTCCTTCCATCCTCAAGTAGGTCCAGTGGGTGTAGACTGTAACACAAATAACCTGAAAGATCTAGTTTAAATACAGATTTAGTGCTCTGGCTGGTGTTGCTTAGGGGTTAAAATGTCGGTCTGTGCACCAAAGGGTCTCGGGTTCAATTCCTGGTCAAGGGTACATATGTGGGTTGCAGGTTCAATTCCTGGGCCCAGTTGGAGGCAACCAATCGATGTTTCTCTACTTCTCTCTCTCTCTTCCTCTCTCTCAAAAAAAAAGCAATGGATAAAATATTGGGGGGAAAAAATACAGGTTTAGCTCCAGTACCTGGGGTGATGCCTGAGATTCTGAATTTTCAGCAAACTTCCAGATGCTGCTACTGCTGCTGCTACGGCGGCACACTTTGAATTGCCAAGTCATAGACCAACACCTGACAGATTGTTCTAAGGATTAAGAGATGACATTTGCCCCCTACCTAAAACCACTCTTACCTGAGTTTTACAATACATACACACACACGCCACACACATGTCAAACTTAATGATGGCCTTCTCTTGATGGGGGGTTATGCAGGTTCATTTTCTATGTACCCAGCCCTGTAATGCTGTAGTGTGTGCATTTTTTTAAGAATGGCACTGTGAACATCTTTGTTTAGAAGGGATGTGGTTGAGAGGCAGCCCCTAGTCTCTTTTTGTCACAGTTCAGATTACAAAAGGCACTGACATGCAATCCTTCTCTGCTGTAAGCATTCTGTTCAGTATGCTTTCGATAATTCAACCTAAGTCATTGAAAAAAACATTGAGTATCATTAGAAAACACATAAATATAAAACTAAAGAAACCCTCTTTTTGTGAGGATTGAATGAGCTGAAGAAAAAAATTTTATGAGGAGGATATTTCTCTAATTTCTGTTGGAGGATACCATACTGTGTTAACAGTAACAGTAAAATTCAAACCTGGATATCTTCACCTTGATATCCTTTTAATGAGGATGTCATAGTGCCTCTCTATTGTCTACCAACGAAGAAAGTCCTTGGAGCTCTGACTCCTTTTTGCTGGTAGTAGGGAGCCATAGGCCTCATATAAGGCAAGAGGCTGGCATGTGTTGGCCAGAACAGAAACAGCAAGACAAAAAGGTGGACACACTACCCCTAGAAAGAATCTTTTTGTAAAAAATTGATTTCAGAGGGAAAGGGAGAGGGAGAAACATCAATGATGAAAGAGAATCATTAATTGGCTGCCTCCTACACACCTGCTACTAGGGACTGAGCCTGCAACCTGGGCATGTGCCCTGACTGGGAATTGAAGTGTGACCTCCTGGTTCATAGGTCGACACTCAACCATTGAGCCACATTGGCCAGGCTAGAAAGAATCTTATGCATAAGTAAGACCCATAAGCAGATGGCCTATTTCAAAAACTGGGCCTCTGTCCCTTCCCCTGACAATGAAGCTAATTGTACCACTTCTCAATTTATGGTTTACCAAGCACATGTAGTTTTATTTATTTTAGTTTTTTAAATCTTTATTGTTGAAAGTATTATATATGTCCCCCTTTTTCTCCATTGACATGTTCTAGCTAAGCACATGTAGTTTTAATTTGATCTTCATGGCAATCCTGAAAGTCAGCAACAAGTAAGTAGAAATTAAATTTTCAGTTATTAGCTTGTGACCCAGATTAAATGACTTAACATCCATTTGCCCCAGTTCCCTTGTTTATAAAATGGGGTGGGGTTGGCCTTGGGAGGGCTTAATGAGAATTAAATGAAGTAACATATAAAATTCCAATACAATAACTAGCATACAGTAGGTAGGTTCATTATTCAAGGTAAGGCAGCCTGTGTTCAAATCCCAACTCTATCACTTACAACTAACTAACCTAAAGAAGTAATTTTCTATTCCTGTGCCTTAATTTCCACACCTGTAAAGTGGGAATAAATAAAAATACCTACTCTTTGGGTTGTTAAGGCAATAAATAAGGTAATTCATGTAAAAGTACTTGGTTCTTGGTAAAAGCTCAGTAAGTGTTTTATATTTATCCCCCATTTTTCATATGAGGAAACATCAATAAAGAGAGGTTAGCTAACCTGCCCGTGTCGACAGCTAGTTAGTGACAGAGAAAACGTCAAAGAAAGGTCTAATGCCAAAGTTCATTATATGATTCCCCAGGCCATCTCAGCCCTTCCTCTTTGTATCCCTATGGGCCTTGGAGTCTGCGACAAGTTCCACCTACCAGCTGTGTGACCTTGGGAAGGCTTAATGTCTTAAAGACTCAGTTTCTCTTTATAAAAATAACAGTATCTCAATATACATATAAAAATAACAGTATCCTCATAAGATTGTGAGGAGTCAAAGAAAAAATATACATACAATGTTTAGGACAGTGCTGGCAGCAAGTGCTCTCAGTAAATGTTAGCTATTGTTATTGTTATGATTACACTCTTTCTCTTGCTACTCACTTCTCAAGGCAGCAACTAGCTTCTGTCTGCACAATTCAGCAGGGTGACCAATGACCTCCTTACTGCTGAATCCAGTAGACATGCTCGGTCTCCTTCCGATCTGACTTCCCTGCAGTATTCAATACCCTGATCTGCTTTCCTTTGGGAAATATACTTTTCCCTTAGTTTCCATGCCACTTCACCCCTTCTCAGTTTCTGCCATTTTTAAATGTTTTTCCTAGGCTCATTCTATCCTCTTTCTAGACCAGGGCCGCTTCGTTTGGATAATTCTTATGGTGGGGCTGTCCCATGCATTGTAGGATATGTAAAGCACATACTAAACACATATGCCAGTAGCATTTTGTGCCACCTCTCCCCAATTTCAACAACCAAATTTCCCCCTCTGGTTGAGAACCACTACTCTGATTCATTTCATGGGCATGGCCACCTGCTCTCTTGGCTTTCATTACCATCTTAAAGCCGATGAATCCTAATTGACACCTCCACACTAGAGTTCTCTTCCTGAACTTCAGATTTACATTCCAGGCTGCTGCCCTGACATCTTACATGGTTCGAAGGTGCTCGGAACGCCACCTGTCCCAAACTGAACTCTTCCCCATCTCTCTGCAATGTCATCCTCCTACTATGCTCTCTAACGGAAATGACAGGCACCAACCCAAAGATGGGAATCTTTCTTAACTCTACCTTCTCATTTCCCACATCAGTTATTCATTACATAAGTCAATTCTACCTTTTTAGATGAGTCCACTTCTCTCTATTCCCACTGCACAATCTTTGCCAAAGTCATCATCATCTCAACAGTTTCCCAACTGGTCTCTCTGCCTCTAGCCTCACTCACCTCCAATCATTCTCTTTCCACTTCCTTCCTTACACCGTAAGCCAAGCATGTCAAACTCATGGCCCGTAGGCCACATGTAGCCCACAACGAATATTTTTGCTGCCCAGCCAATATAACGGTATGTAAGAAATGTTTTAATAAAAATTTCGTAACTTAATTTTTACAATATCCTGTTATACAAAATTACTAATAATGAACTACAACATTTACTAATGACTGATTACTATAATCGTGTTGCATTCATTTCCATTATGTGGCTTACTCACAGGCACACCATTTCTCTCCACTAATACTAGCAGCGAATATTTTAGCAGCGGATTGCTACTTTAGCCTTGGATTGACTTGTTTGGTGTGTGCAACAGGAAATATTTCGCTTTCAGAGAACAAGAAAAATAGGTTTATTTGTGTTACGCTTATTAATTTGTGCAGGTATTCAGTGTCTGGTAAGTTAATGTTCACGAAAAAATATTAATTTTTATTAAAAGTTCTATTATTTTATGTTAATGATGACTCATTTATTTCAGCCCTTTGTATTCAGCATGTCTCTATCAAAATAAACCTACGTTTCTATGAAAATTGAAGATTTTGTGTGTTTTTTTTGCAGCCCACATAAACTTAAGCCTTGTTTATTTGGCCCGTGTTAGCCTTTCAGTTTGACATGCTCGCTGTAAGCGCTCCGCCACAATGAATTCCCTTCAGTTCCCACACACACTAAGTTGGTTCACACCTCTGGGCCTTTGCATGCGCTATTCTAGCTCCCTGGAATATCTTCTGTACCCCACCCACCCCCATCAAGTGATTGATGTAAATAGGTAGACCTTACTTGCTCTAAAAAGCCTTCCCTTCTAAAATGACTGACCTATTAAGGTTCAATTAGGTGCAGCCATGGCTCACTTTAACTCCTCCATCCAAGCACTAATCACACGCCACTGTAACTGCGTATTTGTCTGTTTTCTCCATCTAACTGTAAACTCAGTGAAAATAAATCTTACTCTGCTCACCTTTATATCCCCAATGCCTAGCACAGAGTAGGCTCTCAGAGAGTATTTGCTGAACAAATTAAGATTTGATGACTACGCTAACATAAAGTATTAACCTGTTTGTTTCCTGTTTTCACCATCAAAGTGGCTCACTGCCATTCTGGCCCAAAGCTCAGGTTCCAGCAGAGGAGGGGAGAGGCACATGTCAACAACTGCTTACAGGACAAGAGTCTCTCCCCTTCCTAAAAGCAACTTTGAGGCTGGGCGACGCTATTTCTTCTAATTTCCCCGTCCTACAATTCCCCAGCTTCATTTAACTTAACTCTTTCCTCTTTTATGCTGAGGAAAATTGAGCCAAAGATAGCATCTTTGGCCCCTCTTTTTTAAGAAATTACTTGGTAGTCTTTTTGCTTCACCAAAGTCTGGCAAACTCCTACCCAACCTTTGAAACACACCTCAAATATTGCTTCCTTAATAAAGTCCCTCCAGAACACCCAAGGGTTTACTTCAGATTCTGTACTCTCTATAGCAGTCTAGATATACATTATCTCTCATTGCTTTTCATGTTATTATATGTTTATAATAACCTACCTATTAAAATGGACTATAAGCTCCTCTAGGGAAGCAACCATATTCATTCAAGTGTTTTTATGATACCTACTATGTACCCGACATTGTGGGTCTTGGAAGGGTAAGAGCAGGTTGTGCTCAGACAGCAGGAATTGTATGTGCTTGGACATAATGGTTGAGAGCAGAGGCTCTGAGTAGACTGCCTGAGTATGAATTCAGACCCCAACAATTACCAGTTGCGTTAACCTATTTAACCCATCTATGCCTCAGTTTCCTCGTCTGTAAAACAGAGACAACAACAGCGCTGTGTGGAGATTAAATGGCTCATCACCATCGAAGGCTAACAACTGTGCCTGGAACCGAGCAAGGGCTCCACATGTGTTTGACCTCCTACTAAATAGCGCTGCTTCTCCACAGGCCTGACAAACAGTAAGGGGACTATGGTGCCCGCCATAACCACAGACCAGAACTCAGTCTACAGGAAGAGAGCAGAGGCATAAACACATACACACAAGCTTCTGACTATCCGAACAGTCTTTCCAACTCTAAAGTGGCACTGATCTCCACGCCTGGAGTGAAAGGAAACAGTCCCTCGTTTCCCTTTTCTGTGGTCTCCACACATCTTAGGCTGTCAACGCACAAGCAGCTGCA
The DNA here is from genome assembly GCA_036010255.1 of Myotis pilosus. Lineage (NCBI taxonomy): Eukaryota > Metazoa > Chordata > Mammalia > Chiroptera > Vespertilionidae > Myotis > Myotis pilosus. Next base: position 105,271,146 of record JASKON010000003.1, read on the forward strand.
GTCGGTCTCGCCCTCGGCCTGCCCTCTCTCTCTCTCAGGGATCTTCCCCCCCCTCCGCCCCTCCCCCGCGCACCCAAACAACTCGTCATACGGGCATCCAGCTCCCTTGTTTCTGTCCTCACGGTTGGGGTGTTTGCCACTTCAAGCTCGCTTACTCAGGTAATCTCCTGAGATGGGGTCATCGTCTTCATTTGACAAAGAAACTGAAGCTCACAGAGGAAAAGTGCACTGGGCTCAAAAGAGGCTGTAAGTGCCCAAGTCAGGTCTCAACCCGAGTGTACTGACCCGTGAGAAGAAACAGAAGAGCGAGGTGGGCTGACCCGCCCGCGACTCCCACCTCTCGCCGTGTCCCCGGGCGCCCCCCCCGGGACAATCCCCGGAGCCCGGATCAGATACTGACACGTTACCCCGCCAGGCGCCAGGCCTCGGCGCCCTGCCCAGGCCGGGCTCACGTACCTACGGTCGCCGCCGCCATCTCGCGTCGCCTCAGCTGCCTCCTTAGACCCGCCTCTCCTATTCGAATTTCCCGGTGCCCCACCCCTCTCTTGGCTCCACCAATCATGGCCATTCGCCGCCGGAAGCCGTGCAACTATCCCGCCCTATAGGGCTCGACCGGAAGTCCAGCACGAAAAAGGTTCCCCTGCTGGAGAACGCATGCGCGCACGTTAGCCTCCCAGCCGTTGACGTTCCGGCCCGCGCTCCTCGGCAACCTCGGGCGCCCGAGGCGGTGGCGACTGCGGCCTTTGGGGCAGCTGCTGAGTGCCGCCCAATTTCGAGGCGTAGACTTGCGTAAGTGCAGACATTTCGCCTCATTTCCCCCCTCAAATAACTACGAATTTTAGTACGAATCAAGCAGACAGTGATTGAAGGCACTTAATTTATCCAAAAATTTCCCTACGCCGAATACTATTTTCGTGGTAGAAGAGATTATATAAATAAGGAAAATGTTGCGTAGAAACGGGATTATTCTAAACGACTGGTAACGGTCTTCACTCTCGAGAGTTTTTGGGGTTTTTTTGCCTCAGAAGTTGTTTCGCGCGCTGAGACGGCCGTTTTGCGGCCGCGGGACCCACGCCCCGCAGTGGGTGGGGCTTCGCGGAGCCCTTCCGGTGGGTCCGGAGCGGCGCTGCACGGGCGGGCGCCGTGCACTCACCTCCCGCTGAGCCAGAGCCACTAAGTGCGGGGCCGCAGCTAGATGCGCCCCCTCCTGTCGCCTGTCTGAGCGAAGGAGACCGGCTCGGACGTTGCCTTCTTTGTAAGTCAACATGCAGCGTAGCGAGCCCAAAGGCAGGCTTGGTGTCTTAGTCGACTTCAGCCGACGTCCCACATCCTATGGGTTCAACGTCTGTGAGGTAGTTCCCTTTCCTTTCTGGAAGCTTACTCGGGGAAGATCAGGGCATCTTTGAGCTCCTGGTAGGGCCCTTGTTTGTTTGTTTGTTTGTTTATTTTTAGTAATTCTTTATTGTTGAAAGTATTACCTATGTCTCCCTTTTCCCCCCCATTGACCCCCTCCAGCCCGCTCCCGCCCCATCCCCACCCCCCACCCCTTTGTGCCCATGGGTAGGGTCTTTGTTTAGACATTATGTCCTACCTATTAAAAAAACAAAATAGAAAGCAACTATTAGACCATTGGTTCTCAAATTTTGGGGGCTTTGGAATCCCTTTACATTCTTAAAAATTGAAGCCCCAATGATCTTTTGTTTATGTGGGTTTTATCTATCCATATTTACTGTATTAGAAATTAAAACAAATTTAAACTTTATTAATGCACTTAAAAATTATAGTAACAGCCCTGGCCAGGTGGCTTAATCGGTTGGAGCGTCCTTGCGCACCTCCAAAGGTTTCCGATTCGATTCCTAGTCAGGGTGTTATGCCCAGATTTCAAGATCCCCAAGAAAACCACACCAGGGAGCCAGTCCGATGCAAAAGCAGAAGGTCCTTTATTGCGCTAGCTAACTCGAGACCGCCCTCCGGTCGACTCAGCGATCGGAAGCAGAGTGCCACCCGTGAGAAAATCAGGGCTTTAATAGGGGGGTAGAGTGAGGGGAGGGGAGCTGACTGTGGGCCCTGCCGATTGGCCAGGCGCAAGTCAGGTCTCGTTACACAGGATGTGGTCATCTCTATGGCGTGCATGTTCCTTGATTGTCATTGGTTAGTTTAAAGAAATCCCGGCTTCCGGGAAGAAGGTACTTTCCTGAGCACATGGCGACTGCCCCAACATGGAGGATCCGGGGTGAGATGGAGGGCATAGCCCTCGCCCTTTCATTCCCCCCTTGTCTTGGAACTTCCGGCTTAATCATGAGACGGACTGCATTTGTATTTCACCGTTGCTAGAGGCCCGTAGTGGGCACACAGAACTATCAACTGAACAAATGGTCCGGTGGAAGGGAAAGAAACCATTTTAGCTTTAACAACTTCTATTGAAATAGGATTTTCTTCTTAAAATTCCTCCATGGCTATCAAAAAGCCAAATCAAGATTAATTTATTTACTGTCCTGATGTTTGCATAAACACAACAAGAATGGTAATTGACTACCTTTGCTGGAATTTCATGGTTGAACCTTAATGTGCCCCGCAGGGCCAGGAAGCCAAGCCATCCAGCTGCCATCAAGCCTGCCTGCAGTATCTGCTGAGTTAGGTGAATCCCTCACCTGTAGCAACTCCACCTGAGCCCATGCTCCAGGCTTTAAGGCCCATCTCAGTAGCCCTCCTACTTGTTGTGGCCCAGAGTGTGTGGGGGTTCCGCAGGGATGCAGAGGCATCTTTACTGCTCCCCTTCTACTCTTACCAACCGCCAGTGATGGTAGGGCATGTGCGTGATGCTCCAGCGCCAGCCATCTTCAGGGCTCCCAAGCAGGATACCAGGCTTTCTTCGTGGCATTCTTAGTGGCTTCAAGTCTTTAGAGCTCAGACAGGGCTCTTTAAAACATGATACTCCAGTCAAAGTTTTCCGTTAATAACACCACTATTAGAAACCAGTCTTACTGTATCTATGCAAAGCCTGATGTTTGCCATGACTTATTTAGCATTGCCAGATTTCGGAGGAATTACATAAGGAGAAAAACATACTGATCTGCTCTAAGGTTTTCTGACCTATTCTTGCTAATTCCTTTTCATGGATTTAAAACAAAACAGTAACTGTTGGTATAAAACCTTCTTTCTATGCATAACCATGCCTCAGACCTTCTATTCTAAACAGGCTTTTTCCAGCTTTACTACCCCTGACATGGGCATGGTGACTCAGGCCTGCAAGACAGTATTACAGGCTGCCAACTGTTGGCTGTCTCTCAACATAGACCAAAACCTGATGGGCACCCCTCCCTGCCCAGTTGGGCACCTGCCCTCTTGGCAGCTAGACACCCTTTACTTTTGGGGGTCACCCCGCACAGCTCCCTTCCAGGACAGCCAACATACATTCAAACCTGCAAAAGAATCAAAGGTTAATATAACATATCAATACAATGAAACATAATATTGGCATCATGGCCGCTTCAGGCAGCCAAATCTTCTACCAAACATGTGATTCTATAAATGGTCCTTGTCTCTTTGGAGCCATGTCCATGAAGATGCAGGCATCATCTAAGTGTATTACACAGTATTGTGGGGGCTCCTGGTGACAGGAGCGATCGTGAGTCATGTTACCGGCATCAGGCAGGTCGAGCACGCCGCAGAGCGGGTTGCGTTGATCTCGATCGATGCTCCATTTGGTGATGAAGTCTTTCCGGGTCATGGATGGATCTGCTGACCGGATGTGAGTGTGATGGACCCAGGTCGCGACGCCGTCTACCTTGAGAGCGGTGGGGGTCGTCAGCACCGCAGTGTAAGGACCCTTCCAACGTGGCTCTAGGGTCTTCCGGCGGTGCTTTCTGACGTAGACCCAATCTCCTGGTCTGTGCTGATGAGGAGTTGGGGTTGGGCTGGTCTCGTAGATGGCGCGGAGGCGCAGCCAAATGTCCTCGTGTGCCCTCTGGAGCCCTCTCAAGGAAAGAGATTGTTAAAGAAAAACCACCCAGTCCCTCTGAGTCAGATTCCTCCTCTCTTGGAGAACTTCAAAGTCCTGATGGCTTATAGGTAACCCTGTTTATCAGTTACAGAGCTCTGCTTTTTTGGCTTTCTACCAGTTCCCTTTGTGGCAGAGCAGCAACCAGGCCTCTTTCAAGGGAGTGCGCTAGAAGTGGGCATCAGCCCCTCCTTAGCTAGCAGCAACAGGTACCACCAGTACCAAACCCTTTCAGTACATTTGACCAGCTTCATTTCTGCACACCTTTACAGATTAAGGCCCATTGTTTTTCTTTAACCAGCAAGCTAAATGACACTGGCCTGTATTATTTAATTCAGCACAGGCACGGGGAAGGGCCCATGGAATCTCTGCCCTGAGGAACTGTGAGCCCCACCCTTAAATGTCCCAATCAGACTAGAAAAGCCACAAATACCTTTTAAATCTACCCCAGAATTCCAAAATCCCAACCTAGCACAGAATATACTTCCACATTTACATGAACAAATAATTATACCTAAGTAGACATACAGACATCAAATAAACATTCACACTAACATCTTTTTAGTGAACAAGTACTTTTATACTTTTACAATCCTGGGATCTTGAGCAGACAGGAACAGATGTGGAGGCCTCCCTTTTTCACATCCCAGGACAGGACTTTTGACCTATGTCTCATCCAGATAGAAACGGTACTCATATTGAATAAGGAAATCAAGAATAACTAGATACATTCCCCATTAAGAACTTTGAGGTGCATGCCACATTTATACCACAAAGTACCAAGAAATCAGTTTCAGTTGTGTCGAGATACAGAACAAGTCCCTGAACAGAGGTGGTAGAAAACTGCCTAGGAATGCTTCTTTTTTTACCTTTCTAAAAGATAGGCCAGATTCGAACCCTTAGCCAGTCCAAGTTTCAACTTCCCTCCCATTACACCAAGGCTATGCTTTCCAGGTAGCTAGAACTCTTAGCCTTAATTTTTAGGTGACTATCAACTTCCTGGTGGTACTTGCCTCAGGGTGGGAAATTTCAAAAGAGCTATTTTAAATCGCCTTGGGAAACCAGCCTGTATTTCTTTCTCAGGTTCATCTCCGCCATTTTTAAGGCCAAAACAGTCTCGGGTTTTTATTCTGTATACAGCAAAAGGTTAAGTTCAGCTCAAAACTATGTGCACTCGTTTTTAAACTGGCCTTTTCCCTTTACATGTGCACAGAAATCCCGGATGCATTTATGAATTTGTAAAAGCTTTTCAATTCTCTATCTACAAGCCTTTTAAGAAATACGAGCTCTATTGTCAGCCCTAATAAAGCCAACTGCTTAAAACATTGGTTTATTATATCTTAAAAATAGTATTAAATAAATCCGAGAGGCAAGCACACTTTCTGCCTCATCCACATTTCCGCAGTAAAACTTTGCCCCTGAAATTCTATCCTGCCTCAGTGAGCAGACACTCCTTTTGTGACTGGCTAAGTCAGAGGGCGGGGCCTTTACTGTTCCAAGATGGCGGCCCCTAGGAGCACGGCATGCCATGCAGCCAACATGGCAGCTGCCAAGTCAGGCAGCTCAACATTGTGGCTGTCTGAACTGTTCTCTGACAGAAAAGATGATTTCCTCATTCTCACAATAAACAAGGGAAGAGCAAACCAAAACCCCTAAAAGATAGATGGCCAACTTTATATTGCAGAACTTTAAACCATGTTTTTTTGCCTAAGGACTACTGGTGGAAAGCTGATTTCAAAGGAGCCACCCTTTTGGCCGCTTGACCTTTTCTGGGAAGGTCGGCAACAAAAGGTGTAGCCATTTAAATGCAAACTAACATTCCAAAAGATGACTGCTGGGGGGAATTGGATTACCTGAATACTAGGGGAAGGGCGTGTCTACCCCGCCCTCCACTAAAAAAAAGTGTAGCTTTAAACTTTTAAACGGCAAGAAAAAAGACCTTAAGCTTTCAGAGCTTTAAATCTTAGGTAGCAAATTAAATACTTAGCATTTTTAAAATCGATACTTTTACATTTAAGGATACATTTCAAATAAAACATAAGGCATTTTCAATTAATAGATTAACTTCTATCATCTAGACGTCATACTAGGCATACTCAGATAGCCACACAAAGGAGGGGAGAAGGCAGGCCCCCTCCCTCCACATTCATACACTTTCACCAGACATTCATTCAGAGTTTAAACAATCCATTCAATTTCTAACAACTTCCCAACTCCTGAGGGAGCTCTAAAGCCTCCCCCAATCTCCTTGAAATGATCAATCACAATACCCAAAGGAGCAGTCTTAGTCCTCATAACGTCCGGCCAGCAAGTCCACAAAATAAAACGGAAACACAAACAACTAAAGGGCCCAAGAAAGTACAGCCTTCCAACTCCATGGAAGCAAACACCGAAAGCTAGACGATGGCTGCGCGCCAACCAGTGGGAGCGACCCGCCTTTTCTCAGATTGAGGGGTTCCTACAGACCTTCTGACTCCGCGGAAGCAAAAATGCCCCCCTTCAGATGGAGGATCGAGGCATCCCCGACTCCTCCGGCCTGTCTCAGATTAAGGGGGTTTCTACAGACCTTCCGACTCCGCAGAAGCAAAATTGCACCCCTTCAGATGGAGGATCGGGGCGTCCCCCAACTCCTCCCGCCCGTTGATCCTGTGCATCCACTTAGATCATTATTACGGGCATTTACAGATTTCAGAAGTGAGCTCACACCGGACAGATATAAAACATACAACTACACACCTACCGCGGTCAGTCAGGCCCTCCGGACTGGGGGTCCCTCGATGGTGTTGGGGATCCCGGACGAGCCCCCAAAATGTTATGCCCAGATTTCAAGATCCCCAAGAAAACCACACCAGGGAGCCAGTCCGATGCAAAAGCAGAAGGTCCTTTATTGCGCTAGCTAACTCGAGCCCGCCCTCCGGTCGACTCAGCGATCGGAAGCAGAGTGCCACCCGTGAGAAAATCAGGGCTTTAATAGGGGGGTAGAGTGAGGGGAGGGGAGCTGACTGTGGGCCCTGCCGATTGGCCAGGCGCAAGTCAGGTCTCGTTACACAGGATGTGGTCATCTCTATGGCGCACATGTTCCTTGATTGTCATTGGTTAGTTTAAAGAAATCCCGGCTTCCGGGAAGAAGGTACTTTCCTGAGCACATGGCGACTGCCCCAACATGGAGGATCCGGGGTGAGATGGAGGGCATAGCCCTCGCCCTTTCAAGGGCACATACCTGGGTTGTGGGTTCAATTCCTGGTCTGGGTGCATTCGGAAGGCACGTGATTGATGTCCCTCTCCCCCTCCCCCCTTTCCCTTCTCTCTCTCTCAAATCCTCTGGTGAGGACTAAAAAAATTACAGTAACAAATCCATAGAGACAAAGTAGATTAGTAGTTGCCAGAGGATGGTGAGGGTTTGGTATATTGGGACTATTGCTAATGAGACAAGCTAGTAGCCAGAACAAACGGAATAGGGAAACTGAGACAGAAAGCTAAATGGCCAAGCCGTTTACAACCATCTAGTAAATTGAAAAATCCTATCTTCCCTTAAACCTACCAGAGGGTAAATAGCTTAAATCACTTTACTCAAGGAAATAGGTAGCAGAAATCCAATTAGTGCCATTTGCCACCACACCCAAGTACAAATAAAGTTAGGGGAATAAGTCTTTTTGGCACAACAGCATAAAACATGAATATTCTTTGAGATCCTCCCCTAAACTCCCAGCCTTTAAAACCCCTCAAACTCAAGGTCCCAGCTTGGGGCTCTCCCTCTTAGGAGCATGCCCCTGCCTTTCCCTCCCCCCACACCCCAACCCTTACCACTCCTTCCCTCACAGGCATGCATCCCCTAAATGCTAAGGGAACCCACAAGGTTTGGTGGGCAGCAGCAGCTAATCCCGGGCTAACCCCCTGAACCTGTCTCCAGGGCTCCCTGTTCTCTGACTTAGTGAGCCCAAGCAGCCCAGTGTAGGCTCATTGCCCCACCTAGTCCCTTTCCTGTTGCTTCCTCTATCCTAGACCCTTCCTTGTTTCACTGTCCCCAGATTTAATAAACATCCTCTAAAAAATCACCTGGACTCATATTGTGAAATCTTTCCTGCACAAAATCGAGAACCCACACACTACTGGCAGGTCCCCTTTCCAGTAACACTAATAGGTATGAACTTTCTTTTTGGGTTGTAGAAATGTTTTGTAATGAGATAGTGGTGATAGTTGCACAACATAATGAATATAATAAAAACCACTGAAGTGTACACTTAAAAATGGTAAATTTTATGCTATGTGAATGATATCTTCATTTTAAAATCTGCCCCAAAATTACAATAACAAATGCATTACATAAAACATTTTAATTTAAAAAATAATATTTCCAAAGCAAAAAAAAATAAAATGTGAGAAGAGAGATATTGTTTTACATTTTTACAAATGTAATGTCTGGCTGAAGAGAAAATAGCTGGGCCCAGTTGGTGTGGCTCAGTGGTTGAGCATCAACCTATGAACCTGGAGGTTGCAGTTCGATTCCCTGTCAGGGCACATGCTGATCAATGATTCTCTCTCATCATTAATGTTCCTCTCTCTCTCTCTCTCTTTCTCTCCCTCTCTCTCTCTCTCTCTCTCCATCTCTGAAATCAATAACAAAAAAATATATCCTATATAATAAAAGGGTAACATGCAAAGTGACTGAATGGCAGAACGACCAGTCGCTATGACATGCACTGACCACCAGGGGGCAGATGTTCAACGCAGGAGCTGTCCCCTGGTGGTTAATGCAATCCCACAGGGGAAGCACCGCTCAGCCACAAGCTGGGTTGACAGCGGGTGAGCACAGCAGCCTGCCTCATGGTAGCGCTAAGGATGTCCAACTAACAGCTTAGGCTCAGGGCCTAAGCTGTCTGTCGGACATCCCCTGAGGGCTCCCGGACTGCAAAAGGGTGCAGGCTGGGTTGAGGGACCTCCCCCCACACACCCCCAGTGCATGAATGTTGTGCACTGGGCCTCTAGTCTACACTAATAAAAGAGAAACATGCAAATTGGGGTCACTCCACTACACCCACCAGCCAATCAGCGACTATGCAAATTAACCCAACAAAGATGCCGGTTAATTTGCATACGCAGGCATGAAGCGAAGACTGAAGGCTCTGGCTGGAGTGAAGACTGAAGACTGAAGAGGCTTGGCTTGGCTTGGAGAAGCCAAGCCTCACTGCGGCCGCAGCGGAGAAGCCAAGCCTTGGAGAAAGAAGCCTAACCTTGAGGCTTGGCTTCTCCACAGCCACCGGATCAAAGGCCTGGGTCCCGGGTGCCAGAGGAAAACTGGTGCCAGCAGCCATGGGAAGGAAGGCCTATTGCACGAATCTTCCTGCAACGGGCTTCTAGCATATATATAAAAGAAAAAATAGCTGGATTCTCATATCTACTGCATTTGTCTGTTTTGTTATCATATATCATATAACCTCTTGAAAACACCACCATACACTCAGGAAAAAGGATGCAAGGGGAAACAATCAAATGACATCATAGTTTTATTATGAAAATAGTTTTGTACTTGCAGATTCCCCTGAAAATGTCTCAGGGATCTCCAGAATCTTCTGGACCACGTTTTGAGAACCACTGACTTAGAGATTGGCAGTTTGATTTTTCCCTGCACTTCAGAATAGGGTATTCAGGTTTTCACAGTTGTTGCCAGTCCTCAGATATTTGGTAAGATACCTGCCAGAAATAGTGGAAAGAGCATAGGTCAGCCTTGGCTGGGTGGTTCGGTCAATTGGGGTGTTGTCCTGTACTCCAAAAGGTTGCAGGTTCCATTCCCAGTCAGGGCACATGACTGGAGTATGGGTTTGATACATGGTCAGGGCATGTGCGGGAAGCAACCGATAGATGTTTCTCTCTCAAACCTGTGTTTCTCTCTCTCTAAAATCAATAAAAACATCCTCTGGTGAGGGTTAAAAAAATCACATAATTTAAAAAAAAAAGTATAGTTGAGGGAGTCAGGAGTTCTAAGGATGAATAAATAGCTCGGATGCAGGGCTTGATGCCAGGTCACCCACAGTAGAGATTTAGCCCCTTTGTGCCTCCGTTTCCTCAGTTTTTAAGAGAGAATAATGGTTGGACACGCCTCCCAGGTTTGATTTAAGGGTACCATCTGCCTTGTGGAAATTAGGATTGTTAAACACCTGACATTCAAAGACAATAAAGTAATTCAGTTCACGGTGTATTATTTGCTTGTAGTGTGCTAGCCCACTGTCTTAAGGTTGTAGGGATACCACGGTGAACAAGAAGACAGACATGGTTCCTGTTTTCCTAGAGTTTATTTTTTTGTGGGGATAGGGGTGTGGGAGTGAGTGATCGTGACAGACAATAAACAGAACTTTTAGGGGGCGAATGGGTAGCAAGATCTGCATCTGCCTGTTTGAAATTAGGGTTGTTAAACACATGATATTCAAAGAGAAACTGAGTGATTTTTAACTTCCAAATTAGGCTCTTAGAAAACAAAGGAGAACAGAAGAAAGTAGAACACAGAGTTTATACCACAAAAATTAGAAAGAGACTAGTGAATGATGCAGATGATTCTGTTCTTCAAGCCTAAGAAGGTTAAGTGAGGGTCATCTGGGGTGGAAGGCGTAGTGGCAGTGATGGAGGCTGGGAAAGAGAGGACCACACTTGGAAGGCCAAGAGGAGAAGAAGGAGCCCTTAAATCAGTGATTTTCAACCTTTTTCATCTCTTGGCACACATAAACTAATTACTAAAATTCTGCAGCACAACCAAAACATGTATTTTTTGTTGATCTGACAAAAAAAAAGTTACAATTTTGGTTCATTCACACCAGATGGCTATTGTTGTGTTGGCTGTTGTCATTTCTTTATTTGACAATCTAAGGGAAAAGCAGTCAGTCAGTGCTCTTGACCTACATAGTCAGGTATTCTTTTAAAAATTCTTGTGCCACAGTGGTTGAAAAGCACTGCCTTAGATAACAGATCACCACAGCTGGCCAGGAAGCTGGCACCAGTCTACCCAAAAGGGCACTGAGGACTGAAGTGAGCTTTGATGGCTGCTGTGCAGGGGCAAGTTTGATGTGCTCACAGGAATGATGAGGCTTGCTCTGCAGAGGCTGTGTTGAGAAGACAAAAAAAGAATAGTGTATTCATGTTTAAAACAAAATATTGTGCCCTAACCAGTTTGGCTCAGTGGATAGAGCGTCAGCCTGCGGACTGAAGGGTCCCAGGTTCGATTCCGGTCAAGGGCATGTACCTTGGTTGTGGGCACATCCCCAGGAGGGGATGTGCAGGAGGCAGCTGATCGATGTTTCTCTCTCATCGATGTTTCAAACTCTCTATCCCTCTCACTTCCTCTCTGTAAAATATCAATCATATATATATATATATATATATATATATATATATATATATTTTAAAACAAAATATTGTAATCCCTAGAGCAAAAATTCTCAAAATGTGATCTGGGGGGTGAGGGGGGAGGGAGGGGGCTCCCTGGCTTCTGCAAAGTTAAAACTATTTTCATAATAATACCAAGATGTTATTTGCCTTTTCTCAGTATTTATTTCATTGATTTTTAGAGAGAGAGAGAAACATTGATTTGTTGCCTCTGCATGCGCCCTGACTAGGGATCAAACCCACCACCCCTTCGGGTGTATAGGACAACACTCCAACCAACTGAGCCACACCAGCCAGGGCAACCTTTCCACTCTTACTCATAAGTGTACAGTGGAGTTTTCCACAGTTTACATGATATGTACTATCACAACAGATTGAATGCAGAATGGGCTAACTTAGTGTAGTGTGAAAAAGTCAGAAGAGTGTTTGCCTTTTGGGAGTTGTGGGCAGAAAGTGATTGGGAAGGGCTAAAAGGAAATTTTCTGAGGTGATGGTACTGCCCTATATCTTTAAAGGAGTTTGGGTTATGTAAGCATATGCATTTGTCAAAGCATGACAGGTTTTTTTCAACTGCGTGATCCTCATATTAGAATTCTTTTTTATTTATTTATTTATTTATTTATTTATTTATTTGTGTGTTTTTGTTTGTTTTTTTTAAATATATTTTTTATTGATTAAGATATTACATATGTGTCCTTGTCCCCACGTTACCCTCTACCCCCCACCCCACCCCCCCGCTCATGCCCTCACCCCCCCGTTGTCCGTGTCCATTGGTTAGGCCTATATGCTTGCATGTAAGTCCTTTGGTTGATCTTTCCCCCTTACCCCGACCCTCCCCTACCTTCCCTCCAAGGCCCGACAGTCCAATCAATGCCTCTCCGTCTCTGGATCAGTCTTTGTTCATCAGTTTATGTTGTTCATTATATTCCACAAATGAGTGAGATCATGTGGTATTTATCCGCTCTCCAGTTCCATCCATGCTGTGGCAAATGGTAAGAGTTCCTTTTTCTTCTTCCTCTTCTTAAAGAATACCTTTCAGCATTTCATATAATGCTGGTTTGGTGGTGATGAACTCCTTTAGCTTTTTCTTATCCGTGAAGCTCTTTATCTGACCTTCTATTCTGAATGATAGCTTTGCTGGATAAAGTAATCTTGGTTGCAGGTTCTTGCTATTCATCACTTTGAATATTTCTTGCCACTCTCTTCTGGCCTGCATGGTTTCTGTTGAGATATCAGCTGACAGTCGTATGGGTACTCCCTTGTAGGTAACTGTCTTTCTCTTGCTGCTTTTAAGATTGTCTCTTTGTCTTTTGCTCTTGGCATTTTAATTATGATGTGTCTTGGTGTGGTCCTCTTTGGATTCCTTTTGTTTGGGGTTCTCTGCACTTCCTGGGCTTGTAAGTCTATTTCTTTCACCAGGTAGGGGAAGTTTTCTGTCATTATTTCTTCAAATAGGTTTTCAATATCTTGCTCTCTCTCTTCTTCTGGTACCCCTATAATTCTGATGTTGGTACTCTTGAAGTTGTCCCAGAGGCTCCTTACACTATCTTCATATTTTTGGAATCTCTTTTCTTTTTTCTTTTTCGGTTGGGTATTTTTTGTTTCCTTGTATTTCAAATCTTTGACTTGATTCTTGGGATCCTCTTGTCTGCTGTTGGATCTCTGTAAATTATTCTTTATTTCAGTCAGTGTATGCTTAATTTCTAGTTGGTCCTTTTTCATGTCCTCCAGGGTCTCACTATACTTATTGAGGGACTCACTAAATTTATCAGCGGTTTCCATAAAATTCTTGAAAAACCTTATAAACGTGGCCTTGAACTCTATATCCGTCATTTGCTTTCCTCCATTTCTGTCAGTTGTGACCTGTTTCTTTGTCTCCGCATTTTGGCTGCTTCCCTGTGTTGATAGAGTGGCTTTGTGTGCTAGGTGTCCTGTAGGGCCCAGTGGCTCAGCCTCCCCAGTTACCTGAGGTGGACACTCTTGGTGCACCACCTTGTGGGCTTTGTGCACAGTCTTGTTGTAGTTATGCCTTGGTTGTTGTAGGATCACTGGGAGGAATTGACCTCTAGACCAATTGGCAGTGAGAATCAGCTGTGTCTGCAGTGGGAGAACTTCTGTGCTGGAGACACCCTTCTGGGGCAAGACTTGCTTCAGTGGGGCTTTGGTGCTCACTGAGACTGCACCCTGAGTGTGTCCCTTATGGATCTGAGGAGTTGTGATCTACTGTATTTGCCGGCGTATAAGATGACTGGGCGTATAAGATGACCCCCTAACATTTCCACTCAAAATACAGAGTTTGTTATATACTCGCCGTATAAGACTACCCCCTCTTCCGCACACACCAAATAAAAGGTAAAACAATATCAGATTTGATTTTAACATTTTAATTTATATTCAAATGCTTATGACATGCAGGAAAACTGTCACAAGGCTGTATGTAATCAAACATATACATAAAACAGTGCAAGTTTATTACCGGTAAACATACCGGTAATTCACTAAAGAAAACACACTCTATAGACTGGTACCGTAGATGCTTCTCAGGAACACAGGCAAGCAGCCCACAACCTAGAGGGACTGTCAATGATAGAAGTAAGATAACAAATAGAGGGAGAGAGCAAGTGCCCGGCAAGTCCCTAGCAAGTTTGCTGGCGTGACAGTTTCACCTTAAAAGCCTTCAAACTCCTCTTCATCATCTGATATTAAAAGTTCATCAACGACATCTTGGTGCCATGATAGGGATGATAGGGGTTTGACTGGTCGACATTTTCTATGCTGTACTGTACAATGGGGCAGTATTGTGGTTGGCTGTTGGCTGTATACAAAGCCTGATTTGATTGGTCCCTGCTCCCTGTTTGCCCGCCCTGTCACTATAGCAGTCTGGTCCACCCTTGCATCAGCATCTCCCTGGGACCTCACTAGTGCGCAAGTGCGAGCTCTTCAACATTCTAACAGGCACCATGATAGCGCAAAATCGCGAATCTTCAATGCATATGTAAAGAAATATACGGTAACCCGAATTTACCACACTCGCAAAATCGCGCACAGCCAACCATACACCCAGTATGGTATCGCGATTCGCGATTTTGCGCTATCATACTGGGTGTATGGTCGGCTGTGTGCGATTTTGCGAGTGTGGTAAAATCACATAACAGCAAAATCGTATAACAGCCGAGCATACACCCAGCAGCGCTGCTGATGCCTGAACGGTATGTGGAATGAAGTGGGCGGGCATCGGGAGGCCACTATGGCACGGGGCAAGCACTATGGGCAGCCTATCTGAAGTGTACCTGGCATATAAGACGACCCCCCACTTGGAGGCATATTTTTCAGGGCCAAAAAATCGTCTTATACGCCGGCAAATACGGTAGATGGTCCCCCTCTGACCACTGGGTACAGTGGCTCTTGGATCTAAGGAGGTGCTAATTTAGCCTCTGCCTGAGGTTACACAGCAGGAGCTACGAAGAGAACTGCAGATTCCCCTTCCTTTTTTGGAGTTTGGAGGTGCCCTGATGAGACCCAGCTGTGAAGCAATGCAAGCCGCTGTGGGGCCTTGGGCCTTCTCTTGGAAGTTCTGGGTCTGTCTGGCCAGGCTGCAGTTAGGTAATTATCAGGTTGCAAAGGGCCGGGGCATTCATATGCAAAAGCCTCTGCCTCAGCCTGGGTGGGGCGGGGTCTCAAGGAATCAAAGGGCAGAGCAAGCAGCTATGGCGGATCCTCAGCCCTGCCCTAAGGGGTCGCGCGACTCAGTGTCCCGGTAATTGATGCAAGCACCTCTGAGGGAAAGCCGCCCTCAAGTTCGCCCGCTGCCAGACAGTCCAGTTTCTCCCCGTATGAGTCCTGGGTCCCCAGAGACTTCCCGGAACCGGAGTTCAGAGCAGTCGGGAGCTTGTGACTCCCTCCGGATTCAAAAAGACAGCCGCGTCCTCAGGTGTCAGCCCCTTTCCGAGCGCGCGCGAGCCCTGTACCTCTGCACTTTACTTCCTCAGCTCCTCTGGCTCTCAGTGTGCTTTTCTTTCCTTCTAGTTGTAGAATTTACACTCAGCCAGCCTTCCTGTAGTTCTGGATAATGTCCGTTTTGTGTTTTTGTTGTATTTTTCAATTGTTGTGGGAGGCAGCAATTTCCTGGTGTTTATCTATGCTGCCATCTTAGTTTCTCCTTTTTGTTTTTAAATTAAATCTTTATTGTTCAGATTATTACATTTGTTCCTCTTTTTCCCCCCATAACTCCCCTCCTCACAGTTCCCACCCCACCCTCCGCCCTCACTCCCCACCCACTGTCCTCATCCATAGGTGCACGATTTTTGTCCAGTCTCTTCCCACATCCCCCACACCCCTTTTCCCCCCAAGAATAGTCAGTTCATTCCCTTTCTATGTCCCTGATTCTATTATAATCACCAGTTTATTCTGTTCATCAGATTATTTATTCACTTGATTCTTAGATTCACTTGTTGATAGATGTGTATTTGTTATTCATAATTTGTATCTTTACCTTTTTCTTCTTCTTCCTCTTCTTAAAGGATACCTTTCAGCATTTCATATAATACTGGTTTGGTGGTGATGAACTCCTTTAGCTTTTCCTTATCTGTGAAGCTCTTTATCTGACCTTCGATTCTGAATGGCTTTTCTGGATAAAGTAATATTGGTTGTAGGTTCTTGCTATTCATCACTTTGAATATTTCTTGCCACTCTGCCGGGAGCCAGTCCATCCTTGCTGTTTCAAGGGACCTGGCATATATGGCATACTGTTCTTAATATGTTTGCTCACCTTCTTGGCGCTGTGTTTTAATCAAGGTCACCTCTCCGAGAAAGGTTGTTTCCCCAGGTAGGGATTTTCCCCTGAAGTTAGGGAGGGAATAAAACCTCTTAACTAAGTGCCAGGCGGGTAATTAATCACTTTAACTACGAACAATCATGCTTAAGCTACATAATCTTTACTCCCTGGAATGGAGATAAGAAATGCCCTAACCTTTGGAATAGAGATTGATAGGATTGGAATCAACTGGTATAAATACAGATGTAACAAGACAACAGGAGACAGAACTTAGAAGACAGAACCAAGAGACACAGAACCTAGACACAGAACCTACATAGAACCTAGAGACAGAAGAACTTCGCTGGAGAGAACATGGCAAAAGATCCTGGACAGAAACTGGCCACAGAACCTACACACAGAACCTAGACACAGAACCTAGAGACAGAGCCTAGAGACAGAACAAGGCAAAAGATCCTAGACAGAAACTGGCAACAGAACCTAGAGACAGAACCTAGCGAGAGAACCTGGCTGAAGAACCTAGAGACAGAACCTGGCTACAGAACCTGGATAGAACATGGCAAGAGAACCTGACTAGAATCTGGTGACTGAACCTGGCTGGAGAACCTGGAGAACCCGGCTGGAGAACCTAGCAAGAGAACATGGACACAGAACCTGGCTGGAGATCCAAACCAGAACTTCGTTGAAGATCCTAACCAGAACTTGGCTGGAGATCCTGGCTAGGCTGCTGATCAACTGAATGCTGTCTCCGTGTCATTCCTTCTTCGCCGACTCCGTCCTGAGGAACCCCTGGACCTGCTGGGGTTGGACCCCAGCACCACTCCCTTCTGGCCTGCAAAGTTTCTGTTGAGAAATCAGCTGACAGTTGTATGGGTACTCCCTTGTAGGTAACTGACTGTCTTTCTCTTGCTGCTTTTAAGATTGTCTCTTTGTCTTTTGCTCTTGGCATTTTAATTATGATGTGTCTTGGTGTGGTCCTCTTTGGATTCCTTTTGTTTGGGGTTCTCTGCACTTCCTGGGCTTGTAAGTCTATTTCTTTCACCAGGTATGGGAAGTTTTCTGTCATTATTTCTTCAAATAGGTTTTCAATGTCTTGCTCTCGCTCCTCTTCTGGCACCCCTATAATTCGGATGTTGGTACGCTTGAAGCTGTCCCAGAGGCTCCTTACACTATCTTCATATTTTTTGGATTCTTTTTTCATTTTGCTTTTCCGGTTGGGTGTTTTTTTACTTCTTCGCATTTCAAATCTTTGACTTGATTCTTGGGCTCCCCTGGTCTGCTGTTGGGAGTCTGTATAATATTCTTTATTTCAGTCAGTGTATGCTTAATTTCTAGTTGGTCCTTTATCACAACATTGAGGGTCTCATTAGATTTCTTGAGGATCTCACTATATTTATTGGCGGTCTCACCAGTCTTTTTGAGGGCCTTACTAAATTTATTGGCGGCTTCTAAACAGTTCTTGAGAGACCTTAAAATGTGGTTTTGAACTCTATATCCAGCATTTTGCTTTCCTCCTTTTCTGTCATTTGTGTCCTGTTTCTTTGTCTCCTCATTTTTTATGCTTTCTTGGTGCACCCCCTAGTGGTTTTTGTGCGCAGTCTTGTAGTTAAGCCTTGATTGTTGTAGGTAACACTAGGGGGGATTTGACCTCCAGGCCAACTGGCTGTGAGAATCAGCTGTGTCTGCAGTGGGAGAACTTCTGTTCTCTAGGGAGGTGCTAATCTAGCCTTTGCCTGAGGCTATCCAGCAACTGCCTCTGTGCAAGGCTTGGGCAGGGCGGGTTCCAGGGGATCAACAGGGCGGGTGGAGTGAGCAGTTATGGCTGCTCTCAGTCCCATTCCCAGAGGCTCTGCCTCTCAGTGTCCCAGCAACCGCTGCAAGTACCTTGGAGAGAAAGCTGCCCTCGAGTTCCGACCGATGCTAGACAGTCCCGCTTCTCCCGTATGAGTCTGGGTCCCTAGAGACTTGCCCAGAACTGGAGCTCAGAGCCTGAGACTCCCTCCCGATTGAAACAGACAACCGTGCTCTCAGCCGCCAGCCCGCTCCGCACGCACCTCTGCACCTTTGTATTTTACTTCTGTACCGTGCCTCCTCTGAGTCTCGGTATGCTTTTCTCTTTCCTTCTAGTTGTAGAATTTTCCCTCAGCCAGCCTTCCTGTGGTTCTGGGTGATGTCCGTTCTGTCTTTTAGTTGTATGTTTGAAGTGATTGTGCGAGGCAGCAATCTCCAGTATTTACCTATGCTGCCATCTTGGTTTCTCCCTAGAATTCTTAAAAGGTTTTGTTCCTAAGATATTAGAAAATCATGGACATGTGTAAAATGCCCAAGTTTTGCAACATCAGAAAGACCTGAGTTTATCCTGTGCTACATACTATGTTTATGACTTTGGACAAATAGTGGCATTTCTCAGAGTACCTAGTAAGGCACCTAATAAATATTTGTTATATGACTGAATTAAGTAATATAATTACTCTAATAGGCCTCATCCAGTCAAAGGCTGAGAACAAAACTGATACTGTATGGTATCACTTTATATAGAATCTAAAATTATAAAGTCAAACTCATAGAAACATAGTAGAATGGTGGTTGCCAGGAACTGGAAAATGCAGGAAATGGGGAGATGTTGGTAAAAGGGTGCAAACTTTCGATTATAAGGTAAGTTCTGAGGATCTAAGATATACCATGATGATTATAGTTGACTAGAGGCCTGGTGCACGAAATTGTGCACGGTAGGGTCCCTAGGCCTGGCCGGTGATCAGGGCCAATCTGCGGAGCAACTGGCTGGGCGATCAGCAGGGGGGTCCCTGCTGGCACCCGCCTTGGCAGCCTGGGGCCTGCAGGCTGGGGGCAGCTCCTTCATTGACCGTCTGCCCCTTGGTGGTCAGTGCACATCATAGCAACTGGTCGTTCTGCCATTTGATAGATTTGCATATTAGGCTTTTATTATATAGGATAATATTGTATTGTGCAATTGTATAGTTGAAATTTGCTGAGAGAGTAGATCCTAAGCTCACAAATTTTTTTTTAAAGAGTAATTATGTGAGATGATAGATGTGTTAATTTAATTTGGGAATCCTTTCATAATATATACATATATCAAATTATATTGTATACTCTAAATATATTACAATTTTATTTGTCAATTATACTTCAGTAAAGCTTGAAATTTCTCTCTTGCCTTCTAGTGCATCATTACTCATTTCCTTTACCTTTCAGATCACACCGTTCCTTATTTCTTTAACTGATTCTTCTTCTTTGTACCAACCATTAAAAGTTGATATTCTGCTCTCTTCTGACTTCGGCCTTCTCATTTTATATGTCTGCAGTGTCCTTCAGTGACTTCTTCTACACCCATGATTTGAACTGCATTATCTATGTGCTGAATCTACTAAGCTCTGTATCAAAGCTTTATTCTCAAATATCTCTCTGCCTACTGTTGGATCTCAACCAGGTTGTACCACAGATTTATCAAAATTCAGCAGGTCCAAAAAGCTAATTAATTTTTCCTTTGTGTTCCCCCATCTCAGAGAATATCCCCCTCTTCCTAGTTGCCCAAGCTGCAGATATGGAAGTTCTCTAGACTCTCCTCCTTTACTCACCCTCATGCTTACAGTTATCAAGTTCTTCTGAGTCTATTCTCTCCCTCAAATCTCTCAAATTCTTCCTTTTCCTTTATTCCTCATATACTAGTCTTTGTACAGACATTTAATCATTTCTGATGTAGACCTAGTCACAAGTATTTTCTTATCCTTCTTTTACCTTAGTCCATTTCCCCCACTTACACCAGAAAATTTATTTTTTTATAAATCTTATCAATCCCTTGAGCAAAATTTTGGTTCAGTGTCTTCCTATAGCCCATAAGATAAAGTTTAAATGGTTTCACATGCTATTTATGGCCCCCACCTTTCCATGAGACTTCATTTTCTGCCTAATTGTACTTTGCATTTTAGCTATACTGAACCACTTGTAGTTTCCATATCTTCAGATTTCTGCATAAGCAGGTCTCAGCACCCTGTACTGCCTCCCCATACACACACACACACACACACACACACACACACACACACACACCTTCCTTCACAAAGTCTTCTCTGACACTTCCAGAGAAATTTACCCCTCCTTTGGCTCCTTTAGCATCCTATGAAAACACCTTTGCCCTGGTTTTGCTCAGTGGTTAGAGTGTCAGCCTGGGAACTGAAGGGTCTCAGGTTCCCAGCCCAGGTCGGAGCGTGTGTGGGAACAGTGTGTTTCTCTCATCTCTCTCTCTCTCTCTCCCCCCCCATTTCCACTCTCTCTAAAGATCAATGGAAAAAATATCCTAGGGTGAGGATTAAACAAAAGGAAAAACACCTTTGTTACAGCACCAATAAATCTATTTGACCAGAAGAAAAGTAACAAATCTTTGGTAGTCTTTGTTCCTAGAACTTAGCAGGGAATGTTTGATAAATGTGTGATTAGCTCAATTCAATAATTAAAAAACTTTATTAAGTAAAAGAAAGTTTTCTTTAAATAAAATGTTCTGCATAATTCTGATATGTAGACTAGACAAAAGCCAGAAATCCTATCACTTAATCCTCTTCTGCTATGTATGCCTCTTAGGTGCCAGTGCCTTCACTGGGCACAGTGTGAAAACCACTGGTTTAAAGGCTGTCCTAGCCCTAGTTGGTTTGATTTAGTGGTAGAGCATTGGCCTGTCAACTGAAGGGTCCTGGGTTCGATTCAGGTCAAAGACACATGCCCAGTTGTGAGCTCGATCCCCAGTAGTGGATGTGCAGGAGGCAGCCGATTAATGATTCTATCATTGATGTTTCTCTCTCTTCCTCTCCCTTCCTCTCTGAAATAAATAAACAAACAAACAAACAAACAAATAAAAATAAAGTCTGTCCTAAAGTTGACCAGATATCTGATCTGTCAAAAGTCTGTCATAAAAAGGATTGAAGTGCTGATACATGCTACAACATGAATGAACCTTGAAAACATGTTAAAGGGAAGACACTTGACACAGAAGGCCATATTATTGTAAGATTCCATCTGTATAAAATGTCTGGGATAGGCAAATCCATAGAGACAGAAAGTAGATGAGTTGTTATCAGGGGCTAGGAGAGAAGAATGAGTACCTGCTTAAAGGATATGATATAGAGTTTCTTTTTAACAGGAGAAAACTCAATTTATTTTTTTTTTATTTTATTTTTTTCCAATCACTTATCCCCCCATACCCTCTCTTATCTTCACCGCCCCCCCCCTTCTGAGGTTTCTTTCTGAGGTGATGAAAGTATTATGAATTAGAGAGTGGTGATAGTTGTTCAATCTGTGAATATACTAAAAACCACTGAAATGGCACAAGGGTGAATTTTATATTATGTGATTTATATTTCAATAAAGAAAATTACAGTGACATAATATTCCATCCAATGAAATTGATTAAGAGAAAGGAATTGTTATAAAAATAGTCTAGGCATGAGTTTGTTTCTATAATGTTAATATCTATATATATAAAAGCCTAAGTGACTGAACGACCAGAACGACCAATTGACCAGTTGCTATGATGCACACTGATTACCAAGGGGCAGATGTTCAAGGCAGGAGCTGCCCCCTGGTGGTCAGTGTGCTCCCACAGCCAGCCTTCCCCGGCCAACCAACCTCCTGCCACCCTCACTGGGACTGGGCAAACTGGCCCCAATCGGTCCCAATCTCTGGCCAGGCTGAGGAACCCCACCTGTGCACGAATTTGTGCACCAGGCCTCTAGTTTCTTTATAAAATTACATGTACATAATTGTTATCTTTGTCTAATTGGGAAGAAATGTTTTAGGACTGGGAACTAGAGTCCTAAGAATTATTTTCAAAGCAGCTTTATATTGCTGAATCTATCCACTCGAATCCCTGAACTCTAACCAATCCCTTGTGTTCATACAAACCCACAGTGGAAATCTCCCCCACTTTGAAAAGCCCTTTATTTTGAGGAGGTGTTGATAGCATAGAAGCTGTGAGGAAGTGGTGACTTCCTAAGGAAGGAACCTCAGTTCTGAAGGAGCTAGAAAGGACACCAGGGCTTATGGGTAAAGGTGGGGAGGGACTAGTCTGGGTAATAGGCAGAGTCCTTGACACATTAGGCTAAACTTCAGGAGGGTTCTGGGAAAGATCAAAGGATAAAGGTCCAGGCCACCCACATACAGGGAGTTCTAGAGAGTGAGGTGACAGCCTTGGTAAAGAGGTGCTATCTCAAGGGAGGGGAGGACAAGGGGAGAGAAGGGCTAGAGAGTGGAGCATCTTGGGTTTGGGCAGCAAGTCACATCGAGGCCTTACCCTCAGCCTCAGAACTCCAATTTGGGTAAACACTCTCAGGAGCTATCCTTGAAAAATGAATTAGTACGAACCAGAATCTTATCTCCTTTTGATAAATAATGAAGAAAAGCCCAAGACTTTAACACCTTTCCCCCATCCTCCCACTCTTCCCTAGACTAGCATCCGACAGAGAGCCAAGAAAGAGATTCACACATCCACACCCGGTCGAGGGTGGGTCCCAGCTGCAGGCACCCACAGGCGCACAAGTTTAGCCATGCCCTTTTATTTTTTAAATGGAGCCATGTGGATGGGTTGGTGGCAAGGGGGTCCTCACCCCCCACACTGCATTGCTCTTGCTGGGTCTCAGCAGCTGCTGCAGTCGCTGGGATATTCGTCCCAATGCAGGCCGATGGCATTAATGAGGGAGCCAGCGCGGCCACTGATGAATCGTAGCACATTGTTGGGGTGCAAGGGGACAGCATTGAAACTGGTGCCTGTGTCTTTTCCAAAAGGCAGGTAGCGGCCCTTGTCAGTCACGAAGACCAGCTTCCTCAGGTAGTACTTGTACTTGCCAGACACCTGGATCACCGATTCCCCAGGGTGCAGAAAGATCTCCTCCAGGTCTCCCGAGCTGCCACCCACATAGTCGCTCCACACCTTGCCATAGCGTACCTGGAGACTGGGATCAGGGTGAGGAAAAAGGAAGGGGAGACACTGAATAGGGTAACGAGAACGCAGGACCTCTTGGCCTCTACCCTGAGACCTTCAAACTGGTGACAGGGATGATAAGCCTGCCAGTTCCACAGTGTGTGAGGGTTGGGTGAGCCCTTGGAGATCATACAGGGACCTTCAACTCCTCATTTTGACCACAAACAGACTCACAGAGGGACAACAACTTTCCCAGAGTCACTCAGTAAGTGCCAGAGCTTGAGCTTGAAGTCTAGACTCCCACTGTACCCTCACCCCCACCGGAAAGAAGCAAAGCAATTTCTCAAACATCTGAAAGGCTCTCGTGAGGGAAAAGACTTGTCTCTGCTGTACCAGCATGCGGATCCAGGATCAGAAGGATACTCATTTTAGGAGAGGCATCAGCAAAGATGGAGGATGCCAGAGGGGGTTTAAACCTAGGGTAGGGCCCTGGCCAGGTAGCTCAATCCTGATATGCATCGTCCCAATATGCTAAGGTTTTGGGTTTGATCCCAGGTCAGACCACGTATAAGAAACAACTAGTGAATGAATAAATAAATTAAACAACAAACCAATGTCTCTCTCTCTTTCTCTCTTCCTCTCCCTTAAATCAATCAATAAAATTTTTTTAAAAAGTAAAAAGATAAACCTCGATTGGGGGCCAAACTAGACAATTTCTAGGCCCCTGAGAGTTTATGGTATGGATCACTCATGTTTGGATTGTAGAGGTTTCAGCAGTGCAGGTCTCAAATCCAAGCCTCTAACAGCTTTTACATACCATGTTATCCCTGGACTTGTTGATTGAAACAGGTATGACCCAAAGTGACTGAGAAGTTCCCACTTTAGTAAGATCTCAGAAGGTCCTCAAACCACAGAAACTCAGTGAATCTTACCCTACGATGTAGTATCTGTTGACGCGGACACGGATGGCAGTGATGGGGCCGTCCATCTGGTTGCCGGAATGAGAGAATCGTTGTCCGCCACCGCCTCCATACTCTCCATTGTAGGAGGAGGACCTCGCCTGAACTGGAAGGGAAAGTAAGAGATTGAGGGAGAAGTTCCCTGAGAGCTCAGTTTCTCCCTACCATGCATATTCCTCCCACAACTCAGTTCCCACCACCCCAAGCCTGCCTCTGAAAGCCTTGGCCGCCAGCAGTGACCCCGTACTGGGCTCCCAGGTTCTCACTTACTGGCATTGGCAGAGGCTGATACACACAGAAGGGCAAGAACAGCGATGGTCAACATTCTGGGGGTGGGATGGGAAGAAAGGAGAAAGTGAAGATTTACCCTCTTCCTCAGGACTTCATTTACCCAGGCATCTCTGACCTCCAGCTGAGACTCAGACCTAGTGGACCCAATCTTGGCTTTGAAAGGATGCATAGTCTCTACTCCTGTTCCTCTCAGATACTCTCTTCTGTGTCCTTATCCCCTCTTCTCCCTGGTCGGCCTGTAGCCAACCCTCCGCGTCTGTCCCAAGGCAGATCAATCCTAACCCTCTATCTGGATTAAGCTGTATTGAGCGCTGTTCCCTCCTGGCACAAAGCAGGAAAGGAGTTTTCTAAAGAAGTAGAGGACATCTCCAAATCATAGAAATGGTTGAGTGTACCAAACCAGGAGTCTGAGAAAACCTAACTGAAGTCCAGCGGGGGTAGATTGGCCTGATTTATGGGGCATCTGGGGCATAGTTTAAATTTCTAGTTTTACCCGGGTCTCAGAAGGAAAAGAGCATTTTAGAGGTGTGTCTCTGTGTCACCTGAGGAGTGAAGGCAGTCAGAGAAGAGACTGTGCCAAACACCAGTTTCCAAGCAGTTCTGGTGGAGGTGGGATAGATTGAAAAGTTGTAGGAGTTGGGACTAGCTCAAGATAATTAGATCCCTGGTGCATAATATATTTGTCATCATTCTTTCTCCACTATCACAAATATGGCCATGTCCACGCCCCTGAGCATCCCAAGTGTCCCCAGTCTTTCAGCTGAGACCCAGATATCGATGCACCTATGACTAACTCCGATTTAGTTGCCCCAGTTACCTGACACCCCGCTCTCCCCTCTGCCATTCAATCCAAGCCAGCTCTTCTCAGCGTGAATTCCCCCTAACTCAAATCCAGGCCTCCTTGTCTCCTCTTAGCTCAGGCCTCTGTCACCCCCCTTACCTGGCAGTTTCAGATGCAAAGTAACCCCCCAGGATCTTACAGATCTTTTATACCAGGTCTAAGCCCTCCCCCTGCTCTTTATCGTGTGAACCTCACCTCCTGGGCAAACATGATCAATCTCTTAGGGTCAGTTGTCAGGCAGGGTATGGAACATTTTATCCAGCCCCTCCCCTTAAGGGTTACAGGTGGCGGGGTGGGGTCCACTCTAGGCCAAAGCCCAGATCTCAGGAGGAGCAGAATAAACTTGAGAAATATCACCAAGCAAAGGGCAAACAGCTCTGGGTGGGCAAAGTCACTAAATCACCTCTGGGTGTGGCCTAAGGTTCTCCCTCCTCTATTGGATGTTTACAAGGACTCTCACCTGCAATCTGTTCTTTTTGAATAACATTGCCCTCTCCAGCCATTAGAAAGGAATTGCACCGCCCACGTCTGATACTTTAGCAGGGCCTATTTGCCTGACATTTTTTTCTGCTCCCCTAAGTATTTTATGTGAAAAAGTTCAAACATATAGAAAAATTGGAACAATTGTACAGTGAATACCCATACACCATGTACATTGTACCATGGTTATATTTTGCTGTACTTGTTTTTGTTTTCATCTATCCATCCTCAAACTTCTAAACCCTTCACAAATCTTTGGAAAGGGTGACTTGGGACTACAAGTGGACTTTTGAACACGTGTAGCTCTCCGGGGACACAAAGAGTCAGTCCAGTGGGCAAGTGGGAAGCTGAGGAACTAAGAGTAAACAGGTCCTCTAGCCCAGTGGTGGGCAAACCGCGGCTCGCGAGCCACATGCGGCTCTTTGGCCCCTTGAGTGTGGCTCTTCCACAAAATACCACGTGTGGGCACGCATGTACAGTGCGATTGAAACTTCGTGGCCCATGCGCAGAAGTTGGTTTTCGGCCTGGGCGAGTCTATTTTGAAGAAGTGGCGTTAGAAGAAGTGGGGGGGTGTTGGTCAGTCGGGCGACGGGAGACGCTGCGCAGGCGTACCCTAATTAATAACAATGTACCTACCTATATAGTTTAAGTTTTAAAAATTTGGCTCTCAAAAGAAATTTCAATCATTGTACTGTTGATATTTGGCTCTGTTGACTAATGAGTTTGCCGACCACTGCGCTAGAGGGGTGCAGGGTCCTCAGGCCTCAAGCTGTAGCCTACACAGGACAACTGTTCCTCCCAGCAGATCTGAAACTTCCTCAGGGTTGATATCAGAGATTTCTTGTCTTTGCAGCCCTTCCCCTCCAGGATCAATTCCTCTCCACCTAAAATCCCTAGGACTGACTTCTGAGTTCTACTTCATGACCCTCTAGGGCTGGTCCCTCTAACCCTCTGAGTCAGCAGGTCCTTCCAAGCAGAGAGAAGCATGGAGTCTGTCATTAATGACCACTCCTTACAGGTTCCCCACCCCTTACAGACTCACCACCTGGGACTGAGTACTCCTCCTAGAAACAAAGGGAGCCACACCCTGAGCAGCCAGAAATAGGGTATGGTTCCTGGCTGGGAGAGTCCGGGTGCCTGGAGGACAGGCAAGGATGCTTGTCTGAGCTCTCCTTTCCAGCCTTCTCCAAGTCTTTTACCAAGACTTTTACCTCATTCTAGCTGTAATGTTCTGTATGTCTCTGTCCTCTCTGTGTTTGCCTCTCATTGCCAATTTTCTCTTGTTAAACAAAAAACATAACTTCTGTGGCTGAAAGCCTCTTTAAAGGAAAGGGTTTATTGAGCCAAATGCTAGTCAGAAAAGGACAGGTCCTGGAGCGTGAAGTCGAAACCACCAGCAGCAGGGCCAGGGGAAGATAAGCGTGTCTGCTGTCCTGGAGTCACAGAGCTCTGTTCCATTATGTTCTGGGGAAGGAAGATGTAAGTTGTTTGAAAGAATTTACACAGACTACAGATAAAAGGGGGAGGGAAAAGGTGAAGGGGGCAGTTCTAGGATAGTGCACAGTCCATAAGGAAGAAATATTTATTACTCTTGATTAGGTTCAGGCGACAGTCCTGAAAGTTCATGCAGATTCAGGATGTGGTGGTGTCCAGTGGTGGCTACAGATGCCTGGACTTGAGGCAAAGCCCTAACACACTTAGGAATGCAGCTGTCTTTTGCTCATTGGCCCACAGCTAATAGTAAGTTAATTGTTTGTGCCTCTTTTACCTGCTGGCAGCCTGTCATTTAATTTGAAATGTTTCTCTTGTCACTCCCCCTTTATGTCTTGATCTTCCACCACATCTCCTGCTCTGAGGCTTTTCTCCCCGCCTCCTTTTTTTGAAGCTTTTCTTTACATTCCCTCTTTCCTTTTTCCTCCTGCCATATTTTTTCCCCCTCTGCCTCTTCTCTGTCTCTCCACCTTTTCCAAGCTCTTTCTCTTTTCCCCCTGTCCTCTCACCATAGGCCATCTCAACTCTTTCTTCTGGGGGGCGCATATCACTCAGTATGTGACCAGAAACCGGAAGTCAATGATGGCAGCTCAGAAAGGTCTGGGGTGAACACCATGTGAGAATGCCCTCATGTTTCCATGCATGACACATCAGGGACCCTCAGAATACAAGCTCCCACTTGTCATAGGTTCACTCTGATGTACCGACCCCGCCTGTGCAAAGACCCAGCATCTCCTCCAGGCCTGCAGACTGGTCTCTGGGTTCCCCAGCCAGGCTCAGTCCCCTCTCCAGAGTGGAAGAGATGCCTTTCCTGTGGTGGGAGGAGTCTCCGGGTTCATCCCCCTCAGGTCCTAGAGACAAGGAAGGCCACTGTGTAGCTGATGCTGGTGGGTTTAGGTTTGCTCGATGCAGTGCCTGAAAAGCCAGAAGGAAGAAGGTGAAGGCCGTGGGACACCAGGCCCCACTCTGCTTCCACCTCGTCAGCTCCCGCTTGATCTGTTTCACATTTTTAAAATTGATTTTCGAGAAGGGGTAAACATCTATGTGAGAGAGACATTAGTTGCCTCCCTTACATCCAAATGGGGATCAAACCTGCAACCTAGATATGTGCCCTGACTGGGAGTTGAACCTGCAACCTTCCAGTGCATGGGACAATACTCCAACCAGCTGAGCCAAATGAAGGCTGATCTGTTCCATATTTTACCCATATGCTAGCTATGAGCCTACCTGCCCCTTAAAATCCAGATGAAGTTGCCATAAACCTTGCCCCATCCCCAGTCCTACAGGCAGTGAAAGCCCAAACTCTTTCAAAGCTTCCTGCTATTGACAGCTTCCTGTTGTCTCAACCCCTCTCATAGTCTCCTCTGCCCCTTGGCAAAGCAACTCATTCAACACACATTTATGTGTCGGAGGCACTTTCTAGATGCTGAAAAGATAGCAAAGAGGAAGAGAGAGAAATCCTACTCGCTAGGCACTTTCACTCCAGTTTGGGCAGTCTGCCAAATGAACAACTGCATTACTGCATGATATGTGCTATTAAAAAAAAAAAAGCAAAGTAGAGATCAAGGAAGAAATAAAAAACTTCCTGGAAACAAATAAAAATGAACACATAACAACCCAAAATCTATGGGACAAAGCAAAAGCATTCCTGAGAGGGAAGTTCATAGCTCTACAGGCCTACCTCAAGAAACAATAAAAATTTCTAATAAACTAACCCTACAATTGAAAGAATTAGAGAACAATAAGAAAAGCTCAGAGTAAGTAGAAGGAAGTAATTAATAAGGATCAGAACGAAAATAAATGACATAGAGACTAAAACAAAAACACACAAAAAAAAAACCCCACAAAAGATCAATGGAACTAAGAGCTGGTTCTTTGAAAAGATTAATAAGATTAATGAACCTTTAGCCAGACTCATCAAGAAACAAAGAGAGAGGACCCAAATAAATAGAATCAGAAATGAAAGAGTTGAAATAACAACTGATACCACAGAAATACAAAGGATTACCAGAAAATACTATAAACAATTCTATGCCAACAAGCTGGACAATGTGAATGAACAAATTCCTAGAAAAATACAATCTTCCAAAACTGAATCAGGAAGAAACAGAAAACCTGAGTAGGCCAATAACAACTGATGAAATTGAAGCAGTAATAAAAAAAAAACTCCCAGCAAACAAAAACCCTGTTCCAGTCAGCTTCACAGGGGAGTTTTATTAAATATTCAAAGAACTAACACCTATCCTCCTCAAACTCTTCCAAAAAATCCAAGAGGAAGAAACACTTCTAAGCTCTTTCCACAAGGCCAGCATTATCCTAATTCGAAAACCAGATAAAGACACTAAAAGAAAGAGAATTATAGGCCAATATCCCTGATGAACATAGATGCTAAAATTCTCAACAAAATATTAGCAAATTGGATCCAGAAATATATTAAAAAGATCATACAGCATGACCAAATGGGACTTATTACAGGGATGCAAGGCTGGTATAATATTCACAAATCAGTAAATGTGATACATCACATAAATTGAAAGACAAAAATCACATGATCATATTAATAGATGCAGAAAAAGCATTCAACAAAATCCAATACCCATTTTTATAACTCTCAGCAAAGTGGGAATAGAGGGATCATACCTCAACATAATAAAGGCTATATATGACAAATCTACAGCCGACATTATCTCAATGGGTAAAAACTAAAACAATTTCCCCTAAGAACAGGAACAAGACAGGGATGTCTGCTTTCACCACTCTTATTCAACACTAGAGCCCCAGTGCACAAAAATTCATGCACTGGGGGGTGGGGGGGTGTCCCTCAGCCTGGCCTGTGCCCTCTCACAGTCTGGGACCCCTCAGGGATGTCCACCTACCAGCGTAGGCCTGCTCCCCGGGGGATCGGGCCTAAGCTGGTAGTCAGACATCCCTCTGGCAGCCCAGGAGCCTATGGGGTGCGGGCCTAAGCTTACAGCCATCAGCCTGGCTTGTGGCTGAGCAGAGCTCCCCCTGTTGGAGTGCACTGACCATCAGGGGGCAGCTCCTGCATTGAGTGCTGCCTCCTGGTGGTCAGTGCACATCATAGCAACTGGTCGTTCTTGGTCGTTCCACCATTAGAGTCAATTTGCATATTACCCTTTTATAATATAGGATAGTATGGGAAGTCCTGGCCACATTGATCAAATAAGAAGAAAAAATAAAAGGTATCCAAATTGGAAAGGAGGATATAAAATTGTCATTATTCACAGATGGCATGATATTGTACATAGAAAACTCTAAAGCCAACCCAGTATGGCTCAGTGGTTGAGCATCGACCCATGAACCAAGAAGTTACCAGTTTGATTCCCAGTCAGGGCACATACCTGGATTGAGGTCTTGATCCCCAGTAGGGGGGTGTGCAGGAGACAACCAATCAATGATGTTTCTATCTCTTTATCTCTCTCCCTTCCTCTCTCTCTAAAATCAATAAAAACATTTTTTTAAAAAGAAAACCCCAAAGAATCCACCAAAAAAACTACTAGACTTACTAAATGAATTAGGCAATGTAGCAGGATACAAAATTACTCAGAAATTGATGGCATTTTTATATACCAATAATGAACTCTCAGAAAAAGGAACTTTTAAAAAAAAATTCCCATTTTCCATTGTAACAAAAAAATTAAGATACTAGGAATAAACTTAACCAAGGAGGTAAAAAACCTGTACTTGGAAAACTATAGAACATTGAAAAAAAAGAGATAGAAGAGATATAAACAAGTGGAAGAATATACCATGTTCATGGATTGGTAGAATTAATATAATTAAAATGTCCATACTACCCAAAGCAATCTATAGATTCAATGCAATCCCTATCAAAATACCAGTGGCATATTTCACAGATCTAGAACAAATACTCCAAAAATGTATATGGAACCCAAAAGACCCCAAATAAATGCAGCAATTTGAGAAAGAAGAACAAAGTTGGAGGGATCATAATACCAGATATCAAGTTATACTACAAAACCACTGTAATAAAAACAAACTGGTACTGGCACAAGAACAGGCATATACATCAATGGAACAGAACAGAGAACCCAGAAATTGATACACACCATTATTCTCAATATTTGACAAAGGAGGTAAGATCATACAATGACACCCTAACCAGTTTGGCTCAGTGGATAGAGCGTCAGCCTGCGGACTCAAGGGTCCCAGGTTCGATTCCGGTCAAGGACATGTACCTTGGTTGCGGGCACATCCCCAGTGGGGCGTGTGCAGGAGGTAGCTGATCATTGTTTCTCTCTCATCGATGTTTCTAGCTCTCTACCCCTCTCCCTTCCTCTCTGTAAAAAAATCAATAAAATATATTTTTTAAAAAAGAATCATATGAAAAAAAAAAAGATCATACAATGGAGTAAAGACAGTCTCTTCAATAATGGTGTTGGGAAAATTGGACAGGTATGTGGGGAAAAAAAAATGAAACTAGACCACCAACTTAAACCATATACAAGAATAAACTCAAAATGGATAACAGACTTAAATGTAAGTCATGAAACCATAAAAATCCTAGAAGAAACATAGGCAACAAAATATCAGACACCTCATGGAGCAAAATTTTCAGATATATTTCCTAGGGGAAGAGAACAAAGGAAAAAATAAACAAGTGGGACTACATCAAAATAAAAAGCTTCTGCACAGCAAAAGAAACCAGCATCAAAATGAAAAGGAAACCCACCGTAGGGGAGATCATATTTGCCAATGACACATCTGATAAGGGGTTAATTTCCAAAATATATAAAGTACTTACACAACTCAAGAAAAGGAAGACAAACAATCCAATAAAAAGACCTGGGCAGAAGACCTGAATATATACTTCTCCAAAGAGGACATACAAATGGCCAAGAGCGTGAAAAAATGCTCAACATCACTAGCCATCGGAGAGATGCAAATTAAACGACAACGAGGTAAAATATCCTTAGGTGAGGATTTAAAAAATAAATACATTTTAAAAAGAAAACAAAGAATTCCCTTATATTTTAGTAATTTAATTATGTATACTGTAGACATTACACATTGTGTAAAAAATGTTGTGGAATAAAGTATCTTTTCAATTTCCAGAAGGGAAAACAAGAAACAAAGCATAGAAAGAGCATGAGGAGGGAAGGGGGCTGGGGGCCCTCTGTCCAGGTAACATTTGTGGAGACCTGATTGAAGTGTAGAGAAATACAAATATTTGGATGAAGAGTAGGTCAGGCAGAACACACAATAAGCACCAAAGCTCTAAGCTGGAAGTGTGTGGGATGAAGTTAGAAACAGCAGGGAGGGCAGGGTGGCTGGTGTAAGTGAGGGGAGCCTGCAGGAGGTGAGGTCTGGGCAGCAGCTAGTGGGTAGATGGTGCAGAGCCTGGGAGGCTGTGGTCACGAGTTTAGCTTTTCTGAGAGTGAGGGGAGCCATTGAAGGGTTTTGCCTTTAAAAAGAATTACTCACTCTGGGTTTTGATAAAGGGAGAATGGCCTGGAGGATGGGTAAGAGTGGAGATGAGAGGCCATAGTAGGAGCCATGTGGACCTTTCCCTGTTTCACTGGGTCCCTCCCTCCTGCCCTCCTGGACTGCCTGAGAGTGATTCCCTCTCTCAGACAAAGCAGCTTTGTCCTCCTAAAGTCTTGGTGCAAATTCAGACCACAGGGTGAGAATCTGCTCCTTTATCCCCATCAAGGATTTTTGAAAAAATACTAGTATTTCCAAACAATGGCATATGTTTCCTGTTTAAGGAAAAACAATTCTCTACCTCTTCACTTACACATTGGGCCTCCACAGCAGTTTCATTTGAACAAAGGATTTTATCAGAAAAAAAAAATGTGAACATTGCTTTTCTGTTCACCCTTCACTGTTCCAATGATTAGTCTAGCGAGCAAAAGTGACTTTACTAAGTTGCAAGGAGGATCCCTCCACTCCCGACCCTCGTGTGCCCTATTTCTGTGGTTTGCTCATACTACTCCAGCTACCTAAAATGCTCTCCTCTGTCTACCTACTGTCTTTTGCCCTCAAGACATTCAGCCCATACCACCACCATCACCACCACTCCTCGCACCCACCACCCAGCCTTCTCTCACAGACCCCTCGGGTCTCTTCTCTTCCCAGCCCCTCCCCTTCAAACAGAATTCCTCCTCCCTTTCCCTGGTCTCCAGCTGTGCTTCTGACATCACTAGGCTGGTCTTAATTACCCTGCACTGTAATTTATCTGTTTACATGGAAGCCTCCTCTAAAAGCAGGAGCACATCCTAAGGCAGGGACTATCTTATCCACCTCTGAATTCCCAACTCCTGTATCTCACCTGGCACAGAGCAGGTGCCCCATAAATGACAGTCAAATGCCTCGGCCGCAGTTGAGACTTCTGTCAAATGCTCCTTTACACAACTGTGTCTCTCCTCTTGCAGGCTTGGATTTGGGTGTTCTTTGGTTTCTTATTTACAATTCCTCTGGAGAAACTGTATTCAGAAGAATACTGGACATAAAGACAATTCCAGGGTGCGGTCTATCCAACACTTCTTAGCTGTGTGAACTTAGAGAAGTCACTTCATTCTTTGGAGCCTTTATTTCTGCATTTGTAAAATGAGAAAAACAAGTCTCAAGAGCAACCAAAATCTTCAAGTACATTCTTTTTCAAACTGTGGCTCGTGTATGTTGTTAATTTTTAAAATTAAAATATAATTGTCATATAACATTATATTAATTTCAGATATACAAAATAATGACTTCATATACATACTAGAGGCCTGGTGCATGAATTTGTGCACATTGAAAGGAAATTAATTAGAAGAAATATTTTATTATCTCTATTCGCACTTTCTCTATAATAGGTCAACCAAATTCATGATCGGCAATGACAAAACGAAACACACGCATGCAATTGGTGCCAGTGAGCACTTTATATGTATCATGCATGCACGAGTCAACTTAGCCATATATTTATGTGTATATATATGTATATGTGTGTGTGCGTGCGTGTGTGTGTGTGTGTGTGTATATATATATATACATGTATATATATATAATAAACTTGCTTAATTAGACCTAATTTCTGATATAGCTAAACTTTTTCCAGCCCAGTGAAGCACCCCAACTTCTCTTTCAGGTAATTGTCAGCAACACAGCAGTAAATATCAACACAAAGCAGATTATTATTGTAGATCACACAGGGAGAACAAAGGGTAAAATATTTAACTGCAGCAGTGTTTGACTATATTCTGCACAGTGAGAAAACCTGAAGTCATTTTCAAGGTCCACCATTTCTTAGTTCTTTTCAGTCGGGTCAAGTTTCTAAGCTTTCTAAATCTCCATTTTCCGGCTAATGAAAAGAAAATAGGATTCCACTGAGTCTCCTATCTACCTACTCCAGGACTTCTGTGAGGATCAAATGAGATAAGGCACAGAAAATGCTTCATAGACCTTTGGTTAAAGTGTGAAATGTTTGCAGCTGGCTATAAAGCAAGTCGTGTTCCTCGACTGAAGAAACTGCAAGGAGGCTAGTTGTCGCTAGGGAGAGGAAGCTGGGCATTGCTACATGACATCATTACCCGGTGCCCACAGCCATCATTTCCGGGCTGGGGTGGGCTGTGGGCTGCATTTTGTCAGCTGCGATTTAATAGGCTGTCACTCCAGGGTGGTGGCGGAGCCCCTGTCCCATTTGGGGGAAGCCGAGTGTTGCTTTGTAGGTGCCAGGTCTGTGGTGCTGTTTCTCTGTGTATATCACAGCAGCTCCTGCATTGAGCGCCTGCCCCCTGGTGATCAGTGCGTATCATAGTGACCGGTTGGACGGTCGGACACTTAGCATATTAGCCTTTTATATAGATAGATCATGCTACAAAATGAGTTAATCATTTCTTAAATTGGAAACCTATAGCAATGTACTAAGAATTCACAGACAGAATATCCTATACAATAAAAGCATAGTATGCAAATTGTCCCCTCAACTGGGGGTTGTCCAGGAGTTAGACCAGGGGGTGGGGCCGGCTGGGGGAAGGGAGGGAAACCCTGGCTGGTGGCAGGGGCAGGCAACGGGGGGAAGGGAGGGAGTACCCAGCCAGCAGCCGGCCACCACTAGGGACCCTACCAGTGCACAAATTTCATGCACTGGGCCTCTAGCTGTATTATAAAGAGACATGGGCTTAAAGCAGTGGTTCTCAACCTGTGGGTCGCGGTCCCTTTGGCGGTCGAACGACCCTTTCACAGGGGTCGCCTAAGACCATCCTGCATATCAGATATTTACATTACGATTCATAACAGTAGCAACATTACAGTTATGAAGTAGCAACAGAAATAATTTTATGGTTGGGTCACAACATGAGGAACTGTATTTAAAGGGCCAGAAGGCTGAGAACCACTGGCTTAAAGACTGATTCCAGCCCTTGCTTCATGACCTACTAAGTTTCTTCATCTGTAAATTGGAGATCATGAGAACAATCCATTTTTTGTCAACCTTCTTGTAAAGACCTGGCATGTGGTAGGCACCTAGTAAATGTTTATTCTCTTTCTCCTGCAGACTTCCACAAAACATAGCCTTACTTGCCTGGCCAGTGTGGCTCAGTGGTTGAGTGTCAACCTATGAACCAGGAGGTTACAGCTGGATTACCAGTCAGGACACATGTCTGGGTTTCAGGCTCAATCCCCAGTGTGGGGCGTGCAGGAGGCAGCCAATCAATGATTATCTCTCATCATTGATGTTTCTATCTCTCTCTCCCTTCCTCTCTGAAATCAATCTATATATATAAAAGCCTAAGTGACTGGTACGCCGGAATGACTGGAATGACCGGTCAACTGATCACTATAATGCACACTGACCACCTGGGGGCAGATGCTCAAGGCAGGAGCTGCCTCCTGGTGGTCAGTGAGCTCCCACAGCGGGAGTGTCACTCAGCCAGAAGCTGGGCTCACAGCTGGTGAGCACAGCTGCAGTGGCAGGAGCCTCTCCCACTCCTGCGGCAGTGCTACCAAGCGGCGGCAACAGATGCAGTGGAGCCGGGATGAGCAGCAGCAGAGCTGTGCCTGGCCCTGGTTTGGGCTCCTCCCCAGCCATCTGCTGCTTCAGCACTGCTACATCCCCCCGAGGGGTCCTAGATTGCGAGAGGGCGCAGGCCAGGTTGAGGGACCCACCCGTGCATGAATCCATGCATTGGGCCTCTAGTAAAAATATATGAAAACAACAACAACATACAAAACAGCCTTTCTTTTTGGTCTCACATAAAGTTGATCTGGGCAGCCATGGTCTTTCTCACAGGTAGCTTTATTTTTATTTTTAAAAAATATATTTTATTGATTTTTTGCAGAGAGGAAGGGAGAGGGATAGAGAGTTAGAAACATCGATGAGAGAGAAACATCAATCAGCTGCCTCCTGCACACCTCCCACTGGGGATGTGCCCACAACCAAAGTACATGCCCTTGACCAGAATCAAACCTGGGACCTTTCAGTCCGCAGGCCGACGCTCTATCCACTGAGCCAAACCGGCCAGAGCAGGTAGCTTTATTTAATGACTTAGCTTGAGTTCAGATTCTAGAGATGTGTCTGGTCTGGTGTGGCTCAGTTGGTTGGGCATCATCCCCTACACCATAAGGTGGCGGGTTCGATTCCCAGTCAGGGCACATACCTAGATTTTGGGTTGGTGAGCATGTGGGAGGCAATCGATAGATGTTTCTCTCTACCTTCCTCTATCTCTAAAAAAATAACAAAAAAACAGATTCTAGAGATGTTGTCAAATGCATAGTAAGAATTGAAAACGAATTTTGTGTAAGTTGGTCTGGATGACTGAAGGAAATATGAGTTTAATTTTCTTTTATTGAGGCATAGTTACATGGTAACTTTTAAAAAAATACATTTTTATTGAGTTCAGAGAGAAAGGGAGAGGGAGAGAGAGAGAAACATCAATGATGAGAGAGATAATTGAATGGCTGCCTCCTGTATGCCTCCCACTGGGAATCGAGCCCGCAACCGGTGCATATGCCCTTGACCGGAATCGAACCCATAACCCTTCAGTCCTCAGGCCAACACTCTATCCACTAAGCCAAACCAGCTAGGGCCATGGTAACTTTTTAAGCCGTTTGATTTTTTGCTTTCAGTCTTCAAGTCCTTACAGAATTGTTTGAGCCACTGCAACTCCTTTTTTCCCTTTGTTTAGCTTATCTTCCTTTGTTTCCTTTCTCACAATCACTCTCTAAACATATGACAATATAATATTAGAAGAGATGAAGTCCCCAGCCGTCTCGGCTGGTTGAACCAGCCAGATTCAGTGCTCATATCTGCTGGACAAGCTGCTGTCAGAGTGGGAGTGAGCTGAGGTCATTCTACCAGGACGCACTCATTCTTGCTTTGTGCCAGGAAGAATTTATCTAAAATATGAGCAGATCTGGCCTCCTTTATATATATATCACATGAGATTCAAGCAGTCATCTGCTCCTGCACATGGAGTGTTCCACAAGTACATGAAAAGAGAGCGGTGTGGAGAGCTGCTGAAGAGCACCGGCTGTGTGCGGGGGCCCAACTGCCGCCACTCAGAAGCCAGCCGTGTGCCTGGGGCAAGTTATTTGACTTGTCTCTGCTTGTTTTCTCATGGAGAGAGAGGGAGAGAGAGAGAGAGAGCGAGCTGTACCTATCTCTCAGAGTTGCTGTGAGAATTTAATGGTAGTGAGAGTAAAGCTCCAGCAGACGTGTGCGTGGTGAGAGCCAAGGAAGTGTTTCTATGAGCCAAGTGAGCACAAGTGAATCATGTATTGTTAGCATTCCACACACAGGCTTCCGTCTTGTTTTTTTCCTTCTCAATTGAAGATTCTAACGACTAACTTGGTGGGGAACATAAAAATACATTTTTGGGAGGGCTCTAGCAATCTGACTCTGTACCTAGTTAATCAGTACCCCTAATGCTAACATTGTTATTAGTCTATAATCAAGTCACTGCCCCTTTCTTAATGATCTAGTCTTCAAGATCTGTTTACCTAGATACTCCCATTTTACAGCGGCCATAAACCATGAACCATACACAACCCCTGGAGGAGGTTATCAGTGCTGGCGCCAGGCCAGGCCTTTAGGTGTGGTCTCATGGCCCCCATCCAACACACGGGACTTTTTGCAAAGCCTGCGAAAGGTCCGGAAGCCTGATCATTATCTGGGGGACAAAGAAACCAAAGGGTATAAAGAGAAAGCTTCCTCCATACTGGGGGGCTCAGGATTTGGAAACAGGCTCCCCTGAGTCACAGTACTAGTACATCTGGAAGTAAATGGGTTTTTCCTGTATCTCTGAGTACTCCTGTATGTGTATTTTCTGGTCGCTGGTAAATTCTGTAACAAACTAAAGTCCCGTGTATGTCCAACTGAGGCCAGAGTCACTGACTTTAGCATCCACAATACTTCTCAACTTTGCTCCTGTTGTGCCAAGGTTATGAGATCTCATATCTTTTCTCTAGTATCATCACTTTTTCACGCTCACTCAATTTATAAAAGAATAAGGGCAAAATGCTCAACGAACCACAGAATACTGATACACAGGCAAAAGCTGCCTGAACCTAATGCAATCAAAGCATTTGCAGAGGCCCCTTGGAAATGGAAATGAAGCTTCCTGCCCTAGAGGGGTTCAGAGCCACCTGCGGGCAACCAAAGGCACTGCCCTGCCAGGGCAGTGAATGGTCAGGGTGAGCTGATCAGGTCCATCAGACACAGAGGGAATGAGGACCCTGCCTGTGGCTAGGGAAGTTGGTCACAGATGCCAGGACTACAGAGTGAAGAGAGAGGCTGGCTGAGGCCTAGCTCTACCATTTATCTTGGGCAAGTTATTTAAGTCTCTGAACCTCCTTAGTAAAAGAGGGGTAAGATCCATTTCAAAGGGTTACTTTAGAGCAGTGGCTCTCAACCTTCCTAATGCCGCGACCCTTTAATACAGTTCCTCATGTGTGGTGACCCCCAATTTCATTTTACAAATTGAACATAATTAAAGCATAGTGATTCATCACAAAAACAATATGTAATTATATATGTTTTCCGATGGTCTTAGGCGACCCCTGTGAAAGGGGCATTCAACCCCCAAAGGGGTCGAGACCCACAGGTTGAGAACCGCTGCTTTAGGGGTTTAAATGAGACATAAAAAACTGTGCTTAGCAAATTGCTGGGCACATAGAAGATGCACAATCAATTATGGCCAGAACAGTAGCATAGGAGGAGAGGAGACATTTGAACAAAGTAGGAAGATCAGCAGAAGGACAAAGTGGGACACATCTTCCTTCACTACAGAAGGTAAGTATCAGGGCAGATAAGGCTGCAGGAACTGGAGGAAGCCAAGAAGAATCCCCAGGCAGGCCATGAGTGGAGCCAAGAGTTTATTTTCTGATTACTAATCTACCCTTGCTGGGGTGGGAATCAGGGGCAAATGGGGCCAACCCCACTCTTGGCAGCTGAGAATCAACAAGGAAGAGAACTGGGGCTCCTGCTGTGTGTATGGAGAAGGAAGAAGCTATCGGTTACTGGAGAGAGCTGATGGAATTGGGCAGGGCTCTCTAGGGAAGCTGTGAAAGGTTTGGAAGAACAACTGTATGTAGGTAAGGAAGAGAGGATTGTCCAGATCCATGTTACAGGATGACAGGAAGCAGGTAGAGTTGGAGACTCTAAATATGGTGAGTTGTGTGATTTCCTCTCTAACCCGGTATAAGACAAAAGGAAGCTGACTATATTGGTCCAGGGAAAAGGATTTATGAGGAAGGGGTGGCAGAAGGACTAGGTTGACAAGTGCTGGAGAGACAAGGGCTGAAGCACTGCAAAGTCAAGGACTATAAAGTCAAGGTTATAGAGGAAGTGGAGTGAAGTCAGGGGGCGTGAGCAGTCAGAGATGGACTCCAGGAAAAAGAAGTGTCAGTAAGATGGACCAGCAGGTGGAGGGGGAGGAAGGTCAGGCTCCGAGCCTGGGGAATTTGATGGTCAATGTAGAGCAGTCTTGTATGGTATCAGGTATAAGGTGGGCCCCTAATGTGAAGGGGCAAATCCTTTATGATCTTTCAAAGATAAGAAGCAATGTTAAATCAAGATGGAAGGGGCTGCAAGTGTTGATCCTGCTGTATGAGGTGCTTTATATAAACTATCTAATATTATCTTCCCAGTAGTCCTTCAAGTTGGTGATTTGTGAAAAAATGGTAATGGCACAAATTAAAGCGATTGCCAAGGGTCTCACGGCTGTTAAGCCTGGCAGCTCAGATTTAATCCCAGGGTTGACTGGTTCCAAAGCCCATGTGCCTTTCACCTCCCCAGATTTCCACAAAGAGTGGCACTTGAGACCTTTCTAATTCATTCTCCTCATTTTTCACAGCTCTCAAGGTTGGAATCTCTGATCTGGTGTGTTGGACAGCCAGGTGAGATCTGGCAGGCCCTAGCAGTGATGAAACTCTCCTGAGCTCCACCCTGTCTTTATTCCCTGATGGCAGCAAGCTGGCCCTGGGTGAGGGCTGGAGCTCTCAGCTGGGCTGGACCCCACTGCAGAGAGGGCAAGTGTGACGGGAAGAGCAACAGGAAGTACCTGCGTTCTCTTGTTGAAGCTCTGAGTTTGTTTCATGTGATTGCCCTGCTCAGTGAGTCATTCATTTAGTGGAAGGAGGATGTTGGAGATGGTCAGATCTGGGTTCAGATTCAGCTCCAGCACTTGAGTTGTGTGACTTTGAATGAATGACCTTGACCAACTTTCTCAGTTGGCTCAGAATTACAAGGTTTTCTGGGACAGGGAACGTTCGGTTATAAAACCAGATATTCCCAGGCAAATGGAACAGTTAGGCACCCCAACAAGCTACTCAACCCCATTGTGCCTCAGTTTCTGAGTATAAAATGGGGTTATCTGTGGCCTATTTCTCTGCTTCTTACCACCTGTTGGTGTGCTTTTCAGAGAACACAGGAGCTGGGAGCATGGTTTAAATTCAATCTGGTCAAGAGAAGTTTAGGATTAACTGCATGCTCCTGTATCGCTGAGGCTGAATTGAAGTGCATGCCACTTTCTCCAGCATGCTGCTTGGAGCTCTCAGCTGTTGCTCGTGTTGCAGCCTGAACCATGAGTCAAGAGCCTCCTGAGTTGATCCCCTCCCAGTTGTTCCTAGCTGTTGCTTCTTGTTCCCAGGTGAGTGTGGCAAGGTCCAAGCACACCATGCTCAGTAGGCAGTGTTGAGATTGGGGTTAGTTGTGTGTGAATGAAAGCAGCTTGAAACAGAAGATCCAGAATTCCAGTCACGTTAACATTGCGTAAGAAGAGCTTTTTAGGCTTCAGCCAGGATGGGTGGCATAAGCATGTCAGGAAGAGAGCAAAGTCTTCCCGAAGTTGTCTCCCCTGGTACCTGCCATTGATTCTCTTTCTTCCTGAAATTGGTGGCCTCCACATTTTGCCCAGGAGCCAGATTCATAGTTGTCCTCAACAATGTAGTGAGAAGGTGTGGAGCTTTTGTTCCTGTAGGAGGGTGAGTTCTAAGCAGAAAGTAATGCCCTAGCTGATTTAGTTCAGTGGATAGAGCATCAGCCTGCAGACTGAAGGGTCCCAAGTTAGATTCCCATCAAGGGCACGTGCCTGGGTTGCAGGCTTGATCCCAAGTAGAGGGTGTGCAGGAAGCAGCTGATCAATGATTCTCATCATTGATGTTTCTATCTCTCCCTCCCTCTCCCTTCCTCTCTGAAATCAATAAAAATATATTAAAAAAAAAAAGGAAAGAGAAATGGATGAATTCAGCAGATGTAAATTTGGCCATCCACAGTTCCCCAAAAAGTTAAACATGGAGTTACAATGTGACTGAGAAATTCTCCTAAGTCTATACCAAAGAGAAATTGAAAACATGTCCACACAGAAACCTACACATGAGTGTTCATAGTAACATCCTTTGTAATAAAAGCCTAATATGCTAAGTGTCCAGTCCACGGTTTGGCCATTCAACCAATCAAAGTGTAATATGCTAATGATATGCTAAGGCTACTCAACCGCTTGCTATGACATGCACTGACCACCAGGAGGCAGACAGTTGACTGGTCAACCAGTCACTATGATGCATTGACCACCAGGGGGCAGACAGTCCACCAGTTGACCAGTCACTATGATGTGCAATGACCACCAGAGGGCAGTTGCTCCAACTGGTAGATTAGCTTGCTGCTGGGCTCTGGCCAATCAGGACTGAGTGAGATGGGCCGGACACGCCCTGGAGTCCTCCTGCAGTTCCTCCCCAGCTGGCCAACCTCCCACATTTCTCCCCGGCCCCAATTGTGCACTGGTGGGGTTCCTCGGCCTGGCCTGTGCCCTCTCACAATCCAGGACCCCTCAGGGGATTTGGAGAGGGGGTTTCAGCCCAATTCCACAGAGGGAGTGCTGCTCAGCCAGAACCCGGGCTCACAGCTGGCAAGCACAGCGGTGGTGGCCAGAGTCTCTCTTGCCTCCATGGCAGTCGGACATCCTCCGAGGGCTCCTGGACTGCAAGAGGGTACAGGCGGGCTGAGGGACCCCTCCAAGTGCACGAATGTCGTGCACCAGGCCTGTAGTCTAATCTAATAAAAGACAAACATGCAAATTGACTGTACTTTTGCTACACCTTAAGCCACGCCCACCAGCCAATCAGCAACTACATGCAGATTAACCCAACCAAGATGGCAGCTGGCAGCCATGGAGCTGAAGCAAGCAGGAAACTTGGGTGCTCCAGTGATGGAGGAAGCCAAGCTTCCCGGCCAGCTCTGAGCTCCACTGAAGGCAACAAAGTTTCAATTATAGAAGGTAAATAAATCCCAGAATTAAAAGAGAGGCTGGGAGCTTCCATTGCCAGGGGGCTTGGCCAGCCTGAAAACGGCCCTCAGCCCCTCACCCAGACTGGCCAGGCACCCCAGTGGGGACCCCCCACCCTAAAGGGGGTGTGGCCAGCCTGAAAATAGCCATCAGTCCCTCACCCAGGCTGGCCAAACCTCCATAGGGTGAGGGTCCCCCCTGGGGGGGAGGGCTTGACCAGCCTGCAAACAGCCATCAGCCCCTCATCCAGGCTGGCCAGGCACCCCAGTGGGGACCCCCACCCTGAAAGGGTTGTGACCAGCTGCAAACAGCCATCAGCCCCTCACCCAGGCTGGCCAGGCACCCAAGCGGGATCCCCACCCTGATCCGGGACACCCTTCAGAGCAAACCAGCTGGCCCCCACCCATGCACCAGAACTCTATCCTATATAATAAAAGGGTAATATGCAAACTAACCCTAACAGCAGAAAGACTGGGAATGACTGGTCCCTATGACACACACTGACCACCAGGGGGCAGATGCTCAATGTAGGAGCTGCCCCCTGGTGGTCAGTGTGTTCCCACAGGGGGAGCTTTGCTCAGCCACAAGCCAGACTGATGGCTGCCAGTACAGCGGTGGTGGTAGGAACCTCTCCTGTCTCCTCAGCAGTGCTAAGGATGTCCAACTGCAGCTTAGGCCTGCTCCCCACTGGCAAGTGGACATCCCCTGAGGGCTCCTGGGATGCCAGAGTGATGTCTGACTGCCATTAAAAAAAATAAAGGTAAATAAATCCCAGAATTAAAAAAATGGAGCAGGCCTAAACCAGCAGTGGTCATCCCCCAAGGGGTCCCAGACTGTGAGAGGGCACAGGCCAGGCTGAGGGACCCCAGAGTGCGCAAACTTTTGTGCACCGGGCCTCTAGTTTATATATATAAAAGCCTAAGTGACTATTTGACCGGTAGCTATGACACACACTGACCACCAAGGGGCAGACGCTCAATGCACAGGCATAGAACCATGGAACAGACTGATGAATCTCAGAGGGAAGGAGGGAGTGGGGAGGTCGGGAAGAGACTAACCAAAAATCTTATATGTGTACTAGAGGCCCAGTACACGGATTCCTGCACCAGTGGGGTCGCTCGGCCTGGCCTGCAGGGATTGGGCTGAAATCCGCAGTCTGACATTCCCCAAGGGGTCCCAGATTGTGAGAGGACTGAAGCCAGTCCAAGGGACCCCACTGGTGCACAAATCTGTGCACCAGCCCTCTAGTTACTTATAATTACTAAAAAGGGTAAACAACCCACAAAAAAGGGGGGAAACAACCCACAAGTCTATCAATTGATAAATGGGTAAAAATGTAGTACATTGATACACTGGAATATTATCTATAATAATAAAAGGGTAATATGCTAATTAGACTGGACAGCCAAACCACCTTACGGATGACCTTCCAGACTGTGAGGGCTGAGGCAACATCTAGGGCTGCTGCCGCCAATGGGGCCAAGGGCTGCTGCTGCCTCAGGCTTTGGAGCTCCTTGCATGAATTTCATGCATTGGGCCTCTAGTGCAGCTATAAAAAAGGAATGAAGTATTGATTCAGGCTGTGGTATGGATGAAAAGACAAAAGGCCACATATTATATTATTACACTAGAGGCCCAGTGCACAAAATTTGTGCACGGATAGGGTCCCTACTCCTGGCCGGCGGTCAGGGCCGATCAGGTTCCCCATCTCCCCACCTCCTCCTTCCCTCACTGCCCGCATGCCGCCACCGAGCAGTTCCCCCTGCCTCTCTGCCTCCTCCTTCCCTCGCTCCCTCAGCGTCCCACCACCACCACTGGTCACCCACCATGTTCTGCACCACCCCTTGGTGGTCAGCACACATCATAGTGAGCGATCGAACTCTCATTCTCCCTGTTGAACTCCCAAGGGGACACTTTGCATATTAGCCTTTTACATATATAGATTTTCATAAAATGTCCAGTATAG
This sequence comes from Myotis pilosus, assembly GCA_036010255.1. NCBI lineage: Eukaryota > Metazoa > Chordata > Mammalia > Chiroptera > Vespertilionidae > Myotis > Myotis pilosus. The sequence goes on from JASKON010000003.1 coordinate 105,316,002, forward strand.
GCAAATCCATAGAGACAGAAAGCAAATAGTGGTTACCAGGGAATGGGGAGCAACTACTAAGGGTACAGTGCTTCTTTTTGGGGTGATAAAAATGTTCTGGAATTAGGTAGTGGTGATGGTTGCATAGTATTATGAATACCTTTTAAACCACTGAATTGTACACTCTGAAAGGGTGAAATTCGTAGCATGTGAATTATATAGCTCAATAGGAATAATACAGTTTGGCCACCCAGTCCTGCTCCATGTAGAAAGTGCAGCAGTGGAGCGATGCATTCAGGATCCGTTGGAAGCCCTTGGTGTCGGGATGCAAGTGCTAGAGGATGGACGTGTCTCCTGGAACCAGGCACAGTGGGTCCTCCAGTTGGGTCTCAGGTGGCTAACAGCACACAGAGGTAATAAACCTTCCTGATGGCCAGGTGAGTTGTGGAGGGCATGAAGCTTCATGTTTTCTTGAGAACATCCATCTCCACCAGAATCAGACTAAGAACCCGAGTATGGTCAGGCTCATGTACACACAGGAGCTGGGAAAGATGTGGTAGTCCCTCCGCCCTTCTTTCTCCTGGCACATCGACTGGGCCACAGTGTATCCCAGAGTGCAGAGTCGGATGCTGGGCACTGAAAGCCTCAGTCTGGAATGGGCCTCAATGACTTTCCAAATGTCATTATGGCAGAGAAACAAGACCTGCAGCAAGTGGCCATGTGGGCAGAGGCCACTACCCAAACTTAGCTCAACTGATTGCTTCCGTGAGATCCAACAGGTGTCATGTATCTCCTGATGGTCCTGTGAGCTTCAGCTTCAGCTTGGGGCTGTAGAGAACTGTTGAGGATTGTGCAGAGGGGACCCCAGCATCTGGTGATCAGTCAGCGAGCCCTTTCAGCTGACAGGGACCAGAACTCCAAGGGGTAGCTCACCAACCTCCCAAACCTCTGTTCCTTTGAGGGTCAGATACCGTAGGCCTGGTGTCATCTGTACCTACTGACTGGATAGGACATAGCACAGAACTGTAAACACGTTTCCTCCCCCTCTCCTGTCTGTCCAGCCCCAAATAAATCAGGCCGTGTCATCAGAAAGTCTTCCCAGTCTCTCATACACAAAGGAGGGGCACGTAATTAACATACACTGAGACTAGCAGGAGCTGGGACATCCTTGGTTGCTTACTCCCCAAGTAAGCCCCCAAGTGCAGGGACCATGTCTGGTTGCTCACCGATGAATCCCTGTACATGTTACATAGTAGATATTCAATAACTAGAGCTTGGATTTGTGATTTCACTAGTAGCCAAAATGTCCCCAACTCAAGAGGGTTGACAGGTTGCATTTTAGTCGTAGGGGGCTCCATATGCAAAAGCAGCCAGACGCCCTGGAGCATCATCATAGCTGTGCCCCTGACTGCAGCTGCACTGAGCTCATCGTCAGGGATTCTGACACCGAGGCACACAGAGCACAAGCACACGCACACACACGGGGGAGCACACCCACCGACACACTCCCCTCAGCACTGGCTTCTCTTCCCGAAAGCAGGTGTCCAGCCCACTTCTAGCATGACGCATCTGCTAGTGACCTGGCTGGGCTGCTCTTTTTGGAAGTCCAGGCCAATCCATCCTGGTTGGCGCCTGGTAATTTTCCTTGGAAGCCCTGAACAGGAGTCACTCTTGGAGATCCTGAATAATAGATAAGCACCACTGACTCTTGGCAAGCCTTCCCTGCTCACCCTTTCCACCCGCCACGGAGAGAACTCCAACTCGTAGCCTTTGGAGAAGTAGTGGAAGGCTTCCCAAAGGAATGATGTGTTAGCGGAGTCTTGATGGACGAGTGAAGGTTGGCCAGATAGAGGGGTGTTCTGATTTCAAAGGGAAAGAGACTCTGTATCCCCAGCACACAGTAAAACGTCACATCACTGGGATTTTATGGCTGGGCAGGTGAATAAATAAGAACACACAAGAAGGCAGACAGTGGGCTCCCGGAGCTTGAGCTTGTGTGAGGGTGAGGCTGGAGAGGGGGTTTGGAGCCAGACTGTGAAGGGCCTTGTGTGTTTAGCCAAGGAATTTCAACTTGATCTTGTTGGCAACAGTAGGCCCTCAAAAAATTTTAAGCAGAAAAGTGACAGGATCAGAACTGTCTTTTTAAAAGATTAACCTGGAAAAGATGAGGATGGGGAGAAATGAGAGGAAGGGAAACCACCTCACGAGGCTGTGGAGACTGAGGGGTGAGAACGGAATAGGGTGGTGGCTGTGGGGGTGGGGAGGGTATTTTACATATATAGTCACCTGGGCCAGATGGAGGGAGGGGGTGAGAAGGAGAGATTCCAGACTATCCCACACGTTTCTAGGTCTGCCAGCTGGGAGGTCGGGATGCCATTCATTCAGATAGACATCAATAAGCTTATAGAGTGAGGGGGCTTTTGTAAAAAGGATTTTTATTATGAAATAGTACACAAATATATAAAAGTATAAAAAAGAAACGTGTTATGTAGTACAATGGTAATAAAGCTGTTTTTTACTCATTAACTTGGAGTCACCTGTGAAATTTAGTCCGAAATTCTGTTTTGAAACCTGATTAACAGACCCAGGATTATATAAATTAGCACTGTTTGGGTTACAAGTCCCAGAAACGTAACCCGCATTATTAGGCACAAAGGAAAATGAATTATAAGGACACAGGAACCCAAGGACAGCAATATGGCTGGGCATTGGGAAGGAGCTGGAACTCGGGACTCAGACACCATCAGAAGTATCTCTCCAGTGCTCCTCTCTGCAGGCTGGCTTCTTCGCTTCTCTGGCTCAAGTGATTGGAGAAGGACCACGGGCAGTTCCCAACCTTTCCGTCTAGCAGATTCAATCTCCGAGAGAGTCCGTCAGTCTTAAAACTCGAGGGAAGAACTATAGTAATTAGTCCAGCCTGAGGCGTCCAACCCAGTAACTCAGTGTGCAGTGACACTGAACAAATGTGACAGCTCTTACCGCAACCGTTCAGGAAAGAAACTCCTCAAATAGTGGGCATCCAGCAGATGCCCACTCCAGGGCAGAAGCTGTTGGACACCCTAACCCCCCCGCCCCCCCGCCCCAAATCCGCCCCAGGAGATACAGAGCGGGCTCAGGCAGTGGTTCTCAGCCTTAGCGGAACATTGGGATCACCTGGAAACCCTTAAAGACTGACGCCCATTCCACCTCAGACGACTCAAGCTTCTTCAAAAGCTCCCGGTGCTTCTCATGAGCAGCTGAGAGCTCAGGGCTGGCGCCTCCGGCCCCCCGGGCACCCTGAGCAGATGCAGCTTCTGCCTCGGCCGGTCTGTGTGCCCACGCCCTTGTGATGCTGGCCCTGCGTGCTGGCCCCCGGCCCCCGGCCGCTCTGGCAGCGAGGGTCTGTGCTGCGCAGCCCAACAGAACTTCCCGTGGTGGCCGCACACCGCAGCCGTGCTGTGCAGCACAGTGGCCACTAGCTGCCTGTGTCCACTGAGAACCTGAAGTATAATTAATGCGACGGAACATTTTATTGTATCTCACTCTAATTAATTTGAAGAGCCACGTGTGGCTAATGGCTACTCTATTGGACAGAGCAGGGCTGGTGGAGCTCAGCTAGGGGGAGGGCATATCTGAATCACCTGAGGTATTTCTTTTTTAAAAAAATATATTTTATTGATTTTTTTACAGAGAGGAAGGGAGAGGGATAGAGACTTAGAAACATTGATGGGAGAGAAACGTCGACCAGCTGCCTCCTGCACACCCCGACTGGGAATGTACCCACAACCAAGGTACATGCCCTTGACCGGAATCGAACCTGGGACCCTTCAGTCCGCAGGCTGATGCTCTATCCACTGAGCCAAACCAGTTAGGGCCACCTGAGGTGTTTCTTAACCAACTTAACGCTCTTGTTGCTACTGTTTTCCTCTGCACACATCCCCCATTCAGACCCTAAAACGGTGGGATAGAAAGGGCGACGGTGATAGGGATAAAGAACCACTGGCATAGAATGTTCCAAGTTATCTGTGTTACAAACCACTCCAATACTTGACCTAAAACAGCAATATTCATTTTTGTCATAAATCCATGTTTGGGCAGGACTCAGAGGGGCAGCTCACCTCTGCTCTCCTTGGCATCAGCCGACGTGGCTGGAAGGCTGGGGCTGGGCCACCGGAAGAGCCGCTCACTAAGGGGCTGGGTAGTGGCTGTCAGCTGGCACCCCAGCGGGGGCTTTAACCAGGCCACCTACAGGGTCTTGGGCTTCCTCACACTTGGGATTGGATGCCCAGGCACGTGCCCTGAGTGGCGGGGGAGCAGAGTGCCCCGGCTGGCCAGGCGGGAGCGCTACCCTTTTTTTAAAACGAGCCTCGGGAGCCATGCAGTCACTTCTGCTGTGCTCTGCTGCAGTGAGCCACTAAGACCAGCCTCTATCCAAGAGGCCGAGGCGAGGCCCAGTCTGAGGACAGCAGTGCTGAGAGACTTGCAGACATGTTTTAAAACTGCCCGTACGGTCCATGAGAACACGGGCCTCCTGTGCTCCACCTCCCCCTCTTCCCACCCACGGGAGGGGATGAAGGCCGTCAGTCCCCGGACTGTGAGACCTGGGGGCCCGGCCAGCTCCTCAGGCCAGAAACAGCGTTCGATCTCACCGGCCCCCGCCCCTCCTCCTGCACGCCCGGTTTCTCTGTGCTCTGTGCTCCGTAAAACCCCGTGTTGGGCAAGTCTGGGTGGTGGCGAAACAATAGCGCCGGCCCCCAGCCATCCCCTGTGCGGCCTGGCCAAAGGCCAAAGGCTGATGGGACTCAGCAGCTCACCCTCACTGGTGGCAGCGGGTGGTTCGGTGAACTTCACCTGTCAGCCGCCCCCTGTGCACATGTCAGTCCGAGTAAACCCGAGTCTTTCACAGCCAGTCCGAGCGGTGATGTCTCCGGGCCCTCAGCGCTTAGCATGATACCACATAGACCCAGGAGTGATGAGCACCGGGACAACTACACGCAGCAGCACACAGCCAGCTGCCTCGGCTCGGAAATCGTTTTCCTCGCTGGTTCCAGGCGCAGCCAAGCCCACCCCGAACACCCGGCCCTGGAGCGCCCACCCCACAACCCAGAGCACCCCTCAAAGACCCGACCCACAGACTTCTCTATTGCACACACTCCTTGAGTAACTTCCTGATTCCTTTTCTCAGAAATTCTTGGGGGCGCGGGGAGGGGAGTGGGAGAGACCTGGAAGTGAGGGCACCTGGGTCCGGTCCCCACCCGACAGAGCCGATAAGAAGGACACAGGTTTATTTGGGAGTGCGGAGATTACGGAAATCATTTTCTTCTCTATGTTTCCATTTTCTGTATTGTTAAATTTCTGATTGTGGTAAAATATATGTAACATAAAACATACCATTTTAATGATGTGTAAGTACAGTTCAGTGGCATTAAGCATATCTACATTGTTGTGCAACCATCACCACCGTCATTTCCAGAACTTTTTCATCTTCTCAAACTGAAACTCTCTCTCCATTAAAGTAACTTCCCTTCCCCCTCCCCCTCCCCCGCCCCTGGCACCCACCATTCTGCTTTCTGTCTCTGAGTTTGACATGCCTTGTTGCAGGCTCTAGGAAACTGTAAGTAGAATCATACAGTATTTTTCCTTTGTGACTGGCTTATTTCACTTAGCATAATATCCTAGAGCAGGGGTGGGGAACCTTTTTCCTGCCAAGGGCCATTTGGAAATTTATAACATCATTTGCTTATTATAATTCACTTACTATAAATTTTGTTGCTATAAAAAAAAGCTCCTAGATTTATTGAATTTCGAGTCCTGCCTGCAGATGCCTTGGCAGGGCCGGACCAAATGATTTCATGGGCCTCATACAGCCCGCGGGCCAGATGTTACCCACCCCTATCCTAGAGGTCATCCCTGTGGTCGAATGTGCCCTGGTCATCCCTGTGGTCGAAGGTGGCTCAGTTGGTTGAAGCATGTTCTGTGCACCAGAAGGTGGCAGGTTCCATTCCCGGTCAAGGCTCCTACCTAGTTTGTAGGTTTGATCCCTTCCTCTCTCCCTAAAAATAAAAAATATGCTCAGGTGAGGATTAAAAAATATATGCATATTGAGAATGTGTCAGAATCTTCTTTCTTTTTGGGGTGAATAATATCCCAGCGTGTGTGTGTGTGTGTGTGTGTGTGGCATTTTGTGTATCCATTCATCCACTGATGAACATTTGTTTCTACTTTTTGGCTTATTGTGAACAACCCTGCTATAAACATTGTTGTGCAAATATCTGTTTGAGTCTCTGCTTCCAGTTTTTTTGTATAGGCTTAGAATACATAGAGCATCATTGTGGGATCGTGTGGTAAATCTATTTAATTTTTTGAGGAAGCAGTTAAAATTTTTTAAGCTTTTTAAAAAAGGAATCAAAGAGCCCTGGCTGGTTTGGCTCAGTGGATAAAGCGTCGGCCTGCGGACTGAAGGGTCCTGGGTTCTATTCCAGTCAAGGGCACATGTCCAGGTTGCAGGCTCAATCCGCAGTGTGGGGTGTACAGGAGGCAGCTGACTGATCAATGATTCTCGCTCATCATTGATGTTTCTGTCTCTCTCTCCCTCTCCCTTCCTCCCTGAAGTCAAAACAAATATATTTTTTAAAAAGTGATAAAAGACTGTTAAGAATAAAACACCACCGGGCTGGTGTGGCTCTGTGGTTGAGTGTCGACCTATGAACCAGGAGGTCACAGTTGGATTCCCAGTCAGGGCACATGCCTGGGTTGCGGGCTTGATCCCTAGTAGGGGCCGTGCAGGAGGCAGCTGATCAATGAATCTCTCTCATCATTGATGTTTCTCTCTCCCTCTCTCTCTCTCTCTCCCTTCCTCTCTGAAATCAATAAAAATACATTTTTTTTAAAAAAGAATCAAAACACCCATTTCAAAACTTTAAAAACAGAAAAATCATGTTTGTTCATTATGATTTTTAATAATGTCTACTCTTCTAGTGGTTTTATTTATTTTTAAAGACTAATTGAGAGAGAGCATCCATAACAAATTTCAGGTTTTATTTGGTTATTTATGTGGGTTTTTGAAAATAAAACATTTTTATTGTAATAAATACATATAACATAAAATTTACTGTCTTAACCATTTTTAAGTGTGCAGTTCAGTGGTATCAAGCCCAGCCGGCGTGGCTCAGTGGTTGAGCGTTGACCTATGAACCAGCAGGTCACTGTTCAATTCCCCGTCAGGGCACATGCCCAGGTTGCAGGCTTGGTCCCCAGTGTGGGGCGTGGAGGAGGCAGCCCATGAATGATTCTCTGACATCATTGATGTTTCTATCCCTCTCCCTCTCCCCAACCCCCTCCCCCTCCCCTTCCTCCTCCCCCTCTGAAATCAGTAACCAGCAGGGCCATGACCCCCTTTGTCAGACACTAGCATTTCAGCATATTTTTGTAGCTTTTCACACTAAATGGTTGTCATTTTGCGAAACAAAATATTAACACCGGGTAAGAGTTGTGTTATGTTCCGGGGGGTTGTTAGACCAGGAATTTACATCTATGCTTCCCTCATCCCTGCTATGTACATGGGCTGTGTGACTGGGCACGACACCTCCCTTATTGGGGCTCACTTGTCATCTGTCAGTGAGTCAAACCACACAACCTGAAAGGACACCAGGAGCTAATGACACCATCCCGTCCGCACCCAGGCTCCTCCCACCCTCAGCCACGGGAGGGAGGAGCCAGGACGACCAGTGTCCAGGGTCTTGGCCTGTTTTTGGCCCTGGACTTTTCCCAGGAGCTTGGCATTGTTGCTACCACGCCTCACCTCACAGATATTTTCTAGCCGAAACTGGGGCAAATGTTCTGAAAACATGGAGATGTAGAAGACATGCTCGTGAAACGAAGGCAGAAGTCTCGCTCCGGCAGGAGGGCGTGGGGGCTGGATGGCAGGCACTCAGCGGGCAGGACCGGGCCACGGCAGCCTCCAGAGAGCAGGCGGAGGTGCTGGGGTGGAGGGGGTGGGAAATGGGCCTCTGGGTGCATGTTCTGGGGCCTGACGATGGGGTGACACTGAGTTCAACAGAGCCACTGCCCATTCTGGCCCCACCCCTCTTGCCAGGAACCGCCTCCCCAACAACCGACCGCAGTGACCACATCCCCCCAGGTTGCCTTGGAAACACGCCTGAGGACAGGGGAGTTGGGGCACAGTTGCCCAGCAACAGGTGGTGCCCTCCCTTCCGCCCTCATCTGAGGCCCCGCTCTGAAACCCTTCCACAGGCCGGGGAAGAGCTGCTCCGAAGGGAGAGGGGAGCCCAAGGACAGAAGGCGGAGGTGAGGAGCACAGGAGCCCCTGGGACCAGCCCCCACCACTTCCTCTCTGTAGGCCCAGCAAGGCCTGAGGGGCTGAGACAGGGAAGACGCCCTTGGGGCCCTTAGAGCTTTGTCCGAGGCACCTGGGACCTGGGAGGGGAAATGGGGTTCTGGGCAGGAGGGCCGGCTGGGGGCCCCAGTGGCGTTCCCTCCCTTTGCCTCCTCTAGCCCTTCCCGGGGTCCCTCTGGGCCTGTGTCTCGGGCCAGATCCCCAGCCCCTGACCCCGGTCCCTCTGCTCAGTCCTGCCTGGGCCCTGGCTGCCTCTCGGCCTCCGGATGGAGCTTCCCCTCCCGACCCTGTCTCCCCAGATGCCGTGGACTCCAGAGCAGCCCTCTGGGCACATGGAAGGGCCGCCTGCAGCGGAGTCAGCCTCGTGGCCCCCGCTGCCCTGTGGGCCTTGCATCCCCATCATGCTGGGCCTGGCCGTGCTGGCCGCCCTCTTCCTCCTCACCACGGCTGTGCTGGCCGAGCGCCTGTTCCGCCGCTCTCTGCGACCCGGCCCCAGCCCCCACGCGCCCACCCTGGTCTGGCGCCCCGGCGGAGAGCTGTGGATTGAGCCCACTGGCACCCCCCGGGAGCGCTCCGAGGACTGGTACGGCTCCGAGGTGCCCCTGCTGATGGACCACGCCCCGGACCCGCCTGTCCCCGGGGGCATCTTGGAGGCCCGAGCAACAGCCCCGCCTGCCCCTTCAACTCCACACGCCCCTCCCAGCTTTTTTGTTCCCCAGATCCCACCCCAGGTCCCAGCCCCAAGTACCTTCTGGGGGCCCCAGGCCTGGGAAGGGAGGCCCCAGGCCCCGGGCCTGGTGAGCTGGGCTGAGCCTGAACAGAGGCCAGAGCCCAGCATGAATCTGGGGAGCCCCCAGGCCCGGAGACAGCGGCCGGGGAGCCCTGACCCCGAGTGGGGCCTCCAGCCTCGGGTCACCCTGGAGGACATCTCAGCTTTCTGGAGGCGAGAGAGCCGCACCAGCGTGGGCTTCTGAACCCCCCGAGCCCCGGGGACTGGCCCCCAGAGACCTCTGAGCAAGGACCGACCCAGAGCTCCCTCTGGGAACCAGCTGACACCGAGGCCGGGCTGGAGGCCGGGCTTTCACACCCGGATCTCAGTTCAGCTGGGTCTGGTCTGGCAGGCGGGTGTGGACACAGCCGGTGCTGCCGGCGAAGCTCGAGGTGCCTCTGCTTAGCTGCCTGCAGGGGCGCTCAGTGCAGCGTGGAGGGGGGAGGACTCTGGGCCAGAAGCCGCCGGGGTCACGTTCCTGATGAAGAAGTCAAGGTACAGGCCGGTGTGAAAGGGCATCGCCAGCGCCTTCCGCCTCCCGCACTGTGTGTCCAGGTGCCGGACGGAGGGCAGGGCGCGGTGGCTGAAGGAGAGCTGCCGGCGGTGCTAGCCGATGGCAGGAGCCCCGCTCCCGCTCCCGGAGCCACAACCCCATCCCGCCAGGAAAACACAGGCGGAGCGGCCAGACCAGCAAAGGAGCCTCTTTCGGAAAATGAACCGAGACTTTGACCCCAGCGCAGAGCGCAAACGAGGGGAGCCAAGCTGGAGAGGCCGCTCTGCCTTCAGCCGGGGCCCAGAGCCGGATAAACCAGTGGGTTCTCTGCCGTCTCTGAAGGCTGACACCCCAGCCGGCGGCGTCTTATCCCCCACCCCCACCCCATCGTGGGGGAGGCCTGGGCCGAGGACATCTGAGGTTGAACCAACATGGAAAACCGTCCCAGGGCAGGGCAGCTCCCAAAATGCAGCCTCTGGCCACCCCCTTTCCCCCCCACACCTCGCCCCCCGCCCCCCAGGCTGGCCGGAGTGTTCCAGAGAGACAGGTCCTGCCCAGGCAGGCTTACTTATAAGGCTCCAGCTCCACCCGGAGAATGGAGCCCCCAAACGTCCTTGGCCCCATAGCACCCATCTCAGCTGACCTCGCTGGGCGCAGAGCCAGGGGCCGGGGAGAGGTCAAGGAGTTTTCACTCCAAACTGCGGTCATGACTGTTAGGGTTCTTGCCATATCGGTTTACCAACTGTACTATTATTTACTTTATGTTGTCTTTGAATTGGTTTACTGTTTGCTTAATGAATGTATTGTAGAAGGAATATTTCCTGTATCACCTCTGTAAATGGAAAACCAGTATCACTCGCCATAAATAGAAGGTCAAATAAACACATTGTAAACAAAGACATTAAGTTCTGAGTAGACATTGTTCCCTGCTGGAGGCAGTGACCTTAAGAGCTGGTCTTTCTTTGTTGTTGTTTTTAAAAAAGGAGGGATGATGTCAGCAAGTGTTAGGCGTCCAGCGGCCACGCTGAGACCCCCTCAGAAGTACTCAGACAGGCGGATCCTGCACCGGAAGCAGGGACAGCGAGCCTGTGCTAGCAATGCCGGCCAGGGGCCTCGGACTTCACCCACACAGGGAACTGCTGCTCCGAGGGCCAGGGGACTCGGCCTGGACCTGCCCTCTCATCCCCCGGATGCCGGAAGTGGAAGGAGCATTAGAGGAATGAGTAGCCCCTAGGCCAGTGGTTCTCAACCTTGGCTGCACATTAGAATCACCTGGGAATCTTTTTAAAAACCTGATTTCTGGGCCTCATCCTCTGGAAATTCTGTTTCTTTGTTATGGGGCGGGGCCACAACACCCCCGGGAGCGCTCTGAGGACTGGTACAGCTCCGAGGCCCACAGGGCAGGGGGCCCTTCCATGTGCCCAGAGGGCTGCTCTGGAGTCCACGGCATCTGGGGAGACAGGGTCAGGAGAGGCAGCCAGTCCCCAGGCAGCGCTGGGGGTGGAGGGGGGGCGGATAAGACGGACACGTAACTGGCACAAGGCGGGGTTCCTGTCCCACCTGCCTCTCAGACGGGTAATGAGGTCACCTCGTGAGGATCAGCTGCCAGGACTGGTGGTGGGGACTCTGCCCCCAGTGGTTCTCAATCTTCGTCTCCAGTCTCGAGGTGAATGGAGGGCCTGACCCCTTCATTGCCAAGCTCTGCAATTCAGAGCAGCTCTGGCTTTCAACTTCCTCCTTGTGTGGCCCCTGGGGGTTCCCCTTCCTTCCTTGAGGCCCAGCTGTGCATTTTAGAGGATGTTTGTTTGATTGTATGCAGCATTTCTAGATGTTTCATGGTGGGAATGTGCTTGTCGGGTTATAACATCCACAATATCACAGCAAAACCAGACTATTTCCTTTATAAACAAACTCCGATCTCCC